>OX451738.1:323042119-324305638 GCA_948472305.1 Vicia faba | reverse complement strand
TGGAGCAGCAACTCTAACAGAAATCCTTTCTTCTAGAAACACTTGAGATCCTTTTCTGGCGAACATTCAACATTCATCAGAACTATTGGTGTTTCTTCATAAGTGGATGCAATCGCCTTTCTGATGCGTGCTTAGTATATTTCTGATGATTCTTCAGACAACAGTCCCGAATCAAATAGAACTTCTAATATGCACACTCAAGAAATTATTATAAACAAAATTGTTTACATATAAAATATATGTATTTTTATCATCAAAATCCAGAGATTAATTGCAGAATCCAAATATTGTTCTAATAATCTCCCCCTTTTTAATGGTGACAAAACCATGTATTTTAATGTAACAATATTACAATGTAATATCATAATCGAATCATAGTTAAGAAGAAAACTTCCCCTGATTAACTTAAGCCCCCCATGAGTCTAAGACTTACATATTTTAGAAGGAAGGGATATTTGAGCATTGTTTAGAAAACTCCCCCTAAGTTAAACAATCTCCCCCTGAAACTAAAAATTAAGACCTTATCAGAAAATAGGGTTTCTGAGCTTGGTTAACATTTTCAGAATTCTGATTGAAGCATGTGGAAGCGATTATTAGAGTTGCTTTATTAGAATTCCTTTATTCATTATAACCTTATAATCATCAGAGAGGTTTGTCATCATAACTTGATCTAGCAGACCCTTCTAAATGCTTGAAGTTCGTTATCAACACTCAATCAGAACATTCTATACCTTAGAATTTCATCAGAGTTTGATCAACAAACCCTTCCAATCATTAGAAGTTCTTTATCACAACTTGAGTTATTTGAACCTTTTAGACTTTAGAAGTTCTTTGTTCATATATCTTTCTGAATATACCTGAATCAGAGTTAGGTATGAATTAAAATCATCATTATGCTTCTCCCCCTTTTTGTCATAATAAAAAAGTATAAGATAATTTGTTCTTTTGAACTATAAGAGGAAAAGGGAAGATAAAAAAATGATTTAGAAAACAAAAAATGAAGCTTTTGTCACGAGAAACAGGAAGGAAATAGACGTACGGATGAAAAATTAAATTATTAAAAAAAACAGTCATACTTGAGACCCTCAAAATATTTAATGTCTATCTAGAAAGAAAAAAAAAGGACACATACACACCATCATTTCCAAATGACATGTCATAAAAAATAGAGACAAAAACAACAAGTTAAACTAGAGTAGGATAGGTCGTGCCCCCCCAAAAAATTTCTCATATACATTAAAAGAGTATCTTAACTTTTCTTTTAAATGATAATAGATATGTTTAAAGTCATGGAGATTTTTTACCTATTCTAAAAAAAACATTTCATTGCTCGAGGTTGATGTTCTTAAAATAAAAAGAATCAAAAGTTTATGATTTAAAACATTTATGATTAACACCTTTTTAAGAAGAAAACTAACTATTTACACTTAGTTAGGATCTCATTATTTATGTTCAAAGTAAAACACATATACAATTCATTCTAGACAAAATAGCATATTTAAATGGTTCGGAATAAAATAGAAATATATCTTTAGCTAAGAGTTTTGTGAATATATCAAACCATTGATGGTATGTATCTATAAATTTTAAAACGAGGGTCCCTTTGTGAACATAGTCTCTAATGAAATGGTGTTTGATTTCTATGTGTTTTGCTCTAGAATGTACAGTAGAATTCTTACTCAAGCATATAATAGCAGTATTATCATAAAAGATAGAAATGTTACTCTAATATATTTGAAAATCATCAAGTTGACTTTTCATCCAAAGCATCTGGGTGCTGCAAAGTGATGCTGAAATGTATTTTGCTTCAGTAGTGGATAGCACAATCATTGATTGCCTTTTGCTTGACCAAGAGACGAGGTTATTTTCTAGAAACTAACAATTTCCATACGTACTTTTACATTCTATTATATCTCTGGCATAATCTGCATCACAGAAACCTGATATCTTATATTATGATGTTTTCTCATACATCAACCCAAGGTTAGATGTTCCCTTCAGATACCTTAAGACAAACATATGTGCTTACCTCCTCTTTTTCCAGATTACATGTGGGATACATAGGAGTCTTAGCTGATTTTCTATCTAACATGTCAAATTTCTTCATAAGTTCTTTTGTATATTTGCTTTGATAAATATATGTAGCTTCTTGAGTTTGATTAATTTGTATTCCCAGAAAATATTTCCGCTCTTGAAAAATCAGACTCATTTCAAATTTTGCTTGCATTAACTTGGAAAACTCTTGACAAATAGACAGTTTAGTATAACCAAAAAATAATGTCATCAAAGTAGATTTGGCATATTATCAGATTACTTCTGAAGTTTTTACAAAAAAGAGTAGTGTACACTTTGCCTCTAGAAAAACCATTTTCTAAAAGAAAAGAGTTTAGATTGTCATACCATGCTCTGGGAGCTTGATTCAGACCATATAAGGATTTCTTTAGTTTAAAAACATATTCTGGAAATTTTATATTTTCAAAGACTGGAAGTTGGTGAACATATACTTCTTCATAAATGTATCCATTTAGAAACACACTCTTGACATCCATTTGATATAAAATAATGTTATTATTAACATCAAATTAGATTATAAGGCGAATATATTCTAACCTGGCAACTGGAGAAAAGGTTTCATTGTAGTCAATACCTTCTTGTTGACTGTGACCTTGTGCAACCAGTTGTGCTTTGTTTATGACGACTTCTCCTTTCTCATTCAACTTGTTTCTGTAAACCCACTTAGTTCCAATAACATGAATTCCTTTGGGTTTAGGCACTAGATCTCAAACATCATCTTGCAGAACTAATTTAGTTCTTCGTACATTGCTAGAATCCATTCATTATCCTGGAGTGCTTCTTCACATGAGGTTGGTTCTATCCATGATACTAAACCCATAATCAATTCTTCAGATATGGCTTGTCTATGCTTTTGTCTCTTCTGAACTGATGGACATTTAGGTGCTTCTGTTGTGTCTTCATTTCTGACCAACTTACTATCAAAATCTTTTTCTCCAAAACCTGCAAGTGTTATCTCTAGATCAACAAAGTTTTCAAACAAATTTGACTTTTTTGGGTCAAGCTTATCATTAAATCTAACATTGATTGATTCTTCCACAATACGTGCTTCTGTATTGTATACTATGTAGCCCTTATAGCATTTTGAGTATCCTAACATAATACACTTTTGTGCTTTAAAATAAAACTTGTTCAGATTTCCTTTAGTATCTAAAATAAAACATGAACATCCAAACATATGAAAATACGAAATGTTGAGTTTTCTTCCCTTACACAACTCATAGGGAGTCTTTTCCAAAATATGTCTTATAGAGATTCTATTCTGAATGTAATGTTAGCTTCTGCCCAGAAGTTCATAGCCATGTTAGTTTTGTTAATCATGGTTCTGGCCATTTCTTGCAGTGTCATATTCTTTCTTTCTGCAACTCCATTTTGATATGGAGTTCTAGAACAAGATAAATCATGGGATATGCCATTAGAATCAAATAACTCTTCAAACTGTTTGTTTTCAAACTCACCACCATGATCACTTTTGACTCTAACAATCTAAGAATCAAATGCATTTTGAACTTGAGAACGGAAACTGGTAAACACATAATGTGACTCATCCTTGTGCCTTAGGAACTTTACCCATGCCTAATGACTATAATCATCTACAATGACAAGTCCATACTTCTTACCATTGATCGATGCAGTTTTCACTGGACCAAACAAGTCAATATGTAGAAGCTCCAAAAGTCTAAAGGTAGAAACAACATTTTTAGGTCTGAAAGATACTTTATAAAACCTTTCTTTCTGACATGCTTCACGCAGAGCGTCTGAAGTAAAATTCAGCTTAGGTAGGCCTCTGACTAACTCAAGTTTATTCAACTGAGATAATATTTTCATGCTAATATGACCCAAGTGTCTATGCCACACCACTGCTCTTTGTTAACAGACATTAAGCATTTAACATCTTGGTTTTTAAGATCAGAAAGCTTTATTTTATAAATATTGTTTGTCCTCTTTCCAATGAAGAGGAGGATGCCATTTTTCTGACTTACAGCCTTACATGATTTCTGATTAAAGATAATGTCATAACCATTATCACTTAATTGGCTTGTGGATAACTAGTTATGCATTAGACCCTCAACATAAAGTACATTAGAGATAGAAGGAAGAGATTCGTTACCAATTGTTCATGAACCTTTTATTCTTCCTTCCTGATTTCCTCCAAAGCCTACGTGCCCAACATCTTTAAGTTCCATGCTTTGGAAGATATGCTTTCTTCTCGTCATGTGACGCGAGCATCCAGAGTCCAGGTACCATGGCTGATGTTTCAACTCTACTGCATATGATATCTCTTCAGAGTCAGAATCATATTCTAATGTGTTTCTTCCTGACGTGTAGCCATGAATGTTACGTTGGCATGCTCTTCTTCTGATTCTGATCTTCCAGATTCAGAGTCATTCCATGTTTCCATGAAACATTTATTTTTACCTTTGAAGATGCTTTTCTTGAAACTTTCATTTCTGATGCTCTCCTTCTTGAGAGTTGGAAATTCATTTCTGTAGTGTCCAGGCTCATTGCATTCAAAGCGCGTTACTTCCTTGCTTTCTCTTCTTCCATCAGATGTTTCTGAATGATCTCCTTTGTTTCTGATTCCTCGAAAGTTATTTTTCCTTTACTTCCAGAGTTGTTTAATTCTTCTAGACAAAAGTGAAAAATCGTCTTCTTCATCAGAGCCTTGATCATCAGATTCTTTGATTTCTTCAGCTTGGAAAGCCTTGTGCTTTTCTGATCTGGTCCTTTATATTTTAGATTTTAGAGCAATAGATTTATATTTTTTCTAGAGCTTATATTCTTCTAGCTCTATCTCATGAATTCTAAGAGAACTGACCAACTCTTCAAGAGTAATGTTGTTTAGATCCTTAGATAGCTTCAGAGCAGTAACCATAGGTCTTCATCTTTTAGGAAGACTTCTGATAATCTTCTTAACATGATCAGCTGTGGAGTAAACTTTGTCCAGGATCTTTAGTCCTGCTGCTTGGGTTTGAAACCTTGAGAACATATTCTCAATTGTTTCATCCTCTTCCATTCTGAAGGCTTCATATTTATGTATTAAGGCCAAAGACTTAGTTTATTTGACTTGTGCATTTCCTTCGTGTGTCATTCTGAGTAAATCAAGAATATCCTTTGTTGTTTCTCTATTGGTGATCTTTTCATATTCATTGTACAAGATAGTGTTGAGAAGTTAGTTCTGGATTTGTGATGATTCTTGAAGTTGCGGTATGATCTTCACTCATTATGTTCATGGGGATAGGGAATACCAATTGCACTGAGAGGTGCTTCATAACCATTTGTAACAATATCCCTGAGATCGATATCATAACCAAGAAAGAAACTTTATATTCTATCTCTTAAATAGTCACATTTCTCTCTATCAAAAATATGAGGTTTAGCATTGTAATGGTCTCTTTAGTTTGTGTTAGAAGCAACCATTTAAAGGGTTTTTCTCACAATGGATCTCTCTACACGATTAAGTGTTTGATTAAAAAATGAATACCATAGCTACTGGAGAAGTAAAGCGGCAAGCAAAATTAAGTATTTATTTATGGTGATATAGGTTATATCGTATTGGGATTAGTGTTACAGAATTGCCGCTCGACAAATATCTCGTTAATGAGTTTGGTTTAAATGGGTTGTTTGTAAGGAAAGGTAAAAGGTATCAACAGGAAATAAATTCATTCTTCGAAGGGGAAACTTATCAGGCATGCATATAATACACTCCTCATAAACTTAAACCTATCGACCAATTATACTCAACTTACAATACTCATCAATGTCATCACGTGTCAAACACAACACCTACTATATCACCTCGATGGCGATCTCTCAACCAACCTCAACAATACTGAAGTCAATCGTGCTACTCGCGTCGATGATCTCTCAGAATGACACAACCAACACAGAGGCATTAATCATAGACACCCAAGTGAATAATAGCTCTAAATCTATCTCTAGAATCTAGACACTATTAGACAATCATCCTAGATAAGAATTCAAGCAGTATATGTCTATAACAACTCAAACCCCTAGCACAGAGCAAAAATTAAGGACAATAATCGACAAAGATTTGTAAAGCAAGCTTTATACAACGCCGTGGGCGACAAATATAAATGAGATCAAAGTAAATACATATAAAAACTCAACAAATAAAGAATACACAAAGAAGAAGAGAAATGAACCACAAATCTCCTGGTTCTTCAGCGCCAATCGAAGAGCAATCCACCCCGGATCATCCGTATGCAAGCTTCATAGTTATTTTCTAAGCAAACCCTAAGGAAAAATGAGGGTTGATGGATTTGGGAACTAAAACTATCCCCAAACCCATAACCCTAACAATTGAAATGAAATTGAAATATAAACAAAATTACATTCTGCACGCATCGCCTGACACTGAATTGTGTCGCCCAGCCTGCGCCATGCAGGCAACTGGGGAAAAATATCTTTCATCTTCCGGCGAAGGAAAGCTTCACTCGGCGACACCTTTATTCCTCGCCCAGTGACACAACAGCGAAGCAAGGCAGAGGCAACTAGAAAAATGACCAACTCCTCTCGCTCCATGCTCGCCCGACAACGAAGAAGCGCAAGCTTGTTGCCCGATGCCCAAACACGTCGCCTGGCGATACACACCAGAACAATAACTTTTGTTGCTTTCTTTACACAACTTGCAATGGATTTTCTCCTTTTTCTTATTACTTTATTGATCAAAATTGCATCTTATAGTATTTATTCCTCATTGCTCCAACCATGCTCAAATACCTACAAAATGAATACAAAACTATCAAACAATAGACTATATATACGAAAGCACAAATATATACAAACTAAACGAATTTACCAATAAAGCGGAGAATTATTCACAAAATATTAACAAAAGCATTGATAAGTGCAACAAAAAGTATATACAAAAATAAGTACAATTTGCACTTATCAAACTCTCCCGACTTGAACTTGTTTTTCCTCAAACAAGGCCAAACAAACTTAAAGAAGAAAAAGTAATCAACCAAAGAATCATGAATCAACAAGTTTGAAAAACGAAAAACAAATGTATGGTTCATACAAAAACACACAAACAAGGTAAATATTTACCTGAATCCTACAACAACAACATGTAAACGAAACAAATCTTAAGTACAAAAATCATAATAAACATTCTAAAATAAAACAAGCTCAATTATGAGTCACACCTAGTAAAAATTCATCGGTAGATGAAGAACACACAAACGTGAGGAATAAAAACACTCATCCACAATCTTGCAAACAATAGACTAAATTATGCATTCATCCAAAATTTCACATTGAAAATATAAACACAAGAATCACAATAGCTTTTCAAGGTTTTAATGTGGCTTGGTTAACAAACAATGGATAAATATTAAAGCTAATCGAAACAAAAACTTGTCTAAACCTAAGGGAGTGATCAACTCACAAAAGTTCAAACACAAAATTTCAATCAAACTTCTTTTTCATCCCAAATTTCACACCAATCAAAAAACTTATTAACACAACATTATTCCATACTTTTTTGTTTTGGTTTTTCTTATTCAAAGCTTTTTCAATTTTTTCTTTCTTTTTCTCATCTTTTTATTTCTCTTTTTTTTCTTTTCTTTTTCACAACCGCATAGCAACCAACAACATAATTGAGCAAACAATATCTCCGCAACTTGAATTCAGCCAACATTAAAGTGAACACTCCCTACTTTCTAAGGCAAGGTAAAAATTTAACTAAAAATCACAGTTAATGGTTTAAGAAAACAAAGAATCAATATCCATTTGTTGTACCCCAAAATTTTCCCTCTCATTTCTCAAAGGATCATCCTGGACCCTCAGGTTTGCTTCTATCAAGTTTCAAGTCTTGAATTACAACTTTTCAAGAAAATCATTCACAAGGGAAAAATGGTCAAAAGCACACTGAAAAGTCAAAACTTTGACTTTTAGATCAAAAATCAAGTTTCAACAATTATATTTCATCAAGACATGAAA
The DNA here is from genome assembly GCA_948472305.1 of Vicia faba. NCBI lineage: Eukaryota > Viridiplantae > Streptophyta > Magnoliopsida > Fabales > Fabaceae > Vicia > Vicia faba. The sequence continues at coordinate 324,297,598 of OX451738.1, read as the reverse complement.
TTGGTTCATCAAAAAATCAGAAGTCAGAAATTACCTTGAAAAAAAATCAAATTTCTAAACATTTAGAAAATTTTCTAAGTGTTAAGATAATATGATACTTCATAACTTCTGAGCCAGCCTCCACACAAGTGCAGTCAGAAGTTGTAAACATGATTCAGAACATAATTCTTCAATCAGAACATGACTCTTTAGCATATGCTTTGATCAGAGCATCACCCTTCAAGTTTCATCCTGGTCTTCTTCGATCAGAACATCACAAAGCCCCAAAACCTTGTTTGAACAGCCTGTTGCACTGCTATAGCACAGTCTTGTAACCAGCTTCCACAACACTCCAAATTGCTGCTGATTTAGTCCACGCCTGCATTTTTCTCAAACCCTATATTTTCACCAAATTAGCATACAAAAAATGTGATTAAAAAGCAATGGAACAGTATACCAAAAAGGTTTGAATCCCATTTGTTTTCCCCCCAAAACCACAACAAACCCATCTATAAATAATTTGCTCCATCACACGTTCAAGAGGCTAGCCTTTGGAGAGAGAGAATTGTCAAAAGAGAGAAAATAGAGCTTTGAAACCTTCATAAAAAATCCATAATCCCCAAACATAAAATCAAACCTTTGTTCTTCCCTTTGAGTCAAAGAACTTGGTGTTTTCTCTTCCGTTGCTCTTGCTGACTCAAGAACATCTGAAGGCAGCAGCTCAAGTCCCAGGCACACACTTCAGATTTAAGGTAAGTCTTTATGACTTTGCATATTTTCATTTAGAACATCATTAAATATGTAAATATCATAGTATTAATGTTGTCCATATCATTGCATAAGTAGAAAAACTATGGATCATAACTTCTTGATTAGGGCTAGGCTCAGATTTAGGATTAGAACTTCTATAAATTGTTGTGCTTTTATCTTTCTGATTTGCTGTTTGTTAAGAACTGGATAAACTGCTGATGTGCTGATTAATATGAGGAAAGAGTTGAAAGGTGGCACAGAACCTCTGATTTCCATTCACTGTTTTAGCACAACATAAAACTTCCGAGTTCTCCTTACTGTTAAACACACTGAACTTCTGATGTTTCCACTCACTATTTTAACACTTAGAACTTCTGATTTTCATATGCTGATAACACACTGAACTTCTGATGTTCACTCACTGTCTTAGCACATACTGAACTTCTGAGTTCTCTTCACTTATTTAACACATACAAAACTTCTAAGACTTTCTCATTGTTTTAACACTCATAAGTTCAACACATAGCAACTCAGAACTACTGTGTTTTCCCTCTAACGTTTCTTGCAGGACCACAGAGTGTATCAATCCATAACTTCTGACGCTTCTTTCTAAACTACAACGCGCCCGACATCAGAACTTCTGATCCCCTTTGTGTTGCTTTCAGCAGCACGCTAATTCTATCTCTCATTATTTCCCTTTTTTATCATTTTCAATATTAATACCCTTTTTATTAATATAAAAAGACATAAAAATATTTTCTTTTTATTAATTAATTTATTTCTTTTTCCTTAATTCATTAAGACAAAAAACCATTTTTTAAACAAGTCATTTTTCTTTTTTGCATTGTACATTTCAATTTGGTTGTAATAGTTAATTAATATTTAAATTCTTGCAACCCCCCATTTGTAAATTTGCACCCCCATCCCTAAATGATGTAATAGTGTAGGACTTTACATTTCAACAATTTATCATTTCCAAATGTAAATGCTAGTAATTAGGGTGTGTATGGCAAGATATGAAATCAACAAATAGATAACCCCAATCAAGACTAAATGCATGTAAATAAAACACACTTTGCACACAGGCATCCTTAGGGTAATCTCACTTATTGCCTATCGGAAATTAGTCATGTCCCTCGCACATGGGCGTTTTAGCAATAGACCCTCGATAAAAGATCGTAGTCCCTCGATGACCCTCGATGTTTCCTTCGGTAAAATAATCCAGTCCCTAAAACGACATTGCTAAAATGCTCCATGAGTTGCCTTCTATGACTATACAAACATCCCATGCTCATCCCTTTACATCCAACGATGAGGCTTCTTACCAAAACAATGGTAAGATATCCATATCTAAAGGAGAAGGAAAAGAACACCTAATACCTTTTTAGTAGGTAGATTACTCATAGTTGCTCGCTTGCTCACAACAAAAACATTTTATACACTAAACACTCTCATTTTGAAACATTTTCAAAAGACAACACTTTGTACGTATTCTTATATAAACGAGAGCCATTACAAAGAAAACCCTTTTCAAAACCACTTTCAAAAACACCTCTTTGAACTATTTTTGAAACAACACTTTGTACGCATTCTTATAGAAACGAGAACCATTACAAAGACATTTTCAAAATGCTTTCAAAACCCACACCACAAGCACATTCAAACAAAAGCAAGTGATCTCGCAAGCAACTAAGAGCCCATGGAAAACCATGGATGAAAAGGGTGCTAACACCTTCCCTTTTCATAATCTACCCCCCGAACTCAAGAAAACGTCTCTAAAGGTCTTTCCCGTTCTTTTCAGCCTTTCCTTACTGGATAAAAGAAAAGTCAGTGGTGACTCTTGCTAACCGCAACATTTGCGATCAAACACAAAACACCTAAGTCAGTTCTCCCATCGTATCACAGAATTGGCGACTCTGCTGGAGAGATAATTTAAAAGTGGGGTTACCTTAGGGCTAGATCACATTTACTTGCTTTCATTGTTTGATTTGTTTTCTTTACATTTTGGTTCTTTGTTTGGGTTTGAACCCTCCACCCTAATTTGGGATACCTTATAGGTAAGTAGCAATACATTGTGGAAACTGTGTGGGGTATACTGACATGGTCTAAGAAATAGCTACGTTAGTGTGACATATTTGTGGGTATCAATAGCTCTTGAGTAGTCAAGGAGAATACGGGGACTCCGAGTGATGTCATAAAGCACTAACTAACTTCTAGAACCTTTACTTGACCAACTTGGCCATTAGGACGTAGTGAGATGACCGACTTTGGTGCAATCCCAAGTTGGTAGATACTCGATACTACATTCATTGAGGTTTGGTTTTTTGGGATATTTCGGTCGCCATTAAAGAGGCTTGCGCTGAAACAATGCCCGAGAAAACAAACCAGTGATATTGAGCTCCTTAGAACCCAAATACTATTACTAGGACAGGTTTGAGCCAACTAAACTTCAAGAGGGTACTTACCTATGAGACTCCATGCAAGCCTAAACCTAATGACTTGTTTGCTTTGTTTGTGAATATATACCTGTACATAACATCATAAACATCATAACATCATACTCATATTCACTAACCATTTCAAGGATCTTGGGATTTATCTTTATTCTGTTTTGTAGGACATGGATTCTATTCGCAGGAAAACCATTCAAGTCAATCTTGTAAGGATTCCTCCTCAACTTAAAGAGTTAGCATCAAGGATTCCTGAGAATTATCCATTTACCAAAAGACATGGTCGCCTCCTAAAATTGGTTACCTCCGAAACTGATGAAGATATGATGAAAGTGCTCTTCCAATTCTTTGATCCTCTACACCATTACTTCACATTTCCCGATTATCAACTTGTGCCAACTTTGGAAGAATTCTCCCAACTCTTGAGGATTCCCATTCTCAATCAACTACCTTTCAACGGTGCATAAAAAGATCCAAATCCCGAAGAGATTGATCAAGCTCTACACTTGCAACCATCTGATATCACAACTAATTGGGAAACAAGGAGTGGTGTCAAGGGTTTCCTAGCAAAGTTCTTGTTTGAGAAAGCCCAAAACTGTTGGAACTCTTTAGATTTGCAAGCTTTTGAGGAAATTGTGGCTCTCCTCATCTATGGGATGGTTTTGTTTCTAAATCCTGACCAACTCATAGATGTGAACGCCGTCAAAATCTTCATGTCTCATAACCCAGTGCCTACTTTGCTAGGAGACATCCTGCATTCTTTTGGCACTTGCACTATGAGGAAAAGAGGTATCCTTATGTGTTGTACTCCTCTCTTGGAAAGATGGTTTATTTCGCATCTTCCCCAATATGTATTGAGGAATGAGAAAGGTTCAAGGTGGTCACATAGGTTGACGCTCAAACATTCAGACATCCATTGGTGTTCCTGATCTATAGAGAATGTTATTATCGTCAACCGTTATGGAGAATTCCCTAATATCCCCTTACTTGGCATTAGGGGAGGTATCACCTATAACCCTTTCTTAGCCCTAAGACAGTTTGGTTATGCCCGAAAGGATGGTCCACATGAGGTGCTGATTCAAGGGTTAGTATTTGACTACGAGAGTGACAATCAAGGTCATCGCCAGAGGTTTATCCGAGCCTGGAGGATGTTGAACAAGGTAGATAGCAAGAAATTGGGGCACAAGAATTCCATCCCTCTTGAGCCTTACCTCAAATGGGTACGAGCTCGGGCTCAAAGTATTATGATGCCTTACCCCTCCATTATCCCGGTGATCATAAAGCCTGTGGTGAAAGGAGATGTTCCATACACTATCCTACATCCTGACATTCTCACCTCTCTTGAAGACTTACAAAGGGATTGGATACAGCTTAAGGGGGAGCGAGACACTTTCGAGGCCCAATTCTACGCCAGTGAAAAGAAGGTTTTGGAACTCACTAAGCAACTTCATGAGGAGTGGACTCTAAACGCCTACGTCGCACAAAAGAGGATGCGTACAACCTTTTTATCTTAGAGTTTTTGTATTTTTGTAAGCCCGGGGAGGCATGATGTACTCAAGCTTTAATTTATTAATATAATGTGTGTTCCCTTTTGGTCTAAGGAAAATTTAAATCTCTATTTTCTTTGAAATCATTGCATATACATATCATCCATAACATTGCATAAGCAGGTACCATTACAGGTTTCTCATCTTCTTCGCTATTTTCAGCAAAAATGTCTTCTGAACAAAGCATCAAAGATCTTCAGGCACAAAATGCTCAATTTCAACAGATGTTCATAACTCTGGAAAAAGGGCAGGAGGATCTGAAGGCCCTCATCCTGAAAGAGAAGAAGAAGAAGAAGAAGAAGAAGAAGAAGAAGCCCGTCGGTGCCCTCAATATGGGCAGAAGATTTAGGGGGCCGCTAAGGCAACCAGTCGATCTGACCTTCTCGTCCAAAGAAGAGGAAAATCAAGAGAGAGAAACAAGGGAGGAAAACCCTAGTCCTGAAGTATCTGACAATGATACAGACTACAATAATGAGTAATATCCTCCCACTAAGGATAGGTACAAGTAGTTAGAGGATCGGTTAAGCGCCATGGAGATCCAGAGAATACCAGGGCTGGATTTTGAAGAGCTGGGATTAGTGTCTGGGGTAGTCATCCCACAAAAATTTAAAGCTCCAGTTTTCGCAAGGTATAATGGGGTGTCTTGTCCCAAGCTTCATCTCTGTTCCTATGTGAGGAAGATCCAGCCTCACACTGCTGATAGGAACTTGTGGGTTCACTTCTTCTAAGACAGTCTGTCAGGGACTCAGCTTGAATGGTTCTACCAGTTGGAGGGAACCAATGTCCGAAATTGGGAGGATTTGGCTGTTGCTTTTTATAAGCAGTATCAATACATCACCGATCTTGCCCCTACCCGTACTCAACTTCAGAGTATGTCCATGGGTGCAGGTGAAGGCTTTAAGGACTATGCGCAGAAGTGGAGAGATTTGGATGGGAGAGTCCAACCCCCTTTGTCTGATAGGGAGTTGGTCGACATGTTTCTTGGGACGCTGTCTGGTCCATTCTTCAACCATTTAATCGATAGCCCATTGGTTGGTTTTACTGAGCTGATATTAACTGGAGAGAGGGTAGAAGCTGGGATTTGGAGCGGTAAAATACAGAAAGATACCTCCTCGAGTTCAGTAAAGAAGTCCTTCGCTGGTAAGAAGAAAGCCAGTGCTATCTATAGCCCAAGAGGTCAGAGCAGAGCTGAACACCGTCTAACGGTAAGTGTTGTAATAATACCTAGGCCTGTGGCTGCTCCACAATGCAACAATCAACAAAGGGTAGAAAGACCACAAAGGAAGTTTACCCGAATTAGCATGACATTGACAAAGGTTCTACCCCATCAACTGAGATCCAACTTGGCAACCTTGAAAGAGGCTCTCAAGAATCCTAATACCACCTCTCCTCGGTACAATCCAAACGCTCGGTGTGCCTACTATTCTGAGAGTCCTGGTCACGATACAAATGACTGTTGGGCTCTAAGGAATAAAGTGCAAGATCTGATTGAAGCCAAGGAGATTGAGTTCGATGCTCCGGAGAAGCCTAATATCATAACTGCTCCCATGCCTAAGCACAACCGTGGAGTTAATGATGTTGATACCGACCTATTTGTGACCTCAGTTGATGAAGTTTCTACCCCCCTTATGACTGTTAAGAAGAATTTGTTGCTGGCCAGTTTATTTCCGGGTTGTGGTAAAGGTTGCCACATGCGTTCATCTCTGCCTTCTGGTTGTTAGTTACTGAAGACAAGTGTCCAACGCCTGATGGACAGCAGAGAAATTTTGTTCGAGAAAACTTTGATTCCAGCTATTTTGTTCGAAGATGTTGCTATTATAACCATTTCCACCAATCCTTCCAAGGTCTCCTCGAGAAGACCTATTAGGATTGCACCCACTCCCAGAGTTGCTCCGTTAATAATCACCTTTCCTGGTCCTGTCCCGTACGCCTTGGACAAAGCTGTCCCTTGGCATTATGGCGCTGATGTTTACTATCATGGTGTTAAACAAGACCTGAAGAATGAAGAGGCTGATCCCAATGTCAGTAACATTGTCGGGGCCAGTAAGATTACCAGAAGTGGAAGGGTTTTCTCTCCCGAGATTTTCCCGAAGACTGTCAATAAGCTTGTTGTTATTTCACCTGCTATTCCTGCCGGTACTTCAACTAATACTCCTGTTCTTACTCCAATTGTTACTCCTGCCGATGAGTCATCTAGGACTCGAGGCAAAGAAGTTGTAGGTGAGCCTGCCCGGACGGAAGCACCTATAAAAGTTGTTGTGGAATCCTCTAAGCAAGAGATAGAGGAAATCTTAAAAATAATCAAAAAGAGAGACTACGATGTGGTCAAGCAGTTGGGGCAGACCCCCTCGAAGATATCGATGTTGTCTTTGTTGTTATGTTTTGAGGCCCATGCAAAGGCTTTGATTGCATTCCTCAAGACCGCGCATGTGCCGCAAGAAACCTCGATCGATCAATTTAAAGACTGTGTGGCCAGCTTGACTGCTGACAATGGGCTGGGTTTTTCAGATGCTGACTTAACTCCGAAAGGGAGAAAGCATAATGATGCTCTGCATGTCTCGATCGAATGCAGAGGCACTACTATTGCTCATGTGCTGGTGGATATTGGGTCTTCACTAAATGTTCTGCCTAAGAAGGCTCTTGATTGGTTGGATTATGAAGGCTTGACCTTAAAGCCTAGTAACATTGTAGTAAGGGCTTTTGATGGGTCGAAGAGAATGGTGCATGAAGAGGTAGACATCCCTGTCAAGGTAGGCTCTCAGACCTTTGAATACACCTTCTATGTGATGGACATCAAGTCGTCATACTCTTGTTTGTTGGGCCGTCCTTGGATCCATGAAGTTGGGGCTGTTACTTCTACACTACACCAAATGCTGAAGTATCTGGTGAAGGGGAAGATTGTCACTGTGCGTGGCCAAGAGGAGTATATGGTGAGCTACCTGAACTCCTTCAAGTACGTGGAGATGGACGGGGAATTCATAGAGACCCCTTGTTAAAACTTTGAAGAAGTTCCCCAAGTTTTGGCGTCAATTGAGACTACTACCGACACCAAACCTCCTCTAAAGATGGCTTCTCTCAAAGACGCCTGAGCAGTGGTTGAAGAAGGTGGGTATACCAATTGGGGACAGCTCCCTGATTTTACTCACAAAACTGACAAATTTGGTTTGGGCTTTACTTCTGGAGCTCAAAGGGCCGTTCGACACGCTCAGGCTGGAGGACCTCCCCTACGCATCAACAATCGTGGGGTCAACGCTGTTGAAGACAGTGAGGAAGACTCTGACATTGACAACTGGATCTACCCGACTACCAACGGTGGACAGAGTAACTGGATGGCTAGAGATTTCATACCAATTTCTTTTATTCCGCAGTAATTGTCTTACTTGTGTTCTGAGTTTGTAATAAACAATCTTTAACTTTTTGGCCTTGTACCTTACCTGAGGCACAATGGTTCTATCTGCGAGGGTTATTATATGTCATTTCATATGTCATCAATAAAACATTGGATGTTCCTTGCATACAAATTTTGCACTCTCTATTTTTTATTTTATGTTTTTGCTTTATCAATACAGCTATGCTCTTACACACACTCACGTATCAAACTGCAGATCCATATCCATTCTGGATCCCATTGATAACAATTCTTCTACTGCCAGTTATGATTTTGAAAATCCGATCAACCAAGTCGAGAACAAAGGTGAGGACGATTGTGAGGTGCCTGGAGAAATGGCTAGACTGTTACAACAGGAAGAGAGGGCTATACGGCCTCATGAAGAGCCAGTTGAAACAATAAACTTGGGCACAGAGATGGACAAAAAAGAAGTCAAGATCGGCGCAAATCTGGAAGCTAAGATCAAACAGCGGTTGATGCAGATGTTGCACGACTACGTTGATATTTCTCCTGGTCATATGAAGACATGTTTGGTTTAGACACTGGCATCGTGGTACACTGTCTGCTGACTAAAGATGATTGTCCTCCGGTTAAACAGAAGGTATGTCGTATGCACCCTGAAATGTCAAAGAAGATCAAAGCAGAGGTTATGAAACAGTTAAACGCTGGGTTCTTGGCCGTCACCTCCTATCCGCAGTGGGTTGCCAACGTTGTTCCGGTACCTAAAAAGGACGGTAAGGTACGGATGTGTGTAGACTACAAAAACCTGAATAGGGAAAGCCCCAAAGATGACTTCCCGCTTCCTCACATTGATGTTCTGGTTGACAAAATCGCACATCATAAAATTTTCTCCTTCATGGATGGTTTCTCTGGCTATAACCAGATCAAGATGGCTCTTGAAGACATGGAGAAGACAACCTTCGTCACAGTGGGGCACCTTTTGTTACAAGGTGATGCCTTTTGGGCTGAAGAATGCTGGGGAAACTTATCAGCGATCCATGATCGCTTTGTTCCACGATATGATTCACAATGAGATCGAGGTTTATGTTGATGACATGATAGCCAGGTCTCAAACCAAAGAAGATCACCTCGACCATCTACAAAAGCTGTTTGACAGGTTGAAGACATACAAGCTGAGGCTAAATCCAAATAAGTGTACCTTCAGGGTAAGGTCTGGTAAACTTCTAGGGTTCCTCATCAGTGACAAGGGTATTCAGGTAGACCATGCAAAGGTAAAGGCCATACAAGAGATATCGGCTCCCCGCACAGAGAAGGAGGTTAGAGGTTTCTTGGGACGCCTAAATTATATCGCCAGGTTCATTTCACATCTAACTGCTACTTGTGAGCCCATCTTCAAGCTTCTGAAGAAAGATCAAGTGGTAAAGTGGAATGACGAATGCCAGACTGCTTTCGAAAGAATTAAGGAATACCTTCAGGAACCACCAATTCTGATGCCTCCGGTTGAAGGAAGACCTTTGATATTGTACTTAACAGTGCTAGATAATTCAATGGGGTGTGTGCTGGGGTAGCATAACGAGTTTGGTCAAAAAGAGCACACAATATACTACCTTAGCAAAAAGTTTACCGACTGTGAGGCAAGATACTCATTGCTCGAGAAAACCTGTTGTGCTTTGGCATGGGCTGCTCGCCAACTAAGACAATATATGCTGATCCACACTACTCTGTTGATATCTAAGATGGATCCAATCGAATACATCTTCGAGAAGCCCGCTCTCTCTGGAAGAATAGCGAGTTGGAAGATGATCTTAACTGAATATGATATACAATATACAACCCAGAAAGCAGTCAAGGGAAGTGTATTGGCTGATCATTTGACTCATCAGGCCGTGGATGACTACTAGTCCATGAATTTTGAGTTCCCGGACGAGAATATCATGCTAGTGACTGATTACGGAGAACCTGGACCAGATGAAGGACCCGAGGAGGGATCCCGATGGAATATGGTTTTTGACGAAGCTTCGAACACACTCGGTAATGGCATTGGCGCTGTAATCATATCTCTTGAGGGCTGTCATACTCCTTTCACTGCCCGATTATGTTTCAACTGCACTAACAACATGGCGGAGTATGAAGCCTACAACATGGGTCTCAAAGCCGCTATTGACCTCATGATCAAGTTCTTTAATGTCTTCGGGGATTCAGCCTTGGTGATAAGTCAGATCAAAGGCGAATGCGATATGAAACATCTGAATCTCATCCCATACAGAGAGCATGTATTGACATTGCTCCCACACTTTGAGGAAGTAACCTTTGAACATTTCCCACAAGAGGAGAATCAGTTAGAGGACGCGCTAGCTACCATGTCTTTTATGTTCAAAGTCAGGTGGGACAACGAAGCTCCCCGAATCACCATTGAGAGGTTGGATGAACCAGCGCACTACCGCGAGATTGATACTGAAGAGTGTGATCGGTGGAAATAGAACTGACTGTTTAAAGCTGGTTTGCGAAATGTCACAGAAGCAAGAGTCGCCACCGTCTTTTATGTTCTCCAACATGGAAAGGACAAAAGCACAAAAAAATTCCTTATGAGATTGTTTCTCAGTTCGGGAGGTAGATTTATAGAAAGGGAAGGTGTTAGCACCCTTTCTATCCGTGGTTATCCACGGGCTCTTAGGTACTTGCTCTTATGTTTTCAAAATGTTTGCTTATCAAAATGTGAGTGGGTTTTGAAAAAGTTTCATTGAAAGATTTCTGAATGACTCTTGTATCTGTCCTCAAGAGTGTTTGAAAAATTTGTTTTGAAAGCTTTTTGAAAGTGGCAGTGTGAAAATATTGTTTTTGTTTTTTTTTTAAGAGAGCAAGTACCCATGAGTCATCTACCGACCCTAAGGAATTAGGCTGTGTAAAATCCCTTAAGGTAGTGCCATCCCACCATTGAGAGGTAGGTAGCACCACCGTTGGAGGTGTTCGGGTCAATTCGATTGTAGGGACAGTGTGGTCACCGCAGCAATAGTAGGACACCTTAGAAGTAACCCTAATGTCCTAGATCCTTTTTAATCCGAGGCAACCATTTCGAGGCAACTGGACCTTAGACATAAGGGCGACCGCTAAAACATCCTATACTTGACGACCACTTTCGAAGGCAACGAGTGAGGCATACCCTAGAAGTGGTGTGTGCGTTTGTGCGTTGTTTTCATGTTATGTTTATCTTTGATCATGCAATGGTGAGCTACGAGTTGTTTTTTAGTTACCATACATTCTTTCATGCAATTTTAAATTTAAGAGTGCGGGAAATAAAATACGGAAAGGTAAAAGCTACGCTATTACAAGGCGCGGGTCTATACATCGCCAAAATACAAAGACCCGTTTTTTGATAAAGATGCGGAAAGTAAAAAAGTAATAAACCTAATTACTATTACATCCTTGAACAGTTACAGAATAATCAATAAGAAAAATAATGCGCGAAAAGAATTAAACCGGGAACGTCCGAGGGTTTTGGACCCTTTGCTTGAAATTAAATTAAATTAAAACCTAATTAATTATTTAATTAAAGAAAAGAAAGTGTGTTTTTATGTTTTTTGTATTTATGAAAATAAAGAAGTTAAAATTAAAAGGAAACCCTAGATCTAAGTTTATTTTACTTATTAATGAAAAATGTCAAAATTAGGCTAATTAACTAAATTATTTAATTTACATGTTTATTTACAAAAATAATAATTAACAAATAGTAATAATGATGATTAATAAAATATGATTAAAAAAATATCAAAACCTAATTCTATGTAATTTCATTTGTTAAGAAAAAAGATTAAAATATAAACCTAAATTAAACTAAGGCAATTGTTAGTTATTTATTTACAAAAATATGTTAATGGCAAATTTAATAAATAATTAAAAAAAAATATTTTTGAGTTTCTGATTTTTATTAGGAAAAATTATTTGTGGTGAATTAATTATAATTAAAACAATTAAAAGTATTAAAAAGAAAAGAAAATGAAATTTAAATATGCAAACCAAAGGGGTGTGATGGCCCAAAGTGGAGGTTTTTGTGAAGCAATTCAGACCCATTAAGACAAAGCCTGGTTGACTTTCCTGATTGTGTGCATGCTCATTGACTGGACCATATGATGGACTTCATTCTGTGGCCATTGGATTGTTGATCAAGGCCATCTGGCAAGCTAACGCGTGAGGGTGTAGGAAGGAGTTCTAGGCATATGCTGCATGTGAACACTTTGTGAAAAATAGAAAGAATTATATGGGGGACCTGGGAATCGAACCCAGGTCCCAGTGCTTGCAAGACACGTCCACCACCACTCAGCCATCTGCGTTTGTTTGTAATATAATGGTTATTGATTATAATATATGAAAAAACAATTATGCTGGGAATTTTAAAAAGGCACGCCACATATTTGAATGCACCAATCATGTCCATCCACGCATCATCTTCTTCAGCTGGCCTGAAATAAAAAGCAATCAAATAGCGGGGGTTTTAAACCCCCACAAACTGGAAATATCAAAATAGCGATTAGGCATACAATCAATATAAAAAGGGCGCGATGGTGTCAATTATTTCGTCTTGTTCTGACGAATTTATCCACATAGGTCTTGAGGTCTAATTTTACAGTATACGCAAAGCCCTAATTTTCAAGCTTTGAAAACCCTAAAATCCATTCATGGTGAATTGTGATTCTATGCGTTTCAGTGCAATTAATCCATGCCAAAAGGTTCCTGTATGTTCAAACAATGCAAAACAAACAATCAAACATGTTAAATGCTCATGAGATGCCAGTTTCGATTATGAAAAATAAGGATGAACCGTGAAGCTGTTCTGGGCAATTTCTTGAGTGTTAGCATATGATTGGGATCTCTACGCATTCCTGGAAGTGTCGGCAATCTATTAGAAACAGAAACAAGCTTTGAATCACGCTGCAATATTGATTTCAGTTTCACAATTTTCTTGAGTTTTTGCAATTTGGTTATGGAGTTCTTAGCAGCAGTTGTGCGTGTCTTGGAATAGGGTTAGCTCTTGCATTTGTATGGGAACAGAATTAGGTTAGAATTAAGCCCATAAATCCATTGCATTCATGTTTGAATATATGATTGGCAATCAAATCTTTTTTCAATCTTTTATTTCATGAAACCTTGCCAATCATGGATATTTTGCCTTGTCGATTGAGAAACGAGTTGCCAGCTTTGCCCTAGCCTTATTTGTCTCACAAAAAGATCTTAAAAAGCATATCTTTGAATTTTCCTATAATTAAAACCAATTAAATGAATTAATATTAATATAAATTCAATTAATTAATTAAAAATAATAAAATAAATCATTTTAAGTTCAATGGGTCGTGCATAGGCCTTGGGTAATGATTCAAGAAAGAATTTGAGGCCCATTTGCAAAATTGAAGTGTTTTAGGCAAAGTTGACTTTTGAAAGTTCCCAAAAATTTCCCAACTTCTCCAATGCATATCTTGCTCAATTTTGAAGCTATGAACATGTTCTTTGACATTTTGGAAAGGTCTTGAAGTCCTCTAACCAATTCCTTTGGTCCCATGTCATTTTGATTCACCAATCTCAAGTTATGGTCTTTGACTTAAAGTGCCTTTTTGTTGACTTTTGAAAATGACCTATAATGTTGAAATTGATAACTTTTTGTGAGAGCATTTCTTGGACTTGGAGTGTGAAGATGAGTTGTAGGGAATGTCATCCCCTTCAAAATGAGCATTGGATGGGATTTTTCTGATGAACCATGAAGAAGTTATGCCTTGGTCAATTTGAAGTTGACTTTTTAGTTGTCCAAAAATAGAAACTTTTGCATCTTGAGACTTTTTGAGCCATGCTTGTGGAATCATGATCAAGAATTGATAAAATGATGATTGTGGCTTCAAAATAAGATGTTGACCAAAATTTTTGACTTTTGAGTGTCAAATGACCATTTTGCCCCTGCAGTTGACTGTGAAGCATTTAGGGTTTTTGACTGTGCAATTTGATGTTGTGAGTCTTGAAACTTGACATATGGATGCTTGACAATGTATATGGGCATATGGGACTTGATTGGACCCTTGAAAACCTCAATTTCTTTGCAAGAACCAAAACTCTAATTTTGACTGTGTTAGGAGGCAATTGGACTGTGCAACCCTTGAGAGATTTTGAACCATTTGGAGATTGACCTTGGCAAATCTTGAAGAATATGGGAGGGAAAATTTTGGGGTACAACAGTTGCCCCTGTTCAATCTTCTTAGACCTGAGGATGTAGATTGGCTGGCGTGCCTTTCGTAATCCGAAGGTGGAAGATGATTGAACACTAGAGTGCCCAGAAATTTGCACTCACATAGCAGAATGTTAGTAGTGTGATGTAGGGAATGGGATTATAGATGCCATTTGGAGATGTGGTGGATAATAGGATGAGCTTATAGATGCCATCTGGAGATGCAACAGAATCTTGTCGGGAATGGGCTTATAGATACCATCTGGAAATGCAAGGGATGGTTGAATCTGAGTAAGAAATAGAATAGCTTCCGTGTCTGGAGCATATCTAGTCTGTGTCTAATTGCTGCCGTCTGGACGAGTAGTAGAATGACCGCCGTGTCTGGGGTATATCCATACTGCATCTGAATGAGTGACATAATATTATCCGAATCTGGATCGTATTTAGAATGTCTTTTGAATGAATCTGGACTAAACAATAGAATAGCCTCCGGGTCTGGAGCATCTCTAAGTTGTCTTTAGAAGTTTGAATCTGAATGAGCAATAGAATAGCGTCCGGGTCAGGAGCATCTCTAGGCCATCACTGGAGAGGAATCTAAATAGGCAAAAGAATAACATCCGGATATGGAGTATCTCTAAGTCATCTCTGAAAGGAAACTTTGAATAAGCTAAAGAATAGCATCCATGTCTGGAGCATTTCCAAGCTATCTCTGAAAAGAAACTTTGAATAAGCGATAGAATAGCATCCGGGTCCGGAGTATCTCTAAGCTATCTGAGAGGGGATCTGAATAAGCAATAGAATATCATCCGCATCGGGAGCATCTCTAAGCTATCTCTGAAAGAGGATCTGGAATAAGTATCAGAAAGTAGCCATGTCTGGATCGCATCTGAACTATATCTAGAAGGAATCTCTGAATAAACAATAGAATAGCATCCGTGGTTGGAGCATCTCTAAGTTATCTCTGAAAAGCAACTCTGAATAAGCAGCAGAATAGCATCCGGTTTGGAGCATATCTGGACTATCTCTGAGAAGAAACTTTGAATAGGCAAAAGAATAGCATCCTCATCAGGAGCATTTCTAAGCCATCTCTGAAGAGAAAATCTGAATAAGCAAAAGAATAACATCCATCTCTTGAGCATTTCCCAGCTATATCTGAAAGGAAACTCTTGAATAAGCAAAAGAACAACATCCATGTCTGGAGCATTTCCAAGCTATCTCTGAAGAGAAAATCTGAATAAGCAAAAGAATAACACCCATCTCTGGAGCACTTCCCGGCTATATCTGAAAGGAAATCTGAATAAGCAATAGAATATCATCCGCGTCGGGAGCATTTCCAAGCTATCTCTGAAATCTCTTTAATGTAGATATGCCTTGGCTAGATACAGGCATCGAATCCACAATCACTCGCTCACAGATATGCCCTGGCTAGATGCAGGTATCGAATATGGAATTGCGACAGTTGATAGTAATCATCTTTGGATTGACCTTTTTCCTGAAAAGGCAAAACATTAGTTGTATGCAATGTCATGATGTATGAACTGCGTGATTTTAAGATGTTCTCAAAAATAAATGAGATTTGTGTTGTATGATGCGTATGCATGCTATAATGTATGAAGATGTGATATTTATGAATGTATTTTCGTCTAGGAAAATAAATCTTTGACGAATGTCAGGAACTTGAATCCTGGGCTGATGTTGAAGAGTAGAGTTCTTCGTTTCCGCTGAGGATGATGATTGCAAGGATACACCGGTAGGAGAAGATGACTCCGTTGGGGAACAAACTTTGTTGAAGATATTATTCTGCGGGGAAATACTCTGTGGGAAGAGGTGCTTCGCTGAGATGTTGATGATAACTCCGCTGGGGATACCATTGATGAGTTATGTTGGGGATAGGAAGAATTTTGCTGGAGACGATCTTTCCGTGGTGGTTAGCTGAGGATAACCCAGTTATAAGCTCTGGTGGGGAATAACCTTTGAATATGGTCGGGGAGAGATATGTCGGTACTCTGCAGGGGACCAGCTTCCAGACTCTACTGGGGAAAAGCTTCCAAACTATTGGGGAGGATGATTCAACTCTCCTGGGGAAACTTCTGGACTGTATTGGGGATATGGCTCCACTGGGGTGTCTGGTGTTCTGCCAGGGAACAATCTTATACTAAGCCTGCCGGGGACGCTTGTTGAGGAATACCTGTATACTCCGCTGGGGAATACTGAGATCTTTTGGGGATACCCAACTTCCTTAAGGCTGACAGTAGACTAACTCTGCTTGGGGAGAGTATTGCTGACTTGTTGGGGTTACCGTGCCTTTTTAGGGCTGATGGGAGACCAACTCTGCTTGAGGAGAGTATTGTTGAATCTTGTTTTACTCTCGGGGAGTGAAGGTATCCTGGTCACGTTCTTCAGCCGAACTTGCCTTGGTACCTTGGTGGAAAAAGCAACTAGACCGCTTAGACAATTCTTATTGCCCTAGTTTCTGTGGGAGAAGGTACCCTTGGAGGTGCTTGATAACTGCTGATTTGACAAATCTTCTTCTGGTAGGCAAGTGGTGAGATGACGGGACATAGTCGTACGCTTTTGATCCCTAACTTTTGCCTGGACCGCCCTTTTGGGTTTTCAGTCCATCGGGATACCCTTTTTTGCCCAAACCGCCTTTTCAGGTTTTCGACTTGCCGGGTGTACAGATTTTTTCATTTTTCATCCCTTATTTTTGCCCGAACCTTTTGGTTCACCGGGAAGCCCTTACTTTTGCTTAGGCCAGTCGACCTAGCGGGTCTTAGATTATGCGTAGTATTTTTTCGACTATGTCCACGCTCTCAGAATGTAGGGAGTTGTCAATGTCTTTAGTGTCGTGTTGCCATACCACCAGAAGATGTCTGATCATGCAAGACTCATTGGTGGAATTCTTGTCCAATGCCCCAAGTGACTCAGGCGGAGATTTGCCCCTGGTATTTGGCATTTGAGAGATTCTCTGAATCTTGACTTAACTGCCCCAGATGACGGACCATGATCATGTTTTCCCCTTGGTTAGAAGTGTTTCTTCCACTTGAGACAACCTTCTTGTTGAGAAGATTTTTGTTCACTGGATATTCGTCGTGCGAATTTCTCTGCTGTTCGAACAAATAGTCATATGCAAACAATGTTATTTTAAGGATGCAAAGCTTATGTCTGTCTTGAAGTTTTGAAAATGCATTTTTTTCATAAAAACAAGTGAATTTTTTTGTAAACTGTGATGTCAACTCGTTATTTTACCGCAAGCCTTAAGGAGTCAGGATACCTTTCGTAACAGTATGCTTTCGAACTAACCCATGCTTCAGCTAGGACTTTTGAGGGTTATAACGTGGCCTGGTTCACGGTTTTTAGAAACAAAGGACAAAGGCTCAAATTTTATTTGTACCCACCCGTTCTTCGTGATGTTCTTCAAACCTAAACTCAGTTGACCGTGCGTTAGACCTTGTTTGAGTCTTTGCTCTGATATTCCAGTGATGGTTCGGATACTGAAAGTTTATTTTGACCAGGCAATCATTTTTTGTTGAGAGTTTGTAGAACCTCTTTCTTTTTGATTTTGTTATCCCTGTTTTTTGCCTGAACTGTTTCTTTTTGAATTTATAGTCAGCGGGATGCCCCAGTTTTTGTAAGTCTCCTTCATAGGTTTTGACTTATTGGGCTTTTATTTTGAGAGATAATGACTGCCTGTCGTTATGATTGTTCGGAACCATCACTGTCTTTTGTTTCGGAAGGACTCCTTTGATGTCATTTTGTGCACCTGGATTAACTGAGAGAACTACCCTGCCCCAGGTTATGATTAAGGGCTTTAATTTTTTTTTTGTGAAAAGAAAAACTCCTACTTCTTTGGCTCGAAGGGGTTGACGAGGGATTATCTTCCTTATAACTCCAGTGTTTAGGAATTGAAACAATGCCTGTACCTCATCAGCGGGGTCTGTTCAAAAGAATATTGTAGATTGCGGTATTGTTTTCGTCATCCTCCCTCAAGAGGCTTAGAATTATTAACCGAGCGTTGATCATCACAAGAAAATATGAAAGCAATTTGAATATAGTGAAAATAGTTGGATTAATTCAAAAACAGACATATGCAGTGCATTAATGAAATAAAATAGTTTGATATGACATTAATTGTTGTATAAGCAAAAAATTACAACTCGGAAATTCAAATAAACAAAAGCCTTCAATGATTGGGCAAAGGAGCAGTGATTATGTTTGGAGTCTCTGGTGCTTCAAATTGAATCTCTCTGGCGTCAATCATGTCTTGAATCTTGTTCTTCAGAGGCCAGCAGTTATCCGTAGTATGCCCCGGGCTATCAGAGTGGTATGCACACCTCTCGTTGGGATGATAGTTAGGAGCTGAAGTGTTTGGATTCCGGAGAGGAGCCCTTAAGGTGATCAGCCCTGCCTTCAACATTTGCTGTAGTGCTTGATCCAGTGACATGTTGATCTTAGTGAACTGCCGTTTGGGTGCGACCTCCTTACGTTGCTGCCCCTGTCTTTGCTGAGAAGACATAGGATTAGAGATCTGGGTTGCCCCCACCTGTTGATCGTGACGACCTTTTTTACCATGCACAACATTGGACTCTTTTCTTCCATGGTATGGCTTTTTATGAGCATCAGAAGGCGTAGCTTCCTGAATCTTCCCGTTTTTAATGCCAGCTTCAATTCTCTCCCCAGTCAAGATCAAATCTGTAAACCCAGCAGAAGAATTCCCAATCAGATGGTTGTAGAATGGACCAGACAGGGTCCCCAAGAACATATCAACGAGCTCCCGGTCAGTCATAGGTGGCTGCACCCTTCCAGCAAGGTCTCTCCACTTTTGTGCGTACTCCTTAAAACCTTCTCCCGATCCTAGCGACATACCCTGGAGTTGGGTACGTGTAGGAGCGAGGTCAGCATTATACTGATACTGCTTGTAGAACGCAGTAGCCAAGTCCTCCCAGTTACGAATACTGGCTCCATCTAGCTGATAGAACCATTCGAGTTGAGTCCCTGAAAGACTTTCCTGGAAGAAATGGATCCATAGATTCTTGTCAACAGTATACGGTTGGATCTTCCTCACATATGATCTGAGATGCAGCTTAGGACAAGAGGCTCCGTCGTACTATGCGAAAGCAGGTGCCTTAAACTTGTGTGGGATCACCACCCCAAAGGATAGACCTAGATCTTCGAAGTCCAGGACGGGCACTTTCTGTATCTCCATAGCACTTAGCCGGTCTTCGAGCTGTTTGTACTTATCCTCAGCAGGAGGGTACTGTTCATCATTATAATCCGTCTCGTTGTCGGAGACCACTGGACTAGGAACCTTTCTTTCTTGGGGACTGTCTTTCCCAACAGATGGGGTAGTCAGCTCAGCTTCACTTTGTGATCCATTCCCAGGTTTGCGCCTAGGGCTGAACAACACAATCCTCTTCTTCTTCTTCTTCATAAGCAGAGTCTTCAATTCTTGTTGACCCTGGGCTAGGTTCATAACAAACTCCTGGAACTGGGCATTCTGGGCCTGGAGGGCCTTGATAGCTTGTTCATTGGAAGGTTCGGCAGACATGATGATTGTTGAAATAAACAGCGAAGAAGGTAAGTGACTTGTAAAGAAGAGTACCTGACATGCAATGATATGTATGTATGCATGCGATGTTTTCAAGGATCTCGCGGGGTAAACAAGAAAGATTGTTAGAACTTGAATTTTGTAGCTTGATGGAAGGAACTTCATTTTGTTGAGAGTCCTTCTTCAAGAGTCAAGGCTCACCATATCGAGTGGGTCATAGCCCCTGACAACCTTGGCTAGAGGAAAATAAATCCCCTTTGCCCCTTGCTGGACAGTTGGTTCATCATGACCTGCATCACAAGCCTTTGAGATCCTTGAAATGGGTTAGTCTTTATGCAGGATGTATGCAATGGTATGATGGTATGCTATGCATGGAGTGATGTAAGTAGGCCCTGTAATGAGCCCAGATTAAGGACTGTAAACAAAACCTGTAAGGAACTCATGTTGTCAGATAACAAGAATTACAAGTAGTCAAGTTTGAAGGCACACAAGTCACACAGAGAGCCCTTAAAGTTTAGGCCAGCATGAAGTTTGGGGTACTACCCTCTTGAAGTTGGTGGGCTTAAAACCTGTCCTATCAAAAGTAACCGGGTTCTAGAGGATCCCAATATCACTGACTACCCTCAATCGGTCATAACTCCAGCGTCGCAATCTTTTCTTGCGGCCAGAACCATCGCGAGAGTTTAGCCTCAATGGGTGTAGCATACTGCTACTATTCTATGGCCAAGTCGGGTCAAATTAGGGTTCTAAGGTCGGTTGGTGCTTAATGACTCCTCATAAGACCCATATTCTCCTCGTTGCAACACAAGGGATATCGGTACAGACCAAGGTGCCACACCAACGTAGCCACTGCTTCACCCGTGTCGGTCTACGCCGGACAGGTCCCTCACAACTTATGCTACCTAAAAGGGTATCCCCAGATCCGGGTTAGGATCTATGAAACTCCGATGCAATGCCCACAAAAATTAAAGCAAACAAAACATTCAATCGAAAACATAAGTATGATCTAATCCTAAGGTACACCTCACTTTTATTAGATGTCCCCAGCAGAGTCGCCAGTTCTGTGATCGGTGGAAATAGAACTGACTGTTTAAAGCTGGTTCATGAAATGTCGCGGAAGCAAGAGTCGCCACCGTCTTTTATGTTCTCCAACATGGAAAGGACAAAAGCACAAAAAAATTCCTTATGAGATTGTTTCTCGGTTCGGGAGGTAGATTTATAGAAAGGGAAGGTGTTAGCACCCTTTCTATCCGTGGTTATCCACGGGCTCTTAGGTACTTTCTCTTATGTTTTCAAAATGTTTGCTTTTCAAAATGTGAGTGGGTTTTGAAAAAGTTTCATTGAAAGATTTCTGAATGACTCTTGTATCTGTCCTCAAGAGTGTTTGAAAAATTTGTTTTGAAAGCTTTTTGAAAGTGGCAGTGTGAAAAGATTGTTTTTGTTTGTTTTTGAAGAGAGCAAGTACCCATGAGTCATCTACCGACCCTAAGGAATTAGGCTGTGTAAAATACCTTAAGGTAGTGCCATCCCACCATTGAGAGGTAGGTAGCACCACCGTTGGAGGTGTTCGGGTCAATTCGATTGTAGGGACAGTGTGGTCACCGCAGCAATAGTAGGACACCTTAGAAGTAACCCTAATGTCCTAGATCCTTTTTAATCCGAGGCAACCATTTCGAGGCAACTGGACCTTAGACATAAGGGCGACCGCTAAAACATCCTATACTTGACGACCACTTTCGAAGGCAACGAGTGAGGCGTACCCTAGAAGTGGTGTGTGCGTTTGTGCGTTGTTTTCATGTTATGTTTATCTTTGATCATGCAATGGTGAGCTACGAGTTGTTTTTTAGTTACCATACATTCTTTCATGCAATTTAAAATTTAAGAGTGCGGGAAATAAAATACGGAAAGGTAAAAGCTACGCTATTACAAGACGCGGGTCTATACATCGCCAAAATACAAAGACCCGTTTTTTGATAAAGATGCGGAAAGTAAAAAAGCAATAAACCTAATTACTATTACATCCTTGAACAGTTATAGAATAATCAATAAGAAAAATAATGCGCGAAAAGAATTAAACCGAGAACGTCAGAGGGTTTTGGACCCTTTGCTTGAAATTAAATTAAATTAAAACCTAATTAATTATTTAATTAAAGAAAAGAAAGTGTGTTTTTATGTTTTTTGTATTTATGAAAATAAAGAAGTTAAAATTAAAAGGAAACCCTAGATCTAAGTTGATTTTACTTATTAATGAAAAAGGTCAAAATTAGGCTAATTAACTAAATTATTTAATTTACATGTTTATTTACAAAAATAATAATTAACAAATAGTAATAATGATGATTAATAAAATATGATTAAAAAAATATCAAAACCTAATTCTATGTAATTTCATTTGTTAAGAAAAAAGATTAAAATATAAACCTAAATTAAACTAAGGCAATTGTTAGTTATTTATTTACAAAAATATGTTAATGGAAAATTTAATAAATAATTAAAAAAACATTTTTGAGTTTCTGATTTTTATTAGGAAAAATTATTTGTGGTGAATTAATTATAATTAAAACAATTAAAAGTATTAAAAAGAAAATAAAACGAAATTTAAATATGCAAACCAAAGGGGTGTGATGGCCCAAAGTGGAGGTTTTTGTGAAGCAATTCAGGCCCATTAAGACAAAGCCTGGTTGACTTTCCTGATTGTGTGCATGCTCATTGACTGGACCATATGATGGACTTCATTCTGTGGCCATTGGATTGTTGATCAAGGCCATCTGGCAAGCTAACGCGTGAGGGTGTAGGAAGGAGTTATGGGCATATGCTGCATGTGAACACTTTGTGAAAAATAGAAAGAATTATATGGGGGACCTGGGAATCGAACCCAGGTCCCAGTGCTTGCAAGACACGTCCACCACCACTCAGCCATCTGTGTTTGTTTGTAATATAATGGTTATTGATTATAATATATGAAAAAACAATTATGATGGGAATTTTAAAAAGGCGCGCCACATATTTGAATGCACCAATCATGTCCATCCACGCATCATCTTCTTCAGGTGGCCTGAAATAAAAAGCAATCAAATAGCGGGGGTTTTAAACCCCCACAAACTGGAAATATCAAAATAGCGATTAGGCATATAATCAATATAAAAAGGGCGCGATGGTGTCAATTGTTTCGTCTTGTTCTGACGAATTTATCCACATAGGTCTTGAGGTCTAATTTTACAGTATACGCAAAGCCCTAATTTTCAAGCTTTGAAAACCCTAAAATCCATTCATGGTGAATTGTGATTCTATGCGTTTCAGTGCAATTAATCCATGCCAAAAGGTTCCTGTATGTTCAAACAATGCAAAACAAACAATCAAACATGTTAAATGCTCATGAGATGCTAGTTTCGATTATGAAAAATATGGATGAACCGTGAAGCTGTTCTGGGCAATTTCATGAGTGTTAGCGTATGATTAGGATCTCTACGCGTTCCTGGAAGTGTCAGCAATCTATTAGAAACAGAAACAAGCTTTGAATCACGCTGCAATATTGATTTCAGTTTCACAATTTTCTTGAGTTTTTGCAATTTGGTTATGGAGTTCTTAGCAGCAGTTGTGCGTGTCTTGGAATAGGGTTAGCTCTTGCATTTGTATGGGAACAGAATTAGGTTAGAATTAAGCCCATAAATCCATTGCATTCATGTTTGAATATATGATTGGAAATCAAATCTTTTTTCAATCTTTTCTTTCATGAAACCTTGCCAATCATGGATATTTTGCCTTGTCGATTGAGAAACGAGTTGCCAGCTTGCCCTAGCCTTATTTGTCTCACAAAAAGATCTAAAAAAGCATATCTTTGAATTTTCCTATAATTAAAACCAATTAAATGAATTAATATTAATATAAATTCAATTAATTAATTAAAAATAAGAAAAATAAATCATTTTAAGTTCAATGGGTCGTGCATAGGCCTTGGGTAATGATTCAAGAAAGAATTTGAGGCCCATTAGCAAAATTGAAGTGTTTTAGGCAAAGTTGACTTTTGAAAGTTCCCAAAAATTTCCCAACTTCTCCAATGCATATCTTGCTCAATTTTGAAGCTATGAATATGTTCTTGGACATTTTGTAAAGGTCTTGAAGTCCTCTAACCAATGCCTTTGGTCCCATGTCATTTTGATTCCCCAAGCTAAAGTTATGGTCTTTGACTTAAAGTTCCTTTTTGTTGACTTTTGAAAATGACCTATAATGTTGAAATTGATAACTTTTTGTGAGAGCATTTCTTGGACTTGGAGTGTGAAGATGAGTTGTATGAAATGTAATCCCCTTCAAAATGAGCATTGGATGGGATTTTTCTGATGAACCATGAAGAAGTTATGCCTTGGTCAATTTGCAGTTGACTTTTCAACTGTCCAAAAATAGAAACTTTTGCATCTTGAGACTTTTTGAGCCATGCTTGTGGAATCATGATCAAGAATTGATCAAATGATGATTGTGGCTTCAAAATAAGATGTTGACCAAAAATTTTGACTTTTGACTGTCAAATAACCATTTTGCCCCATGCAGTTGACTGTGAAGCATTTAGGGTTTTTGACTGTGCAATTTGATGCTGTGAGTCTTGAAACTTGACATATGGATGCTTGACAATGTATATGGGCATATGGGACTTGATTGGACCCTTGAAAACCTCAATTTCTTTGCAAGAACCAAAACCCTAATTTTGACTGTGTTAGGAGGCAATTGGACTGTGCAACCCTTGAGAGATTTTGAACCATTTGGAGATTGACCTTGGCAAATCTTGAAGAATATGGGAGGGCAAATTTTGGGGTATAACAAAGAGGTAGCAGATAAACCCTGGTTTCACTAAGTGAAGAAGTACCTCGAGACTCAAGAGTATCCAGAAGGGGCATCTGTCAATGATAAGAAGTTTCTGAGAAGGTTCACTGCGAAGTTCTTTCTCAGTAATGGAATCCTCTACAAGCGCAACCATGACTCTACCTTACTGCGATGTGTAGACAAGAGCGAAGCAGAGAGGATTATGAAAGATCTACATGAAGGTACCTTCAGAACCAATTCCAGTGGACATACCATGGCTAAGAAGATCCTACGGGCAGGATAATACTGGTCCATTATGGAAGCAGATTGTTATCAGTACTCTCGAACCTGTCATAAGTGCCAAATCTATACTGATAAAGTGCATGTGCCTCTGGTTCCTTTGAATGTATTTAAAGCTCCGTGGCCCTTTGCAATGTGGGGCATTGACATGATCGGAGAAATCAGGCCTACCGCTTCCAATGGGCATCACTTCATCCTAGTGGCCATCTATTACTTCACAAAATGGGTTGAGGTGGACTCCTTTGCTACCGTTACCAATAATGTTGTGGCACAATTTATCAAGCATAACCTGATCTATCGGTATGGTGTTCCAGAGAGAATTATCACCGACAATGGTATGAATCTCAACAACACGATGATCACCGATCTCTGTATACAATTCAAGATACAACATCATAACTCTTCTCCCTACCAGTCGAAGATGAATGGCGTTGTTGAAGCGGCTAACAAGAACATCAAAAAGATCATACAGAAGATGACGATGACATACAAAGACTGGCATGAGATGTTACCATTCGCTCTTCATGGGTACCGTACCTCAGCACGGATGTCGACAGGGGCAACACCCTACTCTCTAGTGTATGGCATGGAGGCAGTCCTACCCATCAAGGTCCAGATTCCTTCTTTAAGGATTATGAAAGACACAGGTTTAAACAAAGACGACTAGATCCAGACTCGACTTGATCAACTAAATCTGATCGACGAAAAGAGACTTACTGTTGTTTGTCATGGTCAGACGTATCAAAAGCGGATGATCAAGGATTTCAACAAAAAGTCAGACGTCAAGAGTATAAAGTATGGGATCTAGTAATCAAGCGCATCATACTGCCGCAAGGTGATCCCAGGGGCAAATGGACTCCCACCTACGAAGGGCCATTTGTAATTAAAAACATTTTCTTGGGTGGAACGATGATTCTAACCACAATGGACGGTGACGACCTCCCTCACCCTGTCAATGCAGACATGGTGAAAAGATACTGAGCATGATAAAAGACCCGCTAGGTTGACTGGCCTAGGCAAAAATAAGGGCTTCCCGGCAAACCAAAAGGGTTCAGGCAAAAATAAGGGATGAAAATGAAAAAAATCTGTACACTCGGCAAGCCGAAAACCTAAAAAGGTGGCTTGGGCAAAAAAGGGTATCCCGATGGACTGAAAACCCGATAGGACGGTTCAGGAAAATGTTAGGGATGTAAATCATATCATTATGTCCTATTGGATCACCCTGCAATCAGACCTCAGTATCAATTGTCAAGCTCGAATGACATCGATCAACCTAACCAACTTCGGACAAGCAACAAAGTGATGAGACGCTCGAAGACATAGGGGCAATAGAAGAGTTGGAACCCAATGGGATTGTTGCACATAGTTGTTTTATTTTTACACAATATTGTATAGCTTCTATTTTTACGACGACGTTCTTTTACTAGAGCGTTAGTCTCCTTGTACAAAAACGCCTATTATAAGCCAACTTCGAAAATCAATACAAATCATTTTGTTTTTCCTTTTCTATTTTGTTTTGCAAAAACATCCAATGGTTTATTCTTGACATATGCATTTGAATATGATTCTTATTCACAAATGTTTGCATGAGAAACGAAAAGACAATTGCTCGGAGCTTAAGAAACAGAGGCAAAAACCAGAAATGTCAAAACCCGATAGTTACTCTGTCCAGCCGGTACCGGGGCAGAGACTGTTTTGAAACATAATCATCAACGCATACGACCTCGTAGCATCTGTGTTCCCCACAGAGTAAAGGTAATCAAAGCACTGATATCAGTTCTCTCAAAACAGGAAGTAATCTCCCTAGCCAGGGTCATCTAGAAACCTGACATCTATATCCCCCAGCTGAATTTCATAATCGCGAGCGGATCATCATAAGTTTTTATCTCCCCAAGCAGAGTTTATTTCTCTGGATACAGAAGCTCAATCCCCAACAGAGCTTACTTCAGCTACGGAAGTCCATATTCCAACAGGGTCATTCCCCCGCAGAGCTATTCTCGTATAAAGTCTCTCAGTGGCAGAATACTCACAAACAACAAAGAGAAAATCTCCAGCACAGTCATTTCCGTTCACCATCCCCCAACAGAAGTAGAAGAATCACAGTTCTCTACAACAATCAGGAATGCTATACTCTCCAGCAGTAGTCAGGGATTTATTTTCCCAGACTCGAACATGTCACAATAGCATTTCATGTTCATACACCATGACGTGCGCATGTATATTGCATATAGCATAATCTCATTTCTTTTGAGAACATCATCACACAATGCATTTCATGCATCGCATATAATTAATCAAGTACCTTTTCAGGAAAGATGGTTATCATCAACGATTCCAACAGTTCAAGATTAAACCCATGAAGCTATATGTGTCGTAACCCTACTATCCAGGTTCCTTCTCATAGCCCTACTATCCAAGCTCTCATCTCTAAGTAACCCTACTATCCAAGTTCCTTCTCATAGCCCTACTATCCAGGCTCTCGTTTTGAAGTAACCCTACTAGCCAGGTTCCTTCTCATGGCCCTACTATCCAGGTTTTCATCTCGAAGTAACCCTACTATCCAGGTTCCTTCTCATAGCCCTACTATCCAGGATCTCATCTTGAAGTAACCCTACTATCCAGGTTCCTTCTCACAACCCTACTATCCAGGATCTTATCTCGAAGTAACCCTACTATCCAGGTTCCTTCTCATAGCCCTACTATCTAGGCTCTCATCTCGAAGTAACCCTACTATCCAAGTTCCTTATCACAACCCTACTATCCAGGCTCTCATCTCAAAGTAACCCTACTATCCAGGTTCCTTCTCATAGCCCTACTATCCAGGCTTTCATCTCGAAGTAACCCGATGACCCAGGTTCCTTCTCATGGCCCTACTATCCAGGCTTTCATCTTGAAGTAACCCTATTAGCCAGGTTCCTTCTCATGGCCCTACTATCCAGGCTTTCATCTCGAAGTAACCCTACGACCCAAGTTCCTTATCATAGTCCCACTATCCAACCTTTCATCTCGAAGTAACCCTACTATCCAAGTTCCTTCTCCCTTATCTCCAGACAATAGTTTACAACACTATAAGGCCCGAACCTGACTAGATACGGTTGATTTCACATTTCCCCAGTAAGTCGCTGTACAACCTGGACCCTAACCAGATATGCATTCTACTTTCACCTCCTCAATCAAGAGTTAATTCCCCAGCAGAGTAATGAACAACCAAAGCTCCTAGACTCTACTTCGCAGAACATAAATCAACATTCCCTGGCGAAGTCCTCCTCAACAACAGATACAGGAATTCTCGCCAAGGAATCTCTTATGCAACCGATCTTTTTTGGATAACATCTTTAAGCCCATCTCCGAAGATTCTCCACCGCCTTCCAAATGGCATCTGTAAGCCCATTCCCGATATCACCAATCAGTATCACTTCATGCGAGTGCAAATTTATGGGCACTCTAGTGTTCAATCATCTTCCACCTTCAGATCCCGAAACGCAGACCAGCCAATCTACATCCTCAGGCTTAAGAAGATTGAACATGGGCAGTTGTTGTACCCCAAAATTTGCCCTCTCATTTCTCAAAGGATCATCCTGGACCCTCAGGTTTTCTTCTATCAAGTTTCAAATCTTGAATTACAACTTTTCAAGAAAATCATTCACAAGGGAAAAATGGTCTAAAGCACACTGAAAAGTCAAAACTTTGACTTTTAGATAAAAAATAAAGTTTCAACAATTATATTTCATCAAGACATGAAATTGGTTCATCAAAAATCAGAAGTCAGAAATTACTTTGAAAAAATCAAATTTCTAAACATTTAGAAAATTTTCTAAGTGCTAAGAGAATATGATACTTCAGAACTTCTGTGCCAGCCTCCACGCAAGTGCAGTCAGAAGTTGCAAACATGGTTTAGAACATAATTATCTAATCAAAACATGACTCTTCAGCATATGATTCGATCATAGCATCACCCTTCGAGTTCCATTTTGGTCTTCTTTGATCAGAACATCACAAAGCCCCAAAACCTTGTTTGAACAACCTGCTGCACTGCTATAGCACAATCCTGCAACTAACTGCCACAACACTCCAAATTGTTGTTGATCTAGTCCACGCCTGCATTTTTCTCAAACCCTATATTTGCACCAAATTAGCATACAAAAACTGTGATTAAAAAGAAATGGAACAGTATAACAAAAAGGTTTGAATCCCATTTGTTTTTCCCCCCAAAACCATATCAAACCCATCTATAAATAATTTGCTCCATCACACGTTTAAGAGGCTGGCCTTTGGAGAGAGAGAATTGTCAAAAGAGAGAAAATACAACTTTGAAACCTTCGTAAAAAATCCATAATCCCCAAACAAAAAATAAAACCTTTGTTCTTCCCTTTGAGTCAAAGAACTTGGTGTTTTCTCTTCCGTTGTTCTTGCTGACTCCAGAACATCTGAAGGAAGCAGCTCAAGTCCCAGGCACACACTTTAGATTCAAGGTAAGTCTTTCTGACTTTGCATACTTTCATTTAGAACATCATTAAATATGTAAATATCATAGTATTAATGTTGTCCATATCATTGCATAAGTAGAAAAAACTGTGGATCAGAACTTCTTGATTAGGGCTAGGCTCAGATTTAGGATTAGAACTTCTATAAACTGTTGTGCTTTTATCTTTCTGATTTGCTGTTTGTTAAGAACTGAATAAACTGCTGATGTGCTGGTTAATATGAGGAAAGAGTTTAAAGGTGGCACAGAACCTCTGATTTTCATTCACTGTTTTAGCACAACATAGAACTTCTAAGTTCTCCTTACTGTTAAATACACTGAACTTCTGATGTTTCCACTTACTGTTTTAACACTTAGAACTTCTGATTTTCATACGTTGATAACACACTGAACTTATGATGTTCACTCACTGTCTTAGCACATACTGAACTTATGATTTCTCTTCACTTATTTAACACATACAGCACTTCTAAGACTTTCTCATTGTTTTAACACTCAAAAGTTCAGCACATAGCAACCCAGAACTACTGTGTTTTCCCTCTAACGTTTCTTGCATGACCTCAGAGTGTATCAATCCAGAACTTCTGGCGCTTCTTTCTAAACCACACTGCGCCCGACATCAGAACTTCTGATCCCCTTTGTGTTGCTTTCAGCAGCACGCTAATTCTACCTCTCATTATTTCCCTTTTTTTTTATCATTTTCAATATTAATACCCTTTTTATTAATATAAAAAAGACATAAAAATATTTTCTTTTTATTAACTAATTTATTTCTTTTTCCTTAATTCATTAAGACAAAAAACCATTTTTTAAACAAGTCATTTTTCTTTTTTGCATTGTACATTTCAATTTGGTTGTAATAGTTAATTAGGATTTAAATTCTTGCAATCCCCCATTTGTAAATTTGCACCCCCATCCCTAAATGATGTAACAGCGTAGGACTTTACATTTCCGCAATTTATCATTTCCAAATGTAAATGCTAGTAATTAGGGTGTGTATGGCAAGATATGAAATCAACAAATAGATAACCCCAATCAAGACTAAATGCATGTAAATAAAACACACTTTACACACACGCATCCTTAGGGTAATCTCACTTGTTTCCTATCGGAAATTAGTCATTTCCCTCAAACATGGGCGTTTTAGCAAAAGACCCTCGATAAAAGATCGTAGTCCCTCGATGTTGCCTTTGTTAAAATGATCTAGTCCCTAAAACGACATTGCTAAAAAGTTCCATGGGTTGCCTTCTATGACTATACAAACATTCCATGCCCGTCCCTTTACATCCAACGATGAGGCTTCTTACCAAAACAATGGTAAGATAACTATATCTAAAGGAGAAGGAAAAGAACACCTAAGACCTTTTGAGTAGGTAGATTACTCCTAGTTGCTCGCTTGCTCACAACAAAAACATTTTATACACAAAACACTCTCATTTTGAAACATTTTCAAAAGACAACACTTTGTACGCGTTCTTATAGAAACGAGAGCCATTACAAAGAAAACCCTTTTCAAAATCACTTTAAAAAACACATGCCACAAACACCTCTTTGAACTATTTTCGAAACAACACTTTGTACGCGTTCTTATAGAAACGAGAACCATTACAAAGACATTTTCAAAATGCTTTCAAAACTCACACCACAAGCACATTCGAACAAAAGTAAGTGATCTAGCAAGAAACTAAGAGCCCATGGAAAACCATGGATGAAAAGGGTGCTAACACCTTCCCTTTTCATAATCTACCCCCCGAACTCAAGAAAACATCTCTAAAGGTCTTTCCTGTTTTTTCAGCCTTTCCTTATTGGATAAAAGAAAAGTCGGTGGCAACTCTTGCTAACCGCAACATTTGTGATCAAACGCAAAACACACAAGTCAGCTCTCCCACCGTATCACAACCATTCAAAAAGGAAAGCTAAACACTCATAGACAAGCATTAAGTTCAAAAATAACATGGACATTGATAAAAAGGGCTCAAAAGGGGTTAACAGAAGTTCACACACTTACAAGTTGAATTGACTATTTGGCTAGGTAGTTATGCTCAAAATCAAACAAAATGTATTGATCATTTTCTTACTTTCATACAATCAACACAAACAAAAGATTAAACATAATGAAATCCAGTTAA
The DNA here is from genome assembly GCA_948472305.1 of Vicia faba. Classification (NCBI taxonomy): domain Eukaryota; kingdom Viridiplantae; phylum Streptophyta; class Magnoliopsida; order Fabales; family Fabaceae; genus Vicia; species Vicia faba. Next base: position 324,266,064 of record OX451738.1, on the reverse strand, counting down.
AACAAGAATTGTGGCCTCCAGCATATAGGAACAATTGAAAGCTTCCTCACATTTGGGGGTAAAAAGGAAACTAAAGTGATTCAAGTCATGAGCAAGTGATGCAAAAAGAATGAATGGTATAGTAATTATACAAATGAAAGGTTTCCTAAACCTGTTATGCTATAGAAAGCGATAGATGAGTACTGGAGAGTACCAAGTTCAAAAACTATCAATACCATACATCCGCAAGTTGAATCAATCGAATTCGAAAAATCACCAAAAAATTCTTCAAGTTATTGGACCAAAATTGGAGTCCAAACAACAAGATTATTAGAATTTACAACACATAAATATTTCCTCAAGCTAATAAAAGAAAGCTTTTGGAAAAAACACAATTAACACAACCGAATGAAAGTGAATAAACAAGTTAAAAAGTGAAGATTTGAGTTTTTTAAAACAGGTCCAATTTCAACTTGTTTAAACAACAATCAACACACTACCTAAACTAACAAAAAGAAAAATACTAAAACATGCTTGTTTTACGTCGTAAGCTTGACGCCTGTTATTTAAGAATGTTCCTCTAAGTTGCTTCCACCCAGTTATTCCTAACCAACATACAAGAAAACGTGAAAGGAAACAAACAATGATATAGCAAATTCACAAGTATAGAAAACATGTACAAGTTTGGTAAACATAAACAAATAAATTCACAAGTATACATATACAAGTCTAATTACATCATATAGACAATATAGACATTATGTGAAAAACTCAAAAACAAAGAAAGTGTCGCAATGCGATCTAATAAAAACACCAATCCTCGGTAACAACGCCATTTTGCTAGAGCGGTAAAGCGGCAAGCAAACGTAAGTATTTATTTAGGATGATATAGGTTATATCGTAGCGTCTCCACATGGATTAGTGCTATCGAATTGTCGTTCGAGAAATATCTCGTTAATAAGTTTGGTTTAAATGGGTTGTTTGTAAGGAAAGTTAAAAGGTATCAACATGAAATGAATTCATTCTTCGAAGGGGAAACTTATCAGGCATGCATATAATCCACTCCTCAAAAACTTAAACCTATCGACCAATTATACTCAACCTATAATACTCATCAATGTCATCACGTGTCAAACACAACACCCATTATATCACCTCGGTGGCGATCTCTCAACCAACCTCAAGAACAGAGAAGTCAATCGTGCTACTAGCATCGACGATCTCTCAGAATGACACAACCAATACAGAGGCCTTAATCACAGACACCCAAGTGAATAATATCTCTAAATCTATCTCTATAATCTAGACACCATTAGACAATTATCCTAGATAAGAATTCGAGCAATATATGTCTATAATAACCCAAACCCCTAGCACAGAGCAAAAATCCAGGATAATAATCGACAAAGATTTGTAAAGCAAGCTTTATAAAATGCCATGGACGACAAATATACATGAGATCAAAGTAAATACATATAAAAACTCAACAAATAAAGAAAGAAGAAGAGAAATGAACCACAAATCTCCCGGTTTGTTAGCACCGATTGAAGAACAATCCACCCCAAATCATCCGTATGCAAGCTTCATAATCATTTTCTAAGCTAATGATAAGGGAAAATGAGGGTTAATGAATTGGGGAGCTAAAACTATCCCCAAACCCATAACCCTAACAAATGAAATGAAATGGAAATAAAAACCAAATTATGTTCCGCATGCATCGCCCGACGCTGAATTGCATCACCCGACAATGAATCTTTATTACATGGCCCAGCCAGCGCCATGAAGGAAGCTAGGGAAAAATATCTTCCATCGCTCGATGAAGGAAAGCTTCTCTCGGCGACACAATAGCGAAGCAAGGCAGAGGCAATTGGAAAAATGATCAACTCCTCTCGCTCCACGCACGCCTGACGACAAAGAAGCACAAGCTCGTCGCCCGACGCCAAACACGTCAATCGGTGATGCACACCAGAACAACAACTTTTGTTTCTTTCTCTGCACAACTTGCAATGGCTTTTCTCCCGTTGTCTTATTCCTTTATAGATCACAATTGCATCTTGGAGATTTTATTCTCATTGCTCCAACCATGCTCAAATACCTACAAAGTGAATACAAAAATATCAAACAATACACTATATACACGAAAACACAAATATATACAAACTAAACAAATTTACCAAAAAAGCGGGAAATTATTCACAAAATATTAACAAAAGCATTGATAAGTGCAACAAAAAGTATATACAAAAATAACTATAATTTGCACTCATCAATAGTCGGAACTCTGATACCAATTGAAGGTTGAAAAAAAACAAGAAAGGGGGGGGGGGGGTTTGAATTAGGTTTTCAAAAAATTTATCTTTTAGAAGTTCTTCACACAAACAATCAGAATAGAATCAATGCAATAGAAATAAAAATGACTATCTTTCAGTTTATACAGGTTCACCTTCAACAAGGATAATCCTCTCCACCCGCCAAGGTGATTTTGCCTTAGAAAAGGACTTAATCCACTAATCTTGAAAGATTACAATCAACGTCCAAGAGTTAGAAAACACCTTATCCCTCTCAAGTATCCTGACTATTCACTCTAGTCACTTGAGGAATCAACAATCGTCTAAGAGTTAGAAAACACCTTAGCCCTCTCAAGTATTCTGACTATTCACTCTAGCCACTTGAGGTAACAATTCTCAACATAATTACAATCAAATAGTTTTTACAAAAGTTTTTCTAGATAAAGAAAATTACACCAATGTTATGTACAAATTATTTAACACAAATATGAACAACAACTCTTTGTGTTACAACAAATAATGAAGAACAAAATTTTTACATAAATAATGAGCAACAACTCTTTGTGTTTTGTCTTCTTTTCTTGAATGAACTTTACGTATTGATTTTGGTAGAGTTACTATTCTTTTGTTCTAGTCATGTATTTAGAAAATGAACAATTGATCCTTTATATAGGCTTTGAAGACTAGATTGTTGTAGTAGTACACACGTCACTTTCATTGCTAGTTGCCATAACGGTAGGAAACAATCGTGAGAGACAAAGAGTACACAGTACATACATTTGAGTGAATTATGTAATTGTACCTTTGTACTAACCATTGTTGCCCACGTTTATCATGATATTATCTTCTGAAAAAAATACTTCTAATGAGAAGAGTGGCGTTAGAAGATATCATCCTTTGGTTATTTTCTTCTGATGGACTTTGTGAATTGGAGAAATGATGAGTCCGGAAGATATAAATTTCCTTTGATCTTGTCTTCTGATGGAATATTTTGATATGAAGAGATGCACATATTCCAAGACGTATCCTAGTCTTCAGAATCTTGACTTTGTCTTCAGAATTAGAAGCAACAACTTTTCTGATGAACAAATCTTGACTTCTAATATGGAAGTAAAATATTTTCTTTGATGTGTTCAAAACCTTGATTTTGTCTTCAGAATTAGAAGCAACAACTCTTCTTACGAACAAATCTTGACTTCTGATCTTTGACACAAAATCTTGTTTCTGGTGCAATCTTGATTTCTGATCTTGAAGCAGAAGCTCGAACATAAATCCTTTCTTCTAGAAACACTTGTGATTTATCAAGAAACAACTTATTGATAAGTACATGTTGAGATCCTTTTCTGGCAAAAATTCAACATTATTCAGAACTACTAACGTGTCTTTAGAAGTGAATGCAATAGTATTTATGATACATGCTTATTATATTTTTGATGATTCTTCAAACAACAGTCCTGAATCAATTAGACCTTCTAATCTGCACACTCATGAAACTATTAGAAACAAAATTGTTTACATATAAAATACATGTATTATTATCATCAAAATCCAGAGATTAATGGCAGAATCCAAATCTTGTTCTAATAATGTTGCTATGGTGTTGATATTGATGATGATATTATGATGATGTCTTAATGATGTTGCATGTCCATATATATATATATATATATATATATATATATATATATATATATATATATATGCTACTGATCTTACCGGTTGATCAAGACCTGCTAGTAGGCCGATGGATGATATTTGGCTTGCTGAATAGTTGAGGAGAAAAAGGGGGGATTATACCTGCAAGGCACTTCGACGATCAAGTGTGGGAGCAAAGAGATACAAGCAGAATATTAGGGTTTAAGGTTTGAATATTGGATACCTAGCCATCGCAAGTGTGATGGTTTATATAATTCCCTCGGTGTTTGGCCATTGGTCCCTATTTTTGGGCCTAGATATGCGGATCCACAAAAATAAGTAACTGCCAGGACTCGGTCAAAACGGGAAGATGTGCTTGTAACTAGCAGTTGGTTCCGAGGAGGAGGCATATTACAGGAAAATGGTCGTTCTGGATGTTTCCTGGTTGTCTTCTCGACTCGTGTCGGGCTGACGGGGAGATAACTGTTGACTGGGTCAGGCGTGTGTGTTGGGCATCGCTGGTCGCGCATCCAGGGGCGTGGTCGACTAGGATGCTGGGCCATTGTTATTAGGCCGTGCCAAGGGTATAAGTGTATTTGGAAAATCTTAGTCACTGGGACAGTCTAGAACAGGAGTCCTCCAAGTCATTGCTTTTGGACACATGAGTGATGATTTATAATCAGCCCACGAAATGAGGGTGCTTCTTGGTCGATTTCGTGTGAGGAGTATAATTGATGCTCGTTGTGTTTGCCTCGTGAGGAAAGGAACAATTGAGCGGTTTCGAGGAGTCATCGTGTTTCGAGGGGCAATTTCGTGCGAGGAGCTTAAAAAATTGCCCGGTGTTTGATTCCCCGTGAGAGAAACAGATGGTTGGAATTTGGAGAGATTGTGTGCCACGCTTATATCAAGCCACATGATGTCAGAGAGGTGTGATGATGGCTAGCATAGGTTCTAGGGTGTAATGATGATGCCTTGTAGGGTTCTCTAGGTGCATGCCTGCCCACGCGCTGGCGAGTTTGGTCTATAAAAGGATGGGAAGGAGCTTCATTTTCACTTTTCACTTACTCTTCTTCTGCTCTTTCCTATTGTCTTCTGCTCGACTTTATTGGTTTCCAAAGTTTTTGTTGTTCTGTCGCTTGCCGCCACCTATTCTGCCGTTCTCTTATTTGACCCGGTAAGTTTATCGATTCCACTTGCTTTTATGGATTTAACTTCCGTTATAGCTTAGATTTAGATGTTTTCCTCCTAGAAGTGCAAGCAGTTAGCGTTTAGTGTAACTTATCATTTAGAATTCTCAGTGGAGCGTTGGTTGGTGACAGTGGTTTCTCCAGGTGAGACTTTCGGCGATGCCACATCTTTTTTCTAGAAGTTTCAGAATTGCAGTGGTGTTTGATGAATGTAGGCCATTTTTTTGAGGAATTATGGCCGTTCTATATCGTTTTCTTCCTGCTTTCTGGGTGAGCCCATCTCATTTAGTCAGGGAGAATGATGTATGTATAGTTTTTGTTAAGTGAGAGCTTTGGTCGGGGACAGGGTCCTCGTTCCTTAGTGCCTTTTCACTTGATTAATGGTGGAAGGGTGGATTTGACTTTGATATCGATCTCACTTTTATCCTCTAATTTTCAAGTACAATGGTTGATAGTGCTATCAATGAGTTTCTGAACGAGTCTAACGATTCTGCTCAGAGTTCAACCAAGGACACATAAGGTAAGATGAGTACCTCAAGAGCGTACGAGTCTAAGCTAGGCACATTAGAGCCAGGATTTCCTGGGTGACAGGCCACCGAGGGAGACATAGAGATGGCTCCTGCCGATCGAGGTGGTCCAAGTGTGTCCAGAGTCGAGGAGGATCCCTTGGCTTGGGTTGCACCAGGCCCGTGGAGGTATGTTTTATCATTTCACTGAGCATCCCGACTATATCTTTACATTGGTGGATCCGGAGATGGAGCGCGAGGGCACTGCGGAGCAGTGGGCGATATACATCCCCGGGAAGAAAAGTTGGACTTACTCGCTGTTTGTAGCCCAACAATTTCCCATGTATGATACCCCGTTCAGGGAGATTGGTTTTAGACTCCCTTTCTCGGATTTCCAGGTTGCGGTCTTTAGGCATCTTCGTCTTGCTCCATCCCAACTGCATCCAAATCCGGCCGCCTTCTTACAGGCTTTCGAGACCGTGTGTGATTATCTGGGTATCGGGGCCACTGTTCCTCTATTCTTCCATTGTTTTCATCTTCAAAGGCAAACGTTTGGTGCTTAGTTTAGGCGGGTTTCCTTAACGCAGGCGAACGAAAAATTATTCAAGGTGTATTTGGAGTCTGTCCATTTTTTCAAGGACAAGTACATGCTTATTCAGCCCATCTCGGAGAGGGAACTGTTGAATTTCTTTAGGGTTGCTCCAGCGTATGACGAGGATAGGGCCCTGTTGGAAGTGGTAAAGCAGCAAGCAAAAAGTAAGTTATCACTTTACCGGGTGATATTTAGGTTATATTGTACCGTATCCACAAGATTGGTGTATTGAAATGCCATTCGACAAATCTCTTGTAATGAGTTTGGGGGATAAATGGGTTAAAAGGAAAGGTATCAATAGAAAATAAATCTATAAAAAGGAAAAAGGAATAACTTATCAAGAATGCATATATACTACTTCTCACAGGTTTAAGCTTATCGACCTGTTATACTAAACTTACAATATTTATCAATGTTATCACATGTCAAACACAACACCCACTGTATCACCTCGGAGGCGATCTCTCAACCAACCTTAACAACATATAAGTTAACTGTGCTCACTTGCGTCGACGATCTCTCAGAGCGACACAAACAACATAGAGGCATTAATGACAGACACCCTAAGTGAATAACAATGCTAAATTTATCTTTAGAATTCAGACACTACTAGATAATCATCCTAGATAAGAATTCAAGCAGTATATGTCTATAGCAACTCAAATCCCTAGCACAGAGCAAAAATCAAGGATATCAATCGACAAAGATTTGTAAAGCAAGTTTTATATAACGCCAAGAGTAGAAAATATACATAAGATCAAAGTAAATACATATACAAACCCAACCAAAGGAGAATACATAAAGAAAAAGAGAAATGAACCACATATCTACCGGTTTGGCAGCGTTGATCAAAGAGAAATCCACCCCGGATCATCCGTATGTAAGCTCCATAGTTGTTATCTAAGCTAATCCTAACAAAATTGGAGGTTGATGGAGTTGGGAGCAAAAACTTCCCCAAAACAATAACAAAAATGAAGTTATAAAACAAATCTCAGCAGACCGCGCTTAGCGGGCTCACCGCTCAAAGCGGGCTATATGATATTTACACATTAAACCGACCTAAACCGTGCTAAGCGCGTTATCCGCGCTAAGCGGGCTCCAAAACTATGCTTCTGAAAAAATTTCAAAACATAAGTAGTGCGCTACAAAATGCGCTGAGCAAACTCGCGCTTAGAGGCCTTCTACGTGCTAAGCGGGCTCTCCTGGGAAAAACTTCTCAAAATGGGTCTTTTATTCCGAAAACACGCATCCGGAGCCGTGCCTTCGACACCTTATTTCTCGATGCTCCAAAATGCAACAAATACCTACAAAACAAATGGAAAAACATCAAACGGTACACTATGTACACAAAAATACAAATAAACACAAACTAAATGTATTTACAAAAAAGTTGGGTTTATTCAATCGATATTAACAACAAAGAGTAGGTGAGTGCAATAAAAAGTATATACAAAAATAGCTACAATTTGCACTTATCAGGCCCCTGTCCTGAACGAGGAGGGGAAACACATGAATAAACCGGTGCCCAAGTTCACTTTCCACTAGACTAGGAAGCACCATGATAATGGGACAAAGGTTTATGTCTTGAAGAAGGGTCAGCTCGATCTTGAGGACCAGACTAGTTTCAACTGCCTAACTGCATTTGTTGCGGGGATACCTCCTATCCAGCGTGTGAGCAGAGGAGGGAAACCAGTTGTCGACAAGGATGGTAAGGTGGTTTACGACCTTGGTTTGATAGGTGTCAAGGAGATCCTCTAGAGTGAGGATCATGTGGCTTATCTGGGTAGTTATTTTATAATCTGATTTTCTTTGTGTGCATGAAATATTGTTTCTGTTTGATGACCATAATTTGTTGTTTCCTCGCAGATAAGATGAATCTTACTCAAGAGAGTTTGGCTAAGATGGTCGCCTCAAACCTGAAGAAGGCGCAGAAGGGTGCTAAGTCATCTCTGTGCGACACAGACATGGCTCCTATATCGGGCTCAAGTGTTTCGTTGACCGGGCCAATGGCCGGGGTACTCCCTCCCTTGCAGGTTTCCTCGAGGCTCAAAAGGCAACTCAACAAGGGCACCGTTGATCTGACGGGGGAAAAGAGAAGGGGAGATATGAGCTGCCTCCTTGCTGGCACAATAGGGCCTTCTTCGATGGTTCTTCCTTGTATATCCTTCGGGGTGAGTCCCTTTTGCTCGGGGATTTGGATCATCCGGCCAGGCGGGTTGGTTTGGCACAAGATGCATGGGTTGTTATGAGGGTCCTATAGATGGTCATTGCGTACATTGCGGGATGCTCCTCTTAAGAAGTTGAGATGAGAAAATTACAGGCTAATCTGGTTGACACTAAGAAGGAACGTGCCGAAGCGGTGGTTGCCCAGAAGTTGTCAAAGGAGAGCATGGAGAAATTGACCAAGGAGCACAAGGCACTGTTGCTCGAGAAGAAATCCTCGGATGAATAGGTGGTGTCCTTGATGGTCAAAGCTACTCCTTCCGAGGATGAGCCCGAAGAAGCTCGAGGCTTGAAGAATCGTGCATAACTGGTTGCTCACCTTTAACTAGCGATGGATGATGCCTTGGCCACTGCTGAAGGGAATTTCAACAATGCAGTAAAGCAGCTTCGGGTCTTGAATCCCGAGGTCGAGCTCAATACAACTGGGATGTAACTCCATTACTATGCAGCGTCCAAGAAGATTATGATCCTCAAATACCTCAAAGGTGTTAGGGATGCGTCAGTTGGAGTGCCATCTCATCCAGAGTTTGTTACTGAGGAGGAGCTACAACTTGATACTTGATTGCCTTTCTCTTTATTCTATTTCATCCTGAGTTCCGTTTTGATGTAATTTTGTTTTGTGGGCTTCATCCCATTTGATGTAATTTTTGAATAATCGTGGTCTTAGCCGCCATAAGTTTGTCTTTTTGAATGGGGGCCTCAAGCCTCCTTTTTGTAATATCATGTACAATTGCAACCTTGGTGGTCGTCTTTTAATTTTCCGACTGTGGTGGTCGTTTTGTTTTAATCTACATTGCTTAAGTGTTTATGACTTTGCATGATTCTGTGAAATGTTTGCATATCTTTGTATGCTTGTCTGCTTGAGATGATTTATATTGATTAAGAGTTTGTGGGGTTTTGCTTATTGGTTTCTGAGTTCTCCAATGTGGGGAAACTGGACAAACAACCATGATGGTTACAGGGCACGGGCCAGAATTAGGTCTCGTTTTGAGGTCCTAAGCTCAGTGGTGTGAACCTCCCATCGCGAGCTGGGCATTCTGCCATCGTGGTACGACCACGATGGAACTCGTTTGAGTTATCCATGTCGGGCTAAGAATCTGCTCGTGAAAAGAGTGGAATTTTGCCACTTTATTTAATTTCAAGTGCCATGCTTGTACCTAGGCATGCACGTGTGGTCGGGCAGAGATGCGTTTGTCTTATCAACAAAACACGCCGACTGTTCAGTGTTCTAACTATAATATTGCCTTAGTTTTTCGGTGTTCCAAGTTTGATCAAGTTGTTCCCCTTGTTGGTTTTCCACGTAGTAGGTCCCATTCCCTGTTTTTGCATGAACACGGTAAGGGCCTTCCCAGTTTGCGGCGAGCTTTCCTTCGCGAGATTCTTTGTGATTTCTCTTTTGGACTAAGTCTCCGACTTTAAATTCACGCTGTATGACTTTGGCATCATATCTTATGGCAATTTTTTTTCTTGAGATAGGCTTCTCGTAAGGTCGCTCCCGTTCGGATCTCCTCAACAAGGTCGAGCTCTTCCCTTAATGCAACGCCATTCATCTCCTCGTTGAGAGGGGCCTCGGTTCGTCTAGAGGGCTCTCTGATTTCTACGGGGATGATGACCTCGGTTTCATATACTAGTTGGAAGTGGGTCTCTCTGGTTGACGAGTGAGATGTTGTTCAATAGGCCCAGAGCACCGTGTGAGCTCCTCGACCCATCGTTTCTTGGTTTCGTTCAGTCTTCGTTTGAAACCTCGTAGGATTACTCTGTTTGCATAATCAGCTTTCCCGTTTGTGTTGGGGTGTTCGACGAAGGAAAAGTGTTGGATAGTACCCAACTTGATGATGAACTCTTGAAAGTTTTTGTCTGTGAACTGTGTCCCGTTATTGGTGACAATCGCTTGTGGAATGCCAAACTGAGCAAAGATGTTTCTTTTATAGAAACAGAGGACATTTTGAGCAGTGATTTTTGCTAATGCTTCTGCCTCTATCCATTTGGTAAAGTAGTCAACAACTACTATCTAATATTTGTTTTGGTTCATTCCTACCATGAATGGTCCGAGGAGGTCCAAACCCCACCAAGCGAAATGCCAGAGGGAAGAGAGATATTTGAGATCGCTAGGTGGCGCTAGGTGAATGTCCCTATGGCACTGGCATTTGTCGCACCTTTTTACATGCTCTTTGGCATCGTGCTGCATAGTGGGCCAATAATATCCTTCCCACAGTGCTTTTCTGGAAATGGATCTTCCGCCCAGATGTTGGCCGTTAACCCCCTCATGGATTTCGCGCAAGACGTGAGATGCTTCATTTTAGTCAACGCATTTGAGGAGGGGAATGGAAAATCCTCTCCTGTATAATTTTACTTCGACTATAACGTAGGAGTAGGCTCTTCGTTCGACCAAGGACGCCTCCTTCTGATTGGTTGGTAGCTCCACTTTTGTGAGGTTGTTGTATACTAGGGTCATATAGTAATTGTTGTCTCTTATGACGCACACCTCCAGAGTCGAGGAGGATCTCTTAATGCTCGGTTGAGGTAGAATTTCCTGTATTACCGATTTGTTCCCTACTTTATTCTTTGTGCTTGCCAATTTTGACAGGATGTCTGTCCGGGTGTTATGTTCGTAGGGAACATGTTGTACGTCTACATACTTGAATTTCTTCATTACTTCTTGGACCAGAGACCAATACTCGACGAGGTGGTCATTTTTAACCTGATACTTTCCTCGTATTTGAGATGCTACGAGCTGGGAGTTCGTGAATATTTTCACCTCCTCGCCCCCAGGTCTTCGGCCAGGCGTAACCCTGCTAAAATGCTTTGTATTTGGCTTGGTTGTTTGAGGTCAGAAAAGATAACGTGAGGGATACTTCAATCAAAATTCCCTCTCCGTTCTCCAAGATGATACCTGCGCCGCTACCTCTCGAATTGAAGGCTCCATCGACAAAGATGGTCCATTGGCGTGTCTCGTCCAGGGGTACGAGCAAGGTCATTTCAGCCATAGAGTGGGCTAGTGCATGAGCCTTGAGGGCTTTCCTACTTTCCTACTTGATGTCAAATTCGGAGAGTTCCAGCGACCACTTTAGAATTCTACCCGCTATGTCAGGTCGATCGAGCAACTGCTTTTTTGGTTGCTCAGTTCAGACGACTATAATATGCGCTAAGAAATAGTGTCTGAGTCTCCTCTCCGTGTTGATGAGCGCTAGGGCCACCTTTTTGATTTACTGATATCTTACTTCAGGGCCCTGTAAGGCATTGCTTGTGAAGTAGATAAGCTTATGCCTCTTTGGGGTTTCTCGAATGAGGGCGACGCTCATAGCTTCAGACGCGATAACCAGATAGAGGTAGAGGACTTCATCTTTTATGGTTGAGAAAGGACCGGTGGTTGCGATAATGCCCATTTCAGATGGACGAGGGCATGCTCGCACTCGCCTATCCACTTGAAGGTAGCCTCTTTGCAGAGAAGTTTGAAGAGGGGGAGTGCATGTTGGGAAGATTTTTCCACAAAACGAGAGAGTGAAATGAGCATGCCATTCGGGATCTGAATGAATTTCTTCAAATTGGCATTTGAAACTCAGAAAACGCCCGACATTTGTTAGTGTTGGCTTCGATTCCTCGTTCTGTTAGGTAGAATTCGAGGAATTTTCCCGACCGTACACCGAAGGGTGCATTTTTTCGGGTTGAAACGCATTTTGCACTTTCTCGTCTACTCGAAGACTTTCTTCCGATGGAGGGCATGGTCGGTTTCTTCTTTAGACTTGACGATCATGCATTCCATGTATACTTTGAGCATGTCGCCTATCTCCTTACGAAAAACTTTGTTCATCATACGGTGATAGGTAGTGCCCATGTTTTTTAGGACGAAGGGTATTATGTTGTAGTAATAGTTGCCTGATTCGGTCATGAACGCTGTATATTTTTTGACCGCTTTGGCCATGGGAATCTAGTTGTATCCAGAATATGTGTCCATGAAAGATAATAATTTAAAACCTGCAGAATTGTCGACCAAATTGTCGATGTTGGGGAGAGGGTAAGCATCTTTCAGGCTAGCCCGATTGAGATCGATATAATCAATAAACATGCGCCACTTTCCATTATATTTTTTAACAAGGACTACGTTTGAGAGCCAGGTTATGTATTGGGCTTCAGAGATAAAATGTGCCTTTAAAAGGTCTTTTACAGCCTACTTGGTAGCCTCCATTTTTTCTAGAGATTGCCTTCGCTTACGCTGAGCAACAACCTTAAGGGAAGGGTCTACTGTCAGATGATGACAAGCTATTTCTGGATCCAGTCCATGCATTTCAGCTGCACTCCAAGCGAACAAGTCAACATTTTCCTTTAAGCATGCTTTCAATTGTCTCTTCTCTAGGTCGGGGAGATCAGCGCCAATATTTACTCCTATGAAAGCATTGCTCCCAAGGGGGGCGATCTCGAAATCCCTATCCAGGATTGGTTGCCGGGGATGCGAAGTCTCCTTGTTGTCTGCTGCTAGGAACAAGCTTTCTCCGTCGATCATGGGCTCTTTACCATTTCTCTTCTGCTCTGTGTGGTCATCTTTGGAGAAGAAGTTGTCTAGGTCGATGGTGTCGATCCGTGGCAGTGATCTGGGTTCCTTGGAGCTGGAGGGAAGGGCGGATCCGCTGGTCTTTTGGGATTGCATATTGATGGAACATAGGCCCTTGGCTGATGCTTCGAAACACCATCTCGCGTCCTGGACATCCTTGTGGAGGGTGGCGACTAAGCCTTTAACAATGTAGTACTTCATCTTGAGATGTATGGTAGAGGGCACCGCAATCAGCTCGACTAGAGCAGGCCTTCCGAAGATGCATTGGTAGAGTGACAGGCAGTTCACCATTAGAAACTGGGTTCAGATGGCCCTGGCCATTACCCCTTTGCCGAAGGTAATGATCAGCTCGACGTATCCCCAAAGTTTGCTGACAGATCCATTGAATCCCTGGAGATCTGAGCCTAAGTACGGGGTCATATGACTCTCATTCAGCTGTATGGTGTTGAATATATGGGTTTACATTATGTCCACCGAGCTTCCCTGATCGACTAAGATGCGTCGAACATTGAAGTTTGCCATGCACTCCCGTACGAGTAGCAGGATGGTCGAGTTGGGAGCTTCGCCCAACATCTCTTCTCGGTAGAATACGAGGGAGTGAGAGCCTCCTCTGAACTTGTTGAGGGTGGCGTCCATGTTAGAGTTGGCCTTTATGAGCTGGTTGAACCTCTTCTTTACTGAACCCACCATGTGTTTGTTGAATCCCTCGTCGGAGATGACCATTGCCGCCGGAAAAGATTCCCAAGGACTATGTGAAGAGAAGTATAGTGGGACCTCTTCCATGTCGGGAAAATAGAAATCTTCCAGTCTGGTGATGCTCATGATGATTAGAATGGTGTTGGCGTCTAGGGATTCCTTCCCTTCTTCGACATTCTTGGTTTCCTCGGCCTCTTCTCGGGCACCGTACTTCTTCTTATACTGCTTGAGATGCCCGTTGTTGTACCCCAAAATTTGCCCTCTCACTTATCAAGAATTTGCTCACAAGATCTCCTTGGGCTCAAGACTGCACTAGGGTTTGATCAGCTCAAGACACCTCCTTGAGCACTGATGACCAAAATTAGGGTTTGAGATTGCACAGGGATTTTGGGACTTCTCATGCCCTATATGACTTTCATGGATCATTATGGACCCCCAAGATTACCCATGTAAAGTTTCAAGCCTTGGATTACATTTTTGATCAGTCAATTGAGCAGTTGACCTAAAAATCAGTTGTATTGGGGAAAAAGTCAACCATGGCCAATTTATAGTAAAACTTCATAATATTTTATCCACATCAACATTTTAAACTCATATGTATCATTTGATCAAGTTTGGACCACAAGTCCTCAAGAAATTTGATCAAATCTCCAAAAGGGCAAAATGGTCAAAATTAGGGTTTTGATTGGGAAAGGGCAATTTATGGTCTTTGACCTAGAAAATGGTCAATTGGTTTAAGGAATGATCTCAAGAGTCCAATTTCATCATTTTAACCTAATGGCATAGTTCAAAACATTGCAAGTCCATTGGATTGACAAATGAATTTTGTAGTCAATTGATCAAAAGTCAAATGTATATTGAAAAGTCAAACTTTGACTTTTCAAGTGCCAAAGATCACAATTCATCAAAACATGTAAAAATATGAAACTTATTCATCAATAAATCAAAAATTCAAGATTTTATTTTGAAAAGTCAAAATTTCTAAACTTAGAAATTTTTCTAAGTGTTGGAAATTTCATGTTTTTTCATAACTTTGAGCCAAATTTTCACCATGATGCAAGATGATTCAAGAGAAACTTCCAACATTAAAGTTGTATATCTCTATGAAATCTACAACTTTTCTTTACACAAATCCTTCCAAAAATGCTTGGATCTCAAGTTATAATTTTATGAACATGTGGTCATGAAACTAAACACTTGGTGAAATTTTGCCCTAATTTGATCAGGATTTTGACCCAACTTCATGGAACTTTTTCATGTAGTTAAAAGGGGAATATTCAAAATAAATTCAAATATGGGTTGTAGATAACATTGCAAGCTTTCCAAAATGACCAAGAACTCCTTGAGATCATTCTTGAGTAGGGAGAATCGAAGAGATGAAGTTAGGGTTTTGTCACTTGAATTATAAGCCATTTTTGATGAACACATGAACCAAATCCATGCTAGGCTGCATAATCTTTGCTTTTCAGGCCTCAAACTTATTTGTTACTCCATAATCAAATGTTTACACAGCTGTTAGGGCTTTGATCCAAGCAATTGGGCTATTATCCAAGTTGCATTTCCATTAATGGCACAAAGTTAACATTGTCATTCTTGTAAAGCAAGCTTTTTGCATAAAGTCCATTATTGAGCCTCTAACTTGTTCCCTTTGATCACACTGCATCCACAAAGTCAGAAGCAAGCTTGTTTAAAGCATAACCACTCTATCTTAGTAAGTACACAAGACTTCGAAACTTGAATTTCTCAAAAATCACATGTTATGCATAAACTTGTGATTTTGAATTCTGACCAACAAGAAGTCTCCAAACTTGTTGCTTATAAATAAAGTCACTATTTGTGAGTTAGAGGACGAGCTCAAGCACCCTGAAATACACCAAAACTCTCTCAAATCAGAAATTTCCCAAAAACTCCATTGTTGTACAGTTTCTGACCTTGAACATCAAACTCACATTTCCCTCGTGCGTTTCTTGGCCTTTTAGTTTCTAAAGCTTCCTTACATTAAGTGTAACCTATCTCTGTCCCTGTTTCATTACTGTAACATCATTTACCATATCCTCCATAATCAAAAAAAGATCATTGCACATTGACTTCTCCAAGTCATTTCAGCCACTCTCAACTCAAGCAAACCATTGCATTAGCTTGCTAGGATCTCAAGGAAGCTAACCTGATCATCACCATCACTTGAAACAAGCTCAAACTCCAAACACGATTTCCAGTTTTGAGGGAAGTTTTCTCAACTTGGAACTCTTCATACAGGCATCATCAATAGTTTATTTGTGAACAAAACATGTAGATATCATTGCCCTGAAGCTAACCATGTCCACAATTTCCATTGATTTTGCTTGAGCTTAGAGAATTTTGAAACTGAAATTTCTGAAATTTTTAAGGTTCAGATTAGGGCCATTAAAAGTCATGCTTATCTTTGATCTATAGTTTTAATACTTTACATTTCTGGAATCGTGAGAAAATTTGCTACAAGTTTCATGTTTACAGTTTTCATTTTTGATGAGAAATGAGCAAGTTACAGTTGGTTTGGCTGGAGGTTGAAGATGAATTCTTCAGGGTGCGTTTTGCCTTGTATATTTATTGTTTTGCTTATATTAACGGATGTATAGTCACCCTAGTGATAGAAGCGCGCGCCTGTAACCTTTAGGACCTGGGTTTGAGCCCTAGTGGTACCCTTTTGCATTTTTTACATCTTTTACCATTCTGACTTTTTTTGTTTGCAGGGCGCTGGGCCTCTTTGGGCCTGGCTTATTTTTTTATTTTTGCTAGCTAACCCCCTATTTCCTTTATACGCCCCTGGCCCAATTTATTTTATTTTTCTTTTTTTACTATTTCATTTATTTTCTTAAATATATTTTCTAAATACTAAAAATCATAAAATACAAAAAAATAATAGATTTATATCTTGACTTATTTTATTTTATTTTTTCCACAAAAAAAATATTTTTATTTATTATACTTTATTTCTTTTATTAACTAATCTTGTAAACTTAATTAATATTATGTTTTTATTTATTTATTTTTCATACCATTTAAAAATACATTATTTTTAATATTAAAAAAGGTCAAAAATATTTTATAATACTATAAATATTTTTAAGATAAAAATACCAAAAATACTTTTCTTAAACTTATTTTCTTTTGATTAATTAATAGAACTAGGGTTTCACTTAAAATCTTTTCTTAATAAAATTAAAATTTAATTAATTATTTTCTTTATTTAATTAGGTTAAGACAAAATCCTTTTTTCATGAAAATCAAACAAAGATACATTTTCTTTACATTTTTTTGCATTTTTTGTACATTCATTCATTTTGTACTTTGTATTTATTTAATCTCTTGAACATTAATACCCATTCAATTTGGTTGTAATAGATTAACTAGGTTTATATTCTTGCAATCCCCATTTACAAATTGTACACCCCTCCCCACAAATGTTGTAATAGTGTAGTAACTTTAAAATTTCGCAATTTATCGCTTTTATATAACATGCTAGTAATTAGGGTTTGAATGGAAACACTAAAATCAACACTTAGAAAACCCTAATTCAAGACAAAAACAAGCATGAAAATAATACACTTGCATACAAGCACCCCTAGGGTTATTCATTTGGTTGCCTTATACGAAATAGCCATATTACGCATGTGAGGTATCTTAGCAAAAACAAGCAAATACAAGATCATAGTCCCTCGATGACGCTATCTAAGTTGCCTTACAAATGATCTTAGTCCCTAAAAAAGAATACTAAGATACCTTGCAACATTGTTAATCATGGTCATACGATGACCCATGCCCGTACCATTTACATCAAAAGATAGGGTTACTTACCAAATCAATGGTAAGATAACAATGTCAAAGGAAAAAGGAAATAAACATGAAAGACTTTTGAGTAGATAGAATGCTCCTAATTACTTGCTCCATTTCAAAATAAAACATTCTTGCTATTTTCAAAACAAACACCTACACTTTCAAAACATCTTACAAACTTGAAAATATTTTCAAAAGATCAAACACTTTGTATACATTCTTACGAACGAAAATCATTACAAAGTTTGCCTAAACAATGGCCTCTTTACAAAATACTTTCAAAAAACCACACAAAACATAATTTCAAACAAAAGTAAGTGATCTAGCAAGTAACTAAGAGCCCATGAAAAACCATGGATGAAAAGGGTGCTAATACCTTCCCTTTTCATAATCTACCCCCCGAACTCAAGAAATAATCTCAAAGGTCTTTCTTGTGCTTTTTCACCTTTTCTTTTTGGATAAAAGAAAAGTCGGTGGCGACTCTTGCTAACCACAATATTTGCGATCAAACGCAAAACCCTCAAGTCAGTTCTCCCACCGTATCACACCCGTCCCAGATGAGTATCTCAATTGCATCTTTGAGGTGGATGCACTCGTCAATGTTGTTCCTGTGACTCTTGTGGAACTTGTAATACTTGCTCTTATCTATCCCGAGCTTGGAGGATGTTTGACGAGGAAAACGCATACTGACTTGCTTGAATTCTGAATTAGTGCATTCTGTCAGAATACACTATCGAGAGGTGTTAAGGGGGATGTAGTCGTGAAAATGACCAGTTGGCCTCTTGTAATCTTTGGAATCTAGAGATTTGTCTTCCCGTTTCTTCTCCCCCCAATAGGATGTCGAGGACTCGTCGCTTTTTGAGGAATTGGCGTTCTCCCTGTGCCGTGAGTCCCTTGCATTATTAGCCGCTCCTTCTCTTCGTATTGAATGTACGCTTGGGCTTTAAGCATTAGAGAGTCTAGCGTGACCGGAGTCTTGATGCCAACAACTTTGGCGAAATCATTGCGGGAGCGGAGCCTGCGCTCGAGGAGATATTTTTTCATATCGTCGGTTGTTGAGACCTGCATGACTTCTCTATTGAAGCGCTCGATGTAAGCGCGGAGAGACTCGTCTCTTCCCTGCATGATTTCTTTTAGTGATGCTTCTGATTTCAGATGTTAGCAATACAAATAATAAATTTTTCTGGTCTAAAATGGAAGGTTCAAATATAGAGTCACTATCAATCATTAAGAGACTGCTAAAATCAATTAGACTCAATTATCCATCATCTAAATGGTAGACCCACTATAAATCTTATTTTCATAACTCTTTTATTAGAACCTTAGTGATACTCCGACTTTTAAGCTTTTAACATACATATTTATGAAAGTAGAGACAACATCAAATATCAGTTGATGCACTGAAAAGTGAAGAATGATATTTGATATATAAAAGTTAAATAGCCGAACTAAAACATGTAAACAGTGGTGATTCAAGTGAGAAAATCATGTCCTAAAAAATAACTTTGCTTAATAGATCTTAGCATTGAACCAAGCATGAAAATAAGAAGGATTCAGTGGTCTAAGACATAATTACATACTTTGAAAGAATATGTAATTTACATTTTATATATTTAAAATGGTGAAGTTATAACCCTTATGATAGAGTAGTAATAACGATATATAGGGCTTGTATTAGATATGAATAATAATCTTAGGATTAGTCTTTTTTAAATTACAACCTTAAAAAAATAAATAGACAACAAAACTAACATCGTTTCAACTAATCAACGAACACAAAAGAGTCAATAATCTAAATAATCTTTAGTAGAACGATATTTTACTACAGTCGAATAGTCATGTGCTTAGGGATTTTCATTTACATCAAGTTTTTAACATTATTGTAAAAAATTATTTTTAGACATTGATTTTCCCCGCTTTCATCAGTTAGACAAAAACATTTTTCTCAGTTTTGATTAAATGCGAAGAATCTGCGGTGTCAGAGATCATGTTCAACCAAATCATGAGATTACACAATTTTTACATATGATACGTAGACAACACAAACAACAAACGATGTCTGGAAATTGCACATTGTAGTATTATGCATTCTCAAACAATTCGGAACGCCATTCCAATATTGTGCATCATATGGTGGATGCAATTAGTTTTGAACTCAAACCAGTCTTAATAGAGGTGATCAAATTCAAACGGGTTCAAATAAAAACTACAAACTGATCCAATAAAATATAAGATTTCAAAAAATTTAATATTATTAGATGTGTTTGGGTGTTATTTTATAAAAATTTCTTGGTTCAAATCGAATTTTAAATTAATTTTTTAAAATCGATCCAAATCAAACTGAACCGCATATATATATTTTTATATTTTTTTTATTAATATGATATATTATATTAATTTATTATTAGATGATATTTATTTTTTAATATTTTTTATTATTTTAGTATAATCTATTTATTTTTATTATTTCATTTTTTTCAATCATAATCAATCTTTCTTATTATGTAATATTAACTTTTAATATATTGTATGTTATATATTATATTAAATTTATTGTTTATAACATTTTATAATTTTAATAAAAATATAATTTAAATTTTGGATATCTAAAAATAGATTTAAAATAAATCGTATGAAATTGGATAATATTTTATTAGAATTTTTAATCAATCATCCAAAACAGAACTAAACCGCAAGTAAATTTATTTTTAGATCAGATAAATTTTTACTTCAAAATAAATCCAAATTATACCACAAACACCCCTAATCTTTGGTGTCCATGGTATCGTAGAAACGGTTTTATGTTTCACCGACAGGTGATCCAAACCTACTGTCCATCCAAACCTACTGTCCATTTTTATCGATTGTTGTGACACTAAAAATGAAAAGAAGTGATCGGTGATGCAATTCGTCTAAGACTTTTCTCTTTCTCGTTACAGGATAGAGTTAGAGCATGACTACATCTCTTATCTTCTAATTAATTATGACATGGGATCAATTGAAAATTACTTTCCTAACTAGATATTTCTCGAGTATAACATCCCTATTAAGGAGTCAAATAACTAACTTTATTCAAAATAATAGAGAATCACCCTATGAAACATGATATCGATTTAACAAAATGTTCAAGTTATACCCTCATCATGAGATAAAGAAGTGGTTGATTCTAAATACGTTTTGCAACGGTTTTATGTACACAATGGGAATAATAGTACACACTATTGCTATTATTAGACATTTTAAAATATAAATTAATTTTTTAATTATATTAAATATAATTTTCTAAAAAGATGGTTTTTTATTTACAAATAATATGTTGTATATCTTTATATGCAATATCTAACATATATAATAAAACTATTTGTGTACCGTGATTTTTTAAAAATAATTGAAATTAATTATTTAACAAATTTGTTGTGTCAATGAATTTTTATTTTATATATATATATATATATATATATATATATATATATATATATATATATATATATATATATATATATATATATATATATATATATATATATATATATATATATATATATATATATATATATATATATATATATATATATATATATATATATATATATATATATATATATATATATATATATATATATATATATATATATATATATATATATATATATATATATATATATATATATATATATATATATATATATATATATATATATAATTTTATTTTTTAATAAAAAATATAATATTAATCATATCGTTTTACCATTAAATATATACAAACACAAACACATGAAACGGTAAAATAATAATATTATATTTTTTATTATCTTATTATTTGTCAACTAAACATATAATATAAGATATTATGTTTCATCTCACTATCGTATCTAACTTTTTATTATATCTTAAGTTGTAGGTTAAGCAAAGAATAGAAAAAATGGAAAAAAATTCTAGTAACTTATAGAAGAAAATCATTATCATCGACTTTTTCTCTGTCGGCCGATTTCATAGCTGTTTCAAATTATTTATTTTTGCTTATTTGTTTTCCTTTAAATTTGAAGCCATTTGGACAAGATAGGTTTGGCCGCAACAAAATAATAGTATAAGATCTCTCACTAGTTGCATTGCACACCATTTGATTTGTACATTGTCAAAGACTCCATAACATCACGACTCGTAATAACGATAGTTTCTCTAGTACAAATAAAGAACAGCTCAAAGGAGTTTACATGCTTAAGTTGATGTTCAATGAAATCCCAAAGATAATAAACCTTGTGCCAACAATCCATACCCTACTTGCAATGTAGCACGAGATGATAATAAGTTTCAACATTAATAGTTCACCGAAGATAACATCTCGGGCTCTTAATAAAGACATGGTCGAATTTCATAACTTTTGGAAGAACATGGACCTTCCATTAATCAATCAAATTTCCTTTATAAGATTTGGTTCTAGCATAGACAATATATAGACATCATTAGATACACTCCTTGCAATTTCCGCCACTATTTACTAGAGTGATTAATTGTTTATCTTTGGTTTCGGTAAACATCGATGGTCTTTTAATAAAAGATTACTGATAAGATCAATCAGGTTATTTCAGTACAGTGCTTCAGTTTTCGAGTATTTTCACAAAGTGTGTTCAAAAAAAGATTTGTTTGACTGATGTCAAACGAGTTTATAATTAATAAAGTAAGACTTTTGAAATAAAACGAAAAGCGTTTTAAACTGTAAACATAAATGACATAACATCAAATTAGTTGAAAATAAGTTGATTCAAACATACATTGCACTAGCTTGACTCATTTCCCTCGTTTGTTTGGGTACTCTTAGTGACTAACATATAAGAATGTGAAAGTTTGAACCCTTAATATTATGCACTAAGTGCTTTATTTATAATACGCAAACAATAACTACTTTCTAGCGGACTTCGCTTCTTTGTACATCACGTGTATCTTGTAACTCTTCTCCATGATCCCACATTCACCATTCGTACTCTCGAACCCACATTCTCCAAGTTTCCCTCCAAAACGCTTCTCTCGTTTGATGGATCTTTTCGGTCTTTTGACGTTTCTAGGCCTAATGACTTATGAGGTCTTTCTCGGTCGACTGATTCTATTTTCAGGCCCAATCACTTACTTGTAGGATCTCTCTGGATCGACGACATTAATAGTCGAATACTTTGTAGAATCTCTCTAGGTCCTAGGTCGATTGCATCAATATTCGAATACTTTGTAAAATCTCTCTAGGTCCTAGGTCGACTACATTAGTAGTCGTATCACATAAATCTCCTTTTCCAAAGAACCTTTTTTATCCTTTTATTTTGGTTGGATTTTGGTCCTTGTCGAAACTCCTAGCCAACAAATTATCCCTCAAAATGTGCTTTTCGACTGAAAAAGGTAGAAATGGACATTTTAGTCCTTCTTACTCAGTACGAACTGACGTCACCGTAATCAAGATTTTTTTCTCAAACGTCACGTCTGCGAACAAACAACCACTACCCTACTTTTTAGCTTCAACTTCCTAGGATAATTGTGCCCCCCCCGACTCAACAACTTCTTCAATCAATTGCCACCTTCCTGACACGTGTCGGTCGTCTAGCCACACCTCTCCCACTTTATTACCAAACGTTTGATTTTCTTTATGATATAAATACCCTTCTCGTGTACCACAAAACCTAGAAAATCTCCTGGATGTCCTGATGAATTTGCTCTTCAACAAACGTTTAATCTCTGTTTTTATCTTGGACAACACTTCTGGTGTGAACCTCCTTCGCATTTGCTTGACTGGTCGCTTGCCTGGGTTATGGGTAGTCTAATTTCTACCATCTCCCTGCTCAAACCAGGCATCTCGTTGTTGTTGCACCCCAAAATTTGCCCTCCCATATTCTTCAAGAAATTGCCAAGTCAAGCTGCAAAATTCCCCAAGGGTTGCACAATGCAAAGGGCTCCCATACAGTCAAAACTAGGGTTTGTGTTCTGATCAAGAAAATCAAGTTTTCAAAGGTCCAATCAAGTCTCACATGTCCACAAATATGGTCAAGCATCCTCATATCAAGTTTCAAGGCATTCAGCTCAAAATTGCACAGTCAAAACCCTAAATTGCACTACAGTCAACTGTAGGGGCAAAATGGTCATTTGACAGTCAAAAGTTCAAATTTTTGGTCAACATATCATTTTGAAGCCACAAACATCATTTGATCAATGCTTGATCATGATTCTCAAAATTTGGCTCAGAAAACCATCAAGATGCAAAAGTTTCCTTATTTAGACAATTGAAAAAGTCAACTGAAATTGACCAGGGCATAACTTTCACATGGATTATCAGAAAAATTCCATCCAAAGCTCATTTTGAATAGAAAGACATTTCCTACAACTCATCTTCATACTTCAAGTCCAAGAAATGCTCTCACAAAAAGTTATCAATTTCAACATTATAGGTCATTTTCAAAAGTCAACAAAAAGGGACTTTAAGTCAAAGGCCATAACTTGAGATTGGTAAATCAAAATGACATGGGACCAAAGACATTGGTTAAAGGACTCAAAGACCTTTCCAAAATGTCCAAGAACATGAGAAAAGCTTAAAAATTGAGCAAGTTATGCCTTGTGGAAGTTGGGAAATTTTTGGATATTTTGAAAAGTCAACATTGATTCAAATGACCTAAAATTGCTAATGGGCCCATTTTTTCTTCCATGATTCATCATTCCAAGCATGTGCACGACCACTTGGCCCAAAGGGAAGTATTTTCTCATTATTTATTTATTTATTTGAATTATTATTTATATTAATTCATTTAAATCATTTAAATATATGAAAAATATCTAACTTGACCTAACCAATCTTTTTATACATGTTTTGGACTCAATATTTCGTGCTTAGCTAAATGTGGAAAGATTTGGAGCAAATTGATCATAATTGACACAAAGAACACATGAAAAAGATATGAAAAAGATCCTTAAAATCAAATTTCCAAAAACCATTATTGCATTGGATTTGATTGAGTTTTGTTAACCTAATAGACTCCATACAAATACCTGATCATAACCCTAATGGAGATAGACAAAAACTGCGCTAGAAAGCCATGGACAACTTGAAAAAAATTGCAAAAAAGTCAAAACTGTAAACACCTCTACAAGGCGATTCAGGCCTCAAGACTTGGTTCAATAGCTTCCTTGAAAGTCCCTGAACACATTCCAATCAGAATCATCCATCACCACGCCAAGAATTGGTAAAACGAACTCAAACTGTATCAAGAAAAATCCATGATCGTGTTTTAATTTCTAGATACATTCATAGCATTTTGATTATAGATTCATATTCCTTGTGAAGTTTTGAAGCTAACCATGTAGTCTAATTTCGTTTTCGTGCCATATTTGGAGATTTGCCATTGATAACTTTTAGGGTTTGTAGAGCTGTAAATTAGGGGTTTTCAGGTGCTGTAAAATTGGACATCCTTAATACCATAGTTGGATTCGGCACGTCTGGACGAAGAAGATAAGACCCTCGCGCCTAATTTATGTTCAAGGAGAACCTAATCGCTATTTTCTGAAAACTGGCCTAAGGAAGCGCATAAAAAACCGTTGCCTCATATTTTATGTTTCAGGGATAGTGAGGAAGACGAGGTCGTGGCACACGCTGATTGGCTCGTTCAAAAATTCGCGCGCGTTTCCAAGCATTAACCCATTTTCTCTTATATTATTTATTTGTTTATTATATGTCAAATGCGTTGTTTGGTTCAGTTGGCAAGCGAGGAGTGTATTGACGTCCAAGACCTGGGTTCGAACCCCAGGTCTGTATAATCTCCATATTATTTTTCAGTAATGATTCCTATGCAGCGCCAGCGTTAAGACACACCATGCATCCTCAAAGATCCACAACCACGTTCATCTCAAGAGCAATCCAAAGGTGCAGATTGAAGAACACGGTGAATCCAAGTCAACACAGGTGTACGTTCCTAGAAAAAGTCAACAAGGCCATGCTTATTGGGCCAGAAATCTTGGGCTATACCTCCAAAATCAGGGGGAGACCCCCTAGGTTTGCAAGTCTTTATTTTTATTTTTATTCTATTTTCTTTCTAATTATTGCTTTATTTAATTAACTAATTATTTTTACAAAATACAAAAAATGTATAAAAAATCAGAAAAGACAAAAAACATAATAAATAATTTTTATTTCTAATATTTTCATAAATAAATGCATGTAAATAAATTTAGTTTAAATTAGGGTTTGCAATATTAATTCTTTTCATAAAAAATCTAAAATGTAGAAATAGGTTTAATTAATGTTTTATTCTTTTTTTTGATTTTTCTTTTTCACAATAATAATATCTATTTTATTTATTTTCTACAATTAAATTTGCATGAAATTAATTTAGGGTTAATTTAGGTTAAAAACTTCAATATCTTTCTTAATAACTTAAAAAATAATTAGAACTAGGTTTAACATTTTATTTTAATTTTAATTAATTCCCTTTTTCATTAAATCCTAAAAATACCAAAAAAAAAATAAAAAAAAACAATTTCTTTTCTTAATTAATTAATTCACGTAATTTAATTTTGCAAAAGGGTCCAACGCCCTCGTCACGTTCGTAATTTCTTATTTCTTCGCATATTTATTTTATGTCATTTAAATAATTATGTACCTCTCCCGAAGCCTTGTAATAACTTCTCACACTTTTATTTCTTTTGCTTTATTTACTTTTCTGTCAAATCGGGTCCGGTTTAATTTTGGCGATGTGGACCCGCGCCATTTGTAATAGCTTTAGATTTACTTTTCCTCGCAATTTTTAACTGTTAACAAAAAGCATGAAAGAATGTATGGCCATAATAAAATCAAGCGTAGAACACCAATAAACATGACAAGACAAATACAAATGAAAACGACACACAAATCGCACACACCACCCCTAGGGTACGCCTCACTGTTGCCTTGCCTCGAAAGGTGATCGTCGAGTAGAGGATGTCTTAGTAAGTCCTCATGATCCGGGAACCTGGCATGAGGGTAGCTTCTAAGGTGTCTTCCCATTGCTCTGGTGATCACCATGTCCCGAACCTCGAATTGACCCGAACACCTCCAACGGTGGTGCTACCTACCTCTCAATGGTGGGATGGCACTACTTTAAGGACATTTACACAGACGAATTCCTTAGGGTAGGTAGACGACTCTAGATACTTGCTCTAACTTTCAAAACAAATCAAAAATACTTTTCACACCAACACATTTTCAAAAAGCTTTCGAAAGCATTTTTCAAACACTCTTGAGGACCGATACAAGAGTCGAACTGAAATTTTCAAAGAAACTTTTTTAAAACCCACATTGAAAAGCAAACAAACCATTTTTGAAAACACAAATGAGCAAGTATCTAAGAGCCCATGGATAACCATGGATAGAAAGGGTGCTAACACCTTCCCTTTCTATAACCTACCTCCCGAACCGAGAGCAATCTCTATAAGGAATTTTTCTGTGCTTTTGTCCTTTCCATTTGGAGAAAATAAAAGACGGTGGCGACTCTTGCTTCCGCGACATTTCGCGAACCAGCTTTAAACAGTCAGTTCCAGATCCACCGATCACAGAACTGGCGACTCTGCTGGGGACATTACTCTGAAATTAAAGTGAGGTGTACCTTAGGATAGTTCATAACTGTGTTTTCAATTGTATTGACTTGTCTGCTTTAAATTTGTGGGTTGCATGGGAGTTACATAGATCCTAACCCGGATCTGGGGATACCCTGTTTAGGTAGCATAAGCTGTGAGGGACCTGTCCGGCGTATACCGACATGGGTGAAGCAGTGGCTACGTTGGTGTGACGCCTTGGTCTGTACCGATATCCCTCGTGTTGAAACAGGGAGAATATGGGTCTTCCAAGGAGTCATTAAGCACCAACAGACCTTAGAACCTTAAATGACACAACTTGGCCATTAGAACAGTAGCAGTATGCTACGCCCATTGAGGCTAAACTCTCGTGATGGTTCTGGCCGCAAGAAAAGATTGCGATGCTGGAGTTATGACCGATTGAGGGTAGTCAATGATATTGGGATCCTCTAAGAACCCGGTTACTTTGATAGGACAGGTACGAACCAATAAACTGAAAGAGGGTAGTACCTAGACCTCATGCTGGCCTTAAACCCTAAGGATTTGTCTTGTGTGACTTGTGTGCCTTCCAACTTGACTATTTGCACGCTTGTTATCTGACACTTGAGTTTCCCTTGCAGGTTTTGTTTATAGTCCTTAATAGGGACTCATAACAGGGTATACTAAGTTTCTTACAGGTTTTGTTTTTAGTCCTTAACTGGGACTCATGATAGGTTTCACTTGAGTCTCTTGCAGGTTTCTGTTTGCTGGGACTCATAACAGGGTTACTCACATTACCCCATGCATACCATAACATCATACCATTGCATACATCCTAACCCATTTCAAGGATCTCAAGGGCTTGTGATGCAGGTCATGATGAACCAACTGTCCGGCAAGGAGCAAAGGGGATCTATTTCCCTCTAGACAAGGTTGTCAGGGGCTATGACCCACTGGATATGGTGAGCCTTTGACCCTTGACGAAGGACTCTCAACAATATGAAGTGCCTTCAATCAAGTCACCAGTTTCCAATGCTAACAATTTTCTTGTTTACCCCTCGAGACCCTTGAAATCATTACATGCATATCATACATATCATGGCATAACAGGTACCCTTTCTCTGCAGGCTACTTACCCTCTTCGCTGTTTATTTCAGCAGTCTCGTCATGAATCCTGAATCTTCAACCGAGCACACTATCAAGGCCCTCCAGGCTCAGAACGCCCAGTTCCAAGGGCTGATCATGAATTTGACCCAGGGGCAACAAGATCTGAAGGCTCTGCTCTTGAAGAAGGAAAAGAAGAAGAAGAGGACTGTTTTGTTCAGCCCTAGACGCAGATCTGGGAACACCCTGCAGGATCAAGCTGAGAGGACAACTCCATCTGTGGGGAAAGACAGTCATCAAGAGGAAAGGGTTCCCAGTCCAGTGGTCTCCGACAATGAGACAGATTTCAACGACGAACAGTACCCTCCGGCTGAGGATAGATACAAACAGTTGGAAGACCGGCTAAGTGCTATGGAGATACAAAAAGTGCCTGGCCTGGACTTCGAGGATCTAGGTCTGTCTTCTGGGGTAGTGATCCCGCACAAATTCAAGGCACCTGCCTTTGCAAAGTACGACGGGGCATCCTGTCCAAAGCTGCATCTCAGGTCATACATGAGGAGGATCCAGCCCTACACGGCCGACAGGAACTTATGGATCCACTTTTTCCAGGAGAGTCTTTCAGGGACTCAGCTTGACTGGTTCTATCAACTGAATGGAGCCAACATCCGTACTTGGGAAGACTTAGCCACTGCATTCTACAAGCAGTACCAGTACAATGCCGACCTCGCTCCCACGCGTACTCAGCTTCAAGGGATGTCTATGGGTACAGGCGAAGGCTTCAAAGAATATGCTCAAAAATGGAGGGACCTTGCTGGAAGGGTACAACCACCTCTGACTGACCGCGAGCTCGTCGACATGTTCTTGGGGACCCTGTCTGGTCCATTCTTCAACCACCTGATTGGGAATTCTGCTGCTGGGTTTACAGATCTGATCTTGACCGGGGAAAGGATAGAAGCTGGCATCAAGTCGGGGAAAATACAGAATGATGATTCCTCGAACACTGAGAAGAAATCGTCCAAAAGAGAATCTAGTGCTGTCAACGCAGTAGCTATTGCAAAGCCGGCCGGTACTCCTCAGCGTCACCACCAACAAAGGGAAGAAAGACCCAAGAGGCAATTTACTCCCCTCGGCATGACTTTGTCACAGATATTGCCACAACTGCTGGAAACCAAGTTGGTAACTCTCATGGATCCCCCAAAGAATCCTAACAGAACACCTTCAAGGTATAATCCCAATGCTCGCTGCGCCTATCATTCCGACAGCCCGGGGCATGCTACAGATGACTGTTGGACTTTGAGAAACAGGGTTCAAGATCTGATTGACGCAAAGGAAGTCCGGCTCGACTCTCCAGAGACTCCGAATGTGATCACGGCTCCCCTGCCAAAATATGGCTAGGATTGGAAATTTTTGTTCATTTGAATGTTCAAGATTGTATTTTTCTTCGATTGTTCAAACATCTTATTTCATGTCAAACTTGGTTATTTCATTAATGCATTACACATGTCTGT
Organism: Vicia faba; assembly: GCA_948472305.1. Lineage (NCBI taxonomy): Eukaryota > Viridiplantae > Streptophyta > Magnoliopsida > Fabales > Fabaceae > Vicia > Vicia faba. The sequence continues at coordinate 324,236,429 of OX451738.1, read as the reverse complement.
TTTGAAGTAATTATTTCGTATTCACTATGTGCAAATTATTTTCATATTTTTTCTGATTGTCAACTCTCGACTAATAATTCTAAGCCTCTTGAGGGAGGATGACGAAAACGATACCATAATCTACAGTATGCTTTTGAACAGACCCCGCTGACGAGGTACAGGCATTGTTTCAATCCCTAAACACTGGAGTTATAAGGATGATAATCCCTCGTCAACCCCTCTGAGCCAAAGAAGTAGGAGTTTTTCTTTTCGAAAATTAAAACCCTTTATCATAACCTGGGGCAGGGTAGTTCTCCCAGTTGATCCAAGTGCATAACGAATGGCACTAAAGAGGTCCTTACAAAAAAGAAAGACAGTGATGGTTCCGAACGATCATAAAGATAGGCAGTCATTACTTCTCAAAATAAACGCCCATTAAGTCAAAACCTATGAAGGAGACTTACAAAACTGGGGCATCCCGCTGACTGTAATTCCAAAAAAGGAAACAGTTCAGGCAAAAAAGAAAGGGATAACAAAAATCAAGAAAGAGGTCTCACAAACCCTCAACCAAAGCAAAAAATGACTGCCTATTCAAAAGAAATCATCAACATCTGAACCATTATTGGAACATCAAAGCAAAGACTCGAACAAGGTCTAATGTATGATCAACTGAGTTTAGGTTTGGAGAACATCACGAAGAACGGGCGGGTACAAATAATTTGAGCCTTTATCCTTTGTTTCTCAAACCGTGAACCAAGCCACGTTATAACCCTTAAAAGTCCTAGCTGAAGCATGGGTTAGTTCGAAAGCATACTGTTACGAAAGGTATCCTGACTCCTTAAGGCCTACGGTAAATACGGGGTTGACATCACGTTTTACAAACATTCACTTGTTTTATGAAAAAGAATGCATTTTCAAAATCTTCAAGACAGACATAAGCTTTGCATTTTTGATATAACATTGTTTGCATATGACTATTTGTTTGAACAGCAGGGAAATTCGCACAATGAATACCTAGTGAACAAAAGCACTTCCAATCAAGGGGCAGACGTGATTATTGTCCATCATCTGGGGCAATCCAATCAAGATTCGGAGAATCTCTCAAAGGTCAAATAGCCTGGGACAAATCTCCGCCTGAATCACTTGGGGCATTTCAACAACGAATCTGGCCTGATCAAACATCTTCTGGTGGCATGACTAAATACTTCTAAACAGGGGCAACTCCCTACGTTCTGAGAACCTGGACATAGTCGAAAAGATACTACGCATAATCAAAGACCCGCTAGGTTGACACACCTAGGCAAAAATAAGGGCTTCCCGGCGAACCAAAAGGGTTCGAGCAAAAATAAGGGATGAATATGAAAAAAATCTGTATACCCGACAAGTTGAATACCTGAAAAGGCGGCTTGGGCAAAAATGGGTATCCCGGTGGACTGAAAACCCGAAAGGGCGGTCCAGGCAAAAGTTAGGGATCAAAGTGTACGACTATGTCCCGGCATCTTGTCACCAGAAGAAGGTTTGTCCATCAACAGCTATCAGCGCCTCACAGGTCTTCCTCTCCAATATCAGAAACTGGGGCAATAATGAGTTGTCTAAATGATCCGGTTGCTCTGTCCACCGAAGTGCCAAGGTAAGTTCAACTGAAGAATGCGACCAAGAGCGAACGCGTCGTCCGGCTTTATTCAAAGAGTTATTTCCTTACCAGGATATAACTGGGTTATCCTCAGCCAAAAGCCACGGAAAGAGCGTCCTCGACGAAGTCTTTTTATCCCCAGCGAAGTCTATCAGCACTTCCAATACAGCAGAGATATCCTCAGCAAGTCATTCTCAACAATTCAGCAGAGTATCCTTATCCCCACAGAGTATCGCTCCCCGGCACGGTCGCTAGAGTACTTTTCTCCCCGCAGGGTTATTCCATTCGCCAAGTCTATTCCCCCACGGAGTTATCCTCTCATATCGGTATTCTTGCAACTATCATCCCCAGCGGAAGGAAAATCTATCCTTCAACATCAGCCCAGGAGTGACTTCCCGGCATCCGTCAAGGATCTATTTTCCTAGACGCAGATACATTCATAAACATCACATTTTCATACATCATGATACATACATACGTGCGGCATGTCATACAATCTCATTTATGTCGTTGCTTGATCCATATCATGTACTGCATATGATTGACCTTTACCTTTCAGGAAGGATACAGTTAAATGATCAATTATGTCAAAGTAGACAAATTCAGTCAAAATAGACAAATTCAGTCAAAATAGACAAATTCAGCCAAAGAAGACAAGTCCAGTTAAAATTACTTCCACTCGTCGTTATAGACACTCGTCGTGATAGACACTCGTCGTGATAGACACTCGTCGTGATAGACACTCGTCGTGATAGACACTCGTCGTGATAGACACTCGTCGTGATAGACACTCGTCGTGATAGACACTCGTCGTGATAGACACTCGTCGTGATAGACACTCGTCGTGATAGACACTCGTCGTGATAGACACTCGTCGTGATAGACACTCGTCGTGATAGACACTCGTCGTGATAGACACTCGTCGTGATAGACACTCGTCGTGATAGACACTCGTCGTGATAGACACTCGTCGTGATAGACACTCGTCGTGATAGACACTCGTCGTGATAGACACTCGTCGTGATAGACACTCGTCGTGATAGACACTCGTCGTGATAGACACTCGTCGTGATAGACACTCGTCGTGATAGACACTCGTCGTGATAGACACTCATCGTTATAAGACACTCGTCGTGATAGACACTCGTTGTTATAAACACTCGTCGTGATAGACACTCGTTGTTATAGACACTCGTTGTTATAGACACTCGTTGTTATAGACACTCGTTGTTATAGACACTCATCGTTATAAACTCGTCGTCATAGACACTCGTCATTATAGACCACCCGTCCATGGAAATAACCTGTCAGTAGAGACAATTCACCAACCTTTCTAATTCCAGGCTCGATTCCTGTATCTCGCCAGGGCACGTCTGAAGAATTCGAAGATCCAATTCCTGTAACCAGTCAGGACATACCTACACAAAAGCATCTGAAAATCAGCTCCTGCAACGTGTCAGGTACTCATTTGTTCTTTTGCAGGTATGCAGGTATGCAGGTTCTCGCTAAGGAATCTCCTACGCGATCAACATCCAGGTGGAATCTATAAGCCCATCATCCTATTCACCAATCTCTAAATGGCATCTATAAGCCCATTTCCACCATCACACTGCTAACATGTGAGCGCAAATTTCTGGGCACTCTAGTGTTCAATCATCTTCTACCCTCGGGTTACGAAAGGCACGTCAGCCAATCTGCATCCTCAGGTCTAAGAAGATTGAACAGGGGCAACTGTTGCACCCCAAAATTTTCCCTCCCATATTCTTCAATAAATTGCCAAGTCAAGCTGCAAAATTCCCCAAGGGTTGCACAATGCAAAGGGCTCCCATACAGTCAAAACTAGGGTTTGTGTTCTGATCAAGAAAATGAAGTTTTCAAAGGTCCAATCAAGTCTCACATGTCCACAAATATGGTCAAGCATACTCATATCAAGTTTCAAGGCATTCAGCTCAAAATTGCACAGTCAAAACCCTAAATTGCACTACAGTCAACTGTAGGGGCAAAATGGTCATTTGACAGTCAAAAGTTCAAATTTTTGGTCAACATATCATTTTGAAGCCACAAACATCATTTGATCAATGCTTGATCATGATTCTCAAAATTTGGCTCAGAAAACCATCAAGATGCAAAAGTTTCCTTATTTGGACAGCTGAAAAAGTCAACTGAAATTGACCAGGGCATAACTTTCACATGGATTATCAGAAAAATTCCATCCAAAGCTCATTTTGAAGAGAAAGACATTTCCTACAACTCATCTTCATACTTCAAGTCCAAGAAATGCTCTCACAAAAAGTTATCAATTTCAACATTATAGGTCATTTTCAAAAGTCAACAAAAAGGGACTTTAAGTCAAAGGCCATAACTTGAGATTGGTAAATCAAAATGACATGGGACCAAAGACATTGGTTAAAGGACTCAAAGACCTTTCCAAAATGTCCAAGAACATGAGAAAAGCTTAAACATTGAGCAAGTTATGCCTTGTGGAAGTTGGGAAATTTTTGGATATTTTGAAAAGTCAACATTGATTCAAATGACCTAAAATTGCTAATGGGCCCATTTTTTCTTCCATGATTCATCATTCCAAGCATGTGCACGACCACTTGGCCCAAAGGGAAGTATTTTCTCATTTTTTATTTATTTATTTGAATTATTATTTATATTAATTCATTTAAATCATTTAAATATATGAAAAATATCTAACTTGACCTAACCAATCTTTTTATACATGTTTTGGACTCAATATTTGCTTAGCTAAATGTGGAAAGATTTGGAGCAAATTGATCATAATTGACACAAAAAACACATGAAAAAGATATGAAAAAGATCCTTAAAATCAAATTTCCAAAAACCATTATTGCATTGGATTTGATTGAGTTTTGTTAACCTAATAGACTCCATACAAATACCTGATCATAACCCTAATGGAGATAGACAAAAACTGCGCTAGAAAGCCATGGACAACTTGAAAAAAATTGCAAAAAAGTCAAAACTGTAAACACCTCTACAAGGCGATTCAGGCCTCAAGACTTGGTTCAATAGCTTCCTTGAAAGTCCCTGAACACATTCCAATCAGAATCATCCATCACCACGCCAAGAATTGGTAAAACGAACTCAAACTGTATCAAGAAAAATCCATGATCGTGTTTTAATTTCTAGATACATTCATAGCATTTTGATTATAGATTCATATTCCTTGTGAAGTTTTGAAGCTAACCATGTAGTCTAATTTCGTTTTCGTGCCATATTTGGAGATTTGCCATTGATAACTTTTAGGGTTTGTAGAGCTGTAAATTAGGGGTTTTCAGGTGCTGTAAAATTGGACATCCTCAATACCATAGTTGGATTCGGCACGTCTGGACGAAGAAGATAAGACCCTCGCGCCTAATTTATGTTCAAGGAGAACCTAATCGCTATTTTCTGAAAACTGGCCTAAGGAAGCGCATAAAAAACCGTTGCCTCATATTTTATGTTTCAGGGATAGTGAGGAAGACGAGGTCGTGGCACACGCTGATTGGCTCGTTCAAAAATTCGTGCGCGTTTCCAAGCATTAACCCATTTTCTCTTATATTATTTATTTGTTTATTATATGTCAAATGCGTTGTTTGGTTCAGTTGGCAAGCGAGGAGTGTATTGACGTCCAAGACCTGGGTTCGAACCCCAGGTCTGTATAATCTCCATATTATTTTTCAGTAATGATTCCTATGCAGCGCCAGCGTTAAGACACACCATGCATCGTCAAAGATCCACAACCACGTTCATCTCAAGAGCAATCCAAAGGTGCAGATTGAAGAACACGGTGAATCCAAGTCAACACAGGTGTACGTTCCTAGAAAAAGTCAACAAGGCCATGCTTATTGGGCCAGAAATCTTGGGCTATACCTCCAAAATCAGGGGGAGACCCCCTAGGTTTGCAAGTCTTTATTTTTATTTTTATTCTATTTTCTTTCTAATTATTGCTTTATTTAATTAACTAATTATTTTTACAAAATACAAAAAATGTATAAAAAATCAGAAAAGACAAAAAACATAATAAATAATTTTTATTTCTAATATTTTCATAAATAAATGCATGTAAATAAATTTAGTTTAAATTAGGGTTTGCAATATTAATTCTTTTCATAAAAAATCTAAAATGTAGAAATAGGTTTAATTAATGTTTTATTCTTTTTTTGATTTTTCTTTTTCACAATAATAATATCTATTTTATTTATTTTCTACAATTAAATTTGCATGAAATTAATTTAGGGTTAATTTAGGTTAAAAACTTCAATATCTTTCTTAATAACTTAAAAAATAATTAGAACTAGGTTTAACATTTTATTTTAATTTTAATTAATTCCCTTTTTCATTAAATCCTAAAAATACCAAAAAAAAAAAATCAAAAAAAACAATTTCTTTTCTTAATTAATTAATTCACGTAATTTAATTTTGCAAAAGGGTCCAACGCCCTCGTCACGTTCGTAATTTCTTATTTCTTCGCATATTTATTTTATGTCATTTAAATAATTATGTACCTCTCCCGAAGCCTTGTAATAACTTCTCACACTTTTATTTCTTTTGCTTTATTTACTTTTCTGTCAAATCGGGTCCGGTTTAATTTTGGCGATGTGGACCCGCGCTTTTTGTAATAGCTTTAGATTTACTTTTCCTCGCAATTTTTAACTGTTAACAAAAAGCATGAAAGAATGTATGGCCATAATAAAATCAAGCGTAGAACACCAATAAACATGACAAGACAAATACAAATGAAAACGACACACAAATCGCACACACCACCCCTAGGGTACGCCTCACTGTTGCCTTGCCTCGAAAGGTGATCGTCGAGTAGAGGATGTCTTAGTAAGTCCTCATGATCCGGGAACCTGGCATGAGGGTAGCTTCTAAGGTGTCTTCCCATTGCTCTGGTGATCACCATGTCCCGAACCTCGAATTGACCCGAACACCTCCAACGGTGGTGCTACCTACCTCTCAATGGTGGGATGGCACTACTTTAAGGACATTTACACAGACGAATTCCTTAGGGTAGGTAGACGACTCTAGATACTTGCTCTAACTTTCAAAACAAATCAAAAATACTTTTCACACCAACACATTTTCAAAAAGCTTTCGAAAGCATTTTTCAAACACTCTTGAGGACCGATACAAGAGTCGAACTGAAATTTTCAAAGAAACTTTTTTAAAACCCACATTGAAAAGCAAACAAACCATTTTTGAAAACACAAATGAGCAAGTATCTAAGAGCCCATGGATAACCATGGATAGAAAGGGTGCTAACACCTTCCCTTTCTATAACCTACCTCCCGAACCGAGAGCAATCTCTATAAGGAATTTTTCTGTGCTTTTGTCCTTTCCATTTGGAGAAAATAAAAGACGGTGGCGACTCTTGCTTCCGCGACATTTCGCGAACCAGCGTTAAACAGTCAGTTCCAGATCCACCGATCACAGTTGTAATCTCACGCAAAGCAATCTTTAAATTCAATAAGCAGTTCGATTACTTGATTCTTCATCTTGTTGTCGATCTTGGTGTTGATATATCTAAATCGCCTAATCATGTCATCACCCAGATCGACTTCCTCCAATGGATCTTGTGCTTGCATCTTTAAAATATTATCTCTCGAGTCTTTCTCAAACCCCAAAGGCTCTTCTTCATATATGCAGTCAAGCCTCTGGCTTTTCCACCATAACGGCTTCAGATGCCATATTTGAAACATTTCCAGCCTCTAAGGCCGAATTTATCCTGTTTTTGGCCATATAGGCCAAAATCCTTTCAAGGGCATTCAACTCAGGCATCATCATGAGTTTGCTCTTCCCACTATGTGGGTTAAAACTCCTCTCCTCTAGTTGGATATGTATCCAATTTTTCTTGGTTTCAAATGAAACCATGAGTGGGGTGTATGGTTAGAAACTTGATTGTATCAGGGTGCGACTTGAACACTGCATTTTCAGGATCGCACGGATGTATGGTAGCTAATGCTTTGTCAAAATTCTTCCTATTGACCACATTCACATCAGCAGTAAAATAATTGTGTTCTGCCTCAATATTTTCCACGATCCCATCTTAATGGCATATGGATAAGCGTTGATGAAGAGTTGATGGTACTTCCCCGATGTCATGTATCCATTCACGCCCTAGCAACAAATTATAGTTTGTTTTAGACGTAATCACCATAAACAATGTTGGCCTTGAAGCGAGCCAACTGACAAATTCACTTGAGTCACACCTAGTATATGACTTGTTTTTTTCCTTCATAGTTTGACAAAACCATATTATGTGGTTTGAGGTCAGTGTCAAACTTGCCAATCCTTTTCAGTAATGATTGTGGCATCAAGTTCACAGCAGCGCCACCATCAACGAACACTTTGTTCACAGGGAAACCATTAACTTTTAGCCCTTATAAACAAAGGCTTGAGATGGTACATCATATCAGATGTATGCTTCTCAAACATTTCCCGTTGTTCTTCGACTACCCCATTATTCATGACGTAGTAGCATAGAGGTTTCTGGCTCGCAGATTCCTCGCACATGGCTTCTTCTTCGTCCCCAGATGCTTCTGACGCGAAACCATACTCGTTAGGCAGGACCGACACAATATTACAGTGAATAATCAAGCCATCTTCTGATCTATCTTCAAAGTCATCCGATAATTCATCGTCCATGTTGTCATCACGATCTTTAGCTTTTCCTGGCGGCACACTCACAACCGACATCAACAACCTCTTTTTTGATGGTCGACCTTGCATTTCCTTCTGATCGCTCTCATCTTTTGATGGTGCAACTTTTGATGTCGCTTCTCTTGCAACTTTTTTATTTCTTTGAAACCTTCTCCACTGAGTCTTCGTCATAGGATTCTTCCCTTTGTATGAGGGAGGAACATGATACTTCTTTGAGGTGATCCCAACTTCATCAAATTAAGAAGAAATTGATCCCTTCTCCATCATTTCCCACTTATGACTCAAACCTGAACCTTTTTTCACTACCTTCCAATTTTGGTTTGCCCCCCTTGGATAGAAAAGACGAACCCAGTTATTCTTAAGAGCGTCAGTTGGTGGCACAAAGGTCCTTTGATATGGAAACTTAGGTTTCTCTTGAGGCACTTGGACTTCATATGGCCCTTTCGCATGGTCGAACACCACCTTTGGATTTTTCTCTTGAGGGCATTTTTTCTTCAACGCCTCAATTTTCTTTGCAGCATTCTCATTAGAGACCACATTACAATTTGGACATAACATAGATTTGGAATTACTCAAATTGTATCTATTCAGAAATCCACCAATTCCTCCCCAGGTTTGGGAAACACAACCTTCATCAATTCAGCAACTGTTTCTTCAAACAATTCCTCATTCTCGGTTTCGCAATCCATTTTTTCCTTGTCGCCCTGATTACCCTCAGACTCTTCAGCAATATCAACTACCATCTTCACAAAAATAGAAACAATCTTCATAAATAGTTTCCTAAAAAGTGTCAATCAATCTTTTTTAATAACCAATCAAATATGCACATGTTTCTAACAAAATCCTTGATTGGCCTACGCCTATAACGAGTACAGAATATTCCAGATACCCATATCTTCAAATTAAATCTTCAAGGATATCCAAAAGCAGTTCCTGTTGCATCAGCCTCAAGATGTCACAACATATTTTATGACATCTGGCAGACAAACTCATAACAACAAAACCTGTTATGACAGTTGATAAATATGTTGCACCATCGTACTCAACACTAACATAGAACCATGCTTCGCCAAAATTTAGCCAACCATGGAACTAACTATCTCCCCCCTTTGGAAAATTTTGGCTAAAACAACCAAAAATCAATAACAAAATTTGGAGAGAGGAATATCACCATAACACAAGCTACATGTTGATCATGTAAACTTTGTAAAAACACAGCTCGGAAGAACTCCCCCTATCACACATAGTAGGTTCTTCCCCTCAAGGACAAAACCCACACCCAGAGCACATGCAGCAGAACAAGAGAAGCAGCATCAGCTTCAACACACACAAGCATTAAAACTCATTCCCCCTCAATGATTGCATAAGAAACCATACACATAACTACTCTCTCACAAGCAGTAGCACACAGTCCTATCACAATGCTAAATCAACATGTTTAGACATGTGGTGTAACATCAGGACACAACACTTTACTCCCTCTCTTTTAGCCAAAATATTGATAAAAAGAAAAAAGAGAGTAAATTTACACATTGGAACCACAGAGAACACTTCAGAATACAATGCACTCAGGCAAAACTAATGGAAACACAAATTTCATATAACAACCTCACATATGGAAGCACACAAATGAAAACACAACTCTTGTTCAGCTTCAGGTGATCTTTCACCTCTTGCCTCTGTCAAAGAGCCTCCTACCCCTATAAAAAATCCTTATGCATTTCTTGGTGTTGTAGCCAGCCCCACTGTCATGCAGAATACCTTTAACACCACTTCTAGTTTCTCAATTAGCCACAATGTCGGACCGTTGCAAATGTAAGGCTAGAGCAATCTCCTCAGGTCTCAGGTCTTTCTCAATACCGGTGAAGGGTAATTAATCAAGAATAGGCACTCCTAATAGTTGAGAGAATTCCTCTATGATGGGTACTAATTGGTAATCAAGAAATGTAAAATAGTGATGCTTAGGGTCAAAGAATTGAAAAAGCACATGTACCATGTCTTCGTCCAAGTTTGAGGTAACCAAGTTGAGGAGTCGACCATACTTCTTGATGAATAGAGAATTTTGAGGGACCCTTGATGATAACTCCTTGAGTTGAGGATATACTTTCACAAGGTTGATTCAGATGGTATTTCTGTGAATGGAAGCCATATCCTACAAAACAGAACAAAGATAAATCTCTAGGTCCTTGAAATGGTTAGTGCAAATGCTATGGTATAATGTCATGATGTTATGTACAAATAATCACAAGAAAAGCAAACAAGCCCTTAGGTTTAGGCTTGCATGGGGTTCATATGTAAGTACCCTCTTGAAGTTTAGTTGATTCAACCTATCCTAAAAAGTAACCAGGTTCTAGGGAATCTCAATATCATTGATCTTTCTTCATCGAGCATTGTTTCAGCCCAAGCCACTTTATTGACGATCAAAATATCCCTAAAGTTTGATCTTAATGAGCATAGTATCGAGTATCAACCAACATCGGACTGCACCAGAGCCAAATATCTCACTACTTCATAATGGCTAAGTTATTCAACTAAAGATTCTAAGGTCAGTTAGTGCTTCATGACACCACACAGCGGTCCCGTATTCTCCTTGATTTGCCATATGGGTGTTTCCAGTGATTTCTGGTAAACAACCGCTACTCTTCCAAACTATCGAATAAACTTACTGACTGTTATTCAATTTCTCTGGTAACTCACAGGATCGACTAGATTGATCCTAGGATCCCTTGGTCATTAGGGTAACTCTCATGATCGAGCAGATATTCATGGTTGGTATTTGAGTGTTGTATAGGTGTTTGGCTTATTTCGATTTCTCTCTTAAAGGTCTAAAGGTGTAATCAAAATATGCGTGTACGAAACTAAGTTGCATGAATAAATGTTAATTGTAAAGACATGTAAAATTGCATAAAAGGCAAGTAAATGGCTTCGAATTATAAAAACAGTTAATGTAAAAGATGCTCTGGAACGTAAAAGATTCGAAATATGAAAAAAGCGTTTAATGCAAGAAATCTGTAAATGACTTTAAGTAAAAATAAGCGTTCGAAGGATAAAGCTTGAAGATAAAGGCATGAAAAGTATGACAGTTTTCTGAAATGTAAAGTGCTTGAAATGTAAAGAAAGCATTGAAATGTAAAGCTTTAATGAAGAGATTTCGAAATAAAAAGACTTTGAATGAGAAAACTTGTAAATGTTATTTGGCAGAAAGATAAAGGAAAGTGCTGGAAATGATAAAAGGTTTTCATTAAATCATAAATATGTGTTGCTATCATACGTACATTGCTCTTGCATTCGTTTCCCTAGCCATGTGGTAATTTGAATGTTACTGAGTATTTAGTACAATAGATATGACACACGAAATCCTAATACTAAGACTTCTATTTATACTAATTCAACCATAACGGTCTTGCTATAGGATTATGCCACGTTCAGAACATGCAGAACAATGCCTCTCTCTTCTTTCCACGTGTCTCCAAATGCTCCAGCACATAAATTCAAACTTTGAATGTCCCGCTTCCATTTGAATTTCAAATGTTTTGGTACTTCTTCATTTCGAACGCACTTCTCAGACACAGCCTTGCTGTTATTTTGAGACTTCTTTAGATATGTTCCCATAATTGCCACTCGAAGCTTCAAGCTTTGATATGCTTATTCGAAACACTGCTTCTGCTACTTCGAAACATGACGCTTTGTTTCATTTCGATCGAAACGTTCAATTCGCTTGGCTTCTAATAATATTATCAAAATCTTCAGCCAACAAATTTCCCCTTTAAAATATGTATTTCGATCTCCCTGAGAAATACCTATTTTAAACATCTACACAAGATTTTGATGCGACCTTCGAATCATCGTAACATTTAATGCATTTGACTCCAGTTACGTCAATCATAACACTTTTTGGATTCCTTAACCGCCTGGAGCCACTTCACAGTATGGTGCAGTTACAAACAATGATTATCTTTAAATCACGCCTATTACCCATGTTAACTTTACGCCACCTCTTCATCACACCAACCCATGATTTCCACGTATCACACCCTTATTCAGTGGATGCTTAAACTTCCACATTATAAAACATCATCCACTTAGTCTTTTTCTTTTCTTTCTACATTCTGAATCTTTTACCCTCCTTCTCTCGCTAAATAAAAAACCCTAAGCTCTCAACATCATTCAAAAATGTCTTCTTCTACTTCATCCCAACTCAAAAAGGTTTCCAAGAAGAAGGGAAAAACTGCAGGAACTACTATGGAAAGTAAGATTATCACTCACCAAGGTCAATCCGTTCTTGCTCCTCAGATGATCTCAAAGGAAAAATAAATGCTGTATGCATCACAGGTACTCATTCCTACCACCGTTGCTGGTAAGAGGTTAGCTTTAAATGGCCCTCTTACGGTTTTTGAAATTTTAAAAGATACCAGGACAATTTTCCCAGTTTGCTATAGTTTCAAACCCTTGTTTAACAAAATGGACGCCCCTAAGGCAATAGAATCTTCTGGCTCAAACACCATAGAAAATCCAACTGTTCCTCCTAAGGACCCCTTTGTATTAGACTATGTAAAAAGTAATTTTAAGCGGTTTCGATCTTGCCCTACTTCCGATACTGCTTATCGAAACTGGTTCAAGAAAGTAGAAGCTAAGAAATCCCAGCAATGGGAAGAATTAGGTATCTACAATTTGATTAAGCTATCGAAGCCTGGTTTTACTTACAGCCACCCTCTGCTATTCGCGTCCCTCTATTTCTGGGACAATACCTATAATACTTTCCATCTCCCAGGTGGAATGATCACCCCTACCTTCTTCGACATAGCGGCCATCACTGGGCTATCGCCAGTAGGAGAAACATATATCCCCGACAATGAAGAACATTCAAGCATAATTGACTTCGAAGTCAAGCTAGCAAGTTTTTCCAAGTTTATCAGTCACTACCATGCTGAGGGAGACAATGTGTCTGACGTAGAACATATTGCTTTCTTAACCCTATGGCTGTCAAGATACGTTTTTTGCAGTAGATCCCTACAGGTAGCCAGTAGGTTTATTCCTCTAGCTAGGGATTTGCATGAAAATCGAAGAGTGTGCTTAAGTGAACTGCTCTTAGTTGACCTTTATGAAAGCATAAGGTCAGCTTTTTCGAGCCTCAAATCTCATACCTCCATGAATATCCTGTTGGCTGGCCCTTTTTGGTTACTTCAACTATGGCTAAATGCCATGTTCGAACCCTCCTTGTCAACTGCCAACACCATTGATGAACAAGACCCTGAGATAACTGATAGGATAGTCGAAGGCACTAGGCTTCGAAGATTAACTCCAAATGATGACAAAGACGACTTCAAAGTCCTATTCTCGAAGTACATCATGATATTCTCCAAAAGGCACAAGTTCGAAGAGAGCATGGTGCCTTTTGCTTCGAGGGCTCATGGACCTTCCTGGTTCACCATGGCTCTCTCAGAAGCTATCAAGAGCAAGGAGATTCGGGATGTATGGAGAGCTTTTTTGCTACCTAGACTCATTTCTTCAAGAATAACTCCAGCCAAGAATCAGATTTTTCTTTTCGCTTACCAGCCAAATTTTGTTTCGAGACAGTTTGGCTTATGCCAACTAATTCCTGAACCTTTATTCCAAACTGAGAGTGCCATTACTTCTGGGCGAACTTTCAAGGCACGAGAAGCCAAAATACAGCAAGAACAATATCAAGGCTTTGCCCAGTTTGAGCTGATAACCTTCGAACCTACCCATCTCACAGCTAAAGGGTTTCTGGAATGGTGGACCAAGTTTTATCAAACTTATATGTTCGATACACTTACAATTCAACAGAAACTAATTGATGCCTTCGATGTGCAGGTACCAGCAAAGAAAGGTATGTTTACTCATGCCAAAGAGATTAAAGCTTGCCAAAATTATTTTGAAACTACTTATGACCCCACGCGCTTGGAATCCACTGTGCATCAAGCGGCTGAGACCTTGAAGGAAAAATTCAAACAAAAAGTTTCTAAGTTAAAACTTCCTTCAGGGTTGTCACCTGAGGATAGGTATAGGTTGGCATTCGAAATGCATCCACCTAAATTTCCTAGATTACCTACCTCAGAACTGGCTCTGGCTTGGTTTCCCCCATATCCTTGGTGGTTCACTTGCAAAGAGATGTTCAAACATCTTCAAAGGAAACCAAAGCCATCTGAGACTGTGACATGGGCTCGACACTGGCTTCATGATTTCCCAGGACACCTTCGATACGACCTTTCTGCCATGTCAATTAAATCTGATCAAGGCACAGGTGCGAATGCTTGGGAAAATCCCAAACGTTTTTCATTTTCCATATCTTTAACCTTTGCTTTAATTGTTTCGATTTTCAGCCATCAGGATAAAGACAGCCGCCTCGAAGTCGAAAGAAGGGAGCACCTCTCAAGCCTCCATCGAAACTACTGACAAAGTGACTCCACCCGAAACAACCATTATTGCTGCAACCACAACAACAACAACAATACCAACAACAACCAGTGTTCCAACTCCAACGGTAATCACTTAGCCTTGATGTTTCGAATTCACTCATGTTTTATGGTTTGCATCTAACTCTATGTTTGAATCTTTTCAGACCAACAAACTTCCTCCTACCACTCCCAAGAAGCGGAAATCAAACACCACTGGGGAAGACCCCAAGGCTGGAGGAAACTTAACAACTGCTTCAAAGAAGAAACAAAAGAAAGATATTTCGAAAAGTACCGTTCCAACTAGTGTCTCTGGACTAGATTCTAGGGATGATGCTCCCTCACCCAAATCCAAAATTCCACCTTCGACCTCCAACACAATGTTGGAACGCATAGCTAGTAACCTCTCCTCCGAGAGTCCACAGGTAAATCGAACTTTAAATCTCTTTGAAAATAATAACTTCGTATTACCTTGGTGCATGTTTTTAACATTCTGTTGCTCTTTGCAGAACATCTTGAATCCAGCTTCCACTACTTCGAACTCACCATCCAAAGCTGCTGCTCCACTCAACTCCTCTCCTCAAGGAGATTCCAGCAACCTTGTACAGAATAAAGGTTCCTCCAATATGGCAGTTCTGGCTGGAACTTCTGAACAACAGGATGATCAGGGTACCTCCATTCCTCTTAAAGAGACAAACGAAACACCACTTCAAACATCTGCAGAGGATTTGCAAAGGGCTTCTCTTCAAAAGTCCCCTCTTGAAACTCTTCAAGAGGACCCAAAGGACACTCAAACTGAAGGAGAGAAAGCTGATTCTGGGCAAAGAGACGAAGAATCTGCAGACGAAGAGGATGCCAATGATGGTTCGACTGCTGGGACGGAGTCCAACGCAAATAGCAGTGAAAAGGAAGGCATCGAAGTGGTGGACTTGGATGATGATGAAGAAGATCAAGAGCACGAAACGAATGAAGGGGATGGTGATGCAACCAACGAACCCATGGAGGTTGAAATGGACGTGACTCCCCTACGCGTGGAACTCCCTCAATCCTCTTTGTCTCGAATGACTGACGAGGAGCTTGCACTCCTGAAACGAAATGACCCTATTGGGTATATGAAGGCAAAGTTGGCTCAAAGGGACGTCCCACTTGCTAGGGATGGCACAAGTTCGACCAGCTATCCTCTTCCCACAGATGAAAGGATTGTACTTCTTAATAAGATTAGGAAAAAAATTCTCAATGTGGATATATTCGAAGTGCTCAAACAAGATAACACTGCTTGCTATACTATGAAGGAGTTGCTTACAAAGGTCAATCTTTCTACCTGCTCCTTGCCAGTTAGTACTCTCTTGTTCGATCTTCAGGCTTTGCTGGACAACGTAACTGGTTACCTTCTCCAAGACGAATCTGCTGCCAAGAAGGTTCAAGAGAAACGCATTGCCATGGATGCTGCTTATGAACAAGCTTCGAAACTCTCTCAAGAAGCTGAGGATCAAGCTATGCATCTAAAGCAGGCGAAAACTGATTATGAGGCTCGAGCTGAGTCCATACTTCTTTGGGAAAGGCAGATTCTGGAACTTCAACAGAAGGTTAAGGAGGCTAAAGAACAACAAATAGCCTTCGAAACCAATACTGCTGGTAACCAATTCGAAGAGCTTCTCAACCAGGGGCTTGCAGAAATGGAAACTGCATAACAACTTAAAGGAGAAGTGGCAACCTTGGAAGGAGCCAGGCATTTCGCTCAGCAGAGGCTTGAATCATTTCGAAGCACTTTCAACCGATTGAAAAATAACTCTTATTTCTAAATTTCAGTGTTTATTTGACTACAATTTTGGTTTCTTATATGTAATATTCGAACAACGCCATTTTGGCATCTCATCTTGCCATTTCGGCCTTCTATAATATCTTGGTTACGTTGTTACTATTCGAATCTCCTGCAGGCGTGGCTTATATTTCTTTAGGTATTTCCCATTAACCTTTAGGATACGCTTATCATCCACCAGTTCTTCGATTTCATATGCATTGTTTGAGAATACTTTTAATATTCGAAAAGGTCCTTCCCAATGAGGTGACCATTTACCTAATGCTTTATTTTTCTTGTCCATGGGCAATATGACTTTCCAAACTAAGTCATTAATAATGAATACTTTTTTCTTCACCCTCTTGTTGTATGTTCTGGCCACTCTTTCTTTTTGTCTCATCAAAATTTCCAATGCATGTAATCTAATTTCGTCCAACTCAACTAATTCATTCATCATCATTTCCCAATATAATGCAGCTGGGATTTCGTTTTGTCTCTGAATTCGAACTGATTGTAGATAAATTTCTACTGGCAACACTGCATCATGACCAAATGTGAGTTGGAAAGGCGTAGTGTTAGTAGCTTCCTTAGGAGATGTTCTACAAGCCCATAATATTTGGTCCAAAGTTTTGTGCCAGTTTCTTGGCTTTTTTCCAATATGCTTCTTGATTAATCCTATTATCACTTTATTGGCTGCTTCGACTTGACCGTTTGCTTGAGCATAATATGGCGTTGACGTTAGCAGTCTAAACCCCATTTCTTGGGCAAATTCTTGCATCTTTCTACCAGTAAACACAGAGCCTTGGTCTGTGGTTATGCTCTCTGGCAATCCGAACCTATAGATAATGTGTTTCCGTATAAACTCAATAATAGCCTCTTGATCAGCAACTATTAGTGGTATAGCTTCGATCCACTTGGTAAAATAATCTATTCCTACCAAGATGTATTTCTGTCCTTTGGACGAAGCAGGATTTATTTCTCCTATCAAATCCAATGCCCATCCTCTAAATGGTCATGGTTTGATGATTGAATGCAACTCACTTGCAGGGGCATGTTGAATCCCTGCATGTTTCTGACATTCCTCACATCCTTTAGCAAAGTCTATGCAGTCTTTGAGCATGCTAGGCCAATACAAGCCGTATCGAAATAACAGCCATTTCATTTTATGGCCTGCTTGATGTGCCCCACATGCCCCATTGTGGACTTCTGACAATGCTAGGTATGCCTCACTTTCTCCTAGGCATTTCAATAATACACCCTCTTGGGTCTTTTTAAACAATTCGTTCCCCATGAGGCGATATGACAATGCTCTGTATTTTGTCTTTCTATCCACGTTTAGAGTTGGGTCTGCTAAATAACTCTTCAGTGGACTTCGCCAATCTGCATCTGACAAAGTATTTATGGCTAATACTTCGAATCCCTGTTTCTCAGCATATCCCAATTTCATACTTTCCAGATCCTATGGTGTGAATCTAGTAGCCATAACTCTACCCCTTAACTCAACTAAATCCTTAAAGTTCCTGGTAGAAACTTTATAACCCGAAGCCAACTGCGCTAAGTCATTTGCTTCTTGGTTCTCTATTCTTGGTATGTGTTGAATATCCATGTATTCAAATTTCCTTAATAGCCTATTGACTATGACGAAGTATACCATTAAGTTTTCCTTTATGCACTTATATTCCTTTGTCATTTGTTTGACCACTAATTCAGAGTCTCCTTTAATTTCGACTCTAGTTGCCCCCAATTCCAACAAAGCTTCAAGTCCAACAATGAGCGCTTCATACTCAGTATGATCGGTGGATCTGGAACTGACTGTTTAACGCTGGTTCGCGAAATGTCGCGGAAGCAAGAGTCGCCACCGTCTTTTATTTTCTCCAAATGGAAAGGACAAAAGCACAGAAAAATTCCTTATAGAGATTGCTCTCGGTTCGGGAGGTAGATTATAGAAAGGGAAGGTGTTAGCACCCTTTCTATCCATGGTTATCGATGGGCTCTTAGATACTTGCTCACTTGTGTTTTCAAAACGGTTTGTTTGCTTTTCAACTGTGGGTTTAAAAGTTTCTTTGAAAATTTCAGTTCGACTCTTGTATCAGTCCTCAAGAGTGTTTGAAAAGTTGCTTTCGAAAGCTTTTTGAAAAGGTGCCGGTGTGAAAAGTATTTTTGATTTGTTTTGAATTTAGAGCAAGTATCTAGAGTCGTCTACCTACCCTAAGGAATTCCTCTGTGTAAATGTCCTTAAAGTAGTGCCATCCCACCATTGAGAGGTAGGTAGCACCACCGTTGGAGGTGTTCGGGTCAATTCGAGGGTTCGGGACATGGTGATCACCGGAGCAATAGGAAGACACCTTAGAAGCTACCCTCATGCCATGTTCATGGACATGAGGACTTACTAAAACGTCCTCTACTCGACGACCACCTTTCGAGGGGCAAAGCAACAGTGAGGCGTACCCTAGGGGTGGTGTGTGATTTGTGTGTCATGTTCATTTACATTTATCTTGTTCATGCATTGGTGATCTACGCGTTGCTTTTATTTTGACATTCATTCTTTCATGCAGGTTAATTAACAGTTAAAAAGACGCGGAATTAAAAAGTCCTACGCTATTACAAAGGCGCGGGTCTACATCGCCAAATTAATCCAAGACCCGATTTGAAATAAAATAAAAAATGCGGAAAAGATAAATGTCTAATTAAGCTATTACACGGCTTTGGGAGAATTACACGAATATTCACAAAAAGAAATAAAAATGCGAAGAGAATTAAAGTCGAGAATGCAAGGGCGTTGGACCCTTTTAAGGAAATTAAATTATAATTAACAAATTAATTAAGCTAAATAAAAGAAAGAAATTATTTTTGAGTTTTTGCATTTATGGATTTTAATGAGAATTAATGGAATTAAAACCTAATTCTAGCTATTTTTAATTTATTAAAAAAAACATGTTAAAGTTGAACCTAAAATTAACCTAATTATTTACATGGTAATTTATTTACAAAAATAATAATTAATATGGTAAAAAAAAGAAAAAAAGTATAAAACCCTAATTCTATATTTTTTAGTTTATTACAAAAATATTAAAGTTAAACCTAGAATTAACTAAATTAATTAATAAGATTTATTTACAAAAAAATAACATTAAATAAAATATATTTTTATTTTTGTCTTTCTGATTTTTTATTATTTTTTATATTAAAGAAAAAATTAATTTATGAATTAAACTAAAGAAGAAATAAAACAAATAAATAGAAAAGAATAAAAAAGAAAGAAAATTAATGCAAACCAATGGGGGGTGTTGACCCCAATTTGGAGGTATCTGGCCAGCAATTAGGCCCATTGTTTTAAGGCCTTGTTTGACTTTATTGGCTTGTGCGTGACACGTCTGACTCATGCATATGGTAGTCTCCAGATCAAGGCCATTGGACTTATCTCAGTGGGCGCGTGGCAAGCTTGGATGAGGGATGTATGATGAACCCCTGAGGTTGAAACTGCATGGAATTATATTGAAACAAAATATATTAAGAAAGTGAGGGGACCTGGGAATCGAACCCAGGTCCCAGGGTTTACCAATGCAACGCCTGACCACTTGATCCACTTACGCGCTTTGAGTATAATATAACCAATAAACAATATAAGGCAAAACGATGGTTAGTGATATTTTTTCGCGCGAAATTCAAACGCACCAACCACTGGCTTACACCTCACCTTCTTCTCCAATTGTCCTGCGTTTGCCTGAAAAAAAGAAAAAGGATAGCGGGGGTTTTAAACCCCCACTACATGATATGTGAAAAAATAGCGAATAGGCCCTGGATGCTCATAAATTGAGCGCGACCTATGCATTGAGTTCGTGTGAAGCTCCTGGTTCTAATGGCCCTGGTCTCGTGTCCCAATTTTTCCAGAACAAAGAAGCCCCAAATTTACAGTCATGAAACCCTAGCAAGCTTCAATGGTAACTTTGCATCTAGGGCACGAAAACTCAATTACAGTACATGGTTAGCTTTAGAATGAATAAATTAACACAAATCAATCATTAAAAATTGAAAACAACGCATGAATCATGAGACACGAATATGCAAAAAGTTTGACACAGTTTGATCTCCATATACCAATTCTTGATGCTGGAAGCATGGAAAAGGATTCAGTTAGGTTCCTTGATGTCTTAGGAAGCTTTTTCAATTGGTTAGAAGCCTTGAATCGCTTTAGAATGGTGTTTTCAGTTTTGATTTTTTTCACAAAAATTGCAAAGTGCATAAGAGGTTTTTGGCGCAGCTTCCAGGTTCTTGGCATTAGGTTTTGCATCTGACTTATGTATGGGATGGATTAGGGTTGAATCTTGAGCAAAAAGATCAATGCATTGATGTATGAGATATTTGATTTTCAATGAATATTTTTTCAATCTTTTTCATGTGTTTTTGATTCCAATCATGGCCAATCTTTCCAATTTGGGTGTGCACGAATCTTCAATGACCAATGAGAGCAAATGCTGCATAAAAAGATTCAATCACATTTGTTTTAGTATTTTTTTCATATTTTATTTAATTAAATGAATTAATTGTGATTAAAAATTCAAATAAATAATAAAAATGATGAAATAAATCCCCTTTGGGCCAAATGGTCGTGCATAATCTTTGGATCATGATTCTTGGAAGAAAATGTGGCCCATTAGCAATTTTGAGGCATTTGAAGCAAAGTTGACTTTTCAAAATTCCCAAAAATTTCCCAACTTCCACAAGGCATATCTTGCTCAATTTTTAAGCTTTGATCATGTTCTTGGACATTTTGGAAAGGTCTTGAAGTCCTCTAACCAATGCCTTTGGTCCCATGTCATTTTGATTTACCAATCTCAAGTTATGGCCTTTGACTTAAAGTCCCTTTTTGTTGACTTTTGAAAATGACCTATAATGTTGAAATTGATAACTTTTTGTGAGAGAATTTCTTGGACTTGAAGTGTGAAGAGGAGTTGTAGGAAATGTCTTTATCTTCAAAATGAGCTTTGGATGGAATTTTTATGATGAACCATGTGGAAGTTATGCCCTGGTCAAGTTACAGTTGACTTTTTCAACTGTCCAAATATGGAAACTTTTGCATCTTGAGACTTTTTGAGCCATGCTTTGAGAATCATGATCAAGAATTGATCAAATGATGTTTGTGGCTTCAAAATGAGATGTCGACCAAAAATTTGGACTTTTGACTGTCAAATGACCATTTTACCCCTACAGTTGACTGTTTGAGCAATTAGGGTTTTTGACTGTGCAATTTTGTGCTGCAAGTCTTGAAACTTGGCATGAGGATGCTTGACCATGTTTGTAGGCATGTGAGACTTGTTTAGACCCTTGGAAACTTCATTTTCTTTGTCAGAACCAAAACCCTAGTTTTTGACTGTTAGGAGGCCCTTGAACTGTGCAACCCTTGGGGAGATTTTGAAGCATGTTCTTTGCAAATCTTGAAGAATATGGGAGGGCAAATTTTGGGGTACAACACTCAGCTTCGTTGTTCGAGCAACAAGGACCATATAATTTATACTTGAATTTTGTTGGAATTCCTTCAGGAGAAATTAGAAGGACTCCAACGCCACTTCCATTCCTGTGGGTTGAACCATCAAAGTACAATTTCCATGGTTGCATTTCGACGTAACTCATGAAAGTCTGCTCAACCAAAGAATGGTCCACAATGAAGTCAGAAATCACTTGACCTTTCATAGCTTTTAAAGGCATGAAAGTCAAATAATATTCTGTTAAGGCTAACGCCCATTTACCAACTCTGCTATGCATTATTGGTTTTGAAAGCATATGTTTAATGACATCGAAATAAGATGAAACATAAAAATCAACAGGCTTTATATAATACTTGAGTTTCATACAAGAGAAATACAAACAGAGACATAGCTTTTCTAGATTGCTATATCTGGTCTCTGCATCATTTAGTACTCTACTTAAATAGTATATGGCTCTTTCGATACCATTGCTATCTTCTTGTGCTAGCATACTACCTATACTAACTTCAGAGGCAGATATGTACAATCTCATGGGCTTCCCCCATGAAGGTGGAGACAAAATAGGAGGCTGAGAGAGGTATCTTTTTATCCTGTCAAATGCCTCCTGGTGGGCTTCGTTCCATTCGAAGGCTTGGCCTTGCTTTAGACGAAGTAACAGAGAGAAAGCTTGGGTTCTTCCACTCAGGTTCGAAATGAATCTTCTGAGGAAGTTAATTTTCCCTAGCAGAGATTGCAACTCCCTTTTTGACGTAGGTGCTTTCGTCTCAATTATGGATTTAGTTTTGTTCTGGTTGATTTCAATCCCTTTCTTGTGAACCACAAAACCAAGAAAATCTCCAGCCTGCACAAAAAATGCACATTTAAGGGGATTCATCTTTAAGCCGTGTTTTCTCATTCGCTCGAATGATTGGCTCAAATGATGCAAATGTGTTTCTGCAGATATAGATTTGATGACTATATCATCAATATACACCTGCATGAAGGTTTCAATGAAATCATGAAAAATTGAATTCATTGCCCTTTGATAAGTTGCCCCAGCGTTCTTTAAACCAAAAGGCATCACCACCCATTCGTAGGTGCCTAAGGCTCCTGGGCAACGAAATGCTGTCTTTGCAACATCTTCTTCAGCAATGAAAATCTGATTATACCCAGAGTATCCATCTAACATACTTAAGTATTCGAACCCTGCAGTAGAATCTACTAGCATTTCTGCCACAGGTATGGAATATTCATCTTTAGGGGTTGCAGTGTTTAAATCCCTAAAATCTATGCAAATTCTTAAAGAACCATTTTTCTTAATAACAGGTACTATGTTTGCTAACCATTCGACGTACCTTGTCGTTCTGATGAATTTGCAACGCAGCAACCTTTCGATCTCAGCTTTAATTTTTGTGAGAACCGCTGGTGCGAATCTTCTGGGAGTTTGTTTGATGGGCTTCTTGCCATCTTTGATTGGCAGTCTGTGTTCGACCAACTCCCTCTTTAAACCAGGCATTTCGTCATAATCCCATGCGAAGCAATCTTTGTTTTTCTTGAGGACTTCGATTACTTCCTTCTTGAGGCCTGGGCTAAGTTTTGCACTTATGTAGGTTATTATTTTCGTTTTTTCATCCCCTAAGTTGACTTCTTCGAGTGGGTCTTGTGCCAACATTTTGGCACCTGAGTTTATGGGGTCCCTTTCGAAGCCTAAGGGTTCTTTATCGTAGATGGCATCCAACCTTTGATCCATCTCAAACTCTTTGAAGGGTGAGCATTTCGAGCCATCCCCACTTACTTCGTTCATCTTTACAGTTAATTTATTTATTTCAGCCTCTAAGGCCGCTTTTGATTCGTTCTCAGCCATATAGGCTGAAATCCTTTCGAAAAAGGTGGACTCAGTCATGGATAAGGTTGTCGAAGTCCCAGCCTGCTGGCCGTTTTTGTATAGTGCTTTCGACTCCCTCTTCTTCACTGATTATTGTTCTATCCCAGTAAAGGCCATCATGGCGAAGGGTCATGTAGTAGTGGGCGTTTCTGGTTTCGTTAATCTCATCATTTGGAACACACGGAGCAATCTTTGCCAGATTTTTATCATAATCCCTCTTGTCAACTAAATTGACTGTTGACATGAAGTAACTCTGGTCTGCTTCGATGTTTTCCACGATTCCATCATCTCTCCACAGAACTAGTCGCTGATGCATTGACGAAGGAACTTCCCCCACGCCATGGATCCACTCCCTTCCCAGCAATAAGTTATAGTTGGCCTTGGCTTCGATCATCATAAACATGGTGGGCCTACAGCTTGAGCCTATTGTCAATTCCAACTGGACCACTCCCAGTGTTTTGCCCACTTTTCCCTCATAATTGGACATAACCATATTATGGGGCTTGATGTCTCCTTCGCGGATCTCTAATCTTTTCAGCATGAAATGGGGTATCAAATTGACTGCAGCACCCCCATCTACTAGAACCTTGTTCACACCATGGGTACCAACTTTTGCCCGAATAAATAGTGGCTTAAGATGGTTCTTCATAGCAGGTTCTGGACGTTCGAAGAACGCATTTTGCTCCTCGATAGCCCCATTGTCCATCACATAGTAGCACACAGGCCTATGTTTCATCAAATCTGTGGTATCTTCTTCCTCATATTCATCAATTTCGGTTTCCTGCCCAAATTCACAGGGAAGCACAGATACCACGTTACAGTTCAGGTTGAATGAAGACTCCCCCTCCGATTCGAAGTTATCTGTTATCATATCTTCGTCCTCTTCTGGGCCTGGAGTGTATTCATTTGGTTCATCCCGTTGTACTTCAGAGAAAAGCCTCCTATTAACTGGAGGTTTGTCTTCAGTTTGATTTTTTGGTTTGTTGGTGCTAGATTCACCTTGGTTCTTTGTTGAAGTGACCCCTTTGTTTGCCACAGCTTCCCTTTCATCCTTTCGAATCTTTTGTTGTCTGCGCCACTGGGATCTTGACATGGGGTTCCTTCCTTTGTAATTTTCTAATCTTACCTCCTCCCTTTTTGCTGTGTTGAATTGCCTTCTGTATGTCACAGCATGGCGTGAATTTCGTTCGGTGTTTCTCCATCTATCTTTGCCTTTGTCATTTCTGACTTGTAACCATCTGTCGGTTGGCACTTCAGCAGGGAGTTTGAAAGTCACTCTTCGAGCAGCCTTGGGGTGAGGGCTATCAATCCTTCGTTGTTTGTGTCTGCTGTCGAAACGTGGGCCCATCTGGACAGTTTCTTGATGGTTCCCACAAGGGGCGAAGGGAATCGTTTCGAAGGCTCTGGCCATGCTTTGGTCATACACAGCAGAACACCTTGGGCAAATCAAGCACTTGGTTGCCCCTTTGTAGCAACGAAACACAAATTCCAGCAAACTTTCTCCAGCCTTGGGATAACACCTGAAAAGCTGGTTATCCTGGCGCCAATTGTTGCCAGTTCGAGTCCTCTGTACCCTTTCGAAATTCGTAGCGATTCGCTGATTGCAGAGGATGCTGCACCTAGGGCACAATATCATGCCTGAATCTCCTTTGTGGCATGTCATGAGGTAATCCTTGAGACTAGCATCTCCAGTGTGATTATCCTCCATTCTATACTTCTCTTTTTCTAAGTATTTTTCTACTTCCTCCATCTCAGAGCGAGGCCTCTCCATATCCACCATATTTATCTCAACATCTTCCCCCTTAGCTTCATCATCGCCCCATCCTGTGGGCTTTATATCCTCAATCTGAACCTTCGAACTCTCTGGGGCAGAATATTTGACCAAATAGTCAAATTTTCCACTGGGTTCCCCTAGAGTGTCCCATATTTCCTTCTGAGGGGAAGTTGGCTTCGTGATTTGGACCTTCTCCAATTCCAGCCTCAAGCCTTCAGTGACCTGTGTTAGTTCTTGGTTTTGATTTCCCTGGCCTTCAGTAGCCTGGATTTCTTTTGCAACAGCTACAGGTGCTGCTTCAATCGAAGTCTCTGGCGTCTTCTGGATGTCTTCAGTGACCTCCTTATCGACTTCGACCATCACCCAGTTTTCAGTTTCAGTACCTTTCTCTCCTGTTAAGGCATCGCTTTGGTCAGTTTCCACCATGTTGATCTCTCCAATGCATGCAGGCTCAGAGTAGTTGGTGTCTGCGACGTCCAAGGGATCTTCGTCCACTTTCATCTTTGCCTTATCAGCGAACTTTAGTCTGCCATCTTTGATTGCATTTTGAATTAGGTCCCTGAAAAGAAAACATTGTGAGGTTTTGTAGCCTAGGAAACTATGATATTTGCAAAACCCTCTCTTCTTTCTCTGATCTAAAGGAGGTATTTTGACATTTGATGGCACAATGAGTTGGCCATCTTTGACAAGTAAGTCAAAAATCTCGTCACATTTAGTGACATCGAAGGTATAAACCTTCTTTGGGAATTTGTCACTTTTCTCATTTTCAACAATCTCTTTCCCTTTTGTGGGAACCAATAATTTGCAGGAGTAAGGTGGAGCCTGTTTTAATTCAGCGAGGTCGATTTCGACCTCTTCGAATTCGAATTCAGGATATTCTTCTGCTTCCTCAGTTCCAACATAGGAGATCCTTTCCTTCTTGCTATTCTTAAAGACTCTGGCCTTTTCGGCCTTTAGCCTTTCGACCTGTCGAACCCTATCGGCTAACTGAGCCATGTCTCTCAAATATTGAGTGTCTAGTTTCTTTCGAATAGAGTAATCCAAACCACCAGCGGCCATTTCGACTAACTCATGTTCAGGCACTACTGTGTAACATCTGGATTTCAAAAGCCTAAATCTATTCAGATAATCATCTATGGGTTCAGTGAACTTTCTCTTGACACTGGCTAATTCCTTCAAGCTTATTTTCGACTGTCCCATGTAGAATTGTTCATGGAATAATCTCTCCAAGAGAGCCCAAGTATCAATGGACCCAGGAGGCAAAGTGGTAAACCATGTGAAGGCGTTTTTAGTCAAGGAACTTGGGAAGTATTTGATCCTGAGATCTTCATTATTGGCTATATCTCCCGCTTCCGTTAGATATCTCGCTATGTGTTCGACTGTTGACTCATTGGTATCCCCAACGAACTTTGTAAATTTAGGGACTTTATATCCCCTTGGTAAATCAGTATGCATTATGCAATCTAATATAGGAGAAGCATAATTTGGCCTTCTCATTCCTGTGTTGAGGCCATTCTGGGCCATGACTCTCTCTATCATGGTGGTTAGATTGTTTTCTGCCAAGATGTTATCGTTTCGAATTCTATGAACGACAGCATCGGCATCTTGATTTCGACCAACCAGGACAACCCCCCTAGGTTGTTCTTCTCGAAACTCTGGGGCTTCTAGCCTTTCGACCCTTGCCCCTAGTTCCATAATTTCTCCTTGTGGGCCTGGGATTATTGGGGTTTCTAACCTTGGTGCCCTGGCCCCTAAGTTAACTTCTTCTCTAGGTGGTCTATAAATTGGGTCGTTAGCAATTTGTTCTATAACAGGCATGTTTGCTCGAAATCCCGCCTGATTCTGCCTACGCCTTTCTGGGGGAGCAAAGAAATCCGCTATTCGACTCATGTTGTCAGTGTTTTCCCTATTTGTCACAGTCACATTTTGAACTATTGGGGCAAATATTTCCTGCATAGTTTGTGCTAACACCCCTATCATATTATGGTTACTGTCATCCATTAATTGCCTAAAAGCCAACTGGTTTTCTATGGTTAAAATAGGCATTGTGCTATAACCCACTGACCCTTGGTTATTTGTCATAAATTGATTCGCCCCAGACCCAGACCCTAATTGTGGTGATGAATTCAATGTGGAATTGTGTAAACCTGCCATAAAGGAAGTTGGCATTCCATAAGAGGAATTTATGGTTCTATTACCATCGAAACCGGGTGGTCTAGTTAGTGGAGTGGCGAAATGGGATTGTGTCCCTGATGGTGGAACGAATCCCCCAGGGTAACCAATGGTTCCAGTATTTCCTAAGATCGAACTATTAGTTGATATGCCACTTACTCCATTGGTGGCTTTATTACTGGTTGAAGATGCAACGGACTGTGCATTCGAAGGGATCACATTAGATGTTCCCATCGAAGTGGACACATTAGTGCCTGTTGTATGTGGGGCAATTTGTTCCCCTTGTTGATTGTCAGGATTAGACATCTTGTTCAAAAGTTTTCTTCTGGATAAGGGTTGGTTGCTGTTGGTTATTTTACCACTTCTTAGGTTCATAAAACAGCAAACTTCTTAGGTTCCAACGTTTTTATAATGATTATGTCTCAACAATCTTTATTTCTAATGTCCAATTATTGGTCCCACCAGGTGTGCCAATTTGTTTCCAGTGATTTCTGGTAAACAACCGCTAGTCTTCCAAACTATCGAATAAACTTACTGACTGTTATTCAATTTCTCTGGTAACTCACAGGATCGACTAGATTGATCCTAGGATCCCTTGGTCATTAGGGTAACTCTCATGATCGAACATATATTCATGGTTGGTATTTGAGTGTTGTATAGGTGTTTGGCTTATTTCGATTTCTCTCTTAAAGGTCTAAAGGTGTAATCAAAATATGCGTGTACGAAACTAAGTTGCATGAATAAATGTTAATTGTAAAGACATGTAAAATTTCATAAAAGGCAAGTAAATGGCTTCGAATTATAAAAACAGTTAATGTAAAAGATGCTCTGGAACGTAAAAGATTCGAAATATGAAAAAAGCGTTTAATGCAAGAAATCTGTAAATGACTTTAAGTAAAAATAAGCGTTCGAAGGATAAAGCTTGAAGATAAAGGCATGAAAAGTATGACAGTTTTCTGAAATGTAAAGTGCTTGAAATGTAAAGAAAGCATTGAAATGTAAAGCTTTAATGAAGAGATTTCGAAATAAAAAGACTTTGAATGAGAAAACTTGTAAATGTTATTTGGCAGAAAGATAAAGGAAAGTGCTAGAAATGATAAAAGGTTTTCATTAAATCATAAATATGTGGTGCTATCATACGTACATTGCTCTTGCATTCGTTTCCCTAGCCATGTGGTAATTTGAATGTTACTGAGTATTTAGTACAATAGATATGACACACGAAATCCTAATACTAAGACTTCTATTTATACTAATTCGACCATAACGGTCTTGCTATAGGATTATGCCACGTTCAGAACATGCAGAACAATGCCTCTCTCTTCTTTCCACGTGTCTCCAAATGCTCCAGCACATAAATTCAAACTTCGAATGTCCCGCTTCCATTTGAATTTCAAATGTTTTGGTACTTCTTCGTTTCGAACGCACTTCTCAGACACAGCCTTGCTGTTATTTCGAGACTTCTTTAGATATGTTCCCATAATTGCCACTCGAAGCTTCAAGCTTTGATATGCTTATTCGAAACACTGCTTCTGCTACTTCGAAACATGACGCTTTGTTTCATTTCGATCGAAACGTTCAATTCGCTTGGCTTCTAATAATATTATCAAAATCTTCAGCCAACAAAGGGATACCGGTACCCACAAATGTGTCACACTAACGTAGCTATTGCTTCAACCATATCGGTCTACGATGTACAATCTCGATAATCTTTGCTTCTTACCTAATAATGTTTCCAGATCCGAGTAGAGGATCTATAAAAACCCAAACATAAACCATAATGTAAAGCATACAAGTCAAACAATGAAAGCATTTTAAAGGTGATCTAATATCTAAGGTAACCCCACTTTTAGGTATATCTCCCCAGCAGAGTCGCCAGTTCTATAATACAGTGGGAGAACTGACTTGGGTGTTTTGCGTTTTATCATAATTGATGCGGATAGCAAGAGTCGCCACCGAATTTTCTTTTATCCAATAAAGGAAAGGGTGAAAATAACAGGAAATACCTTTTGATAATTTTCTTGAGTTCGGGGGGTAGGTTATGAAAAAAGGGGAGGTTTTAGCACCATTTTCATCTGTAGTTATCTACAGGCTCTTAGTTGCTAGCACACTTTGAAATGCTTTAAAAAATGTGTTTGTGTTTGTGTTTGTTTGAAAGTTATTTTGAAAAGTGCCTTCATTTAGGCGAACTTTGTAATGATTCTCGTCTCTATAAGAATGTATACAAAGTGTTGACTTTTGAAAATATTTCATGAAGGTGTTGGTGTGTTAGAAAGATGTTTTGTTTGAAATATTTGTGAGCAAGCAACTATGAGCGTTCTACCTACTCAAAAAATCTTTGTTGTTTTCCTCATACTTTAGATAGTTTATCTTACCGTTAGTTAGTAAGCAACCATATCATTGGATGTGAAGGGACGAGCGTGGGTCATCGTATAGTCATAGAAAGAAACTTGTAGAATGTTTTAGAAATTATCGTAAGGGACTAAGATCATTTACCGAAGGCAACTTTGAAGGGTCATTTGAGGGACTATGATCTTTTAATTGAGGGTTGTTGTACTCCAAAATTTGCCCTCTTATTTATCAAGATTTTTCTCACAAGACTTCTTGGACTCAAGACAAGATTAGGGTTTGGTCAACTCAAGACATCTCATCTTGCACTGATTACCCAAAATTAGGGTTTGAGTTTGCACAAGTATTTTTGGACCATAAATGCTTCATGTGACTTTCATACATAATTTTGGACCCCTAAGATTGCTCATATTAAGTTGCAAGCCTTGAGCCACATTTTTGATCAGTCAATTGGACAGTTGACCTAAAAATCAGCTGTATTGGGGAAAAAGTCAACCATGGCCAATTTATAGTCAAACTTCATAATTTTTTATCCACGTCAACATTTTATACTCATATGTACCATTTGATCAAGTTTGGATCACAACTCCTCAGGAAATTTGATCAAATCATCAAAAGGGCAAAATGGTCAAAATTAGGGTTTTGACCGAGAAAGGGAAATTTCTGTTTTTTAACCTAGCCAATGACCAATTGGGTTCAAACATGATTTCAAGGTTTCAATGGCATCATCTTGACCTAATTACATGGTTCAAAAGATCTCAAGTTCATTGGATTTACAGATGAATTTTGCAGTCAACTGTGCACTGAAAAGTCAAACTTTGACTTTTTGGTCAAAATCAAGTGCCAAGGGTCATAATTCATCAAGATATGTCAAAATATGAAACTTGTTCACCAAGAAAACCAATTTTTAAAATTAGGGTTTTGAATTTGAAAATTTTCATAACTTAGAATTTTTCTAAGTATAAAAAGTTTCTTATTTTTTCCCAACTTTCCACCACTTTTTCACCATGATGCATTTTGATTAAAAGAAAACTTCCAACATGAAAGTTGTATTCCTACATGAGATCTACAACTTTTTTTCACAAACTTTTCCCAAAAGATGCTTGGATCTCAAGTTATGAATTTGTGAATATATGTCCATGAACTTCTTAACTTAGTGAAATTTTGCCCTAATTTAGGCAGTTTTTTTGA
This sequence comes from Vicia faba, assembly GCA_948472305.1. Classification (NCBI taxonomy): domain Eukaryota; kingdom Viridiplantae; phylum Streptophyta; class Magnoliopsida; order Fabales; family Fabaceae; genus Vicia; species Vicia faba. The sequence goes on along the minus strand of OX451738.1, from coordinate 324,205,095 downwards.
CCCAACTTCATGGACATTTTTCACCTAGTTCCAAGAGGTATCTCAAATTTTATTTTAAAGATGGATTATAGAGAACATTTTAAGCTTTCCAAAATGTCCAAGAACTCCCCAAGATCGTTTATGGTTAGGGAGAATCGAAGAAGGGAAGTTGGCATTTTATCACTTTTGATCAAGCCATTTTTACAAAGCATCAAGTTGCAAATCAGATCTTTGATGTTTGAATCTTGCTTTACAGGTCCTAAACTCATTCTACACTCCATAATTAAATTCAAACTCAGTTGATAAAGGCATTATCTTTGCTTTTAAAGCATTGTACAAGGTGTAATTCCATTTTAGGCATAAAGTTCACATTGCCATTTTCATAAAGATGAGCTTTTGTAACTTTATCAATCTTGAGCCTTGGACCTGTCCCTTTGGTGCAAGAAATTTCTAAAACTCTCAAGCAAATTGTACAAGCTCTTTGCGGCCCTCAAGCTAGCCAGTACAAGCATGTAGCATAAGTCACTTCACTTTACTTCAAAAGCAAGACAGTTGGTGAAAAGGTCAAAAGCTTGCACATCTGTTGAGAAGCTGACTTTGTATACATTTTATACAAGTATACAAATTTGTCACAATGCAGGACACGATTGGCTTGCATCCAGAACTCACTCAAACTCAAAAACTCCAAAATTCTGTCTAAATACACAATTGCTGTAAAACCATATCCAACTCATTTTTGGCTCGTGCGTTTTGAATTTTAACACTTCAAACACCTTCTACTATCATACCAAAGCAAGCCAAGCCCTTACCCTGGTTCTGTAAGCCCTGTTTCAGCATCCACCATTTTCACTTTTGAAGCTTGCAACTTGACTTGTCCAGAGAGTTCCAGCTATTCTCAAAGCAAAGTAAGCATTGGAATAACTTGAAGGAAGTTCAAGGAAGCTCACACAATCCTCAGACCTCCATTAAAGTCCCTACATTGCTCTACTCGAATCCAACTGAAGGAGGTATTTTCTTGAACTCTATCTCTCTGAATAGGCATCCTCAAGCCACGATTTGTGAAGAAAAAATGTAGTCCATAACATGGTGAAGTTGTACATATTCATACTTTTCATTTATATTAACTATGCTGTGAGAATTTGAAGCTTGAAGTTCATGAAATTTTTAGGTCACGAATTAGGGGTCCCAAAATTCTATCTGATCTTTGAGAGTTAGGTTACAAATTTTATATGGTTGGAATCGTGAGATTAAATGTCACAAGTTTCATGTTATGAGTTTTTGTTTTTGTGCAAGCATGTGAAAGTTACAGGTTTGAACATAAAACGCGCGAAGGAGAAGCTGGCTGGAGGACAAGGATGAAGTCTGGGCTTTTTGGCGCCTTGGGCTTTTTGTTTTTGCTTTTTGCACCTCCTGAATTGCTACTACACCCCCTGACTAACTTTTTATATTTTTGCATTTTTCTTCATATTTTTATATTTATAGATTTTATTTATTTTTTCTAAATGATAAAAATCCTAAAAATAATTTCTTTATTTTTTGCAATTTTTATTTTATTTATTTTATTATTTTTTGCATAAAAAAATTGTTTATTAGGATAAATAGATTTTATTTTCTTAAATAATTTGTAAATACAATTAAAAATACTTAACATTTTTTATTATACTATTTAATCATAAATAATTATTTTTATTACATATTTAATTTTTAATATTTAAACATAATATTATTTATTATTTTCTTGTACAAAAAAATGGACAAAATAATAACATAAAGCATTATTTTCTTTTAATTAGAAAATTAGGGTTTCACCCCCTTCCAAAAATAATATTATTATTATTTTTTCCTTATTTTTTAGGGTTTAAATTAAGTTATTTTCTCATACAAAAAAAAAACAAATACCAAAACATTTTTTTGCATAAATACATTGCATTGCATTTTAAATATTTGTATATTTATTTAATTCGCGCAATATTCGATTGGGTTGTAATAATATATTTAGGTTTATATTTGTGCAAAATCCCCATTCAAAACTTGTATCCCCCCTCCCATAATAATTGTTGTAATAGCTTAGTTTATTTTACGCAATTTATTTCTTTTATACCATGCTTAGTAAATTAGGGTTTGCATGACAAGAACAAAAACAAAACAAATAGAAAAACCCTAAATGCAAGACAAAGGCATGAAAATGACACACTTTGCACACAAGCACCCTTAGGGTTTCTCCCACTTGGTTGTCTAAAATTAAAATGGCCATGTTACGCACACGAAGTATCTTGGCAAAACAAAACAAAAATAAGATCATAGTCCCTCGATGACGCCATTCAAGGTTGCCTAAAACAAATGATCCTGGTCCCTCAAAAATTGCTAAAGATACATGGCAACATTGCTATCATGGTCATACGATGACCCCCGCCCGTCCCGTTTACATCCAAAGATAGGGTTGCTTACCAAATCAATGGTAAGTCAACGATGTAAAAGGAATAAAATGCACAAGAAAGACATTGAGTAGGTAGATAGCTTCTAGTTACTTGTTAAATTTCAAAATAATCCTTGCTATTTTAAAAAACAAACACACACATTTCAAAACATCTTACAAAACATTGAAAACATTTTCAAAAGACAAACATCTTTGTATACATTCTTACGAACGTGAATCATTACAAAGATTGCCTAAACAAATGGCCTCTTTTATAAATTACTTTTAAAAACACACCAAGCACCATTTCAAACAAAACAAAGTAAAGCAAGTGATCTAAACAAGTAACTAAGAGCCCATGGAAAACCATGGATGAAAAGGGTGCTGGCACCTTCCCTTTTCATAATCTACCCCCCGAACTCAAGAAAACATCTCAAAGGTCTTTCCTGTGCTTTTTTACCTTTCCTTTTGGATAAAAGAAAAGTCGGTGGTGACTCTTGCTAACCGCAACATTTGCAAACACAAACGCAAAACCTCAAGTCAGTTCTCCCACCGCATCACAAGGGTCTTTTGCTAAAACAATCTACGTTCGAGGGACATGACTATTTATATCTGAGGCAACAAGTGTGGGTTACCCTAGAGGTGCAAGTGTGCAAAGTGTGTTTGATTCAATTATTTTATCTCGAATTAGGGTTTTCTAAGATTGATTGCATCTTTCCATACAAACTCTAATTACTAGCAATAATGGGAAAGAGATAAATTGCAGAATTTAAATGTCCTATGCTATTACAAAGCTTTTAGGGGATGAGGATACAAGTTTATGAATGGGGGATGAAAGCAATAAACTCTAAATTACTATTACAAATTGATGAATAATTGCATAAATATAAAGTAATGTAAAAAAGTAAATAATGTACAAAGATAGGAAAAGGGGTAATATGATAAACTCTAAAAAGATTTTAAATATTTTGAAAGAGAAATGTTTTTGTTTGTTGTTTGAGAAAAGATGTTTGAAATTTGAAATGAAAATTAATTAGAAATTAAACCCTAATTCTATTTTATTTACAAAATAAAAATGAAAAGAAATGTATGATAATTTAATTTATTTATGAGAATAAATTAAATCATAAAAATTCTAAATGTTTTTTTAGAAAATAATATTTTTTGGATTTTTGTTTTAGGAAAAATATTTTTAATGTGTAAAGAAAATAATCAAAACCCTAGTTTCTAATTAATTTACATATTAATTAACAAAATAAAGGATGATTAAAATAAATTAATTTTTATGTCAAAATTTATATTAATTAAATAATAAATAAACCTAAGTCTATTATTTTTTATGATGTTAGGATTTTATGATTTAAAATAAAAATGATAAAACAAAACAAATAAATTAAAATAGTAAAAGAAAATAATTTAGGCATGGTGTATGCAAAAGTGAAATGGGGGGTTAGAGACAATAAAAGAAGTCAGGCCCAAAGATGGAGGCCCAGGCGCATGTTTAAACAAAAAAATAAGGAAAAATGTTAGAAGAAATGACAAAAGATCTCGTTGGGGCTCGAACCCAGGACCTTCCATTGTAATGCCTTACACGCTGGGGTGGCTATACATCCGTTGATTTATGCACAACCAACGCATTATATTACAAACTCCTTCCTGAAGAAAACTTCATCTTCTTCCTCGCGCCAGAAGCCATTGATATATTTTTGAATTTTTTAACTTCCTCATTTCTCAACCAAATCAGAAAATATAAACATGAAACTTGCTTGAAATTTCAATACGAATCTAACCATATAAATTTTATGAACTATAAATCAAAGATGAATGTGAATTTCTGTTGGTACCAAATAAAACCTAATTTTTTCAGAAAGTTCAAACTTAAAATTCACACTACTCAGACAACATAAATGAATTCTAAAGACATGGTTAGTTTCAGGGCTATGATATCTACATTTTATCTTTAAAAATAGAAGCTAAATGATGCTCGTATGAAGAGATAAAAGTTCAGAAAAATCACCTTGTAGATGAAGATCGTGTTTTGAGTTAGAGCAACTTTCAAGGTGTTGTAATGATATGGTTAGCTTCCTTTAACCTCCAGGAAGCTATTGCAATAGTTACTTTGAGCTGAGGATGGTTGAATCGTGCTGGAGAAGTCCAACTGCAAGGTGCTGTTTTTGAAAATTGAAGATGGTGGAGATGGAGTTATAGTTGGAAAATAGGGATTGGGATGAGTTGTATTTGATGGATGGAATCTTGGAGAATGATTTAGAGGGAAAACGCACGAGTAGATTATGAGATTGAAGTTTTTGGCCAGAAATGACAAGTTATGGAGTTGTGGATGCACTTCTGGTTTAGAGGGAGTTTCAGGGTGTTTGAGGGCTTGTGAATTCATGGATGGATTGCAAATAACATCTTCTATTTATACGGAAAGGTTTGGATACTTGGAGTGATCATAATCACAAGATCACAAGATGGGATTTTGACTTGTTTTTGAAGCAAGCTTGACAAACATGGTTTCAAGACAAGGTACAAGGCTTGTAGGGTGGCTAGAAACTTTAAACATGTTTGTTCTGAGTTTGTAGAGGATGCTTGTGCAGAAAGAACAAGTGCAATGCTCAAGACAAAGTTGACTTTGTGATTAAAACAACTTTTCAAGAATAACAATGGTGCCTTTCTTCCTAAAATGGCAATGTAGCTTGGACAATGGATTAATTGCTTGAGTAATGGCTATTAGTTGTGTAATTAATTAATTATGGAGTTAAACAAAAGTTAGAAGCCCTCAAAGCAAGATTATGTAGCATGGCTATGAGATTGGATCAAATTTTCATCAAGAAAATGACCTATAATTCAAGTTTATGAGGCCATCTTCATCTCTTCGAAACTTCTATATCAAGCATGATCTCTTCAAGTTATTGGACATTTTAGAAATCTTGAAACATCCTCTACAACCTTCATGTTGACCATTTTGACAAAATCATCTTGGAGCTTGGTGAAAATTGACCAATAAGTTAGGTCGAAAATTTTCCTAAACTAGGTCAAATTTTCACTAAGTATTTAATAAAAGTGCATGACTTTATGGGCTTATAACTCAAAATCTAAGCATTTTTTTTTTTGGATATCTCATCAAGATATAAAACTTATATGTTGAAAGTTTCTTTTGAATCATCTTGCATCTTGGTGAAAAATTGGCATGAAGTAGTGAAATTATCATGTATAAAAACACTTAGAAAATATTTCTAAGTCTTGAAAAGTTTGAATTTTAAAAATTGAATTTTGAATTTTTTGATTTCTTGATGATCAAACTTCATATTTTTGAATATATTGATGAATTATGATCTTTGAGATCAAACCTTGATCAAAAAGTCAAAGTTTGACTTTTTGTGCATTAGTTGACTTTTCATCAGTTGACCCAAATTCAACTATCAATCCATGGATTTAGAAAGATGACTTGAGCCATGAGATTAGGTTAACATGTTGTATTAGAATCCTTAAGATCATGCTTCAAGCCATTGGATCATGTATTAGGTCAAAAGTCAATGATCAGTCAATTACAGTCAAAACCTTAATTTTGACCATTTTGACTTTTTTGTAAATTGAACATTTTTCTTGAGGAATTGTGATCCAAATTTTATCAATTGATGAACATAAATTCAAAATGTTGATGTGAACCAAAAATCTTGAAGTTTGACAGTAATTTGACCACAGATGACTTTTTACCCAATATAGTTGATTTGCAGTCATTTGGTCAATTGATTGAGTAAATTTGTGATTAAAGACTTGAAACTTGACATGAGTATTCTTGGAGGTCTATAATGATCCATGAAGGTCATTTGAGTAATTATAAATCCAATTACCCTTGTGAAAATCAAAACCCTAATTTGAGGCATCAGTGTTTAGGAAATGGCTTGACCAAGTCAACACTTGTGCAAATTTGAGCTTTTGGAGATCTTGTGAGAAATGTCTTGAAAAAGGGAGGGAAAACTTTGGGGTACAACATGTGGCAAGGGGACTTGACTACTATCATTATAGAGGATCAAGATATATTTTTTGTGTGATTTACTTATAGCTTATGCACTTTAAATATTTCACTTTGCATATTGTAACACCCTGAAAATTATAATTAATTATTTAATTGATTAATTGTGATTTATTTAGTGCAACAGTGTTTTGATGATGATGTGTGCGGGATAATGTTGGGTTTAAGTCGATTTGAGAATTATTGTAGATTTAATAGTTTATTGGAAATTATTGAATTTACGAATAATTATTACAATTATTAGTAAGTTGGAAAAATAGTAAATAATTATCTAAGTTTTATTTAAATAGATAAATAGAGATAAATTATTGAAATGATGATAAGGGTATTGTGGTAAAGTTGGATGTAATAAGTGAGGATAAGATGAGAATAACATATTGATGGTCCTAGGACTAAAGTGGATTTAAGGAAAATTGGGGTTTGTGTTCTTAATTGTGACGATCGTGAAAAACTGAGAGAAACAAAGAACTAGAGGAAAGAAGGAGAGCTAGGGCAAGGAGACACAATTGTTGAAGCTTAGAGAACCTTCAATTCAAGGTAAGGGTGAGGTTCTGACTCTCTAATAAATGGTGTAATAGTGGGTATGTGATGATATGCATGTCAGATTTTGGGTGTAGTTTGTGTTTGAAATTGATTGTTGTAATCGATTGAAATTGATGAAATTGATGTGATAAATTGATTAGAATTGACATGTATTGTTTGGGTTTAGAATTGTAGAATTTTGCATATTTTGTCGTGTTAACAAAACTGAATTTTGGGTGAAAAAGGTTGATTTCCTGTAGCAGAAAAATTATTGGGTTTTGGCTCTGTAACAGCGAGGTAACCGATTACCATTCTGAGACAACCAATTACTTCAGAATTTTTTTTGAAAATATTGGCTATTGGTTCAGTGAAGTAACTGGTTACCATTCTGAGGTAACCAGTTACACATTGTCCAAAAAACGTGTGGCAGAGGCAAAACATGGGTGAAGTAACTGGTTATAATTATGAGGTAACCGGTTATCTTACTGAAACTGGCAGATTTTGTAAACTTTAAAAATTAATAACTTTTTATTCGGGTGTTCGTTTGGCATGCCGTTTAGACCATTGAAAGGCTAAAAATATTTTCTACAATGTGATATTCATTTTGATGGCAGTAGACAAATATTTTGTTGAAAGAATTGTGATGTGTGTGTATATTGTATGTGTCATAATGTAAAGTGTTTCGATTGAATGTATCAATGTTCTATAAATGATGTAAGAAGGAATTGCAGGTTATATTGCAGTATGAAGATGTTGTTGTTGGCCTAGAATGGCGTAATGTTGAGGGCCCATGCCCTGTAATTGCATAGTTATGTTGTTGCATGTTGTGTGCATGCATCGTTGAGGGCTTATGCTCTATTGTTGACCTGGATTAGAAAATTGTTGAGGGCTTATGCCCTGTTATTGCTCTATTTGACATTTTGGAGATAACTTATGCCCTAATGGTACCACGTGCATTTAGTCAGTGTCAGTCACAGTGTATAATTATTGAATTGTTGATACGATGATGATGTTGAGCTACATAATTGGTATGCAATGTCTGAAAGATGATGATAATTATATATGCTTGTATGATCATTGTGAATTGTGGTTGATGATGTTGGACATGAAATCTTGCATGAAATATCCGTTGTATACTTATTATTATATAACTTATTATATTGTTGTGATATCTCACCCTTCTGTTGGAATGATGCGTTTTACAGTATCGTTTAGGTACCGAAGATTAGAGTCGCTACTAGTTGAGGAGTCTTACCTCGTATTGCATAGATTTAATCGGCGTCAGCTCTGATACGTAACACCGCGGGGATGAATGCTTGCTTGTTTTTCCTAATTGTTAATTTTATTTTGATGATTTGTTGGAGTATTGTAAACTCTCTTTTTATTCGATTAAACGTTGGTTTATGATTGGTTGAGGATGTTGAATAATAAACATGATTTCTTTTCTGCGGCATTAATAAAGTTGAAGTTTGAGAACTATGTTGAAAATATTGTCGGTTCATCCGAAAGTGTGTTATGTATATGTTTATTTATGCCCGAGCACGTTTTTGATATGTTGAAAAACGTGACATCCTATTCTTGGTGTTTTGATTTAAAGATTAATTTACTATGATTTTTGTTAAATTATCGATGGAGAAATATGATGTTACACATACTCAAGCTTAGAATATGAATTTGGTCAAATTCAAAAATTACTGTTTGAAAAAAACATCAGTTATCAATTACAAAATGAAACCTCTATTTCTTGGATATTTTCTCACCTTCACACAACACCTTGTGCAACTTGTGGGATAAAACCACACCATCTACCCGTTGATTTCATAGGAGAAAATTATTTTCTTAGAGTTTGATTGAAAACTTCGGTGCAAACATATTATCCGAACCAGAATGCACCATTGTTGATGCAACAACTTGTGAAGATCTCTCAATATTCTGTGTCTTCTATGTTGCATTCTTGATCCACCGTGAACGCTTCTCTAAAGCTTTGATTGATGAACGAATTATGCACAGATCGAATAGTTTCTCTAAAGCTTGATGGTGCAATGTTGTACGGTGGTGCAGAACGATAGATCAAGGATGAAGATGATTGAATAGTGCGAAAGAACATTTCCCTAGGCGATTGATAATAAGTATTAAAAGTCAATTTTGAAAAATAAAATAGCATGAATTCTTTTGAATTTACTTTTTTTATGCTTTATGATTTGCTATTTTTTGATTTTTTTTCCTAGTAGATAGACTTAATAAAGTACTTTAGTGAATCTTCTGTTTGGATAACACAAAAATACACGCTTCCTTTTTTTATGTTTGGTAAATTATTTCATAAAATGAGTATATAGTTCTTTTTTCATACTTTTTTTCTTTGTTCACGTAACAAAGGAAATTCATGCAGCTTTGCTTTTGCTTTTGCTTTTGTCTTTACCTTTTACTAAATAGCATTGATGTCTAACTCAAAAGCTTCAATACATGGTTACTTGTCGAACACACTATTAAAATCTAGTACTAGTAATTTATAAATTAGTAACTAGTAATGTATTAGTATACATACAAACATCAAATATTTATCATACCTACAACAATATGTGAAGTTTGAATCGCTTTATCATCATTTTTATACATTAAGTTTTAGATACGGTTAATAATTGAACCTGGTGGGTGAAGCCAAATCACTTTTGAATATGCTTTTTAAGAATATTGGAGTTAGGCACACATTTGTTAATTGTTTTAAGCCGACACATATGTCAAATTTCAATGTTGAAATTTTCTGAAAGGTATAGTATGTATGCCATCTCATAATAGAGCTGAGACAGGGTGGCCATTTATATTAATTTCTTGTTCTTAACAGGGGACTAGGGTACATGATTACCACTTATTGTTTTTATATTATTATGCATCCAATTCAACATGATATTATATTCATCTGTTTATTTCTTACATTAATTAGGTATAATAAAGCCAAACTATCAAAAGATTAATCACAATGGTAGGAGCAGATTAGCAGCCTTAAACTCTAATTTAAAATTAATGACTTTTGTCTCTAGCATTTCTTTTAATAGAGAAGGAAAAAAAGTGACTAGGATTTACAACCGACTTTTAAATTACAAAAAATCATTAGCCAATGTCAAGACCTAAAAACAATATTCGTGAAACAATTAATCATCGAAGTTTAAAGCACCGCCCTTAAAGATGATGGCGTTCAGCATCAACCAAATGGACTAATTAGTTACAAACCATATTACAGCAATCATAATCCTTTTGTTACCTCTCTTTACCTTCTCAGCATGATAGAAGAACCTCACCAATTCCAACAAAGACACCTCTAGTTCGCTACCCGACCAATTATACACCTTTTTCCATATGCTAACCGCAAACGACCAATTCTCGAAGAGATGCGAAATAGATTCTTCATCTGTCCCACAACACGCGCATAAGTTGCCTGTTACAATATCACTATTAAGTAACAAGTCTTTAGTTGGAATCATATTAAGGACTAGACGCAAGTAGAAAAAAGAGATGTTAGATGGCACCTTGGTCTTCCATAGGTAATTAACAGTCTGCAGTGTATCATTGTTCAAATGGGACGGTAAATCAATCTCGCTAAACCAACTGTAACAAGACTTAATCGAGAAAATTTCATCGACACCTTCTGTCCACACGTAATCATCACCACATGTTATGTCCAACGAATTATCCTGCAGCAGATTTCAGAATTCAGACCAAATATCTGGCTCAATCTCATCGCAGTTAACCATCATCTCATTGTAATTCTAAGACCAAACCTCACCATCCCAGTGTCGTGCTTCCTTGACACTACTGTTAGTGTTCACCTCCTGCGCGAAAACCTCCAGAAAGGCTTCCTGCAGCGGCTTTCTTGATATCTAAGCTGAAAACCAGAAAGTTGTACCTATTTTAGAATTGACACTACAATGAACAACCCCGTTAAAATGATTTCGGGCAGTAGCACCCTTGCTATCAACTAAAATCAAATTCCTCCACAAAATCGAATCTTTTATTTTGAGCACACTCATATTACCAATAAGAACCTTCTTCTCTTGGTTACCTTCGATATGTACGATTTATCCGCATCGTCATATCAAGGTTATCTACGAGTTATCTGCGTCGTTATATCAAGGTTATCTATGTTTGCTTCTCCCAAACGTTGATGACTTATCTGCGTCGTCTTCTTTTGGTTACCTTCGATATATACGAGTTATTCGCGTCGTCATATCAAGGTTATCTACGTTTTTTTTCCTAGGCATCGATGAGTCATTTGTGTCATCCTTGTTGTTGTACCCCAAAAATTTTCCCTCCTATTTTCATTCAAGACATTCTCTTAAGGTTCTCATTTGCTCAAGGTTGCCCAAGAATTGATCAGACAAATTCTCCTCCTAAGCAATGGGTCCACAACTAGAGTTTTGTATTTCTCAAGAAAGATTGAATTTCCAAGGTCTCAATATGTTTTCTTAGTTTTTTACATGTCCCTAAGGATACTCATGTCAAATTTCAAGCCTTGCATCACAAGTTTGCTCAGTCAATGGCTTAGATGACTGAAAATCAACTGTGTTGGGTAAAAGTCAAATATGGTCAACATACAGTCAAAATTCAATATTTTTGGTCAACATCAACATTTTAAAGTGATATTCATAATTTGATAAAGGGTTGATCATGATTCCTCAAGAAAAGCCCTCAAATCATCAAAGTTCAAAAGTTGTCAAATTAGGGTTTTCTTAGAAGTCAATTGAACTTTGACTAGGCATAACTTTCACATGCTTCATCAAATTTTCCCCAATCAAATCTCATTTTGAAGGAAATTCAATTCTCTAAAACTTTGAATATCTAAGCTTAATTCTAAAAAGTGCTTCATTTGAGAGATATGAGCCAATATATTATAGGTCATTTCAAAAGTCAACAAAAAGATACTTTTTGTGAAGGCAACATACTTCAAGATAAAGTCTCCAAATGCAAAAATGATAAAAATAGAAATTGTAGAGGACATCTTGAGCTTTCCAAAAAGTCCAAGATAACCTTTAAAAGATAAAAATTGAGATATTTATGGTCATTGCAAGTTGGAAAATTTGGAGCAAATACAAAAAGTTTAAATTGCGCAAACTTGGTATTTTGGGCTATTGGGCCATACTTTAAGAGTCCACATGTGTTTTAGACCTCATAGTGAACCTATAAATCCATTCATATTATTATTTTTTTATTTCTTTTTTATTTTGATTAAACTCAAAATAAATCAAATAAAATATAAAATTAATGGACTAAGGCACAAGGCTTTTGATTTCAGTCATGTTGGAGGCCCAAAATCATATATTTGAGCTGGAAAAATCGTGTGGAGCTTTTGTGAATCAAATCTTGGCCAAAATGACAAGTTTCACATTATTCCAAATCAAATTTCTTTCTCATAATCATGCAAGATATCCTTCAGTTTTTGTTGACCTAAATCCTCCACTATACAAACCCAACTCATTCATGCACAAAGGATACGCATGTTGTTTCCGTACAAGCCCTAAAAAACTCACGAAAAATTCAAATCTAGGGCAAATAAAAAACTCTATTTGCAGCTTCCTTCAATCATTCAAAGGCATTCCATCATATTCTCGAGACTCCCAAGAAGCCATTCCAACCATTCTTGAAGCTTGAAGCATCCCAGAACATGCCATCAAGGTTGCAACGGTTGGGTAATGTTCCTTGAATTCAAACTTTTAATTCATATGATTTAAATGAATTTGATGCATACATTCATGTTCATATTAATGTTTGGAATTCTTTTGACGTATTACTTGTGAGGTTTAGCGCATGAATGATGTTTTGCCATTACTAGGGCAGTGGGGGGTTTTTTTCTTCATATCTTATTAAACAAGCACATTCATGCCAAACGGCCACCACCATTGGATTCAGAAGGATTAAATTAGGGGGGTAGAGTCCTCTTTATCCGCTAATGTTCGCAGGAACACCGAAGAAGACGATTGAAGCTAGGGCTCTGGCGCCTCTCTGGTCCAGCCAGCTGCGTTTATTTTTATATTGAATTGTTTGTGTTTTAAACAATGGATGTACAACCGCCCCAGTAGTAGAAGCGCACGTGACAAGGCATTGTTATACCAGGGCACGAGTTCGATCCCTTCCTCTGGTATTTTATTTTTCATATTTTCTTGTGTTTGTAGATCCAGCGCAGTACACTCACCATAACCACCATGGTTCATCACTCAACCGCTTCATGATCTTCATCATGCAACTCAGAGGCGTGTTCCACGTTGCACCCTTGCTGATGGATCGCACCGGATTGTTCACGCAGCCTCCCTAAATCTGGGCTTGCTATTTTGGGCCTAGCAAATTTCTATTTTTCACCCCCCCCGGTTTGCTTCGATACAGACCCAAATTCATTTTATTTTATTTTAGTTTAACTATTATTTTTTTAACATAATTAGATTAACTCTTTTTTTAAAAATAAAATTAATGTAGACTTTAGTTTTTTTTAATTAACTTAATTAATCTTTTTTTAATTAAATTAATTCCTTTTTATTAAAATCAATAATTTTGTTTTTTAGGTTTTTATCATTAAACCCTTCTTTTTTCAATTAAAATCAATTTAGGGTTTGTTTAAATAAATTAATTCTTTTTTTCTTAATTAAAACTAATTTGGGATTTTTTAGGTTAATTATCAATTTTTTTCATCAAAACAATCACAAAACAATTTTCTCTTTTATTTTCCTTTTTACAATTTTGTGTATTTTATTATTCGCGTGTTTTAATATTTTTTCCGATTATTGTAACTTCTTACGATTGTATAGTTTAATTAGGGTTTCTTTTTCCCCCCGTTTTATTATTTGTACCCCCACTTCCGAAGCCTTGTAATAGCGTAGGATTTTTATTTCTTGCACTTTACTGCTTTTCATTATTGTTATATTATTTTGCTAGTAATGAGGATTGTATGGCAAGACTAAAAAAATCAATAGCTAACCCTAAATACAAGATTAAAATAACTGAACGTGAATCACTCTTCATACACGTACCTCTAGGGTAACCTCACTTGTTGCCTTCGAAAAACAGTCATATCCCTCAAACATGGGGACACTTTAGTAAAGACCCTCGATTAAAAAAGATCGTATCCCCTCAATGACCCTTCGATGCTGCCTTCGATAGACGATCTTAATCCCTTACAATAAATTGATAAAGCGCCCATACGAGTTGACTTTATGATTGTACGATGACCCGCACATGTCCCTTCATATCCAACAATAGGGCTTCCTACTAACTAATGGTAGGATAGTACTATCTAAAGGAGGAGGAAAATAACACAAAAGATTTTCGAGTAGGTAGATCGCTCGTAATCGCTTGCTCACAAAAACAAAACAAACATCTTTTTACACAAAACAATTTCTCTAAAATATTTTCCAAAACAAACACTTTGTACGCGTTCTTAACCGATACAAGAATCATTACAAAGTTTTCGTACTTAGGCACTTTTCAAAATATTTTCAAACATACACACACAAAGCATTTCAAAACAAAGTGAGCTAGCGATTAAGAGTCCATAGATAACTACGGATGAAAAAGGTTGTGATACGGTGGTAGAACCAACTGTTTATATTGGCTTTGTGTTTTTTATTCACAAATATTGCAGTAAGCAAGATTCGCCACCGAATTTTATTTTATCCAACAAAGGAAAGGGAGAAAAGAACAGAAAAATACCTTTCGAGAGTTTTCTGAGTAAGGGGGTAGATTATGGAAAGGGAAAGTGTTAACACCGTTTCCATTTGTAGTTATCTACGGGCTTTTAGATGCTTAGCTCATTTTGAAATACCTTGTGCTTTGTGTATTTTGAAAAGTATTTTTTAAAGCGCCTTAGTGCGGCGAACTTTGTAATGTTTCTCGGAATGGTAGAGAACGTATACAAAGTGTTTGAATTTTTTTTTAAAAGAAGTTTTGTGTAAGTGTAAAAATTGTTTGAGAAAGCATCTAACAGCTATCTACTTTACTTGAAAGGTTGTTCTTTTCCTCTTTTCCTTTAGACAGTGTTATCCTACTATTTAGTAAGTAGGCAGCTCTAGTCGCTAGATGTTTGAGGGACATTCGAAAGGACGTTTATAGTCACAAAGGAAACTGGGCAAGAAACCTTAGTAGCTAACCTAGGGTTTTAAGATCACTTTATCGAGGCAACGTTGAGAGGGTCATCGAGGGACTTGTGATCTTTAAACCAGAGGGTAGCCACTAAAATCACCCACGTTTCGAGAGTTGTGACTATTTTTCTGAAGGCAATCAAAGTGGGGGTACCATAGAGGTGCGCATGTGCAATTGTGTTGTATTCAGTTATTTTTGTCTTTGCATTAGGTATGCTAGGGTTTATTTGTTTTTCTTTCCATACAATCCTAGTTAGCATGTGTTGTACCCCAAAATTTTCCCTCTCATTTCTCAAGAGATTTCCTACAAAGATCTTCAATGCCTCAAATTTGCGCAAGCATCGATTAGTTCAAACAATTTCCTCAACACTGATATCTCAAATTAGGGTTTGAGTTTTGTACAAAGGCTATGGGATTCATAATGTTTCAATTGACTTTCATGGATCATTATGGACCCTTAGGATTATTTTGTCAAGTTTCCAGTCTTGGATCACAATTTTCCACGAAAATCATTCAAAGTACCAAAAGGGCAAATGGGCGAAATTAGGGTTTTTACTGAAAAGGACCGAACTTTGATTTTTGACCTAATACTTGGGTTATTGGTTGGAAGTATGATCACAAGGATCCAAGCGCTTCATTTTTGACCTAATTGCATTTTTCAATTCATCTCCTGAGATCAGTGGATTGATAGACAAAATTTGGTCAAACTGGTGGGAAAAGTCAACTGTACACTAAAAAGTCAAACTTTGACTTTTTGACCAAAATTGAATCCCAAATAATCATATTTCATCAAGACATCCAAAATATGAAATTTGATCATCAAAAATCAAGAAAGTCAAAAATCTAACTTTTGTAAGACTTAGAAATTTTTCTAAGATAAATTCATTGCTTCATGATATCTTGTCACTACAATTCAAAATAGTTCAAGATGTTATAAATAATTCAAGTTATTACAAAGTGACATTTTTGCAAGTTTACAATCCCTAAACTTTGTATTGCTTGGACTTTTCCCTTTAACTCAAAACCTTGCCACACTGATTTGTCTTTGATACAATGTGCATAAATTGCTCCACAAACCAAACTTGTTTCATGCTGCAAATTATATTGTCCAAATTATGGCTGAACAAAATGATATTCTACTTCTATGCATTGCCACAACACTCCAAAAAACCTGTTCATTTGCTGTCCTACAAAACCTTGTGCTATGTTGCACCATAAACCTGTACAAAACCTGTATATGCTGCCCTATACAGTCCAAAAAACCAGTCCAAAACTGCTCTATGCAGTCTCCTCCAACCTGCATCATAACAGCCACAAAATTGCACCAAAATGGCAAAAGAAAATTGTGTGGAAAAAGTATCAAAGCAGTAGGCAAAAATAGTTCAAAACAACTTATTTTGTTTCCCTCTTAAACCTCAGTCAAGGGGCTACCAAAGGGACTGATTCATAAGACATGAAGAGGATTCTTTGGAGAGAAAAAGGAGAGAAAAGAAAAACAGAATTTTTGTTAAAACCAGTTCATTCATAAAACCCTGTTCATCCATAAAAGCTCTGTTCATCTTCAACTCTGTTTTGACTCATCAAAATAGAAAAGATCCACAACCCACTATTATACAACCTTGCCAACCCTCCCATAAATCCTCAAAACAGTTCATATCACATAGATACTTCTCAAGCTCAAGAAGAGTTTTTGTAGTTCTCTTATTCTCAACTTCTAAACAAAAGACAGTACTACATAAACTTGACGGTTGTGGTTGATTCAGCAACCTTCAATACAAAGGAAAGTCTAGAAGCTTCATGTAGTTTCATTAAAGTCCACACGGAATATTGAAGGGTTTCAGACTCAAAACCTAAAGTGCAATTGCAAGGTAAGTCATCTTAACCTTGAATTTTCCATACATCATTGTTGGTTTATTTATGAAGATAAGATAAAGTAATCATTACTCTTGAAGTTAATCACTTTCTTACTGTTCATTTTTATCATTTATATGTTGAAAACTGATTGACACGTGCAAAATAATGGTGATAGAGGCAAAAAAACTATAACATGGGTCGATACATACCCACATGGGTCGACTCATTCTAAGTGAAAAAACAGGGTATGAGTCGACACATAGCCTTATGCGTCGACTCATACTGCTATCTAGGTCCCAAAACAGAAAGGTGGAATGTGCATGAGTCGACACAAAACGCGTATATGTCGACACAAGCAGGAAATGAGTCGATACATCCCATTATGCGTCGACTCATACTGAGTTGATTTGGTTTGGCAGGGGCAAGGAAAGTCATGTGTCGATGCATAACAGCATGTATCGACACATAATAGTTCAAAATGCTGCTTTTCTCTCTTTTTACACTGTTTATGTATTATATACATATAAAATCCATTACTGTCCACTTATTTGATATGGTTGTAATAATTAGAAACCTATCTCACCCCCATTTGCAAACTGTATCCCCATCCCCATAATGATGTAATAGCGTAGGATTTTAATTTCCGCAAGTTTACCACTTTTTATATAATTGCTAGTAAGATAGGATATGTATGGAAAGATAAAACCAACAAGTAGACAACCTAAAATTCAAAGACAAAATGCATGCAATCAAACACACTATTCACACACATGCACCCTTAGGGTAATCTCACTTGTTGCCTCAGAAAAATAGTCACGCCCCTCGAATATGGGACACTTTAGCAAAGACCGTTCGATAAATAAGATCGTAGTCCCTTGATGTCCCTTGATGTTGCCTTAGATAAAATAATCTAGTCCCTTACGAAAATTGCTAAAGCGCCTCACAAATTGCCTTTTATGACTGTACGATTGACCTGCGCTTGTCCCTTCACATCCAAAGGTGGGGCTTCTTGCCAAATCAATGGTAAGATAGCCACATCTAAAGGAGGAGGAAAAGAAAATCTAAGACCTTTTGAGTAGATAGATTCGCTCCTAGTTGCTCGCTTGCTCACAACAAAAAAATCATTTTTACACCAACACTTTCATCTTGAAACATTTTCAAAATACAAACACTTTGTATGCGTTCTTATAGAAACGAGAGCCATTACAAAGAAGACACCTTTTCAAAAACACATTCCACAAACACATTTTTGAACTATTTTCGAAACAACACTTTGTATGTGTTCTTATAGAAACAAGAACCATTACAAAGACATTTTCAAAATACTTTCAAAAAACCACATCATAACATTACTTTCAAACAAAAGCAAGTGATCTAGCAAGTAACTAAGAGCACGTAGATAACTACGGATGAAAAGGGTGCTAATACCTTCCCTTTTCATAATCTACCCCCCGAACTCAAAAAACATCTCTAAAGGTCTTTCCTGTTCTTTTCAGACTTTCCTTTTTGGATAAAAGAAAAGTCGATGGCGACTCTTACTATCCGCACAATTGCGATAAAACGCAAAACAACCAAGTCAGTTCTCCCACTGTGTTATAGAACTGGCGACTTTGCTGGGGATTAACTTAAAAGTGGGGTTACCTTAGGGCTAGATCACCTTTACTTGCTTTCTTTGTTTGACTTGTATGCTTTACATTTTGGTACTTTGTTTGGGCTTAAATCCTCTACCCAGATTTGGGATACCTTATAGGTAAGTAGCAATACATTGTGGAAACTGTGAAGGGTATACCGACATTTTCTAAGCAATAGCTATGTTAGTGTGAGATATTTGTGGGTACTGGTAGCCCTTGAGTAGTCAAGGAGAATACGAGGCCGCTGAGTGATGTCATGAAGCACTAAATGACTTTTAGAACCTTTACTTGACCAACTTGGCCATTAGGACGTAGTGAGATGACCGACTTTGGTGCAGTCTGAAGTTGGTAGATACTCGATACTACACTCATCGAGGTTTGGATTTTTGGGATATTCCGGTTGCCATGAAAGAGGCTTGCGCTGAAACAATGTCCGAGAAGACAAATCAGTGATATTGAGATCCCTTAGAACCCGATTACTATTAACTAGGACAGGTTTAGCCAACTAAACTTCAAGAGGGTACTTACCTATGAGACTCCATGCAAGCCTAAGCCTAAGGATTGGTTTGATTTAACCTATGCATATGCTTGTACATATCATCATGACATCATGCCATAGCATTTTAAACTAACCATTTCAAGGATTTTGAGATTCATCTTTATTTTATTTTGTAGGATATGACTCCCACTCACAGGAACATAATCCAAGTCAACCTTGTACGAGTACCTTTTCAGCTCAAGGATTTAGCGTCAAGGGTCCCTGAGAATTCTCCGTTCACCAAAAGACATGGACGACTTCTCAACTTGGTTACCTCGAGCTTTGATGAAGACATGATGAAGGTGCTTTTCCAGTTCTTTGACCCGTTGCACCATTGCTTTACCTTCCCCGATTACCAGCTTGTACCAACTATGGAAGAGTTCTCTCAGCTCTTGGGAATTCTTATCCTTGATCAACTACCTCTCAACGATACCGAAAGATACCCAAGCCCTGAAGAGGTTGCCCGAGCTTTACACTTGTAACAATCCGATGTCACATTTAATTGGGAAACAAGAAGTGGTGTCAAAGGGTTCTTAGCCAAGTTCTTACTGGAAAAAGCTCAAGACTGTTGGAACAACCTGGATTTACAAGCTTTCGAAGAAATTTTGGCTCTTCTCATCTATGGGTTGGTACTATTTCCAAATCCTTACCAACTTATAGATGTGAATGCTGTCAAAATATTTTTATCTCACAATCCAGTGCCTACTTTGTTGGGAGATGTCCCGCATTCTCTCCATACTCGCACCATGAGGAGAAGAGGAACCCTCATGTGTTGTACTCCTCTGTTGGCTAAATGTTTTATTTCGCATCTTCCCCGATCCGTTGTGAAGAATGAGCAAGGTTTGAGGTGGTCCAACAGGATGATGTCACTCAAGAATTCAGATATCTACCGGTGTTCTCGATCCTTGGAGGACATTACTATCATCGATCATTGTGGGGAATTCCCTAATGTTTCTCTGCTTGGCATTAGGGGAAGCATCACTTATAACCCCTGCTTAGCTCTGTGACAGTTTGGGTACGCACGAAGAGATGGTCCACATGACGCGCTCATCCAAGGTGTAGTGTTTGACTATGAAAGTGACAATCAAGACTACCGTCGGAGGTTCATATGATATTGGAGGACGGTAAGCAAGGTGGACAGTAGGACATTGGGGCACAAGAATTACATTCCCCTTGAGCCTTACCTTAGGTGGGTACGGGCTCGTGCTCAGAGTCTCGCAATGCCTTACCCCTCCATTCTCCCAGTTATCATAGAGCCTGTTATGGAAGGAGATGTCCCATACACTATCCTTTATCCTACCATGCCCACCTCTCTCAAAGACTTGCAAAGGGATTGGATACATCTTCAGGAAAAGCGAGACACTTTCGAAGCCCAATTCTACGCCAGCGAGAAGAAAGTTCTGGAACTCATCAAGCAGCTTTTGGAATAAGGATAGGGATGAGTTGTATTTGATGTAAGGAAGCTTTAGAAACTAAAAGGCCAAGAAACTAACGAGGGAAATGGGAGTTTGATGTTCAAGGTCAGAAACTATGCAACAATGGAGTTTTTGGGAAATTTCTGATTTGAGAGAGTTTTGGTGTATTTCAGGGTGCTCAAGCTCGTTTCATAGCTCACAAATAGTGATTCTATTTATAAGCAACAATTTTGAAGTGCTCTAGTTGATCAGAATTCAAATTTACATGTTTAAGTTAAACATGTGATTTTTTGACAAAACAAGTTTCCATGCCTTGTGTCCTTGCTAAGATAGAGTGGTTATGATTTAAACAAGCTTGCTTCTGACTTTATGGATGGAGTGTGATCAGAGGGAAAAATTTAGAGGCTCAATGTGAACTTTATGCAAAAATCTTGCTTTACAAGAATGACATTATTAACTTTGTGCCATAAATGGAAATGCAACTTGGACAATAGCTCAATTGCTTGGATCAAAGCCCTAACAGTTGTGTAAAAATTTAATTATGGAGTGACAAACAAGTTTGAGGCCTGAAAAGCAAAGATTATGCAGCCTAGCATGGATTTGGTTCATGTGTTAATCAAAAATGACTTGTAATTCAAGTGACAAAACCCTAACTTCATCTCTTCGATTCTCCCTCCTCAAGAATGATCTCAAGGAGTTCTTGGACATTTTGGAAAGTTTGCAATGTGCTCTACAACCCATATTTGAATTGCTTTTGAATATTCCCCTTGGAACTATATGAAAAAGTGCCATGAAGTTAGGTCAAAATCCTGACCAAATTAGGGCAAAATTTCACTAAGTGTTTAGTTTCATGACCCCATGTTCATAAAATTATAACTTGAGATCCAAGCATTTTTGGATGGAGTTGTGTAAAGAAAATTTTTAGATTTCATGGAGATCTACAACTTTCATGTTGTAAGTTTCTCTTGAATTATCTTGCATCATGGTGAAAATTTGACTCAAAGTTATGAAAAAACATGAAATTTCCAACACTTTGAAAAATTTCTAAGTTTAGAAATTTTGACTTTTCAAAATGACATCTTGAATTTTTGATTTCTTGATGAATAAGTTTCATATTTTGACATGTTTTGATGAATTGTGATCTTTGGCACTTGAATTTGACCAAAAAGTCAAAGTTTGACTTTTTAGTATATAGTTGACTTTTGATCAGTTTACTGGAAAATTCATCTGTCAATCCAATGGACTTGAAATGTTTTAAACCATGCCATTAGGTAAAAATGATCCAATTTTACTCTTGAGATCATGCCTTAAACCAATTGATCATTTTCTAGGTCAAAAATCAGAAATTGCCCTTTCCCAGTCAAAACCCTAATTTTGACCATTTTGCCCTTTTGGAGATTTGATCAAATTTCTTGAGGAGATGTGGTCCAAAATTGATCAAATGACACATATGAGTTTAAAATGTTGATATGGATCAAAGATTAAGAAGTTTGACTGTAAATTTCCATAGTTTACTTTTTCCCCAATACAACCGATTTTTAGGTCAACTACTCAATTAACTGAGCAAAAATGTGATCCAAGATTTGAAACTTGACATGAATGATCTTGGGGGTCCATAATGATCCATGAAAGTCATATGGGGAATTGGAAGTTCAAAAATCCTTGTGCAGACTCAAACCCTAATTTTGGTCATCAGTGCTTGAGGAGGTGTCTTGAGCTGATCAAACCCTAGTGCAGTCTCGAGCCCAAGGAGATCTTGTGAGTAAATTCTTGATAAGTGAGAGGGAAAGTTTAAGGGTAAAACAGCTTCCCCTTTTCAATCTTCTTAAGCCTGAAGAGTTAGATTGGCATGCTTTGCCATTCGTGACTCGAAGGTGGAAGATGATTGGACACTAGAGTGCCCAGAAATTTGCACTAGGCGATGTGATGGTAGAGGGAATGGGCTTAAAGATGCCATTCGGAGAGATGATAGAAAGTTGTTGGAGATGGGCTTGTAGATGCCATCCAATAGTGATTGTTGAATTGTAATTTGTAAGCTGAACAAATGAGTATCAGAATGGTGTTCGTGTCTGGAGCGTATCTGAACTGTATCTGGAAGAGGCTCTGAATGAGTATCAGAATGGCATCTGTGTCTGGAGCATATCTGTACTGTATCTGGAAGTTGAAACTGAATGAGTATCAGAATGGCATCCGTGTCTGAAACGTATCTGAACTGTATTTGAAAGTTGGATCTGAATGAGTATCAGAATGGCATCCATGTCTGGAGCGTATCTGAACTGTATCTGAAAGTTGGATCTGAGTGAGTATCAGAATGGCATCCGTGTATGGAGCGTATCTGAACTGTATCTAAAAGTTGGATCTGAATGAGTATCAGAATGGCATCCATGTCTGGAGCGTATCTGAACTGTATCTGAAATGTATCTGAAAACTTTGAACATCGTTAATGGTATATGTTAACCTTATCCTGAAAAGAGTAAAATGTTAGCTAAAATGCAAAGTCATGTTGTATGAAATGCATGGTATAATGCATTTGTGTTATCAATGTTTATGATATATGGATTCAATGTAGGCGTATGCAAGCTAATCTGCCACACTGTTCTTGGATTGGGGAAAATAAATCCCTGACTGCTACTGAGGATATGAAGTATAAGTCTTCATGTTGTGAAGTCTAAGTGTTGATGAATTTCTGCTTGGAGGAATAGACTCTGTTGTAAGGGAGATGTCGTGTACTGCTTGTAAAATCTATTTGGGGAATCCTGAGAAATTTAACGACTTCTAATGGGGATTGATAATTGGAAGCTCTGTTCCACTAGGGATTAAACTGCACACTGCGGGGGATTATGGAAATAGCATAGAGTAATTATATTTTGCTTATTTATAAACAGTAATTATATTCAAATGCATATGTTCAAAAATGAATCATTGGACATTTTTGCAAACAAAACACAAGAGTAAAGAAAAAAACAGATAGTTTTTCACTTTCAATGGGATATCTTTGTATTGACTTTGAGTACGTATTTTTGTACAATGAGACAAACATTCTAGTAAGAGAATGCCGTCGCAAAAAAAATGAAAATTTTGATACAAAGAAAAGATAGTTATGTGCAATAATCCCATGGGGTTCCCATTCTGCTATAGCCTTCGTATCTATGAGCATCTTGTCTATTTCTTGCCTTGTCCGAAGTTGATTGAATTGATCAGAACCTCTGAGTTTGCAGGTTGTCCGTAAGGTGATCCAACGGGACATAGTCATACGCTTTAATTCCCTAACTTTTGCCTGGACTGCCCTTTCGGGTTTTCAGTCCATCGGGATACCCTTTTTTTCCCAAGCCGCCCTTTCGGGTTTTCAACTTGCCGGGTGTACAGAATATTTTTTTTGTTTTATTCCTAATTTTTGCCCGAACCT
The DNA here is from genome assembly GCA_948472305.1 of Vicia faba. Lineage (NCBI taxonomy): Eukaryota > Viridiplantae > Streptophyta > Magnoliopsida > Fabales > Fabaceae > Vicia > Vicia faba. The sequence continues at coordinate 324,181,178 of OX451738.1, read as the reverse complement.
TTTTGGTTTGCCGGGATGCCTTCGTTTTGCCTAGGTGTGTCAACCTAGCGGGTTTCTTATGCGTAGTATCTTTTGATTATGTCTGTGTTCGCAGGGTGCGGTAGGTCGTCCCCATCCATGGTGGTTAAGATCATTGCCCCTCCAGAGAATATGTGTTTGATTACAAATGGTCCTTCGTATGTAGGAGTCCATTTTCCCTTGTGATCACCTTGCGGTAGTATGATGCGCTTGATCACCAGATCTCCAACTTGATATGCTTGTCGTCTTACCTTTTTGTTGAAAGCCTTGATCATCCATTTTTGATACATTTGACCATGACAGACAGCAATAAGCCTTTTCTCATCAATCAAGTTTAGTTGATCAAGTCGAGTCTGGATCCAATCGTCTTCATTCAACCCTGCATCCTTCATGATTCTTAGAGAGGGGATCTGGACCTCAATAGGAAAAACAACTTCCATGTCGTAAACCAGAGAAAAGGGTGTTGCCCTGGTTGATGTGCGAGTTGTGGTACGATATCCGTGGAGAGCGAATGGTAGCATCTCATGTCAGTCTTTTTAGGTGACTGTCATTTTTTGTATTATCTTTTTAATGTTCTTATTTGCGGCTTCGACAACACCATTCATCTTTGGCCAGTAAGGGGAAGAATTGTGATGATGAATCTTGAATTGCTCGCACAAGGCAGTGATCATAGTATTGTTCAGGTTTGTACCATTGTCTGTAATGATCCTCTCCGAGATACCGTAACGACAGATAAGATTCTGCTTGATGAACCGGGCGACAACATTCTTGGTCACGGAAGCGAAAGAAGCTACCTCCACCCACTTGGTGAAATAGTCAATGGCCACTAAGATGAAGCGGTGTCCATTGGAAGTTGTTGGCTTGATTTCCCCAATCATATCAATTCCTCACATAGCAAAGGGCCAAGGAACCGTCAAGACATTCAGAGGAACCGAAGGTACGTGCACCTTGTCAGCATAAATCTGACACTTGTGGAAGGTTCGAGAGTGTTGATAGTAATCTGCTTCCATGGTAGACTAATAATAGCTTGCCCGTAGGATTTTATTTTCCATCATATGCCCACTAGAATGGGTTCCAAAAGTACCTTCATGTAACTCAGCCATGATCCTTTCAGCTTCAACCTTGTTTACGCACCGAAGTAACACAGAGTCATGGTTGCATTTGTAAAGAATGCCATTACCAAGGAAGAATTTATTAGAGAATCTCCTTAAGAACTTATTATCGTTAACTGAAGCTCATTCGTGGGTTTCGGGATACCTCTTGACTTCGTGAAACCAAGGCTGGTCCACTACTTCTTCAGTATTAATCTCGTGACAGTGTGTTGGTTCATCCATTTGTTCAATGGTGATCTGGGGAGCCTCGTTATCCCATTTAAGTTTAAACATATATGACATTGTGGCTAGTGCGTCCGCTAGCTGATTTTCTTCTCGCAGGAAGTGCTCGAAGGTAATCTTCTCAAAGTGTGGGAGCAATGTCAAAACATGTTCTTTGTAAGGGATAAGGTTAGGGTGTTTGGTGTCCCATTCCCCTTTGATCTGGCTGATAACCAAAGCTAAATCTCCGAATACATTCAAAAATTTGATCCCCAAGTCTATGGCAGCTTTGAGACCAAAGATGCACGCTTCGTATTCCATCATGTTATTTTGTACAATTGAAGCAGAGTCTTGCAGTAAATGGAGTATGACACCCTTCAGGAGATATGAGTACTGCACCAATACCATTGCCGAGTGCGTTAGCTGCCTCATCAAAAACCAGGGTCCATCGGGGTCCTTGTTCAGGTCCGTCATATGGCCTGAATTCTTCACAGTTGTTTACCATCATGATGTCTTCATCCGGGTATTCGAACTTCATGGACTGGTAGTCTTCCACAGTTTGGTGATCAAGGTGATCAGCTAGTACACTACCCTTTATTGCCTTCTGGGTAGTATATTATATGTCATATTTTGTTAGGATCATCTGCCATCTCGCTATTCTCCCATAGAGAGCAGGTTTCTCGAAGATGTATTTTATTGGATCCATTTTAGATATCAACAAGGTAGTATGGGTTAGCATATACTGTCTTAGCCGGCGAGCAGCCCATGCCAGAGCGCAGCAAGTTTTCTCGAGCAGTGAATATCTTGTTTCATAGTCGGTAAACTTTTTGCTCAGGTAATAAATATTGTGCTCTTTTCGGCCAGACTCGTCATGCTGCCCCAACACACACCCCATTAAATTCTCTAAAACAGTCAGATACATAATCAACGTTCTTCCCTCGAATGGTGGCATCAAAACAGGAGGCTCCTGCAGGTACTCTTTGATCTTGTCGAAAGCATTTTGGCATTCATCATTCCATTTGACTACTTGATCTTTCTTCAATAGTTTGAAGATAGGTTCACAAGTAGCTGTCAGATGAGAAATGAATCTGGCAATGTAGTTCAAACGTCCAAAGAATCCTCTGACTTCCTTTTCAGTATGAGGAGCAGGCATCTCTTGTATCTCTTTTACTTTGGCAGGATCTACTTCAATACCCTTATTGCTGACGACAAAGCCTAGGAGCTTACCAGACCTTACTCCAAACATGCATTTATTTGGGTTCAACCTCAACTTGTATTTCTTTAGCCTCTCAAAAAGTTTATGTAAATGATCAAGATGCTCTTCTTCTGTTTGAGATCTAGCTATCATGTTGTCCACATAGACCTCTATTTCGTGATGTATCATGTTGTGAAATAGAGTTACCATGGCACGCTGATAGGTTGCCCCCGCATTCTTCAGTCCGGATGGCATAACCTTGTAGCAGAATGTGCCCCACTATGTGACAAATGTTGTTTTCTCCATGTCCCCAGGCGCCATTTTGATTTGGTTGTAACTTGAGAAACCGTCCATGAAGGAAAACACTTTGTGTTGTGCAGTATTGTCAACTAGGATGTCAATGTGGGGAAGTGGGAAATCATCCTTAGGGCTTGCCCTATTTAAATATCTGTAGTCCACGCACATTCGTACCTTGCCGTCTTTTTTGGGCACGGGAACGACATTGGAAACCCATTGCGGATAGGAGGTGACGACCAAGAATCCAGCATTGAATTGTTTCATGACTTCTGCTTTAATCCTATCCGACATGTCAGGTCGCATACGACGAACTTTTTGTTTTACCGGTGGGCAATCCTCTTTTGTTGGTAGACGATGTACCACAATATCTGCATCAAGTCCTGGCATGTCTTCATACGACCAGGCAAAGACCTCAACATACTCGTGTAACAACCGAATGGTCGTATGTTGAGGTACCTAGGTTGATTGTATCCACAGGTTCCTCGTGGGGCTGAATGGTTCTCTCTTCTTGTTGTAGCAATCTGGCAAGTTCCCCTGGTACTTCACAATCTTCCTCACCTTCATCTTTGGCTTGGTAGATTAGATTTTCAGAGTCATAGAAGGCCATAGTAGAACTGTTACCCATGGGATCCCGAATGGATGTAGACCTGCATTGTGAGTGTGAGTGGGTGTAAGGGTATAGCTATCTTTGAAAGAAATGAAAAATGTAAAAATAAAAATAATGAGCACAAAGTTTGTATGCAAAATATCCATGATTCATTGATGTCATATGGAGATGAGATAATAACCCTTACAAATGGACCATTGTACCTCGGGTAAGACACAAGTTTTTAAGAGTTTGAATTGTTTTAATATTACAGATCCAACAAAATGTAAAGACAAATTACTGTGGGATAAAAGTGATCAGGACAAAATCTCTAGCCTCCCAATTGCTAAGCCCTCCACTGACAATTGGGAAGATCCAATCCTCCAGGTGGCAGCCATCTTCATCATCCTCTACCGCGTTGACTTCACGGTTCCTGATCTTCAGGGGTGATCCTCCAGCACGAGCGCGGCGTACAACCTTCTGAGCACTTGAAGTGAAACCTAGGTGTGATACGGTGGCAGAACCGGACTATTTTAGGAAAATGTTGGTTTGCGTTTTGCGTTTGTATTCACAAAATGTCGCGGTAAGCAAGAGTCGCCGCCGACTTTTATTTTATCCAACTGGAAAGGAAAAAAAGCACAGAAAAATTCCTTTTTTGAGATTTTTAGTACGGGGGTAGATTATAGAAAGGGAAGGTATTAGCACCCTTTCTATCCGTAGTTTTCTACGGGCTCTTAGATACTTGCTCATCATTAAAAAAATCTTGTGTGTGTGTTTGTTTTGAAAAGTTGTTGTTTTACTTCGTTTTAACCCTTGTATCAGTCCTCAAGAGTGTTACGAAGTCATTTTAAAAACTTTGTTTGAAAAGAGTGTAAGTGTCGAAAAGATTGTTTTGAGCAAGTACCTACTAGCATCTACCTACTCGAAAAAAGAATGTTTCTGTTCTTGTTTCCTTTAGACAGCGCTATCTTACTTATTTGAGAAATAGGAAGCACCGCTGTTGGACTTTGTAAGGGTCAATTTGAAAGGGATGTACGGTCACTAAAGCAATGTTAGGACGCCTTAGTAATAACCCTAGTGTCTTAAGATCATATTCGAGGCAACATTTCTGAGGCAACCTTTCTGAGGCAACATTTTCGAACGGGACTTTTGATCTTTGTTTAGACAAGAGAGCGACCACTAAAACACCTTATACTTAATGATCGTTTACCGAAGGCAACCAAAGTGAGAGTATACCCTAGGAGTGCGCATGTGCGAGTGATTTGATTTCAAGTTATTATCTTTGCACATTTAGGGTTTGCTAACCATTTTAGAATTAACATACATTCTTGTCATGCAATCCTATTATCATACATCTAACAGTTAATATTTGCGGAAATTAAAATGCGAGAAATAAAACTACACTATTACAAGGCTTCGGGGAGGGGGATTAATTACATAGCCAAAAAAACCCATAAAAACGATAAATAAACGAAAAATCCTACTTAAACTATTACATCCCATGAGCAGTTACATTAATATTGTAAAAATAAATAAACACGCGCGATAAATCGAGAACGAAAAAGAATTAGGGTTTTGACCCCGTCTAAACCTAATTGAAAGAAAAATTATTTTTTGTTGTTTTTGATTATTTTAAGAAAATATGGCTTTTAATTAAATAAGCACAAACCTAATTGCTAATTAATTTAAATTTAAGAAAAATAATTAATTTTGACCTATTTTTGTATTTTGGTTATTTTAAGAAAAAGAAAATAAAAATAAATTAAACAAAACCCTATTTTTATAATTTATTTTAAGTTATTTACAAAAAAAAAAAGATTAAAGTTACCCTAAAATTAAATTAAACTAATTAAATTAATTTTGACAAAATATATAAAAAAACTAAATCTCTAATTTGATGAAAATTGATTTTATGAGTTTTTGTAAAAAAGAATTAAATTTGTGTGAGAAAATACTTTAAACAAAATTAAATAAATAAAAGAAATATATAAAAGAAAAGAAAGAGAATTGGGTCTGGTATCAAAAGTAAAGGGGGGGGTGTCCATAGCATATCTGAGCCCAAAAGCCTTGGTCCACGTTTGACTTCTCATGATTCCATGTTGCAAGTTGACTAGGGTGCATTGTAGACCTTCAAATGATGGCCTTTGGATCCAGCTTGTGGGAAATCTAATGGTTGAAAGATGATGGAGTATGGTAGTCTCCTTGCCTGTATACATGCCTGATCATACAAGAAATAAAACTATGAAATAATATGGGGGACATGGGATTCGAACCCAGGCCCTTTGGCTTTTTCTCTCTCCCACTGACCAATTGAGCCAACGCGTTTTGTTGTACAAAGAAAAGCAAGAAAATATTATATTGAGAAAACAAATTAACATATGCCAGACGCGCGAATTTTCAAATGGGCCAGTCAGGTCACGCCACTCCATCATCTTCTACCTCCTTCTGTTGCTAAAAGTTTAGACACTTTTACCTACAGACAAAAGTCTGTAGCTATAGCCCTGCGTATTTCCAGAATCTCATACAAGCATGATAAATGAAAACTAATGCTACAGGCCAGTTCGTCTTGGCCTTGCGAACACCATGGTACCCCTCTTTTGGGCCAATTTTACCTGCATGAGAAAACCCTAAAACGAACAAAGAAAACCTAACAATGGTGGATCTCTGTATGGTTAGCAAAAATGCAATTAATTATTACCAATAGCTTGCAAATGTCTCAGAGATTCAGAATATATCCATGACATATGCTAACAATTCCAAATTCATGAGATTCGATTTCAAAAAAGTAAGGATGCCGTGAGGCACTTACAGTGCGTTTCTGGGCACGAAAATGCCTGTTGATGATTGGGATAGACTCCTTGAATACTCAGCAAGCGAATGAGATAGCTGAGAAGGCTTGAGATAGCCTGGAACTATGAAATCAGATTGCCACTTTTTCTTAATTTTTTTAAAGTTCTCCTTCTCTTTTCACGCCTCTAACCCTTGTGCTTTTGGTCTGCAAATGTTCTATATGTATCCTTGAATGGATTAGGGTTACAAATTTGCTCCAAATCTTTTTCAATTAAGGTGGTTGAATCATGATTTGATTCTCATTCAAATCTTTCTAAATCAAGAAAAACTCAATCTTTTTGTGTACGAAAAAGCCTTGCACGATTTCATCTCATTGCCAGCTATTCATGGACCTGAAATATGCATAAAATCTCAAGGTTTAAATGATTTTGATATTTTCATGATTTTATTTTGATTTAATTTGATTTAATTGAAATAAAAATCAAAATAAATGACAAAAATAAAATAAAGGCAAGTGGGAAGGATCATGGGTCGTGGATCATGTTACAAACTCAATGCAAGCACAAAAAGTTGGGCCCATTTGACAAAAATTGCAATTTTGGCCACTTTAGACTTTTGGCAATTTTGCAAAAAAGGTCAACTTCACCAATGCATAACTCTTTCAATTTTGACCCTAGAGATGTGTTCTTTGACTTTTTAGAAATCCTAGTTTGTTCTCTAAACAACCCTTTTGGTCTCATCTCAATTTAGTCTTCCATGTTCATGTATGAAGCTTTGACAAAAAAGGTGTTTTTGTTGACTTTTCAAAATGACCTATAATGTCCAAATTCATAACTTCTTGTGAGTGCATATTTTGAACTTTGGAGATGAATATGGATTGTATATAATTTCATCCTCTTCAAAATGAGCTTTGGATGGGTCATTTATAATAAAGTATGAGAAAGTTATGCTTGGTCAAAGTTGAGTTGACTTTTCCTACAAAACCCTAATTTAGCAACTTTTGGGTTTTGATGAATTATGGGCAACCCTTGAGGAATCATGATCAACCCTTGATCAAATGATCAATAATACTTAAAAATGAGGATGTTGACCAAAAATCTTGAAGTTTGACTGTATGTGGGCCATATTTGACTTTTGCCCTATCACAGTCGATTTTCAAGCCTTTGAGCAATTGACTGAGCCAACTTTCTCTGTAGGGCTTGAAACTTGACACGGATGATCTTGAGAACATATTAGGATAATAATGAGCATTTGGGACCCTTTTGATTCAAACATCTTGATGCAAACTGAAACCCTAATATGGGGTAGACTGCCTTAGGAGAGAGTTTGTCTGGTCAACTCTTGGACTTCCTTGAGCATTTTGTGGATCTCACTTGAAATGTATTGAGAAATATGGGAGGGAAAATTTTGGGGTACAACAGTTGCCCCTGTTCAATCTTCTTGAACCTGAGGATGTCGACTGGCTTGCTTTCCTTTCGTGATCCGAAGGTGGAAGATGATTGAACATTAGAGTGCCCAGAAATTTCCACTCGCATGAAGTGGTACTCGTCTTGCGATGTCGGGAATGGGATTATAGATGCCATTTAGAGATTGGTGACGGAGGATGGGCTTAAAGATGCCATCCGAAGGAGTGTCGATCGCATAAGAGATTCCTTTGCGAGAGCTTGTATACCTGTTATTGAGGAGGACTTCATTGGGGAATGCTAGTCTCTGTCTTGAGGAAGAGTTGAATTTTAGGAGCTTCGGTCATCTGTTATTCTACTGGGGAATCGTCTCTTGGTCGAAGAGGTGAAAATGAACTACTATCTGGTCGCGATCCAGGCTTCAAAGTGATAAGATCGACTGCTATCGGGTCGGGCTCCAGGCTTTACAGTGACTTACTGGGGATATGAGATTAAACTTGCTATCCGGTCGTAATCCAGGCTTTGCAATTTCTCAATTCTTATCTGGTCGTACTCCAGGCTTCAGAAGGAATTAAGTTATTATCCGGTCGCATCCGGGCTTCAACTTGAATTTAGGGCACACTAATATCCGGTCGACTCCGAGCTTCTTAGTAATTGTCCAAGTAAACTGCTATTTGATCGAAATCCAAGCTTCACAGTGTCTTGTACTGTTATCTGGTCGTAATCCTAGGCTTCAGTGTCTTTTACTGGTATTTGGTCGTAATCCAGGCTTCATGATGTCTTATACCATTATCTGGTCGAATCCAGGCTTCATGGTGTCCTGTACTGCTATCTGGTCGATTCTAGGCTTCACAATACCTTACTTCTTATTTGGTCGTATTCCAGGCTTCAGAAGAAATCAAGTGGTTATCCAGTCGCATCCGGGCTTCCATTCGACTTTAAGGCCTACTAATATCCGGTCGATTTCCGGGATTCATAGTAATTGGCCAGGTAAACTGCTATTTGGTCGAAATCCAATCTTCACAGTGTCCCTTACTGTTATCTAGTCGTAATCCAGGCTTCAGTGTCTTTTACCGCTATCTGGTCGTAATCCAGGATTCACGATGTCTCATACCATTATCCGGTCGAATCCAGGCTTCATGGTGTTTGGAGAAATCAAGATACTATCCGGTCAAACCCGGGCTTCATAACTTGTATTAAAGATATACCACTATCTGGTCGACTCCAGGCTTCGTAGTATTCTTGGCTGCTACCTGGTCGTAATCCAGGCTTCACAATGCCTTATACCATTATTCGGTCGAGTACAGACTTCATGGTGTCTTGTATTGCTATCTGGTCATTCTCCAGGCTTCACAATAACTTGCTAGGAATTAAACTATTATCCGGTTGAATCCGGGCTTCATAGCTTGAATTTAAGATAAACCACTATCTGGTCGATTCCAGGCTTCGCGGTTTTTTGATACTGTTATCTGGTCGTTCTCCGGGCTTCACAATATGATCGAGAAATCAAGATACTATCCGGTTGGATCTGGGCTTCATAGCTTGAACTGGAATAGAAATCTTAGCATCGATTTGACTGAACAAGAGAAAACTTGTAAGAATTTTGATTGCATCTTTCCCTGAAAGGTAAAGAGTTAGTCGTATGTAATGTCATGATGTATGAAATGCATTGAGCAATGATGTTCTCAAAATAAATGAGATTGTGTTGTATGATGCGTATGCACATGTCATGATATATGGATATGCAATGTTTTTATGATATTCTCTAACTGGGGAAAATAAATCCCAGACTGCTGCTGGAGAATATAAAGAGCTGAATTTTTCGTTCCCGCTGGGGTGACGGTCGAAGATGATTTGAGAATAAATTGGTGGGAGAATAACTCTGTTGGAGAATAAACTGGCGAGGGAATGCCTCTGTGGGGAAGAGAGACTCTGCTAGAAGATCTGCTGATTTGGAGAAATAACCTCGGTTGGGGATGAATTACCACTGCTGGCAATAATGAACCTTTGTTGGGGATTGAGTCTCTGCTTGTGGAAGAAATAAACTCTACTGGGGATAGTCTTCCATTGTTAGTGATAGATGAACTCTGCTTGTGGATAAATAACACCACTATTTTTAGATGCCTTTTACTCTGCGGGGAGTGTACGTACCCTTAGTCACATTCTCCAGTTAGGTCTATCCTTGTACCTGGTGGATAGAGCAACTGTAAGGTTTGGACATCTCTCGTTTGCCCCTGTTCCTGGAATTACGAGTAATCATCTTTTGTTTCGTATGTAAATATTTATGAGCAACAATTATTTTCAAATGCATATATCAAAATGAATCATTGGACGTTCTTGTAAAATAAAACAGGAAAAGAAAAACAATTTTGAAATTTATTGTAAAATGAATTGTATTGATTCTTGAAATTGGCCTGTAGTAGGCATTTTGTACAAGAGTCTGACGTCCTAGTAAGAGAACACCGCCGAAAGATAAAAATTATACAATTTGTGAAAAACAAATAAAACAGCTATGTGAACAATCCCATTGGGTTCCAATTCTGCTATTGCCTTTATATCTTCGAGCATCTCATCACTTTGCTACTTGATTGAAGGTAGATCAGATTGATTTGCACCGTCCAAGCTTGATAGTCGATATCGAAGTCTGGTTGCAAAGTGATCCAATGATACATAGTGTTACGCTTTAATCCCTAATTTTGCCTGAACCGCCCTTTCGGGTTTTCGGTCCACCGGGATACCCTTTTTTGCCCAAGCCGCCTTTTCACGTTTTCGACTTGCCGGGTGTACAGTTTTTTTATACATTTTCATCCCTTATTTTTTCCCGAACCCTTTTGGTTCATCGGGAAGCCCTTATTTTTGCCTAGGCCAGTCAACCTAGCGGGTCTTTGATTATGCGTAGTATTTTTTCACTATGTTTGCATTGACGGGGTGAGGAAGGTCGTAACCATTCATGGTGGTTAGGATCATAGCTCCTCCTGAGAAAATGTTCTTAACCATAAATGGCCCTTCGTACGTAGGGATCCATTTTCCCCTGGGATCACCTTGCGACAGTATGATGCGTTTGATCACCAGATCCCCGACTTGATATTCTTGTCGTCTAACTTTCTTTTTAAATTCCTTGATCATTCGCTTTTGATACGTCTGACCATGACAAATAGCAGTAAGTCTCTTTTCATTGATTAAGTTCAGCTGATCAAGTCGGGTCTGGATCCAATCGTCCTCGCTCAAACCTGTATCCTTCATGATCCGAAGAGAGGGTATCTGGACTTCAATGGGCAGGACTGACTCCATGCCATACACCAAAGAGTAGGGTGTTTCCCCTGTTGACGTCCGCACTGAGGTGCGGTACCCATGAAGAGTGAATGGTAACATCTCGTGCCAGTCTTTGTATGTCACCGTCATCTTCTGCGCAATCTTATTGATGTTCTTATTAGCCGCTTCAACGGCCCCATTCATCTTTGGCCGGTAAGGAGAAGAGTTGTGATGATGTACCTTAAACTGTTTGTAGAGCTCGGTGATCATTGTATTGTTGAGATTTGTACCATTGTCCGTAATGATCCTCCCTGGTACACCGTATCGACAGATCAAATTGTGTCGGATGAACCGCGCCATGACGTTCTTGGTTACTGTAGCAAAGGAAGATTCCTCAACCCACTTCGTAAAATAATCAATTGCTACCAGGATGAAATGATGCCCTTTGGACGCAATAGGTCTGATCTTGCCGATCATATCGATGCCCCACATTGCAAAGGGCTAAGGTGCTATCAAAACATTCAGAGGAACTAGAGGTACATGCACCTTATCAGCATAGACTCGGCACTTGTGACAGGTTCGAGAATGCTAATAACAGTTGGCTTCCATAGTAGACCAATAATATCCTGCCCGTAGGATCTTTTTTGCCATGGTATGTCCACTGGAATGAGTTCCGAAAGTACCTTCATGTAACTCTTCCATGATCCTTTTTGCCTCGCTTTTATCCACACATCGCAGTAACGTTGAATCATGGTTACGCTTGTAAAGGACACCATTGCTGATGAAGAACTTTGCAGCGAATCTCCTCAGAAACTTCTAATCATTAACAGATGCACCCTCGGGGTATTCTGAGCCTCAAGATAACTCTTTACCTCGTGAAACCAGGGTTTATCTGCTATCTCTTCAGTCTCAATGTCACAGTAATGTGCGGGTTCGTCCAACCTCTCGATGGTAATATAGGGAGCTTCATTGTCCCACCTGACCTTGAACATAGAGGACATGGTAGCTAGCGCGTCCGCTAACTAGTTCTCCTCTCTTGGAAAGTTTTCAAAGGTTATCTCCTCGAAGTGTTGGAGCAACGTCAATACATACTCTTTGTAAGGAATAAGATTTGGGTGCTTCGTATCCCACTCGCCTTTGATATGACTGATCACTAGAGAGGAATCTCCAAATACACTCAAGAACTTAATCCTCAGGTCAATAGCTGCTCGAAGGCCCAGGATGTATGCTTCATACTCCGCCATATTGTTGGTGCAGTTAAAACATAATCGGGCGGTGAACGGAGTATGACAACCTTCAGGAGATATGATCACAACGCCGATGCCATTACCCAATGCGTTTGAAGCTTCATCGAAATACATAGACCATCGGGATCCTTCCTCAGGTCCTTCATCCGGTCCAGGTTCTTCACAGTCGGTCACCAACATGATATTCTCATCCGGGAACTCGAAATTCATGGATTGGTAATCATCCACGGCCTAATATGCCAAATGATCTACCAACACACTCCCCTTGATTGCTTTTTGGGTTGTGTATTGGATGTCATACTCGGTTAAGATCATCTGCCATCTTGCTATTCTTCCGGACAAGGCAGGATTTTCGAAGATATACTTGATTGGATCCATCTTTGATATCAATAGGGTAGTGTGAGTCAGCATATACTGTCTCAGCCGCTAAGCAGCCCATGCCAAAGCGCAACAAGTTTTCTCAAGCAGTGAGTATCGGGTCTCACAGTCGGTAAAATTTTTGCTAAGGTAGTAAATAGCGTGCTCTTTTCGGCCAGACTCGTCATGCTGCCCCAACACGCACCCCATTGAATTGTCGAGTACTGTCAAGTATAAGATCAAAGGTCTTCCTTCAACTGGAGGCATCAGAATGGGTGGTTCTTGGAGATATTCTTTGATCCTTTCAAAAGCGGTCTGACATTCATCATTCCATTTTACCACTTGATCTTTCTTCAGCAGCTTGAAGATTGGCTTACAAGTAGCGGTCAAATGTGAAATGAATCGGGCAATGTCGTTTAGACGTCCCAAAAAGCCTCTGACTTCTTTTTCTGTATGGGGAGCTGACATCTCTTGTATAGCCTTTACCTTGGTAGGATCCACTTGAATACCTTTATCACTAACAACGAAACCCAGCAGCTTATCAGACCTTACCCCGAAGGTGCATTTGTTCGGGTTCAACCTTAGCTTATACATCTTCAGCCTGTCGAATAGTTTCTGGAGATGGTCAAGGTGTTCTTCCTCAGTCTGGGACCTTGCAATCATGTCATCAACGTAAACCTCAATCTCATGGTGAATCATGTCGTGGAACAAAGCAACCATGGCGCGCTGATACATTGCCCCAGCATTCTTCAATCCGAACGGAATGACCTTGTAGCAAAAGGTGCCCCACTGCGTAACGAAAGTTGTCTTCTCCATGTCCTCGGGAGCCATCTTAATCTGATTGTAACCAGAAAAATCATCCATAAAGGAGAAGATCTTATGTTGCGCGGTGTTGTCGACCAGAACATCAATGTGAGGAAGTGGGAAATCATCCTTGGGGCTTGCCCGGTTCAGATCTCTATAGTCCACACACATCGGTACCTTACCATCCTTCTTAGGCACTGGAACAACGTTGGTGACCCACTGCGGGCAAGAAGTGACAGCTAGAAATCCGGCGTCAAACTGTTTCATGACCTCAGCTTTGATTTTCTCAGACATCTCAGGGCGCATACGGTGAACCTTCTACTTTACCAAAGGACATTCTTCTTTAGTTGGTAGGCGGTGTAGCACAATATCAGTGTCTAAACCAGGTATATCTTCATAAGACCAAGCGAAGATCTCAACATAGTCGTGTAGCATCTGTATCAACCACTGCTTGACACTAGGCTCCATCTTTGCACCTATCTTGACCTCTTTCTTGGCTTCCTCTGTACCCAAATTCACTGATTCCAATGGCTCTTCATGGGGCTGTATGGCCCTATCTTCCTGTAGTAACAGTCTAGCAAGTTCCCCAGGCACTTCAAAATCATCCTCACCTTCGTCCTCGGCTTGGTTGATTGGATTCTCAAAGTCATAATTGGCAGTAGCAGAGACGTTATCAATGGGATCCAGAGTGGATGTGGATCTGCATTATGATACGTGAGTGTGTGTAAGACAATAGCTGTTTTGATAAAGTGCAAGATAGAAAAGAAAAACAAGGAGCACAAAATTTGTAATGCAATAAAACGTCCAATGCTTTATTGATGATATATGAAAATGACAAATAATAAGCCCTCACAAACGAAGCCAAGGTGCCTCGGGCAAGGCACCGGGCCGTAAAGTTTTAAACTGTTGTTACAAATCTCAAAACAAAAGTCTATTACTGTGTAATAAAAGAAACGGGCACGAAGTCCTTCACCGTCCAGTTGTTCAATCCACCGTCGGTAGTCGGGTAAATCCAGCTGTCGATATCTGACTCTTCTTCATCATCCTCAATTGCATTCACTCCCTGATTACTGATGTGCAGGGGAGGTCTTCCGATCGCGCGCGCCTAACAGCCCTTTGAGCCTCTACAGTAAAGTCCAAACCAAACTTGTCACTCTTGTGTGTGAAATCAGGGAGCTGACCCCAATTTTCACACCCACCTTTTTCAATTACAGCCCTGGCATCCTTGAGGGAAGCCATCTTCATCGGAGGTTTGTTAGCAGCAACTTCAGTCGACTCCAGAGCCTAGGGGACCTCTTCAAAGTTCTGACACAGGGTTTCGATGAACTCCCCATCCATCTCCACATAGCGAAAGGAATTGAGATGACTCACCATGTACTCCTCTTCTCCTTGTACCGTAACAATCTTCCCTTTACTGGATATTTCAACATCTGATGGAGCGTAAAAGTCACTACCCCAGCCTTATGAATCGACGGGCGACCCAGCAGGCAAGAATATGATGGTCGGATATCCATCACATAGAAAGTAGACGCAAAAGTCTGAGAGCCAACTTTAACAGGGACGTCCACCTCTCCGTGCACCATCCTTTTTGACCCATCGAAAGCTCTAACCACAATATTACTCGGCTTCAGAACCAAACCTTCACAGTCCAGACGGTCTAATGCTTTCTTTGGCAAAACGTTTAATGAGGACCCAGTATCCACCAGTACATGGGCCAAAGTAGTGCCCCTGCACTCGATCGAGACGTGCAGAGCGTCATTATGATTTCTTCCTTTAGCAGTCAGATCTGCATCTGAGAAACCCAAACCATTGTCGGCAGTCAAACTAGCTACACAGTCTTTGAATTGATTGGCAGAAGTTTCCTGTGGCACATACGTAGTTTTGAGGAAAGCAATTAAAGCCTTAGCATGGGCTTCCGAACACAATAACAAGGATAACATGGAGATTTTCGACAGGGTCTGCCCCAGCTGCTCGACTACATTGTAGTCGCTCTTCTTGATAATCTTCAGAATATCCTCTATCTCCTGCTTAGAGGTTTCTACAATGATCTTCTTAGGTGCCTCCATTCGGGCAGGCTCATCTGTGATTTCTTTGCCCCGAGTGTCAGATGGCTCGGCGATAGGGGTGATAACTGGAATATGCACTGGGACAGTAGCTGATGTACTAGCAGATGGAATGACAACAGATTTGTGAACGGTCGGAGGGGAAATCTCAGGAGAGAAGAGTCTTCCACTTCTGGTGACCTTGCTAGCCCCGACAATATTGCTGACATCAGCATCAGTTTCTTCAATCCTCAAATCTTGTTTAACTCCATGGTAATACACATCGGCCCCATAGTGCCAAGGGACAACCTTATCCGAAGTGGATGGGATAGGACTAGGGATAGTAATGATTAACAGAGCAATTCTTGGAACATATGTAATCCTAATAGGCTTTCTCGAGGAAGCCTTGGAAGGATCGGCGGAAATGGTTATTGTGATCGGTGGATCTGGAACTGACTGTTTAACACTGGTTCGCGAAAATGTCGCGGAAGCAAGAGTCGCCACCGTCTTTTATTTTCTCCAAATGGAAAGGACAAAAGCACAGAAAAATTCCTTATAGAGATTGCTCTCGGTTCGGGAGGTAGATTATAGAAAGGGAAGGTGTTAGCACCCTTTCTATCCATGGTTATCCATGGGCTCTTAGATACTTGCTCATTTGTGTTTTCAAAAATGGTTTGTTTGCTTTTCAACTGTGGGTTTTAAAAAGTTTCTTTGAAAATTCCAGTTCGACTCTTGTATCGGTCCTCAAGAGTGTTTGAAAAATTGCTTTCGAAAGCTTTTTGAAAAGGTGTCGGTGTGAAAAGTATTTTTTGATTTGTTTTTGAAATTAGAGCAAGTATCTAGAGTCGTCTACCTACCCTAAGGAATTCGTCTGTGTAGATGTCCTTTAAAGTAGTGCCATCCCACCATTGAGAGGTAGGTAGCACCACCGTTGGAGGTGTTCGGGTCAATTCGAGGTTCGGGACATGGTGATCACCAGAGAAATGGGAAGACACCTTAGAAGCTACCCTCATGCCAGGTTCCCGGATCATGAGGACTTACTAAGACATCCTCTACTCGACGATCACCTTTCGAGGCAAGGCAACAGTGAGGCGTACCCTAGGGGTGGTGTGTGATTTGTGTGTCAGATTCATTTATTTTGTCTTGTCATGTTATTGGTGTTCTACGCTTGATTTTATTTAGACGTTCATTCTTGCATGCTTTGTTTAACAGTTAAGATATTTGCGGGAAAAGTAAATTCTAAGCTATTACAAATGGCGCGGGTCCACATCGCCAAAATTAACTAGGACCCAATTTGACAGAAAATAAATAAATTAAAAGAAAAGAAAGTGCGAGAAAGTTAATTACATGGCTTCGGGAGAGGTACATAATTATTTAAGCAAAAATAGAATAAATGTGCGAATAAACAATTAAGTCGAAATGAGGGCGTTGGACCCTTTTTGCAAAATATTAAAATTACATGAATTAATTAATTTAAGAACGGAAATTGTTCTTTTTGTTTTTTTTGTATTTTTAGTATTTTAGGATTTAATGAAAAAAGGAATTAATTAAAATTAAAATAAAATGCTAAACCTAATTCTAATTATTTTTAAGTTATTAAGAAAAATATTGAAGTTTTTAACCTAAATTAAACCTAATTTTTGTATGCAAATTTAATTATGAAAATAAATAAAATAAATAATATTATTGTGAAAAAAGAAAAATTAAAAAGGAATAAAACATTAATTAAACCTAGTTCTATATTTTTTAGATTTTTGTTATGAAAGGAATTAAAATTAAAGTCCTAATTTAAACTAATTAATTTACATGCATTTATTTACAAGAAAAATTAAAATAAAATATTTATTATATTTTTTATCTTTTCTGATTTTTATGCATTTTTTATATTTATGAAAAATAATTAATTAACTGAACAAATAATGATTAAGAGGAATAAAAAAATAATATAAAAAAAGGTAAAGAAAATAAAAAGGATGTGCAAACCTGGGGGTTCAGACCCCAATATGGAGGTTAGATCCTGGAAATTCTGGCCCAACAATCTTGGCCTGTTTGACTTTTGCCAGGTAGCATGTTGCAGTGTTGACCAGGGTGCAACGTGCTCTTTAGATCTACGCCTTTGATTTGATCTCCCAGGACGCGTGGATGGCTGGATTATGGAGGTGCACGCTGTGCCTTGATATTGAAAACGCACGTGAATTCTTGTTGAAAAATAATATGGACGTAAGGTAGACCTGGGGTTCGAACCCAGGTCATATGCTTTGCCATCACTTCTGCTTGCCAGCTGAGCCAATTGCACGTTCTAATTAATAAACAACTGATAAATATTATAAAGAAAAACAAATGGTCAGTGGTTCAACGCGCGAAATATTTAAACGTTCCAATCAGTGCCTCCCACGTAATCATCTTCTTCGTGGCCTTTTTTATTTTTCTGAAATAAACACATTAAGCCACGGTTTCTTAACTGCTCTCCTAGGCACGCTTTGGAAAAATAGCGACTAGGCCTAGGAGGTCCATAAATTAGGCGCGAGGGCATCCTTGTAACCGTCTGAACGCCCTGAGTTGAATGGTGGTGGTCTTGAGGGCCAATTTTTCCTCGTTTCAAAATCCCTAATTTGCAGCTTTGTAAACCCTAGAAAACAGTCATGGCGAAATCGTACACAGTGCATAATAATTCAATCAAAACATTGGGTTAGCTTCAGAACAAAGTAATTAACATGAATCAAACTTTAAAATTCTCAAAGAATGCATGGATTGATATGCACGATTCTGAAATTTTTCATGCACAGGTCAGGTTCAATATACCAATTCTTTAAGCTTTGAGGAATGATATTGATTGGAACACGTTCAGTAGACCTTGAGGAAGCTATTGGAATAGAAATTCTGCCTTGAATCGCCCTGGAAGTGAACTTTCAGTTTTGAGTTTCTTGCCAATTTTTCAAAGTTTGATAATGGCTTTTGGAGCAGCTGTGCGTGTTTTTTTGATTAGGGTTTCCTTTAGGCTTATGTACTGAGTCCATTAGGTTAACAAATTTGATTAGAATCTCTTGTATTCATGAATTTGAAGATTTGATTTTTCACCATGATTTCCATATCTTTTTCCATGTGTTTTTGGTTCAATTAGGATCCAATCAAACCAAATCTTCCCATATTTGAATGTGCACGAATTCTTGAGGCTAAAACATGTATAAAAAGATTTGTTAGGTTAAGTTACATATTTTTCACATATTTAATTGATTTAAGTGAATTATTATAAATAAAAATTCAAATAAATAAATAAAAAATGAGAAAATATTTCCCTTTGGGCCAAGTGGTCGTGCACATGCCATGGATGATGAATTATGGAGGAAAAATGGGCCCATTAGCAATTTTAGGTCATTTGAATCAATGTTGACTTTTCAAAATATCCAAAGATTTCCCAACTTCCACAAGGCATAACTTGCTCAATTTTTAAGCTTTTCTCATGTTCTTGGACATTTTGGAAAGATCTTTGAGTCCTCTAACCAATTCCTTTGGTCCCATGTCATTTTAATTTACCAATCTCAAGTTATGGCCTTTGACTTAAAGTCCCTTTTTGTTGACTTTTGAAAATGACCTATAATGTTGAAATTGATAACTTTTTGTGAGAGCATTTCTTGGACTTGAAGTATGAATATGAGTTGTAGGAAATGTCTTTCTCTTCAAAATGAGATTTGGATGGAATTTTTCTAATAATCCATGTGAAAGTTATGCCCTGGTCAATTTCAGTTGACTTTTTCAGCTGTCCAAATAAGGAAACTTTTGCATTTTAATGATTTTTGAGCCAAGCTTTGAGAATCATGATCAAGCATTGATCAAATGATGTTTGTGGCTTCAAAATGATATGTTGACCAAAAATTTGAACTTTTGACTGTCAAATGACCATTTTGCCCCTTCAGTTGACTGTAGTGCAATTAGGGTTTTGACTGTGCAATTTTGTACTGAATGCCTTGAAACTTGATATGAGGATACTTGACCATATTTGTAAGCATGTGAGACTTGATTGGACCTTTGGAAATTTCATTTTCTTGATCAGAACACAAACCCTAGTTTTGACTGCTTAGGAGGCCTTTACACTGTGCAACCCTTGAGGAACTTTGCAGCTTGACTTGGCAATTTCTTAAAGAATATGGGAGGGAAAATTTTGGGGTACAACAGTTGCCCCTGTTCAATCTTCTTAGACCTGAGGATGCAGATTGGCTGACGTGCCTTTCGTAATCCGAAGGTAGAAGATGATTGGACACTAGAGTGCCCAGAAATTTGCGCTCACATGGTAGCAGTGATGGTGGAAATGGGCTTACAGATGCCATTTGGGGATTGATGAATAGGGTGATGGGCTTATAGATTCCATCTGGATGTTGATCGCATAAGAGATTCCTTAGCGAGAACCTGCATATCTGCAAAAGAAAAATGAGTACCTGACACGTTGCAGGAGTTGATTTCAGATGCTTGGCGTAAATATGTCCTGACTGGTTACAGGGGCTGAGTCTGGATCTTCAAAAGGTGATGAATGAACCAGGGATGATTACTACCTTAGCATGAATGATAAGAGAACCTTGGGCGATTTTAACTTCAACAACGCTCGTTGAGAAAATCTTGGTGGGAATTACCATCTTTGCAGTATCGGGAATAGAACCAATAGGCAATCATAATCTGAGAGGGAATCACCTCACTCACCGTCGGAGAGGGAACCCTAGGAAATTATAATCTCAAAGAAAAACCCAAAATGGAAATCTCATGCACCGTTGGAGAGAGAACCAATAGGAAAATATAATCTCAAAGAAAAACCTAAAATGGAAATCTCATGCACCGTCGGAGAGAGAATCAATAGGACATTATAATCTCAAAGAAAAACCCAAAATGGAAATCTCATGCACCGTCGGAGAGAGAACCAATAGGAAAATATAATCTCAAAGAAAAACCCAAAATGGAAATCTCATGCACCGTCGGAGAGAGAACCAATAGGAAAATATAATCTCAAAGAAAAACCTAAAATGGAAATCTCATGCACCGTCGGAGAGAGAACCAATAGGACATTATAATCTCAAAGAAAAACCTAAAATGGAAATCTCATGCACCGTCAGAGAGAGAACCAATAGGAAAATATAATCTCAAAGAAAAACCTAAAATGGAAATCTCATGCACCGTCGGAGAGAGAACCAATAGGAAAATATAACCTGGGATAACTTCTACTGAGTCTTTATCAAAAAAATCTGTTGGGAGTCGATTTAGCTGGACTAGAGAAGGCCTTGGACTGGATAAGAAATCTTTTGAGTTGATTAACTGAACCGGTCTAGGTCTTGAAACATGATTGAGAATTTAACTGCATCTTTCCTGAAAGGTAAAGGTCAGTCATATGTAATGCATGATATGGACCAAGCAATGATGTTCTCAACATAAATGAGATTTGTAAGATATGATGCGTCTATGCATGCTATAATGATGTATGTGATGTTTATGTCTGTGTTTTTCGTCTAGGAAAGTAAATCCTTGACGGGTGCCGGGAAGTCACTCCTGGGCTGCTATTGAAGAATAAGCTTTTACTCCTGCTAGGGATGATAACTACAAGAATACCGGTAGAAGATGACTCCGTTGCGGAATAAACTTGGCAAATGGAAGATTCTGCGGGGAGAAAAGATACTCTAGCGACCATGCTGGGAAGCAATACTCTGTGGGAAGAGGGATGCCTTGCTGAGTGTTGATAATAATTTGCTGGGGATACCCTTGTTGTTGGAAGTGTTGATGGACTTCGTTGGGGATAAGAAGACTCCGTCGAGGATGCTCCTTCCATGGCTTTTGGCTGAGGATAACCCAGTTATATCCTGTTAAGGAAATAACTCTTTAAATCAAGCCGGACGACGCGTTCGTGCTCCGCGGGGGATAAGCTTCCAGAATCTACTGGGGATAAGCTTACTGCTTGGGGATATGAATTCCAATTTTCCTGGGGACTAGATTGGACTGGACTCTTTTGGGGAAGTTTTGAACTGTAATTTTGTAAGTTGAAAGAGGGAACATATGTAAGGTTGCCTGCTGATGAGCTCGTGTAAAACCGCATCTGAAATGGAGAAGGAATCTGTGTAGGATTACTTTGATGAGTTCGTGTAAAACTTCGCTCTTGGAAAGGGAGAACCTGTGTAGGATTTCTGGGTGACGAGTCCATGTAAAACTACATCTTGAAGGGAGGGAACCGGTGTAGGGTTGTTTGATGAGGTAAGTTCATGTAAAACTTCTTGATGAACCGGGGTGAGGTTATCTTGAGCTAAATCCATGTAAGACTTCTGGAGGAACCGGGGTTAGGTTACGGCAGGGTAAGTTTGTGTAAAAACTTCTTGATGAGCCGGGGTTAGGTCATCTTGAGATAGGTCCCTGTAAGACTTCTGGAGGAACCGGGGTTAGGTTACTTGGATAAGTTTGTGTAAAAACTTCTTGATGAACCGGGGTTAGGTCATCTTGAGATAGGTCCATGTAAGACTTCTGAAGGAACCGGGGTTAGGTTACTTGGATAAGTTTGTGTAACAACTTCTTGATGAGCCGGGGTTAGGTCATCTTGAGATAGGTCCATGTAAGACTTCTGGAGGAACCGGGGTTAGGTTACTTGGGATAAATCCATGTAAGATTTCTGGAGGAACCGGGGTTAGGTTACTTGTGATAAATCCCTGTAAGATTTCTGGGGGAACCGGGGTAAGGTTACTTGTGATAAATCCATGTAAGATTTCTAGGAGGAACCGAGGTTAGGTTGCTTTGGGATAAGTTCGTGTAAAACTTCTTCTGAAAATTGAGAAGGAACCGGTGTGGGGTTGCATGATTTTGATTAAGTGGATGATTGTCCTGTTTGGTTTCGGATGTTAACCCACGATCTGGAATTTGTAAAGGTAGATGGTAATCATCCTTATGTTGATCTTTCCTTTGTACTTTGGTTGACAGAGCAATTGGATCGCCTGGATAACTCGTTATTGCCCCTGCTTCGGAGATGAGGGAAGAGGATACCTGTGTGGGTGGTTGACAAATCTTCGAGTAGACAAGTGACGAGATGCCGGGACATAGTCGTAGGCTTTGATCCCTAACTTTTGCCTGGACCGCCCTTTCGGGTTTTCAGTCCACCGGGATACCCATTTTCGCCCAAGCCGCCTTTTCAGGTTTTCGACTTGCCGGGTGTACATATTTTTTTGTTTCATCCCTTGTTTTTGCCCGAACCCTTTTGGTTCGACGGGAAGTCCTTATTTTCGCCTAGGTGTGTCAACCTAGCGGGTCTTTGATTATGCGCAGTATTTTTTCGACTATGTCCACGCTCTCAGAACGTAGGGAGTTGCCCCTGTTGGAAGTATTTTGCCATGCCCCAGATAATGGGCAATGCTCCTACTGTGCCCCTTGATTGGAGGTACTTCTGTTCACAAGGTGTTCATCGTGCGAATTTCCCTGATGTTCAAACAAATAGTCATATGCAAACAAGGTTATTTTAAGAATGCAAAAGCCTATGTCTGTCTTGAATTTTGAAAATGCATTTTTTGTAATACAGTGCGGTGTCAACTCAAGATTTTACAGCAAACCTTCAGGAGTCAGGATACCTTCGTAACAGTATGCTTTCGAACTAACCCATGCTTCAGCTAGGACTTTTTAGGGTTATATCGTGGCCTGGTTCACGGTTTAAGAAACAAAGGATAAAGGCTCAAATTTTTTTGTACCCAACCGCTCTTCGTGATGTTCTCCAAACCTAAACTCAGTTGATCATACGTTAGACCTTGTTTGAGTCTTTGCTTTGATTTTCCAGTGATGATTCGGATGTTGATAACTTATTTTGAATAGGCAGTCATTTTCTTTGCTGAGGGTTTGTAGGACCTCTTTCTTTTTGATTTTGTTATCCCTGTTTTTGCCTGAGCTGTTTCCTTTTTGGAATTACAGTCAGCGGGATGCCCCAGTTTTGTAAGTCTCCTTCATGGGTTTTGACTTGATGGGTCTTTTTATTGTTTGAGATAATGACTGCCTTTCTTTATTGATTATTCGGAACCATCATTGTCTTTCTTCGTTTTGTAAGGACCTCTTTGGTGCCATTTGTTATGCACCTGGATCAACTGAGAGAACTACCCTGCCCCAGGTTATGATTAAGGGTTTTAAATTTCGAAAAGAAAAACTCCTACTTCTTTGGCTCAGAGGGGTTGACGAGGGATTATCACCCTTATTACTCCAGTGTTTAGGAATTGAAACAATGCCTGTACCTCATCAGCGGGGTCTGTTCAAAAGCATACTGTAAAGATCGCGGTATCGTTTTCGTCATCCTCCCTCAAGAGGCTTGGAATTTTCCATTAAGAGTTGACCATCACAAAAATATGAAAGCAGTTTTAAGCATAGTAAACATAATTAAATCAAGACAGACATGTGTAATGCATTCATGAAATAACAGAGTTTAACATGATAATTGTTTATCTGAACGAGAAAAGAAAAATACAACTTGAATTCAAATGAACAAAATTCTCTCGACCCTAGCCATGTTTTGGCAATGGAGCCGTGATTACGTTGGGAGTCTCGGCAGGCTCGAACTCGATTTCTTTGGCATTGATCATGTTCTGAATCTTGTACTTCAGTGCCCAATAGTCCTCAGTATCGTGCCCCGGGCTATCAGAATGATAAGCACACCTCGCTTCTGGGTTGTAGCTTGGAGAGGAGGTCTTGGGGTTTGCAGGAGGGTTGATCACCGCAATCAGGTTCATTTTCAACATGTGCTGCAATGCTTGTGACCATGGCATGTTAATGTTGGTGAATTGTCTTTTAGGCTCGTCCGGCCTTCGCTGGCTTCCCTTTTGTGGTTGGCGGCGTGGTGCAGAACCAGAAATCATGACTGCCCCTGCATGTTGGTCACGACGACTCTTTTGGCTGTATGCAGCATTAGATTCTTTCCTTCCCGTGTAAGGCTTTTTGTGAGTATCAGAAGGTGTGGCCTCTTGAATTTTCCCACTCTTGATACCAGCTTCAATTCTTTCGCCGGTCAGGATGAGGTCGGTAAATCCAGCAGATGAATTACCAATCAGGTGGTTGAAGAATGGCCCGGATAGGGTCCCCAAGAACATATCAACGAGTTCCCGGTCAGTTAATGGAGGCTGCACCCTTCCAGCAAGGTCTCTCCATCTCTGCGCGTATTCCTTGAAACCTTCACCCGATCCCAACGACATACCCTGGAGTTGGGTACGTGTAGGAGCAAGGTCGGCATTATATTGATACTGCTTATAGAAAGCAGTTGCCAACTCCTCCCAGTTACGAACTTTGGTCCCATCCAGCTGATAGAACCATTCGAGGTGAGTCCCTGAAAGACTTTCCTGGAAGAAGTGGATCCACAAGTTCTTATCCGCTGAGTATGGTTGGATTTTCCGAACATAAGACCTGAGATGTAGCTTGGGACAAGACGCCCCGTCATATTTGGTGAAGGATGGTGCTTTGAACTTCCGAGGGATGATCACACCAGTAGACAAACCCAGATCTCCAAAATCCAGCCCAGGTACCTGTTGTATTTCTATAGCATTCAAACGGTCTTCCAACTGCTTGTACTTGTCGTCAGCAGGGGGTATTGTTCGTCGTTGAAATCTGTCTCGTTGTCGGAGACCACTGGACTAGGCACCTCTCTCTCATGGTGACTGCTTTCCCTCATAGATGGGGTAGTCCTTTCAGATTCCGTCTGCAGTGTGTTCCCAGATCTGCGTCTAGGGCTGAACAAAACAGTCCTCTTCTTCTTCTTTTCCTTCTTCAAGAGCAGAGCTTTCAGATCTTGTTGCCCCTGGGTCAAATTCATGATCAGCCCTTGGAACTGGGCGTTCTGAGCCTGGAGGGCCTTGATAGTGTGCTCGGTTGAGGATTCAGGATTCATGACGAGACTGCTGAAATAAACAGCGAAGAAGGTAAGCAACCTGCAGAGAATGGATACCTGTTATGCAATGGTGTGTATGATATGCATGCAATGATTTCAAGGACCTCGCGGGGTAAACAAGAAAACTTGTTAGCATTGGAATTTATAGCTTGATTGAAGGACACCCATGTTGTTGAGAACTCTTCTTCAAGGGTCAAAGGCTCACCATATCCAGTGGGTCATAGCCTCTGACTTTAGTCATCATGTCTAATTTTGATTTCCCAGCAACCTTGGTTAAGGGAACCTTCTTCAGGAGTCAGAGCTCACCATATCAAGTGGGTCATAGCCTCTGACAACCTTGGCTAGAGGAAAATAAATCCTCTTTGCCCCTTGCTAGATGTTTGATTTATCATGACCTGCATCACAAGCCCTTGAGATCCTTGAAATGGGTTAGGATGTATGCGATGGTATGATGTCATGATGCATGGGGTAATATGAATAAACCCTGTTATGAGTCCCAATTAAGGACTATAAACAAACCCTGCAAGAAATTCAGTATAATTTGTTATGAGTCCTAATTAAGGACCATAGGCAAAACCTGCAAGAAACAAGTGTCAGGTAACAAGCATGCAGATAGTCAAGTACGAAGGCACACAAGTCACACAAGAGAAGCCCTTAGAGTTTAGGCCAGCATGAGGTCTAGGTATTACCCTCTTGCAGTTGGTTGGTTCATACCTGTCCTATCAAAGTAACCGGGTTCTTAGAGGATCCTAATATCATTGACTACCCTCAATCGGTCATAACTCCAGCATCGCAATCTTTTCTTGCGGCCAGAACCATCACGAGAGTTTAGCCTCAATGGGCGTAGCATACTGCTACTGTTCTAATGGCCAAGTTGTGTCATTTAAGGTTCTAAGGTCTGTTGGTGCTTAATGACTCCTTGGAAGACCCATATTCTCCCCGTTTCAACACGAGGGATATCGGTACAGACCAAGGCGCCACACCAACGTAGCCACTGCTTCACCCATGTCGGTATACGCCGGACAGGTCCCTCACAGCTTATGCTACCTAAACAGGGTATCCCCAGATCCGGGTTAGGATCTATGTAACTCCCATGCAACCCACAATAGTAAAGCAAGCAAATCAATACAATTGAAAACATAGTTATGAACTAGCCCTAAGGTACACCTCACTTTAAATTTAAGTCCCCAGCAGAGTCGCCAGTTCTGTGATCGGTGGATCTGGAACTGACTGTTTAAAGCTGGTTCGCGAAAATGTCGCGGAAGCAAGAGTCGCCACCGTCTTTTATTTTCTCCAAATGGAAAGGACAAAAGCACAGAAAAATTCCTTATAGAGATTGCTCTCGGTTCGGGAGGTAGATTATAGAAAGGGAAGGTGTTAGCACCCTTTCTATCCATGGTTATCCATGGGCTCTTAGATATTTGCTCATTTGTGTTTTCAAAAATGGTTTGTTTGCTTTTCAACTGTGGGTTTTAAAAAGTTTCTTTGAAAATTCCAGTTCGACTCTTGTATCGGTCCTCAAGAGTGTTTGAAAAATTGCTTTCGAAAGCTTTTTGAAAAGGTGTCGGTGTGAAAAGTATTTTTTGATTTGTTTTTGAAATTAGAGAAAGTATCTAGAGTCGTCTACCTACCCTAAGGAATTCGTCTGTGTAGATGTCCTTTAAAGTAGTGCCATCCCACCATTGAGAGGTAGGTAGCACCACCGTTGGAGGTGTTCGGGTCAATTCGAGGTTCGGGACATGGTGATCACCAGAGCAATGGGAAGACACCTTAGAAGCTACCCTCATGCCAGGTTCCCGGATCATGAGGACTTACTAAGACATCCTCTACTCGACGATCACCTTTCGAGGCAAGGCAACAATGAGGCGTACCCTAGGGGTGGTGTGTGATTTGTGTGTCAGATTCATTTATTTTGTCTTGTCATGTTATTGGTGTTCTACGCTTGATTTTATTTAGACGTTCATTCTTGCATGCTTTGTTTAACAGTTAAGATATTTGCGGGAAAAGTAAATTTTAAGCTATTACAAATGGCGCGGGTCCACATCGCCAAAATTAACCAGGACCCGATTTGACAGAAAATAAATAAATTAAAAGAAAAGAAAGTGCGAGAAAGTTAATTACATGGCTTCGGGAAAGGTACATAATTATTTAAGCAAAAATAAAATAAATGTGCGAATAAACAATTAAGTCGAAATGAGGGCGTTGGACCCTTTTTGCAAAATATTAAAATTACATGAATTAATTAATTTAAGAAAGGAAATTGTTCTTTTTTGTATTTTTTGTATTTTTAGTATTTTAGGATTTAATGAAAAAAGGAATTAATTAAAATTAAAATAAAATGCTAAACCTAATTCTAATTATTTTTAAGTTATTAAGAAAAATATTGAAGTTTTTAACCTAAATTAAACCTAATTTTTGTATGCAAATTTAATTATGAAAATAAATAAAATAAATAATATTATTGTGAAAAAAGAAAAATTAAAAAGGAATAAAATATTAATTAAACCTAGTTCTATATTTTTTAGATTTTTGTTATGAAAGGAATTAAAATTAAAGTCCTAATTTAAACTAATTAATTTACATGCATTTATTTACAAGAAAAATTAAAATAAAATATTTATTATATTTTTTATCTTTTCTGATTTTTATGCATTTTTTATATTTATGAAAAATAATTAATTAACTGAACAAATAATGATTAAGAGGAATAAAAAAAATAATATAAAAAAAGGTAAAGAAAATAAAAAGGATGTGCAAACCTGGGGGTTCAGACCCCAATATGGAGGTTAGATCCTGGAAATTCTGGCCCAACAATCTTGGCCTGTTTGACTTTTGCCAGGTAGCATGTTGCAGTGTTGACCAGGGTGCAACGTGCTCTTTAGATCTACACCTTTGATTTGATCTCCCAGGACGCGTGGATGACTGGATTATGGAGGTGCACGCTGTGCCTTGATATTGAAAACGCACGTGAATTCTTGTTGAAAAATAATATGGACGTAAGGTAGACCTGGGGTTCGAACCCAGGTCATATGCTTTGCCATCACTTCTGCTTGCCAGCTGAGCCAATTGCACGTTCTAATTAATAAACAACTAATAAATATTATAAAGAAAAACAAATGGTCAGTGGTTCAACGCGCGAAATATTTAAACGTTCCCATCAGTGCCTCCCACGTAATCATCTTCTTCGTGGCCTTTTTTATTTTTCTGAAATAAACACATTAAGCCACGGTTTCTTAACTGCTCTCCTAGGCACGCTTTGGAAAAATAGCGACTAGGCCTAGGAGGTCCATAAATTAGGCGCGAGGGCATCCTTGTAACCGTCTGAACGCCCTGAGTTGAATGGTGGTGGTCTTGAGGGCCAATTTTTCCTCGTTTCAAAATCCCTAATTTGCAGCTTTGTAAACCCTAGAAAACAGTCATGGCGAAATCGTACACAATGCATAATAATTCAATCAAAACATTGGGTTAGCTTCAGAACAAAGTAATTAACATGAATCAAACTTTAAAATTCTCAAAGAATGCATGGATTGATATGCACGATTCTGAAATTTTTCATGCACAGGTCAGGTTCAATATACCAATTCTTTAAGCTTTGAGGAATGATATTGATTGGAACACGTTCAGTAGACCTTGAGGAAGCTATTGGAATAGAAATTCTGCCTTGAATCGCCCTGGAAGTGAACTTTCAGTTTTGAGTTTCTTGCCAATTTTTCAAAGTTTGATAATGGCTTTTGGAGCAGCTGTGCGTGTTTTTTTGATTAGGGTTTCCTTTAGGCTTATGTACTGAGTCCATTAGGTTAACAAATTTGATTAGAATCTCTTGTATTCATGAATTTGAAGATTTGATTTTTCACCATGATTTCCATATCTTTTTCCATGTGTTTTTGGTTCAATTAGGATCCAATCAAACCAAATCTTCCCATATTTGAATGTGCACGAATTCTTGAGGCTAAAACATGTATAAAAAGATTTGTTAGGTTAAGTTACATATTTTTCACATATTTAATTTATTTAAGTGAATTATTATAAATAAAAATTCAAATAAATAAATAAAAAATGAGAAAATATTTCCCTTTGGGCCAAGTGGTCGTGCACATGCCATGGATGATGAATTATGGAGGAAAAATGGGCCCATTAGCAATTTTAGGTCATTTGAATCAATGTTGACTTTTCAAAATATCCAAAAATTTCCCAACTTCCACAAGGCATAACTTGCTCAATTTTTAAGATTTTCTCATGTTCTTGGACATTTTGGAAAGCCCTTTGAGTCCTCTAACCAATGCCTTTGGTCCCATGTCATTTTGATTTACCAATCTCAAGTTATGGCCTTTGACTTAAAGTCCCTTTTTGTTGACTTTTGAAAATGACCTATAATGTTGAAATTGATAACTTTTTGTGAGAGAATTTCTTGGACTTGAAGTATGAAGATGAGTTGTAGGAAATGTCTTTCTCTTCAAAATGAGCTTTGGATGGAATTTTTCTAATAATCCATGTGAAAGTTATGCCCTGGTCAATTTCAGTTGACTTTTTCAACTGTCCAAATAAGGAAACTTTTGCATTTTAATGATTTTTGAGCCAAGCTTTGAGAATCATGATCAAGCATTGATCAAATGATGTTTGTGGCTTCAAAATGATATGTTGACCAAAAATTTGAACTTTTGACTGTCAAATGACCATTTTGCCCCTACAGTTGACTGTAGTGCAATTAGGGTTTTGACTGTGCAATTTTGTACTGAATGCCTTGAAACTTGATATGAGGATACTTGACCATATTTGTAAGCATGTGAGACTTGATTGGACCTTTGGAAATTTCATTTTCTTGATCAGAACACAAACCCTAGTTTTGACTGCTTAGGAGGCCTTTACACTGTGCAACCCTTGAGGAACTTTGCAGCTTGACTTGGCAATTTCTTAAAGAATATGGGAGGGCAAATTTTGGGGTACAACAGTTATGATGGAAACATCTTCAACTGTAACTAACAGAATCATAGTCTTCTCAAACAGGATCTCCTTATTATCCATCAGGCGCTGGACACCTGATTTCAAAAAATGGCAACCAGCAGGCAGAATTGAACATAAGTGGCAACCTTCGCCACAACCCAGAAATAAACCGGCCAACAATATATTCTTCTTAACTGTCATCAAAGGAGTAGAAACATCTTCCACAGAGGTCACAAATAAATCATCGTCCACAGCATTTACTCCAAGACCATGCTTGGGCATAGGAGCGGTTATGACGTTGGGTTTCTCCGGAGCGTCAAACTCAATCTCTTTAGCTTCGATCAAATCTTGCACTTTATTCTTCAAGGCCCAACAGTTGTTTGTATCATGACCTGGGCTATCGGAGTGATAGGCGCAACTGGCGTTCAGGTTATATAGCGGAGATGTGGTGTTGGGATTCTTTGGGGCTTCTCTCAGAGTTACCAGGTTGGTCTTCAATAATTGTGGTAGAATTTGAGACAAGGTCATATTAAGCCGAGTGTACTGTCTTTACGGTCTCTCCATTCTTTGCTGATTGTTGCTTCGTGGGGAAACAGTGGGTCTTGATATTACTACTGCATTTACTACTTGACAACGTTCAGGTCTGCTTTGGCTCCTCAAGCCATAGACTACACTAGCTTCTTTCTTACCAGTGAAAGGCCTCTTTTCTGCACTTGATGAAGTACCTTTCTGTATCTTACCACTTTGGATACCAGCTTCTACTCTCTCCCCAGTTAGGATCAATTCAGTAAACCCAAATGATGAACTGCCGATCAGATGGTTGAAAAATGGACCAGACAACGTCCCTAGAAACATGTAAACCAACTCCCTGTCAGACAAAGGGGGTTGGACTCTTCTGGCCAAATCTCTCCACTCCTGAGCATAGTCCTTAAAGCCTTCGCTTGCACTTACAGACATACCCTGGAGCTGAGTACGAGTGGGAGCAAGGTCGGCGTTATATTGACACTGCCTATAAAAAGTAGGAGCAAGGTCCTCCCAGTTTCGGACATTAGCTCCTTCCAATTGATAATACCATTCAAGCTGAGTACCTAACAGACTATCTTGAAAGAAATGTACCCACAAATTTCTATCAGCAGTGTAAGGTTAGATTTTTCTAACATACGAGCGGAGATGGAGTTTTGGACAGGATGCTCCATCGTACTTGGCGAAAACCGGAGCTTTGAATTTATGAGGGATCATCACCCCATATGCTAGTCCCAGATCTCCGAAGTCCAAACCAGGTATCTTCTGAATCTCCATAGCGCTCATACGGTCTTCAAGTTGTTTGTACCTATCCTCAGTAGGAGGATACTGCTCATCAATCAGCATCATTATCAGAGACCACAGGACTGGGACCCTTTTCTTCCTCTTGGACCTCTTCTCCTTTGGATGGAAGAGACAGATCAGCTTCCTGTCGCAACCTATTCCTAAATCTGTTACCCATATTTAGAAGAACCACCTTCTTCTTCTTCTTCTCCTTCAGGATGAGAGTCTTCAAATCCTCTTTCCCTTTAGCCAAGTTCAAGAACATCTCTTGGAATTGGGCATTTTGCACCTGAAGAGCTTTGATGGCTTGATCGATAGGTATTTCAGAAGATATTTCATGCTGAAATAAACAACGAAGAAGATGAGAAACCTGTAATGGTACCTGTAATGATGTGCATGATAATGGGATGCGTATGTAATGATTTCAAAGACTTTGGGAGATTTAAATTTGCAAACCAAGAAATGAACAAACTTTATTAGATTAACTTGTAAAAATGTTTAACAATGCCTTTAAGGCGTTACAAAAGAAATAAGCGGAAAACAAATTTAAATTAGGAAAAAAGCAAAATCAGAAATCCCATGGACGCTTCCCCTTCGTGCTGACGTAGTCATTGATCGTCCTTTCATTCTCAAGTTGCCTGGTGAGCTTCAAGATCTTCCTTTCTTGCTCATGGTACTTCTCTCGGTAGGTATCCCTCTCCTCCTTCAGCTGAATCCGGGATCTCTTTAATGCCCCAAGATCAATGGGCATGTAAGGATAAAGGACTGTATAAGGAATGCCCTCTTCATTGGTAGGCTCCACAATTACTGGCAATACAGCTTCATAGGGCATCCCAAGCTTCTGGGCTCGAGCTCGGACCCACTGGAGATAAGGTTGCATAGGGAGAGAAGTCTTTGGTCCTAGTTCTTGAGGGTCAGACCTGTTCACCATGCCCCAGTCTCGTATAAACCTCCGACGGTGCTCGTCAATGTCCTCCTTGTAGTCAAATGCAATATCTGTAAGAAGTAACTCATGAGGACCGTATCTCCGAGCACGACCAAACTGTCGCAAAGCTAAACAAGGGTTATAGGTTATTCCCCCTCTGATTCCAAGAAATGGGACATTAGGGTATCCCCCACATCGATCAATGACAGCAATGCTTTCCAAAGCCTTATAACTCCAAAGAATGTATGTATGGGCAAGGGACATTATCCTGTAAGACCATCCTAACCCTTCCTCATTCTTCAACACAGACTTGGAGAGGTACGAAATAAACCACCTCGCCAGGAGCGGCATGCAACACATGAGGGT
This sequence comes from Vicia faba, assembly GCA_948472305.1. Lineage (NCBI taxonomy): Eukaryota > Viridiplantae > Streptophyta > Magnoliopsida > Fabales > Fabaceae > Vicia > Vicia faba. The sequence continues at coordinate 324,148,469 of OX451738.1, read as the reverse complement.
TCCTCTTCTTCGCATAGTACGAGTATAGAGGGCATGTAAGATATCACCCAGAAGAGTAGGTACAGGATTGCGAGACAGGAAGATTTTAACCGCATTCACATCTATGAAGGAATCTGGATTCGGGAAAAGAACCAAACTGTAAATAAGGAGAGCCAAGATGTCTTCAAAATCCTGAAAGTCTAAGTTATCATAGAATAGTTGAGCTTGATCTATCAGAAACTTGGCTAAGAAACCTTCAACCCGGCTTCGTGTTTCCCAATTAGATACTAAATCAGCCCGCTTCAAATGTAAAGCTGAAGCAATGTCTTCTGGTCTAGGAGTCTCTTCCAAAACCGTGAAGGGCATCTGCTCAAGGATGGATATGCCCAATAAGTGAGAAAACTCTTCCATAGTGGGAACTAGCTGATAATCCGGGAAAGTGAAGCAATGATGCACCGGATCGAAGAACTGGAAAAGCACACTCATCATCTGCTCATCAAACTTTGAGGTAACCAAACTAAGAAGCTGACCATGTCTTCTAATGAATGAAGAAGTATCAGAAACTCTCGAGGATAAATCTTTGAGTTGAGCAGGTATTTGCACAAAGTTAACTCAAATCTGTGTACGGAAGCCATAATCTGCAAAATAAAAAAAAGATAAATCCCCTCGGTCTTTGAAATGGTTAGTATAATGAAGTATGCATGCTATGTTATGATGCATGATGTCATGGTAAAATACACAACAGGTATAGCAGATAACAGGCATGGTGTGATATGGTGGGAGAACTGACAGGATTTTGCGTTTGTGTTTGCAAATGTTTCGGTTTAGCAAGAGTCGCCACCGACTTTTTATTTTATCCTAAGGAAAGGTCAAAAAGCACAGGAAAGACCTTTGAGATGTTTTCTTGGGTTCGGGGAGTAGATTATGAAAAGGGAAGGTGCAAGCACCCTTTTCATCCATGGTTATACATGGGCTCTTAGTTACTTATTTAGATCACTTGCTTTGCTTTTCCAATTGTTTGAAATTGTGCTTTGTGTGTGGTTTTGAAAGATGTTTTGAAAAGAGGGCATCATTGTGGAAACCTTTGTAATGATTCTTGTTTGAATGTATACAAAGGGGTTTTTGTCTTTTGAAAAGATTTCAATGTTTTGAAAGTTTGTTTTGGGAAATGTTTTGAAATTGTGTTGTGAAGTGTGTTTGAAAATAGCAAGGATGTTTTTGCAAGCTTTTTTTTTATCAAGTAACTAAGAGCTATCTACCCTATTTTACTCAAAGATCTTTCTTATGTTTTAACCCTTTTAATAGTGTTGTTTCACCATTGCATTTGGTGAACAACCTTGTCTTAGGATGTTAAACGGGACAGGCGCGGGTCATCGTATAGACCATGATAGCAATTGTGTCAAGTATCTTTGGCAAATTTCTTGAGGGACTTGATCATTTTTGTTTAGCCAACTAAGATAGCGTCATCGAGGGACTACGATCTTTTGTTTTGTTTTTGTTTTGCCAGAGTACCCAACATGCATACCATGACCCATTTTTGAAGGCAACAAGTGGATTATAACCCTAGGGGTGCAAGTGTGTATTGTGTTTGATTTTCATGCATTTTTGTCTTTGATTAGGTCAAACTATTTGTTAATTTGGATTTTTGCATACAAACCCTAATTCTCTAATCATGGCATAACTGAAAGCGTAAAATGCGAGAATTTAAAGTTCTAAGCTATTACAACATGATTATGGGGATGGGGGTACAATTTTGAATAGGGGGTATTTGACAAGAAATATAAACCCTAGTTTACTATTACATCCAAATTGAATCTCAAATGCATCAATATTTAAATGTATAATATTTAAATAGACAAGATAAATAAATATTAAATAATATGTATTATGCAAAAAAGAATTTTTGTTTGTTTATGTATGCAAAAGTATTTTTAATGTAAAAAGTATAAAGAAATAAATAAAAAAAAAGATTAATTTCATTTGTTTTAAGGGTAAACCCTAATTTCTTTAAGAAAATAAATACTATATATTATTTATATACAAAAAATATATTAATATGTGTAAAAATGAAATATACTTAAAAAGGTACTTTTTAGTATAAATAATAATAAAAATAAAAATGTAATATTTTTGTATTTTTATTCTAAGTATTTAATAAAATAAAAGTATATATATATATATATATATATATATATATATATATATATATATATATATATATATATATATATATATATATATATATATATATATATATATATATATATATATATATATATATATATATATATATATATATATATATATATATATATATATATATATATATATATATATATATATATATATATATATATATATATATATATATATATATATATATATATATATATATATATATATATATATATATATATATATATATATATATATATATATATATATATATATATATATATATATATATATATATATATATATATATATATATATATATATATATATATATATATATATATATATATATATATATATATATATATATATATATATATATATATATATATATATATATATATATATATATATATATATATATATATATTAAATATATTAAATATGTATAATATAAAATAAAATATGTACAAAAATAAATTATATTTTAAATAATATTTTCAGTATGAATAAAAATAAGAAAAAAAAATAAAAGTATAATTTACATATTATTTTCAAATTTAATTAAATAATACAAAAGTACTTAAAATGTTTTCTATATTAGAAAAATTAAAATAAAATGCTAAATAAATGTAAAAAATTATGAAAATATTTTTTAGGCATTTTTTATATTTGGAAATAAATAAACAAAGTCAGAAAAGAAAACAAAAATGCAAAAATGTGAAAATACAAGAAATTGGGCCAGGGGGTGCTAAACTGAAACATGGAGGTGTTAGAAGCAAGCCAGGCCAAGCCCATCCCAAGCCAACTTCATCTTCTTCCTTCAGACAGAAACGCGCGCGTGCCTTGGTTCAAATGCTAGATCCTGTATACGTGATCTTTTGCAAAAACTCACAACATCAAACTTGTAGAGAATTTCAATACGATTCTAACCATATAAAGCATTAATCCTAACTCTCAAAGACCAGAGAGAATTTCTCTGGCCCTAAAATCTGACCTAGTTTTTTCAGCATGTTCATGGATGAAATTCTCCTAGCACACTTAATATAAATGAAAGCTGAGCATATGTATGGCTTCCTAGCAATGAACACTACATTTTTTATTCACAAACCTAAGGCTAAATGTTCATAAATAGAGAGATAGAAAGTGAGGAAAAACCTGTTTCAGTTGGATTCGTGTAGGGCAATGCAGTGCTTCTCAACAAGTTTTGAGGTGTCTGGTAGCTTGCCTGAACTTCACTTGATCTTTTCCAATAGCTAGCTTTCCTTGTAAGTCCCTGAATCAGCCTCTAGAACTCAACCTGCACAAGCTTGAAATGAAAATGGTGAACACTGTAAATGGAGTTACAGTTGGCAATGGAGGTTTGGGATAGCTTGAGTGAGTGGAATCGATGGTGTTTGAAGCAAAAAGGGGCAAAACGCACGAGCCAAATGAGCTATGGCACTTAAGTTGCAGCACCTGCCCTGTTTTGCCAAAGAAGTGTGATTTCTGGCTATGGGAGGTTTTGAGGCTCAAGTACTCATGTTTCTTTCTCAAAGGGTTGTGTGAAAGTTGTTTGTAATGTTTGTGTAAGTTCACAATGGCTGGTTTTCAAGTTGTCAAGTGTTTGGACAATTTCTTATTTTTGAAGCCAAGATGTGGAAGTTGTGATCAGGCCTGTACTAGCCATCAAATATGCTGCATACTTTTCTATTGGCCCCCTCAATTTGTGGATTTTATTTGGATTCTGAGATATGGACCAATGCTCAAGGGAGAGTGGTTTGACATAAAGCACACTTTTGCAAAAATGGAAATGTGCATTTTACCATTTAGGGATTAGTTTTGTGTACAATGTCCAAATGACCAAGATAATGCATTAGCTCAATGGATTTGCATTAAATTATGGTGTGTGAAATGGTTTAGAGGCCTGAAAACTAGTACAAAGCATGCTGGTTTGAAAATGCCACTTGAGTGAACATGAATTTGCCATGGATACAAAGTGAGTTTTTGCCAACTTCAAGTATTTGATTCTCCCTAACCACAAATGTGTTTGAGGAGTTCTTGGATAATTTGGAAAGCTTGCAACATGCTCTATAATCCATCTTTGAAATTCAACTTGATACTCCAAGTGGAACTATGTGAAAAATGTCCAAGAAGATAGGTCAAAATCCTGCCTAAACTAGGGCAAACTTTCACGAAGTTAAAAGTTTTAGGGACCCTTGTTCCAAAAATAATAACTTGAGATACAAGCTTCTTTTTAGAAAACTTTGTGAATCAAAGTTGTAGACTTTGTGGAGGACTACAACTTTCATGTTGTAAGTTTTGTTTGAATCCATTTGCATCATGGTGAAAATGTGGGGCAAAGTTAGGAAAAATTAAGAAAATTTCATAACTTAGAAAAATTCTAAGTTATGAAAATTTTCAATTTCAAACCCTAATTTGCAATTTTGGGTTTCTTGATGAAAAAGTTTCATAATTTGACACATCTTGATGAAAAATGACCCTTGGCACTTGATTTTGACCAAAAAGTCAAAGTTTGACTTTTCAGTGTACAATCAAATTTTGATCAGTTGACTGAAAAATTCATCTGTCAATCACATGCATTTGAGATCTTTTGAACTTGTCGAATAGGTCAATATGATTCCATTGTGCCCTTGAGTCCTTTGTTGATTTTGAATTGCCATTGGCTAGGTCAAAAAGTCAGAAATTGCCTTTGTACAGTCAAAACCCTAAAAATGACCATTTTGCCCTTTTGGTGATCTGATCAAATTTCTTGTGGAGTTGTGGTCCAAACTTGATAAAATGGTTCATATGAGTTCATAATGTTGATGTGGGTCAAAATTCATGAGGTTTGACTGTAAATTGGCCACAGTTGACTTTTTCCCTAATACAATTGATTTCTAGGTCAACTGTCCAATTGACTGGGCAAAAATTTGATTCAAGGATTGAAACTTGGTATGGACAAACCTATGAGTACAATATGAAGTATGAAAGTCAATTTGAGCATTGAAGGTCCAAACATTCTTGTGCAAACTCAAACCCTAGTTTAGGTCATCAGTGCAAGGAGATGTCTTGAGCAGTGCAAACCCTAACTTAGTCTTGAGTTCCAAGAGCCTTGTGATGAGAAATGTTGATAAAATGAGAGGGAAAATTTTGGGGTACAACAGTTGCCCCTGTTCAATCTTCTTGAGCATGAAGAGTTAGATTGACAAGTTTGCCTTTCGTGACTCGAAGGTAAAAGAGGATTGGACACTAGAGTGCCCGTAAATTTGCACTCATCAAAATGTATCTGAGGGAATGGGCTTAAAGATGCCATTTGGAGATGGTAGAATATTTCTGGAGATGGTCTTAGAGATTCCATCCAAAATTTGTTTGTTGAAGATCAGTAGAATGAACGTCAAAATGGTATCCGTATTTGGAACGTATCTGAGTTGTATCTGGAGACTGGGTTTGTATGAGCAAAGGAATGGCGTATGTGTCTAGAGCATATCCAAGTTGTAACTGTATTTGGTTCTTGAATGAATATCAGAATGACTGCCATGTCTGGAGTGTATCTGTATTTTGAATGGGTGACAGAGAAACATATGTGTATGGGGCCTCCATGTGCTGGAGATAAATTCCGAATGAGTGACAGAATGGCAACCGTGTCTGGAGCGTATCTGGACTGTATCTGAAGTTGAGATATGTATGAGTAGCAGAATGACTTCCGTGTCTGGAGTGTATCTGTACTGTAACTGGGATCCGGACAAGTGACAGAATGACTTCCGTGTTTGGAGTATATCTGAACTTGAAGTTGATAGTTGAATCTGAATGAGAAATAGAATGGCCACCGTGTCTGGAGCGTATCTAATCTGTATTTGATTGTTGAAGTCTGAATGAGTAATAGAATGACCGCCGTGTTTGGGGTGTATCCATACGGTATCTTGACTTGAAATTCTATATGAGTAATAGAATGACCGCCGCGTCTGGGGTGTATCCATACTGTATATGAAATCTCTGATTAGTTGTTAACGATAACTTTTTAATCTTATCCTAAAAGGGTAGAATGTTAGCTAAAGCACAAAGTTATGTTGCATGATATGTATGATGCAATAAAATATGTTCTATTAATGAATGTAATGGATGTGCGTGTAAGCTGAGTAGCTGTCTTGCTGAGGAAAATAAATCCTGGATAACTGGAGATAATGAAATCTTTGACTGCTGTCGGGGAAAGTAAATCCTTGACCGATGCTGGGGATTCCAAAAATCTTTGATTTGTTGAGAATGAGAAATCCTGGGACCACTGCTAGGGATTAAAAATCCTTGGTGACTTGTGGGGATTAACAAGAGTTTTGACAACTTCTGTGGGAAATGAGGATTCTTCATGACCTTCCTGGGGAAATAAGGAAAAATCCGACGACCTCTACTGGGGAATTAAAACCTGGGAGGCTTCAAATGGAGAAATATGAACTAGAATCTTCGTTCTGTTGAGAAATAACTCTGTGGGGAGAGTGTTTATTCTGCCTGGGAAATCAGGAGCTTGGGTTGTATTCCCATCTATCTACTTGGGAATTATCCTAGTTAGGGATAAGACAAAAAGCTAATTGTTATCTGGTTGATTCTCAGACTTTTTAGATAACCTGCTGGGGAAGTTGGGGAAAACTGAATGGTTCCAGCTGGGGATTGATAACTGGAAACTTGACTCTGTTGGGGGAGAAGGCTTCAACTTCGCTGAGGGTCTGTGGTTCAAAGTTTTCGGGCTCCACTGGGGATCGGGAGTTTAGAGACTTAACTCTGATGGGAATTTTAAAATTTAACTCCACTGGGGATATGTACCTCAAGGTTTTGGCTTTGTTGAGGATCTGAATGACATACTGCAGGGGATTTCTTCTGGAATAGCCTAAAGACGTTTTCCTATACTTTTGACCTAACAATAATTATCCTTTCTCATTTTGTTTTATTTGTAAGCAATGATTATATTCAAATGCATATGCCTATTTAACAAACCATTGGATGTTTTCAAATAAAACATAAGTGTAAAAAGAAAATAAAGGCAAGCAAATTTCTGCACTTTGAAGTATCTTTGTATTAACTTTTATAAGTATCTTTGTACAAAGGAGACAGACATCCTAGTAAGAGAATGTTGTCGTAAAAATTGACAAATTTTATACAAAAAGAAAGATGGCTATGTGTAACAATTCCATGGGGTTCCCCTTCTGCTATAGCCTTCACAACTTTGAGTATCTTGTCCATTTGTTGCTTCGTCCGCAGATGATTGGATTGATCAGAAGCCTGGAGCTTGTCCGTGAAGATATTGTCCTTAAAGTGATCCGACGAGACATAGGCATACGCTTTAATTCCCTAACTTTTTCCTGGACCGCCCTTTCGGGTTTTCAAATTGCCGGGTGTACATATTTTTTTTTATCCCTAATTTTTGCCTGAGCCGCCCTTTCGGGTTTTCGGTTCACCGGGATGCCCATTTTTGCCCAAGTCGCCCATTCGGGTTTTCAACTTGTGGATCATTTTATGCGTAGTATCTTTTGACTATGTCTGCGTTCGCAGGGTGCGGCAGGTCGTCGCCGTCCATGGTGGTTAGAATCATTGCCCCACCAGAAAAGATGTTCTTGATCACAAATGGTCCTTCGTAAGTAGGAGTCCACTTGCCCCTGGGATCACTTTGCGGCAAGATGATCCGCTTGATTACAAGATCTCCGACTTGATATACCTGACGCCTGACTTTCTTGTTGAAAGCTTTGATCATCCGTTTTTGATACGTCTGACCATGACAAACAGTAGTAAGTCGTTTCTCATCGATCAAATTAAGTTGATCAAGCCAGATCTGAATCCAATCGTCTTCGCTCAAACCAGTATCCTTCATGATCCTCAAGGAAGGAATTTAAACTTCCATAGGTAAAACAGCTTCCATGTCGTATACCAAAGAAAAGGGGGTTGCCCCGGTTGAAGTACGCGCCGTGGTACAATATCCATGTAGAGCAAACGATAACATCTCATGCCAGTCCTTGTAGGTGACTGTCATATTTTGAATGATCTTCTTGATATTTTTGTTCACGGCTTCAACAGCGCCGTTCATCTTTGGCCGATAGGGAGATGAATTGTGATGTTGAATCTTGAACTGCTCGCACAAAGCGGTGATCACAGTATTGTTCAAATTTGTACCGTTGTCCGTGATGATCCTGTCGGGGATACCATACCGGCATATGAGGTTCTTCTTGATGAAGCGGGCAACCACATTCTTTGTAACGGAGGCGTAGGAAGCTGTAGGAAGCTGCTTCGACCCACTTGGTAAAATAATCAATAACGACCAAGATGAAACGATGTCCATTGGATGCTGTGGGCTTGATCTCTCCAATCATGTCGATTCCCCACATCGCGAATGGCCAGGGAGCTGTTAGAACATTGAGAGGAACATGAGGAATATGTACCTTGTCAGCATAGACCTGACATTTGTGACAAGTACGGGAATATTGATGATAGTCAGCTTCCATGGTAGACCAGTAGTAGCCTGCCCTTAGAATCTTCTTAGCCATCGTATGTCCGCTCAAGTGGGTGCCAAAGGTGCCACTGTGTATTTCGGTCATGATCAACTCTGCTTCAACTTTGTCCACACAACAAAGTAGAACACAATCATGGATGCGCTTATATAGGATACCATTGCTCAAGAAGAACTTGGCAGCAAATCTCCTTAAGAACTTTTTGTCATTGACTGAAGCTACTTCAGGGTATTCTCGAGTCTGGAGATACCTTTTGATTTCATGAAACTAGGGTTGTTCCACTACTTCTTCGGTATTAATCTCATGACAGTGCGCAGGTTCGTCCATTCGTTCGATGGTGATTTGGGGAGCCTCATTATCCCAGTTGAGTTTAAACATGGAAGACATTGTAGCCAGAGCATCTGCTAGCTGATTTTCTTCTCGCGGGAAGTGCTCAAAGGTAATCTGCTCGAAATGAGGCAGCAATGTCAAGACATGTTCTTTGTATGGGATAATATTAGGATGTCTAGTGTCCCACTCTCCTTTGATTTGACTGATAACCAAAGCTGAGTCCCCAAATACGACCAAAGATTTAATTCCTAGGTCAATTGCAGCCTTGAGACCAAAGATACAAGCTTCATATTCAGCCATGTTGTTGGTACAACTGAAGCAAAGTCGGGCAGTGAAGGGTGTATGGCAACCTTCTGGAGAAATAAGTACCGCACTGATACCGTTGCCAAGTGCATTTGAAGCACCATCAAAGTACAAGGTCCATCGGGATCCTTGTTCAGGTCCGTCATACGGTCCGTTACCTTCAATGTTGTCCAATGTCATGATGTCCTCATCAGGGAAGTCGAATCTCATAGATTGGTAATCTTCGATGGCTTGATGAGCTAGATGGTCATCTAATACACTCCCCTTTATAGCTTTTTGGGTTGTGTACTGGATATCGTACTCAGTCAGGATCATTTGCCATCTAGCGATTCTTCCGGATATAGCAGGCTTCTCAAAGATATACTTCATCGGATCCATTTTAGAAATCAGCAAAGTGGTATGTGTCAACATATACTGCCTTAGCCGGCGAGCAGCCCATACCAAAGCGCAACAAGTTTTCTCGAGCAGTGAGTAGCGAGTCTCACAGTCGGTAAACTTTTTGCTAAGGTAATAAATGGCATGCTCTTTTCGGCTAGACTCGTCATGTTGGCCCAGTACGCACCCCATTGAATTATCCAAAACAGTCAGATACATGATTAAAGGTCTTCCTTCGACGAGTGGCATCAAGATAGGAGGTTCCAGCAAATACTCCTTGATTTTATCAAAAGCAACTTGACAATCATTGTTCCATTCAACCACCTGATCTTTCTTCAACAACTTGAAGATTGGTTCACAGGTAGATGTTAGGTGAGAGATGAACCTCGCAATATAGTTTAAGCGTCCCAAGAAACCTTTAACCTCCTTTTCAGTGCGGGGGGCAGGCATTTCTTGTATAGATTTGACTTTAGCAGGATCAACCTCAATGCCTTTGTTGCTGACGATAAATCCCAAAAGTTTACCAGACCTGACTCCAAAAGTGCACTTGCTAGGGTTCAGTCTGAGCTTATATTCCTTCAATCTGACAAACAGCTTTTGCAGGTGGTCGAGGTGTTCTTCTTTTGTCTGTGAACGGGCTATCATGTCGTCTACGTAGACTTCAATCTCATGATGTATCATATCATGAAACAAAGCTACCATGGCTCGCTGATAGGTTTCCCCGGCATTCTTCAGTCCGAATGGCATCACTTTATAGCATAAGGTACCCCACTGCGTAACAAAAGTAGTCTTCTCCATGTCTTCGGGGGCCATTTTGATCTGGTTATATCCCGAGAATCCATCCATGAAGGAAAATACCTTATGTTGAGCTGTGTTGTCAACCAAGATGTCAATGTGTGGTAGTGGAAAATCATCTTTAGGGCTAGCCCTGTTTAAGTCCCGATAGTCCACACACATTCTGACGTTGCCTTCCTTCTTAGGCACGGGCACAATGTTAGCAACCCATTATGGATAGGAAGTAACAACCAGAAAACCAACATTGAATTGTTTCATTACCTCAGCTTTGATCTTTTCAGACATGTCGGGCCTCATCCGGCAGACTTTTTGTTTGATTGGTGGACAATCTTCTCTTGTAGGGAGACGGTGAACCATGATATCTGTATCTAGTCCCGGCATATCTTCATAGGACCAGGCAAAGATCTCAACATATTCATTCAGCAGCTGAACTAGACGCTCTTTGACACTTGGCTCCAGGTTGGCACCCATCTTAACCTCTTTCTTGTCTTCCTCTGTTCCCAGATTGATGGTTTCTAGCAACTCTTCATGGGGCAGAATAGCCCTCTCTTCTTGGTACAAAATTCTGGCTAACTCTCTAGGCACTTCACAGTCTTCATCACCTTCGTACTCGGCATGATTGACCAAATTTTCAGAGTTACCGAAGGCTAAAGCAGAATAGTCACCCATGGAATCCGGAGTGGATGGGTACCTGCATTTTATGAGTGTGGGTGTGTGTAAGGGATAGCCATCCTTAAACAAAACAAAATGTAAAAGGAAAGAAAATGAACACAACAGTTTATAGATGAAAACGTCCAATGATTCACTTAAAAATGGCATATGATAATGAAGAAATCAAGCCCTTACAAATGGACCTATATGCTCCGGGTAAGGCATAAGGTGAAAATAGTGTACGAATTGTTTAATTATTACAGACCAAAATAGGAAATTGTTCAAAGATAAATTATTGGTTGATGAAACTGATGGGAATGAAGTCTTTCGCTTCCCAGTTGCTTAATCCTCCTTCAACGGTTGGAAAGATCCAATCTTCAAAGTTGTCTTCTTCATCATCATCTTCTAAGGCATTAATTCCATGGTGAGTGATTTTTAGGGGTGGTCCTCCAGCCCGGGAGCGACGCACAACTTTCTGGCCAGCAGCAGGAAAACCTAATCCAAACTTGTTTGTCTTGTGAGAAAACTCAGGTAGTTGCCCCCACACTGTACTCCTTCCCTCTTTGATTACAGCCTCCGCATCCTTGAGGGATGCCATCCTAGACACTGGCTTGGAAACGACAGGCACATCAATCATTGTCTTTGCAACTGCGACTTCAGGAGAAACCTCTTCAAAATGTTGGAAAGGTGTTTCTATGAACTCGCCATCCAACTCCATATAGCGGAAGGAGTTGAGGTGACTTATCATGTACTCTTCCTCCCCATGAACCGTTATAATCTTACCCTGAACTGGATACTTTAGCATTTGGTGCAGAGAGGAAGTGACTGCCCCAACATTGTGGATCCACGGCCTTCCCAACAAGCATGAATATGAAGGACGGATGTCCATCACATAAAAGGTAGAGTTGAAAATTTCTGTGCCCACTTTGACTGGAATGTCCACTTCTCTGTGAACCATCCTCTTAGAACCGTCGAAGGCTCTAACAATGATGTTACTGGGTTTTAGGGACAATCTTTCACAGTCCAATCTGTCCAACGCCTTCTTCGGTAGCATATTTAAAGATGATCCGGTGTCAACCAGAACATGGGCAAGCGTGGTCCCTCTGCATTCTACCGAGACATGCAGCGCGTCGTTGTGCTTTCTTCCCTTGGGGGTCAAATCAGCATCAGAAAAACCAAGACCGTTATCGGCTGTAAGGCTAGCCACGCACTCTTGAAACTGGTCAGCAGAAGTTTCTTGAGGCACTTGTGCCGTCTTTAAAAAATTGATCAAGGCCTTAGCATGAGCCTCAAAGCAGAGTAGGAGAGCCGACATGGAGATTTTGGAAGGGGTCTGCCCTAGCTGCTCCACGACATCGTAGTCGCTCTTCTTGATTATCTTTAAGATTTCTTCCATCTCTTTCTGGGTGGTCTCGGGGATTACCACAGTCCGAGCCTTCGTCTTGACAAGCGCTTCTAGTATCCCCTTACCTTTGGTAGCAACATCAGAGGGTCCAACTTCAGGAGCATCAAGTTCTTCAATTACCGGGCTTTGCACAGATGGCTTGACAGGCACTGAAACTCTCGAGGGTCCGAAGACTGCTTGTGGAGGAGCAATCTCCAGAGAGAAGATCCTTCCGCTGCGAGTTATCTTGCTTGTCCCTGCAATATTCCCTATATCAGGGGTTTCATCATCGGAATTCTCTTGGACTGATTCAATCTGCTTGATACCATGGTAGAAGATTTCTCCTCTGTAGTTCCATGGTATCGTCTTGTTAGATTTATACGGGACAGGCCTCGGCATGGTGATTTTTAATGGCACAAACTTAGGATCAGGCGTAATCTTAGCAGGCCTTTTGCAGGCCTTGGAAAGATCGTCGAAGATGGTTATTATAGCAATGTAATTGGTTGGAGTATCAAAGGTAGCAGGAGTAACATGAGTGATAGTATCAACAGGAGTCTTTTGAAAGAGGATCTCTTGGGTATCCATCAGGCGTTGGATGCCTGATTTCAACAGTGGGCAGTCAGCTTGCAAGTTTGAACAGAAGTAACAGTCTTTTCCACAACCTAGGAATATCCCGGCTTTCATCAAATTCACTTTAATCACAGGTAATGGAGTCAAAAGGTCATCAACAGTGGTAACATGAAGATCTTCCAGAATGGCATGGACATTATGACCGTGCTTAGGCATTGGGGCACAAATCACATTTGGCTTTTTGGGCGCATCGAATTCTACTTCCTTGGCGTCTATCAGGTCTTGAATCTTGTTTTTAAGAGCCCAACAGTTGTTGGTATCATGCCCTACACTGTCAGAGTGGTATGCACATTTTGCATTGGAGTGATAATAAGGAGAAGAGGTATTAGGGTTTTTCGGCGCTTCTTTCAAGTTGGTGAGATTCAGCTTTAACAGATGAGGGAGGACTTGAGCCGATGTCATGTTGATTCGGGTGAATTGCCGTTGTGGCCTTTCTACCCTTTGCTGATTAGCTCTTGGTTGATTGCTGTGAGGTTGATCGGTTGAAGAGTTTTGGATCATAACAGCCCCCACCGTTGGTCGGCGCTCTGTTCTTCCTTGGTTTCTCTGGCTGTGAACAGCAGAAACTTCCTTCTTAGCTGGGAAGGTCTTCTTAATAGTAGTGGAAGCGGAGGCATCTTTCTGAATTTTACCACTCTTAATGCCAGCCTCGACCCTTTCACCGGTCAGAATTAATTCGGTGAATCCTGCAGATGAACTCCCGATTAAATGATTGAAAAATGGACCTGACAAAGTCCCTAAAAACATGTCAACCAAATCCCTATCCGACAATGGTTGTTGCACCCTTCCATCCAAATCACGCCACTTCTGGGCATATTCCTTAAATCCCTCATTAGAGGCCATACCCATACTCTGTAGTTGAGTACGAGTAGGCGCTAAATCTGAGTTGTATTGGTATTGTCGGTAGAAAGCAGCAGCTAAATCTTCCCAGTTATGAACATCCGATCTCTCAAGTTGATAGAACCAGTCCAATTGTGTACCTGACAAACTATCTTGGAAAAAACGGACCCAAAGATCCTTATCAGATGAGTGAGGTTGGATCTTTCTGACGTAGGATCTCAGATGCATCTTTGGACAGGAAAAACCGTCATACTTAGCAAAGGTAGGTACTTTGAACTTGGGAGGAATGACGATTCCAGCAACCAATCCTAGTTCTTCAAAATCTAAACCAGGTACCCTTTGCAACTCCATGGCTGCCAACCGATCCTCAAGATTTTTATACTTATCATCCGCCGGGGGATATTGCTGTTCTGAGTAATCTTCGTCCTCTTCCTCTTATTCCTCTTCAGCTTCAGATTCAGAAGGCATTGCAGCGCCTTTTACTTTACCAACCCCTTCGTCAGACGTCGAGGGAAATTCCAGAACTCTCCTAGCCTGATGCTCAAATCTCCTTCCCATAGTGGCCACCCCAACTCTTTTCTTTTTCTTCCTTTCTGGTTCCTTCTCTTTCTCTAACAGTGCTTTGAGATCCTCTTGACCCTTTGCTAAGATCATGAGGAGTTGCTGGAATTGCGAATTCTGTGCTTGCAGATCCTTAACCGTCTGCTCCAAATCCATCTTGCTGAAATAAACAACAGAAAGATAAGGAAACCTGGTGTGAAGACCTATTTATGCATATGATGAATGATATGTTATTCATGTAATGCATTCAAGGATTCAGAAATTCAAATTTGTTGCAAACAAAAAGAACACACGTCATATTAAGAAGAAATTTGTTAGTACATAAATGCCCCATGGGCAAAATATTACAAAATTCTTAATGTAAAAAGACATTGTGCATCCTCTTTGGCGCGATGTAAGTGTTGAGAGTTTCCTCCTCATGAAGTCGGCGGGTAAGCTCTAAAACCTTCTTCTCACTGGCATAGAAGCTGGCTTCAAAAGTATTTCGTTCTTCTTTGAGCTGGATCCAACTCTTTTGCAGTTCTTCCAATGATGTTGGCATGTCTGGATGTAGGAGGGTGTATGGAACCTCTCCCTCCATAACAGGCTCTTTGATCACGGGGAGAATGTGAGGGTATGGCATCATAAGACTCTGAGCGCGGGTTCGTACCCACTTGAGATAAGGCTCGAGGGGGATGGAATTCTTGTGCCCCAATGTCTTACTATGCGCTTTGTTGGGCATCCTCCAAGCTCGGATAAATCTTTGTCGAAGTCCTTGCGCATCATTGTCGAAGTCAAAAACCAGGTCAGGAATCAGCATATCATGAGGGCCATCCCTTCGAGCATATCCAAATTGTCTTAGAGCTAAACAGGGGTTATAGGTAATGCCTCCCCTAATGCCAAGTAATGGGACATTAGGGAATTCTCCACAACGATCAATGATGATGACATTTTCTCTGGACCGAGAACACCAATGAACATCAGAATGTGTGAGGGTCGTCAACCGTTGTGACCACCTTAAACCCTGCTCATTCTTCAAAACTAATTGGGGAAGGTGAGAAATAAACCGCCTTGCTAGAAGAGGAGTACAACACATGAGAACACCTCTTTTCCTCATTGTTCGTGTGTGAAATGAGTGTAGGATGTCCCCAAGCAATGTAGGCACAAGATTCTGAGATATGAAAATCTTGACAGCATTCACATCTATAAGCTGATCAGGGTTTGGGAACAAGACCAACCCATAGATGAGAAGTGCTACAATCTCCTCAAAAGCTTGTAGATCTAGAGAATTCCAGCAGTCTTGTGCCTTCTCAAACAGAAACTTTTCCAAGAAACCCTTGACACCACTTCTGGTTTCCCAATGACCCTTGATATCAGATGGTTGCAAGTGTAATGCTTGAGCAACATCTTCGGGCTTTGGTTCTTTTTCCGTACCGTTGTAGGGTAGTTGATGGAGAATAGGAATCCTCAGGAGTTGAGAAAATTCCTCCAAAGTAGGTACTAGTTGGTAATCAAGGAATGTGAAACAGTGGTGTAGGGGGTCAAAGAACTGGAAGAGAACTTTCACCATGTCTTCTTCAATGTTGGAGTTGACCAAATTGAGAAGTCTACCATGTCTTTCACTGAAGAGATAATTCTATGGAATCTTGGAAGTGAGCTCTTTGAGTTGAGGAGGGATTCTCACAAGGTTGACTTGAATTGTTTTCCTGCGAAGAGATTCCATGACCTACAAAACAAAAACAAAGATGAAGATCCAAACCCTTGAAATGGTTAGTGGATGCATATGATGATTTATGATGTTCATGATGTATGCACAAGCACATGTACAAGCAAATCACACAAGATCCTAGTTTCAGGCTTGCATGAGGTTTCATAGGTAAGTACCCTCTTGAAGTTTAGTTGGCTCAACCTGTCCTATAAATAGTAACCGGGTTCTAAGGAGCTCAATATCACTGGATTATTTTCTGTGTTCATTGTTTTGGTTTATCCACTTAACTGGCGACCAAAATATTCCAAGAAAACAACCCTCATTGAGTGTAGTATCGAGTAATGTACTTTTTAGTATAAATAATAATGAACTCTTAGAATATTTTGGTACATACTCGATACTACACTCATTGAGGGTTGTTTTCTTGGAATATTTTGGTCGCTAGTTAAGTGGCTAAACAAAAAAAAATGAACATGGAAAACAATCCAATGATATTGAGCTCCTTAGAACCCAGTTACTATTTATAGGACAGGTTTTTTAAGCCAACTTCACTCAAGAGGGTACTTACCTATGAAACCTCATGCAAGCCTGAAACTTGGGTTTTGTATGAATTGCTTGAACATATGTTTGTGCATACATCATGAACATCATAAAGCATCATATGCATCCACTAACCATTTCAAGGGTTTGGATCTTCATCTTTGTTCTTGTTTTGTAGGTCATGGAAATTCTTCGCAGGAAAACTATCCAAGTCAACCTTGTGAGAATCCCTCCTCAACTCAAGCAGCTTACATCCAGAATCCCGGAAAGCTCTCCCTTCAGTGAAAGACATGGTAGACTGCTCAACCTAGTCAACACCAACATTGAAGAAGACATGGTAAAGGTGATGTTCCAATTCTTTGACCCCCTTCACCACTGTTTCACATTCCCCGACTACCAATTGGTGCCTACTTTGGAGGAATTTTCTCAACTCTTGAGAATTCCTATTCTTAATCAACTACCCTACAACGGTACGGAAAAAGAACCAAAGCCTGAAGATGTTGCTCAAGCACTACACTTGCAACCATCTAACATCAAGGGGCATTGGGAGACTAGAAGTGGTGTCAAAGGCTTCTTGGCAAAATTCTTGTTTGAGAAGGCACAAGAGTGCTGGAATTCATTGGATCTACAAGCCTTTGAAGAAATTGTGGCGCTTCTCATTTATGGGTTGGTCTTGTTCCCAAATCCTGGCCAGCTTATAGATATCAATGCTGTCAAGATTTTCCTATCCAGGAATCCCATACCTGCATTGCTTGGGGACATCCTCCATTCATTTTACACACGAACAATGAGAAAGAGGGGTGTTCTCATGTGCTGTACTCCTCTCCTTGCAAGGTGGTTTATTTCGCACCTTCCACAATTTGTCTTGAAGAATGACCAAGGCTTAAGGTGGTCACAACGGTTGATGACCCTCACACACTCTGATGTACATTGGTGTCCTCGGTCCAGAGAAAATGTCATCATCGTCGATCATTGTGGAGAGTTCCCTAATGTTCCATTAATTGGCATTAGGGGAGGCATCACTTACAACCCTTGTCTAGCCTTGAGACAATTTGGATATGCACGGAGGGATGGCCCTCATGACATGCTGATTCCTGACCTAGTTTTTGACTTCGACAACAATGCGCAAGGACTTCGCCAAAGATTCACCAGAGCTTGGAGGATGCCTAACAAGGTAGATATCAAGACACTGGGGCACAAGAACTCCATCCCTCTTGAGCCTTATCTCAAGTGGGTAAGAACCCGAGTCCAGAGTCTTATGATGCCTGTGATCGGTGGATCTGGAACTGACTGTTTAACGCTGGTTCGCGAAATGTCGCGGAAGCAAGAGTCGCCACCGTCTTTTATTTTCTCCAAATGGAAAGGACAAAAGCACAGAAAAATTCCTTATAGAGATTGCTCTCGGTTCGGGAGGTAGATTATAGAAAGGGAAGGTGTTAGCACCCTTTCTATCCATGGTTATCCATGGGCTCTTAGATACTTGCTCATTTGTGTTTTCAAAAATGGTTTGTTTGCTTTTCAACTGTGGGTTTTAAAAAGTTTCTTTGAAAATTTCAGTTCGACTCTTGTATCGGTCCTCAAGAGTGTTTGAAAAAATTGCTTTCGAAAGCTTTTTGAAAAGGTGTCGGTGTGAAAAGTATTTTTGATTTGTTTTGAAATTTGAGCAAGTATCTACGAGAATCTACCTACTCTAAGGAATTCGTCTGTGTAAATGTCCTTAAAGTAATGCCATCCCACCATTGAGAGGTAGGTAGCACCACCGTTGGAGGTGTTCGGGTCAATTCGAAGGTTCGGGACATGGTGATCACCGGAGCAATGGGAAGACACCTTAGAAGCTACCCTCATGTCAGGTTCCCGGATCATGAGGACTTACTAAAACATCCTCTACCCGACGATCACCTTTCGAGGGGCAAGGAAACAGTGAGGCGTACCCTAGGGGTGGTGTGTGATTTGTGTGTCGTTTCCAGATATTTTTGTCTTGTCATGTATTGGTGATTTACGCATTTGTTTTTATTTTAACATTCATTCTTGCATGCAATTTATTAGCAGTTAAAAAGTGTGGAATTAAAAAGTTCCTACGCTATTACAAAGGCGCGGGTCCACATCGCCAAATTAAATCCAGGACCCAATTTGACAATAAAATAAAGATGCGAGAAATATAAATGTTTAATTTACACGGCTTCGGGAGAATTACATAAAAATTATAAGAAAAGAAATAAATGCGCGAAACGAACTAATAATCGAAAGCGAGGGCGTTGGACCCTTTTTAATGAAATTAAATTACTATTAACAAATTAATTAAATTAAATGAGAAAGGAAATTATTTTTTTTGTTTTTTGTATTTATGGATTTTTATGAGAATTAAATGGAATTAAAAAGTTAATTAACCCTAATTCTAGTTATTTTTAATTTATTAAGAAAAGCATTTAAAATTTATTCTAAAGTTAACCTAATTAATTAATACAATTTTATTTACGAAAATAATGATAATTAATAATTAATAATTAATATGGTGAAGAAAGGAAAAAAAGATAAAAATGCTTAAAACCCTAATTCTACCAATTTTTAAGTTTATTGAAAAATATTAAAATTAATCCTAGAATTTAAAACTAAGTTAATTGATACAATTTATTTACAAAGATATTAAAATAAAATATATTCTTGTTTTTGTCTTTTCTGGTTTTTTATATTATTTTTATATTTCATGAAAATAAATTAAATTAAAACTAATTAAAACAAATAACAATAAAAAATATGAAAAAAGAATGGAAAAGCAAACCAATGGGGGGGGGGGGGGGGGGGGTTCTGTCCCCAAACTGGAGGTGTGATCCAGCAATTCTGGCGCAATAGACCCTTGGCCTTGTTGACTTTCATGCTGGCGTGTGGCTTCGTTGACTGAGACATATCATAGGCTTTGAACCCTGGCCACTGGATGGATGCAATGGAACATGTGGCATGGCAGATCATGAGGCTGCATGGTATACCTCAGGGAACGAGCTACATAGAAACATGTTTAGAAGAAAAATATAGAATAAGAAGGGGGACCTGGGGTTCGAACCCAGGTCCCAAGGCTTGCCAGCATGACATTCCACCAACTGTGCTGCGTTGTTACTTTGTATATGGAATAGAAGATAAATAATATAAAAGAAAATTGGTTAGTGGCATGGAAACAAAAAAAGACGCGCGCTGAATTCAAATTGCCCTATCACGCTTTGCCACATGATCATCTTCTTCATTTATCCCTGAAACAAAAAAGATTAGCGGGGGTTTTAAACCCCCCCAAAATGCAAGCTTTTCAAAAATAGCGATTAGCCCGTCTTGCTATATAAATTAGGCGCGATTAGTGGGTTATGTTCGTCCAAGCTTCCTGAGTTCAGCCATGGTACTGGGAAGTCCTAATTTTACAGTATACGAAAATGCCCAATTTGAAGCTTGAGGAACCCTAGCGTGCTTCAATGGCGAAATCGTGTAGGATGCACAAAAGCTTAATTAAAACACATGGTTAGCTTCAAAATGGTCAGATTAGTCCAAATCAATAGAAAGAATGCAATGAAAATGCTTAGAAATCGAAACACGAATATGTACAAAATTCGAAACAGGATCACTTAGTTCTACCGTTTCTTGGTGTTAGAGTTGATGATTTTGATTCAGACACGTTCCTTGAAGCCTCAGGAATGCAATAGGATAGTTTTCTTGCCTTGAAATGCCTTGGAACCGCGTTTTAAGTTTTGAATTTTTCATAAAAAAGTGCAATGTTCTTCTTCAGCTTTGGGCGCAGCTTAGAGGTCTCTCGCATTAGGTTTTAGTTTGTGCTTATGTATGGGATGGATTAGGGTTGAATTTGAGTCCAAAAGATCAATGTAATCATGAATCAAATATTGGATTTAATGGCATATTTTTTCAATCTTTTTCCATGTGATTTTGATGTCAATCATATCCAATCTTCCCAATTTGAGTTGTGCACGAATCTTGAGTGAGTCATGAGTGATTATACTGCATAAAAAGATTTGATCACATTGGTTTAGTATTTTTCCATATTTTATTTAATTTAAATAAATTAATTGTAATTAAAAATTCAAATAAATAAATAAAAATGATGAATAAATCCCCTTTGGGCCAAATGGTCGTGCATATGCTTTGGATGATGAATCTTGGAAGGAAATGTGGCCCATTAGCAATTTTAAGACATTTGAAGCAAAGTTGACTTTTCAAAATATCCAAAAATTTCCCAACTTCCACAAGGCATATCTTGCTCAATTTTTAAGCTTTGCTCATGTTCTTGGATATTTTGGAAACGTCTTGAAGTCCTCTAACCAATTCCTTTGGTCCCATGTCATTTTTATTTACCAATCTCAAGTTATGGCCTTTGACTTAAAGTCCCTTTTTGTTGACTTTTGAAAATGACCTATAATGTTGAAATTGATAACTTTTTGTGAGAGCATTTCTTGGACTTGAAGTGTGAAGAGGAGTTGTAGGAAATGTCTTTATCTTCAAAATGAGCTTTGGATGGAATTTTCTGATAAACCATGTGGAAGTTATGCCTTGGTCAAGTTACAGTTGACTTTTTCAACTGTCCAAATATGGAAACTTTTGCATCTTGAGACTTTTTGAGCCATGCTTTGAGAATCATGATCAAGAATTGATCAAATGATGTTTGTGACTTCAAAATGAGATGTTGACTAAAAATTTGAACTTTTGACTGTCAAATGACCATTTTGCCCCTACAGTTGACTGTAGGGCAATTAGGGTTTTTGACTGTGCAATTTTGTGCTGTAAGTCTTGAAACTTGGCATGAGGGTGCTTGACCATGTTTATAGGCATGTGGGACTTGATTGGACCCTTGAAAACTTCATTTTCTTTGTCATAACCAAAACCCTAGCTTTTGACTGTTAGGAGGCCCTTGAACTGTGCAACCCTTGGGGAGATTTTGAAGCATGCTCTTTGCAAATCTTGAAGAATATGTGAGGGAAAATTTTGGGGTACAACAGTTGCCCCTGTTCAATCTTCTTAAACCTGAGGATGCAGATTGGCTGACGTGCCTTTCGTAATCCGAAGGTGGAAGATGATTGAACACTAGAGTGCCCAGAAATTTGCGCTCACATAGTAGTGTGATGGTGGGAATGGGCTTATAGATGCCATTTGGAGATTGGTGGATAGGATGATGGGCTTATAGATGCCATGCTAAGAGGTAATGGATGAGCGGATGGGCTTATAGATGCCATCTGGGTGTTGATCGCGTAAGAGATTCCTTAGCGAGAACTTGTGTACCTGCAAAAGAAAATGAATACTTGGCCTGTTACGGGAGATGGTCTTCAAACTCTTTGTAGACATGCCCTGACTGGTTACAGGAATTGAATCTGGAGCTTCAAAAATGTGATGAATGAACCAGGGATGGTTACTACCTCAACAGGAATGCTGAAAGAAACTCGGGCGATTACTACCTCAACAGGTCGCTGAGAGAATCTCGGGGCGATTACTACCTCAACAGGGATGCTGAGAGAATCTTGGGGCGATTACTACCTCAACAGGGACGCTGAGAGAATCTTGGGGCGATTACTACCTCAACAGTAACTCTGAGAGAATCTTGGGGCGATTACTACCTCGATAGTAACACTGAGAGAATCTGGGATGTCTTCTACTGAGTCTTTATCAGGAAAATCTTTTAGGGATCGATTTAACTGGACTAGAGAAGGCCTTTGACTGGATAAGAAACAGTAAAATCTTAGGGTCGACTTAACTGAACCGGTCGAGGTCTTGAAATCTTCAACTGGATAAGAAACAGGGAGATCTTAGGGTCGATCTGACTGAACCGGAGAAGGCCTTTGACTGGATAAGAAACAGAAAAATCTTAGGGTCGATTTAACTGAACCGGTCTAGGTCTTGAAATCTTCAACTGGATAAGAAACAGGGAGATCTTAGGGTCGATCTGACTGAACCAGAGAAGGCCTTTGACTGGATAAGAAATAGAAAAATCTTAGGGTCGATTTAACTGAACCGGTCTAGGTCTTGAAATCTTCAACTGGATAAGAAACAGGGAGATCTTAGGGTCGATCTGACTGAACCAGAGAAGGCCTTTGACTGGATAAGAAACAGGAAAATCTTAGGGTCGATTTAACTGAACCGGTCTAGGTCTTGAAATCTTCAACTGGATAAGAAACAGGGAGATCTTAGGGTCGATCTGACTGAACCAGAGAAGGCCTTTGACTGGATAAGAAACAGAAAAATCTTAGGGTCGATTTAACTGAACCGGTCTAGGTCTTGAAATGTAGCTGAGAACTTAACTGGATCTTTCCTGAAAGGTAAAGGTCAGTCATATGCAATGCATGATATGGATCAAGCAATGATGTTCTTAACATAAATGAGATTTGTAAGATATGATGCACATATGCATGCTATAATGTATGGAAGTGCAATGTTTATGAATGTATCTTTTCGTCTTTAGGAAAATAAATCCTTGACGGGTGCCAGGAAGTCACTCCTGGGCTGATGTTGGAGAAAAGAATATTTGCTTCCGCTGGGGAGGATAGTTGCAAGAATACCGGTAGGAGAAGATAACTCCGTTGGGGGAATAAACTTGGCGAATGGGACATTCTGCGGGGAGAACATTACTCTAGTGATCTTGCTGGGGAGCAATACCCTGTGGGGAGAGAGGTACTTTGTTGGAATGTTGATGGTAACTTCGCTGGGGATACCATTGTTATGGGAAGTGCTAATAGACTTCGCTGGGGATAAGAAGACTTTGTCGAGGACGATCTTTTCGTGGCAATTGGCTGAGGATAACCCAGTTATATCCTGGTAGGGAAATAACCTTTGAATACAGCCGGGGGACGCGTTCATGCTCTGTAGGGGATAAGCTTCCAGAATCTACTGGGGATAAGCTTACTGCTGAGGAGATGGATTCAAACTTTCCTGGGGAAATCTTGATTTGGACTCTCCTGGGGAAATTTTTGAACTGTAATTTTGTAAGCTGAAAGAGGGAACCTATGTAGGGTTGCCTGATGATGAGCTCGTGTAAAACCGCATTTTTTAGAATAGAGAACCTGCGTAGGGTTTCTGGGTGACGAGTCCGTGTAAAACTACGTCTGGAGTTTTGAGAAGGGAACCTGTGTGGGGTTACTTTGATGATGAGCCCGTGTAAAACTGCATCTTTGGGAAGAGAGAACCTGTGTAGGGTTTCTTTGACAACGAGCTCGTGTAAAACTACGTCTGGAAGAGAGAACCTGTGTAGGGTTTCTTCGGGATAAGTTCGTGTAAAACTTCTGGAGGAACCGGGGTAAGGTCATCTTGAGATAAGTCCGTGTAAGACTTCTGGAGGAACCGGGGTAAGGTTACTGCAGGATAAGTTCGTGTAAAACTTTTGGATGAACCGGGGTAAGGTCATCTTGAGATAAGTCCGTGTAAGACTTCTGGATGAACCGGGGTAAGGTTATCTCTGATGTAAGTCCGTGTAAGACTTCTGGAGGAACCGGGGTAAGGTTACTGCAGGATAAGTTCGTGTAAAACGTATGGAGGAACCGGGGTAAGGTTACTGCAGGATAAGTTCGTGTAAAACTTCTGGAGGAACCGGGGTAAGGTTACTGCAGGATAAGTTCGTGTAAAACTTCTGGATGAACCGGGGTAAGGTTATCTCTGTTGTAAGTCCGTGTAAGACTTCTGGAGGAACCGGGGTAAGGTTACTGCAAGATAAGTTCGTGTAAAACTTCTGGATGAACCGGGGTAAGGTTATCTCTGATGTAAGTCCGTGTAAGACTTCTGGAGGAACCGGGGTAAGGTTACTGCAGGATAAGTTCGTGTAAAACTTATGGATGAACCGGGGTAAGGTCATCTTGAGATAAGTCCGTGTAAGACTTCTGGAGGAACCGGGGTAAGGTTGCTTGTGGAGGGTGAGTCCATGTAAGACTTCGTCTGAAAATCGAGAAGGAACCGGTGTAAGGTTACCTGATGATGATTAAGTGGATGATTGTCCTGTTTGGTTTCGGATGTTAACCCACGATCTGGAATTTGTAAAGGTAGATGGTAGTCATCTTTGTATTAACCTTTCCTTGGTATTTTGGTTGACAGAGCAACGAGATCGCCTGGACGACTCATTATTGCCCCTGTTTCTGAGGTGAGAGGAAAAGATATCTTGTGGAGGTGTTGGATGACTGCCGATTGACAAATCTTCCCTTTGGTAGGCAAGTGACGAGATGCCGGGACATAGTCGTACGCTCTTTATCCCTAACTTTTTCCTGGACTGCCCTTTCGGGTTTTCAGTCCACTGGGATACCCATTTTTGCCCAAGCCGCCTTTTCAGGTTTTCGACTTGCCGGGTGTACAGATTTTTTTCATTTTCATCCCTTGCTTTTGCCCGAACCCTTTTGGTTCGCCGGGAAGCCCTAATTTTTGCCTAGGTATGTCAACCTAGCGGGTCTTTTATCGTGCGTAGTATTTTTTCGACTATGTCCACGCTCTTAGAACGCAAAGAGGTGCCCCTGGCTGCTTGTGTTGCCATGCCACCAGAAGATCTTCGTTTGATCGTCTAATGCCCCAAGTGACTTAGACAGATATTTGCCCCAGATAATAGACCATGGTCATGTCTGCCCCTTGATTGGAAGTGCTTTTGTTCACCAGGTATTCTTCGTGCGAATTTTCCCGCTGTTCAAACAAAAAGTCATATGCAAACAATGTTATATCAAAAATGCAAAGCTTATGTCTGTCTTGAAGATTTTGAAAATGCATTCTTTTTCATAAAACAAGTGAATGTTTGTAAAACGTGATGTCAACTCCGTATTTACCGTAGGCCTTAAGGAGTCAGGATACCTTTCGTAACAATATGCTTTCGAATTAACCCATGCTTCAGCTAGGACTTTTAAGGGTTATAATGTGGCCTGGTTCATGGTTTAAGAAACAAAGGATAAAGGCTCAAATTATTTGTACCCACCCGTTCTTCGTGATGTTCTTCAAACTTAAGCTCAGTTGATCGTGCGTTAGACCTTATTTGAGTTTTTGTCCTGATGTTTCAATGATGGTTCAGATATTGACGATTTATTCTGAATAGGCAGTCATTTTTGTTTTTGTTGAGGGTTTGTATGACCTCTTTCTTTTTGATTTCGCTATCCCTAAATTTTGCCTGAACTGTTTCTTTTGTGATTACAGTCAGCGGGATGCCCCAGTTTTGTAAGTCTCCTTCATAGGTTTTGACTTAATGGGTTTTTATTTTTGAGATATAATGACTGTCTATCCTTATGATTGTTCGGAACCATCACTGTCTTTTGTTTTGTAAGGACCTCTTTGGTGCCATTTGTTATGCACTTGGATCAACTGAGAGAACTACCCTGCCCTAGGTTATGATAAAGGGTTTTAATTTTAAGAAAAACTCCTACTTCTTTGGCTCGAAGGGGTTGACGAGGGATTATCATCCTTATAACTCCAGTGTTTAGGAATTGAAACAATTCCTGTACTTCATCAGCGGGGTTTGTTCAAAAGCATACTATAGATTGTGGTATCGTTTTCGTCATCCTCCCTCAAGAGGCTTAGAATTATTGGTCAAGAGTTGATCATCACAAAAATATGAAAGCAGCTTTAAGTATAGTACGCATAATTAATTCAAGACAGACATGTGTAATGCATTCATGAAGTAAAAGAGTTTAACATGATAATTGTTTGTTTGAACAAGAAAAATACAACTTGAATTCAAATGAACAAAAATCTCTCAATCCTAGCCGTGTTTTGGCAAAGGTGCAGTGGTCACAATGGGAGTCTCAGCAGGCTCGAACTCGATCTCCTTAGCGTCGATCATATTCTGGATTTTATACTTCAGCGCCCAACAGTCCTCAGTATCGTGCCCCGGGCTATCAGAATGATAAGCACACCTCGCCTCTGGATTGTAGTTTGGAGAGGAGGTCTTGGGATTTGCAGGAGGGTTGATCACCGCAATCAGATTCAATTTCAACATGTGCTGCAATGCTTGTGACCATGGCATGTTGATGTTGGTGAACTGTCTTTTAGGCTCGTCTGGCCTTCGCTGATTTCCCTTTTGTGGTTGTCGGCGTGGTGCAGAACCAGAGATCATGACTGCCCCTGCATGTTGGTTATGATGACTCTTTTGACTGTATGCAGCATTAGATTCCTTCTTTCCCATGTAAGGCTTTTTGTGAGTATCAGAAGGTGTGGCCTCCTGAATCTTCCCAATCTTGATACCAGCTTCAATTCTTTCCCCAGTCAGAATGAGGTCAGTAAATCCTGCAGATGAGTTACCGATAAGATGGTTGAAAAATGGCCCAGATAGGGTCCCTAAGAACATGTCCACGAGTTCCCGGTCAGTTAAAGGAGGCTGCACCCTGCCAGCCAGATCCCTCCACTTCTGTGCATACTCTTTAAAACCTTCACCCGTCCCTAGTGACATACCCTGGAGTTGGGTACACGTAGGAGCGAGGTCGGCATTGTACTGATACTGCTTGTAAAAAGCAGTAGCCAAATCCTCCCAATTACGAATGCTGGCTCCATCTAGTTGATAGAACCATTCGAGTTGAGTCCCTGAAAGACTTTCCTGGAAGAAATGGATCCATAACTTCTTGTCAGCTGTATATGGTTGAATCTTCCTTGTATAAGACCTCAGATGTAGCTTAGGACAGGATGCTCCGTCGTACTTAAAAAAAGAAGGAGCCTTGAATTTATGAGGGATCACCACTCCAGATGACAGACCTAGATCTTCGAAGTCCAAGCCGGGCACTTTTTATATCTCCATGGCATTTAGTCGGTCTTCCAGCTGTTTGTACCTATCCTCAGCTGGAGGGTACTGTTCATCATTGAACTCGGTCTCGTTGTCGGAGACCACTGGACTAGGCACCTCTCTCTCATGGGGACTGTCTTTCCCAATAGATGGGGTAGTCAGCTCAGCTTCATTTTATGTACCATTCCCTGATTTGCGTCTAGGGTTGAACTGCACAGTCCTCTGCTTCTTCTTCTTCAGGAGCAGAGTCTTCAGATCTTGTTGCCCCTGGGCCAAATTCACGATCAACTCTTGGAATTGGGCGTTCTGAGCCTGGAGAGCCTTGATGGATTGCTCAGTAGATGATTCAGGATTCATGATGATCGGCTGAAATAAACAGCGAAGAAGGTAAACAACCTGTAAAAGGGATACCTGTAATGCAATGATATGTATGTATGCATGCAATGTTTTCAAGGATCTCGCGGGGTAAACAAAGACACTTGTTAGAATTGGATTTGGATAGCTTGATTGAAGGAACTTCATGTTTGTTGAGAGTCCTTCTCCAAGGGTCAAAGGCTCACCATATCCAGTGGGTCATAGCCCCTGACTCAAGTTATCATGTTTTGGCTGGAGGAAAATAAATCCCCTTTGCCCCTTGCTGGACAGTTTGATTCATCATGACCTGCATCACAAACCCTTGGGATCCTTGAAATGGATTAGTCCTTATGCAGGATGTATGCAATGGTATGATGGTATGATGTTATGCTATGCGTGGGGTAATGTAGGTAAACCCTATTATGAGTCCCAATTAAGGACTGTAAACAAAACCTGCAAGGAACTCAAGTGTCAGATAACAAGCATGCAAGTAGTCAAGTTGGAAGGCACACAAGTCACACAAGAGAAACCCTTAGAGTTCAGGCCAGCATGGGGTCTGGGTATTACCCTCTTGAAGTTGGTGGGCTCAACCTGTTCTATTAGAAGTAACCGGGTTCTAAGGGTCCCAATATCACGGGATTGCTTTCATTGTTCATCGTTTCGATTTAGCCACTGAACTGGCGACCGAAATATTCCAGGAAAACAACCCTCAATTGAGTGTAGTATCGAGTATCAACCAACCTCGGACTGCACCAAAGTCAGTTATCTCACTACCCTAAAGAGGCCAAGATAGTTCAATTAAGGTTCCTAAGGTCTGTTGATGCTTCACGACACCACGCGGAGGCCCCGTACTCTCCTTGACTGAACTCAAGGGTTACCGGTACACACCAAAGTGCCACATCAACGTAGCAGACTGCTTCAACCATGTCGGTATACCCCGCACAGTTCCCTCACAGCCTTGTTGCTACTTTCTAAGAAGGTATCCCCAGATCCGGGTTAGGATCTATAGAACTCCCAAGACAGTACCCACAATAATAAAGCAAACAATTTAGACAATTGAAAACACAAGTGATCTTAGTCCTAAGGTACACCTCACTTTATAAGTGTCCCCAGCAGAGTCGCCAGTTCTGTGATCGGTGGATCTGGAACTGACTGTTTAACGCTGGTTCGCGAAATGTCGTGGAAGCAAGAGTCGCCACCATCTTTTATTTTCTCCAAATGGAAAGGACAAAAGCACAGAAAAATTCCTTATAGAGATTGCTCTCGGTTCGGGAGGTAGATTATAGAAAGGGAAGGTGTTAGCACCCTTTCTATCCATGGTTATCCATGGGCTCTTAGATACTTGCTCATTTGTGTTTTCAAAAATGGTTTGTTTGCTTTTCAACTGTGGGTTTTAAAAAGTTTCTTTGAAAATTTCAGTTCGACTCTTGTATCGGTCCTCAAGAGTGTTTGAAAAAATTGCTTTCGAAAGCTTTTTGAAAAGGTGTCGGTGTGAAAAGTATTTTTGATTTGTTTTGAAATTTGAGCAAGTATCTACGAGAATCTACCTACTCTAAGGAATTTGTCTGTGTAAATGTCCTTAAAGTAATGCCATCCCACCATTGAGAGGTAGGTAGCACCACCGTTGGAGGTGTTCGGGTCAATTCGAAGGTTCGGGACATGGTGATCACCGGAGCAATGGGAAGACACCTTAGAAGCTACCCTCATGCCAGGTTCCCGGATCATGAGGACTTACTAAAACATCCTCTACTCGACGATCACCTTTCGAGGGGCAAGGCAACAGTGAGGCGTACCCTAGGGGTGGTGTGTGATTTGTGTGTCGTTTTCAGATATTTTTGTCTTGTCATGTATTGGTGATCTACGCATTTGTTTTTATTTTAACATTCATTCTTGCATGCAATTTATTAGCAGTTAAAAAGTGCGGAATTAAAAAGTTCCTACGCTATTACAAAGGCGCGGGTCCACATCGCCAAATTAAATCCAGGACCCGATTTGACAATAAAATAAAGATGCGAGAAATATAAATGTTTAATTTACACGGCTTCGGGAGAATTACATAAAAATTATAAGAAAAGAAATAAATGCGCGAAACGAACTAATAATCGAAAGCGAGGGCGTTGGACCCTTTTTAATGAAATTAAATTACTATTAACAAATTAATTAAATTAAATGAGAAAGGAAATTATTTTTTTTGTTTTTTGTATTTATGGATTTTTATGAGAATTAAATGGAATTAAAAAGTTAATTAACCCTAATTCTAGTTATTTTTAATTTATTAAGAAAAGCATTTAAAATTTAATCTAAAGTTAACCTAATTAATTAATACAATTTTATTTACGAAAGTAATGATAATTAATAATTAATAATTAATATGGTGAAGAAAGGAAAAAAAGATAAAAATGCTTAAAACCCTAATTCTACCAATTTTTAAGTTTATTGAAAAATATTAAAATTAATCCTAGAATTTAAAACTAAGTTAATTGATACAATTTATTTACAAAGATATTAAAATAAAATATATTCTTGTTTTTGTCTTTTCTGGTTTTTTATATTATTTTTATATTTCATGAAAATAAATTAAATTAAAACTAATTAAAACAAATAACAATAAAAAATATGAAAAAAGAATGGAAAAGCAAACCAATGGGGGGGTTCTGTCCCCAAACTGGAGGTGTGATCCAGCAATTCTGGCGCAATAGACCCTTGACCTTGTTGACTTTCATGCTGGCGTGTGGCTTCGTTGACTGAGACATATCATAGGCTTTGAACCCTGGCCACTGGATGGATGCAATGGAACATGTGGCATGGCAGATCATGAGGCTGCATGGTATACCTCAGGGAACGAGCTACATAGAAACATGTTTAGAAGAAAAATATAGAATAAGAAGGGGGACCTGGGGTTCGAACCCAGGTCCCAAGGCTTGCCAGCATGACATTCCACCAACTGTGCTGCGTTGTTACTTTGTATATGGAATAGAAGATAAATAATATAAAAGAAAATTGGTTAGTGGCATGGAAACAAAAAAAGACGCGCGCTGAATTCAAATTGCCCTATCACGCTTTGCCACATGATCATCTTCTTCATTTATCCCTGAAACAAAAAAGATTAGCGGGGGTTTTAAACCCCCCCAAAATGCAAGCTTTTCAAAAATAGCGATTAGCCCGTCTTGCTATATAAATTAGGCGCGATTAGTGGGTTATGTTCGTCCAAGCTTCCTGAGTTCAGCCATGGTACTGGGAAGTCCTAATTTTACAGTATACGAAAATGCCCAATTTGAAGCTTGAGGAACCCTAGCGTGCTTCAATGGCGAAATCGTGTAGGATGCACAAAAGCTTAATAAAAACACATGGTTAGCTTCAAAATGGTCAGATTAGTCCAAATCAATAGAAAGAATGCAATGAAAATGCTTAGAAATCGAAACACAAATATGTACAAAATTCGAAACAGGATCACTTAGTTCTACCGTTTCTTGGTGTTAGAGTTGATGATTTTGATTCAGACACGTTCCTTGAAGCCTCAGGAATGCAATAGGATAGTTTTCTTGCCTTGAAATGCCTTGGAACCACGTTTTCAGTTTTGAATTTTTCACAAAAAAGTGCAATGTTCTTCTTCAGCTTTGGGCGCAGCTTAGAGGTCTCTCGCATTAGGTTTTAGTTTGTGCTTATGTATGGGATGGATTAGGGTTGAATTTGAGTCCAAAAGATCAATGCAATCATGAATCAAATATTGGATTTAATGGCATATTTTTTCAATCTTTTTCCATGTGATTTTGATGTCAATCATAGCCAATCTTCCCAATTTGAGTTGTGCACGAATCTTGAGTGAATCATGAGTGATTATACTGCATAAAAAGATTTGATCACATTGGTTTAGTATTTTTCCATATTTTATTTAATTTAAATGAATTAATTGTAATTAAAAATTCAAATAAATAAATAAAAATGATGAATAAATACCCTTTGGGCCAAATGGTCGTGCATATGCTTTGGATGATGAATCTTGGAAGGAAATGTGGCCCATTAGCAATTTTAAGACATTTGAAGCAAAGTTGACTTTTCAAAATATCCAAAAATTTCCCAACTTCCACAAGGCATATCTTGCTCAATATTTAAGCTTTGCTCATGTTCTTGGACATTTTGGAAAGGTCTTGAAGTCCTCTAACCAATTCTCTTGGTCCCACGTCATTTTGATTTACCAATCTCAAGTTATGGCCTTTGACTTAAAGTCCCTTTTTGTTGACTTTTGAAAATGACCTATAATGTTGAAATTGATAACTTTTTGTGAGAGCATTTCTTGGACTTGAAGTGTGAAGAGGAGTTGTAGGAAATGTCTTTATCTTCAAAATGAGCTTTGGATGGAATTTTTCTGATAAACCATGTGGAAGTTATGCCTTGGTCAAGTTACAGTTGACATTTTCAACTGTCCAAATATGGAAACTTTTGCATCTTGAGACTTTTTGAGCCATGCTTTGAGAATCATGATCAAGAATTGATCAAATGATGTTTGTGACTTCAAAATGAGATGTTGACCAAAAATTTGAACTTTTGACTGTCAAATGACCATTTTGCCCCTGCAGTTGACTGTAGGGCAATTAGGGTTTTTGACTGTGCAATTTTGTGCTGTAAGTCTTGAAACTTGGCATGAGGGTGCTTGACCATGTTTATAGGCATGTGGGACTTGATTGGACCCTTGAAAACTTCATTTTCTTTGTCAGAACCAAAACCCTAGCTTTTGACTGTTAGGAGGCCCTTGAACTGTGCAACCCTTGGGGAGATTTTGAAGCATGCTCTTTGCAAATCTTGAAGAATATGGGAGGGCAAATTTTGGGGTACAACAATGCCTTACCCTCATATTCTCCCTTTGATTAAAGAGCCTGTTGAGGAAGGAGAGGCTTCATACACCATCCTCCATCCTGACATGCCAACATCATGGGAGGAGATGCAGAGGAGTTGGATCCAACTCAAGGAGGAACGAAATACTTTTGAAGCCAGCTTCTACGCCAGTGAGAAGAAGGTTTTGGAACTTACCCGCCGACTTCATGAGGAGGAGACCCTCAACACTTACATCGCACCAAAGAGGATGCGCAACGTCTTTTTGCCTTAAGAAGTTTTTGTAATATTTGGCCCATGGGGCATTTATGTACTGACAAAATTTCTTCTTATTAATATGACGTGTGTTCTTTTTGTTTGCAACAAATTTGAATGTCTAAATCCTTGAATGAATTACATGAATAAACATATCATTCATCATATGCA
The DNA here is from genome assembly GCA_948472305.1 of Vicia faba. Taxonomy (NCBI): domain Eukaryota; kingdom Viridiplantae; phylum Streptophyta; class Magnoliopsida; order Fabales; family Fabaceae; genus Vicia; species Vicia faba. The sequence goes on along the minus strand of OX451738.1, from coordinate 324,115,428 downwards.
TAAGCAGGTCTTCACACCAGATTTCCTTATCTTTATGTTGTTTATTTTAGTAAGATGGATCTCGAACAGACGGTCAAAGATCTGCAGGCACAAAACTCATACTTTCAACAACTCCTAATGACTTTGGCAAAGGGTTAGGAGGATCTAAAAACTCTGCTTGGGAACAAGGAGCAAGAGAAAGTGAAAAAGAAGAAGAAGAGAGTGGGGGTGGCTACCTTGGGAAGAAGGTTTGAGAATGAAGCCAGAAGAGTTCTTGAATTTCCTTCCACATCTGAGGAAGAAACCAGTAAGGGAAAAGGAACTGCACTACCTTCTGAGTCCGAGGCTGAAGAGGAAGAGGTTGAGGAAGATGAAGACTACTCAGAGCAACAATATCCGCCAGCGGATGACAAATACAAAAACATGGAGGATAGACTGGCAGCTATGGAGCTGCAAAGGGTTCCTGGGTTAGATTTTGAAGAATTGGGTTTGATCGCTGGAATTGTGATCCCTCCAAAGTTTAAGTTGCCAATTTTTGCAAAGTATGACGGGCTGTCCTGCCCAAAGATGCACCTGAGATCATATGTCTGAAGAATTCAACCTCATACATCCGACAAAAATCTTTGGGTACACTTTTTCCAGGATAGCCTGTCTGATACACAACTAGATTGGTTTTATAAGCTGGAGAGGTCAGAGGTACATAGTTGGGAGGATTTGGCAGCTGCCTTTTATCGCCAGTATCAATATAACTCTGACTTGGCGCCAACCCGTACTCAGCTACAAAGTATGGGAATGGCCTCAAATGAGGGATTCAAAGAATACGCTCAGAAATGGCGCGACTTGGCCGGAAGAGTGCAGCCACCTCTTTCTGATAGGGAACTAGTTGATATGTTCTTGGGGACCCTATCTGGCCCATTCTTCAACCATTTGATCGGGAGCTTTTCCGTAGGGTTTACGGAATTAATTCTGACTGGCGAACGGGTGGAAGCTGGTATTAAGAATGGGAAGATTCAAAAGGAGGCCTCTGCATCTACAACTGCTAAGAAATCATTTCCGGTCAAGAAAGAGGCAGTTGTTGTGTACTCTCAGAAGGGGTCAGGAAGAACTGAGCGCCGGCCGACTGTGGGGGCCGTGATGATCCAAAATTCATCAAATGATCAGCCTCGTAACAATCAATCCAGACCAAATCAGCAACGGGTAGAACGGCCACAACGGCAGTTCACCCGCATCAATATGACGCCTGCACAAGTTCTTCCCCATTTGTTGAAGTTGAATCTGACTGGTTTAAAGGAGGCACCGAAAAACCCTAACACCACATCTCCGTACTATCATGCCAATCCCAAATGTGCCTACCATTCTGATAGCGTCGGACATGACACCAACAATTGTTGGGCGCTAAAGAATAAAATTCAAGACTTGATAGATGCAAAAGAGGTCGAGTTTGATGCTCCGGAGAAGCCGAATGTAATATCTGCTCCAATGCCAAAGCATGGCCATCATGTTCATGCTGTTGAAGAAGATCTGTATGTTTCTGCTGTTGAAGATCTGGTAACCCCACTGTTGACAATCAAGTTAAATCTGTTGAAGGCTGGGATTTTCCCAGGATGTAAAGAAGACTGCTACTGTTGTTCCTGCCTACCAATCGGCTGTCCATTGCTGAAGATAGGCATCCAAGGCCTAATGGACAGCCAACAAATTCTTTTCGAAAATATTCCTGCTATTCCAACTCCTATCAAAGATGTTTCAATAATCACCATTTCCACCAATCTTTCCAAGGCCGTCAAAAAGCCTGTTAAGATTACATCCGCTACAAAGTTTGTTCCTCTGAAAATAACCATGCCTGGGCCTGTCCCCTACATTTCTGAAAAATCAATACCATGGAATTACGGTGGAGAAATCTACTACCATGGTGTTAAACAAGTTGAGATAACTGAAGAAAGCTCTGACGAAGAAGATGCCGACATTGGAAACATTTCCGGTACGAGCAAGATTACCCGAAGTGGGAGAATATTTTCTCCAGAGATTTCCCCTCCAAAGGAAGTCTTTGGACCCTTAGCCGCTGCCAAAGTTACTCCTGCACCGATAAAACTTTATGCAAGAACTCCTTTAATTGAAGAAGCTGTTACTCTTGTGGTTGTCCCTCCTACTTCTGCTGATAAGGGGAAATGGATCCAAGATGAGCTCGTCAGGACGAGGGCTCAGCCATTGATTATCCCCGAAACCTCTAAGAAAGAAATAGAGGAGATTCTGAAAATAATTAAGAAGAGTGATTATGACGTGGTGGAGCAACTGGGGCAAACCCCCTCGAAGATCTCCATGTTAGCATTACTGCTTTGTTCTGAGGCTCATGCCAAAGCATTGATAAGGTTTCTGAAGACAGCCCATGTTCCCCAGGAAACCTCAGCCGATCAATTCCAGGATTGTGTAGCCAGCCTGACCGCAGACAACGGTCTAGGTTTCTCTGATGCTGACCTGACTCTGAAAGGAAGAAAGCACAATGACGCATTGCATGTGTTAGTTGAATGCCGAGGAACTACTCTTGCCCATGTTTTGGTCGACACTGGTTCTTCTCTGAACGTGCTGCCTAAGAAAGCTTTGGATTGACTGGATTGCGATGGCTTGGAGCTGAAACCGAGTAATATCATTGTCAGGGTCTTTGACGGGTCTAAGAGAATGGTGCATGGGGAGGTCGATATCCCTATCAAGGTAGGAACTGAAGTATTCCATTTAACTTTCTATGTGATGGACATCCGTCCGTCATACTCTTGCTTGCTAGGGAGACCATGGTTACATAATGTTGGGGCAGTCACTTCCTCCCTACATCAGATGCTGAAATACCCTGTCAAAGGAAATATTATAACTGTACACGGTGAAGAAGAATATATGATCAGTCACCTGAACTCCTTTCGGTATGTGGAAGTAGAGGGCGAGTTCATTGAGACACCGTTCCAACACTTCGAGGAATTTGCTCCCGTGGTTGCTGTAGCAAAGGCAGTAGCTGAGGAGCCCAAGCAGGTGGCCAGGATGGCATCTCTAAAAGACGCAAAGGCTGCGATGAAGGAAGGAAAGAGCTCAACATGGGGACAGCTGCCTGACATTCCTCACAAAACAGATAAGTTTGGATTGGGATTTACCGCTGCGGGGCAAAAAGCTATGCGCCGCTCAAAAATTGAAAGAACACCCATCAAGATTTCTCCTCATGGAATCAATGCCTTGGAAGACAAAGACGAAGAGGGTAACATTGAAGACTGGATCTTCCCAACCATCGAAGGGGGACTACACAACTGGGAGGCGAAAGACTTCGTCCCCATTACTTTCATTAATCAGTAACTTATCTTTCGAACATTTCCTGTTGGTCTGTAATAATTACTTTTAAATAATCTGCACACTAATTTTTCACCTCATGCCTTGCCCGGGGTATGTAGGTCCATTTGTTAGGGTTTTGATTCTCTTCATATCCATATGCCATGTTTAATGATTCATTGGACGTTTTTCATTGATAAACTGTTGTGTTCATTTTCTTTCCTTTTGCATTTTTGTTTGTTTAAGGATGGCTATCCCTTACACACACCCACACTCACAAATGCAGGTACCCATCCACTCTGGATTCTATGGGTGACTATTCTGCTATGTCCTTCAACAACTCTGAAGATTTGGTCAATCAGGCTGAGTATGAAGATGACGAAGATTGTGAAGTACCAGGGGAGCTAGCCAGACTTCTACAACAGGAAGAGAGGGTCATCTTGCCTCACGAAGAGTTGTTGGAAACTGTCAACTTAGGAACAGAGGAAGATCGGAAGGAAGTGCAAGTGGGTGCCAATCTGGAACCAAGTGTCAAGGAGCGTTTGGTACAGCTGTTAAATGAATACATTGAAATCTTCGCATGGTCTTATGAAGACATGCCGGGTTTAGACACTGATATCGTGGTTCACCGTCTCCCTACAAGAGAGGATTGTCCACCGATCAAGCAAAAAGTCCGCCGAATGAGGCCTGACATGTCTGAGAAGATTAAAGCAGAAGTAATGAAGTAATTTAATGCTGGCTTTCTGGTTGTTACATCCTATCCACAATGGGTTGCTAACATCGTGCCAGTACCTAAAAAAGATGGCAAAGTCAGAATGTGTGTGGACTACCGAGATTTGAATAGGTCCAGCCCTAAGCATGATTTTCCGCTACCGCACATCGACATTTTGATTGACAACACAGCTCAGCACAAAGTGTTTTCCTTCATGGATGGATTCTCGGGCTACAACCAGATCAAAATGGCCCCTGAGGACATGGAGAAAACAACTTTTGTTACACAATGGGGTACCTTCATCTACAAGGTGATGCCGTTCGGACTGAAGAACGCAGGGGCAACTTATCAACGCGCCATGGTAGCTTTGTTTCATGATATGATACATCATGAGATCGAAGTTTACGTAGACGATATGATAGCTCGATCACAAACAGAGGAGGAACACCTTGAACACCTGCAAAAGCTGTTTGCCAGGTTGAAAGAGTACAAACTCAGGCTGAATCCAAGTAAGTGTACTTTTGGAGTTAGGTCTGGTAAACTTCTAGGATTTATTGTCAGCAACAAGGGCATTGAGGTCGATCCAGCAAAAGTGAAAGCAATACAAGAAATGCCTGCTCCCCGTACTGAAAAGGAGGTTAGAGGGTTCTTGGGGCGCTTGAACTATATTGCCAGATTCATCTCTCATCTGACTTCTACCTGTGAGCCAATCTTCAAACTATTGAAGAAAGATCAGGTAGTCGAATGGAACGACGATTGCCAAGCGGCTTTTGATAAGATCAAGGAGTATTTGCTAGAACCTCCTATTCTGATGCCACCCATCGAAGGAAGACCGTTGATCATGTACCTGACCGTCTTGGATAACTCAATGGGGTGTGTTTTGGGCCAGCATGACGAGTCTGGTCGAAAAGAGCATGCTATTTATTACCTTAGCAAAAAGTTTACCAACTGTGAGACTCGCTACTCACTGCTCGAGAAAACTTGTTGCGCTTTGGTATGGGCTGCTCGCCGACTAAGGCAGTATATGCTGACTCATACCACTTTGTTGATTTCCAAAATGGATCCTATCAAGTATATCTTCGAGAAGCCGGCTTTATCCGGAAGAATAGCTAGATGGAAAATGATCCTAACTGAGTATGACATCCAGTACACTACCCAAAAAGCTATAAAGGGGAGTGTACTAGCTGACCATCTAGCTCATCAAGCTATCGAAGATTATCAGTCCATGAGATTCGACTTTCCGGACGAAGACATCATGAATTTGGACAACATTAAAGGTAACGGACCGTATGACGGACCTGAAAATGGATCCCGATGGACCCTGCACTTTGATGGTGCTTCAAATGCACTTGGAAACGGTATCGGTGCGGTACTCATTTCCCCGGAAGGTTGTCACACGCCTTTTACGGCCCGACTTTGCTTCAGTTGTACCAATAATATGGCTGAATATGAAGCTTGCATTTTTGGTCTCAAGGCCGCTATTGACCTGGAGATCAAATCTTTGATCGTATTTGGGGACTCGGCTTTGGTTATCAGTCAAATCAAAGGAGAGTGGGATACCAAGCATCCTAATCTTATTCCATACAAAGAACATGTCCTGACATTGTTGCCTCATTCCGAGCAAATCACCTTCGAGCATTTCCCGCGAGAAGAGAATCAGCTTGCAGATGCTCTTGCCACAATGTCTTCCATGTTTAAACTCAACCGGGATAACGAGGCCCCCTAAATCACCATCGAGCGAATGGATGAACCTGCGCATTGTCATGAGATTAATACCGAAGAAGTAGTGGAACAACCCTGGTTCCACGAAATCAAAAGGTATCTCCAGACTAGAGAATATCCCGAAGGAGCTTCCGTAAATGACAAGAAGTTCCTAAGGAAATTTGCTGCCAAGTTCTTCCTGAGTAACGGCATCTTCTATAAACGCAGCCATGATTGTGTTTTACTCCGATGTGTATACAAAGCTGAAGCAGAGCTAATCATGACCGAGATACACTGCGGTACATTTGGCACCCACTTGAGCGGGCATACGATGGCTAAAAAGATCCTAAGGGCAGGCTATTACTGGTCTACCATGGAAGCAGATTGCCATCAGCACTCCCGTACTTGCCACAAGTGCCAGGTCTATGCCGACAAGGTACACATCCCTCCTGTTCCTCTCAACGTTCTGACAGCTCCTTGGCCATTCACAATGTGGGGCATTGACATGATTGGAGAGATCAAGCCCACAACATCTAATGGACATCGCTTCATCCTGGTCGCCATTGACTACTTTACTAAATGGGTCGAAGCAGCTTCCTTCGCCTTTGTTACAAAAAATGTGGTTGCCCGCTTCATCAAGAAAAACCTTATATGCCGGTACGGTGTTCCCGACAGGATCATCACAGACAACGGGACAAATCTGAATAATACTATGATCACCGCTCTATGCGAACAGTTCAAGATTTATCATCACAATTCATCTCCCTATCGGCCGAAGATGAACGGTGCTATTGAAGCTGCGAACAAAAACATTAAGAAGATCATTCAGAAAATGACAGTCACCTATAAAGACTGGCATGAGATGTTACCGTTTGCTCTGCATGGATACCGTACCACGGCACGAACTTCAACCGGGGCAACCCCATTTTCTTTGGTATATGGCATGTAAGCTGTCCTGCCCATGGAAGTTCAGATTCCTTCTTTAAGGATTATGAAGGACTCTGGTTTGAATGAAGACGATTGGATTCAGACCCGACTTGATCAACTCAATTTGATCGACGAGAAGCGGCTCGCTGTTGTTTGCCATGGTCAAACGTATCAAAAACGGATGATCAAGGCTTTCAACAAGAAAGTCAGACGTCAAATATATCAAGTCGGGGATCTCGTAATCAAACGGATTATCTTACCGCAAAGTGATCCCAGGGGAAAATGGACTCCTACTTACGAAGGACCATTTGTGATCAAGAGCATATTTTCTGGTGGTGCAATGATCCTGACCACCATGGACGGCGACGATTTGCCGCACCCTGCGAATGCAGACATAGTCAAAAAATAATATGCATAAAACAACCCGACAAGTCGAAAACCCGAAAGGGCGGCTTGGGCAAAAATGGGCATCCCGGTGAACCGAAAACCCGAAAGGGCGGTTCAGGCAAAAATTAGGGATAAAACAAAAAAAAATCTGTACACCCGGCAAGTCGAAAACCCGAAAGGGCGGCTTGGGCAAAAAGGGGTTTCCCGGTGGATTGAAAACCCGAAAGGGCGATCTAGGCAAAAGTTAGGGAATTAAAGCGTATGACTATGTCTCGTCGGATCACTTTAAAGAACAATCTCTTCATCAACCAGTTCCAAGCTTCTGATCAATCCAGTCATCGGCAAACGAAGCATTTGAATGGACAAGATATTCAGAGTTGTGAAGGCTATAACAGAATGGGATCCCATAGAATTGTTGCACATAGCCATCTTTCTTTTGTATAAATTTTTTCAATTCTTTACGACAACATCCTCTTACTAGGATGGCTGTCTCCTTTGTACAAAGATACTCATAAAAAGTTAATACAAATACTTTTCCAAATACAAAAATTTGCTTTGTCTTCCTTTTTCTCTTTTGCACTTATGTTTTATTTGAGAAACGTCCAATGTTTTGTTAAATAGGCATATGCATTTGAACATAATCATTTTCCTTACAAACCAAGAAAGATGATTGCAGATAGTTTAAGGGTACAGATAGGTATCTCGATACCCTTTCACAAGAAATTCCCCGCAGATTTAAACTCCAAATTCTTCGGCAAAGTCAAAATCCATAACTTAATTCCCCAAACAGAGTTAAACTTCAGGATCCTCAGCAGAAAAGCTTTCTCAAAACTGATTTCCCCAGCCATAGAGCCTTCCAGAACTCAATTCCCCTCAGAGTTTCAGTATCCCCAGTGGAGCCTTGAAATCTGAAAACACTATCCCCAGTTGAAGTCCAACTATCAATCTCCAGCGGAGCTAACACTTCCAACTATCAATCCCCAGCGGAACCAGATTAGTGAACTTTCTCCCCACAGAGATGCTTCTCACCAGATTGAAGATTCTCAGTCTCACTCCTCCAGCATAAGTCTATCAGGTTCTGAACTCCCCAGTAGAGATCATCAGAAATTCTCATTCCCTACAAGTCACAAAGGAATTTCAATCCCCAGCAGTGGTTCTAAGATCCCTCAACAATTGAAGATTCTGCATTCCCCAAGAAGAATGAAGACTCTCTTTTTCAGTTCCTCACAGGATATTCAGATATTCCCCAGCGAAGACCTCCTCAGGACAGGAATCCCCCAGTAGATTGGCATACAAACCCAAGTTCCTGATTCTCCAGCAGTAGTCAGCAAGGATATCTCATCTATCCTCAGCAAGACAGCTCTTCAGCTTACATGTGCATTCATTTACATTCATATCATAAACATTGATATAACATATATATTGCATCATACATATCATGCAACATAACTTTGTGCTTTAGCTAACATTTCATCCTTTTCAGGATAAGATTAAAAGGCTATCAGTAATAATTATTCAGATACAGTATGGATACACCCCAGACACGGCGGTCATTCTATTACTCATTCAGAATTTCAAGTCAGATACAGTACAGATACACCCCAGACCCGGCGGTCATTCTACTACTCATTCAGACTACAACAATCAGATACAGACTAGATACGCTCCAGACACGGTTGCCATTCTATCTCTCATTCAGATTCACTTATCCACCTCAAGGTTCAATGCATTCCAAGCACGGATACCATTCTGACCCTTACAACAGCAGTTTGATTCTCCCCAGTGAGTTCGCCACGGAAGTCATTCTGTCATTTATTTAGATCCCGGTCACAGTTTCAGATACACTTCAAACACGGAAGTCATTCTATTACTCATACGGATCTCAAATCCCAGTTACAGTTCCAGATACACTCCAGACACGGAAGTCATTCTGCTACTCATACAAATCTCAACTTCAGATACAGTCCAGATACGTGCCAAACGCGGTTTCCATTCTGTCACTCATTCAGAATTTGTCCCCAGCACGCAGTTGCTCCATACAAATATTTCTCTGTTATTCGGATACAATACAGATACATTCCAGACACGGCAGTCATTTGATATTCATTCTACCTTCAAACGCAGTTACAGCTCGGATACGCCCCAGACATGGAGGCCATTCTTTTGCTCATACAAACTCAGTCTCCAGATACAGCTCAAAAGCATTCCAGATACGGATACCATTTTGATCCTCATTCTTTTGACCAATCACATTGAAGTTCAACAAACATTTCAGATGGAATCTTTAAGCCCATCCCCGACAAGATTATGTCACCCCTCCAGATGGCATCTTTAAGCCCGTCTCTAAATGGCATCTCTAAGCCCATTCCCGCATCCATTATTCTGACGAGTGCAAATTTAAGGGCACTCTAGTGTCCAATCTCCTTTTACCTTCGAGACGCGAAAGGCAAACTTTCCAATCTAACTCTTCAGGTGCAAGAAGATTGAACAGGGGAAACTGTTGTACCCCAAAATTTTCCCTCTCATTTCTCCAATATTTTCTCATCATAAGACTCTTGGAGCTCAAGATCAAGTTAGGGTTTGTCCTGCTCAAGACTCCTCCTTGCACTGTTGACCCAAATTAGGGTTTGAGTTTACACAAAGTTGTTTTGACCTAAAATGCCCAAGGTGACTTTCATGCTTCATGTTGGACTCACAAGTTTATCCATACCAAGTTTCAAGCCTTGATTCCAATCTTTGCCCAGTCAATTGGACAGTTGACCTAGAAATCAGTTGTATTGGGGAAAAAGTCAACTGTGGCCAATTGACAGTCAAACCTCATGAAATTTGACCCACATCAACACAATGAACTCATATGAACCATTTGGTCAAGTTTGGATCACAATTCCACAAGAAAGTTGATCAAATCACCAAAAGGGCAAAATGGTCATTTTTAGGGTTTTGACTGCACAAAGGCAATTTTTGACTGTTTGACCTAACCAATGGCAAATCAAGCTCACATATGGACTCAAGGACTCAATGGCATTGTCTTGACACATTCAACAAGTTCAAAAGATCCCAAATGCACAAGATTGACAGATGAATTTTCCAGTCAACTGATCAAAATTTGACTGTATACTGAAAAGTCAAACTTTGACTTTTTGGTCAAAATCAAGTGCCAAGATTCATTTTTCATCAAGACATATCAAATTATGAAACTTGTTCATCAAGAAACCCAAAATTGCAAATTAGGGTTTAAAATGAAGAAATTTCATAACTTAGAATTTTTCTAAGTTATAAAATTTCCTTATTTTTTCCTAACTTTGTCCCATTTTTTCATCAAGATACATTTGGATTCAAACAAAACTCAAAACATGAAAGTTATAGTCCATTGCAAAATATACAACTTTGATTCACAAATTTTCCTCAAAAGAAGCTTGTAGCTCAAGTTATGATTTTTGGAATAAGGGTGCAAAACATTCTTAACTTAGAAATTTTTTGACCTATTCTAGGCAGGATTTTTGCCCAACTTCATGGCCACTTTTCACATGCTTCCACTTGGAATTTCAACTTGCATTACAAAGATGGATTGTAGTACACATTCCAAGCTTTCCAAATTGTCCAAGAACTCATCAAACACCCTTGTGGTTAGGGAGATTCGAATTGGCAAAGATGGGCAAAAGTCACTTTGTTCATAGCCAAATACATGTTCATAACTTTGCATTTTCAAAGTCAGCTTGCACAAGCTAGATTACAGGCCTCTAATCTCATTCACACTCAATAATTAAATGACAATCCATTGTGTTCTAGCATTATTTTGATCATTTGGTCATTACATGCAAGATTAATCCATAATTAGAAAAAGTAAGTTTGCCATTTTTGAAAAGGTACACTTTATGTCAAATAGCAAATCCAAGAGGCATGGGCCAGATCTTTGAAGCTAGCATTTTGTACAAAAATCACTCTGATCAAGAACAAGAGGTGAAACATAGTTTAGGGCATTGGACAGGCTTGTATAGAAACTTGCATTTTCTTACTTATGTAAGAAGAAACATTGCAAAAGATATACCACATTCACTTCCTGCAAGCACAAGCAAAAACGAACTTCATGAACACTTTCCAGACATCAAACCAAGTTTGAAACACGACCAAACCATCCCTCAAACCTCCTCATTCACAAAAGCACCTTCTTGCTGCAAAAACAGAGTCCCTTCTGCAACTTGACTTCCACAAACACTTCCACTCGTGCGTTTTGGCCAAAGCTTGTTCAAACACACTCCCTACCATCCATTAAAGCTATTCCAAGCATTGAACTTAAACTGTAACACCCATAACCAAGGTTGCCATTTTCACTTTTCACCTGTGCAGGTTGACTTCCATAGCTCGATTCAGTTAGTTTCAAAGCAAGCTAAAGGTTGGAGGAGCATCCTTGGACTTCATGCAAGCTGTACAAATCCTCAAACTCTATTGAAAGTACTTCCATTGCTGTACACGACTCAAGCTGAACAGGTAAAAGTTTGAACTTCTATCTCTCTATCCAGGCATAGTTAGGTTTAAGTTTGTGAAGAAAGCATGTTCTAATCATAGCCCCGAAGCTACCCATATACTTACTTTTCATTTATGTTGTGTGTGCTCAGAGAATTTTGAACCTGAACATTGGAAAAAACTTAGGTCAGGAATTGGGGGAGAAGAAATTCTCTCTCATTTCTGAGAGTTAGAACAACTTTTTTATATGTTTGAAATCGTGACAATATGCTCTATAATGTTTGTGTTGTGAGTTTTTGTTAAAAGTCAAGGAATCAAGAGATGGCAGGGATGGAAGGAAGCGCGCATTTTTTATTTGAATCTGGCTGAAGGTTGAAGACAGAGTTGACTTGGGCTAGGCCTGAGTCAACCTGCTTTTTGCACCATCTTTTTCCACTTACACCCCCTTGGCCCATTGTGTGTTATTTTGATCATTTTTTATTTTTTCTTTTTGATTCTGACTTATTATTTTTTGCTCATATATAAAAAATATTAAAAATATTTTTCCACCCATTTTTGCATTTTATTTGGATTTTATTTGCTTTATTTGAACTTGTACATATAAATAAATATAACACTTTTCATTTAAAATATTAAAAATGATACAAAAACATGTTTATTTTCAGTTATTATTTTATTTTACCTTTTGAAAACATTTTTCTCAAAATATATTTTTTTGGTAAATAATAAATATTTTATTTTTATATATATTTAGTATATTTAATAAATAATATAAATACTTGTATATTTATTAGAATATTTAGGACAAAAACATGAAAATAATACTTTTTTATTTTATTAATGTATGACATAAAAAAATAATACTTTTTTCACAATATACTTTTTTTTTTGTATATAATTAACAAGTATTGTATATAATATAATTAATAAATGCCATTTATTTAGAAAACTAGGGTTTTGCCCTAAACCATGAAAATATCCAAAAAAAATTGACTTTTTATTTTTGTTTATATTTCAAACATGAAAAACTTTTACATACATAAAAAAACATTTTTGGGCATAATACATTTTGCATTTATATTTGTTTAAAATATTGTACAATTAAATAACTTGTATATTCAATATGGATGTAATAGCCTAGATTTAAATTTCTTGTCAAATACCCCCATTCAAACATTTGTACCCCCATCCCCATAATTATGTTGTAATAATTTAGGACTTTAAATTCCGCATTTTAAAGCTTTCTAATTATGCCATGATAGACCTAGGGTTTGTATGCAAAAATCAACCAACAAATAGCTTAACCTAATTCAAAGATAAAAAAGCATGAAAATGGACAACACTAATCACACTTGCACCCTTAGGGTTACTCCACTTTTTGCCTTCAATAATGGGCCATGCTTGTATGTTGAGTGTCTTTGGCCAAACAAAAACAATTCAAATGATCATAGTCCCTCGATGACGCTTTCGAAGTTGCCTAAAAATGATTAAGTCCCGTAAAGGAAAAAATTGCCAAAGACACTTGGCACCATTGCATTCATGGTCTAAACGATGACCCGCGCCCGTCCCGTTGACATCCTAACACAAAATTGTCCACCAAATACAATGGTGGAACAATACTGTTAAAAGGGTTAAAACATAGGAAAGATCTTTGAGAAATTTAGGATAGATAGCTCTTGGTTACTTGACCAACTTGCAAAACAAATCCTTACCTTTTTTCAAAAAACACACATCACAACTTTCAAAACAAACTTTCAAAACATTGAAAACTTTTCAAAAGACCAATACACCTTTGCATACATTCAAACATGGATCATTACAAAGGTTGCCACAACAAATGGCCTCTTTTCAAAACTTCTTTCAAAAATCACACACAAAGCACCATTTCAAACAATTGAAAGCACCATTTCAAACAATTGAAAATGCAAGGCAAGTGATCTAAGCAAGTAACTAAGAGCCCATGGATAACCATGGATAGAAAGGGTGCTAATACCTTCCCTTTCTATAATCTACTCCCCGAACCCAAGAAAACATCTCAAAGGTTTTTGTTGTGCTTTTTAACCTTTCCTTAGGATAAAATAAAAAGTCAGTGGTGACTCTTGCTAAACCGAAACATTTGCGAAAACAAACGCAAAACCCAAGTCAGTTCTCCCACCGTATCACAATGACATTCTGAGTGGAGGCCTTGTGATCTTGGGAACATCCCTGGTTACTGCCACATCTTGTGGGACTTCTTCAAAATATTGGAATGGAGTTTCAATAAATTCACCATCTAATTCCACATATCTTAAGGAATTGAGATGGATGATCATATATTCTTCTTCTCCATGAACGGTGATAATCTTCCCTTGAATTGGATACTTCAGCATTTGGTGCAATGTAGAAGTAACGGCGCCAGCATTGTGAATCCATGGTCGGCCTAGAAAGCAGGAGTATGAAGGGCGAATATCCATTACATAAAAAGTTGAATCAAATGTTTGGGTTCCAACCTTTATGGGGATATTTACTTCCCCATGTACCATCCTTTTTGAGCCATAAAAAGCCCTCACTACTATGTTGCTTGGCTTTAATGTCAATCCCTCACAGTCAAGCCTATCAAGAGCTTTTTTAGGTAATACATTCAGAGATGAGCCAGTGTCCACCAAAACATGAGCCAAGGTTGTGCCCCTACATTCAACTGAGACATGCAATGCCTCATTATGCTTCCTTCTTCTTGGCATTAAATCAACATCTGAAAAACCTAGACCATTATCTGCAGTCAAGGTGGCCACGCAGTCTTGGAACTGATCGACAGATGTTTCTTAGGGTACATGGGCAGTTTTCAAAAATTTTACCAAGGCCTTTGCATGCGCCTCGAAGCATAGTAGTAAAGCCAGCATAGAAATTTTATATGGAGTTTTTCCCAGTTGCTCTACTACATCGTAGTCGCTTCTTTTTATGATCTTTAGGATTGCCTCCATCTCTTTCCGAGAGGTCTCAGGGATAGCCAATGATTGTGTCTCCGTCTTGACAAACTCAACGAGAACACCTTTTCCTCGAGTCTCGGTTAACTTGGCAGCAGGAGTGTCAGTATGATTGATAACAGGAGTTGTAACAGCTTTGTCAGTTGGAGTATTGGTGGAGATGATTGTGGGAATGGGAATACCCTTTGGAGGAGTAACAACAACACGAATGATTACGGGTCCAGAAACTGCTTTTAGGGGAGCAATTTCTGGAGAGAATATCCTTCCGCTTCGGGTAATATTGCTAGTCCCGGCAATATTACTGATATCAGAGTTATCTTTCTCGGAACTTGAATCTTCGGCAGCTGGCCAATCTTGCTTGATATCGTGGTAGTAGACATGCCCTCCATAATTCCATGGTACGGTTTTGTCTGACAAATACGGGACTGGTCCAGGCATTGTAATTATCAAAGGAGCTACTTTTGGAACTGATGTAATTCTAACGGGTCTTTTGGTGGAGAACCTGGAAGAATTGTCGGAAATGGTCACGATGGAAACATCATTATAAGAAACAGGTGAAACAAAAGTATTTTCGAACAAAATTTCCTTGTTATCTATTAGGCACTAAACGCCTACTTTTAATAAAGGACAACTGGTTGGTGAGGACAAACAGAAATGACAGCTTTCATCACAGCTCGAGAACACACTGGCATTCAATAAGTTCTTTTTGATGGTCAGGAGTGGCGTAATAAGTTCATCAATTGAAGTAATAAACACATCCTCTTCAATGGCGTTGGCATTATGGCTGTGTTTGGGCATAGGGGCAGAAATGACATTTGGCTTTTCTGGCGCATCGAATTTAATCTCTTGGGCTTCAAGAAGGTCTTGTACTTTGTTCTTTAAAGCCCAAAAGATGTTAGTGTCATGGTCGGGACTCTCACAATGGTATGCACAACGGGCATTAGGATGATAGTGAGGAGATGTCGTGTTAGGGTTCTTTGGAGCTTCTTTCAAAGTCACTAGGTTGGATCTTAGCAAGTGTGGTAATACTTGATATAAGGTCATGTTAATTCTGGTGAATTATCTGACTGGTCTTTCCATCCTTGGTTGGTTGTTTCTTTGCTGATCAGGTGCATGTTTAGGAATCATAACAGCCCCCTGCCATTGGACAGCGTTCGGCCCTATCTTGATTTCTCTGAGGATAAACAACAACCACTTCCTTCTTTCTGATGAATGGTTTCCTTATAGCAGTAGAGGATTCATCTTTTTGAATCTTTCCACTTTTTATTCCGGCTTCTACCATTTCTCCGGTTAATATTAGTTCAGTAAAACCTACTGATGAACTCCCAATTAGGTGATTGAAGAAGGGACCAGACAAGGTGCCCAAAAACATGTCTACTAATTCTCTTTCAGATATAGGAGGTTGAACTCTTCTGGCCAAGTCTCTCCATTTTTGCGCATAGTCCTTGAAGCCTTCACTTGAAACCATGGCCATACTCTGGAGTTGAGTACGGGTAGGCGCAAGATTAGCATTGTATTGGTATTGTTTGTAAAAGGTTGCAGCAAGATCTTCCCAGTTATGAACATTGGCTTTTTCTAACTGATAAAACCAATCAAGTTGAGTTCCAGACAGACTTTCTTGGAAGAAGTGTACCCATAAATCTTTTTCAGCGGTATGGGGTTGGATTTTCCTCACATAGGACCGGAGATGCATTTTAGGGCATGAAACTCCGTCATATTTGGCGAACACAGGTGCTTTGAATTTTGGAGGAATGACAATCCCCAATACTAAGCCCAACTCCTCAAAGTCCAAGCCAGGAACCTTTTGGATTTCCATTGCACTCAATCGTTCTTCTAGATGCTTATACTTGTCGTCGGCTGGAGGGTATTGTTCTTCAGAATAATCTTATTCTTCCTCTTCTTCTTCTGAACTAGATTGAACAACAATTTCCTTACCCTTCCCATCATGGTTGTCTTTCTCACCGGATGTCGTAGTAAAGTCTAAGGCCCTTCTTTTCTGTCCTTGGCATCTTCTTCCCATGTTCAGAATTCCGGTTATTTTCTGCGTCTTATTTTTCTTCTCGTCAACCAGCAAGGTCTTCAACTCTTCTTGTCCTTTGGCCAGAGTTAAGAACAACTATTGAAACTGTGCATTTTGAGCTTGGAGGTCTTTCACCGTTTGCTCGAGATCCATCTTACTGAAATAAATAGTAGAGAGATGAGGAGACTTGTTGCAAGAAACTTGTTCATGTTATGATGAATGATAAATGCATATGCAATGATTTTAAGGATTTTAAAATTCAAATTTTTTTAGACAAAAAGGAAACACACGTTATATTAATAAATTAAAGCTCGAGTACATCAATGCCTTCTTGGGAAAAATAAATACAAGAAACTCTAAGATAGAAAGGTAGTACGCATCCTCTTTGGTGCAATGTAAGCATTCAGAGTTTGCTCCTCATGAAGTAGCCTAGTGAGTTCCAAAACCTTCTTCTCGCTTGCGTATAATTGGGCTTCGAAAGTATCTCTCTCTCTCCCTTGAGTTGTATCCAATCTCTTTGTAGGTCTTCAAGAGAGGTGGGCATATCAGGATGTAGGATAGTGTATGGAACATCTCCCTCCATGACAGGCTCAATGATTACCGGGATAATGGAGGGGTAAGGCATCATAAGACTCTGAGCATGAGTTCGTACCCATTTGAGGTAAGGCTCAAGAGGGATGGAATTATTGTGCCCCAAAGTCTTTCTATCTACCTTGTTTAACATCCTCCAAGCTCAGATAAATCTCTGGCGAAGACCTTAATCGTCGTTGTCATAGTCAAATACCAAACCTTGAATTCGCATCTCGTGCGGGCCATCCCTTCGGGCGTAACCGAACTGTCTTAAAGCTAAGCAGGGGTTGTAGGTGATACCTCCCCTAATTCCAAGTAAGGGGACATTAGGGAACTCTCCACAACGGTTGATAATAGTAACATTCTCTACGGATCGGGAGCACCAATGAATGTCTGAATGTTTCAGTGTCATCAACCTTTGTGACCACCTTGAACCTTGCTCATTCTTTAGTATAGATTGGGGAAGATGCGAAATAGACCATCTTGCCAAGAGAGGAGTGCAACACATAAGGACACCTCTTTTCCACATTTTGCGAGTTTGAAAAGAGTGTAGGATATCCCTTAGCAATGTAGGCACCGGGTTGCGGGATATGAAGATTTTGACGGTGTTCACGTCTATGAGTTGGTCAGGATTTGGAAACAAAACCATCCCATAGATGAGGAGAGCCGCAATTTCCTCAAAGGCTTTCTAATACAAGGAATTCCAACAGTTTTGGGCTTTCTCAAACAAGAACTTTGCTAGGAAACCTTTGACACCACTCTTTGTTTCCCAATGAGTTGTGACATCAGATGAGTGCAAGTTTAGAGCTTGAGCAATATCTTCTGGATTTGGATCTCTTTCCGTACTGTTGAAAGGTAGTTGATTGAGAATGGGAATCCTCAAGAGTCAGGAAAATTCTTCCAAAGTAGGCACAAGTTGATAGTCGAGAAATGTGAAGCAATGGTGTAAAGGATCAAAGAACTGAAAGAGCACCTTCATCATGTCCTCATTTGTGTTGGAGGTGACCAAGTTGAGTAGGCGACCATGTCTCTCGGTGAATGGAGAGTTTTCTGGAATCCTTGAAGCTATCTCCTTAAGTTATGGAGGGATCCTTACAAGATTGACTTGAATGGTTTTCCTGAGAAGAGAATCCATATCCTACAAAACAAGAACAAAGATGAATCCAAAAATCCTTGAAATGGTTAGTGAATGTGTATGATGTTATGATGTTCATCATGTTATGTACAAGTATGTATATACAAACAAAGAAAACAAGTTTGTATGCTTAGGCTTACATGGAGTCTTATAGGTAAGTACCCTCTTGAAGTTTAGTTGGCTCAACCTGTCCTAATAATAGTAACCGGGTTCTAAGGAGCTCAATATCACTGGTTTGTTTCCTTGGTCATTGTTTCACCACAAGCCTCTTTAATGGCGACGGAAATATCCCAAGAAACCAAACCTCAATGAGTGTAGTATCGAATATCTACCAACTTCGGACTGCACCAAAGTCGGTCATCTCACTACATCCTAAAGGCCAAGTTGGTCAAGTAAAGGTTCTAAAAGTTCATTAGTGCTTTATGACATTACTCAGCGGCCCCGTATTCTCTTTGATTAACTCAAAGGCTACCGGTACCCGCAAATATGTCGCACTAACATAGTTATTGCTTAGACCAAGCCGGTATACCCCGCACAATTTCCACAACGTATTTCTACTTACCTATAATGTATCCCAAATCCGGGTAGAGGATTCAAACCCAAACAAAGAACCATAATGTAAAGCCGACAAGTCAAACAATGAAAGCAAGTAAATGTGATCTAGCCCTAAGGTAACCCCACTTTTAGAATTTTCCCCAGCAGAGTCGCCAATTCTGTGATATGGTGGGAGAACTGACTTGAAGGTTTTGCGTTTGATCATAAATGTTGCGGTTAGCAAGAGTCGCCACCAACTTTTCTTTTATTCAAAAGGAAAGGTGAAAAAGCACAGGAAAGACCTTTGATATGTATTTCTTGAGTTCGGGGGTAGATTATGAAAAGGGAAGGTATTAGCACCCTTTTAATCCATGGTTGTCCATGGGCTCTTAGTTACGTGATAGATCACTTGCTTTTGTTTGAAATTATGATTTGTGTGGTTTTTGAAAGTATTTTGTAAAGAGGCCATTGTTTAGGCAATCTTTATAATGATTCTTGTTCGTAAGAATGTATACAAAGATATTGATCTTTTGAAAATGTTTTTAAGTTTGTAAGATGTTTTGAAAGTGTAAGTGTTTGTTTTGAAAATAGAAAGGATGTTTGTTTTGAAGTGGAGCAATCTACCTACTCAAATGTCTTTCTTGTTCATTTTCTTTTCCTTTGACATTGTTGTCTTACCATTAATTTGGTAAATAACCTTATCTTTGGATGTAAACGGGACGGGCGTGGGTCATCGTATAACCATGATTAGCAATGTTGCAAGGTATCTTAGCATTCTTTTAGAGGGACTAAGATCATTTGTAAGGCAACTTAGATAGCATCATCGATCGACTATGATCTTGTATTTGTTTGTTTTTGCTAAGATACCTCACATGCATAATATGGCCATTTTGTATAAGGCAACCAAGTGGAATAACCCTAGGGGTGTTTGTGTGCAAGTGCATCATTTTCATGCTTGTTTTTGTCTTGAATTAGGGTTTTCTAGATATTGGTTTTAGTCTTTCCATACAAACCCTAATTACTAGCATGCTATATAAAAGCGATAAATTGTGAAATTTAAAGTTACTACGCTATTACAACATTTGTGGGGAGGGTGTACAATTTGTAAATGGGGATTGCAAGAATTTAAACCTAATTAGTCTATTACAACCATATTGAATTGGTATGAATATACAAGGAATTGAACAAATACAAAGTATAAAAATGAATAAATGTACAAGGATGCAAAATGTAGAGAAAATGAATTTTGTTTAGTTTTCATGAAAAAAATATTTTGTCTTAACCTAATTAAATAAAGAAAATAGTTAATTAAGTTTGAATTTATTAAGAAAAGATTTTAAATGAAAACCCTAATTCTATTAATTAATCAAAAGAAAATAAGTTTAAGAAACGTATTTTTTGGTATTTTTTATCTTGAAAATATTTATGGCATTATAAATTATTTTTAGTCCTTTTTATATTAAAAATAATGTATTTTAAATGGTGTGAAAAATAAATAAATAAAAACATAATATTAATTAAGTTTACATGATTATTTAATAAAATAAATAAATTATAATAAATAAAAATATTTTTTATGAGAAAAATAAAATAAAATAAGTCAGAATATAAATATATCATTTTTTTGTATTTCATTATTTTTTGTATTTAGAAAAAATATATTTGAGAAAAGATGAATGAAAAATAAATAAATAAATAACTTGGGCCA
Source organism: Vicia faba (assembly GCA_948472305.1). Lineage (NCBI taxonomy): Eukaryota > Viridiplantae > Streptophyta > Magnoliopsida > Fabales > Fabaceae > Vicia > Vicia faba. The sequence goes on along the minus strand of OX451738.1, from coordinate 324,095,025 downwards.
GGGGGTGCCAAAAGTCAATATGGAGGTCAATTAGCAAAAACAAAAATAAACCAGGCCCAAAGGGCCCAGCGCCTGCCAAACAAAAAAAGTCAGAATTGTAAAAATATGAAAAAATAAAAAGAAAAAAAAGGGTACCACTGGGGCTCGAACCCAGGTCCCATAGGTTACAGGCGCGCGCTTCTACCACTGGGGTGGCTATACATCCGTTAATACAAGTAAAACAATAAATATGTAAGGCAAAATGCGCCCTGAAGACTTCATCTTCAACCTCCAGCCAGACCATCTGTAACTTTCTCATTTCTCATCAAAAATGAAAACTATAAACATGAAACTTGTAGCAAATTTTCTCACGATTCCAGAAATGTAAAGTATTAAAACTATAGATCAAAGATAAGAAAGAATTTTAATGGCCCTAATTTGAACCCTAAAAATTTCAGAAATTTCAGTTTCAAAATTCTCTAAGCTCAAGCAAAATTAATGGAAACTAAGGACATGGTTAGCTTCAGGGTAATGATATCTACACGTTTTATTCACAAATAAACTATTGATGATGCCTGTATGAAGAGTTTCAAGTTGATAAAACTTACCTCAAAACTGGAAATCGTGTTTGGAGTTTGAGCTTGTTTCAAGTGATGGTAATGATCAGGTTAGCTTCCTTGAGGTCCTAGGAAGTTAATGCAATGGTTTGCTCAAGTTGAGAGTGGCTGAAATGACTTGGAGAAGTCAAGTTTCATACTCTATTTTTTGGTTATGGAAGTTATGGTAAATGGTGTTACAGTTATGGAATAAGGATAGAGATGAGTTGTATTTGATGTAAGGAAGCTTTAGAAACTAAAAGGCCAAGAAACGCACGAGGGAAATGGGAGTTTGATGTTCAAGGTCAGAAATTGTGCAACAATGGAGTTTTTGAGCAATTTCTGATATGAGAGAGTTTTGGTATATTTCAGGGTGCTCAAGCTCGTATCCTAGCTCACATATAGTGACTCTATTTATAAGCAACAAGTTTGGAGTGCTCTAGTTGATCAGAATTCAAATTTACATGTTTAAGTTAAACATGTGATTTTTTGACAAAACAAGTTTCCATGCCTTGTGTCCTTGCTAAGATAGAGTGGTTATGCTTTAAAAAAGCTTGCTTCGGACTTTATGGATGGAGTGTGATCAGAGGGAACAAGTTAGAGGCTTAATGTGAACTTTATGCAAAAATCTTGCTTTACAAGAATGGCATTGTTAACTTTGTGCCATAAATGGAAATGCAACTTGGACAATAGCTCAATTGCTTGGATCAAAGCCCTAACAGCTGTGTAAACATTTAATTATGGAGTGAAAAACAAGTTTGAGGCCTGCAAAGTAAATATTATGCAGCCTAGCATGAATTTGGTTCATGTGTTCATCAAAAAGGACTTGTAATTCAAGTGACAAAACCCTAACTTCATCTCTTCGATTCTCCCTCCTCAAGAATGATCTCAAGGAGTTCTTGGAAAATTTGGAAACCTTGCAATGTTATCTACAACCCATATTTGAATTGCTTTAGAATATTCCCCTTGGAACTATATGAAAAAGTGCCATGAAGTTAGGTCAAAATCCTAACCAAATTAGGGCAAAATTTCACTAAGTGTTTAGTTTCATGACCCCATGTTCATAAAATTATAACTTGAGATCCAAGCATTTTTGGAAGGAGTTGTGTAAATAAAAGTTGTATATTTCATGGAGATCTACAACTTTTATGTTGGAAGTTTCTCTTGAATCATCTTGCATCATAGTGAAAATTTGGCTCAAAGTTATGAAAAAACATGAAATTTCCAACACTTTGAAAAATTTCTAAGTTTAGAAATTTTGACTTTTCAAAATGAAATCTTGACTTTTTGATTTCTTGATGAATAAGTTTCATATTTTGACATGTTTTGATGAATTGTGATCTTTGGCACTTGAATTTGACCAAAAAGTCAAAGTTTGACTTTTTAGTATACAATTGACTTTTGATCAGTTGATTGGAAAATTCATCTGTCAATCTAATGGACTTGCAATGTTTTGAACCATGCCATTAGGTCAAAATGATGCAATTGGACTCTTGATATCATGCCTTAAACCAATTGATCATTTTCTAGGTCAAAAATCAGAAATTGCCCTTTCCCAGTCAAAACCCTAATTTTGACCATTTTGCCCTTTTGGAGATTTGATCAAATTTCTTGAAGAGTTGTGGTCCAAACTTGATCAAATGACACATATGAGTTTAAAATGTTGATATGGATCAAAAATTAAGAATTTTGACTGTAAATTGACTGAGCAAAAATGTGATCCAAGGCTCAATTGATTTTTAGGTCAACTGCTCAATTGACTGAGCAAAAATGTGATCCAAGGCTTGAAACCTGACATGAATGATCTTGGGGGTCCATAATGATCCATGAAAGTCATATGGGGCATTGTAAGTTCAAAAATCCTTGTGCAAACTCAAACCCTAATTTTGGTCATCAGTGCTTGAGGAGGTGTCTTGAGCTGATCAAACCCTAGTGCAGTCTTGAGCCCAAGGAGATCTTGTGAGTAAATTCTTGATAAGTGAGAGGGAAAATTTTGGGGTACAACAGTAACTCTTGTATCACTCCTCAAGGGTGTGATAGATTTTTTTGAAAACTTTAGTTTGAAAAGTTTGTTTGAAAGTGTACGTGTAAAAATTTGTTGTTTTGAGCAAGTACCTAAAAGTTTCTACCTACTCGAAAAAAGTTTGTTCATTTTCTTATTTCCTTTTAGACGGTGCTACCCTAATATTAAGGAATAGGAAGCTCCATCGTTGGATTTCAAGGGACAATTGTAAGGGATGAAAGGGACAATTACAATCACTAAAGCAATGGTTAGGAAACCTTAGTCATTACCCTAGAGTTCTAAAGATCTTTCTGAGGCAACATTCGAATGTGTCATTTTAGATCTTTCGGAACAAGAGGGCAACCACTAAGACTCCCTATACTTCATGATCGTTTACCGAAGGCAACCGAAGTGGGACAATCCCTAGGAGTGAGCATGTGCAAGTGTTTATTTTTTCAGTTTATTTATCTTTGCACAACTAGGGTTTTCTATTTTCAATTAATCGTTATCTTTCCATACAATCCTATCAGCCATTCATCTAAGCAGTTTATCGTGCAGAAAATAAATTGCAGGAAGATAAAGATTCCTAAACTATTACAAGGCCTTGGGGTAGTTACATAATTAAAAACCAGAGGAAAATAGTAAAGGCAAGTAGTAAACCTAAGTTAAACTATTACAAACTCGGAGCAATTACATTAATTAGAAAAATAATGAAATAAATGCGTGCGACAAAACTAAATACGGAACTAAAATTAAATTCAAAGATATTTAATTAATAAATAGAGAAATTTTTTTTTTTTGGGATTTTGAGAGAAAATAGTTAATTTTGCAAATCAACCTAATTTCTAATTAATTTTAATTATGAAAAAGAATTTAAGTTATCCTAATTAATCTAATTAATTAATGCAATTAAATGTTTTATATAAAAAAAACTAATTCTAATTTTTGTGACTTTTGTGATTTTTTTATTTAATTAAAAAGTGATTTTTGTAAAAATAAGTAAAACAAATAATTAAAATAAATAAAAGAAATTAAAAAAAATAATTAAATTGGGCCTGGTGAAATAGTAGTCTGGGAGGTGTGAATTGGACTTTTCAGACCCATAATAGCTGGCCCAAGGCTGGCGTGTGATCTAGTGAGGATCCCATCTGAAGGTTCACCATGCGCTGCTTTTGCTGGATGTTTAGATCTGATCACTGGATGATCCAAGGCAGGAGATGTTGAGGTGCACCGTGAGCGCATTTGGAATGCCCTTACTAGATTTGCAAAGGAATTGTGAGAAAAATAATATGCAGGAGGCAAGGGTCGAACCCCTGACCTCCCACACACGCGCGTCTGGAAACCCTTTCCCTTTCCCACTGAGTCGGCTTATTATTCATTGATACAAACAAACAACAAATAATATATTTAACAATGAGTTAATCTGATAATAAAAATGCGCGAGATTTAAATCATCCACTCAGGTATTGACACGCCTTCATCTTCTACGCAGGACCACCGTCTTAGGTACTGGACTTTTACCTACGGTCGTGTCCATTGCTATAAACTTGTGCATCTCAAAAATCATATCCAGGGAACATAAATCAAATCCAATTACACAAATCAATTAGGTTTGATCTCCTGAATGCAATGGTATCCATCTTTGGCCCTGATTTTGCCTGAAACGCAAAGCCTTAAAAAACAACCCTAAACCATAACAATGCCATTTCATCACACAGGTATCAAAACACGTAATTAAATATGCAAACACATTCTAAAGGATGATACAAACACGAATATATACTTATAAATCATTTATCATGCGTGAATTGCAAAAATCAATTTCAAGAATATGAGCAAATCGTGGCACTGGTACGTGCGATTTCTGAAGGTGTTGATGCGTGCAAGTGATGCTATTAGCTTCAGGAGGTTTCCAGGAATAGATTGCTGGCCTTGAAACACCTTGAATCGCCTTGTAAAGCAAAATTCAATTGCCTCTTTCTTTGTCAAAAGTTGAGTTTTCTTCTCTCAATCCACACGGCCAAACCTTGTTTTTTTGCTCTGGGAATGTTGTGGGCATATAAGAGAACAAATTAGGTCAACAAAAACAGATGCAATCTTGAGAAATTATAGAAAAGAGATTTGGTTTGCCTCTTGTATTTTTTATTTCTAAATCTAGCCAAATTATGATCTTTTCCAATCCAATTATCCCTTGCACGAAATTCTTGATTTTCCAGCTGATTGTAGACTTATAATGTGCTCATGAAATCCAATCTTTGATTTTATTTCATTATTCCATTATTTTAAATGATTTATTTTGATTTAAATGAATAAAAAATCAAAACAAATAATAAAAATAATAAAATAATAGGTGGATAAGTTCAGGGGTCGTGGGTCCTCTTAGAAACAATTTTCAAACAAGAAAACATGGGCCCATTTGGAAAAAAATGCAATTTTGAGCAATGTTGACTTTGGGCAAATTTCCAAAAATGGCCAATTTTGACCATGTAGATATCTCTCCATTTTGACCCTAAGAGGGTGTTCTTGGACTTTTTAGAAAGCTTAGGATGTCCCCTAAGCAACCTATTTGGTTTCATCTCAATTGGGTCTTCCATGTTCATGTAAGAAGCTTTGACCCAAAAGGTGTTTTTGTTGACTTTTTTAAATGACCTATAATGTTTGAATTTATATCTTTTCATGGGTGCATTTTTTGAACTTTAGGGCTGAAGATGAGTTGTAGGGAATTGAATTCTATTCAAAATGATCCTTGTATGAGAAATTTCTGGTAAAGTATGAGAAAGTTATGCTTGGTCAAAGTTTGGTTGACTTTTCCTAAAGAAACCCTAATTTAGCAACTTTTGAGTTTGGATGAATTTGGGGCCTTCCTTGAGGAATCATGATCAATCCTTGATCACATGATGGATATTACTTCAAAATGTTGATGTTAACCAAAAATCTTGAAGTTCGACTGTATGAGGGTCATAGTTGACTTTTGACATAGCATAGTTGATTTTCAGGCATCTGAGCAATTGATTGAGCAAACTTCTTGTGTAAGGAATGAAACTTGACATGAATGATATTTTGGATATATTAGGACAATGGATACCAATTGGGACCCTTGGAACTCAAACATCTTGATGAAAATGGAAACCCTAGTTTGAGGCTCATTGTCTTAGGAGGAGGATTTGTCTGGTCAATCCTTAGGCATCCTTGGGCAAGTTGAGGACCTCCAGGGGTATGTTTTGAATAAAATGAGAGGGAAAATTTTGGGGTACAACAGCTATCCCTGTTAAATCTTCTTAAACCTGGGGATGTAGATTGGTTGGTCTGCCTTTCTAGATCTAAAGGTGGAAGATGATTGAACACTAGAGTGCCCAGAAATTTTCACTCGCATGAAGTAATACTGATTGGTGATATCGGGAATGGGCTTACAGATGCCATTTGGAAAGCGAATAAGAATCGTCGGAGATGGGCTTAAATATTCCATCCAAAAAAGATATCGGTTGCATAAGAGATTCCTTTGCGAGAATACTGGTACCTGCCGTTGAGGAGGACTTCAACGGGGAATGTTGATTTATGTCCTGGGAACTAGAGTCTAGGAGCTTTGGTTGTCCCTTACTCTACTGGAGAATTAACTCTTGATTGAGGAGACGGAAGTGAACTGCTTATCTGGTCAGGGTCCAGGGTGCACAACGACTTATTGAGGAAATGTGAAATCGACCGTATCTGCTTGGGTCCAGGTCTTACAGTGTTGTAAATTGTTGTCTAGAGATAAAAGAGAAGGAACCTGGATAGTAGGGTTACTTGAAATGAAAGCCTGGACAGTAGGGCTATGAGAAGGAACCTGGATAGTAGGGTTACTTCGAAATGAAAGCCTGGATAGTAGGGCTATGAGAAGGAACCCGGGTGTAGGGTTACTTTGAAATGAAAGCCTGGATAGTAGGGCTATGGGAAGGAACCTGGATAGTAGGGCTATGGGAAGGAACCTGGATAGTAGGGTTAGGTCGAAATGAAAGCCTGGATAGTAGGGCTATGAGAAGGAACCTGGATAGTAGGGTTACTTCGAAATGAAAGCCTGGATAATAGGGCTATGGGAAGGAACCTGGATAGTAGGGTTACTTCAAAATGAAAGCCTGGATAGTAGGGCTATAAGAAGGAACCTGGATAGTAGGGTTACTTCGAGATGAAAGCCTGGATAGTAGGGCTATAAGAAGGAACCTGGATAGTAGGGTTACTTCGAAATGAAAGTCTGGATAGTAGGGCTATGAGAAGGAACCTAGATAGTAGGGTTACTTCGAAATGAAAGCCTGGATAATAGGGCTATGAGAAGGAACCTGGATAGTAGGGTTACTTAGAAATGAAAGCCTGGATAGTAGGACTATGAGAAGGAACCTGGATAGTAGGGTTACTTCGAAATGAAAGCATGGGTAGTAGGGCTATGAGAAGGAACTTGGATAGTAGGGTTACTTCGAAATGAAAGCTTGGATAGTAGGGCTATGAGAAGGAACCTGGATAGTAGGGTTACTTCGAAATGAAATCCTGGGTAGTAGGGCTGCTTCATTTGATCCCGTAGATTAATTGACCCGTTTGGTTTCGGGAACTGATTTTCCATTAGTTGTTTGCGGATGTGACATGTATAATTTCATAGATTTAATCCTGAATTGTTGGAACTGTTGATGATAACCATCTTTCTTGAAAAGGTACAAGGTTAATTATAGGCGATGCGTGAAATGCATTGTGTGATGATGTTCTCAAAATAAATGAGATTATGTTGTATGCAATATGTATGCGCGCGTCATGTGTATGAACATGGAATGCTTATTACGACATATCCGAGTCTGGGAAAATAAATCCCTGACTACTCCTTGAGAGGACTGGAAATAAAATTCCTGGTCGTTATAGAAAAAAGTGGTTCTTCCGCTGGGGATGGTGAATCAGAGATGACTATGCTGGGGATTTTCTCCTTGTTTACGGATATTCTGCTGGGGAGAGACTCTGTTTGAGAATAACTCTGCAGGGGAATAACTCTGTTGCGAGAGGAGATGCTTCGCAGGAAAATTTTGCCGATTCAGAGAAATAAGCTCCATTGGGGGATGAACTTCCGTAGCTGGGGGAATAAGCTCTATTGGGGATTGAGCTTCTGTGTTCATAGAAATAAACTCTGCTTGGGAGACAACTTTATGAACCTCTTGCGATTTATAAAATTCGGCTGGGGAACAGATGTCGACTCTCTGAGGGAGCCTTGCTGGGGATAGTAACTCCTGTTTGGGGAAGCCGATGTCAAAGCTTTAGTTGCCTCTACTCTGTGAGGAGTGTAGATGTCATGGGGTCATATGCTGAGATGACCTTGTTTCAAAGATGTCTCTGCCCCTGTACCTGTTGAACAGAGTAACTGTCGGTCTTGACTTTTTTTTTAGTTTTTGCCCCTGTTTCTTAAGTTACGAGCGATTGTCTTTCCGTTTTCTATGCAAATATTTGTGAACAACAATCATATTCAAATGCATATGTCAAGAATAAATCATTGGACGTTTTTTGCAAAACAAAACAGAAAAAGAAAAACAAATGGTTTTGTAAAAATGACTTGTATTAATTTTCAAAAATTGGCCTATGACAGACATTTTTGTACAAGGAAGTTGACGCTATAGTAAGAGAACATCGCCTTGAAAATGAAAGCTATACAATATTTTGTACAAAGAGATGAAAACAGCTATGTGTAATAATCCCATTGAGTTTCAATTCTTCTATTACCACTATGTCTTTGATCGTCTCATCAGTTTGCTACTTGTCTGAAGCTTACTGGATTGATCGGTGTCGTTCGAGCTTGATAGTTGATACTGAGGTCTGGTCGCAAGGTGATCCAATGGGACATTGTGATATGCTTTACATCCCTAAATTTTTCCTAGATCGCCCTTTCGGGTTTTCAGTCCACCGGGATACCCTTTTTTGCCCAAGCCGCCTTTTCAGGTTTTCGACTTGCCGGGTGTACAGATTTTTTGTTTTCATCCCTAATTTTTGCTTAAACCCTTTTGGTTCGCCGGGAAGCCCTTCTTTTTGCCTAGGTCAGTCAACCCAGAGGGTCTTTAATCATGCATAGTATCTTTTCACTATGTCCGCATTGACAGGGTGAGGAAGGTTGTCACCGTCCATGGTGGTCAGAATCATGGCTCCACCCGAGAAAATGTTTTTAATCACAAATGGCCCTTCGTATGTGGGAGTCCATTTTCCCATGGGATCACCTTGCGGCAGTATGATACGATTTATCACTAGATCCCCGACTTGATAATCTTGGCGTCTGACTTTTTTGTTGAAAGCCTTGATCATCCGTTTTTGATATGTTTGACCATGACATACAGCAGTAAGTCTTTTCCCATCGATCAGATTCAGTTGATCAAGTCGAGTCTGGATCCAGTCGTCTTCGTCCAAACTTGCATCTTTTATAATCCTCAGAGAAGGGATCTAGACCTCAATAGGCAGGACTGTTTCCATGCCATATACCAGAGAGTAGGGTGTTTCCCCTGTTGACGTTCATGCTGAGGTACGGTACCCATAAAGAGAAAATGGTAACATCTCATGCCAGTATTTGTATGTCACTGTCATCTTCTGTATGATCTTCTTGATGTTCTTGTTAGCAGCTTCAACAACGCCATTCATCTTCATCCAGTAGGGAGAAGAGTTATGATGTTTGTATCTTGAACTGTTTACAAATTTCGATGATCATCATGTTATTGAGATTCGTACCATTGTCAGTGATGATTCTCTCTGGCACACCGTAACAACAAATCAGGTTATGCTTGATAAACTGCGTCACAACATTCTTGGTAACAGTAGCAAAGGAGGCAGCTTCAACCCACTTCGTGGAGTAATCAATAGCCACTGGGATGAAGCGATGCCCATTGGGAGCGGTAGGTATAATCTCTCCCATCATGTCGATGCCCCACATTGCAAAGGGCCGAGGAGTCGTTAAGACATTCAAAGGAACCGGAGGCACATGCACCTTATCAGCATAGATCTGACATTTATGACAAGTTCGGGAGTGCTGATAGCAGTCTGCTTCCATAGTGGACCAATAGTATCCTTCCTGTAGGATTTTCTTAGCCATGGTATGTCCACTGGAATAAGTGCCAAAGGTACCTTCATGTAAATATGCCATAATCCTCTCTACTTCGCTCTTGTCTACACACCGCAGTAAGGTAGAGTCGTGGTTGCGCTTGTAGAGGATTCCATTACTGAGGAAGAATTCTGTGGCAAACCTTCTCATAAACTTCTTACAGATGCTCCCTCGGGATACTCTTGAGCCTCGAGATACCTTTTTACTTCGTGAAACCAAGGTTTGTCTACTACTCCTTCAGTATCAATCTCACAGCAGTATGCTGGTTCATCCAACTTCTCGATAGTGATTCAGGGAGCTTCGTTGTCCCACCTGACCTTGAACATAGAAGACATGGTAGCTAGCGCATCCGCTAACTGATTCTCCTCTGGTGGGAAATGTTCAAAGGTTACCTCCTCAAAGTGTGGGAGAAATTTCAGCACGTGCTCTTTGCACGGGATGAGATTCGGGTGCTTCGTGTCCCACTCTCCTTTGATCTGACTTATCACCAAGGTTGAATCCCTGAAGACGCTCAAGAATTTGATCCTTAAGTCGATAGCAGCTTTGAGTCCCATGATACATGCTTCATACTCCGCCATGTTGTTGGTACAGTTGAAACATAATCGGGAAGTGAAAGTAGTATGACAGCCTTCAGGAGATATGATTACAGCACCAATTCCATTACCAAGTGCGTTCGAAGCTCCATCAAAAACCATAGTCCATCGGGATCCTTTTTTAGGTCCTTCATCCGGTCCAGGTTCTTCATAGTCAGTCACCAGCATAATATTCTCGTCCGAGAACTCAAAATTCATGGAGTGGTAGTCATCCACGGCCTGATGGGCCAAATGATCAACTAATACAGTTCCCTTGATTGCTTTCTGGGTTGTATATTGGATATCATATTCGGTTAAGATCATCTGCCATCTTGCTATTCTTTCGGAGAGAGCAGGCTTTTTAAAGATGTATTTGATCGGATCCATCTTAGATATCAACAAAGTGGTGTGGGTCAACATATAATGTCTCAGTCGGCGAGCAACCCATGCCAAAGTGCAGCAAGTTTTCTCGAGCAGTGAGTATCTTGTCTCATAGTAGGTAAACTTTTTGCTAAGGTAGTATATTGTGTGCTCTTTTCGACCAGACTCGTCATGCTGCCCCAACACACACCCCATTGAATTGTCTAATATTGTTAAGTACATTATCAAAGGTCTTCCTTCAATCAGAGGCATCAGAATTGGTGGTTCTTGAAAGAATCCCTTGATTCTTTCGAAAGAGGTATGGCATTCGTCATTCCATTTTACCACTTGATCTTTCTTCAAGAGCTTGAAGATTAGCTCACAAGTAGCAGTCAGATGTGAAATGAACCTAGAGATATAATTTAGGCGTCCCAAGAAAACTCTAACTTCCTTCTCAGTACGGAGAGCCGAGATCTCTTGTATGGCCTTCACCTTTGCAGGGTCTACCTGAATACCTTTGTCACTGACGATGAACCCCAGAAGTTTAACAGACCTTACCCCAAAGTTGCACTTGTTCATATTCAACCTCAGCTTGTAAATCTTCAACCTATCGAACAACTTTTGCATATGATCAAGGTGTTCTTCCTCAGTTTGAGACCTGACTATCATGTCATCAACATAAACCTCTATCTCATGGTGAATCATATCGTGGAACAAAGCTACCATGGCTTGCTGATGAGTTGCCCCATCATTCTTTAATCCCAACGGCATCACCTTGTAACAGAAGGTGCCCCACTGTGTGACGAAGGTTGTCTTCTCCATGTCTTCGGGAGCCATCTTGATCTGATTGTACCCATAGAAACCGTCCATGAAGGAAAAGATCTTGTGTTGTGCGGTGTTGTCAACCAGAACATCAATATGGGGAAGCGGGAAGTCATCCTTGGGGCTTTCCTTGTTCAAGTCTCTGTAGTCGACACACATCCGTACCTTACCGTCCTCCTTAGGTACCAGAACGACATTAGCAACCCACTGCGTATAGGAGGTCACAACTAAGAACCCAATGTTGAACTGTTTCATAACTTCTGCTTTAATCTTCTTTTACATTTCAGGGTGCATACGAAGGACCTTTTTCTTAACCAGAGAACAATCTTCTGTAATCGGCAGACGATGTACCATAATATCAGTGTCTAAACCAGGCATGTCTTTGTATGACCAGGCGAAGATCTCAACATAATCGTGCAACATCTGTATCAACTGTTGTTTGACATTAATCTCCATATTTACACTGATCTTGACTTCTTTTCTGTCTACCTCTGTGCCTAAGTTTATCGTCTCAACTGGCTCTTCATGAGGTTGTATAGCCCTCTCTTCCTGCTGTAACAGTCTAGTAAGTTCTCCAGGCACCTCATAATCTTCCTCACCTTCATTCTCGGCTTGGTTGATCGGATTTTCGAAGTTATAACTGGCAATAGTAGAACTGTTATCAATGGGACCCAGAGTGGATATGGATCTGCAGTTTGATATGTGAGTGTGTGTAAGAGCATAGTTGTATTGATAAAGTGAAAAGCAGAAAATAAAAATAGAGAGCGCAAAATTTTTATGCAAGAAACATCCAATGTTTTATTGATGACATATAATAACCCTCACAAATAAACCATTGTGCCTCGGGTAAGACACAAGGCCATAGAGTTTATATTGTTTATTACAAATTCGAAAAACAAGTACGACAATTACTGTTGAACAAAATAAATTGGCACAAAATCTCTGGCCGTCCAGCTACTAGGTCCACCATTGGTAGTAGGGTAGATCCAGCTGTCAATATCAGAAACCTCATCATCGTCTTCTATAACATTGACCCCACAGTTGCTGATGCGTAGGGGAGGTCCTCCAGCCCGAGCACGTCGAACAACCCTTTGAGCTCCTGAAGTAAAGCCCAAACCAAATTTGTCAGTTTTATGAGGAAAATCAGGGAACTGTCCCCAAATGGTACACCCAACTTCTTCAACTACCTCCCTGGCGTCCTTGAGAGAAGCCATCTTCAAAGGACATTTGGTGATCTTCGGCGCACTAGTGATAGTCTCGGTTGATGCCATAATTTGGGGAACCTCTTCAAAATTTTGACAAGGGGTCTCTATGAATTCCCCGTCCATCTCCACATACCTGAAAGAGTTTAGGTGGCTTACCATATACTCCTTTTCACCATGAACGGTGACAAACTTCCTCTTCACTGGATACTTCAGCATTTGGTGCATCAGAGAAGTAACGGCCCCAGCTTCATGGATCCAAGGGCGACCCAACAAACAAGAGTACGATGTCATGATGTCCATCACGTAGAAGGTGGATTCAAATGTCTGGAAACCCACTTTGACAGGGATGTCCACCTCCCCGTGCACCATTCTTTTTGACCTGTCAAAAGCCCTCACCACAATGTTACTAGGCTTTAAGGTCAAGCCTTCACAATCTAGTATATCAAGAGCCTTCTTAGGCAGAACATTCAGTGACGATCCAGTGTCTACCAGCACATGGGCCATGGTAGTTCCCCTGCATTTAATTGAGACATGCAGAGCATCATTATGCTTTCTCCCCTTTGGTGTCAAATCAGCATTTGAGAAACCCAACCCATTCTCAACAATCAAACCGGCCACACAGTCCTTGAATTGGTCAGCGGAGGTTCCTTACGACACATGCGCAGTCTTGAGAAATGCGATCAAAGCCTTTGCATGGGCCTCAGAACACAACAGCAGAGACAACATTGATATCTTCGAAGGGGTCTGCCCCAGCTGCTCGACCACATTGTAGTCGCTCTTCTTGATTATTTATAAAATTTCCTCCATTTTTTGCTTAGAGGATTCCAAAACCACTTTTCTAGGTGCCTCCTTCCAAGAAGGCTCACCTATAGCTTTTTTGCCCTGAGTCCCAGATGACTCATCGACAGGGGTAACAACTTAAGTAAGGATGGGAGTAGTAACAGAAGTACTGGCAGGAATAACCGATGGAATAACAACAAGCTTAGCCACAGTCTTCAGGGAGATCTCGGGAGAGAAAACCCTTCCACTTCGGGTAACTTTGCTGGTCCCGATAATGTAACTAACATCGGGATCAGCCTCTTCAGTCTTCAAATCCTGCTTGACGCCATGGTAGTAAACGTCAGCACCATAATTCCAAGGAACAGCTTTGTTCGAGGAGTACGATACAGGGCCAGGAAAAGTGATTATCAATGGAGAAATTCTTGGAGAAGGTGTAATCCTAACAGGTCTTTTAGAGGAGAACTTGGAAGGATTGGCGGAAATGGTTATGATAGCAACATCTTCTTGTAGGACAGTCGGAATTAGAGTCTTTTAAAACAAAATCTCTGTGTTATCCACCAGGCGTTAAACACCTGCTTTCAGCAAATAACAACCAGAAGGTAGAGATAAACATATGTGGCAACATTCACCACAACCTGGAAATAAACCGGCTAGCAACAAATTCTTCTTGACAGTCATGAGAGGAGTGGAAACTTCATCAACGAAGGTAACAAATGGATCAGTATCAATGACATTAACGCCATGGTTGTGCTTGGGCATGGGAGCAGTTATGACATTAGGCTTCTCAGGAGCATCAAACTCAATCTCCTTTGCTTCGATCAAATCCTATATCTTATTCCTCAGAGCCCAACAATCATTTGTATCATGGCCTGGACTCTCAGAATGGTAAGCACACAGAGCATTTGGATTATAACAGAGAGATGAGGTGTTAGGATTCTTGGGAGCCTCCTTCAAGGTTTCTAAGTTAGATCTTAACAGATGGGGTAAAACCTCAGTCAACATCATATTAATCCGAGTGAACTGCCTTTGCGGTCTTTCTACCCTTTGCTGATTGTTTCTTTGTTGAGTAGCCGCAGGCCTAGGTATCATCATAGCACCTACCGTTGGACGGTGCTCACCTCTGTCCGGACCTCTTGGATTATAAATGGAATTGACCTTCTTCTTACCCGTGAACGACTTCTTCACTGTACTTGACGAGGTATCTTTGTGGATCTTGCCACTCCGGATCACAGCCTCTACCCTTTCTCCAGTCAATATCAGCTCGGTGAAACCAGCTGAGGAGCTACCAATCAAGTGATTGAAGAACGGACCAGACAGCGTACCAAGAAACATGCCAACCAACTCCCTATCAGACAAAAGGGGATGAACTCTCCCTGCCAGATCTCTCCACTTCTGCGTATAGTCCTTAAAATCTTCGCTTGCACCCATGGACATACTCTAGAGTTGAATACGGGTAGGAGCAAGGCCAATGTTATATTGATACCGCTTATAAAAAGCAGCAGTCATATCTTCCCAGTTGCGGACATTGGTTCCTTCCAGTTGATAGACCCACTCGAGCTAAGTCCTAGACAGGCTGTCCTGAAAAAAATGGATTCACAAATTCCTATCAGCAGTGTGAGGCTGGATCTTCCTCACATTGGAATGGAGATAAAGCTTGGGACAAGACATCCCATCATATTTTGCAAATACCGGAGCCTTGAACTTCGATGGGATGATAACTCTGGATACCAAACTCAACTCTTCAAAATCCAACCCTGGTATTCTTTGGATCTCCATTGCGCTCAGATGATCCTCTAGCTGTTTGTATCTATCCTCAGCCGAGGGATACTGCTCTTCATTGTAATCAGTGTCGTTATCAGAAACCTCTAGACTATGGTCCTCCTCCCTTGTCTCTCCCTCTTGATTTTCCCCTTCTTTGGATGAGGAGGTCAGATCAACCGATTACTTCAATGGTCCCTTGAATCTTCTGCCCAGATTCAGGACACTAGCAGTCTTCTTCTTCTTCCTTTCTTTCAGAATAAGGGCCTTCAGATCTTCCTTCCCTTTAGCCAAAGTTACGAACATTTGCTGAAATTGGGCATTTTGTGCCTGGAGATCCTTGATACTTTGTTCAGAAGACATTATTGTTGAAATAAACAACGAAGAAGATGAGAAACTTGTTATGAAACCTGTTTATGCAATGCCATGGATGATATGCATATGCAATTATTTCAAGGATTCTTAAAGGCTCAAATTTGTTTAACAAAATAAATACACGTTAATTGTATTAATAAGTTTGAATTGTTACAAAGGTTGCCCTTTAGGCTTACAGTAAAACAAAACAAAACTTTAAAGCAAACAGAAAATTAGGTCTCCCATGAGCACATCCTCTTTGGTGCAATATAGGCGTTTATATTCCTCTCTTCATGAAATAGCCTAGTGAGTTCCAGGACTTTCTTCTCGCTGGCGTAGAATTGAGTTTCAAACGTATCCCGCTCCTCTTTAAGTTGAAACCAGGATTTTTGTAACTCCTCATGACCATTTGTCATGTCAGGATGGAGAACAAGATAAGAAGTGTCTCCTTCAGCAACCGGCTCCATAATTGTTGGTAGGACAGCAGGGTAAGGCATCATAAAACTTTGAGCATGGGCTCGTATCCATTTGAGATAAGGCTCAAGAGGGATTGAGTTCTTGTGCCCCAGTTTCTTGCTATCAACTCTATGTACTGTGCCCCAATCTCACATGAACCTTTTATGGTAACCCTGGGCATCATTCTCATAGTCGAAGGTGATTCCTTGGATAAGTGTATCATGAGGACCATCCCTTCTCGCATATCCAAACTGTCGCAGTGCCAAGCAAGGATTGTAAGTGATTCCTCCTCTAATCCCTAAGATATGGACATTAGGAAATTCTCCGCATTGATCAATGATGGTAACATTCTCCAAGGATCGAGGACACCAATGAATATTTGTATGTGTAAGAGTCATTAGCCTATGAGACCATCTCAAACCCTATTCATTCTTCAAGACGGATCGGGGTAGGTGTGAAATAAACCACCTAGCCAAAAGAGGAGTGCAACACAGAAGGGTCCCTCTTCTCTTTATAGTGCGAGTATGCAGAGAGTGTAGGATATCTCCAAGCAGATTAGGTACCGGATTGCATGACAAGAAAACCTTAACCGCATTCACGTCTATGAGCTGGTCTGGATTAGGGAACAGTACCAACCCATAGATGAGAAGGGCTAATACCTCTTTAAAAGCTTGTAAGTCCAGGGTATCCCAAAAATGATGAGCTTTCTCAAACAAGAACTTAGCCAAAAAAAACCTTGACACCACTCCTGGTTTCCCAATTTGTTACTACATCAGACCATTGTAAGGACAGAGCTCTAGCAATATCTTCAGGTTTAGGGTCTCTTTCCATGCCATTGAAAGGTACCTTGTTAAGGATAGGCACCCCTAATAACAGAGAAAACTCCTCCATAGTAGGCACTAACTAGTAATCTGGAAAAGTAAAGCAGTTATGTGGAGGGTCAAAGAACTGAAAGAGCACTTTTAACATTTCTTCATCAGTATTTGAGGTGACCAAGCTGAGAAGTCGACCATGTCTTTCAGTGAAGGGACAACTTTCAGGAACATTTGATACCAATTCCTTAAGTTGAGGAGGTACCTTTACTAGACTGACTTGGATAGTGAATCTGCGGGCGAGGACAGTGTCCTACAAAACAAGACAAAAGTAAACCCTAAGAATCCTTGAAATGGTTAGCATGATACTCTATGTTATGATGTCATGATTATTCTCAGATATAGCAGATATAGAAAAAAAAAACAAATCAGAGAGACCTTAGGTTTAAGGCTTGCATGGATTTTAAGGTAATACCCTCTTGCAGTTGGGTTGGTTCAACTTGTCCTAAATATAGTAACTGGGTTCTAAGGGATCTCAATATCACCGATCTTTCCCCCAAATTTCGTTCTGATAGACAATTGACTTGCCACCAAACAAAACTCAAGAGTCAAGCCTCAATGAGTGTAGCGTCGAGTATCAACCGACTTTGGGTTTACACCAAAGACGGCTATCTCACTACGTCCTAAAAGCCAAGTTGGTCAATTAAGGTGCTAAGGTCAGTTGACGCTTTATGATACCACACAGCGGCCCTGTATTCTCCTTGATTACTCAAGGGCTACCGGTACACACCAAAGTATCGCATCAACGTAGCTACCGTTTCAACCGTGTCGATATACCCCGCACATCTCCCTCATAGTTTATTGCTACTTACCTAAAAGGAATTCCCCAATTCGGGTTTAGGATCCAAACAACCCAAACAGATACCCTTAAAAGTAAATCAGACAAGGCAAACCAAAGAAGCAATTAAGAATGACCTAAATCCTAAGGTAAACCCCACTTTATAAATCATGTCCCCATCAGAGTCGCCAGTTTTGTGATACGGTGGCAGAACTGTCTGCTTAATCTGGTTTGCGTTGTTTGTTCGCAAATGTTGCGGTAAGCAAGAGTCGCCACCGACTTTTATTTCATCCAACAAAGTAAAAGGGAAAAGAACAGAAAAAACCTTTTTCGAGATGTTTTTGAGTACGGGGGGTAGATTATAGAAAGGGAAGGTGTTAGCATCCTTTCTATCTGTGGTTTCCACGGGCTCTTAGGTACTTGCTCATTCTTAAATTACTTTGGTGCTTATGTTTTTGAAAAGTTTTGAAATTTGCCTTAGTGCGGCGTTTCACTTTATGGTAACCCTTGTATCAGTCCTCAAGGGTGTGATAAAATGTTTTTGAAAACTTTGTTTGAAAGTGTACGTGTAAAAATTTGTTGTTTTGAGCAAGTACCTAAGAGTTTCTACCTACTCGAAAAAAGTATGTTTGTTTTCTTATTTCCTTTTAGACGGTGCTACCCTACTATTAAGGAATAGAAAGCTCCATCGTTGGAGTTCAAGGGACAATTGTAAGGGACGAAAGAGACAATTACGATCACTAAAGCAATGGTTAGGAAACCTTAGTAATTACCCTAGAGTCCTAAAGATCTTTCTGAGGCAACATTCGAATGGGTCATTTTAGATCTTTCGGGACTAGAGGGCAACCACTAAGACTCCCTATACTTCATGATCGTTTACCGAAGGCAACCGAAGTGGGGCAACCCCTAGGAGTGAGCATGTGCAAGTGTTTATTTTTTCAGTTTATTTATCTTTGCACAACTAGGGTTTTCTATGTTCAATTAATCGTTATCTTTCCATACAATCCTATCAATCATTCATCTAAGCAGTTTATCATGCGGAAAATAAATTGCAGGAAGATAAAGGTTCTTAAACTATTACAAGGCCTTGGGGCAGTTACATAATTAAAAACCGGAGGAAAATAGTAAAGGCAAGTAGTAAACCTAAGTTAAACTATTACAAACTCGGAGCAATTACATTAATTAAAAAAAATGAAATAAATGCGCGCGACAAAACTAAATACAGAACTAAAATTAAATTCAAAGATATTTAATTAATAAATAGAGAAAAGTATTTTTTTTTTTTGGATTTTTGAGAGAAAATAGTTAATTTTGCAAATCAACCTAATTTCTAATTAATTTTAATTATGAAAAAGAATTTAAGTTATCCTAATTAATCTAATTAATTAATGCAATTAAATGTTTTATATAAAAAAAACTAATTCTAATTTTTGTGACTTTTGTGATTTTTTGATTTAATTAAAAAATGATTTTTGTAAAAATAAGTAAAACAAATAATTAAAATAAATAAAAGAAATTAAAAAAATAATTAAATTGGGCCTGGTGAAATAGTAATCTGGGAGGTGTGAATTGGACTTTTCAGGCCCAGAATAGCTGGCCCAAGGCTGGCGTGTGATCCAGTGAGGATCCCCTCTGGAGGTTCACCATGCGCTGCTTTTGCTGAATGTTTAGATCTGATCACTGGATGATCCAAGGTAGGAGATGTTGAGGTGCACCGTGAGCGCGTTTGGAATGGCCTTATTGGATCTACAAAGGAATTGTGAGAAAAATAATATGCAGGAGGCAGGGGTCGAACCCCTGACCTCCCATACACGCGCGTCTGGAAACCCTTTCCCTTTGCCACTGAGTCGGCTTGTTATTCATTGATACAAACAAACAACAAATAATATATTTAACAATGAGTTAATCTGATAAGAAAAACGCGCGAGATTCAAACCATCCACTCAAGTATTGACACGCCTTCATCTTCTACGCAAGACCGTCGTCTTAGGTACTGGACTTTTACCTACGGTCGTGTCCATTGATATAAACTTGTGCATCTCAAAAATAATATCCAGGCAACATAAATCAAATCCAATTACACAAATTAATTAGGTTTGATCTCCTGAATGCAATGGTATCCATCTTTGCCCCTGATTTTGCCTAAAACGCAAAGCCCTAAAAAACAACCCTAAACCCTAACAATGGCATTTCATCACACAGGTATCAAAACACGTAATTAAATATGCAAACACATTCTAAAGGATGATACAAACATTAATATATACTTATAAATCATTTATCATGCGTGAATTTCAAAAATCAAATTCAAGAATATGAGTAAATCGTGGCACTGGTACGTGCGATTTCTGAAGGTGTTGATGCGTGCAAGTGATGCTATTAGCTTCAGGAGGTTGCCAGGAATAGATTGCTGGCCTTAAAACACCTTGAATCGCCTTGTAGAGCAAAATTCGATTGCCTCTTTCTTTGTCAAAAGTTGAGTTTTCATCTCTCAATCCACACGGCCAAACCTTGTTTTTTTGCTCTGGGAATGTTGTGGGCATATAAGAGAACAAATTAGGTCAACAAAAACAGATGCAATATTGAGAAATTATAGAAAAGAGATTTGATTTTCCTCTTGTATTTTTTATTTCTAAATCTGGCCAAATCATGATCTTTTCCAATCCAATCATCCCTTGCACGAAATTCTTGATTTTCCAGCTGATTGTAGACTTATAATGTGCTCATGAAATCCAATCTTTTATTTTATTTCATTATTCCATTATTTTAAATGATTTATTTTGATTTAAATGAATAAAAAATCAAAACAAATAATAAAAATAATAAAATAATAGGTGGATAAGTTCAGGGGTCGTGGGTCCTCTTAGAAACAAGTTTCAAACAAGAAAACATGGGCCCATTTGGAAAAAAAATGCAATTTTGAGCAATGTTGACTTTGGGCAAATTTCCAAAAATGGCCAATTTTGACCATGCAGATATCTCTCCATTTTGACCCTAAGAGGGTGTTCTTGGACTTTTTAGAAAGATTATGATGTACCCTAAGCAATCTCTTTGGTTTCATCTTAATTGGGTTTTCCATGTTCATGTAAGAAGCTTTTACCCAAAAGGTGTTTTTGTTGACTTTTTGAAATGACCTATAATGTCTGAATTTATATCTTTTCATGGGTGCATTTTTTGAACTTGAGGGATGAAGATGAGTTATAGGGAGTTAAATTATATTTAAAATGAGCCTTAGATGAGAAATTTATGATAAAGTATGAGAAAGTTATGCTTGGTCAAAGTTTGGTTGACTTTTCCTATAGAAATCCTAATTTAGCAAATTTTGAGTTTGGATGAATTTGGGGCCTTCCTTGAGGAATCATGATCAACACTTGATCACATGATGTATATTACTTCAAAATGTTAATGTTGACCAAAAATCTTGAAGTTTGACTGTATTAGGGTCACAATTGACTTTTGACCTAGCACAGTTGATTTTCAGGCATCTGAGCAATTGACTGAGCAAACTTCTTGTGTAAGGCATGAAACACATGAATGATCTTGAGGATATATTTGGGCTTGGAGACCAATTAGGACCCTTGTAACTCAAACATCTTGATGAAAATGGAAACCCTAGTTTGAGGCTCATTGTATTAGGAGGAGGATTTGTCTGGTCAATCCTTAGGCATCCTTGGGAAAGTTGAGGACCTCCAGGATTTTGTTTTGAATAAAATGAGAGGGAAAATTTTGGGGTACAACAGTAACCTATGAGCACCAATACTTCACTTCGATCATCCAACTTCTTCCTTGCCTGTTCAGGAAACACATTGGTCCAAAAATTCTAAGAGGACTTATGTTTGGCAGATTCGACCCTTAGTCCTTCTATGAAATCACGCCATGTTCGAAGGTTGCATGTCCTTAGAACCATTAGACCTCCACATGTTTCTTCAAAGATTTTGAATTCAAGTCATCTTCCTTTCGAAGCACCAATTCAAATCAACATGGCAATCGAAATGTTTTTCCTTGTAATGCTTCGAATGGCCTTTATTTCAATAGTTCGAAAACAAACCCTTCGAAGCTCTTTTCTAGCTCTTCATCAATCGAAGACTTCATAAAAGCCTCCTCACACTTTATTTCAAATTATTCTTTCTTCGACCATCTGCTTCGTTGGGCATCAAACCAGACTTCATACTATTGTCGAAGTTGCTTCGACCCAAAAGCTCTTAGGCGTATTTTCAGCTTTCAACTTACATATCATCAAGTTCAGTACACTTCTTTTCTTTCTTTCAGCTATGCCATTATGCTGAGGCGTATAGGGTGCCATGGAAATCATTTTAATATTTTTCAAACCAAAATTCTTTGTGAGAAAGGAAAACCCTAGATGGAAATCCATTGCTTAGGAGGAGAATTTGTTTGGTCAACCTTGAGTAATTGGAGACCTCAATGAGCATGCCTTGAGTAGAATGGGAGGGAAAATTTTGGGGTACAACAAGGGTGTTAACACCTTCCCTTTTCATAACCTACCCCTAGAACTCATAAAAATATCGAAGGTCTTTCTTGTTATTTTCACCCTTTCCTTACTAGATAAAATAAAAGTCGGTAACGACTCTAGCTATCCGCATATTTTGATAAAACCAAAAAAGTCAGTTCTCCCAGCGTATTACAGAACTGGAGACTCTACTGGGGAAATCTAAAAAGTAAGGTTACCTTTAGAGTTAGATCACATTTAAATGCTTTACTTGCTTGATTTGATTGCTTTATAATTTGGGGTTGTTTGGGTTTACTTTTTGCAAAGATCCTATACACAGATCAGGGGGAATTTTAGGTAAGTAGTTATAGATCGTGGAAATTGTACGGTGTAGACCGATATGGTTGACGCGATGGATACGTTAGTGCGACACATTGGTTTATGTTGGTGTCCCTTGAGTCAGTCAAGGAGAATGGTGGGCTTCTGCATGGTGTCATAAGCATTAACTGACCTTTAGAACCTTAATTGACCCAACTTAGCCATTAGAAGGTAGTGAGATGGCCTACTTTGGTGCAGACTGAAGTTGGTTGATACTCGATGCTACGCTCATTGAGATTAGACTCTCGGGATATTTCGGTCACAAATCAGATGTTGTGCTGAAATAATGCCAGAGAGAAAGATCGGTGATATGAGACTCCTAGAACCCGGTTACTTTTCTTAGGACAGGTTGAGCCAACTGAACTTAAAGTGGGTACTTACCTACAAACTCCATGCAAGCCTAAACCTAAGGCCTTGTGTTCTTTTCTTGTGTTTTGATTAACTGTTCGAACATGACATCATAAAATCATGACATCATACCATATCATTTTCATTGACCATTTCAAGGTTCTCAAGGGCATATGATGCAGGTTATCATGAATCAGACGTCTAGCAAGGGGCAAGAGGATTTATTTTCCTCTAACCAAATTTCGTCAAAGTATCATGAACCGACGTCTAGCAAAGGGGCAAGGGGATTTATTTTCCTCTAACCAATGCCGTCAAAGATAGAAGTATGTCATCTTGAGTTAAAGGCTAGGATCCACTTAATATGGTGAGCTTGATTCTCATAAAAGGACATCCAATGATGCAAAGTTCTTCAGTCAAAGTTGCAGCCATACTCGACTTCTAACACTTCTTTTCTATTTACCTTGTAAGATCCTTGAAAATATTACATCCATATATCTTGTATCATTACATGACTGGTTTTTCAATACAGGTTTCTCATCTTCTTGCTGTTTATTTTAGTAAAAGATGGCCCTAGAATAAACTATTAAGGAACTCCAAGCTCAGAATGCCCAATTCTATGAAACTCTCCTAAACTTAGCCAAGGGGAAAAAAGACATGATGACGCTCATTTCCAAAAAGAAGAAGACTCAGAAACCAGTGGCTATCCTCAATATGCGGAGAAGATTAAAAGGTCCCGCTAAACCAGTTCAAACTGCAGATATCTCCTTTGATGAAGACAATAATCAAGAGGAAGACGGAAGAAGTGTTAAAGCTGAAGGAGGAAGTAATCTTGGTTCTGAAAAAATTCCTGAGGACAAAGACTATTCTGATGAACAGTATCCTCCCGCTGATGATAGATAAAAGCAGTTAGAAGACCGCCTCAATGCTATAGAAATACAGAAGGTTCCTGGGCTAGATTTTTAAGAGTTGGGTCTTATTCTAGGGGTTGTTATCCCTCACAAATTCAAGACCCCCACTTTTGCTAAATATGATGGTGTGTCTTGTCTGAAACTTCATCTGAGATCTTATGTTCAGAAGATCCAACCCCATATTGCTGACAGAAAATTATGGGTTCACTTCTTTCAGGAAAGTTTGTCTGGTACACAACTCGATTAGTTCTATCAGCTGGAAGGAACCAACATTCGTACCTGGGAGGACTTGGTTGTTGCTTTTTACAAGTAGTCTCAATATAATGTTGACCTTGCACCAACTCAGGTGCAGTTACAAAATATGAATATGGGTTCAAATGAAGGGTGTGATCAGTGGAAATAGAACTGACTGCTTTGAAATGCTGGTTCGCGAAATGTCGCGGTAAGCAAGAGTCGCCACCGTCTTTTATGTTCTCCAACAAGGAAAGGACAAAAGCACAGCAAAATTCCTTTTCGAGATGTTTCTCGGTTCGGGAGGTAGATTATAGAAAGGGAAGGTGTTAGCACCCTTTCTATCCGTGGTTATCCACGGGCTCTTAGGTACTTGCTCACTATGTTTTCAAAAATGTTTGCTTTTCTTTTGTTTGTGGGTTTTGAAAAGAGTTTTGTTTGAAAACTTCATTTTAACTCTTGTATCAGTCCTCAAGAGTGTATGAAGTGTTTGTTTGAAAACTTTTGTCAGAAAAGTGTAAGTGCGAAAAGTATTTTTTTGTTTTGAAAGAGCGAGTACCTTAGAACCTCTACCTACTCAAAAGAAATTAAGCTGTGTAAATGTCCTTTAGACAGTACTATCCCACTATTGAGAAGTAGGTAGCACCGTCGTTGGAGTTATTCGGGTCAATTCGATTATAGGGACATGTGGTCACCAAAGCAATAGTAGGACGCCTTAGCGGTAACCCTAATGTCCTAGATCCTTTTTATCCGAGGCAACCGTTTCGAGGCAACTGGATCTTTAGACAGGAGGGCGACCTCTAAAACACCCTATACTCAATGACCACGTTGAGGCAACCAAGTGAGGCGTACCCTAGGAGTGGCATGTGCGAGTGTGTCAGGTTTCAGATTAAAGATTATCTTTGCACATGTTATTGTGAGCTACGAGTTGATTTTAATTTCATACAAGTCTTGTCATGTATAGCAGTTAATAATTGTGCGGAAAGTAAATTGCGGAAAGTAAATCTACGCTATTACAAGGCGTCGGGTATTTACATCGCCAAAAACATAACCCTTGAAAAGTAAATGCGAGAAAATAAAGAAAGCGATAAAAAGGTCCTAATTATCTATTACATCCTCGGAGCAAATACATAAATATGATCAAAAAATTAATATGCGCGCAAAGGAATTAAATCGGAGACGTCCTTAGGGTTTTGACCCTTTTTGAGAAAAGAATGAATTTTTGGTTCTTTTTTGCATTTAATTAAACCTAAAACTAATTAATTGAATAAAAGAAATATTTTTTTAGTTTTTTATGTTTTAATGAAATAAAAGAAAAGAAATTAAAATTGTCAAGAAAACCCTAATTCTAATTTATTTTATTTGTTATGAAAATAATTAAAGTTAACATAATTAAAACAACTAAATTAATTAATTACATTTATTTACAAAAATAATAAATTAAGGTGAAATTAATAATAATAAAATATTTTATTTTTTGGTTTTTTCTGATTTTATTATGAAAATAATAATTATGTTAATTAAATAATAATAATAATTATAGTTAATAAAAGAAAAATAAAAAAGGAAAAGAAAATAAAAGAGGAATAATAAACCAGGGGGTGATGGCCCAATATG
Source organism: Vicia faba (assembly GCA_948472305.1). NCBI lineage: Eukaryota > Viridiplantae > Streptophyta > Magnoliopsida > Fabales > Fabaceae > Vicia > Vicia faba. Next base: position 324,069,475 of record OX451738.1, on the reverse strand, counting down.
GAGGTTAGAAAGCAATTCTGGCCCATTTGCACACAAGCCTTTGTTGACTTTGGAAATTGTCCATGCATGCTTTGACTGGGAGTACCATGGTCAGCATCTCATGGCCATTAGATTGCTGCTTGAAGACACATGGCGCCTGGGATGTGAGAGCATATGGTGGAACGCTTTTGGGATTCTGCACATGAACATGTTAAGAAAAGAAATAAATGTTTTGGGTGGACCTAGGATTCGAACCCAGGTCCCAATGATTACCAGCCAGCGCATCAACCACCAAGCCATTTGCACGCGTTTGTTAATATGATTCTAAGCAAATATAATATATCAAAATTAATGCATATGTTATAAGACAAAAAATACGCGCGTTTTTTAAACGAACCAATGATACATCAACACATCATCGTCTTCCTCGCTTGCCTGTAAAAAACAAAGTTAGATAGCGGGGGTTTTTAACCCCCACAACCTGCAATGACCAATAATAGTGATTAGGGCTACAATGAATATAAATATTCTGCGATGGTGCCAACGTGTTCGTCTTGTTCTGACGGTTTCAACCATATGCCTTAGAGGTTCTAATTTTTCCTGGATAATAAAGCCCCAATTTTAGAGTTCAAGAACCCTAGAATTCATCAATGGTAACTTTCGATTCTGTGCATTATAATCCAATTAATCTATGCCAATAGCTTTGTACAGTCCCTATTAACACAAAACAATCAACAAAATATGTCAAATGCGCATGAATAATGAGTTGCAATTCTGGAAAAGATGTTCAAACCGTGAAACTGTTCCCTTGGATTCCTTGAGCTTTAGCGTGTGAATTTAATTGCTACATGTTCCTGGGAACCCCTGCAAGGTGTTAGAATCAACCAATTGCTTTGAATGGCCCTGGAATATAGAAAACAGTTTTGCAATTTTCTTGAATTTTCTTGAATTTTCTTGAATGTGGTTATGGCTTTTCTGCAGCAAATTCACGTGTGCATGATTAGGGTTGGCTTATGTATTTATAGAGGAATGGAATTAGGTCAAATCTTTGAGCAAAAATCCATGGAATGATGATTTGAATATTTGATTGGAAATCATATATTTTTGAATCTTCATGATTGGAAAAAGTTGCCAAACTTGGAGATTTTGGCATATTTGATTTGTGCACGAATTTTCCAGAATATCTTGACCACATTTGCTTCACAAAAAGATTGAAAAATCAAATCTTTGTATTTCATAGATCATGGATAAAGTTTCAAGAAGAAATTTGAGGCCCATTAGCAAAAATGAGGTGTTTTGAGCAAAGTTGACTTTTGCAAATTCACAAAAATTTCCCAACTTCTCCAATGCATATCTTGCTCAATTTTGATCATATGGACATTTTCTTGGACATTTTGGAAAGGTCTTGAAGTCCTCTAACCAATGACTTTGGTCCCATGTCATTTGGATTTACCAATCTCAAGTTATGGTCTTTGACTTAAAGTGCCTTTTTGTTGACTTTTGAAATTGACCTATAATGTAGAAATTGATAACTTTTTGTGAGAGCATTTCTTGGACTTGGAATGTGAAGATGAGTTGTAGGAAATGTCATCCCCTTCAAAATGAGCATTGGATGGGATTTTTATGATGAACCATGAAAAAGTTATGCCCTGGTCAAGATACAGTTAACTTTTCTACTGTCCAAAAATAGTAACTTTTTGCATCTTGATGATTTTTGAGCTATCCTTGTGGAATCATGATCAAGACTTGATAAAATGATGATTGTGAACTCAAAATAAGATGTTGACCAAAAATTCTGACTTTTGATTGCAAAATGACCATTTTGCCCCTGTAGTTGATTGTGAATCAAATAGGGCTTTTGACTGTGGAATTTGGCATTGTGAGTCTTGAAACTTGGTATGTAGGTGCTTGAGCATGCATATAGGCCTATGAGACTTGATTGAGCCATTGAAAATCCCAAATTCATTGAGAGAACCAAAACCCTAATTTCAGCTGGCTTAGGAGGTGGTTTGACTGTGCAACCCCTTAAGAAATCTTGAATCATTTGCAGATGATTCTTGACAAACCTTGAAGAATATGGGAGGGCAAATTTTGGGGTACAACAAAGGGTTCAAAGAATATGCCCAGAAGTGGAGAGATCTGACCGGAAGAGTTCAACATTCTTTATCCGATAAACAGCTAGTTGATATTTTCATGGGAACTCTGACTGACCCATTCTTTAACCATCTGATTGGAAGCTCTTTGTATGGTTTTACTGAGCTGATTCTAACTGGGAAATAAGTTGAAAGTGGTATCAAGAGCAGAAAAATTCCAGTAACTGCGTCTTCGAGTGTTGTGAAGAAGACATTCAGTGGAAAGAAGGAAACTGATCTTGTTTATGGCCAGAATGGTTGTACTAAAAGTGACTGCAATCAGTCTGTGGGAGCAGTGTTAATCTCTAATCCAACGCTTGTTCAACAACAACATCAGGGCAATCAGCGTAGGGATCAGACGCTCCAAGAAGGAAGTTTACAAAGATCAGCAGGCCACTATCTGAAGCATTATAACATTTACTGAAAGCGAAACTGATTACATTGCGGGAGCCTCCTCAGAACCCCAATACCTCCTCTCCTCGCTACAATCCTAATATGAAGTGTGCCTACCATTCCAACAGTCTTGGGCACGACACCAACAACTGTTGGGCCCTGAAAAATAAAATTCAGGATATGATTGAAAATAAAGAGATTGAGTTGGACCCTCCAGAAACTTCGAATGTAATTATTGAACCAATGCTAAAGCATGATAAATGCCTAAGTGTTATTGACAATGTTCTTTATGTTACTACTGTAAGTGAATTGGTTACTCCCCTACCAATTATCAAGAAGAATATGTTGCAGGTCGGTTTATTTCCAAGCTGTATTGAAAGATGTTACTGTTGTGCAGCCCAAACCAATGGCTGCAAATTATTGAAAGAAGGCATTCAACGCCTGATGGACAATCATATAATTCTGGTTGAGAAGGTTATGTCTGCTGAGAATCTATTTCAAGACTTATATGTAATTTCTGGCACTCCTATCAAGATCACTTCCAAGAGTCCTGTAAGGATTACTGCCAATCCAAAAGCTACTCCTTTGATCATCACTACACCTGGACCTATCCCATATTCTTAGGATAAAGATATTTTGTGGAACTATGGATCTAACGCCTACTACTATGGCGTCAAGCAAGAACTACTAATTGTTGAGAATGAAGATGTTGAAAATTTCGATCCCAACATTGACAATATTGTTGGGACCAGTAAGATTACTAGAAGAAGAAGGGTTTTCTCCCCAAAAATCTCTCTGAAGACTGTTGCTACACCTGTTAAAGTTACCACTACCGATTCAACTGCTGAGACTCGGAAAAAATAGCAAATAATGGAGCCTACCCAGACGGAGGCACCTAAAGAAGTTGCACCTAAAGACATCTCTAGGCAAGAGTTGGAAGAGGTATTGAATATTATCCGTAAGAGTGATTACAAGATTGTCGAACAGTTGGGGAAGACCCCATCTAAGATCTCCATGTTATCCATGTTACTATGTTCTGAAGCCCATGCACAGGCTTTAGTTAAATTCTTGAAGACTGCTCACGTGCCACAAGAGGTTTCTGCCGATCAATTTGGAAGTTATATTGCTAGCTTAACAACTGACAATGGATTAGGTTTTTCTGATGCTGACCTGACTCCGGAAGGGAGAAACCACAACGAGGCTTTGTATGTCTCCACTGAATGTAGGGGAACTACTTTAGCTCATGTGTATGTTGATAATGGTTCTTCATTGAATGTTCTACCGAAGGGTTCTCTTGACAGACTGGATTGCGAAGGGGTTGTATTGAAACCTAAATAGTTCGATCCTTTGACGGGTCAAAGAGGATGGTACACAGAGAAGTAGATCTTCTGGTCAAGTTAGGTTCACATGTCTTTGAATCTACCTTCTATGTAATGGATATGGATATTCGACTAGCTTATTCCTGCTTACTGGGACGCCCCTGGATCCATGGGGCAGGCGCTGTTACCTTAACCCTACACCAGAAGCTAAAATACCCCGTGAATGGAAAGGTTATTACTGTATGCAGTGAAGAAGAGTATATGGTTAGCCACTTGAACTCATTCTGGTATGTAGAGATGGATGGCGAATTTATCGAGACTCCCAGTCAGACTTTTGAAGTGATTCCTACGGACGCCACTGAAGACGTATCTGTTATTCCCAAGGTTACCAGGGTTCCGCCCAGAATGGCTTCTTTGAAGGATGCTAAAGCTTCTGTAGAAGAAGGTGGTTGTACTACTTGAGGTCAGCTTCCTGACATTCTGTATAAATCTGACAAATTTGGTTTGGGTTTCACTGCAGATGGTCAGAGGGATATTCGTCGCACTCGTACTGGAAGACATCGATTCTGTGTCAGGAACAATAGAGTCAACACCATAGAAGATGCTGATAGTGATTATGACCTTAACAGCTGGATCTTTCCTCCCATTGGCAACGAGCTCAGCAACTGGAAGGCTGAAGACATTATCCCCATCTCCTTTAGTCAGGAATAGTAGCTACATTTATGTTTTTATTGCTTTCCATGTTTTGGTTATGTAATTTTTAAACAATGTCTTTAAGCCTTGTGCCTTACCCGGGGCACAATGGTCCATTTTATTAAGGGTTGTCATTTCATAAACATATTTTAATTTAATAAAGCATTGGACGTTTTGCATTCAAATTTTGCGCTCTATGTCTTTCTTTTACTTTTATCACTTTCAAATAGCTATATGTTCTTACACACACCCACACAACAAATTGCAGATCCATATCCACTCTGGACCCGTTGATAACGATTCTGATATTGCCACTTATGACTTTGAAAATACGATCTACCAAGCCGAGGAAGAAGGTGAGGAAGATTTTGAAATACCTGGAAAACTTTCCAGACTGTTAATTCAAGAGGAAAAGGCTATACAACCGCATGAAGAGTCGATCGAGGTTGTAAACTTGGATTCTGAAATAGACAGGAAAGAAGTCAAGATAGGTGTCAATCTAGAGGACACTGTCAATAACAGGTTAATCAAGATATTGCATGAATATGTGGAGATCTTTGCTTGGTCATACGAAGACATGCCAGGGCTCGATACCGATATTGTATTTCACCGTCTACCGACGAAAGAGGGTTGCACTCCTATAAAGCAGAAGTTCAGGGTTGCACTCCGATAAAGCAGAAGTTCGTCGCATGTGTCCCGAGATGTCAGAAAAGATCAAGGATGAGGTTATGAAACAATTTAACACTGGTTTCTTGGTTGTTACATCATATCCTCAATGGGTTTCAAATGTTGTTATGGTACCAAAGAAAGATAGTAAGGTACATATGTATGTAGATTACAGGGATCTGAACAGGGCGAGCCCCAAAGATGACTTCCCGCTTCCACATATTAATATTCTGGTCAACAACATTGCTCAACACAATGTATTCTCCTTCATGGATGGGTTCTCGGGTTATAATAAGATCAAGATAGCACCTGAAGATATGGATAAAAGTACTTTCGTCACACAGTGGGGAACTTTCTGCTACAAGGTTATGCCTTTTGGGTTAAAGAACACTGGCACAACATATCAATGTGCCATGGTAGCTCTGTTCCATGACATGATTCATCATGAGATAGAGGTCTACATCGAAGATATGATAGCCAGATCTCATACTGAAGAGGAACATCTTGACCATCTACGCAATCTGTTTGAGAGACTGGAGAAGTACACGATGAGGTTGAATCCGAACAAGTTCAACTTTGGGGTGAGATCTGGTAAGCTCCTAGGTTTTGTTGTCAGTGGTAAAGGTATTGAAGTTGATCCTGCCAAGGTTAAATCCATTCTAGAAATTCCTGCTCCCCGTACTGAGAAGGAAGTCAGAGGTTTCTTGGAACGACTGAATTACATTTCCCGATTCATTTCTCATTTGACCGCTACTTGTGAACCGATCTTCAAGCTGCTGAAGAAAGATCAGATAGTAAAATGGAACGACGATTGTTGTACAACTTTTGACAAAATCAAGGAATACCTTCAAGAACCTCAAATTTTAATGCCACGAGTTGAAGGAAGACCTCTAATCATGTATCTAACAATACTAGAGAATTCAGTGGGGTATGTACTGGGCCAGCATGACGAGTCTGGTCGAAAAGAGCATGCAATATAATACCTTAGCAAAAAGTTTACCGACTGTGAAACAAGATACTCACTGCTCGAGATAACTTGTTGCGCTTTGGCATGGGCTGATCACTGACTAAGACAGTATATGTCGACCCATACTACCTTATTGATCTCTAAAATGGATCCCATCAAGTACATATTCGAGATGCCAGCTCTCTCCGGAAGGATAGCCTGATGGCAAATGGTCTTAACAGAATATGACATTCAGGGCACCACTCAAAAAGCAATCAAAGGAAGTGTGTTGGCAGACCACTTGGCTCATCAAACTATAGACGAATACCAGTCTATGAATTTCTAGTTCCCGAATGAGAATATTATGCTGGTTATAGATTGTGAAGAACCTGGACCGTATGAAGGACCTGAGTTAGGATCCTGATGGATTATGGTTTTCGATGGAGCTTCCAACGCACTTGGCAACAAAATTGGTGATGTTATTATATCTCCCCAGGGCTGTCATACGCCCTTCACCTCCAGATTATGCTTTGAATTTACCAATAAAATGGCAAAATACGAAGCGTGCATCATGGGAATCAAAGCTGCTATTGATATGAGGATCAAGTTCTTGGATCTATACGGGGATTCAGCCCTGGTAATCAGTCAGATCAAGGGAGAATAGGATACAAAGCACCCAGATCTCATTCATTATAGAGAGCATATGCTTACCTTAATTCCATACTTCGAGGAGATCACTTTTGAGCATATCCCACGAGAAGAGAATCAGTTGGAAGACACATTGGCTACAATGTCATCTATTTTCAAGGTCATATGTGACATTGAATCTCTCTGAATTACAATTGAGAGACTAGACGAACCAACACATTTCTACAAGGTTGATAGTGATGGAGTAGAAGAGAAGCCTTGGTTTCATGAAGTGAAAAGATACCTTGAGGCTCAAGAGTACCCTGAAGAAGCATCCATCAATGAACAGAAATTCCTACGGAGGTTCTCTTCTAAATTCTTCTTGAGCAACGAAATTCTATACAAGCGCAACCATGATTCGACTCTACTTCGTTGTATGGACAAGAAAGAAGCGGAAAAGATTATGGAAGATATGAACGAAGGTATATTTGGTAACCATTCTAGTGGGTATATTGTGAGACGGTGGGAGAACTGACTTGGAGGTTTTGCGTTTTATCGCAAATGTCGCGGTTAGGGAGAGTCACCACTGACTTTTCTTTTATCCAAAAGGAAAGGTGAAAAAGCACAGGAAAGACCTTTGAGATTGTTTCTTGAGTTCAGGGGGTAGGTTATGAAAAGGGAAGGTATTAGCACCTTTTTCATCCATGTTTTTCCATGGGCTCTTACTTACTTGCTAGATCACTTGCTTTTGTTTGAAATTGTGCTTTGTGTGGTTTTGAAAGTATTTTGTAAAAGAGGTCGTTGTTTAGGCAATCTTTTGTAATGATTCTCGTTTGTAAGAATGTATACAAAGATGTTTGTCTTTTTTGAAAATGTTTTCAATTTTGTAAGATGTTTGGAAATGTGTGTGTTTGTTTTGAAAATAGCAAGGATAGTTGTTTGAAAATAAAGCAAGTAACTAGAAGTAATTTACCTACTCAAATGTCTTTCTTGTTCATTTTCTATTCCTTTGACATTGTTGTCTTACCATTGATTTGGTAAGCAACCCTATCTTTGGATGTAAACGGGACGGACGTGGGTCATCGTATAGCCATGATTAGCAATGTTGCAAAGTATCTTAGCATTTTGAGGGACCGAGATCATTTTGTAAGGCAACTTAGAATAGCGTCATCGAGGTACTATGATCTTATATTTGTTTTTTTTTGCCAAGATACTTCGCATGCGTAATATGGCTATTTTTGTATAAGGCAACCAAGTGGAGAAACCCTAAGGATGCTTGTGTGCAAGTGTGTTATTTTCATGCTTTGATTTTGTCTTGGATTAGGGTTTTTCTATTTGATATGTTTTGATCTTGCCATACAAGCCCTAATTACTAACATGGTATGTAAAAGCGGTAAATTGCGTAATTTAAAGGTTACTACGCTATTACAACATTTTATGGGAGGGGAATACAAATTATGAATGGGGATTTGCAATAATGTAAACCTAATTTAATCTATTACAACCAAACCGAATTTGCACAAGTATTTGAATAAACAATATACAATATAATTTAAATATGCAATGATATATATATATATATATATATATATATATATATATATATATATATATATATATATATATATATATATATATATATATATATATATATATATATATATATATATATATATATATATATATATATATATATATATATATATATATATATATATATATATATATATATATATATATATATATATATATATATGCAAGAAAAGGTTTTTGTTTTGTTTTTCATATAAAGAAGAGTTTTGAATTTAAACCTAATAATTTAAGAAAAGGGAATTATTTCTTGAAAAAGAGGTTAACCCTAATTTCTAATGTAAAAAGAAAATGAAGCTCTTTAAGTATTATTTTTGTGTATTTTTTGTCTTAAAATAATAAATAATATTTTATGAAAACATTTAGTCTTTTTATATGTCAAAATAAATATTTACAAATGTGTGAAAAAGAATAAATAATTAACCTAATTCTATTTTTTTATTTACAAGTTTATTAAAGAAAATATATATATGATATGTCACTAAAATAAAATATTTTCTATGAGAAAAAATGGACCAAAATATAAATTTAGCATTTTTATACTTTTTATGATTTTTCATATTAAGGAAGATATATTTAATAAAATAGAAATGAAAATAAAATGAATAATAAAAATATATGGGTCAGGGGTGCTGCAAGCAAACAGGGGGTAGTATGTTAGAAAAAACAAAAAGGCCCAAGAATGAGAGGCCCAACGCTGCCAGAAACCAAAAGAAATGAACAAAAAGTGTGAAAAATGTAAAAAGGCAGCGCCAAGACTCGAACCTGTGACCTTAAGCATTTTAGCGTGCTGCCTTACCACTGGGGTGGCTGTACATCCGTTAGTTTAAATGAAACAATAAACACATAACATATAAAGCCTCCTTGCCCTATACTTCATCTTCTTCCTCAAGCTGGCCAAAACCTCTGTATCTTTCTCATTTCTCCATGAAAATGGAAACTTCCAACATGAAAATGATAGTACTCTTTCCCACGATTTCAGACATGTAACTTATGGAAGCTAACAATCAAAGATTAAAACGAATTTTAAAGGCCCTAATTTTAACCCTAATTTTTACAGAAATTTTAACTCTAAAATTCTCTATACATAATGAATAGAAATGGAATTTATGCACATGGTTGGCTTTAGCACAATAATATCTACATTTTCCTTTCACAAATCGTGGTCAATGGATGCCTGTATAAAGAGATAGAAGTTAGAGTTCTTACCTTCTTCAGCTGAGATCGTGTATGGAGTTTGAGTGAGTTTTATGAAGGCCTGAAGATTCCTTTAGCTTGCCTGAACCTCCCTGAGTGTGTTCCAATCCTTGTCTTGCTTTGAAAGTGCCTGAATTTCTCTATCCAAGTTAACCTGCAAGCTTGAAAAACAAAAATGGCAGATGAAGAAGGAAGAGTTCCAGTGAAGGGATGATGGTCTGAAACACTTAGATATGAGGTAGGTGAAGTGTTTGAATGATTAAAACTTGAAACGCACAAGTAAAATTATGGATTGCTATACTTGGTTTCAAACTGTAATTTTTTGACAGGTTTTTGGTGATAGGGAGTTTTTTTGTGTTTCAGGCCTTTTGCAATCGTCCTCTAAGTTGTGATTTCTTTGTGTATTAGTACAGAGAAAGTTTTTAATCCACTCCACAACAGATTTCTGAGTTGTAGCCTTTTTGCACTCTTACTTGCTTTTTAAGAAAGGTGAAGAGACAAGTCTCCACATGCTTGTACTGGCCTGCTTGGAGTTGGTACAAGTTCTAGACAACTTGTATTTAGTTTATAGGACTTGTGTGTGCATAGAAAACAAGTCCAATACTTAAGAAATGAAAAGTTGCAAAAGTTGTGCTTTTCCAAAATGGCAATGGCAACTTTGTGTCATTTATGGAATTAAAACTTGGACAAAGACTCTTGTGCTTGGATTAAGGATTTATCATTTGTGCAAGCATTAAATTATGAAGTTAGAAACAAGTTTGAGACCTGTAAAGCAATAATTAGGAAGCACAGGTTCAGATTTGAATTTTGTTCTTCATGAAATGGCTTGAAATCAAAGTGAGAAATTGCCAACTTCATCTCTTCGATTCTCTCTACTCAAAAATGATCTCAAGGAGTTATTGGACATTTTGGAAAGCTTGCAATGTTATCTATAACTCATCTTTGAAATGCATTTCAATATTCCTATTGGAGCTCGGTGAAAAATTGCCATGAAGTTAGGTCAAAAACCTGCCTAAATTAGGGCAAAATTTCATTAAGTTATTTTAGTTCATGAGCATGTATTCACAAAATTATATCTTGAGATCCAAACATCTTTAGGGAAAAATGTGTAAAGAAAAGTTGTAGATGGAGGTCTACAACTTTCGTGATGGGAACTTTCTTTGAATCATCTTATATCATGGTGGAAATTTGGCCTAAATTTGAGAAAAAATAAGAAATTTTCTATACTTAGAAAAATTTCTAAGTTTAAGAAAATTCAAATTTCAAAACAAAATCTTCAATCTTTGATTCCTTTATGAACAAGTTTCATATTTTGACATGTATTTATGAATTGTGATCCGTGGCACTTGATTTTGACCAAAAAGTCAAAGTTTGACTTTTCAGTATACAGTTGACTTTTGATCAGTTGACTGCAAATTTCATCTGTCAATCCAATGAAAATGCAATGTTTTGAACCATATCATTAGGTCAAGATGATGCAATTGAGCTCTTGGAATCATGCTTCAAACTAATTAGTCATTTTCTAGGTCAAAAATCAGAAATTGCCTTTTCTCAGTCAAAACCCTAATTTTGACCATTTTGCCCTTTTGATGATTTGATCAAATTTCTTGAGGAATTATGGTCCAAACTTGATCAAATGATACATATGAGTCTACAAGGTTGATGTGGATTAAAAATTATGAAGTTTGACTGTAATTTGGCCATGGTTGACTTTCTTCCAATGCAGTTGATTTTTAGGTCAACTATCCAACTAACTGATAAAAAATGTGATTCAAAGCTTGAAACTTGACATGAGTAATCTTAAGGGTCCATGATGATATTTGAAAGTCATATGAAACATTGATAGTCCAAAAATCCTTGTACAATCTCAAACCCTAATTTTGGGTCATCAATGTAAGATGAGATGTCTTGAGTTGATCAAACCCTAATCCAGTCTTGAGTCAAAGAGATCTTGTGAGAAAATCTTGATAAACGAGAGGGAAAATTTTGGGGTACAACAGCTTCCCCTCTTCAATCTTCTTAAACCTGAAGAGTTAGATTGGAGAGCTTTGCCATTCGTGACTTGAAGGTGAAAGATGATTGGACACTAGAGTGCCCAGAAATTTGCACTCGACGGTGTGTAGTTGAAGGAATGGGCTTAAAGATGCCATTTGAAGAGGCGATAGAGACTTGTTGGAGATGGCCTTGTAGATGTCATCCAAGAGTGATTGTTGAATTTATAATTTGTAAGCTGAAAGAATGAGTATCAGAATGGTGTCTGTGTCTGGCGCGTATCTGAACTATGTCTGAAAGTTGAATCTGAATGAGTATCAAAATGGCATCTGTGTCTGGAGCGTATCTGAATTGTATCTGAAAGTTGTATCTGAATCAGTATTAGAATGGCATTCGTGTCTGGAGAGCATCTGAAAGTTGTATCTGAATGAGTATCAGAATGGCATCCGTGTCTGGAGCGTATCTGAACTGTATTTGAAAGTTGAATCTGAATGAGTATCAGAATGCCATCCATGTCTGGAGCGTATCTGAACTGTATCATGATTGCATATTGTTAATGGTAGTTGTTAATCTTATCCTGAAAAGGGTAAAATGTTAGCTGAAATACAAAGTTATGTTGCATGAGATGTATGATACAATGTATTTGCTTTATCAATGTTTATGATATATGGATGCAATGTATGCGCATGTGAGCTGATTTGATGCATTGCTGTTTGATTGAGGAAAATAAATCCCTGAATGCTGCTGAGGATATATGAATTTTCATGTCTAGAAATGGAAGTACTGATGAAATTTTGTTGAGAGAAGTAAAATCTGTTGTGAGGGCCATGCTATGTACCGCTTGCATAATCTGCTTGGGGAATCCTAAGAAATTTGACGATTTCTACTAGGGATTAATAATTTCATATTTTGTTCCGATGGGGATTTAAATGACGTACCGTAGGGGATCACTCATGGAATAGCCTAGAGACATTTTCCTATTCTTTCAACCTATCAGTAATTGTCTTCCTCATTTTGTTTATTTGTAAACAGTAATTATGTTCAAATGCATATGTTCATCAATGGATCATTGGACGTTTTTTTGCAAACAAAACACAAGCGTAAATAAAAATACAGATAGTTTTTTTGTACTCTCAAAGGGGTATCTTTGTATTGATTTTGAATAAATATTTGTACAAAGGAGACAAACATTCTAGTAACAGAATGATGTCGCAAAACAAGAAAACTTTGATATAAAGAAAGATGACTATGTGTAATAATCCCATGAGGTTCCCATTCTGCTATAGCCTTCATATCTCTAAATATTTGGTCTATTTGTTGCTTCGTCCAAAGATGATTGAATTGATCAGAAACTCCGAGTTTGTTAGTGGAAGTCAAAGGTTGTCTGTCGAGTGATCCGACGGGACATAGTCATACGCTTTAGTTCCCTAACTTTTGCCTGGACCGCCCTTTCGGGTTTTCAGTCCACCGGGAAACCCTTTTTTTCCCAAGTCACCCTTTAGGGTTTTCAACTTGCCGGGTGTACAAATATTTTTATTTTATCCCTAATTTTTGCCCGGACCTTTTTGGTTTGTCGGGATGCCCCTTGTTTTTCCTAGGTGTGTCAACCTAGCGGGTCTCTTATGCGTAGTATCTTTTGACTATGTCCGCGTTCGTAGGGTGTGGTAGGTCGTCGCCATCCATGGCGGTCAAGATCATTGCCCCACCGGAGAATATGTTTTTGATTACAAATGGTCCTTCATAGGTATGAGTCCATTTTCCCCTAAGATCACTTTGTGGAAAGATGATACGTTTGATCACTAGATCCCCAACTTGATATACTTGGCGTCTGACTTTCTTGTTGAAAGCCTTGATCATCCGCTTTTGATACATCTGACCATGGAAAACAGCAGTAAGTCTCTTTTCATCAATCAAATTCCGTTGATCAAGTCGAGTCTGGATCCAATCGTCTTCATTCAAACCTGCATCCTTCATAATTCTCAGGGAGGGAATCTGAACCTCAATAGGTAGGACAACCTCCATGCCGTAAACCAAAGAATAGGGTGTTTCCCCGGTTGATGTGCAAGTCGTGGTACGGTACCCGTGGAGAGCGAATGGTAACATCTCATACCAATCTTTGTATGTGACTATCATCTTTTGTATGATTTTTTTAATGTTTTTATTCGCATCCTCGACAACACCATTCATCTTTGGCCGATAGGGAGAAGAATTGTGATGTTGAATCTTGAATTGCTCGCATAATACGGTGATCATAGTGTTGTTGAGATTGGTACCATTGTCAGTAATGATCCTTTCCAGGATACCGTACCGGCAAATAAGGTTTTGCTTGATGAAGCGGGAAACAACATTCTTGGTAACGGAAGCGAAGGAGGCTGCTTCAACCCACTTTGTAAAATAGTCAATGGCCACTAGGATGAAGCGGTGTCCATTGGAGGTTGTAGGCTTGATCTCTCCAATCATATCAACTCTCCACATAACAAAGGGCCAAGGACCCGTCAAGACATTCAGAGGAACCGGCGGTACGTGCACTTTGTCAGTGTAAATTTGGCATTTATGGCAGGTTCGAGAGTGTTGATAGCAATCTGCTTCCATGGTAGACCAATAATAGTGTGCCCGTAGGATTTTCTTCGCCATCGTATGCCCACTGGAGTGGGTGCCAAAAGTACCGTCATGTAATTCAGTCATGATCCTTTCAGCTTCAACCTTATCCACGCACCGAAGAAAAATGGAGTAATGATTGCGTTTGTACAAGATACCATTACTAAGGAAGAACTTAGCAGAGAATATCCTTAAGAACTTCTTATCATTGATTGAAGCTCCTCCTGGATATTCTTGAGCCTCGAGATACCTCTTGACCTCATGAAACCAAGGCTGGTACACTACCTCTTCATTATTAATCTCGTGACAATGCGCTGGTTCATCCATTCGTTCAATGGTGATCTGGGGAGCCTCGTTATCCCAATTAAGTTTAAACATAGATGACATTGTGGCTAGAGCGTCTGCTAGCTGATTTTCTTCTCGCGAGAAATGCTCGAAGGTAATCTTCTCAAAATGTGGTAGCAATGTCAAGACATGTTCTTTATATGGGATAAGGTTTGGGTTCTTAGTGTCCCATTCCCCTTTGATCTGACCGATGACCAAAGTTGAATCTCCAAACACATCTAAAGATTTGATTCACAAGTCTATGGCAGCTCTGAGACCAAAGATGCACGCTTCGTATTCTGCCATGTTGTTTGTACAATTGAAGCAAAGTCTGGCAATAAAAGGAGTATGACACCCTTCCGGAGATATGAGTATAGCACCGATACCATTACCAAGTGCATTGGATACCCCATCAAAGAACAGGGTCCATCGGGATCCTTGTTCAGGTCTGTCATATGGCCTGATTTCTTCACAGTTGTCTAATGTCATGATGTCTTCATCTGGGAATTCAAACTTCATGGATTGATAGTCTTCTACAGCTTGATGAGCAAGATGATCAGCTAGCACACTGCCCTTTATAGCATTCTGGGTAGTATATTGTATGTCGTATTCTGTTAGGATCATTTTCCATCTAGCTATTCTCCTAGAAAGAGCAGGCTTCTCGAAGATGTATTTTATCAGATCCATCTTAGATATCAACAAAGTAGTATGAGTCAGCATATACTGTCTTAGCCGGCGAGCAGCCCATGCCAGAGCGCAACAACTTTTCTCGAGCAGTGAATATCTGGTTTCACAGTCGGTAAACTTTTTGCTCAGGTAATAAATAGTGTGCTCTTTTCGGCCAGACTCGTCATGCTTCCCCAATACACACCCCCATTGAGTTTTCTAAAACAGTCAGATACATGATCAGTGGTCTTCCCTCGACTGGAGGCATCAACACAGGAGGCTCTTGTAAGTACTGTTTGATTTTGTCAAAAGCAACCTAGCATTCATCATTCCATCTGACTACTTGATCTTTCTTCAATAGTTTGAAGATTAGCTCACAAGTAGCTGTTAGGTGAGAAATGAATCTGGCAATATAGTTCAAGCGTCCCAAGAATCCTATGACTTCCTTCTCAGTACAAGGAGCAGGAATCTCTTGTATTGCTTTAACTTTGGCAGGATCGACTTAAATACCCTTGTTACTAATGACAAAACCTAAGAGTTTACCGGACCGTACTCCGAATGTGCACTTGTTTGGATTCAACCTTAGCTTGTACTTCTTCAATCTCTCAAATAGCTTTTGTAAGTGATCCAAGTGCTCTTCTTCTGTTTGTGATCTGGATAACATATCGTCTACGTAGACCTCTATTTCATGATGTATCATGTCGTGAAATAAGGCTACCATGGCGCGCTGATAGGTTGCCCCAGCATTCTTCAATCCGAATGGCATCACCTTGTAGCAGAATGTGCCCCACTGTGTGACAAATGTTGTTTTCTCCATGTCCTCAGGTGCCATTTTGATTTGGTTGTAACCTGAGAATCCGTCCATGAAGGAAAACACTTTGTGCTATGTCGTATTGTCAACCATGATATCAATGTGGGGAAGTGGAAAATCATTTGTATTGCTTGCCATATTCAAATCTCTATAGTCCATGCATATTCGTACTTTGCCGTCTTTTTTAGGTACGGGAACAATGTTGGCAACCCATTGAGGATAGGAAGTGACAGCCAAGAATCCAGCATTGAATTGCTTCATGACCTCCGCTTTGATCTTTTCTGACATATCAGGCCTCATGCGGCAGAATTTTTGTTTTACTGGCGGACAATCTTCTCTTGTAGGCAGACGATGTACCATGATGTCTGTATCAAGTCCTGACATATCTTCATATGACCAAGCAAAGATCTCAACATAATCATGCAACAGCTGAATCAGACGCTCCTTGACATTAGGCTCCAGATTGGCACCCACCTTGACCTCTTTTTTATCCTCCTCGGTACCCAGATTGATCGTATCCATAAGTTCCTTGTGAGGCTGAATGGTTCTTTCCTCTTGTTGTAGTAGTCTGGCAAGTTCCCCTGGTACTTCACAATCTTCCTCACCTTCGTCTTCAGCTTGGTAGATTAGATCCTCAGAGTCACAAAAGGCCATAGCAGTATTGTTACCCATGGGATCCAGAATGGAGGGGTACCTGCATTTGTGAGTGTGGGTGTGTGTAAGGGTATAGCCATCCTTAAAAATAAAATGTAAAAGAAAAACAATGAGCATAAAAGTTTGTATGCGAAAAACGTCCATGATTCATTGAATGTCATATGAGGATGAAATAATAACCCTTACAAATGGACCAATGTGCCTCGGGTAAGATACAAGGTTTTGAGAGTGCGAATTGTTTTTCAATATTACATATCCAACAAAATGTAAAAGATAAATTACTGAGGGATGAAAGTTATTGGGATGAAGTCTCTAGCCTTCCAATTGCAGAGTCCTCCGCTGACAGTTGGAAATATCCAATCCTCCAAGCTGCAATCCTCTTCACCATCTTCTACCGCGTTGACCTCTTGGTTGCTAATCTTCAAGGGTGGCCCTCCAGCACGGGCACGGCGTGCAACCTTCTGAGCACTTGAAGTGAACCCTAAGCCAAACTTGTCAGATTTATACGGAATATCCAGAAGTTGCCCGCAGATGGTGCATCCACCCTCCTCTACAATTGTTTTGGCGTCCTTCAGAGGTGACATCCGAAGTGGAGGTCTTGCAATCTTGCGAATCTGGGACACAACTTTGGTTACTACTACTTCTTGGGGGACCTCTTCGAAGTGTTGAAAAGGAGTTTCAATGAACTCGCCGTCCAATTCCACATACCTGAAGGAATTGAGGTGGCTAATCATATATTCTTCCTCCCCGTAGACAGTGATAATCTTTCCTTGGACCGGATATTTCAACATCTGGTGCAGTGTAGAGGTGACAGCGCCAGCATTATGGATCAACGGTCGTCCTAGCAGACAAGAGTAAGAGGGGAGGATGTCCATTACATAGAAGGTTGAGTTGAAAGTTTGAGTCCCAAACTTTATGGGGATATCCACCTCCCCGTGGACCATCCTCTTTGAGCCATCAAATGCCCTCACGATTATGTTACTGGGTTTCAGTGTCAGTACTTCGCAGTCGAGTCTGTCAAGAGCTTTCTTCGGTAAAACATTCAAAGATGAGCCAGTGTCCACCAAGACATGGGCCAGAGTTGTGCCTCTACATTCCACAGAGACATGCAATGCCTCGTTGTGTTTTCTTCCCCTTGGTGTCAGATCACCTTCCGAGATGCCTAGGCCGTTATTCACCGTCAAGCTGGCCACGCAATCTTGAAATTGGTCAGCATATGTCTCTTGAGGCACATGGGCTATCTTTAGGAACTTCACCAGGGCTTTCGCATGTGCCTCGGAACACAGTAACAATGCCAGCATGGAGATTTTGGAGGGAGTTTTCCCCAATTGTTCAACTACGTCGTAGTCGCTCCTTTTTATTATTTTCAGGATCTCCTCCATTTCCTTCTTGGAGGTCTCGGGGATAGTCAGTGATTGAGCCTTCGTCCAGACAGACTCTACTTGAATAATTTTTCCTCGAGTTTCAGCAGCAGGAGTGTTGGTAGGAATGACAGCAGGGGTTGTATCGTCTTTGTCAACAGGAGCACTTGCAGAGATTATTAGCGGTACGGAAGTGACCTTTGGAGCAACCACGGGTCCAAAAACTGCCTTTGGGGGGGCAATTTCTGGAGAGAAGATTCTACCGCTTCGGTTAATCTTACTGGTTCCGGTAATATTACTAATGTCAGAGTCATCTTCTTCGGAGTTTATCTCTTCAGCGGCCAACCCATCTTGTTTGATGCCATGGTAGTAGATGTCCCCACCGTAATTCCACGACACAGTTTTGTCTGATTCATATGGGACTGGCCCAGGCATTGTGATTATAAGAGGAGTAGTTTTTGGAACTGATGTAATTCTAACGGGTCTTTTGAGTACCTTGGAAGAATTGGCAGAGATGGTGATGATTGAAACATCTTCAACAAGAACAGGTGAAACAGGAATACTTTCAAACATAATCTCTTTGTTGTTTATCAAGCGTTGAATGCATGTTTTCAACAAAGGGAAAACAGTTGGTGAGGATAAGCAAAGGCGACAGTCTTCATTACAACCCGGGAATACACCGGCTTTCAACAAGTTTATCTTAATGATTGGGAGCGGAGTCACGAGTTCATTAACTATGGTCACAAAAAAATCTTCTTCAATAGCATTGGTGTGGTGACCATGCCTGGGCATAGGAGCAGAAATGACGTTTGGCTTCTCGGGTGCATCAAACTCAATCTCTTTTGCCTCTATAAGGTCTTGAATTTTGTTTTTCAAGGCCCAACAATTGTTAGTGTCGTGACCTGGACTTTCAGAATGATATGCGCAACGGGCATTTGGGTGATAATGAGAGGACGTTGTGTTGGGGTTTTTTGGAGCTTCTTTTAAAGTTGCCAAATTGGATTTCAGAAGATGCGGTAATACCTGGGACAGAGTCATATTGATTCTTGTGAATTGCCGGAATGGCCTTTCCACCCTCGGTTGGTTACTTCTTGGTTGATTAGATGTAGGCTTTGGGATTATAACAGCCTCTACCATTAGTCGGCGTTCAGCTCTCCCTTGGTTCCTTTATAGGTATACAGCAACTACTTCTTTCTTCCCAATGAAAGGCTTCCTCACAGCCGTAGAGGCAGATGAATCCTTCTGAATCTTTCCATTTTTTATGCCTGCTTCCACCCTCTCTCCAGTCAGTATTAACTCAGTAAATCATGCAGATGAGCTTCCAATTAAATGGTTGAAGAAAGGGCCCGATACGGTGCCTAAGAATATGTCCACCAACTCCCTTTCAGACAGAGGGGGTTGAACTCTCCCAGCTAGATCTCTCCATTTTTGCGCGTAATCCTTGAAACCCTCATTGGAAACCATAGCTATACTCTGAAGTTGAGTACGAGTAGGCGCCAAATCAGCATTATATTTATATTGCTTATAGAAAACTGCGGCAAGGTCTTCCCAGTTGTGGACGTTGGCCCTTTCCAGTTGGAAAAAAACCAATCGAGTTGTGTTCCATATAGACTGTCTTGGAAAAAATGCACCCACAAGTCTTTATCGGCGAAGTGTGGCTGGATCTTTCTCACATGTGATCGGAGATACATCTTAGGACATGACACCCCATCATATTTTGCAAACAAAGGAACTTTGAATTTCGGAGGAATCACGATCCCCGACACTAGTCCCAATTCTTCAAAGTCTAGACCTGGCACCTTTTGTACTTACATAGCGCCCAAGCGCTCTTCAAGATGTTTGTACTTATCATCATCTGGAGGATACTGTTCCTCAGAGTAGTCTTCCTCTTCTTCCTCCTCTTCAGATTCTAACGGAACCGATGTTTCCTTTCCTTTCCCCTCTCCTTCACCAGATGTTGTTGCAAAATTCAAGGTTCTTCTAGTCTGTCCTTGAAACCTTCTCCCCATGTTTAAAACCCCAGTGACCTTCTTTGTTTTCTTTTTTCTTTCCTCAGCCAGCAGAGTCTTCAACTCCTCTTGCCCCTTGGCTAGGGTCATGAGTAACTGTTGAAATTGCGTGTTATGAGCTTGGAGATCTTTGATTGTCTGTTCAAGATCCATCTTACTGAAATAAACAGTAGAGAGATGAGGAAACTCGTTGCAAAATACCTGTTTATGTTATGATGAATGATATGTGCATATGCAATGGTTTCAAGGATTTCAATGATTCAAGTTCGTTTTCGACAAAAAGGAAACACACGTTATATTAATAAGATAAATTTTGAGTACATCAATGCCCCTTGGGCAAAATAATACAAAACTCTAAGATAAAAAAGTAGTGCGTATCCTCTTTGGTGCTATGTAGGCATTTAGAGTCTGCTCCTCATGAAGTAGCCTAGTGAGTTCCAAAACCTTCTTCTCGCTTGCGTAGAATTGGGCTTCGAAAGTATCTCGCTCTCCTTTGAGTTGTATCCAATCCATTTGTAGGTCTTCAAGAGATGTGGGCAAGTCAGGATGTAGGATAATGTATGGAACTTCTCCCTCCTTAACACGCTCAATGATCACCGGGAGAATGGAAGGATAAGGCATCATAAGACTTTGAGCGCGGTTTCGTACCCACTTGAGGTAAGGCTCAAGAGGGATGGGATTATTGTGTCCCAAAGTCTTGCTATCCACCTTGTTTAGTATCCTCCAAGCTCGAATGAATCTCTGGCGAAGACCTTGATCGTCGTTGTCGTAGTCGAATACCAAACCTTGAATCAGCATCTCGTGCAGGTCATCCCTTCGGGCGTAACCAAACTGTCTTAAAGCTAAGCATGGGTTGTAGGTGATGCCTCCTCTAATGCCAAGTAGAGGGACATTAGGAATTCCCCACAATGGTCAACAATGATAACATTCTCTTTGGATCGGGAACACCAATGAATATCTGAATGTTTGAGCGTCATTAACCTTTGTGACCACCTTGAACCTTGCTCATTCTTTAAAACTGATTGGGGAAGATGAGAAATAAACCATCTTGCCAGGAGCGGAATGCAACACATAAGGACACGTCTTTTCCTCATTGTGCGAGTGTGAAAAGAGTGTAGGATATCCCCTAGCAATATAGGCACCGAATTGCGTGACTTGAAGATTTTGACGGCACTCACATCTATGAGTTGGTCAGGATTGGGAAACAAAACCATCCCATAGATGAGGAGAGCCACAATTTCCTCAAAGGCTTACAAGTCTAAGGAATTCTAACAGCTTTGGGCTTTCTCAAACAGGAACTTTGCCAAGAAGCCTTTTACACCACTTATAGTTTCCCAATGAGTTTTGACATCAGAAGAGTGCAAGTGCAGAGTTTGAGCAATCTCTTCTGGCTTTGGGTCTCTTTCCGTACCGTTGAAAGGTAGTTGATTGAGAATGGGAATCCTCAAGAGTTGAGAGAATTCTTCCAAAGTAGGCACAAGCTGATAGTCGAGAAATGTGAAGCAATGGTGCAAAGGATCAAAGAACTGGAAGAGCACCTTCATCATATCCTCATTTGTGTTGGAGGTGACCAAGTTGAGTAGACGACCATGTCTCTCGGTGAATGGAGAGTTCTCAGGGATCCTTGAAGCTAGCTCCTTAAGTTGTGGAGAAATTCTTACAAGGTTGACTTGGATAGTTTTCCTGCAAAGTGAATCCATATCCTACAAAACAAGAACAAAGATGAATCTCCAAAACCCTTGAAATGGTTAGTGAATTCATATGATGTTCATGATGTCCATGATGTTATGTACAAGTATGCATATACAAATAAGGCAAACAATTTCTTAGTTTAAGCTTGCATGGGGTTTTATAGGTAAGTACCCTCTTGAAGTTTAGTTGGCTTGAACCTGTCTTAATAATAGTAACCGAGATCTAAGGAGCTCAAAATCATCAGATTGTTTCCTTGGTCATTGTTGGTCATTGTTTCAGGTCAAGCCTCTTTAATGGCGACCGAAATATTCCAAGAAACCAAACCTCAATGAGTGTAGTATCGAGTATCTACCAACTTCGGACTGCACCAAAGTCGGTCATCTCACTACATCCTAAAGGCCAAGTTGGTCAAGTAAAGGGTTCTAGAAGTTCATTAGTGCTTCATGACATCACTCAACGGCCCCGTATTCTCTTTAATTAACTCAAAGGCTACCGGTACCCACAAATATGTCGCACTAACATAGTTATTTCTTATACCATGTCGGTATACCCCGCACAGTTTCCATAATGTATTTCTATTTACCTATAATGTATCCCAAATCCGGGTAGAGGATTCAAACCCAAACAAAGAACCATAATGTAAAGCAAACAAGTCAAACAATGTAAGCAAATAAATGTGATCTAGCCCTAAGGTAACCCCACTTTTATAATTCTCCCCAGCAGAGTCGCCAGTTCTGTGATGCGGTGGGAGAACTGACTTGGAGGTTTTTTGTTTTATCGCAAATGTCGCGGTTAGCAAGAGTCGCCATCGGCTTTTCTTTTATCCAAAAGGAAAGGTGAAAAAGCACAGGAAAGACCTTTGAGATTGTTTCTTGAGTTCGAGGGGTAGGTTATGAAAAGAGAAGGTATTAGCACCCTTTTCATCCATGGGTTTCCATGGGCTCTTAATTACTTGCTAGATCACTTGCTTTTGTTTGAAATTGTGCTTTGTGTGGTTTTGAAAGTATTTTGTAAAAGAGGTCGTTGTTTAGGCAATCTTTTGTAATGATTCTCGTTCGTAAGAATGTATACAAAGATGTTTGTCTTTTTTGAAAATGTTTTCAATTTTGTAAGATATTTGGAAATGTGTGTGTTTGTTTTGAAAATAGAAAGGATAGTTGTTTGAAAATAAAGCAAGTAACTAGAAGTAATTTACCTACTCAAATGTCTTTCTTGTTCATTTTCTATTCCTTTTACATTGTTGTCTTACCATTGATTTGGTAAGCAACCCTATATTTGGATGTAAACGGGACGGGCGTGGGTCATCGTATAGCCATGATTAGCAATGTTGCAAAGTATCTTAGCATTTTGAGGGACCAAGATCATTTTGTAAGGCAACTTAGAATAACGTCATCGAGGGACTATGATCTTATATTTGTTTGTTTTTCCAAGATACTTCGCATGCGTAATATGGCTATTGTTGTACCCCAAAATTTGCCCTCCCATTTCCTCAACATTTTCTCATCACAAAACCCTTGGAGATCAAGATCCAGTTAGAGTTTCCTCTGCTCAAGACTTCTCCTTGCACTGTTGACCCAAATTAGGGTTTGTGTTTGCACAAAGATATTTTGACCTAAAATGCCTAAGATGACTTTCATGCTTCATGTTGGACTCCCAAGTTTATCCATACCAAGTTTCAAGTCTTGATTCCAAATTTTGCCCAGTCAATTGGGCAGTTGACCTAGAAATCAACTGTATTGGGGAAAAAGTCAACTATGGCCAATTGACAGTCAAATCTCATGAAAATTGGCCCACATCAACATTATGAACTCACATGGACCATTTGATCAAGTTTGGATCACAATTCCACAAGAAATTTGATCAGATCACCAAAAGGGCAAAATGGTCATTTTTAGGGTTTTGACTGCACAAAGGCAATTTTTGACTGTTTGACCTAGCCAATGGAAAACCAAGCTCACATATGGACTCAAGGACCCCATGGAATTGTTTTTACATGCTCAACAAGTTCAAAAGATCCCAAGTGCACAAGATTGACAGTTGAATTTCCCAGTCAATTGATCAATTTTGATTGTATACTGAAAAGTCAAACTTTGACTTTTTGGTCAAAATCAAGTGTCAAGATTCATTTTTTCATCAAAACATGCCAAATCATGAAACTTGTTCATCAAGAAATCAAAAATTGCAAATTAGGGTTTGAAATGAAGATTTTTCATAACTTAGAATTTTTCTAAGTTATGAAAAACCCTAATTTTTTCCTAAATTTGTCCCACTTTCTCACCAAGATTCATTTGGATTCAAGCAAAAGTCAAAACATGAAAGTTGTAGCCTATAGCAAAATCTACAACTTTGATTCACAAAGTTTTCCAAAAAGAAGCTTGTAGCTCAAGTTACAATTTTTGGAACAAGGGTACCAAACCATTCTTAACTTAGTGAAAATTTGACCTATTTTAGGCAAGGTTTTTACCTAACTTCAAGACCATTTTTCACATGCTTCCACTTGGAATTTCAATTTGCATTTCAAAGATGGATTGTAGTACACATTCCAAGATTTCCAAAATGTCCAAGAACTCATCAAACAACCTCATGGTTAGAGAGAATCGAATTTTGCAATATGGGAAAAACTCACTTTTGATTTGGTCAATTTACATGTTCATACATTTGTGCCATTTTGAATTCAGCATGCTTTCCTTGATTACAGGCCTCTAAACCATCCAACACTCAATAATTTAATGCTAACTCATTGTGCCAAGGCCTTGTTTTATGAGTTTAAGCATTACATGTTGAACTAAGCCATTTATAGAAAAAGCAAATTAGTCATTCTTGAAAAGTTGCGCTTTATATCAATTGGTAAATCAAGAAGGTACAAAGAAAATCTCTGAGGCACAAGTTTATGAACAAAACACACTGATCAAGGGGAAGGTTAGCAGCATAGCTTGGGGGCCTGCATCAGTCTAGAACACCAAGTGGCCATCTTTTGCTTAAGTGTGAAGAAACATAGCATAACACATAACAACTTTCATCTCAGCAAACCAAGCCTTAAGAAAAGTTATCAAACACATTCAAGACATCCATCCTAAGCTGAAACACAAGCCTAGCATCCCCAATACCTCCCCATTCCCAGAATCACCCTCAAACTTCCCAAACAGAGCATCTACTGCAGTTTGAGTTCCATAGCTCAAACCTACTATGCATTCCTGCTAAAAACACATCAAACACATCCCATAATATCCGTTGAAGCTATTCCAAACCTCAAACACGACCTGTAACACTCCCAGGCAACATCACCATTTTCATTTTCTTGTTTTGCAGCTGAAGTTCCATAGCACGATTCAAAAGGTTTCAAGACAAAGTAAAGCTTGGAATAGCATCCCTGGACATCAAGGAAGTTGTACCAATCATCACCTTGCCTTGAAGACACCTCCATCACCAGATACAACTTCAACTGAACAGGTAAGTTCATGAACACGTATCTCTCTATCCAGGCATTGTTAGCTTTAGGTTTGTGAAGAAAACATGTCACATTCATAGCCCTGAACATGCCCGTGTAATTAGATTTCATTTATATTACGTATGCTTAGAGAATTTTAAGTCTGAACATTGAATAAAAACTAGGTCAGGAATTGGGGGAGAAGAAATTCTCTCTCATTTCTGAGAGTTAGATTGACTTCTTTATATGTCTAGAATCGTGGCTTCAAGCTCTACAGGTTTCATGTTGGAAGATTTGGCAAAAGATCAAAGAATCAGGAGTTAGAGATTTGAGAAGAAAGGCGCGTGTTTTTTGAATTTGTTTGTCTAAAGGTTGAAGACAACAACCTTCTGGGCTGGGCTTTGTTTGTCATTTCTATTTACACACCATTTTCACTTTGACACCCCCTAGGCCCATTTTGCTTATTTTCATGATTTCTTGACTTTTCTTTTTTTATTCTGACTCATTTATTTTTTCTTATAATATTAGAAATATAAAAAATATTTTTTACACCATTTTTATATTTATTAGGTATTTATTTGTTTAGATCAATATTTGTACATAAATAAATATATAAACATGCTTTTATTAAAAAATACTAAAAAAAATATGCAAACATATTTTATTTCATTTTTATTTTATTTTTATCTTCTGAAAATATTTTATATAAAATATACTTTTTTTTATAAATATTAAATATTATTATTTTTGTGCATATAATATATATTTAGTAAATAATACAAATATATATATATATATATATATATATATATATATATATATATATATATATATATATATATATATATATATATATATATATATATATATATATATATATATATATATATATATATATATATATATATATATATATATATATATATATATATATATATATATATATATATATATATATATATATATATATATATATATATATATATATATATATATATATATATATATATATATATATATATATATATATATATATATATATATATATATATATATATATATATATATATATATATATATATATATATATATATATATATATATATATATATATATATATATATATATATATATATATATATATATATATATATATATATATTAGTATATTTAGGTTAAAAATACAAAATATATACATTTTATATTTTTATTAATATTTAACATGAAAAAATACCTTTTGACCAATATACTTCATTTTTATTTTATTTTGTATATAATAAATAAATATTGTACACATCAAATAATTAATACTTTTATTTCATAAATTAGGGTTTTGCCCTAAATACACAAAAAACTCCAAAAATAATTACTTTTTATTTTGTTTATTTGACACATAAAAGTACCTTTTTTTTCATACATATAAAAAACATTTTTGCATCTTGCATGTTTATTCTTATTTTATTTAATTATTGTACATTAATTAATTTGCATAATTCCATAATTGATGTAATAGTCTAGGTTTAAATTCCTTGTCAAGAACCCCCATTTGAACATTTGTACCCCCCTTCCCATATATTGCGTTGTAATAACTTAGTAACTTTATTTTTCGCACTTTAATGCTTTCTAAATATACCATGTTAGAATTAGGGTTTGTATGCGAATCAAAAACAACAAAAATAGTTTGACCTAATTTCAAGATAAACAAGCATGAAAATGGACAACACTAATCACACTTGCACCCCTAGGGTATTCCACTTGTTGCCTTCAATAAATGGGCCATATTGCATGTTAGGTCTCTTTGGGCAAAACAAAAACAAATTCAAATGATCATAGTCCCTCGATGACGCTTTCGAAAGTTGCCTAAAAATGATCAAGTCCCTTAAAGGAAAAATTGCCCAAAGATACTTGGCACCATTGCAATTATGGTCTAAACGATGACCCGCGCCCGTCCCTTTCACATCCTAACACAAGATTGTCCACCAAATGCAATGGTGGAACAAAATTGTTAAAAGGGTTAAAACATAGCAATAATCTTTGAGAAATTTAGGAGTAGACAACCTCTTAGTTACTTGAATCAAACTTGCAAAACAAAACACTTGCCTATTTTCAAAACCACACATCACTACACTTTCAAAACAAACTTTCAAAAACAAATGAAAACCTTTTCAAAAGACATACATCTTTGTATACATCCCAACATGGATCATTACAAAGGTTGCCACCACATTGGCTTCTTTTCAAAAACATTTTCAAACCCACACACACAAAGCACCATTTCAAACAATTGAAAGTCAAGGCAAGTTGATCTAAGCAAGTAACTAAGAGCCCATGGATAACCATGGATAGAAAGGGTGCTAATACCTTTTCTATAATCTACTCCCTGAACCCAAGAAAACATCTCAAAGGTTTTTGCTGTGCTTTTTAACCTTTCCTTAGGATAAAATAAAAAGTCGGTGGCGACTCTTGCTCAACCGAAACATTTGCGAAAACAAACGCAAAACCTCAAGTCAGTTCTCCCACCGTATCACAGAACTGGCGACTCTGCTGGGGACTAAAATCTAAAGTGGAGTAACCTTAGGGCTTAGATCACCTTTGTTTTCAATTGTTTGCTTTGTTTGCTTTTATATTTGTGGGCTTTGCATCGGAGTTTCATAGATCCTAACCCGGATCTGGGGAATACCTTTTTAGGTAGCATAATCTGTGAGGGACCTGTCCGGCGTAGACCGACATGGGTGAAGCAGTGGCTACGTTGGTGTGGCACCTTGGTCTGTACCGATATCCCTTGTGTTGTAACAAGGAGAATATGGGTCTTCTAAGGAGTCATTAAACACCAACCGACCTTAGAACCCTAAATTGACCAAACTTGGCCATAGAACAGTAGCAGTATGCTACACTCATTGAGGCTAAACTCTCGCGATGGTTCTGGCCGCAAGAAAAGATTGTGATGCTGGAGTTATGACCGATTGAGGGTAGTCAATGATTTGAGATCCTCTAGAACCCGGTTACTTTTATAGGACAGGTTTTAACCAACGAAACTAAAAGAGGGTAATACCTAAACTTCATGCTGGCCTAAAACCTAAGGGTTGTCTTGTGTGACTTGTGTGCCTTATCATGCTTGCCTTTGTGAATACTTGTGGTGTGCTTCATCATAGCATCATACCATCATACCATTGCATGAATCCTGTATAAGGACTAACCCATTTCAAAGACAAGAGGGTTTCATCTTTGCTCTGTTTTGTAGGACATCATGATGCCCGTGCGTAGGAATACTATCCGGCTCAATTTTGTTCAACCACCCACTTTGCTCAAAGATTTGGTTGGTAGGATTCCAAACACTACCTCCTTCATCAAGAGGCATGGTTCTCTCCTTGGCTTGATCACTTCAAAGTGGGACCAACAACTCATAAGTGTCCTGACCCAGTTTTATGATCCCCTGTATCACTGCTTCACCTTTCAAGACTTTCAGCTGGTCCCTACCCTGGAAGAATTCTCTGATTTGCTTGGTATCCCTGTTTTGGAGCAGACTCCGTTCAATGGTTGGGAAAAGACTCCTAGGCCTGAAGAGATTGCTGCAGTCCTTCCTTTGACCAAAGAAGAGGTATTGGCTAACTGGGAAACTAGAAGTGGAGTTAAGGGCTTTTTGGTTAAGTTTCTGGTTGGCAAAGCTAATGATTTCTGGAATGACTTAGACTTCAAGGCGTACGAAGACATTCTGGCTCTTTTAATCTATGGTCTGGTTTTATTTCCAAATCCTGACACCTTTATCAGTATCTATGCCATAAGGATCTTCATGTCTCGGAATCCTGTACCCACTCTTTTGGGTGATATCCTGCAACAACTATATGCTCGTACTTCCCGAAAACGGGGAACTCCATGGTGTTGTGCTCCTTTGCTAGTGAGGTGGTTTATTTCGCACCTTCCTAAGTTCGTGCTGAAGAATGAAGAAGGAAAGGGTTGGGCTCATAGGTTGATGTCTCTCACCGATAATGACATTACTTGGACTCTCAGAGGTTTGGATGAGGTAGCTGTTATTGATCGTTGCGGAGAATACCCTAATGTTCCTTTGATTGGTATCCAAGGATGAATCTCTTATAATCCATGTTTAGCTCTCCGCCAGTTTGGAAGAGCCAGAAGAGTAGGGCCTCATGAAATGTTGGTTCCTCACTTCCATTTTGAATTTCAGGTAGACAGTGACCAACTACGCCATGGATTCATTAAGGCTTGGGACATAATTCACAAAGCTGACCCACATGAGTTGGGACCAAAAACTTCTCTACCAATGGAACCCTATTGCAGATGGGTCCGCGTCCGTGCTCAGAAGTTAGGTATGCCATACGAAGCGGTCAGACCTATCATTCTTGAGTCTCCTGATGAAGATGGGGTTCCTCCAACTGTCCTCCCTCCTCAGATACCCACTGATTTTGACACAATGAAGAGGTCTTGGGCACAGCTAAAGGAAGAACGAGATTTTTATCGGGAAAAGTTCAACGAGCAGGAACGGAAGATCCAGAAGCTGACTAAGCAATTGGAGGCAGAGCGGGTCCTGAATGACTACATCCACACTGAGAAGAGGAGGCCATGGGAGCACTAATGGGCTTTGAATATTTCCTTTTACAGTTTTTATTTCCTTTTCAGTATTTTTCATTCCTGTAATGCCTAAGGGCAAGTTGTTGAACAATTTAAATTTTGAATTTAATGAAGTGTGTTTCCCTTTTGTCTACAAAGTCGAATCTCGTTTGTCTTTGAAAACATAAAACATACGCATCTCATTGCATCATATGCATAACAGGTACCTTTTTCCACAGGTTCCTTAATCTTCTTCGCTGTTTGTTTGAACAGTCATCATGAATCCAGAATCATCCAGTGAGCAGGAAATCAAAGCCCTTCAGGCCCAAAATGCTCAGTTCCAAGAAATGGTCATGAGCCTGGCCCAAGGTCAGCAAGAGTTGAAGGCTCTGCTCCTAAAGAAGAAGAAGAAGAAGAGGACTGCGTTATTCAACACTGGACGCAGGTTTGGGAACACACTCCATAACGAGGCTGATCCAACTACTTCCTCTTCAGAGAAAGACAGTCCCAAAGGAGGAGGAGCTCCTAGCCCAGCAGTCTCCGACAACGAGACGGATTACAATGAGGAGCAATACCCTCCTACTGCTGACAAATACAAACAACTAGAGGACTGCTTGAGCGCCATGGAGATTCAGAATGTGCCGGGGCTGGATTTCGGAGATTTGGGCTTATCTTCTGGGGTGGTGATCCCACACAAGTTTAAGGCGCCTGCCTTTGCCAAATACGACGGGGCTTCCTGTCCAAAGCTACATCTAAGGTCGTACGTAAGGAAGATCCAACCTTACACGGCAGATAAAAATCTTTGGATCCACTTCTTCCAAGATAGCCTTTCGGGGTCACAGCTTGAGTGGTTCTATCAACTAGATGGAACTAGTATCCGACATTGGGAAGATTTGGCAACCGCATTTTATAGGCAATATCAATACAATTCTGACCTTGCTCCTACGCGTACCCAACTTCAGGGTATGTCTCTAGGAACAAGCGAAGGGTTCAAAGAATATGCATAAAAATGGAGAGATTTGGCTGGCAGGGTGCAGCCTCCATTGACTGATCGTGAGCTGGTTGATATGTTTCTA
Organism: Vicia faba; assembly: GCA_948472305.1. Classification (NCBI taxonomy): domain Eukaryota; kingdom Viridiplantae; phylum Streptophyta; class Magnoliopsida; order Fabales; family Fabaceae; genus Vicia; species Vicia faba. The sequence goes on along the minus strand of OX451738.1, from coordinate 324,038,757 downwards.
GGGACCTTGTCTGGTTCATTCTTCAATCATTTGGTTGGTAATTCCTCCGCTGGGTTTACGGATTTGATCCTGACAGGTGAACGGATAGAAGATGGCATCCGGTCAGGAAAGATACAGAAAGCTGCTTCCGCAAGTACTGAGAAGAGGCCTTTCAAGAAAGAAGCAAGTGCAGTCTATGGTCCTAGAAGACAAGTCAAGCCAGAAAGCCGCCAAGCCGTCAATGCTTTGGTCATTTCAAAGCCTGTTGCTGCTCCTCAGCAGTACAACCAACAAAGAGGGGAAAGGCCCAAGAGGCAGTATACTCGGCTGAGTATGACCTTGTCACAAATCTTACCGCAACTGTTATCAACCAACTTGGTGACCATCAAAGAGGCTCCAAAGGTCGTGAATACCGCCTCTCCTAAGTATAACCCGAATGCCTGTTGTGCTTATCATTCCGATAGCCCCGGGCACACTACTGATGATTGCTGGGCCCTGAGAAATAAGGTGCAAGACCTTATCGATGCGAAGGAAATTCAGTTTGAGGCGCCTGAGAGGCCAAATGTTGTAACTGCTCCTATGCCCCAGCATAGAGTAAATGCCGTCGAGGAAGATTTGTATGTTGTTTCAGTGAATGATGTTGCTACCCCTCTTTTAACTGTTAAGAGGAACCTACTACTAGCCGGTTTATTTCCGGGTTGTAGCAAGGGTTGCCTCCTGTGTGCTGTTATCCCTACCGGTTGTCCACTGCTGAAATCAGGCATCCAAAGCCTGATGGATAGCAAAGAAATTCTGTTCAAGAAAACTGCTGTTCCGTTTGTTTCCGCTGAAGAAGTATCTGTCGTCACAATTTTCAACAATTATACCAAAACTCCCCCGAGGAAGCCAGTCCAAATTATGTCTGTTGCACCCATTACTATTACTGTTCTGGGGCCCCTCCCTTATGAATCTGACAAGGCTGTCCCATGGCACTATGGGGCAGACGTGTATGTGCTTGGAGTGAAGAAGGAGTTCAACACCGGTACCAGTATCAGTAACATCACTGGTCCCGCCAAGATTACCCGCAGTGGCAGGCTCTTCTCACCTGACATTGCACCACCCGTTATCCGAAAACCTCTCATCATCACACCCGCAAGTGTGCATGTTCCAAATCAAGTTCCTGTGTCTACTACTGCCGCCGAGTCCTCTGATGCTCGGGGCAAAGAAGTTGCTACCGATATGCCTGCAAGGACGGAGGCACCAAAAAAGACCGCTGTCGAATCCTCCCAACAAGAAATGGAGGAAATCCTTAAAATCATTAAAAAGAGTGACTTCAATGTTGTTGAACAGCTGGGGCATACCCCCTCCAAAATCTCCATGTTATCGTTGCTGCTGTGCTCAGAGGCCCACGCTAAGGCCCTGATTTCATTTCTGAAAACGGCCCATGTGCCGCAGGAGACCTCTGCAGATCAATTCACTGACTGTGTGGCTAATCTGACAGCTGACAATGGCTTGGGGTTCTCAGATGCTGACCTTACCGCCAAAGGGAAAAATCACAATGATGCCCTGCATGTCTCTATAGAATGCAAGGGCACTACTCTCGCACACGTATTGGTGGATACCGGTTCTTCCCTGAATGTTTTTCCCAAGAAGGCATTGGATCGCTTGGATTGTGAGGGCCTGGAATTGAAACCTAGTAACATCATTGTTAGAGCCTTCGACGGTTCTAAGAGGATGGTGCACGATGAGGTAGACATTCCTATTCGTGTGGGTTCCCAAGTCTTCGACTCAACGTTCTATGTAATGGATATTCGTCCATCTTATTCCTGCTTGTTGGGTCGACCCTGGATTCACAAGGCTGGGGCAGTAACATCCACTCTACACCAAAAGCTCAAATACCATGTCAAAGGGAAGATTGTTACTGTGCAGGGCGAGGAGGAATACATGGTTAGTCACTTGAATTCATTCCGGTATATCGAGATGGACGGGGAGTTTATTGAAACCCCCTTTCAGCATTTTGAGGAGGTATCTCCAACGTTGGCATCAGCTGAAACAGTGGTTGAAGAAGACTTTCCCTTGAAGATGGCTTCCCTGAAGGATGCCCGGGTTGTAATTGAGAAAGGCAATTGTGCAAACTGGGGTCAGCTTCCTGACTTCACTCAAAAGACCGACAAGTTTGGGTTGGGCTTCACTGCAGAGGCTCAGAGGGCTGTGCACAAAGAAAAGATCAGAAAGGCTCCGGTGTTCATCTCCAGCCCAAGGGTGAATGCTATCGAGGAGGACGTAGAGGAAGCAGAATTTGACAGTTGGATCTATCCAACCACCAACAACGGACCCAGCAACTGGACGGCAAAGGACTTTACACCTATTACGTTTGTCACGCAATAATTAACTCTTTTGATTTTCAATTTGTAACAAACAATATGCTGAAACTTCTTTTGGCTCGGTGTCCTACCCGGGGCATCGTAGCTCCATTTGTGAGGGCTTTTTGTATGACATTTCCATATATCATTAATCAAAACATTGGACGTTTGTTGCATTTCAAATCTTGTGCTCCTTTTTCTTTCTGTGTTATATATATTGCAAAACAGCTATATTTACACACACTCACTTATACAGGTTTCAATCCACTCTGGATCTCACTGGTAACAGCTCTGCTACCACCAGTTATGACTTCGAGAATCCGATCAACTTGGCCGAAGACGAAGGTGAAGATGATTGTGAATTGCCTGGTGAACTCGCAAGACTGCTACTCCAGGAAGAGAGGGTCATTCAGCCACATGAGGAGCCCGTGGAAACAGTGAACATGGGTACTGAGACAGATAGAAAAGAAGTCAAGATTGGTGCCAATCTGGAGCTCAGCGTGAAGCAACGATTGATCCAGATGCTACATGATTACATGGAGATATTTGCTTGGTCTTACGAAGACATGCCTGGTTTGGATGTCGACATTGTAGTTCATCACCTGCCTACCAAGGAAGACTGCCCTCCGGTAAAGCAAAAAGTCCGTCGTATGCGTCCAGAGATGTCCGAAAAAATCAAAGCTGAGGTTATGAAGCAATTCGATGCCGGATTTCTAGCAATGACTTATTATCCTCAATGGGTTGCCAACGTGGTGCCAGTGCCGAAGAAGGACGGTAAGGTCAGAATGTGTGTCGACTACAGGGATTTGAACAGGGCAAGCCCCAAAGATGATTTCCCTCTACCTCACATCGACGTTCTGGTTGACAATACTGCTCAGCACAAGGTGTTCTCCTTCATGGATGGCTTTTCAGGGTACAATCAGATCAAGATGGCTCCGGAAGATATGGAAAAGACTACCTTTGTGACTCAGTGGGGCACCTTCTGCTACAAGGTCATGCCATTCGGGTTGAAAAATGCTGGGGCAACCTACCAACGTGCCATGGTTGCTTTATTTCATGATATGATCCATCATGAGATTGAGGTATATGTTGATGACATGATTGCAAGGTCCCAAACCGAGGAGGAACACCTTGACCATCTGCGGAAGCTGTTTGACCGACTAAAGTTGTACAAGCTAAGGTTGAACCCAAACAAATGCACCTTTGGGGTGAGGTCCGGAAAATTGCTAGGTTTCATTGTAAGCGATAAAGGTATTCAGGTGGACCCTGCCAAGGTAAAAGCCATACAAGAGATGCCAACTCCCAAGACAGAGAAAGAAGTCAGAGGCTTTCTGGGACAACTGAATTACATCGCCCGATTCATCTCACATCTAACTGCTACCTGTGAGCCAATCTTCAAATTACTGAAGAAAGACCAGGTAGTACGTTGGAACGATGAATGTCAAGCCGCTTTTGACAGAATCAAGGAGTATCTCCAAGAGCCACCCATTCTTATGCCACCAGTGGAAGGGAGACCTCTGATACTATACCTGACAGTGCTTGATAATTCAATGGGGTGTGTGCTGGGGCAGCATGACGAGTCTGGCCGAAAAGAGCATGCTATTTATTACCTGAGCAAAAAGTTTACCGACTGTGAGTCTCGTTACTCACTGCTCGAGAAAACTTGTTGCGCTCTGGTATGGGCTGCTCGCCGGCTGAGACAGTATATGTTGACTCACACTACACTATTGATTTCAAAGATGGATCCCATCAAGTACATATTCGAAAAGCCTGCTCTGTCTAGAAGAATAGCAAGATGGCAAATGATCTTGACGGAATATGATATCTAGTACACAACTCAGAAAGCAATCAAGGGAAGTGTATTGGCAGACCATTTGGCACACCAACCTGTGGACGATTATCAATCCTTGAACTTTGAATTTCCGGACGAAGATATCATGGTAGTAACAGATTGTGAAGTGCCTGGACCGGATGAAGGACCTGAGGAAGGATCCCGATGGTCTATGCATTTTGACGGAGCCTCCAACGCTTTGGGTAATGGTATCGGCGCTGTGATCATATCCCCCAAAGGTACTCATACTCCACTCACTGCCCGACTATGTTTCAACTGCACCAACAACATGGCGGAGTATGAGGCATGTATCATGGGTCTTCAAGCTGCGATCGACTTAAGGATCAAGTTTCTGAGTGTCTTCGGAGATTCCGCTCTCGTGATCAATCAGATCAAAGGCGAGTGGGATACGAAACACCCAAATCTTATTCCTTACAAGGAGTATGTGCAGACTTTGCTTCCCCACTTTGAAGAGATAACTTTTGAACACTTCCCAAGAGAGGAGAATCAGCTAGCGGACGCACTAGCTACAATGTCTTCAATGTTCAAAGTCAAATGGGACAACGAGGCTCCCCGGATCATCATCTGGAAGTTGGACGAACCTGCATACTGCTGCGATCTTGAGACCGAAGAGGCAGTCGAGAGACCCTGGTATCATGAGGTGAAGAGATACTTGGAAGCTCAGGAATACCCTGAAGGTGCATCTGTCAACGATAAGAAGTTCATGAGAAGGTTCGCTGCAAAATTCTTCCTCAGCAACGACATTCTCTACAAACGGAATCATGATTCAACTCTACTGCGTTGTGTGGATAAGGCTGAAGCAGAGAAGATCATGATAGAACTGCATGAAGGTACATTCGGAACACATTCCAGTGGACATACCATGGCAAAGAAAATCCTTCGGGCAGGATATTTCTGGTCCACAATGGAAGTCGATTGTTACCAACATTCTCGAACTTGCCACAAATGCCAGATCTATGCAGACAAGGTGCACATCCCTCCGGTTCCTCTGAACGTCCTGACCGCACCTTGGCCTTTCGCAATGTGGGGCATCGACATGATCGGTGAGATCCGACCGACGGCATCCAACGGGCATCGCTTCATCTTGGTAGCAATCGATTACTTCACGAAGTGGGTTGAGGCAGCTTCCTACGCCACGGTAACCAAGAGCGTCGTGGCACGTTTCATCCGGCATAACCTGATCTGTCGGTATGGCGTCCCAGAAAGAATCATTACGGACAATGGTACCAATCTTAACAACAAGATGATCACTGAGCTCTGCGAGCAATTCAAAATACAGCACCACAATTCTTCTCCTTACCGGCCGAAGATGAATGGGGCTGTAGAAGTAGCTAATAAGAACATCAAGAAAATTATGCAGAAGATGACAGTGACCTAAAAAGATTGGCACGAGATGTTACCGTTTGCTCTTCATGGGTATCGTACCTCAGCAAGGACGTCAACCGGGGCAACACCCTTTTCCTTGGTCTATGGCATAGAGGCAGTCTTGCCAATTGAAGTCCAGATACCCTCTCTCCGGATAATGAAGGATGCAGACTTGAGTGAAGATGACTGGATCCAGACTCGACTTGATCAATTAAACCTAATTGACGAAAAGAGACTCATTGCTATCTGTCATGGTCAGACGTATCAAAAACGAATGATCAGGGCATTTAACAAGAAAGTCAGACCACAAGAGTATCAAGTTGGGGACCTGGTAATCAAGCGCATCATCCTTCCTCAAAGTGATCCCCGGGGCAAATGGACCCCTACATACGAAGGGCCATTTGTGGTTAAACATGTGTTCTCAGGAGGAGCCATGATCCTAACCACCATGGATGGTGACGACCTTCCTCATCCCGGCGAACCAAAAGGGTTCGGGCAAAAATAAGGGATGAAATGAAAAAAAATCTGTACACCCGGCAAGTCGAAAACCTGAAAAGGCGGCTTGGGCAAAAATGGGTATCCCGGTGGACTGAAAACCCGAAAGGGCGGTCCAGGCAAAAGTTAGGGATAAAGCGTAACACTATGTCTCATTGGATCACCTTGTATCCAGAATTCGGCATCAATTATCTGGCTCAGACTTCGGCATCGATCAATCAGCTTCATCTTCAACTAAGCAGCAAAGTGATGAGACGCTTGAAGACATAGAGGCGATAGCAGAGTTGGAACCCAGTGGGAATATTGTGCACATAGCTGTTTTGTTTCCTTTTCAAAATTGTATAAACTTTGTGTTATTCGGCGGCGTTCTCTTACTAGGACGTCAGCCTCTTGTACAAAAAACGCCTATTTACAGGCAAACTTCAAAATCAATACAAATTCACTTTTCCAAACAAATTGCCAATTGTTTTTCCTTTTTCTGTTTTATCTTGCGAAGAACGTCCAATGTTCATTTTTTGATATATGCATTTGACATTAAATGGCTAATTCATAAATACTTGCATATGAAACAAAAATACTAATTACAGGTGACATCAGAAGTAGGGGCAATGTAGAAATGTCCAGGCAATCTAGTTGCTTTGTCCGCCGAGGTACCAAGTTAGATTTAACTGAAGAATGTGATCAAGTTATCTCAACTCCCCACAGAGTAAGACAAGATAGCAACATCCCCCAGTGAAGTATAGGCATTTCATCAGCAAGCATCCCCGGCAGTCTTGATCTAAGATTGTTCCCCGGCGGTATACAAACATTCAAAGTTTCCCCAGGAAAGTGGAATCCATCTCCCCAGCAGGAAGCTTATCCCCAGTAGATTCTTGAAGCTTATCCCCTACAGGCTAATTGCCACAGAAGATCGTCCTCGGCAAAGTTCTTCCTATCCCCAGCGGAGCTCATCAAAGTCCCCCAACATAACTTATCAACGCAATCCCCAGCGGAGTTTATCTTTGGTATCCCCGACGGAGTTTATCATTCCTATCCCCAGCAGAGTTTATCATTGTTATCCCCAGCGGAGTCCATCATTGAAATCCTCAGTGAAGCTCTTGTCAAACTTCAGTGAAGTATCTCTTCCCACGGAGCAATTCCCCGCAGAGTAATCTCTCCAACAAGTTTATTCCTCAACGGAGTCATCTTCTCCTACCGGTGTATTCTTACAACCGTCATCCCCAGCGGAAGCGAAGAACTCTACTCTTCAACGTCAGCCCAGGATTTAATTCCCCGGCCGGTCGTCAAGGATTTATTTTCCTAGATGAAAATACATTCATGAACATTACATATTTCATACATCTTGCTTACATACATGATAAAGTGCATACAACACTATCTCATGTTGAACATCATGACATCATGCATTTCATACATCATGACATTGCATACAACTGATGTTTTGCCTTTTCAGGGAAAAAGACAACCCCAAAGACAACTACCTTCAACTGTCACAATTTCAGATTCGATACCTGTATCTAGCCAGGGCACATCTGTGAGTAATCAGTTTCCAGACTCGATTCCTGTATCTAGCCAGGGCACGCCTGAAGAGTTCGAAGATTCGATTCCTGTATCTAGCCAGGGCATATCTAACAACTATCACAATTCCAGATTCAATTCCTGTATCCAGCCAGGGCATATCTGTTGACGACTATTTCTGGATTCGATTCCTGTATCCAGCCAGGGCATATCTGTTGACGACTATTTCCAGATTCGATACCTGTATCCAGCCAGGGCATATCTGTGAGCAACCGATTGTAGATTCGACACTTGTATCTAGCTAGGGCATGTCTGCATGAAGAGATTGAAGATCAATACCTGTAACAGGCCAGGAAACATTTGTCTTTCTCAAAATACACAAGTTCTCGCTAAGGAATCTCTTATGCGATCGACATTTCCAGATGGCATCTATAAGTACATATCCCTATCCACCATCTCTCCAAATGGCATCTATAAGCCCATTCCCGACATCACATTTCTGATACTCCAAACATGCGAGTGCAAATTTCCGGGCACTCTAGTGTCTAATCTCCTTTTACCCTCGAGTCATGAAAGGCAAACTTGCCAATCTAACTCTTCAGGTTCAAGAAGATTGAACAGGGGCAACTGTTGTACCCCAAAATTTTCCCTCCCATTTCCTCAACATTTTCTCATCACAAAACCCTTGGAGATCAAGATCCAGTTAGAGTTTCCTCTGCTCAAGACTTCTCCTTGCACTGTTGACCCAAATTAGGGTTTGTGTTTGCACAAAGATATTTTGACCTAAAATGCCTAAGATGACTTTCATGCTTCATGTTGGACTCCCAAGTTTATCCATACCAAGTTTCAAGTCTTGATTCCAAATTTTGCCCAGTCAATTGGGCAGTTGACCTAGAAATCAACTGTATTGGGGAAAAAGTCAACTATGGCCAATTGACAGTCAAATCTCATGAAAATTGGCCCACATCAACATTATGAACTCACATGGACCATTTGATCAAGTTTGGATCACAATTCCACAAGAAATTTGATCAGATCACCAAAAGGGCAAAATGGTCATTTTTAGGGTTTTGACTGCACAAAGACAATTTTTGACTGTTTGACCTAGCCAATGGCAAACCAAGCTCACATATGGACTCAAGGACCCCATGAAATTGTTTTTACATGCTCAACAAGTTCAAAAGATCCCAAGTGCACAAGATTGACAGTTGAATTTCCCAGTCAATTGATCAATTTTGATTGTATAGTGAAAAGTCAAACTTTAACTTTTTGGTCAAAATCAAGTGTCAAGATTCATTTTTTCATCAAAGCATGCCAAATCATGAAACTTGTTCATCAAGAAATCAAAAATTGCAAATTAGGGTTTGAAATGAAGATTTTTCATAACTTAGAATTTTTCTAAGTTATGAAAAACCCTAATTTTTCCCTAACTTTGTCCCACTTTCTCACCAAGATTCATTTGGATTCAAGCAAAAGTCAAAACATGAAAGTTGTAGCCTATAGCAAAATCTACAACTTTGATTCACAAAGTTTTCCCAAAAGAAGCTTGTAGCTCAAGTTACAATTTTTGGAACAAGGGTACCAAACCATTCTTAACTTAGTGAAAATTTGACCTATTTTAGGCAAGGTTTTTACCTAACTTCAAGACCATTTTTCACATGCTTCCACTTGGAATTTCAATTTGCATTTCAAAGATGGATTGTAGTACACATTCCAAGCTTTCCAAAATGTCCAAGAACTCATCAAACAACCTCATGGTTAGAGAGAATCGAATTTTGCAATATGGGAAAAACTCACTTTTGATTTGGTCAATTTACATGTTCATACATTTGTGCCATTTTGAATTCAGCATGCTTTCCTTGATTACAGGCCTCTAAACCATCCAACACTCAATAATTTAATGCTAACTCATTGTGCCAAGACCTTGTTTTATGAGTTTAAGCATTACATGTTGAACTAAGCCATTTATAGAAAAAGCAAATTAGCCATTCTTGAAAAGTTGTACTTTATATCAATTGGTAAATCAAGAAGGTACAAAGAAAATCTCTGAGGCACAAGTTTATGAACAAAACACACTGATCAAGGGGAAGGTTAGCAGCATAGCTTGGGAGCCTGCATCAGTCTAGAACACCAAGTGGCCATCTTTTGCTTAAGTGTGAAGAAACATAGCATAACACATAACAACTTTCATCTCAGCAAACCAAGCCTTAAGAAAAGTTATCAAACACATTCAAGACATCCATCCTAATCTAAAACACAATCCTAGCATCCCTAATACCTCCCCATTCCCAGAATCACCCTCAAACTTCCCAAACAGAGCATCTACTGCAGTTTGAGTTCCATAGCTCAAACCTACTATGCATTCCTGCTAAAAACACATCAAACACATCCCATAATATCCCTTGAAGCTATTCCAAACCTCAAACACGACCTGTAACACTCCCAGGCAACATCACCATTTTCATTTTCTTGTTTTGCAGTTGAAGTTCCATAGCACGATTCAAAAGGTTTCAAGACAAAGTAAAGCTTGGAATAGCATCCCTGGACATCAAGGAAGTTGTACCAATCATCACCTTGCCTTGAAGACACCTCCATCACCAGATACAACTTCAACTGAACAGGTAAGTTCATGAACACGTATCTCTCTATCCAGGCATTGTTAGCTTTAGGTTTGTGAAGAAAACATGTCACATTCATAGCCCTGAACATGCCCATGTAATTAGATTTCATTTATATTACGTATGCTTAGAGAATTTTAAGTCTGAACATTGAATAAAAACTAGGTCAGGAATTGGGGGAGAAGAAATTCTCTCTCATTTCTGAGAGTTAGATTGACTTCTTTATATGTCTAGAATCGTGGCTTCAAGCTCTACAGGTTTCATGTTGGAAGATTTGGCAAAAGATCAAAGAATCAGGAGTTAGAGATTAGAGAAGAAAGGCGCGTGTTTTTTGAATTTGTTTGTCTGAAGGTTGAAGACAACAACCTTCTGGGCTGGGCTTTGTTTGTCATTTCTGTTTACACACCATTTTCACTTTGACACCCCCTAGGCCCATTTTGCTTATTTTCATGATTTCTTGACTTTTCTTTTTTTATTCTGACTCATTTATTTTTTCTTATAATATTAGAAATATAAAAAATATTTTTTACACCATTTTTATATTTATTAGGTATTTATTTGTTTAGATCAATATTTGTACATAAATAAATATATAAACATGCTTTTATTAAAAAATACTAAAAAAAATATGCAAACATATTTTATTTCATTTTTATTTTATTTTTATCTTCTGAAAATATTTTATATAAAATATACTTTTTTTTATAAATATTAAATATTATTATTTTTGTGCATATAATATATATTTAGTAAATAATACAAATATATATATATTATATATATATATATATATATATATATATATATATATATATATATATATATATATATATATATATATATATATATATATATATATATATATATATATATATATATATATATATATATATATATATATATATATATATATATATATATATATTAGTATATTTAGGTTTAAAAATACAAAATATATACATTTTATATTTTTATTAATATTTAACATGAAAAAATACCTTTTGACCAATATACTTTATTTTTATTTTATTTTGTATATAATAAATAAATATTGTACACATCAAATAATTAATACTTTTATTTTCATAAATTAGGGTTTTGCCCTAAATACACAAAAAACTCCAAAAATAATTACTTTTTATTTTGTTTATTTGACACATAAAAAATACCTTTTTTTTTCATACATATAAAAAACATTTTTGCATCTTGCATGTTTATTCTTATTTTATTTAATTATTGTACATTAATTAATTTGCATAATTCCATAATTGATGTAATAGTCTAGGTTTAAATTCCTTGTCAAGAACCCCCATTTGAACATTTGTACCCCCCTTCCCATATATTGTGTTGTAATAACTTAGTAACTTTATTTTTCGCACTTTAATGCTTTCTAAATATACCATGTTAGAATTAGGGTTTGTATGCGAATCAAAAACAACAAAAATAGTTTGACCTAATTTCAAGATAAACAAGCATGAAAATGGACAACACTAATCACACTTGCACCCTTAGGGTATTCCACTTGTTGCCTTCAATAAATGGGCCATATTGCATGTTAGGTCTCTTTGGGCAAAACAAAAACAAATTCAAATGATCATAGTCCCTCGATGACGCTTTCGAAAGTTGCCTAAAAATGATCAAGTCCCTTAAAGGAAAAATTGCCCAAAGATACTTGGCACCATTGCAATTATGGTCTAAACGATGACCCGCGCCCGTCCCTTTCACATCCTAACACAGATTGTCCACCAAATGCAATGGTGGAACAAAATTGTTAAAAGGGTTAAAACATAGCAATAATCTTTGAGAAATTTAGGAGTAGACAACCTCTTAGTTACTTGAATCAAACTTGCAAAACAAAACACTTGCCTATTTTCAAAACCACACATCACTACACTTTCAAAACAAACTTTTAAAAACAAATGAAAACCTTTTCAAAAGACATACATCTTTGTATACATCCCAACATGGATCATTACAAAGGTTGCCACCACATTGGCTTCTTTTCAAAAACATTTTCAAACCCACACACACAAAGCACCATTTCAAACAATTGAAAGTCAAGGCAAGTTGATCTAAGCAAGTAACTAAGAGCCCATGGATAACCATGGATAGAAAGGGTGCTAATACCTTTTCTATAATCTACTCCCCGAACCCAAGAAAACATCTCAAAGGTTTTTGCTGTGCTTTTTAACCTTCCCTTAGGATAAAATAAAAAGTCGGGTGGCGACTCTTGCTCAACCGAAACATTTGCGAAAACAAACGCAAAACCTCAAGTCAGTTCTCCCACCGTATCACAGCTATTTTTGTATAAGGCAACCAAGTGGAGAAACCCTAAGGATGCTTGTGTGCATGTGTGTTATTTTCATGCTTTGATTTTGTCTTAGATTAGGGTTTTTCTATTTGATTTGTTTTGATCTTTCCATACAAGCCCTAATTACTAAACGGTATGTAAAAGCGGTAAATTGCGTAATTTAAAGGTTACTACGCTATTACAACATTTTATGGGAGAGGGGAATACAAATTATGAATGGGGATTTGCAATAATGTAAACCTAATTTAATCTATTACAACTAAATCGAATTTGTACAAGTATTTGAATAAACAATATACAATATAATATATATATATATATATATATATATATATATATATATATATATATATATATATATATATATATATATATATATATATATATATATATATATATATATATATATATATATATATATATATATATATATATATATATATTATATATATATATATATATATATATATATATATATATATATATATATATATATATATATATATATAGTATATATATATATATATATATATATATATATATATATATATATATATATATATATATGCAAGAAAAGGTTTTTGTTTTGTTTTTCATATAAAGAAGATTTTGAATTTAAACCTAATAATTTAAGAAAAGGGAATTATTTCTTGAAAAAGAGGTTAACCCTAATTTCTAATGTAAAAAGAAAATGAAGCTCTTTAAGTATTATTTTTGTGTATTTTTTGTCTTAAAATAATAAATAATATTTTATAAAAACATTTAGTCTTTTTATATGTCAAAATAAATATTTACAAATGTGTGAAAAAGAATAAATAATTAACCTAATTCTATTTTTTTATTTACAAGTTTATTAAAGAAAAAAAAAAAAATATATATATATATATATATATATATATATATATATATATATATATATATATATATATATATATATATATATATATATATATATATATATATATATATATATATATATATATATATATATATATATATATATATATATATATATATATATATATATATATATATATATATATATATATATATATATATATATATATATATATATATATGTAACTAAAATAAAATATTTTCTATGACAAAAAATAAAATAAAACGGACCAAAATATAAATTTAGCATTTTTATATTTTTTATGATTTTTATCATTAAGGAAAATATATTTAATAAAATAGAAATGAAAATAAAATGAATAATAAAAATATATGGGCCAGGGATGCTGCAAGCAAACAGGGGGTAGTATGTTAGAAAAAACAAAAAGGCCCAAGAATGAGAGGCCCAACGCTGCCAGAAACCAAAAGAAATGAACAAAAAGTGTTAAAAATGTAAAAAGGCAGCGCCAAGGCTCGAACCTGTGACTTTAAGCATTTTAGCGCGCTGCCTTACCACTGGGGTGGTTGTACATCTGTTTGTTTAAATGAAACAATAAAAACATAACATATAAAGCCTCCTTGCCCTGTACTTCATCTTCTTCCTCAAGCTGGCCAGAACCTCTGTATCTTTCTCATTTCTTCATAAAAATGGAAACTTCCAACATGAAAATGATAGTACTCTTTCCCACAATTTCAGACATGTAACTTATGGAAGCTAACAATCAAAGATTAAAACGAATTTTAAAGGCCCTAATTTCAACCCTAATTTTTACAGAAATTTTAACTTGGTAATAAGATCCTGAGAGCGGGTTACTATTGGTCCACTATGGAAACTGATTTCCATTGCACTCCAGAACTTATCACAAATGCCAAATCTACGCTGACAAAATACATGTGCCCCCAGTTCCTCCGAACATCTTGACCTCTCATTGGTCGTTTGTAATATGGGGCATTGATATGATTGGAGAAATCAAGCCTACTACTTCTAATGGACATCATTTCATCCTTGTCGCGATCGATTATTTCACCAAGTGGGTAGAAGCGGTCTCATTTGCCTCTGTTACTAAGAATGTCGTCGCCCGGTTCATTAAGCATAACCTTATCTGTAGGTACGGTATCCGCGAGAGAATGATCACAAATAATGGTACCAATCTCAATAACACTATGATCACAGAACTCTACACGTAGTTCAAGATCAAGCACCACAACTCTTCTCCATATCGACCGAAGATAAATTCCGCAGTGGAAGTCGCCAATAAGAACACCAAGAAGAGTATACAGAAGATGACGGTAACGTATAAAGATTGGAACGAGATGTTACCATTTTCTCTCCATGGCTATCGCACTTCCGCACGAACATCAACTAGGGCAACCCTATTTTCTTTAGTCTATGGTATGGAAGTTGTCCTACCTATCAAAGTCCATATTCCTTCTCTAATAATTATGAAGATGCAGATTTAGACGAAGACTAATGGATTCAGACTAGGCTGGACAAGTTGAATTTGATTGACGAGAAAAGGCTCACGGTCGTCTATCACAATCAGATGTATCAGAAATGTATGATCAAAGCTTTCAATAAGAAACTCAAGCATCGGGTGCATCTGGTTGGTGACTTGGTAATAAAGCGTATCATCCTACCGCAAGGTGATCCCAGGGGCAAATGGACTCCCACCTATGAAGGGCCATTTGTAATCACGAAAATATTTTTGGACGGCGCTTTGATACTTACCACCATGGACGGTGAAGATTATCCGCACCCTGTGAACGTGGACATAGTCAAAAAATACTTCGCATAAAAATGACCCGCTAGGTTGACTGGCCTAGGAAAAAATAAGGGCATTCCAGGGAACCAAAAGGGTTCGGGAAAAATTTAGGGATGTATATATATATATATATATATATATATATATATATATATATATATATATATACTGTACACCCGGCAAGTCAAAAACCTGAAAAGGAGGCTTGGGAAAAAAAGGGTATCCCGGTGGACTGAAAACCCAAAAGGATGGTCCAAGCAAAAATTAGGGATTAAAAGCGTATGACTATGTCCCGTTGGATCACTTACAGCTAGGGGTGTTTGCGGTGCGGTTTGGGCGGTTTTGAAGCAAAAAATCACCTAAACCGCAAGAGAAAAAAAACATGTGGTTCAGTTTGGTTCAGTTGGCTTTTAAAAACAAATCTGAACTAAACCAAACCAAACTAATGCGGTTTGGGTTGGTTCGATTGGTTAATTTTTTACAAAAATAATCATTAAGCCATATATACAAATATAGAGGAAAATATAATTTTGTGTTTAATTGTTCATACATTACCATAAAAAATTTATAATTGTCAAAATAAGTTTATAATTTGATACATAAAATTGCATATTATAATTTTATCTAAATCTAAAGAATGATATAGACAAGATTGCATTCTTAAATAAATATTATACAAAGAATACAATAAAATATATTTTGTGAGAATAGTATTTATAAATGAAGAATATTTTATTTTTTATGA
Source organism: Vicia faba (assembly GCA_948472305.1). NCBI lineage: Eukaryota > Viridiplantae > Streptophyta > Magnoliopsida > Fabales > Fabaceae > Vicia > Vicia faba. The sequence continues at coordinate 324,022,872 of OX451738.1, read as the reverse complement.
TTTGTAAACTAAAATAAATATAATACAAAGTATGATAAAATATACACATAATACATATTGATTTCTCTAAATAATTAAAGAAATGTGTATTGGTTAGTAAGATTTTATAACATAACACGATTTTGTTTGGTTTGGTTCGGTTTGTAAAATACAAACCGCAAACTAAACCGAACCGCACGGTTCCTTGAGAAAATGACCCAAACACATCCGAACCAAATGCGGTTTTTTGAGATTTCGGTTTGGTTTGGTTTGGTTTTGCGGTTTCCTATTGGGCCGGTATGGTTTTGAACACCCCTACTTACAGCCAGCTTTATTACCAACATCAAGTTCGAATAATGCATATCAGTTCAGTCAACTTCTTCCGACAGCAAGGGATGTGATGCTTGAAGACATAGGGGAAATAGCAGAGTTGAAACCCAACGAAATCATTTACATATAGCTATATGTTTTGTTTTACTTTATACTCCTTTCATTTACGATGATTTCCTCTTACTAGGACTTCTATCTCTTTGTACAAAAACCGCTTGTTTATAGGCAAATTATCAATAAAAATACCATTTCAAAATTCAAATTTTTGTTTTACTTTTTCTGTTTTGTTCGCAAAAACGTCCAATGACTAAATTGAATGAACATATGCACATGAATACAAGTACTATTAACAAATATATGCATAAAAATAGGAATAAGTATTTACTCAAGACTCTAGGAGACTGGATAACATTCAAGTCATCCACAAATCCCCACAAAACAACTTCTATGGGATTGTCCCGACATAGTCATCTTCGCAAACTCATCTTCAACAAAGATACATCCTCCAGCAATTAACCTAATCATATTCCCCAGCAGATCCCCTAGTGGATAAAGGAGTATGATCTTTTCCTCGGCAATATAGCCAACCTACGAAATCTCAATCCTCATCAGAGATTATGTCATCAGTACAGTTCATAGAAATCCTCTTTCCCAGTTGAGTTTATTTCTGCAACACTGTAAAATCCCTTGCAGAATTCTCTTCCTCCAGCAGGGCTCATATTCCTCAGTAGAGCATTTCCTCAACAGAGTATTTCCTTAGCAAAGTATTTCTCTAACAGGGCTTATTTCCCCAACAGAATACAGTCTCCCCAGCTTGAGTCTATTCCTCTGACTACTGTAAATCACCGCGAGATTCCCACCTCCAGCAAAGGGCAAATCGGGTTGCTATCCCTAGAGAGCTTCTACGGAATATGAAACTGGACCAGATATCATTCAACCTTATTCTCCCCAGAAGAGTAGGCATCCATATCGGAAACTTGGTCACACAGCACCTCAGAAGGTTATCCATCTCTTCTATCCCCATTCAGGGTATTTAAGAATTAAATTCCCTATTAGAGCGATGAATAACCAATGTACTTGAACTCTTCTCCCCAAGATGAAATCAAATTCCCCAGCAGAGTTTCCTCAAACAGCAAGCAGGAATCCCCAACGAAGACATTCTAAACAAGGTTGAAGATTACATATATCCTTCATCCCCAGCAACAGTCAGGGATTTATTTTCCCCGGTCAGAGATGTTGCACGAAGTTGCCAATATGCTTCAATGACATTTCACATTCATACATCATTTACAAGTATCATAGAATATGCATACGAAACGCATATAGCACACTCTCATTTACTTTGAGAACATCATTATACAATGTATTTCATACATCATGGCATTTCATACAACTAACTCTTTATCTTTTCACGTAAACTCTACAAACAGGCGAATATCATTAACAATTTTCAAACAAGTCACCGATTAATTCCTGAAACAAGACAAGGCAACTATCTGTATGACCAGACATAGATTAATTCCTGAAACAAGACAGAACAACTATTTGTGAAAATAAATTGTAGATCAATTCCCGAAACAGAACGGGGCGACTATCTACATGAACGGGTTGAAGGTTAACTCCTGAAACAAGACATGGAAACTATTTATACAAGCGAGCAAAGATTAACTCCCGAAACATGATGGGGAAACTATCTTTCTATCTTTATGGCGAGATGAAGATCAATTCCCTAAACAGGACGTGGCGACTATCTTTATCACCAAATGGTATGAAGTCCCAAAACAAGACAAGTTTACTAACAAAAATAGATTGTAGATCAATTCCAGAAATAGGACGGGGAGACTATCTACATGACAAACACTTCCTTCAGATATTTATTCTGAAAAGCATTTCCTTCAGAAATTCATTCTGAAAATCATTTCCTTCAGATAGGATCTGATAGATTCGTTCTGAAAAGCATTCCTCAGATACAGTCATGCGTAGAATCATTCTGATACTTCTATCAACAGTTACTTTGGATGGCGTCTATAAGCCCATCTCTGATGACTCTCCATCACCACTCCGAATGGAATCTATAAGCCCATTCAACCAATATTATCAACCAATAGCGTTACCTCCTGCATAGGCGAGTGCAAATTTCTGGGCACTTAAGTGTTCAATCATCTTTTACCTTTGAGTCACGAATGGCGGATATGCCAATCTAACTCTTCAAGTTTAAGAATATTTAACAGGGGAAGTCATTGTACCCCAAAACGTTTCCTCCCATTTTCATTCAAGACATTCTCCTAAGGTTCTCATTTGCTCAAGGTTGCCCAAGAATTGATCAGACAAATTCTCCTCCTAAGCAATGAGTCCACAACTAGAGTTTTGTATTTATCAAGGAAAATTGGGTTTCCAAGGTCTCAAGTTGTTTTCATGGTTTTTTACATGTCCCTAAGGATGCTCATGTCACATTTTAAGCCTTGCATCACAAGTTTACTCAGTCAATAGCTCAGATGACTGAAAATCAACTATATTGGGTAAAAGTCAACTATGGTCAACACACAGTCAAACTTCTAGATTTTTTGTCAACATCAACATTTTGAAGTGATATTCATCATTTTATCAAGGGTTGATCATAATTCCTCAAGAAAATCCCTCAAATCATCAAAAGTTAAAAGTTGCCAAATTAGGGTTTCCTTAGGAGAAATCAACTGAACTTTGACCAGGCATAACTTTCGCATGCTTCATCAAATTCTCCCCAACCAAAGCTTAATTTGAAGTAAATTCGATTTTATACAACTTTGTATCTCTAAGATCAAGTCCAAAAAGTGCTTCATTTGAGAGATATGAGCCAATATATTACAGGTCATTTCAAAAGTCAACAAAAAGACATTTTTTGTCAAGGTAACTTACATCAAGACAAAGTCTCCAAATGCAAAAATGATCAAAATATAAATTTTAGAGGAAATCTTTAGATTCCCAAAAAGTCTAATATCACCTTTAAAAGATGAAAATTAAGAGATTTATGGCCATTGCAAGTTGGGAAATTTGGAGCAAATGCATGAAATTTAAATTGAGCAAACTTAATATTTTGGGCTATTGGGCCATGGTTTAAGAGTCCATATATGTTTTAGACCTCATAGTGAACCTCTAAATCCATTCATATATTTTTGTGATTTTTATTTCTTTTTATTTGGATTAAACTCAAAATAAATCAAATAAAATATAAAATTAATGGACTAAGGCACAAGGCTTTTGATTTCAGTCATATTGGAGGCCCAAAATCATATATTTGAGCTGGAAAAATCGTGTGGAGATTTTGTGAATCAAATCTTGGCCAAAATGAAAAGTTTCACATAATTCCAAATCAAATCCCTTTCTCATAATCATGCAAGATTTCCTTCAGTTTTTGTTGACCTAAATCCTCCACTATATAAACCCAACTCATTCATGCACAAAGGATACACATGATGTTTCCTCACAAGCCCTAAAAAACTCACGAAAAATTAAAAGCTAGGTCAAATATAAAACTCTATTTGCAGCTTCCTTCTATCAGTCCAAGGCATTCCATCATATTCTTGAGACTCCCAGAAAGCCATTCCAACCATTATTGAAGCTTGAAGCATCCCATAATGTGCCATCACGGTTGCACCGGTTGGGTAATGTTCCTTGAATTCAAACTTTTAATTCATATGATTTAAATGAATTAGATGCATACATTCATGTTCATATTAATGTTTGGAATTGTTTTGACGTATTACTTGTGAGGTTTAGCGCAGGAATGATGTTTTGCCATTACTATGGCAGTGGGAGGTTTTTTCTTCGTATCTCATTAAACAAGCGCATTCAGGCCAAACGGCCACCACCATTGGATTCTTAAGGCTTGATTTAGGGGGGGGTAGAGTCCTCTTAATTCGCTATTGTTCACTATTTTCGCAGGAATAAGAATTGTCTCACCAGAGAAGACGATTGGAGCTAGGGCTCTGCCGCCTCTCCGGTCCAGCCAACTGCATTTATTTTATATTGAATTGTTTGTGTTTTAAACAGTGGATGTACACCACCCCAGCGGTATAAGCGCGCGTGATAAGGCTTTGTTATACCAGGGCACGAGTTCGATCCCTGCCTCTAGTATTTTGTTTTTCATATTTTCTTGTGTTTGCAGATCCAGTGCGGTACACTCACCATAACCACCATGGTCCATCACTCAACCACTTCATGATCTTTATCATGCAACTCAGAGGTGTGTTCCACGTTGCACCCTCGCTGATGGATCGCACCAGGTCGTTCACGCAGACTCCCTCGATCTGGGCTTGCTGTTTTGAGTCCAGCAAATTTCTATTTTTCACACCCCCCTCTGGTTTGCTTTGATACATGCCCAATTTCATTTTATTTTATTTTAGTTTAACTATTATTTTTTTAAACATAATTAGATTCATTCTTTTTTTTAAATTAAAATTAATGTAGACTTTAGTTTTTTTTAATTAACTTAATAAAACTTTTTTTTAATTAAATTAATTCCTTTTTTAAAATCAATAATTTATTTTTTTAGGTTTTTATCATTAAACCCTTCTTTTTCCAATTAAAATCAATTTAGGATTTTTTAAATTAATTAATTCTTTTTTCTTAATTAAAACTAATTAGGATTTTTTAGGTTAATTATCAAACGTTTTTCATCAAAACATTCACAAAACAATTTTCTCTTTTCTTTTCCATTTTACAATTTCGCGTATTTTATTATTGTCACGTGTTTTATTATTTTTTCTGATTATTGTTATTGCTTACAGTTGTAATAGTTTAATTAGGATTTATTTTCCCCCCATTTTATTATTGTTACCCCCGCCCCCGAAGCTTTGTAATAGCATAGAATTTTTATTTTCCGCACTTTACTGCTTTTCATTATTGCTATATTATTTTGCTAGTAATTAGGATTGTATGGAAAGACTAAAAACAATCAATATCTAACCCTAAATACAAGATTAAAATAATTGAACATGAATCACTCTTCACACACGCACCTCTAGGGTAACCTCACTTTTTGCCTTCAGAAAACAGTCATGTCCCTCGAACATGGGGATGCTTTAGCAAAGACCCTCGATTAAAAAATACCATAGTCCCTCGATGACCCTTCGATGTTGCCTTCAGTAGACGATCTTAGTCCCTTACGATAAATTGCTAAAGCGCCCATACGAGTTGCCTTTATGATTGTACGATGACTCGCGCCTGTCCCTTCATATCCAACTATAGGGTTTTCTACTAACTAATGGTAGGATAACACTATCTAAAGGAGGAGGAAAATAACACGGAATACTTTTTAGTAGGTAGATCGCTCGTAATCGCTTGCTCACAAAAACAAAACAAACATCTTTTTACACAAAAAACTTTCTCTAAAATATTTTCCAAAACAAACACTTTGTACGCATTCTTAACTGATACAAGAATCATTACAAAGTTGACGTACTTAGGCACTTTTCAAAAAAATTTCAAACATACACAACAAAGCATTTCAAAATAAAGTGAGCTAGTGATTAAGAGCTCGTAGATAACTACAGATGAAAAGGGTGCTAACACCTTTCCTTTTCATAACCTACCCCCCGAACTCAGAAAAATATCGAAGGTATTTCCTGTTCTTTTCACCCTTTCCTTATTGGATAAAAGAAAATTTGGTGGAAAATCTAGCTATCCGCACATTTGGATAAAACCAAAAAAGTCAGTTCTCCCACCGTGTTACAGAACTTGCGACTCTGCTAGGGAAAACTAAAAAAGTGGGGTTACCTTTAGAGTTAGATCACATTTAAATGCTTTACTTGCTTGATTTGATTGCTTTACAATTCGAGGTTGTTTGGGTTTACTTTTTGCAAAGATCCTATACCCGAATCTGAGGGCATTATAGGGAAGTAGCTATAGATCATGGAAATTGTACGGTGTAGACCGATATGATTGAAGTGATGGTTACGTTAGTGCGACATATTGGTTTGTGTTGGTGTCCCTTGAGTCAGTCAAGGAGAATGTTGGGCTTCCGCGTGGTGTCATAAGCACTTACTGACCTTTAGAACCTTAATTGACCCAACTTAGCCATTAGAAGCTAGTGAGATGGCCGACTTTGGTGCAGACTGAAGTTGGTTGATACTCGATGCTACGCTCATTCAGATCAGACTCTCGGGATATTTCGGTCACAAATCAGATGTTGTGCTGAAATAATGCCTGAGAAAAAGATCGGTGATATGAGATTCCTAAAACCCGATTACTTTTCTTAGGACAGGTTAAGCCAACTGAACTTAAAGAGGGTACTTACCTACAAACTCCATGCAAGCCTAAACCTAAGGCCTTGTGTGTTTTGCTTGTGTTTTGACTAATTGTTCGAGCATGACATCATAACATCATGACATCATACCATATCATTTTCACTGACCATTTAAAGGATCTTAAGGGCTTGTGATGCAGGTTATCATGAATCAGGCGTATAGCAAGGGGCAAGAGGATTTATTTTCCTCTAACCAAATGTCGTCAAAGTATCATGAACCGGTCTAGAAAAGGGGCAAGGGGATTTATTTTCCTCTAACCAATGTTGTCAAAGACCGAAGTACGTTATCTTGAGTCAAAGGCTATGACCCATTTGATATGGTGAGCTTGATTCTCATAGAAGGACGTCCAGCTGTTGTACCCCAATTTTTGCCCCTAAGATTCCTCTATCATCTCATATCAACTCAATCATATCAAGACCACATTAGGGTTTTGGTTCTTATCCCTATCTTTAGGTTTGCTCATGGGGGATCACCAAGCACCTTGATTTGTATATTGTGATCATATATGTCTTGTATTGATTAACTTTTAACTAACATAACAAATACAGTGAATGTTTTCTCTATGTGATGATCCTATAGGTGAGGGCACAATACATTTCATCAGGGTGATTCATTAGTTCATGAGTTTATTTTCATGCCTTCTTCAGCAAAGCTTCATTGAGATTCAAGCTTCATCATTGAGGATGATTTAATGTAATATCATGAAAAGTTCTACTATGATTCATCATACCATAATTTGTCAAAAGAAGTCGAAAAATGCAAGAATTTATTGAAGAATTTTGACCAAATTGGACAAGACATTGATTCCTTGATCACAAGTACATAACTCTCTCAATTCTTTATATTTGGAAGTGGTTATTTTTTATATGGTTTCTTATTATCATCCACAACAATTTCTATGCACATGGAAAAAGTGATTGTGCAAGAAAGATTGTAAAATTTGAAAGGGGTTTCCAAGTCATTTTGGTACTTTAGGAGCTAGGGTTTTAAACTTCTAAGGGCTATATCTTGCTCATCTTTTGAGATTTTTGATTGATTCCAAAGACATTATTCTATTTAAAGTGTCATCAACCAATAACTTCAAAAGTTTCAAGAAAAGTTTGTGTGGAAGATTCCTAATGATTGAGAAAGATTACAAGTCTTCTAGAGAGGCTATCAAATTCCCTTTATGTGACTTCAAAAGATCATAACTTAGTAAATTTTTATCTACTTGAGCCCATTATTTTTCAAAAATGATCTTAAGGATGTGAACTTAAACTTTTCTTTTATGTGCAAGACTTGAAAATGGGTGGAAGATGCCCTAAGAACTCAAAAGATTATATAGGTCACCTCATGGATTTTCACTAATTTCACAAGGCCATAACTTTTTCAATATTTGGTATTTTTTAGTGATTCAAGTTTCATAATTCTTTTTAGGAAGTCTAATTCAAGCTTGAATCATTGATCAAAGCAAGATTTTGGAGGAAGGCCTTGTTTGGAATGAAAACACTATAGGTCACTTTTGAAGAAAAACTTAGAATTTTTCTAAGTACAAAAAGTCAGCATCTTTTTCTCAACTTTGACTCATCACAAATCTTAGCTCAAGCATCCATTTGATCTCATTATTGTCACATTTCAAAGATGGTGATCTTATCTTTAAAATGCTTTAAGAATTATGCCCTAAGGCCCCTTGAGCTATGAACACCATGGATTCAAAGTTGGTACCTTGAAAATGAAGTTTTCTCCAAAGTCAAAATTTGAAATCCATATTGTTCCCTCTAAACACAAATTTTTCACGCGTTTTTGCTTCTAATCGTGTTTAGCAACTTTCCAAAAGAATTTAGCATCATAAAACATAGGATTTGGCTGAGTTTTGATGCTAAGCAAGTCACACATTATTCGTGTTTCAGATTTACACGAATTCACTCAATTACTCTCTCATTCGCACGCTTAAGCATTTCCTCATCCTCTCCTATAAATAAGATGCATATTCCACCTATTTTCATAAGATTTTGATAGCAAACTAACCCCTTCTCAGATCCCACACGAACTCTGAATTTGAATTTCTGATTTCTTTCATTCTCAGTCCAAAACACTAAAAGCTCCATTCAGTTAGCGTTATTGAACTTCTCTGAAGCTAACGATACTCTTACCTTCATGAATTGTGACCTATATTGATCTACAGAAGTCTAGTTTCAGAGCCACTTTTTGCTTCTTCGTTCAGGTAGATTTCTTAGTCAAATCAATCCAAATAAAAGACTAATCTACTCTCTTCATCCTTCTGATTCTCATACTTTTTACAATTTGTGATTTCATTGAGATTTGAGTGAGATATTCTAGAATTTTGTGCTCGCTATTATTTCTGCTTTTTCTCAATTCAAGCCTTGCTCAGTTTATATAAATTTGGCGTGAGGGTACCATTAGAATCGTCTTGAAGAGACGAATCTAATGGTACCGGTCTGGTCCTCTAATTTTACAATTTGAGGAACTCCAATCTAGGGCGTCCGGAGGTTGAAGACGACCTACGTGTCGTGCTTCAACCAATAAAGGGGTGACATGTAATTTTTTTGAATTCAATCCAGTGTGTTTGCTTTATCATTCACACGTTTTGAGAGCCCTTGGATCTGATTACTTCCATTAGTCAGACTCCATCCAACGCGCTAGAATTTTAGTTGTTTTTAATTATTAAAAGGCGATCAGGTGCAATTTCCAAAGCTGACCATGATATGCACATGTGCCCGATCCTTTGGATCTGATTACTAGCGTGTTTTGACTCTCATCCAATGGTCCACATTTTTTTAACTTTATTTTATTTTCTATTTTTTTACACCAAACTTCAAAAAACCATAGATAATTCATTTCTGACTCAAAAATTATGAAAAAACTCACAAAAATATTTTCAAATTTTCTCTTTCTGATTTTTATTTTTTCATGATTTTATTCTCAGATTTGATATTTTTTATAATTTTTCCTTTATTTTGACTTGTTTCTAATTATTTAAAAATACTTTTTGGTATTTTAAAATTTTAAATTTTTTTCATAAAAATCATTTTCCCTATTTCTGAATTTCTGAAATTTTTCTAAAATTTTATTTTGACTTCTACTATTTTTTATCTTTTTTTACTTATTTGAGTGATTTTAATTATTTTAAAAATTCTTTTATGTTTTAAAAAATTACCAAAAATTTTATAAAAATATTTGGGATCACTTATGACTTTTCTATGGTCTCTTTTATAAAAATTTTAATTACCTTTTTTCTTATGATTTTAATTTTTGTTTGATACTTTTAATATAGTTTGCTATTTTGCCTTTTATTTTCATTAAAAAACAATTTAAAAATCATTTTCCCTTTTTATTTTGTTCATTAAATGCAATTTATTTTTTAATATATTTTGGCTATGTGAATTTTGATCATGAGCTTCATTAATATCATTGGATCTTGGGTGTTGAGTTTAACTCCACCAAAATGGATGGATGATTTTAATGATAGTTTGATTAAAATCTTTGATTCAAATATTTGCCCTCCCTCTTCATCTTATCCCTTTCTTACATGTGTTACATATTGTTAGAGGATGATCTACATATCATCTCTCCAAACATATAGTGCATGGATTGCTATTGACCGGCCTCAAAATAGGTACGACTTCTACATAAGTCCACTTACGATTGCTTAACATAACGCTAAATTTTGTCCCGATTCGAGAAATGATCATTCGTGGCCCAAAGCTATGTTTGCAAGCCCAAGTATGTTTAATTTAAAACCTATGATCCAATAACCTTTATGTTCATTGTTAGGATGCTTTGGTCTTATCAATCCTCTAATGAACTTTCAGAAAATTTGGTCTAAGTGAATCATTTAAACATCATTGATCATTCGTTGTTACCTCTAGAATTTGAAATGAACGATATACTTGACAAAAAGCAAATGAAACTTGTTATTGAGAGGCTTTGATTTTATCAATCTTCTAATGAGTTTTCAAATGCAATATTCAAGATGGTCATTCAACTAACCTCTAATTTCTAATTTATTAACAAATGACTTTTATTTTCATGCTTTTACTTTACGCCTTTACTTACGCACCATTTATTTTAGCATTTACATTTTATGCTATTTTCATCTTTGCTCACTTGAGCATTTATCTTTATGTCATTTTATTTTGCTCACTTGAGCTTTCATTTTCTTTTTGAAGATAGTTAATAACCAACTTGAACAATAAAAAACTTTAAGGTTACTTGGACTATTTGGTTACTATCCTTGGCATTTTGGAGTTATAGACTTCTTGGACTTAGGATTAGAAACCTTGACCTACCTTGAGACATTGTGATTTCTATTGAACTATTGTCTGGAATTCTTGGGGTTTACCCCACGACATTGGGTTGTTTGTTTTCTTTGTGTGCAGGTTATTCTGATTATATGCTTTGTCTATGATTGGGAATTCATCTGTATACAGCCATTACTCTGCCCAATTTTTGTGAAGACTTAATGCATTTGAAGCTTGGTTTTCTTAAGAGGTTTATTATCTTTGATTTTTTGGTTTCAATCCAAAAGATGGGAATTCTTCATTGACTCATTATGTCAAGTGTTGGCTTTTTTTTGGTTAGACGGTTCTTTTCTCTAGCTTTTACCTTTTGCTTTAGGATAGTCCCTTCATCTCCTCCCATCTTCTTAAAGTTCAAAAATCTTCTCCCTCCTTTTCAAAATTATTCTTGTTTCCTAAACTTGAATCTCTTTCATAATAAACTTGGACTTAGGTCCATGCATTTTCAAAAATATTTTCTTAATTAAACTTTAATCAACTTAATAATACTTTGACATTTTTTTGTGATAAGAGTAAAAGTCTATCAATCTCATTCAAACTATTTTGCCACTTAGGATTTTTATTTTAAAACTTTTTCTCAAAAGATTAGATTCTTGTCAATCCTTGTACTAATACGAGCCACTATACTTCTACGATATATAGTGAAGTGAGATATTTTCCACTTGGGTGTTGAGTAAGGCTTTGTTGATTATAAAATCCAAGCTATATCCTCCACTTTGAGATGACGCAAATTTTCCTTTCTCATAATCGTGGGTAGTAAGTATGTTCTTCCACTCGGATAAGACGATGATGTCTCGTCTCTTAAAATTAACCAACACACATGTGTTTTAAAATTTTTAAAGGTGAACTACGAGTACCCTGATCCCCTATTGCATGGAAGGTGGTACATAAGCACTAAAGGTTCACAACCGCAGTGGGTGCAAAAATTGTAAAAAATAGTTCTTTTCTCATCCCTACAATCTGTTTTTTATATACAACACTTATAGCCAAAATACACAAATCTTCAAAGAGGTTCCTGCGGAGTACCATCGAATTTTAGGGTGATAATACCTTCCCTTTACATAACCAACCCTCGAACTTAGATTCTCTCCCCCTCTTTTGGGTTATTCACCCTTTTCCCATTCCTTTGGAAACAATAAAGCGCGGTGGCGATTTTATCTTGATCTGTACGAGTTAAGTCAATCCAATGGCTTAGTCTCAACATTTGTACTGCTACAGAAAAATGGTGACTTCATAGGGGAAAGATCTACCAATTGTTGGTCCATCCCTAAGTGGGTTGAACCTATCTTTGATTATTTGTGTATGTGCTATTATTCGTTGTATAGTATGTGTTGTATATGTTTGTCTAAATTTTCCTGGTTTTCAGGGTGCTTGGTGATTTCTTATAAGTCCTACACACGGACTTGGGAAAACATAAGATAGGACGGGAGGTATAGTCATGTTAACTTTGAGGGAGTAATCCCAAAAAAGGAGGCATGAGATCCCCCACTCAGTGGAGGCCCTTTTGACTATAGTCTCATTTATCGAGTAATCGGGAAAACGTGCTACTTTTGACGTGGGAGCCTACTGAAGCTGAGGACCTTAGAACCCCTAACCAATCTTGGCCTTTTAGGTGTAGTGCAGAAACTATGACGAAGTAATTAGGAAATGCTTGTCACGCGATACTACACTCAGATGAGTTTTTCCTGAGAATATTACTAATTACCGAGTCAATCGGGACGTTAGTAATATCCGACAGAAGGATATAGACTCTAGGAACCTTTTAGAACCTTGTTCGGCAGGTGATAAAATATTAGACCATACCTTGTGGGTAGTACCTTTGAATTCATGCTTGTGACGTCGAACCTATGAACCCCCCATGTTTGTGATCTTGTGTGTGATTGTTGCATCATGCACCCTTGAGCATCCTTTAAAACATTGTTTTCGAGGGACTTAAAGTTGAATTTCTGCGAATATCTCAGATAGTTTTTGACCATGGATTCTGGAAAAAGAAAGACTCGGAAATACGGTTTCAAGAATCCTAAGATAGATGAAGTGATGAGTTTGATTCCCGAGATCGAGAGTTCTACTGATTTTCGAAAGAAATATGGATCCATCGTGTCTCTTATGAAGCTCGGGATGAAGGAGGGTATTCTCTTGACTTTTGCCCATTTCTATGACCCAATGTATCGATGTTTTACTTTCCCTGATTATCAGTTGATGCCTACATTAGAGGAGTACTCTTACCTACTGGGTTTACCTATCACCGACCATGTTCCTTTCACCGGTTTGGAGGGAGAGCCCAAGTCCCATGAGATTACTGTCGCGATTCATTTGGGGAAGTCTGAGATTGAGCCCAACATGACTACTAGAGGAGGAATTAGAGGATTACCCGCTCATTTTTTATTGGAGAAAGCTCGCTACTTTTCTAGGATGAAGAGTACAGTCGCATTTGAGGCTATCTTTGCTCTACTTTCCTACGGGTTATTCTTATTTACTAACATCGACAAATTTGTGGATATCAACGCCATCATGATCTTTTTGATTGGAAATCTAGTGCCTACATTATTAGGAGATGCTTATTACTCCATTCACCTTCTGGATTCTTATCATGGGGTGATGATCATTTATTACACGCCTTTGTTATATCAGTGGTTATGTCTCACATACCTTGATCCGATGCTTTCTGGGATATCAAGAAGGAACCCCGTTAGGCTCCAAATATTATGGCTCTCACTCATTCTGACATTTTTTAGTATCATCAAGTTTACTATGATATGGAGATTGTCGATAGTTGTGGTAGTTTCCCAAATTTACCTCTTCTCGATACAAAGATAGGAATTAACTACAATCTCGTTCTTGCACGACATCATCTTAGATATCCGATGAGAGACAAGCCAAATAGTATTCATCTGAGTGGTTTCTTTCTTAAAGAGGGAGAGGATCATAATAAATCTAAGGAGGAAATTGCAAAGGCTCGGCGCCATATTCACAGGAATAGTAGAAAAGAATTGGGACCAAGATAAGCTGTTTCTTTGGAGCCTCATCTCCGGTGGGTACAAGTAAGGGCAATTCATTTGAAGATGCCATATTCTCGTGAAGAACCTATGCCTGATATGTTTGTGAAGAGCACTCCTCCTCTTTTAGATGATGTGGAAGAGCTTCAGCTTGCCCTAGTCAGGATGCAGCAAGAGAAGGAGGCTTGGAAGAACAAGTGTCAGACTTTAGAGATGTCCTACCAAGCAGATCTGAAAGAGAAGGATAACCTGATTGAGATTCTTGAGAGTCTTGTTATAAAGATAGTGGAGAGGCAAGAGGATTTATTTTTCTCTAGAGCTCGATCAAGACTTAGTTACTCACTTCCTGACTCTGGTGATTGGAAAGGGATTATCGACAGGTATGCAGAAGAGAACAAGCAGTTGAAGGCTCAAATTACAAGACTCGCGGGAAAGTGTCAGTGTGTGAAGGGATCTTCATCAGCTTTGCTTTCTTAGGATTTTAGATTCTATCTTCTCTTGTACTTGGGATTGTTGAAACTTGTACTAAAAGTTGTAATCCATTTTGAAGTTATTATAATGAGATTTTCAGTATTTTAAAATGTGTTAGTACTTTAATATTTGCAAATCATCTATAATTATTTGAGTCCATTGAAATATTAATAATAATCAATAAATCATGTGCATTACATATCATGCATCGTCTTGCACATATTTCTTGCATTTCTGTTCATACCCAGGTTTCTTACTGTGTTTCTTTACCTCGTTCAAAAGCAAGTTATCTCACCGGTATAATACTCGGGCTAATTCCAGGAAGAAAATGGAGACTCTTGAACAAGAGAATCACGAGCTGCATGAAGAAGTTACTTCTTTGAAGGCCGGTATGGCCAATCTGAATTCTTTGATGGAATCGTTGGTGGCTGCTCATAATCAGCCACCACTTGCTCATCCACAACAAACAATAGTCACTTCCGAAGCTCCGACAATTCCCATTTCTGTTACTCCAGTTACTGTTGCTAAAAATAATATGCCTCAGAGTTACCCATGGGGAATGCCTGAAAATTTCATGCCAGAAGGTTACAATCTTGATGCTCAAATTGCTCCAGTTGTTCAAGCTGTTGCTACTCCTGCATCTCATTTGGTGCATGTTACTCCTATGGCTATAAATGAGATTCATTATATTGCACCTCCTTCGGTGAATGCTATGCCGCTTGTTAATGATGAAGTTTATCATCTTGTTCCTCCACCGAGTGAAAGTATTGATTTCTATGACAGATTGGATGACTTTCAAGACCAGTTCAATTAGATGCAGAAGGAAGTGAGGCCTTTCGAGGAATAGAACTATTTGGACATAACGCCAATGAACTCTACCTAGTTCCTAACGTAAAGGTTCCAGCAAAATTTAAAGTGCCAGAATTTGAACTCTTGTCCTCGTGACCACCTGGTGATGTATATCAGAAAAATGTCCACCCATACTGATGATCAGCGTTTTCTTATTCATTTATTCCAAGATAATTTAACTGGGGTCGCTTTGGAGTGGTATATGATTTTGGACAGTAGTCGTATATGCACCTTCAATGATCTAGGTGAAGCCTTCATCAAACAGTATAAGTACAATATGTTCATGGAGCCTGACCGTGACCAGTTGAGGGTAATGGCTCAGAGAGATAAGGAGTCGTTCAAAGAATATACGCAACATTGACGCGAGATAGCTGCCCAGGTGGTACAACCTATGGGAGAACAAGAAATGACCAAGGTCTTCTTTAAAACCCTTGGATCATTTTATTATGAAAGGATGGTTGCTAGTGTGCCAACTGATTTCACCTAAATGGTAAGCATGGGTGTTCGTTTAGAAGAAGCTGTCATAGAGGGGCGCTTGACAAAATATGAAGGGACAAAGAAGTCATCATACGGGTTCTTTCGAAAGAAAGAAAGTGAAACGAATGTTGTTATTGGGGAAAGGAAGATTAGTCCACCTAGAAGACATCATCGGTACCAGCAACAGGTTGCTTATGTGACTCCAGTCGTTAATGTAGCTCCAACCATTGTTTCCTATCAGAGACCATCTCCTCAGGGGAATCAAGGGAAAAGTTAGAAGAGAGAGGCCTTTGACTCCATTCGGATGAGCTATGCAGAGTTATTCCCGACTTTGATTCAGAATAAGTGTGTTCAAATCAGGCTTCCCCCTGCTTTACCTTCGCCTTTACCCTAGTACTATAAGGCAGACCAGATATGCGCTTTTCATCAAGGAGCCCCAGGGCACAATATCAAGAACTGTTATCCTTTGAAATATGAAGTACAAAAGACGGTGAAATCTCGCCTCCTATCCTTTAAATATGTTGGTCCTAACGTAAAACATTATCCTTTTCCTAAACATGGAGGAGTAAATGTTGTAAACATGGTTGTTGATTGTTGTACCCCAAAATTTCCCCCCTCATTTTTCTCAAAACATTGCAAGAAAAATCTCCTAGTGGCTCAAGATTGCTCAAGAGTGGGTCAGACAAATCATCTCCTAAGGCAGTCAACCCCAAATTAGGGTTTTGTGTTTCATCAAGATCCTTGAGTCCAAATGACCTCAAATGCTCCCTAATGTCCCAATATGTTCTCAAGGTCATCCATGTCAAATTTCAAGCCTTTCAGAGGAAGTTTGCTCAGTCAATTGCTCAAAGGGTCCAAAAATCGATTGTGCTAGGGCAAAAGTCAATTGTGACCTATAAACAGTCAAACCTCAAGATTTTTTTGTCAACATTCTCATTTTGAAGTATATTTCA
The DNA here is from genome assembly GCA_948472305.1 of Vicia faba. Classification (NCBI taxonomy): domain Eukaryota; kingdom Viridiplantae; phylum Streptophyta; class Magnoliopsida; order Fabales; family Fabaceae; genus Vicia; species Vicia faba. Next base: position 324,006,235 of record OX451738.1, on the reverse strand, counting down.
TAATTTGATCAAGGGTTGATCATGATTCATCAAAGATTGCTCAAAATTCATCAAGACTCAAAAGTTGCTAAATTAGGGTTTTGTAGGAAAAGTCAACTCAACTTTGACCAAGCATAACTTTCTCATACTTTATGAGAAATGACCCATCCAAAGCTCATTTTGAAAAGTATTCAATTTCACACAATCCATATTCATAACCCAAGATCAAGAAATGCACTCACAAAAAGTTACAAATTTGGACATTATAGGTCATTTTTGAAAGTCAACAAAAACACCTTTTTTACCAAAGCTTATAACTTGAGCATGGAATATCAAAATGATATGAGACCAAAAGGGTTGGTTAGAGGACATCTCAATATTTCTAAAAAGTCAAAGAACACTTACAAAAGTTCAAAATTGAAGAAGTTATGCATTGTTGAAGTTGGGCAATTTTGCAAAATTGCCAAAAGTCAACTATCCCCAAAACTTCAAATTTTGTCAAATGGGCCCATTCTTTTCCACTTGATTTGAACTTGCCACATTGCACACGTGTCCTAGCTTCAGCCTTGTGTCCATTTATCAATTTTATTATTTTATTTGATTTTTTAATGAATTATTTCATTTTTAATCAAATTAAATCCAATAAAATCCAAACATTGATTATTTGATCTCTTTTTGGCTATTTCAGGATTGAATCATCATAATAAAGTGTATCAAATTTGTATCAAGCATTCCATGTGCAAAAAGATTGGATTTTTGACAAAATAGGCAAGCTTTCAATGGTGGATCAAATTAAATCCCATGGCATCAATGTGCAAGGATTCAATCCACAAATGTTAACCTAATACGTTGCATATTACATATACAAGCCAAGGCACACGAAATTGGAACCTAGAGGCTGCAAGAACACCAAGAACGAAACTTGAAAAAAAGTGGAAAAAATGCAAAACTGAAATCACACTTAGAGGCGTTTACAAAGGCAAAACTCAACACCAATCAATTGCTGGGTGTCTACTCAACCTTCTGCAATCCAAAGCAAGCTCTCATACGCATCAAAACGCACTGTAAGCATCATGTTTCTTGGCCCAGTATTCCAAATCACAACTCTCTATTTTCGCATCATTTGGACAAATCATGGACATATTTGTGATGCTTATGAAATTTCTGAACTTTTGGCAATATTTGATTTCATTTATATGGACTGTAACCCTATAGCCGAATCTAGGGTTTTGTAGTTTGTTTTTTGGGCATTTCTTTTACAGGCAAAATTAGTTCCATTGATGGACATAGACGTGACCGGAGGAGATAGACAAGCACAACCATGGTCTTGGGGGTCGTCTTCATGGCCTATAATTGATTTTGGGAACGACTTACGAATTTAGCTATGGATCTAAATCGGCAGGTAAATTTACAGGGGCTGGAGGTTAGGGATGGAGACGTGGCAATCTCCCAGTGGACAGTTCAAATATTCGCGCGTTTTATTTTTGTTCTGGCATATTAGTCCACTTACTCATATTATCATTATTTGATATATATTCAACAAATAGAACATGATGGTTGAGTGGCAATTGAGCGCTGGCAACATGCCTTGGGACCTGGGTTCGAATCCCAGGTCCCCCCATATGCATTGTTATTTTTTTTACAAGTTATCCAGTGTAAATCCAAACGCATGGTCCATCATACTCCCTCCCTCAATCACTTGCCAGATGGCCCCAGGCCAGATCTGGTGATCCAGAGTGAAAGCCTACCATGGGATCCAGTCAACTAGTGCACAGGGGATCCAAAAAGTCAAACGAGGCCAGCTTGTGATGGGCCTCAGAATTGCTTTCAAGACCTCCAAAATCAGGCCCAAACACTCTCTTCTCTATATTTATTTTATTCTTGTTTTATTTAATTATTTTCATTTTTTTCTCACCAATCAATTTTCTAACTTTTTCCTAATAAAATTAAAACCAAAAAAAATATTTTCTTTATTAAATTTTAGTATTTTCTTTTTATTAACAAATCAATTAATTAATTTAGTTTTAATTAGGAATAGCTTTAATATATTTTTTGCAATAATTAAAATTAACTTAGACAATTAGGTTTTATTAACATTGATTAAATTTATTTTTATTTCTTTAAATAACACAAAAATCCAAAAATATTATTTTCATTAATTAATTAATTAGTTTATTAATTTAATAATTAATTTAGGATAGTTTATTTCTTAATTCAAAAATAACAAAAAAAGATACTTTCTTTCAAAAAGGGGTCAAAACCCTAAAAACTCGCCGTCGATTTAATTTCCCGCATGCGATCCATCTTATTTAATTTTGTATTTGTTTCATGAATGTAATAGATTAATAGGACTTTAAACATTTTATCGCTTTATTTATTTTCCGCATTTAAATTTCTAAGGGTTGTTTTTGGCGATGTAAATACCCGACGCCTTGTAATTTAATTTCCGCAATTTATTTTCTGCAATTTATAAATGTTAGATGTTTGATAATAGGTATGCATGACAAGAATGGATGTTTAAACCTAAAATCAACTTAGATCACCATTAACATGTACAAAGACAAAATTAACTGAAAACGGCACACTTACACATGCGCACTCTTAGGGTACACCCCACTTGGTTGTCTTCGTACGCGGTCATTAAGTATAGGTCACTTTAGAGGTCGCCCTCTTGTCCCAAGATCATATTCGCCTCGAAACGGTTGCCTCGGATATTGTTGCCTCAAAACAAATGATCTAAGACATTAGGGTTAACGCTAAGGCGTCCTAACATTACTTTGGTGACCGTAAGTCCCTAAATTCGAATTGACCCTTAAACTCCAACGACGGTGCTACCTACTCATCAATAGTAGGATAGCATTGCCTAAAGGAAGATAGCATATAACGATTCCTTTTTCGAGTAGGTAGATGGTTCTTAAGTACTTGCTCTTCCCAAAATAAAACAAAACTTTTCACACTTACACCTTTCAAACAAAAACTTCTTCAAACCTACAAACACAAAGAAAAGCAAATTTTGAAAACATATGAGCAAGTACCTAAGAGCCCGTGGATAACCACGGATAGAAAGGGTGCTAACACCTTCCCTTTCTATAATCTACCCCCCGAACCCGAGAAATATCTCGAAAAAGGAATTTTTCTGTGCTTTTTTCCTTTCCTTGTTGGATAAAATAAAAGTCGGTGGCGACTCTTGCTTACCGCGACACTTTGCGAAAACAAACGCAAACCAGCATTCCAAAAACAGCCAGTTCTCTCCCACCGTATCACAGAACTGGCGACTCTGTTGGGGACGCTTATAAGTGGGGTGTACCTTAGGAATAGTTCATAATGTTTTCAATTGTTTGCTTTGTATGCTTTATATTTGTGGGCTTGTATTGGAGTTACTATAGATCCTAACCTGGATCTGGGGGACACCCTTTAGGTAAGTAGCAATAAACTGTGAGGGAACTGTACGGCATAGACCGATACGGTTGAAGCAGTAGCTACGTTGGTGTGGCACTTTAGTCTGTACCGATATCCCTTGTGTTGGAACGAGGAGAATATGGGTCTTCTAAGGGGTCATTAAGCACCAACCGACCTTAGAACCTTTAAATTGACCAACTTGGCCATAGAATGGTAGCAGTATGCTACACTCATTGAGACTAAACTCTCGCGATGATTCCGGCTGCAAGAAAAGGTTGCTAAACTAGAATTATGACCGATCGAGGGTAGTCAGTGATATTGAGATCCTCTAGAACCCAGTTACTATTTTTAGGACAGGTTTGAACCAACTGAACTGAAAGAGGGTAGTACCTAAGCTCCTTGCCAGCATGAAATCTAAGGGCTCTTTGTGTGACTTGTGTGCCTTTACCATGTTTGCTATTTGTGGATACTTATGTTGTGCTTTCTATCATGACATCATGAAATCATGACATTGCATACATATTGCATTGGACTAACCTATTTCAAAGACAGGAGGGATTCATCTTTGTTCTGTTATGTAGGTCATGGCACCTATGCGTAGGAACACCATCCGGATCAACTTTGTCCAAGTTCCCACTATGCTTAAAGATTTGGTTGCAAAGATGTCTGATACTACCTCCTTCATCAGAAGACATGGGCATCTTCTTAGTTTGGTCACCTCCAAATTGGACGAGCAGATGATGAGTGTCCTAGTCCAGTTTTATGATCCGCTGTACCATTGCTTTACTTTTCAGGACTACCAGTTGGTTCCCACCTTGGAAGAGTTCTCCGATCTGCTTGGTATCTCTATTCTGGAGCAGACCCCATTTACTGGTTGGGAGAAGATCCTTAGGCCAGAAGAGATTGCTTCAGCCCTTCATATGACAAAGGATGAGGTAATGGCTAATTGGGAGACTAGAAGTGGAGCAAAGGGCTTTCTGACTAAGTTCTTGGTTGGTAAGGCTAATTATTTCTGGGATAGTCTAGACTTCAAGGCATTCGAAGATATTCTGGCTCTTCTGATATATGGCCTGGTATTGTTTCCGAACTCTGACTCCTTTGTTGATGTGAATGCGGTGAAAATCTTCATCTCTCGTAATCCTGTACCCACACTCTTGGGTGACATTCTTCATCAGCTTTATGCCCGTACTGCCCGAAAGCAGGGAACCTTGATGTGCTGTGCTCCATTATTGGCAAGGTGGTTTATTTCGCACCTCCCCAAATCAGTGCTGAAGAACAAAGAAGGCATGGGCTGGGCTTATAGGGTTATGTCTCTCTCTCATAATGACATCATCTGGACTATCAAGGGTATGGACGAGGTGGCTATTATTGATCGATGTGGGGAGTACCCCAATGTTCCCCTGATAGGAACCAATGGAGGAATTTCTTATAATCCATGCTTGGCCTTACGTCAGTTTGGGCGAGCCAGAAGAGAAGGACCTCATGAGCTGCTAATGCCTAGTATCATCTTTGATTTTCAAGGGGATAGCGACGAGCAACGCCGTAGATTCATAAGGGCTTGGGATAGAGTTCACAGATCTGATCCACATGAGCTGGGCCCAAAGACTTCACTTCTGATGGAGCCATATCTCATATGGGTTCGTATCCGTGCCCAAAAGTTGGGTATGCCGTATGAGGCCGTCCTGCCTATCATTGTTGAAGTTGCTAATGAAGAAGGGGTTCTTCCGACTATCCTCCATCCTTATATGCCCACTGACATTGGGGAACTAAAAAGGTCTTGGATGCAGCTGAGAGAAGAGCGGGATGCTTACCGAGAAAAGTTTAACGAACAAGAGCAGAAGATTCAGAAGTTGACAAGACAGCTGGAGAACGAGCGGATCCTCAATGACTATGTCCGCACCGACAAGAAGCGACCATGGGAGCACTGATTGTCCTTTGATTATTTCCTTTCCAGTTTTTATTTACTTTTCAGTATTTCCTTTCTTGTAACGCCTTAAGGGCAATTTGTTGAACAATTTGAATTTCAAGTTTATCTAATAAAAGTGTGTTTCCTTTTTGGTTTACGAATTTGAATCTCTCGATGTCTTTGAAATCATAGCATACGCATTTCATTCCATGCACCTCATAATAAGTACCCTTACAGGTTTTCTCATCTTCTTCGCTGTTTATTTCAGCATCATGTCTTCTGAGCCATCAACTGAACAAGCAATCAAGGCTCTGCAGGCTCAAAATGCCCAATTCCAAGAGTTGTTCATGAATTTGGCTAAGGGTCAGCAAGATCTGAAGACCCTTATTCTGAAAGAGAAGAAGAAGAAGAAGAAGAAGAGGACACTTCTGTTTAACACAGGTCACAGGTTTGGAAATAGGCTACAAGATGAAGTTGATTTGACAACCTCATCTGGAGGGAAAGATAGTCAGGAAGAAATGAGGGCTCCTAGCCCTGTGGTTTCAAAGAACGAGACGGACTTCGACGAAGACCAGTATCCTCCGACTGAGGATAGATACAAGCAACTGGAAGACCGTTTGAGTGTGATGGAAGTTCAGAAAGTGCCTGGTCTGGACTTTGGTGATCTTGGACTGTCGTCTGGGGTGGTGATTCCCCACAAATTCAAAGCACCAGCTTTTGCTAAGTATGACGGAGTTTCTTGTCCGAAGCTGCACCTCCGGTCATATGTAAGGAAGATTCAGCCGTACACCGCTGATAAGAACCCTTTGGATCCACTTCTTTCAAGACAGTCTCTCAGGGACTCAACTTGAATGGTTTTACCAGTTAGACGAAGCCAGTATCCGTAGTTGGGAAGATTTGGCTGCTGCTTTCTACAGGCAGTACCAATACAATGCCGACCTCGCTCCTACGCGTACCCAACTCCAGGGTATGTCTATGGGAACGGGCGAAGGTTTCAAAGATTATGCTCATAAGTGGAGGGACCTCGTCGGAAGAGTGCAACCACCCTTGGCTGATCGGGAGCTTGTGGATATGTTTCTGGGGACCTTGTCGGGTCCGTTTTTCAACCATCTGATCGGAAGCTCTTCGTCTGGGTTTACAGAGCTAATTATGATCGGTGAGAGGATTGAGGCTGGTATTAAGTCTGGTAAGATACAAAAGGGTGCTTCATCGAGCACCGAGAAAAAGCCTTTTAAGAAGGAGTCCAGTGCTGTTTACAGTTCGAAAAGCCAGAATAGACTTGAACACCACCAAGCTGTTAATGCGGTTGTTAATTCAAGACCTGCTGGTGCTCCTCAGCGCAACAATCAACAAAAGGCCGAGAGACCTTGAAGGAAATTCATCCATCTTAACATGACTTTGTCTCAGATTCTGCCGCAGTTATTGAAAACCAATCTAGTGACTCTAAGGGAGGCTCCGCAGAATCCCAACACTGCGTCACCTAAGTACAACCCTAATGCCTGCTATACTTTTCACTCTGATAGCTCGGTACATAATACAGAAGATTGTTGGGCTTTGAAAAACAAAATACAAGCCTTAATTGATGCTAAGGAGATTGAGTTCGAGGCGCCCGAAAGACCTAATGTTGTGACTGCTCCCATGCCCAAGCATGGAGTGAATGCTATAGATGAAGACTCGTTTGTGGTTTCTGTAAAGGATATTGCTACTACATTGATGACTGTGAAAAAGAACCTTTTGCTAGCCGGTTTATTTCCGGGCTGTGACAAAGGTTGCCGTATGTGTTCTGCCCTACCAACCGGTTGCCATTTTTTGAAATCAGGTGTCCAACGCCTGATGGATAGTAAAGAAATTCTGTTTGAGAAGACTGTTGTTCCTTTAGTTCATACTGAAGAAGTTGTTATAATCACCATTTTCGACAATTCATCCAAGGCTTCCTAGAGAAAGCCTGTTAGAATTACATCTGTTCCAAGAATCGCACCATTGATCATCACTGTTCCTGGGCCTATCCCCTATACATATAATAAAGCTGTCCCTTGGCACTACGGGGCTGATGTTTATTTTCATGGAGTTAAACAAGAGTTGGATGCTGATACTGACATCAGCAATATTGTTGGACCTGCTAAAGTCACCCGCAGCGGAAGACTTTTCTCCCCTGATATCTCTCCACCAATTGCCAGGAAACCTGTTATTATTACACCTGCCAGTGTACCTGCTACTATTCCTGTTCAAGTTCCCATTCTTACCCCTGTCGCCGAGTCATCTGACACTCGGGGCAAAGGGACCACTGATGAGCCTGCCCAGACGAAGGCACCAAAGACGATTACTGTTGAAGCTTCTAGACAAGAGATGGAAGAGATTTTAAAGATCATCAAAAAGAGTGACTACAATTTAGTTGAACAGCTGGGGCAAACCCCGTCCAAGATTTCTATGTTGTCACTGTTGCTATGTTCAGAGGCCCATGCCAAGGCTCTAATTGCATTCCTAAAGACTGCACACGTACCTCAAGAAACGTCAGCTGATCAGTTTAAAGATTGCGTGGCTAGTCTGACTGCTGATAATGGGTTGGGTTTCTCTGACGCCGACTTGACCGCTAAGGGTAAGAATCACAACGATGCCCTGCATGTCTCCATTGAATGCAGGGGCACTACTCTTGCTTATGTATTGGTGGATACTGGTTCCTCATTGAACGTCTTGCCTAAGAAAACTCTAGACCAGTTAGATTGTGAAGGGTTGGAGCTGAAACCAAGCAACATCCTCGTCAGGGCCTTTGATGGGTCTAAGAGGATGGTGCACCGAGAAGTTGATATCCCGATTAAGGTTGGTTCTCAGGTTTTTGCCTCTACATTCTATGTGATGGACATTCGGCCATCTTATTCTTGTTTGCTGGGTCGTCCATGGATCCACAAAGCTGGGGAAGTAACGTCTATGCTCCACCAGAAGCTGAAGTACCCAGTGAAAGGGAAGATTGTGACAGTACAAGGAGAAGAAGAGTACATGGTGAGCCACCTCAACTCTTTCCGATATGTAGAGATGGATGGGGAGTTCATTGAGACCCCATTTCAGCATTTTGAAGAGGTTCCCCAGATGCTGGCATCAACTGAGACTGTTGTTGAAGATTCTCCTATGAAGATGGCTTCCTTTAAGGATGTCTGGGCTGTTGTCGAGAAAGATGGGTGTGCAAATTAGGGACAACTCCCTGATTTTGCACAGAAGACTAACAAGTTTGGTTTGGGTTTCACTGCAGAAGCTCAAAAGGCTATTCGGAATGCGCGGATCGGAAGACCTCCCTTATTCATCAGCAATTCGCTAGTGAATGCCATTGAAGAAGATGTTGAAGAGTCTGAGTTTGACAGTTGGATCTATCCTACGACCGACGGTGGACCAAGCAACTGGGCAGCAAAGGACTTCATCCTTATTTCTTTTGTTACCCAGTAATGAGACTTTTGTTTTGAATTTGTAACAGACAATGTTTTAAACTTTACGGCCCGGTGTCTTACCCGGGGCACCGTGGCTTCATTTGTGAGGGATTTATGTGTGTCATTTACATATATCATTAATAAAAGCATTGGATGTTTCTTGCATTTCAAATTTTGCGCTCCTTGTTTTTTCTTTTATTACATATTGCAAAACAGCTATTTTACACACACTACATATACAGGTCTATGTCCACTCTGGATCATACTGGTAACGACTCTGCTACTGCCAGTTATGACTTCGAAAATCCGATCAACTTAGCCGAAGATGAAGGTGAAGATGATTGCGAAGTGCTTGGTGAACTTGCAAGACTGCTACTCCAGGAAGAGAGGGCTATTCAGCCACACGAAGAGCCCGTGGAATCAGTAAATCTGGGTACGGAGGAAGACAGGAAAGAAGTTAAGATCGGTGCCAATATGGAAGCTAGTGTGAAGCAACGATTGATTCAGATGCTGCATGACTACGTTGAGATCTTCTCCTGGTCTTATGAAGATATGCCTGGGTTGGATACCGATATTGTAGTCCACCGATTACCTACCAAGGAAGATTGTCCTCCTGTGAAACAAAAGGTCCTCCGAATGCGCCCAGAGATGTCTGAGAAAATCAAAGCTGAAGTGATGAAGCAGTTTGACGCCAGTTTTCTAGCAGTAACTTCTTACCCTCAGTGGGTGGCCAATGTGGTTCCAGTGCCGAGGAAAGATGGTAAGGTTCGAATGTGTGTCAATTACAGGGATCTGAATAGGGATAGCCCCAAGGATGATTTCCCTCTACCTCACATCGATGTTCTGGTTGACAACACCACGCAACATAAGGTATTCTCCTTTATGGATGGTTTCTCCGGTTATAATCAGATTAAAATGGCTCCCGAAGACATGGAAAAGACAACCTTTGTTACTCAATGGGGCACCTTTTGCTACAAGGTCATGCCCTTTGGATTGAAAAATGTCGGGGCAACGTATCAGCGTGCCATGGTCGCTTTGTTCCATGACATGATCCATCATGAGATTGAGGTATACGTCGACGATATGATAGCAAGATCTCAGACTGAAGAAGAGCATCTTGACCACCTTCGGAAGTTATTTGACAGGTTGAAGTTGTACAAACTGAGGTTAAACCCGAACAAGTGCACCTTCGGGGTGAGGTCCGGTAAGCTGCTGGGTTTCATCGTAAGCGATAAAGGTATTCAAGTGGATCCTGCCAAGGTGAAGGATATACAGGAAATGTCAGCTCCCAAAACAGAGAAAGAAGTCAGAGGCTTTCTGGGACGTTTGAACTACATTGCCCGATTCATCTCGCACCTGACTGCTACTTGTGAACCAATCTTTAAGTTACTGAAGAAAGATCAAGTGGTATGATGGAATGATGAATGTCAGGCCGCTTTTGAAAGGATTAAAGAGTATCTCCAAGAGCCACCCATTTTGATGCCCCCAGTTGAAGGGAGACCTCTGATCTTATACTTGACAGTACTCGACAACTCAATGGGGTGTGTGTTGGGTCAGCATGACGAGTCTGGCCGAAAAGAGCATGTTGTTTATTACCTTAGCAAAAAGTTTACCGACTGCGAGACCCGATACTCGTTGCTCGAGAAAACTTGTTGCGCTTTGGCATGGGCTGCTCACCGGCTGAGACAGTATATGCTGACTCACACTACCCTATTGATTTCAAAAATGGATCCAATCAAGTATATCTTCGAGAAGCCTGCCTTGTCCGGAAGAATAGCAAGATGGCAAATGATCTTGACTGAGTATGACATCCAATATACGACCCAAAAGGCAATTAAGGGAAGTGTGTTGGCAGACCATTTGGCACATCAGGCAGTGGACGATTACCAGTATGTGAACTTTAAATTTCCGGATGAGAATATCATGCTAGTAACTGACTGTGAGACACCTGGACCGGATGAAGGACCTGAGGAAGGATCTCGATGGTCTATGTACTTTGATGGAGCTTCAAACGCTTTGGGCAATGGCATTGGCACCGTAATCATATCTCCTAAAGGCTCTCACACTCCGTTTACTGCCCGACTATGTTTCAATTGCACCAACAACATGGCGAAGTACGAAGTGTGCATCATGGGTCTTCGAGCAGCAATTGACCTAAGGATTAAGTTTCTGAGTTTCTTCGGAGATTCCGCTCTTGTGATCAGTCAGATCAAAGGCGAGTGGGATACGAAACACCCTAATCTTATTCCTTACAAGGAATATGTATTGACGTTTCTCCCAAATTTTGAGGAGGTAACCTTTGAACACTTCCCTAGAGAGGAGAATTAGTTGGCGGACACGCTAGCTACGATGTCTTCTATGTTCAAAGTCAATTAGGACAACGAGGCTCCCCGGATTATCATTGAAAGATTGGACAAACCTGCATATTGTTGTGACATTGAGACTAAATAGGTATCAGATAAACCCTGGTTTCATGAGGTGAAGCGGTACCTTGAGGCTCAGGAGTACCCTAAGGGTGCATCTGTTAATGACAAGAAGTTTCTGAGAAGGTTCGCGGCGAAATTCTTCATCAGCAATGACATCCTTTACAAGCGTAACCATGATTCAACCTTACTGCGATGTGTGGATAAGAACGAGGCAGAAAGGATCATGGCGGAGTTACATGAAGGTACTTTCGGAACTCATTCCAATGGACATACCATGGCAAAGAAAATCCTTCGGGCAGGATATTTTTGGTTCACAATGGAAGCCGACTGTTATCAACATTCTCGGACATGTCACAAGTGCCAGGTCTATGCTGATAAGGTGCACATACCTCCAGTACCTCTGAATGTATTGACAGCTCCGTGGCCTTTTGCAATGTGGGGCATTGATATGATCGACGAGATCATACCTACAGCATCCAACGGGCATCGTTTCATCCTGGTAGCTATTGATTACTTTACAAAGTGGGTTGAAGCAGCTTCATTTGCTACAGTAACCAAGAACGTCGTGGCACGGTTCATTAGGCATAATCTGATTTGTCGATACAGTGTACCAGAGAGGATCATTACGGACAATGGTACGAATCTCAACAATAAGATGATCACTGAGTTCTGCAAGCAGTTCAAGATACAACATCACAACTCTTCTCCCTACCAGCCAAAAATGAATGGGTCTGTAGAAGCGGCTAATAAGAACATTAAGAAGATTGTGCAGAAGATGACAGTAACATACAAAGACTGGCACGAGATGTTACCGTTCGCTCTTCATGGGTATCGTACCTCAGCACGGACGTCAACAAGGGCAACACCATATTCCTTGGTATATGGTATGGAGGCAGTCTTGCCCATTATAGTTCAGATACCCTCTCTCCGAATCATGAAGGATGCAGGTTTGAGTGAAGATGACTGGATTCAGACCTGACTTGATCAGCTGAACCTAATCGACGAAAAGAGACTTACTGCTATTTGTCATGGTCAGACGTACCAAAAACGAATGATCAAGGCATTTAACAAGAAGGTTAGACGACAAGAGTATCAAGTTGGGGACCTGGTAATCAAGCGCATTATCTTACCTCAAGGTGATCCCAGGAGCAAGTGGACCCCTACTTACGAAGGGCCATTTGTGGTTAAGAACATTTTCTCAGGCGGAGCTATGATTCTAACCACCATGGATGGTGACGACCTTCCTCACCCCGTCAATGCAGACATATTGAAAAGATACTACGCATAATCAAAGACCGACTAGGTTGACTGGCCTAGGCAAAAATAAGGGCTTCCCGGCAAACCAAAAGGGTTCGGGCAAAATAAGGGATGAAAATAAAAAAAACATGTACACCCGGCAAGTCGAAAACCTGAAAAGGCGGCTTGGGAAAAAAAGGGTATCCCGGTGGATTGAAAACCCGAAGGGGCGGTCCAGGCAAAAATTAGGGATCAGTGTAACACTATGTCTCATTGGATCATCTCGCATCCAGACTTCGGTATCGACTATCAAGCTCGGACGACACTAATCAATCTGATCTACCTTTAACCAAGTAGCAAAGTGACGAGATGCTCGAGGACATAAAGGCAATAGCAGAGTTGGAACCCAGTGGGATTGTTCACATAACTATTTTGTTTTTTACAATTTGTGTAGATTCTATCTGCTCGGTGGCGTTCTCTTACTAGGACGTCAGCCTCTTGTACAAAAACGCCTATTTACAGGCCAAACTTCAAAATCAATACAATTCATTTTCAAAGAAAGTTCAAACTGTTTTTTCTTTATCTATTTTGATTTGCAAAGAACGTCCAATGTTCATTTTTGATATATGCATTTGACATTAATTACTGCTCATGAATATTTACATGCGAAACAAAAGAGGATTACGGGTAACATCAGAAACAGGGGCAATAAAAATTGTCCAAACTATACAGTTGCTCTGTCCACCAGGTACAAAGGTAGATTCAGCTGAAGAATATGGCTAAGATACCTTCACTCCCCGCAGAGTAAGACAGTAATGATAGCTCTCCCCAGCTGAGACTTGCCACTGTGAATGAATCGGTAATATTCTCCCCAAGCAGAGTTTATCTACCATCAACATTAAAAAGGCTTGATACTCCCGGCAGTCTTAATATTCTCCAACGGAGTATAAGAATGCTCCCTGGCAGGGTACAAGATATCCCCAGTGGAGTCAAAATTTTCCCAGTGCAGTCTGAAAAAGCTTCCCCAACGGAGTTGGGAGAATCATCCCCAGTAGACTCTGGAAGTTTATCCCCAGCAGAGTACAAAAATAAATCTCCCCAGCCGAGTTCAAAGAATCATTCCCAGCAGAACTCAAAGGATTATCCCCACAAAAGTCTAACAGGTTATTCCCAGAGAAGTCACAACTAAAGATCATCCCCAACGGATTTCTTTCCTTTCACAAACAGGAATTCAATCCCCAACAAGATTCAGTATCACCAGCAACGATAATTCATCCCGACGGAATTTATCAGTGGAATCTTCAGCAGAACATCTGTTCCCCACAGAGTAATCTCCTCATCAGTTTATTCCCCCAACGGAGTCATCCTCTTCGGCAGGTTTATTCTTTTCGTTCGTCATCCCCAGCGGAAACGAAGAATCCAGTTCTATTCTTCAGCAGCTATCCGGGATTTATTTTCCCCAGCTAGAAACATTAGATTTCCATACATCATGATACAGGCATATACGCATCATACCACACAATCTCATTTATTTTGAGAGCGTCATTGCTGGATATATGTCATGCATTTCATACATCATGACATTGCATGTGACTGACTCTTTACCTTTTCAGGGAAAGACGAATCAATAAACACTGTTGGCTACTTATATGACCTGGTAGTCCCCTCAAAAACTACATCTATTGAGGGTTGTTTCAGCGGATTCCTCAGAAAGATGCTCTCGCAAGACTTTCGTCTGGTTCAGTTAAATTGATTCTAAGATTTTTCTGATTCTTATCCAGTCAAAGTTAATCCAAGACCTTCTCTGGTTCAGTCAGATCGACGCTAAGATCTCCCTGATTCTTATTCCAGTTGAAGATATTCCAAGACTTTCGTCTGGTTCAGTTAAATCGATTCTAATATTTTTCTGATTCTTATCCAGTCAAAGTTAATCCAAGACCTTCTCTGGTTCAGTCAGATTGACGCTAAGATCTCCCTGATTCTTATTCCAGTTGAAGATATTCCAAGACTTTCGTCTGGTTCAGTTAAATCGATTCTAATTTTTCTGATTCTTATCCAGTCAAAGTTAATCCAAGACCTTCTCTGGTTCAGTTAGATCCATGTTAAGATCTCCATGATTCTTATTCCAGTTGAAGATATTCCAAGACTTTCGTCTGGTTCAGTTAAATCGATTCTAAGATTTTTCTGATTCTTATCCAGTCAAAGTTAATCCAAGACCTTCTCTAGTTCAGTCAGATTGGCGCTAAGATCTCCCTGATTCTTATTCCAGTTTAAGATATTCCAAGACTTTCGTCTGGTTTAGTTAAATCGATTCTAAGATTTTTCTGATTCTTATCCAGTCAAAGTTAATCCAAGACCTTCTCTGGTTCAGTCAGATCGACGCTAAGATCTCCCTGATTCTTATCCCAGTTGAAGATATTCCAATACTTCCTTCTGGTTCAGTTAAATCGATTCTAAGATTTTTCTGATTCTTATCCAGTCAAAGTTAATCCAAGACCTTCTCTGGTTCAGTCAGATCGACGCTAAGATCTCCCTAATTCTTATTCCAGTCGAAGTTCAAACCTCCTACCAACAGTCTCCAAATGGCATCTGTAAGCCCATTCCCGACATCACCAGGCTGATACCACTTCATGCGAGTGCAAATTTCTGGGCACTCTAGTGTTCAATCATCTTCCACCTTCGGACCACGAAAGGCCCAAAAGCCAATCTATATCCTCAGGTTTAAGAAGATTGAACAGGGGCAGCTGTTGTACCCCAAAATTTTCCCCCTCATATTTCTCAAAACATTGCAAGAAAAATCTCCTAGTGGCTCAAGATTGCTCAAGAGTGGGTCAGACAAATCATCTCCTAAGGCAGTCAACCCCAAATTAGGGTTTTGTGTTGCATCAAGATCCTTGAGTCCAAATGACCTCAAATTCTCCCTAATGTCCCAATATGTTCTCAAGGTCATCCATGTCAAATTTCAAGCCTTGCAGAGGAAGTTTGCTCAGTCAATTGCTCAAAGGGTCCAAAAATCGATTGTGCTAGGGCAAAAGTCAACTGTGACCTATAAACAGTCAAACCTCAAGATTTTTTGTCAACATTCTCATTTTGAATTATATTTCATCATTTGATCAAGGGTTGATCATGATTCATCAAAGATTGCTCAAAATTCATCAAGACTCAAAAGTTGCTAAATTAGGGTTTTGTAGGAAAAGTCAACTCAAATTTGACCAAGCATAACTTTATCATAATTTATGATAAATGACCCATCCAAAGCTCATTTTTAAGAGGATGCAATTTCCTACAATCCATATTCATACCCCAAGATCAAGAAATGCACTCACAAAAAGTTACAAATTTGGACATTATAGGTCATTTTTGAAAGTCAACAAAACACCTTTTTTGCCAAAGCTTATAGCTTGAGCATGGAATATCAAAATGAGATGAGACAAAAAGGGTTGGTTAGAGGACATCTCAATCTTTCTAAAAAGTCAAAGAACACTTGCAAAAGTTCAAAATTGAAGAAGTTATGCATTGTTGAAGTTGGGCATTTTTGCAAAATTGCCAAAAGTCAACTATCCCCAAAACTTCAAATTTTGTCAAATGGGCCCATTCTTTTCCACTTGATTTGATCTTGCCACATTGCACACGTGTCCTAGCTTCAGCCTTGTGTCCATTTATCTATTTTATTATTTTATTTGATTTTTTAATGAATTATTTCATTTTTAATCAAATTAAATCCAATAAAATCCAAACATTGATTATTTGATCTCTTTTTGGCTATTTTAGGATTGAATCATCATCATCAAGTGTATCAAATTCGTATCAAGCATTCCATGTGCAAAAATATTGGATTTTTGACAAAATAGGCAAGCTTTCAATGGTGTATCAAATCAAATCCCATGGCATCAATGTGCAAGGATTCAATCCACAAATGTTAACCTAATACATTACATATTACATATACAAGCCAAGGCACACGAAATTGGAACCTAGAGGCTGCAAGAACACCAAGAACAAAACTTGAAAAAAGTGGAAAAAGTGCAAAACTGAAATCACACTTAGAGGCGTTTACAAAGGCAAAACTCAACACCAATCAATTGTTGGGTGTCTACTCAACCTCCTGCAATCCAAAGCAAGCTCTCATACGCATCAAAACGCACTGTAAGCATCACGTTTCTTGGCCCTGTATTCCAAATTGCAACTCTTTATTTTCGCATCATTTGGACAAATCATGGACATATTTGTGATGCTTATGAAATTTCTGAACTTTTGGCAATATTTGATTTCATTTATATGGACTGTAACCCTATAGCCGAATCTAGGGTTTTGTAGTTTGTTTTTTGGGCATTTCTTTTACAGGAAAAATTAGTTCCATTGATGGACATAGACGTGACCGGAGGAGATAGACGAGCACAACCATGGTCTTGGGGGTCGTTTTCATGGCCTAGAATTGATTTTGGGAACGACTTACGAATTTAGCTGCGGATCTAAATCCGCAGGTAAATTTACAGGGGCTGGAGGTTAGGGATGGAGACGTGGCAATCTCCCAGTGGACAGTTCAAATATTCACGCAATTTATTTTTGTTCTGGCATATTAGTCCACTTACTCATATTATCATTATTTGATATATATTTAACAAATAGAACATGATGGTTAAGTGGCAATTGAGCGTTGGCAACATGCCTTGGGACCTGGGTTCGAATCCCAGGTCCCCCCATATGCATTGTTATTTTTTTCTACAGGTTATCCAGTGTAAATCCAAACGCATGGTCCATCATACTCTTTCCCTCAATCACTTGCCAGATGGCCCCAGGCCAGATCTGGTGATCCAGAATGAAAGCCTACCATGGGATCCAGTCAACCAGTGCACAGGGGATCCAAAAAGTCAAACGAGGCCAGCTTGTGATGGGCCTCAGAATTGCTATCAAGACCTCCAAAATCAGGCCCAAACACTCTCTTCTCTATATTTATTTTATTCTTGTTTTATTTAATTTTTTTCATTTTTTTCTCACCAATCAATTTTCTAACTTTTTCCTAATAAAATTAAAACCAAAAAAAATATTTTCTTTATTAAATTTTAGTATTTTCTTTTTATTAACAAATCAATTAATTAATTTAGTTTTAATTAGGAATAGCTTTAATATATTTTTTTCAATAATTAAAATTAACTTAGACAATTAGGTTTTATTAACATTGATTAAATTTATTTTTATTTCTTTAAATAACACAAAAATCCAAAAATATTATTTTCATTAATTAATTAATTAGTTTATTAATTTAATAATTAATTTAGGATAGTTTATTTCTTAATTCAAAAATAACAAAAAAAGATACTTTCTTTCAAAAAGGGGTCAAAACCCTAAAAACTCGTCGTCGATTTAATTTCCCGCACGCGATCCATTTTATTAAATATTGTATTTGTTTCCGGAATGTAATAGCTTAATAGGACTTTAAATATTTTATCGCTTTATTTATTTTCCGCATTTAAATTTCAAAAGGTTGTTTTTGGCGATGTAAATACCCGACGCCTTGTAATTTAATTTCCGCAATTTATTTTCCGCAATTTATAACTGTTAGATGTTTGATAATAGGTATACATGACAAGAATGGATGTTTAAACCTAAAATCAACTTAGATCACCATTAACATGTACAAAGACAAAATTAACTGAAAACGGCACACTCGCACATGCGCACTCTTAGGGTACACCCCACTTGGTTGCCTTCGTACGCGGTCATTAAGTATAGGTCACTTTAGAGGTCGCCCTCTTGTCCCAAGATCATAGTGCCTCGAAACAGTTGCCTCGGATATTGTTGCCTCAAAACAAATGATCTAAGACAATAGGGTTACCGCTAAGGCGTCCTAACATTGCTTTGGTGACCGTAAGTCCCTAAATTCGAATTGACCCTTAAACTCCAACGACGGTGCTACCTACTCATCAATAGTAGGATAACATTGCCTAAAGTAAGATAGCATAGAATGATTCCTTTTTCGAGTAGGTAGATGGTTCTTAAGTACTTGCTCTTCCCAAAACAAAACAAAACTTTTCACACTTACACCTTTCAAACAAAAACTTCTTCAAACCCACAAACACAAAGAAAAGAAAATTTTGAAAACATATGAGCAAGTACCTAAGAGCCCATGGATAACCACGGATAGAAAGGGTGCTAACACCTTCCCTTTCTATAATCTACCCCCCGAACCCGAGAAATATCTCAAAAATGGAATTTTTCTGTGCTTTTTTCCTTTCCTTGTTGGATAAAATAAAAGTCGGTGGCGACTCTTGCTTACCGCGACACTTTGCAAAAACAAATGCAAAACGCAAACCAGCATTCCAAAAACAGTCAGTTCTCTCCCACCGTATCACACTGATTGTCCTGGGAACTTACGAATTTTTTATATCAACTTGGTTAGAGGGGATCTGGTGAAGATACATGCTGACCTCTACGAATGCAGCTACTATATGCACGACCATGCTGGTTGTAGTATTTGCAGTAAAAATATACAGGGATGTGATAAAATAAAAGCTAATCTTCAGGAAATGATGGACGAAGGCCTCATTCATATAATCAGGCCAAGGGCAGAGTACGAGGAAAATGTGAATATGGTCTATGGATGTCCCGTTGAATTCCGGATTTTTGATGTGAATCATATGAATGATAATTTGGTGCAGTTGTACGCTACCTTATGTCACATGGATGGCCAAGAAGAACACCATTATGTGTCTTTCCAGATTTGCTGTAGAGATTCTCGTGGTTGCTCCATTGTGAAAAAGGGTGTTCAGTTGTTATTGGATAATGGTACTATCAAAGTCTCAGGCTATAGAGATGATTATAATGGGATTAATGTGATTGAAGATTGCTCGTCCGAGACTGTGTCAAACAATGAGTATGTTTCTGCAGATGAGTTATTTCCCTCTGATGAAGATATGTCCTCCAACAATGATTCTTTGATGTCTAAGAATTTTGAATAAGGGGTGAATTTTATTGTGCCTTGTTTCAGTGTTCCCGCCCCTATAGATATTGAGTACCATAGCAAGCCAGTTGTTGCTCCAGTGGTTATTTTCCTACCAGGCCCTGTACCATATGAATCAGATAGAGTCGTGCCATATAAATACAATGTGACAATTCTGGAGGATGGTGTGGAAATTCCCATCCAAACTTTGTTTGATGTCAAGAATATTGTTGAAGCTGACTGAGTGACCCGTAGTGGCCGTGTTATCGCACCTGTCATATAAAGAATTGTTAATGCTGATAAAAAGGTTGTTGAAAGTACTGAAATTAAGAAATCAGTGAGGGAATCTAGTGGTGATGCTTTGGAAAAGGATGTGGATGACCTGTTGAAGATTATCAAGATGAGTGACTATAAGATTGTAGATCAATTGTTGCATACTCCATCTAAGATATTTATTCTAGCCTTGCTAATGAACTCTTTGGCCCACAGGGAATCTTTGATGAGAGCATTGGATCAAGCTTTTGTAGAAAGTGATATGTCTCTGGACCAATTTAGTAGTATTGTAGGGAATATTACATCCTGTAATAACCTGGGTTTCTGTGATGACGAATTTCCCGATGAAGGAAGAAATCATAACCTGGATCTCCATATCTCCATGAATTATAAGAATGACTCGTGACCCAATGTACTGATTGACAATGGGTCTGCTTTGAATGTCATACCGGGGAGCACACTCATGAAGCTGAAGTACCATAGAACTCCCATGCGCCCGAGTGGCATAATTGTGAAAGCTTTTGATGGATCGAGGAAGTCTGTCATCGGAGAAGTAAATTTTCCTATTCACATAGGCCCACACTTATTTCAGATTACTTTTCAGGTTATGGATATTGTTCCCGCTTACAGATGTTTACTAGGGCAACCATTGATCCATGAGGCAGGGGCTGTTACTTCAACTTTTCACCAGAAGCTGAAGTTTGTTCGTGAAGGAAAGGTGGTCATCATAAGTGGAGAGCAAGCTTTGTTAATATCTCATTTATCCTCTTTTAGTGTTGTGAAAGCGGATGAAGATGCTGTTAGAACTCAATTCTAAGCTTTATCCATTGATAATGTGAGGAAAAATAAAGATTTTATAGCCTCATTTAAGGATGCTCAACAGGTAATGCTAATGGCCCTAGCAAGGCGCGGGGGCAGATTGTTGATCCGCTTGTGAATAAGAATAGAGTTGGTTTGGGATTCTCTATGAAGAGTAATAAAGGTGAGATTATAAAGTCGAAGTCTACTTTTGGCAAATATCAAGACATCTTTCACAGCGGGGGTTATCTTCATCCAACTGTTCCTAGGATCAATGCTATTCTAAAAGGTGAATCAGAGCAAGAAATGCCGAATTGCGTGACGCATGAAGTCAGAGTCCAAAATTGGATCACTATTGATGTTCCCTCTTACATTCATATTTCAAAGTAATTTGTTTTTTATTAATCTTTTCAACAATCTTTCACTCTGCCTAAGGTGAAAGTATTGATATTGTATGGGCATATCTGTTGTTTTGATCTTTAAGATCATTAGTAAAAGTTGTTTTTGATTCCAAAATTGTGTCTTTTTCTCTGTTTTTTCTTGGAAAATGGTAATCAGAAAAATCCTTTTAAAATAAATAATAACTTTAAATAAATCTGTATAATCACTTGCTATATGTGTCAGTTTCTAAAAGCAATCATAAATCATATGTACAGATTAATTAAAAAGCCTGTTGAGTACAATGACCCTGCACCCTCTTCCAACTTTGAATATCCTGCGTATGTAGCTGAAGAAGAAGAATATGATGAAATTCCAGAAGAGGTTTCATGGTTGCTTGAGCGCGAGGAAAGTTCCATTCAGCCATACAATGAGCCGTTGGAGTCGATTAATTTGGGTTCAGAGGAAGATCCAAAAGAGGTCAAGATTGGAGCATTACTTTATCTCGACGTGAAGCACAGGTTGATTGAATTGTTGAAAGTTTATGTGGATATCTTTTCTTGGTATTACCAAGACATGTCGGGGTTGGATACTGATATTGTGAAACATTATTTGCCGCTAGATCCAAAATGCCCGCCAATCAAGCGGAAATTGCGAAGGACTCACCCTGATATGGCAGTGAAAATTAAAGAAGAAGAAGTTTTGAAGTAGATTAATGCCGGTTTTCTTGTGACATCAGTGTACCCTTGGTGGATTACCAATATTGTCCCAGTACCAAAGAAAGACGGAAAAGTTCGCATGTGCGTAGATTATAGAGATTTAAACAAAGCTAGTCCAAAAGATGACTTTCCATTGCCACATATTGATATGTTGGTTGATAGTACAACAAAATTCAAAATATTATCGTTCATGGACTAATTTTTCGAATATAATCAGATCAGAATGGCTCCTGTGGACATGGAAAAAACAATGTTTATCACACCTTGGGGGACATTCTGTTACAGATTGATGCCCTTCGAGTTGAAGAATGCTGGTGCAACGTACCTGGGGGCTATGAAAACTCTATTCATTGATCTAATGCACAAGGAAATTGAGGTATATGTTGATGATATGATTGTCAAATCCTAGACTGAAGAAGGGCATATAGAATATTTGTTGAAATTGTTTCAGCGTTTGAGGAAGTATTGTCTCTGATTGAATCCAAATAAATGTACCTTTGGTGTCCGATCAGGAAAATTGTTAGGTTTCATTGTCAGCCAAAAAGGAATTGTAGTTGATCCTGGTAAAGTTAAGGCAATTCAAGAAATGCTTGCACCAAGAACTTAAAAGCAAGTTAGAGGCTTCCTCGGGTGTTTGAATTACATTTCCATATTTATCTCCCATGTGACAACAACGTGTGAGCCGGTCTTTAAGTTGTTAAATAAAGATCCAGATTGTGTATGGACAGATGATTGCCAAAGGGCATTTGAAAGCATTAAAGAGTATCTGCTTGAACCTCCTATCTTGCTCCCTCCTGTTGAAGGAAGACCATTGATTATGTATCTGACAGTGTTAGATAATTCTATGGGCTGCATTTTGGGACAACAAGATGAAACAGGAAGAAAGGAATATGCCATTTATTATCTCAGCAAAAAGTTTACTGACTATGAGTCACGGTATTCCATGCTAGAAAGAACCTGTTGTGCTCTGGCCTAGGCAGCAAAATGGTTGCGGCAATATATGTTAAATCACACTACTTGGTTGATTTCCAAAACGGATCCAATTAAGTATATTTTTGAAAAGCCTGCTCTTACTGGAAGAATTGCCTATTGGCAGATGCTGCTGTCTGAATATGATATTGAATACCATACTCAGAAGGCTATAAAAAGCAGTGTGTTAGCAGATAATCTTGCTCACCAACTAGTTGATGATTATCAGTCTGTTAAATATGATTCCCCTGATGAGGATGTGATATTTTTGAAAATAAAAGATTGTGATGAACCTTTTCCTGGGGAAGATTCTGATCTTGAATCCCGAATGGGTATGGTGTTTGATGGAGCTATAAATGCTTATGGGAAAGGAATTGGTGCCGTGATTATCACTCCTCATGGGTCACATATCCATTTTACTACTGTTGTACCCCAAAAATTTCCTTCTCATTTTATCAAGATTTTCCTCACAAGACTCTTTGGACTCAAGACCAGATTAGGGTTTGCTCAGCTCAAGAGATTTCCTTGCATTGTTGACCTGAAATTAAGGTTTGAGTTTGCACAGGGATTTTTGGACTTCCAATGCCTAATATGACTTTCATACTTCATGTTAGACCTATAAGATTTCCCATACCAAGTTTCAAGCCTTGAATCACATTTTTGCCCAGTCAATTGAACAGTTGACCTAAAAATCAAATGTATTAGGGGAAAAGTCAACCATGGCCAATTTACAGTCAACCTCGTAATTTTTTATCCATATCAACATTATAGACCCCTATGAACCATTTGATCAAGTTTAGACCATAACTCCTCAAGAAATTTGATCAGATCGTCAAAAGGGCAAAATGGTCAAAATTAGGGTTTTGATTGGAGAAAGGCAATTTCTGATTTTTTTTTTACCTAGCCAATGGCAAATTGGGTTGAAGCATGATTTCAAGGACTCAATGGCACCATCTTGACCTAATCACAAGGTTCAAAAGATCTCAAATGCATTGGATTGACAGATGAATTTTCCAGTCAACTGATCAAAAATCAACTGTACACTGAAAAGTCAAACTTTGACTTTTTGGTCAAAATCAAGTTCCAAGGGTCATATTTCATCAAGATGTGTCAAAACATGAAACTTGTTCACCAAGAAACCTAATTTTGAAAATTAGGGTTTAAGTTTGAAATTTTTCATAACTTAGAAATTTTCTAAGTTATGAAAATTTCTTATTTTTTCCCAACTTTTTCACCATGATACAATTGGATTCAAACAAAACTTCCAACATGAAAGTTGTAGTCCTACACAAAATTTACAACTTTTATTCACAAAGTTTTACCAAAAGATACTTAGATCTCAAGTTATGATTTTGTGAATAGGGGTCCAAAAACTTTTTAACTTAGTGAAATTTTGCCCTAGTTTAGGCAGATTTTTGACCAAACTTCATGGAAACTTTTCACCTAGTTCCAAGAGGAATATCAAAATTCATTTCAAATATGTATTGTAGAGAATGTTACAAGATTTCCAAAGTGTCCAAGAACTCTCCAAGATCAGTTATGGTTAGGGAGAATCGAAGAAAAGAAAATGGCAATTTCTCACTTTTGTCCATGGCATTTTTTACAATGGTTCAAGTTGCAAATTTGTCCTAAGCATGCTTGTACTTGGTTTACAGGTTCTAATCCCTTCTACACTCCTTAATTTAATGCAAATACATTGGACAATGTCTTTGTTCTGAGCTTTGGAGCTTTGTACAAGGAATTATTCCAAAAATGGCATAAAGGTTACATTGCTACTTTGATAAAGCATACTTTTAGCAACTACGTTTATCTTGAGCCATGGACCTAATCTCTTGCTGCAAACAAAGTCCACAAATATCAGGCAATGTTCACCAACTATGTGCAGCTAAGGAACATTCCTGTACAGGCTTTGAGCAATGTCATCTCACCTTTTCTTCAAAAACAAGCCAACTTGCAAAAGTCAATACAACTCTTGTATCTGATAAAACCAAGACTAAGCATCATTTCACACAAGTTCATAACATTGTTACAAGCCTAAAGCACGATTTTCTAAGCTCTCAAACACCCCAAAACACAAAAACACCAAGTTCATGCCCAAACAAGGCATCATCTACAAAACTCAAGCCATTTTGAAATTGGCTCGTGCGTTTCCTCTTTCAACCCTTCAAACACATTCCCTACAACACACCTGAACTATCCAGGCCCCTGTCCAACAACTGTGAGCTCATTTTCACACTTCACCATTTTCATTTTGAAGCTTTGCAGGTTGACTTCTATAGGAAGATCCCGGCATCTACAAAGCAAGCTGAGCATTGGGAAAGGTTGAGGGAACTTCAAGCAAGCTTACACGACCTTCAGGCCTCACTCAAAGCTCCTACATTGCCATATCCAAACTCAACTGAACAAGGTATTTGTCAAGTTTCTATCTCTCTATTTAGGCATCATTAAGCTTAGGTTTGTGAAGAAAAAATGTAGTCTTTAAGTTGATTGAGCTGTACATATGCTTAGATTCCATTTATATTAACTGAGCTAGGAGTATTTGATAGTTGAAGTTGTTGAAAAAACTAGGTCAGAAATTAGGGCCATTAAAATTCTCTCTGATCTTTGAGAGTTAGGTCAAGTTCTTTATATCATTGGAATCGTGTGATGATGAGCTACATTTTTCATGTTATAAGTTTTTGATTTTATGCAAGCATGAGCAAGAACAGGATTTGTATAACAGAAGTGCGCGCGTGGTGTCTCAAGGTCAGGGATGAAGTGTTTCTGGGCCAAGGCGCTTGGGCTTGTTTCTTTTGACACCCCCCTTTTACTTTTTGCACCCCCTGATCATTTTCTTTTATTTTTTATATTTTCTTGTACAATTTAAATTTTCTGATTTTATTTATTTTTTCTGAACATTTAAAATCATAAAAATATTTTCTTAAATTTTTGCATTTTTATTTTATTATTTTTATTATTTTTAGGGCATAAAAATAGTTTATTAGGTTTATAAAACTTATTTTCTAAAATAAAACTTGTAAATAATATTTAAATACTTAAATATTTTATTTTTATTATTTATACACTTAAAATAATATTCTCATACAATATTCAATTTTTAATATTTTGTATATATTATTATTATTATTTTCTTGAACAAAAAAATGAATAAAATAAATAATATAGACTATTTTCTATTAAATCAAAAATTAGGGTTTTCACCCTTTCAAAAATAATCATTTTATTTTCTTATTTTTAAGACATAAGTAAATTTATTTTCTCATACATAAAATTAATACAAAAAACATTTCTTGCATATTTACATTTTATTGCATATTTAAGTATTTGCTTACTTATTTATTTGTACAAGAATTCAATTTGGTTGTAATAGTTTTAGGGTTTTATTTTGAGCAATATCCCCCTATTCAAAACCTGTATCCCCCTCCCCATAATATTGTTGTAATAGTCTAGATTTACTTTTACGCATTTTATTGCTTTCATATACCATGATAGTAAACTAGGGTTTTGTATGCAAAGACCAAAAATCAAACAAATAGCATGACTTAATACAAGACAAAAAATGCATGAAAAATGACAACACCTTGCACACAAGCACTCCTAGGGTTTCATCCACTTTGTTGCCTTAAAACATGGCCATGGTATGCATGCAAGGTATCTTGGCAAAACAAAATCAATCAAAACAAAAAGATCATAGTCCCTCGATGACGCTATTTTGGTTGCCTAAAAACAAATGATCTTAGTCCCTAAGACTTGCTAAGATACTTGGCACCATTGCTATCATGATCATACGATGACCCACACCCGTCCCGTTTAACATCCAAAGATAGGGTTGTTTACCAAATGCAATGGTAAAACAACAATGTCAAAGGAATAAAAATGTGTAGGAAAGACTTTTGAGTAGGATAGATGACTCCTAGTT
Source organism: Vicia faba (assembly GCA_948472305.1). Lineage (NCBI taxonomy): Eukaryota > Viridiplantae > Streptophyta > Magnoliopsida > Fabales > Fabaceae > Vicia > Vicia faba. The sequence goes on along the minus strand of OX451738.1, from coordinate 323,979,877 downwards.
ACTTGATCTCTTTCAAACCATCCTTGCTATTTTCAAACAAGCACACACACAATTTCAAAACAATTTCCAAACAACTTTCCAACATTGAAACATTTTTCAAAATACAAACATCTTTGTATACATTCTTACAAACAAGAATCATTACAAAGATTGCCAAAATAATGGCCTCTTTTCAAAATACTTTCAAAACCACACAAAGCACCATTTCAAACAATTGGAAAAGCAAAAGCAAGTGATCTAAAACAAGTAACTAAGAGCCCATGGAAAACCATGGATGAAAAGGGTGCTAGCACCTTCCCTTTTCATAATCTACCCCCTGAACTCAAAAACAATCTCAAAGGTCTTTCCTGTGCTTTTTTACCTTTCCTTTTGGATAAAATAAAAGTTGGTGGCGACTCTTGCTAAACCGCGACATTTGCAAACACAAACGCAAACACTCAAGTCAGTTCTCCCACCGCATCACAAAACTGGCGACTCTGCTGGGGAGTAATATAAAAGTGGGGTTACCTTAGGGTTTTAGATAACCTTTACATGTTTATCTTGCTTGACTTGTATGCTTTACACTTTGGTTCTATTGTTTGGATTTGAATCTGTGATACGGTGGGAGAACTGACTATGGTTTTGCGTTTGTTTTCGCAAATGTTTCGGTTGAGCAAGAGTCGCCACCGACTTTTTATTTTATCCTAAGGAAAGGTTTAAAAAGCACAGCAAAAACCTTTGAGATTTTTCTTGGGTTCGGGGAGTAGATTATAGAAAGGGAAGGTATTAGCACCCTTTCTATCCATGGTTATCCATGGGCTCTTAGGTACTTGCTTAGATCAACTTGCCTTGGTTTTCAATTGTTTGAAATGGTGCTTGGTGTGTGGTTTTGAAAATGCTTTGAAAAAAGATGCCTTGTGTGATCGGTGGATCTGGAACTGACTGTTTAACGCTGGTTCGCGAAATGTCGCGGAAGCAAGAGTCGCCACCGTCTTTTATTTTCTCCAAATGGAAAGGACAAAAGCACAGAAAAATTCCTTAAAGAGATTGCTCTCGGTTCGGGAGGTAGATTATAGAAAGGGAAGGTGTTAGCACCCTTTCTATCCATGGTTATCCATGGGCTCTTAGATACTTGCTCAATGTGTTTTCAAAATGGCTTGTTTGCTTTTCAATTGTGGGTTTAAAAAAGTTTCTTTGAAAAATTTCAGTTCGACTCGTACGTCAGAGTGTTTGAAAAAATTGCTTTGAAAGCTTTTGAAAATGTGTTGGTGTGAAAAGTATTTTTGTTTGAAATTAGAGCAAGTATCCTTGAGAACCTACCTACCCTAAGGAATTCGTCTGTGTAAATGTCCTTTAAAGTAGTGCCATCCCACCATTGAGAGGTAGGTAGCACCACCGTTGGAGGTGTTCGGGTCAATTCGAGTTTGTAGGGACATGGTGATCACCGGAGCAATGGGAAGACACCTTAGAAGCTACCCTCATGCCAGGTTCCCAGATCATGAGGACTTACTAAGACATCCTCTACTCGACGATCACCTTTCGAGGCAAGGCAACAGTGAGGCGTACCCTAGGGGTGGTGTGTGCGAATTGTGTGTCATTTTCATTGATATTTGTCTTGTCATGTTCATTGTGATCTACGCTTGATTTTACTTTTAAGTCATTCATTCTTGCATGTTTTGTTTAACAGTTAAAATATTTGCGGGAAAGTAAATTCTAAAGCTATTACAAATGGCGCGGGTCCACATCGCCAAAATTAAACCGGACCCGATTTGACAGAAAAATAAATAAAGCAAAGTAAAAGTGCGAAGAGTTAAATTGTCCGAATTACATGGCTTTGGGAGAGGTACATGATTATTTAACGACATAAAATAAATATGCGAAATTAAACAATTAAAAATGTGGGCGTTGGACCCTTTTGCAAAGTTAATTTAATAAGGAATTAAAATTAATGTTAAAAGCAAATGTTTTTGGTATTTTTGTGTTTTTTAAGATTTAAAAGAAAAAAGAATTAATTGAAATTAACTAACCCTAATTCTAATGGCTTTTAAATTTATTATGAAAGATATTGAATTTTAACCTAATTTAAATCTAAATTAATTTACATGCAAATTTAATTATAGAATAAATAAATAAATAATATTATTATAAAAAAAGGGAAAATTAAAAAGGAATACAAAGTTATTAAACCTAATTCTATATTTTGGATTTTTAGTTATTAAAATGAATTAAAATTGTAACCTATTTTAAACTAAATTTATTTACAAGCATTTATTTAGAAAAATAATTAAAATAAAGTATTTATTATATTTTTTTGCCCTTTTCTGTTTTTTATGATGTTTTTATATTTTGTAAAAAAGAAAATTAATTAATTTGATTAAAACAATAAAGCAAAAATAAAACAATAAATTGAAAAAAAAATAAAATGTAATGAAATTGCAAACCAGGGGGTTTCAGTCCCAATTGTGAGGCATAGGCCTTAGAATGCTGGCCCATTAAGTTTTGGTCCATTTTGACCTTTTCAGTTTGTGTGCCAGCGCGTTGACCTGGGCTTAGCGTGTGTTTCCAATCTTAGCCTTTGGTTTGAAGTCCCAGGACGCGTGGACGCTTGGATTAAGAGAGTGCATCATGGTCCTTATCATAAGCGCTGCATGGGAGTTATTAGTGAAAAATAATATTGAAATTTACACAGACCTGGGGTTCGAACCCAGGTCATGGACTTCACCACTTCTTATGCCTGCCAGCTGAACCAAATTGCTTTTCTGTAATTAATGTAACAAACAAATATAATGAAATAAACAATACGCTAGTGGGTCCTTGCGCGCGAAAACTTGAATAGGCCTATCACCGTGCGCCACGACTTTGTCTTCTCCACGTTCCCTGTAATACAAAAACATATAGGCAATGGTTTATGCTGCGTTTTCTTAGGCTACCTACGCGAAAATAGCGATTAAGCCTGTGTTGTTCAGAAATTGGGCGCGATGGTAGATTCTTGTTCGTCCAGGCCTGCTGAATGGAATGGTGGTGGTCTGGAGTCCTGATTTTACTTCGTTTTGAAAGCCCCAAATCCAACCTCTGAAAACCCTAGATTTCAAGCATGGTACAATCGCGTATACGGCATAAAAATCAAATTGAATGCAATGGTTAGCTTCACAATCAAATGAGGAATAAGAATCAACAATTAAATTTCATAAAAAATGCCTAGAACATGATATGCGTTCATGAGTTTTTTGCTGTACAGTCGAAGGTCTCGTTACCAATTCCTTGCGTTTGAGTTGATATTAGGGATTGGAATCGCTTCTGGGAACCTTGAGGAAGCTATTGGAAAAGGAATTAAGCTTTGAATCGCCCTCTATCAATGATTTCAGTTTTGTGTTTTCAAGGAGTTTTTCCAAGTTTTCAATGGCTCTTTTTGCGCAGCTTGCAGTCCTCATGCATTAGGTTTAGGTTCCTGGCTTTGTAGTGAAGGCATTAGGTTAAGAAAATTGGATCAAATCTCTTCCATTCAATGATTTTGCAAATTGATTTTTCACCATTATGTTTCATATCTTTTCCATGTCCTTTTGTGCAAATCATGATCAAATCAAACCAAATCTTTCCTAATTGGCATATGCACGAAATATTGAGTCTAGAATGTGTACAAAAAGATTGGTTAGGGTGAATTAAATATTTTCCATATATTAAAATGATTTAAATGAATTAATATTAATAGAAATTCAAATAAATAAATAAAAAATGAGAAAATACTTCCCTTTGGGCCAAATGGTCGTGCATATGCTTAGAATGATGAATCATGGAAGAAAAATGGGCCCATTAGCAATTTTAGGTCATTTGGATCAAAGTTGACTTTTCAAAATATCCAAAAATTTCCCAACTTCCACAAGGCATAACTTGCTCAATTTTTAAGCTTTTCTCATGTTCTTGGACATTTTGGAAAGGTCTTTGAGTCCTTTAAACAATGCCTTTGGTCCCATGTCATTTTGATTTACCAATCTCAAGTTATGGCCTTTGACTTAAAGTCACTTTTTGTTGACTTTTGAAAATGACCTATAATGATGAAATTGATAACTTTTTGTGAGAGCATTTCTTGGACTTGAAGTATGAAGATGAGTTATAGGAAATGTCTTTCTCTTCAAAATGAGCTTTGGATGGGATTTTTCTGATAATCCATGTGAAAGTTATGCCCTGGTCAATTTCAGTTGACTTTTTCAACTGTCCAAATATAGTAACTTTTGCATCTTTGATGATTTCTGAGCCAAATTTTGAGAATCATGATCAAGCATTGATCAAATGATGTTTGTGGCTTCAAAATGATATGTTGACCAAAAATTTGAACTTTTGACTGCCAAATGACCATTTTGCCCCTACAGTTGACTGTGGTGCAATTTAGGGTTTTGACTGTGCAATTTTGAGCTGAATGCCTTGAAACTTGATATGAGGATACTTGACCATCTTTGTAAGCATATGAGACTTGATTGGGCCTTTGAAAACTTCCTTGTCTTGATCAGAACACAAACCCTAGTTTTGACTGTATAGGAGACAGTTGGACTGCACAACCCTTGGGGCATTTTGTGACTTGGCTTAGCAATTTCTTGAAGAATATGGGAGGGCAAATTTTGGGGTACAACACCTTGTATAGGCTACCCTTGTAACAATTCTTTACTCGAATGTTTTACAAAAGGTGTTCGTCTTTTTTGAAAAGATGTTCCAAGGTTTTTGAAAGTTTATTTTGAAAGTGTTTGTGAAAGGTGATTTGAAAATAGGCAAGTGTTTTCTTTTGCAAATTGGCAAGTACTTAAGAACCATCTCCCCTAAAGTTCTCAAATATTTATGCTATGTTTTAACCCTTTTAACAATTTTGCTCCACCATTGTATTTGGTGGACAATCTTGTGTTAGGATGTGAAAGGGACGGGCGCGGATCATCGTTTAGACCATAATTGCAATAGTGCTAAGTATCTTTGGGCAATTTCTCTTTGAAAAGGGACTTGATCATTTTAGGAAACTTTTCGAAAGCGTCATCGAGGGACTATGATCATTTGATTGCTTGTTTTACCCAAAGAAACCTAACATACAATATGGCCCATTATTGAAGGCAACAAGTGGAATACCCTAGGGGTGCAAGTGTGATAAGTGTTGTCCATATTCATGCTTGATTATCTTGAAATTAGGTCAAACTATTTTGTTCTTTTTATTTGCATACAAACCCTAATTCTAGCATGGTATATTTTAGAAAGCGTTAAAGTGCGAAAAGTAAATTTCCTACACTATTACAACACAATATGGGAAGGGGGTACAAATGTTCAAATGGGGGATATTTAGACAAGAAATTAAAACTTAGCTATTACATCAATTTTGGAATATTTACAAGATAATTGATTGCATAAATTAAATGGAAAATAAAATAAAGATGCAAAATGTAAAAAGGGTTTTTATATGTATGAAAAAAAAGAGTATTATTTATGTCAAATAAATAAAAAGTATTATTTTTGGAGTTTTTGTATTTTAAGGGTAAAATCCTAATTTCATTAAATAAGTATATTAACTATTTAATATGTATAATATTTAATAACTATATGCAAAAATAAGATAAAATGGAGTATATTTATAAAAAGTAATTTTTGAAGTCAAATATTAATAAAAGAAAAATATGTATGTATTTTGATATTTTTGCCCTAAGTATATTAATATATATATATATATATATATATATATATATATATATATATATATATATATATATATATATATATATATATATATATATATATATATATATATATATATATATATATATATATATATATATATATATATATATATATATATATATATATATATATATATATATATATATATATATATATATATATATATATATATATATATATATATATATATATATATATATATATATATATATATATATATATATATATATATATATATATATATATCTTTATTATTTACTAAATAAATATTATATATACAAAAATAATAATAATAATAATTAATATTTATGAAAAAAGTATATTTTATATAAAATATTTTAAGAAGATAAAACAAAATAAAAAATAAAAATAAAATGGTGTTTACATTATTTTCCTATTTATTCTAAATAATATGTTTTTGCACTTATTTACATACAAATAGCAATATAACTAAATAAATGCCTAAAAATATAAAAATGATGTAAAAATATTTTTTATGTTTTTTAATATGATTAGCAAAAATAAATAAGCCAGGATAAAAAAAGAAAAATCAAAAAATCATGCAAATACACAAAATGGGCCTAGGGGGTATGAAAGCAAATATATGTTGTGAAAAGAAAAATCAAAACAGGCCCAGCCCACGTGGCTTCTTCTTCAACCTTCAGACAGCAAAAACGTTCAAAAAAACGCGCGCCTGAACCTCCATTCAAACACCTGGATTCTTTGATCCTTTACACAAACTCACAACATAAGAAACGTTAAGCATTGAATCACGATTCTAAATATATAAAGAACTCATCCTAACTCTCAGAAATGAGAGAGAATTTTAACATTCCCAAATCCTGACCTAACTTTTCTTCCATATTCAAACCTTAAATTCTCACATCTCAAGCAAAATAAATGAAAAGTAAAAGCATGTACAGATTCAGGGGCATGAGTAGAACATTTCTTATTCACAAACTTAGAGCTAATGAAGACTAAGAGTTAGAAGTTAAAGAAGATACTTGTTCAGTTGAAGTTCTATCTGGCAATGGGGGAGCTTTCAGAGCAATATGATGATCTGTATAGCTTGCCTGAAGTGTGGTGATGCTATTCCAATGCTTACTTTGCTTTGAAACACCTTGAATCGAGCTATCGACCTCCAACTGTAAAACAAGAAAGTGAAAATGGTGGAACTGGTTAGAGGAATTACAGGTCGTGTTTTGTGTTTTGGTTAGCTTCAAATGATGCTAGGGAATGTGTTTGATGAGCTTTGAGCAAGAAATCATGAAAGGAATGAGAGATGGGATCCAATCTGCAGACCCTGCCCTGTTTCTGCAGTTTGAGAGCGATTCTGGGAATGGGAGTGTTTGGGACCTTGTTTGCTCGTGTTCTAGCTTGGGTAGGATGATTAGAAGGTGTACAAAATAATTGCTTAAGTGTTCTAATGCTGAGATCAAAGTTGTGTGATGTTATGATGTGTTTCTTAACACTTAAGCAAACAAAAGCCACTTGAGTTTCTAGGCAAGTAGAGGCCCCCTAAACATTCTGCTAACCTTGTCTTGATCAGTGTGTTTTGCTCATAATCTTGTGCCAATTAGATTTCATCTGTACTTGTGGATTTGCAACTTTGACATAAAGCTTGCTTTTGCAAAAATGGTTATTTCACTTTTTCCATTTATGGCCTAATCCAACATGTAATTCTAAAACTCATGAAAAAAGACCTTAGCACAATGAACATGCATTAAATTATGGAGTGTTGGATGGTTTAAGGGCCTGTAATCAAGTGGCATGCTGGTTTGAGAAATTTGCACAAGTTATGAAAATGTACATGGCCATGAATCAAAGTGACTTTTTGCCATATTGCAAAATTCGATTCTCTCAAGTTATGAGGTTGTTTGATGAGTTCTTGGACATTTTGGAAAGCTTGGAATGTGTACTACAATCCATATTTGAAATGAAAATTGAAATTCCAAGTGGAAGTATGTGAAAAATGGTCTTGAAGTTAGGTAGAAAACCTTGCCAAAATAGGTTAAAATTTCACTAAGTTAAGAATGGTTTAGTACCCTTATTCCAAAAATCATAACTTGAGATACAAGCCTCATTTGGGAAAACTTTGTGAATCAAAGTTGTAGACTATGCAACAAGCTACAACTTTCATGTTTTGACTTTTGTTTGAATCCAAATGAATCTTGGTGAGAAAGTGAGGCAAAGTTGGGAAAAAATTAGGGTTTTTCATAACTTAGAAAAATTCTTAAGTTATGAAAAATTCTCATTTCTAACCCTAATTTGCATTTTTTTGATTTCTTGATGAACAAGTTTCATGATTTGGCATTTTTTGATGAAAAATGAATCTGACTCTTGATTTTGACCAAAAAGTCAAAGTTTGACTTTTCAGTATACAGTCAAAATTGATCAATTGACTGGGAAATTCAACTGTCAATTTTGTGCACTTGGGATCTTTTGAGCTTGTTGAGCATGTCAAGATAATTTCATGGGGTCCTTGAGTCCATATGTGAGCTTGGTTTGCCATTGGCTAGGTCAAACAGTCAAAAATTGCCTTTGTGCAGTCAAAACCCTAAAAATGACCATTTTGCCCTTTTGGTGATCTGATCAAATTTCTTGTGAAATTGTGATCCAAACTTGACCAAATGGTTCATATGAGTTCATAATGTTGATGTGGGTCAATTTTCATGAGATTTGACTGTCAATTGGCCACAGTTGACTTTTTCCCCAATACAGCTGATTTCTAGGTCAACTGTCCAATTGACTGGGCAAAACTTGGAATCAAGACTTGAAACTTGATGTGGATAAACTTGGGAGTTCAATATGAAGCAAGAAAGTCATCTTAGGCAATTTAAGTCAAAACATCTTTGTGCAAACACAAACCCTAATTTGGGTCAACAGTGCAAGGAGAAGTCTTGAGCAGATGGAACTCTAACTGGATCTTGATCTCCAAGGGCTTGGTGATGAGAAATGTTGAGAAAATGGGAGGGCAAATTTTGGGGTACAACAGTTGCCCCTGTTCAATCTTCTTGAATCCGAAGAGTTAGATTGGCAAGTTTTCCTTTCGTGACTCGAGGGTAAAAGGAGATTGGACACTAGAGTGCCCTTAAATTTGCACTCGTCGAAGCAATGGATGCGGGAATGGGCTTAGAGATGCCATTTGGAGATGGGCTTAACGATACCATCGGGAGGAGTGACAGAAACTTGTCGGGGATGGGCTTAAAGATGCCATCTGGAATGAGTATCAGAAAGGTGTCCGTATTTTGAACCACATCTGAATTGGGGGTCTTGAACAAGCAATAGATTGACATCCGTTGTTGGGAGGAATCCGTAAACTATTTTCAAAAACTGCATTTGGACAAGTTGATAGATTAACATCCGTTGTTGGGAAGAATCCATAAACTGTTTGGAGAAGAAACTGAACAAGCGACAGGCTAACATCCGTTACTTGGGGAACCCGTGAACTGTTTTCAGAAATCTTGAAGTTGAATAAGCAATAGAGCAGCATCCGTTGTTGGGAAGCGTCCGTAAACTGTTTTCAAAAGTTGCATCTGAACAAGTGATAGATTAACATCCGTTGTTGGGAAGAATCCACAAACTGTTTTCAGAAGTCTTGAGAAGAAACTGAACAAGCGATAGGTTAACATCCGTTACTTGGAGAACCCGTGAACTGTTTTCAGAAATCTTGAAGTTGAATAAGCAATAGAGCAGCATCCGTTGTTGGGAAGCGTCCGTAAACTGTTTTCAAAAGTCGCATCTGAACAAGCGATAGATTGATATCCATTGTTGGGAAGAATCCATAATTGTTTTCAGAAGTCTTGGAGTTGAATAAGCAATAGAGCAGCATCCGTTGTTGGGAAGCGTCCGTAAACTGTTTTCAAAGGTCGCATCTGAACAAGTGATAGATTGATATCCGTTATTGGGAAGAATCCATAACTGTTTTTAGAAGTCTTGGAAGATAATGATTTTAGTCTGTCGACTGATCTTACCTGAAAAGGTAAGGAGTTAGTTATATGCAATGTCATGATGCATGATGCGACGTATGTTATATGATATGAATGTAAATGAATGCGTATGTAAGCTGATGAGTTGTCTTGCAAAGGATAAATGAATCCGAGACGGCTGAAGGTAACAGTATCTTGACTGCTGCCGGGAAGAATAATTCCTTGGCTGTTGCTGGGGAAGAGAATTCCTGATGACTTCTACTGGGGAGTTCCAATCTAATAGACTCATGCTGGGGAGATAAGACTGAGAATCTTCAGTTTGGTGGGAAGTAACTCTGGAGACTTCACCGGGGAACTCAAGATTTTCCCTTACAAAAACTCTGTGGGGAGAAGGTTCATTAGTCTGGCTCTGCTGGGGACTGATAATTTGAAGCTTTAGATCGGCTGGCGATACTGAAACTTAAACTCTGAGGGGAATTGAATTCCGGAGGATTCTCTGGCTGGGGATTGTATTGATAGGTTATGCTGGGGAACTTTGATGAACTCCGTTGGGGATAGGAAGAATTTGTCGAGTGCGATCTTCCAAGGCAATAAGCTGAGGATAACCCAGTTATAAGCCCTTGTGAGGAATAACTTTGAATAAAACTCGGGAGAGACGTTCGTACTCTGCAGGGGATAAACCTCTAGAATCCACTGGAGATAAGCTTCAGGGTTTGCTGGGGATATGGATTCCAAATCTCCTGGGTGTTTCCTTTGAGGGGTATCAAGATATCCAACTTTACTTTCGACCTATCAGTAATCCTCTTTCTGGATTCATAAGGGAATGATTATGTTCAAATGCATATGCCTATTTAACAAAACATTGGACGTTTCTCAAAATAAAACAAATAGTGCAAGAGAAAAAGTGAAAGGAAATGACACACATTTCTGGGAAAAGTATTTGTATTGACTTTCTATGAGTATATTTGTACAAAGGAGATAATCATCCTAGTAAGAGGATTTTGTCGTGAATATTGAAAAATTTATACAAAGTAAAGATGGCTATGTGAAATAATTCCATGGGATTCCATTCCGCTATAGCCTTCACAACTCTGAATATCTGTCCATTCAATGCTTCGTTTTCCGATGACTGGATTGATCAGAAACCTGGAACTGGTTGATGAAGAGATCGTCTTTGAAGTGATCCGACGAGACATAGTCATACGCTTTAATTCCCTAACTTTTGCCTGAATCGCCCTTTCGGGTTTTCGATCCACCGGGAAACCCCTTTTTTCCCAAGCCGCCCTTTCGGGTTTTCAACTTGCCGGGTGTACATATTTTTTTGTTTTTATCCCTAATTTTTGCCTGAACCGCCCTTTCGGGTTTTCGGTTCACCGGGATGCCCATTTTTGCCCAAGCCGCCCTTTCGGGTTTTCGACTTGTCGGGTTATTTTATGCGTAGTATCTTTTGACTATGTCTGCGTTCGCAGGGTGCGGCAAATCGTCGCCGTCCATGGTGGTCAGAATCATTGCACCACCAGAAAATATGCTCTTGATCACAAATGGTCCTTCATTTGTAGGAGTCCATTTGCCCCTGGGATCACTTTGCGGCAAGATAATCCGCTTGACTACGAGATCTCCGACTTGATACACTTGACGTCTGACTTTCTTGTTGAAGGCCTTGATCATCCGTTTTTGATACGTCTGACCATGGCATATAGCAGCGAGTCGCTTTTCGTCGATCAGATTGAGTTGATCAAGTCGGGTCTGCATCCAATCATCTTCATTCAAACCTGCATCCTTCATAATCCTTAGAGAAGGAATCTAGACTTCCATAGGCAAGACAGCTTCCATGCCATACACCAAAGAAAATGGGGTTGCCCCGGTTGAAGTACGTACCGTCGTACGGTATCCATGCAGAGCAAACGGTAACATCTCATGCCAGTCTTTGTAGGTGACTGTCATTTTCTGAATGATCTTCTTAATGTTTTTGTTCGCAGCTTCAACAGCACCGTTCATCTTCGGTCGATAGGGGGATGAATTGTGATGATAAATCTTGAACTGTTCGCACAATGCGGTGATCATCGTGTTATTCAGATTTGTACCGTTGTCTGTGATGATCCTGTCTGGAACACCATACCGACATATGAGATTTTGCTTGATGAAGCGGGCAACCACATTTTTAGTAACAGAGGCGAAAGAAACTACTTCGACCCATTTGGTGAAATAGTCAATGGCAACCAGGATGAAGCGATGTCCGTTGGAAGCCGTGGGCTTGATCTCTCCAATCATGTCAATGCCCCACATTGCAAAGGGCCAAGGTGCTGTCAGAACGTTGAGAGGAACTGGAGGGATATGAACTTTGTCAGCATAGACTTGACATTTGTGGCAAGTACGGGAATGTTGATGGCAGTCAGCTTCCATGGTAGACCAGTAATAGCCTGCCCTAAGGATCTTCTTAGCCATTGTATGCCCGCTCAAGTGAGTGCTAAATGTGCCGCTGTGTATATCAGTCATGATCAACTCTGCCTCAGCTTTGTCTACGCATCGGAGTAACACACAATCATGGCTTCGTTTGTAAAGGATGTCGTTGCTCAGGAAGAATTTGGCAGCAAATTTCCTTAAGAACTTCTTGTCATTTACGGAAGCTCCTTCGGGATAATCTCTAGTCTCAAGATACCTTTTGATTTCATGGAACCAGGGTTGTTCCACTACTTCTTCGGTATTAATCTCATGACAATGCGCAGGTTCATCCATTCGCTCGATGGTGATTTGGGGAGCCTCGTTATCCCAGTTGAGTTTAAACATGGAAGACATTGTGGCTAGAGCATCTGCTAGCTGATTCTCTTCTCGCGGGAAATGCTCGAAGGTAATTTGCTCGAAATGAGGCAACAATGTCAGGACATGTTCTTTGTATGGGATAAGATTAGGATGCTTGGTATCCCACTCTCCTTTGATTTGACTGATAACCAAAGCCGAGTCCCCAAATACGATCAAAGATTTGATCCCCAAGTCTATAGCGGCCTTGAGACCAAAGATGCAAGCTTCGTACTCAGCCATGTTGTTTGTGCAGCTGAAGCAAAGTCGGGCCGTGAAAGGAGTGTGACAACCTTCCGGAGAAATGAGTACTGCGCCGATACCATTTCCAAGTGCATTTGAAGCACCATCAAAGTACAGGGTCCATCGGGATCCCTTTTCGGGTCCGTCATACGGTCCGTTACTTTCAATGTTGTCCAAATTCATGATGTCCTCGTCCGGGAAGTCAAATCTCATGGGTTGATAATCTTCGATAGCCTGATGAGCCAGATGGTCAGCTAGTACACTCCCTTTTATAGCTTTTTGGGTGGTGTACTGGATGTCATATTCAGTTAGAATCATTTTCCATCTAGCTATCCTCCCAGATAAAGCGGGCTTTTCGAAGATATACTTGATAGGGTCCATTTTGGAAATCAACAAGGTAGTATGAGTCAACATATACTGTCTTAGTCGGAGAGCAGCCCATACCAAAGCGCAGCAAGTTTTCTCGAGCAGTGAGTAGCGAGTCTCACAGTCGGTAAACTTTTTGCTAAGGTAATAAATAGCATGCTCTTTTCGACCAGACTCGTCATGCTGGCCCAAAACACACCCCATTGAGTTATCCAAGACGGTTAGATACATGATCAATGGTCTTCCTTCGACGGGTGGCATCAGAATAGGAGGTTCTAGCAAATACTCCTTGATCTTATCAAAAGCAGCTTGGCAGTCGTCGTTCCATACGACTACCTGATCTTTCTTCAAGAGTTTGAAAATCGGCTCACAGGTAGAAGTCAGATGAGAGATGAATTTGGCGATATAGTTCAAGCGCCCCAAGAATCCTCTAACCTCCTTTTCAGTACGGGGAGCAGGCATCTCTTGTATTGATTTTACTTTTGCTGGATCGACTTCAATGCCTTTGTTGCTTACAATGAATCCCAGGAGTTTACCAGACCTAACTCCAAAAGTGCATTTACTTGGATTCAGCCTGAGCTTGTATTCTTTCAATCTGGCAAACAGCTTTTCTAGATGTTCAAGGTGCTCCTCCTCTGTTTGTGACCGAGCTATCATATCGTCTACGTAAACTTCAATCTCATGATGTATCATATCATGAAACAAAGCTACCATGGCGTGTTGATAAGTTGCCCCTGCGTTCTTCAGCCCGAACGGCATCACCTTGTAACAGAAAGTGCCCCATTGTGTGACAAAAGTTGTTTTCTCCATATCCTCGGGGGCCATTTTGATTTGATTGTAGCCCGATAATCCATCCATGAAGGAAAACACTTTGTGCTGAGCTATATTGTTGATCAAAATGTCAATGTGTGGAAGTGGAAAATCATCTTTGGGGCTGGCCCTATTCAAATCCCGGTAGTCCATACACATCCTGACTTTGCCATCTTTCTTAGGTACTGGCACGATGTTAGCGACCCATTGAGGATAGGACGTAACAGCCAGAAAGCCAGCGTTGAATTGCTTCATCACTTCTGCCTTGATCTTTTTAGACATGTCAGGCCTCATTCGGCGTACTTTTTGCTTGATCGGTGGACAATCCTCTCTTGTGGGGAGACGGTGAACCACGATGTCTGTATCTAAACCCGGCATGTCTTCATAAGACCAAGCAAAGATTTCAACATACTCATTCAACAACTATATCAGGCGTTCCTTGACACTCGAATCCAGATTGGCACCCACTTGTACCTCCTTCCGGTCTTCCTCGGTTCCTAAATTGACAGTTTCCAATGACTCTTCGTGCGGTAAGATGGCCCTTTCCTCTTGCTGTAGAAGTCTGGCTAGTTCCCCTGGTACTTCACAACCTTCGTCATCTTCATATTCGGCCTGATTGACCAGATCTTCAGAGTTATTGAAGGATATAGCAGAATAGTCGCCCATGGAATCCGGAGTGGATGGGTACCTGCATTTGTGAGTGTGGGTGTGTGTAAGGGATAGCCATCCTTAAAAATGCAAAAGGAAAGAAAATGAACACAAGCATTTTATCAAATGAAAAACGTCCAATGAATCATTAAACATGGCATATGGATATGAAAAATAATCAAAACCCTTACAAATGGACCTACATGCCCCGGGCAAGGCATGAGGTGAAAAGATAGTGTACAGATTGCTTGAAAATAAATATTACAGACCAAATAGGAAATGTTTAACAGATAAATTACTGATGAATAAAAGTGATGGGGACAAAGTCTTTTGCCTCCCAGTTGCTCAATCCTCCTTTGACAGTTGGGTAAATCCATTCTTCGATGTTGCTCTCTTTGTCCTCGTCCTCCAAAGCGTTGATTCCATAGGGAGAAATTTTGACTGGCGCTCTTTCAATCTTCGAACGGCGCATAGCTTTCTGGCCTGCGGTAGTGAACCCTAATCCAAATTTGTCGGTCTTATGTGGAATATCAGGCAACTGCCCCCATGCGGAATTCTTCCCTTCCTTTATTGCGGCCCTTGCATCCTCCAGAGATGCCATCCTGGCCATCTGCCTCGGTGTCTCAGCTGCCAACTTTGCCACTGCTATTTTAGGAAGGACTTCTTCTAAATGCTGAAAAGGCGTTTCAATGAATTCCCCTTCAACCTCCACATATCGGAAAGAATTCAAGTGGCTAATCATGTACTCCTCTTCACCGTGGACAGTAATGATCTTTCCCTTGACAGGATACTTCAACATCTGATGTAAGGAGGAGGTGACTGCCCCAGCATGGTGTATCCAAGGCCTACCCAGCAAGCAAGAGTATGACGGACGGATGTCCATCACATAGAAAGTAGATTTAAACACCTCAGTGCCTATCTTGATGGGAATTTCAACCTCTCCATGGACCATTCTCTTCCAACCATCGAAAGCTCTGACAACAATATCACTCGGCTTCAATTCCAACCCTTCACAATCTAGTCGGTCCAAGGCCTTCTTAGGCAATACATTCAGCGACGAACCAGTATCGACCAAGACATGTGCGAGAGTGGTTCCTCGACACTCGACTGAAATGTGCAAAGCATCATTGTGGTTTCTACCTTTAGGAGTTAGGTCGGCATCAGAGAAACCTAATCCATTGTCCGCGGTAAGGCTAGCCACGCAATTTTGAAATTGATCTGCCGAAGTTTCCTGGGGCACATGGGCTGCCTTCAGGAATTTTATCAGGGCTTTAGCGTGCGCTTCCAAGCAAAGTAGTAGTGCCAGCATGGAGATCTTTGAGGGGGTTTGCCCCAGCTGTTCTACCACATCGTAGTCACTCCTTTTGATTATCTTCAAGATCTCATCCATTTCCTTCTTGGAGGTTTCCGGGATGACCAAGGGTTGAGCCCTCGTCCTGACGAGCTCATCTTGGATTCCCTTACCCTTATCAGCAGTGGTAGGAGAGACATTACTAGGAACAACAACATCTTCGATCAGAGGGGTTCTAGCAGAGAGTTTTATTGGTGCAGGGATGACCTTGTCGGCAGATGAGGGTCCAAAGATTGCTCTTGGAGGGGAAATCTCTGGAGAAAATATTCTCCCGCTCCGAGTGATTTTGCTCGTGCCTGCGATGTTACCAATGCTGGCTTCTTCATCATCCGAACTTTCTTCAGTTATTTCGATTTTTTTAATACCATGATAGTAGACGTCACCGCCATAGTTCCATGGTATCGACTTCTCAGAAACATAAGGAACAGGCCCTGGCATTGTTATCTTCAAAGGAACAGATTTCGTAGCTGGTGTAATCTTAACAGGCTTTTTGACGGCCTTGGAAAGATTGGAGTGAATGGTTATGATTGAGACATCTTCAGTATGAACTGGAACAGCAGAAACTTTTTCAAACAAAATTTGTCGACTATCCATAAGGCCTTGGATGCCTTTCTTCAGTAACGGACAATCAAACGGCAGAGAGTAACAACAATAGCAGTCTTCTTTACATCCCGGGAAGATCCTGGCCCTTAACAGATTCAACTTAATGGCTAGCAATGGAGTAGCCATATCATTGACATCAGCAACATACAAATCTTCTTCAATGGCATTGACATTTCGGCCGTGCTTCGGCATGGGTGCAGATATCACATTAGGCTTCTCCGGAGCGTCAAACTCCACCTCCTTCGCCTCTATCAGGTCTTGGATTTTATGCTTGAGTTCCCAACAATCATTGGTGTCGTGCCCAACACTGTCTGAATGGTAGGCGCATTTAGCATTAGCATGATAATGCGGAGAGGACGTATTCACATTCTTTGGTGCCTCCTTGATGGTGGCGAGATTCAACTTTAACAGATGGGGAAGCACCTGCGCTGGAGTCATATTAATAGGGGTGAACTGCCGTTGTGGCCGTTCCACTCGTTGTTGATTTGGTCTGGATTGGTTATAGCGAGGCTGCTCACTTGCAGAGTTTTGAATCATTACGGCCCCCACAGTTGGTCGACGCTCCGTCTTCCCTGCTCTTCTCCGAGAATATACCGCAGCCGTTTCCTTCTTAAAAGGCTTCTTCTCAACACTTGCAGCAACATTCTTCTGAATCTTTCCTGACTTGATGCCAGCCTCTATTCTTTCGCCCGTTAAGATCAAATAGGTAAACCCTGCGGAAGAGTTACCAATCAGATGATTGAAAAATGGCCCAGATAGGGTCCCTAGAAACATATCAACAAGTTCACGGTTGGTTAAGGGTGGCTGCACCCTGCCAGCCAAATCCCTCCATTTTTGTGCATATTCTTTGAATCCTTCGCCTGTTCCTAATGACATACCCTGAAGTTGGGTACGAGTAGGGGCAAGGTCAGAATTATACTGATATTGTTTGTAAAAAGCGGTGGCCAAATCTTCCCAATTTCGGACGCTGGTTCCCTCTAGTTGATAAAACCACTCCAACTGAGCTCCAGAAAGGCTGTCTTGAAAGAAATGAATCCAAAGGTTTTTATCTGCCGTATAGGGTTGGATCTTTCTCACGTAGGACCTGAGATGCATTTTGGGACAGGACAGCCCATCATACCTCACAAACACTGGCACTTTGAATTTTGGGGGTATCACAATCCCGGCGACCAAACCCAAGTCTTCAAAATCCAAACCCGGTACCCTTTGTAATTCCATGGCGGCCAGTCTGTCTTCTAGCCCTTTGTATTTATCCTCAGCTGGAGGGTATTGCTGATCATAATAATCTTCATCCTCTTCGACCTCTTCTTCTTCCGCATCAGACTCGGAAGGTACCGCAGCCCCACCTCCTTTGCTGGTTCCTTCATCAGAAATAGAAGGAAATTCAAGCACTCTCCGAGCTTCTCCGTCAAATCTTCTCCCTAAAGTGGCCACCCCGAGTCTCTTTTTCTTCTTTTTCACTGGGTCTTTATTCCCCAATTGAGTCTTGATATCCTCCTGACCCTTAGCCAAGGTCATCAGGAGTTGCTGGAACTGTGCATTCTGAGCTTGTAGGTCTTTGACTGTTTTCTCGAGATCCATCCTACTGAAATAAACAGCAGACACATAAGGAAACCTGGTGTGAGACCTGCTTATGCACATGATGAATGGTATGCTTATGCATGCAATGCATTCAAGGATTTAGGACATTCAACATTTTTTCAGACAAAGAAGAACGCACGTCATATTGATAAGAAGAAATTTGTTAGTACATAAATGCCCCATGGGCCAAATATTACAAAATAACTTCTCAAGGCAAAAAGACATTGTGCATCCTCTTTGGTGCGATGTAGGTTTTGAGGGCCTCTTGCTCATGGAGTCGGAGGGTAAGCTCTAGAACCTTCTTCTCACTGGCGTAGAAGCTAGCTTCAAAAGTATTCCGTTCCTCCTTGAGCTGAATCCAACTTTTCTGCATTTCCTCCCACGATGTAGGCATGTCAGGATGTAGGATGGTGTAGGGAACCTCTCCTTCCTTGACGGGATCTTTAATCACAGGGAGAACATGAGGATAAGGCATCATCAGACTTTAGGCTCGGGCTCGTACCCACTTGAGATAAGGCTCAAGAGGGATGGAGTTCTTGTGTCCCAGAGTCTTACTATCAACCTTGTTGGGTCTCCCCCAAGCTCTGATGAATCTTTGGCGAAGTCCTTGTGCATCGTTGTCGAAGTCAAAAACTAGGTCAGGAATCAACATGTCATGAGGGCCATCCCTCCGTGCATATCCAAATTGCCTCAAAGCTAGGCAAGGGTTGTAGGTGATACCTCCTCTAATTCCAAGTAAAGGAACATTAGGAAACTCTCCACAACGATCGACGATGATGACATTTTCTCTGGACCGAGAACACCAATGTACATTAGAATGAGTAAGAGTCATCAACCGTTGGGACCACCTCGAGCCTTGGTCATTCTTCAAGACAGATTGTGGAAGGTGTGAAATAAACCACCTTGTAAGGAGAGGAGTACAGCACATGAGAACACCCCTCTTTCTCATTGTTCGTGTGTAAAATGAGTGAAGGATGTCCCCAAGCAACGTTGGTATTGGATTTCTGGACAAAAAGATTTTGACGGCATTGACATCCACCAATTGGTCAGAATTTGGGAATAAGACCAACCCATAGATAAGGAGTGCCACAATCTCTTCAAAGGCTTGTAGGTCCAATGAATTCCAACACTCTTGTGCCTTCTCAAACAAGAATTTTGCTAAGAATCCCTTAACGCCGCTTCTGGTTTCCCAATGCCCCTTGATTTCAGATGGCTGTAGATGTAATGCTCGAGCAACATCTTCAGGCTTTGGTTCCTTTTCCGTACCGTTGAAGGGTAGTTGATTAAGGATAGGAATTCTTAGGAGTTGAGAAAACTCCTCCAAAGTGGGCACCAACTGATAGTCAGGGAAAGTGAAACAGTGGTGAAGAGGGTCAAAGAACTGGAATAGCACTTTCATCATGTCTTCTTCAATGTTGGTGTTGACTAAGCTGAGCAGTCTACCATGTCTTTCACTGAAGGATGAGCTTTCCGGAATTCTTGAAGTGAGCTCCTTGAGTTGAGGAGAGATTCTCACAAGGTTGACTTGGATGGTGTTTCTGCGAGGAATTTCCATGACCTACAAAAAAAAGAACAAAGATGAAGATCCAAACCCTTGAAATGGTTAGTGAATGCATATGATGCTTCATGATGTTTATGATGTATGCACAAAACATATGTACAAGCAAATCACACCAAACCCTAGTTTCAGGCTTGCATGGGGTTTCATAGGTAAGTACCCTCTTGAGTGTAGTTGGCTTAAAAAACTATCCTACAAATAGTAACCGGGTTCTAAGGAGCTCAATATCACTGGATTGTTTTCATTGTTCATTGTTTCGGTTTAGCCACTTAACTAGCGACCAAAATATTCCAAGAAAACAACCCTCAATGAGTGTAGTATCGAGTATCTACCAACTTTGGACTGCACCAAAGCCGGTCATCTCACTACCCCTAATAAAAGGCCAAGATGGTCAAGTAAGGTTCTAGGTCATTAGTGCTTAGTGACATCACTCAGCGGCCCCGTACTCTCCTTGATTGAACTCAAGGGTTACCGGTACTCACAAATATGTCGCACTAATATAGCTATTGCTTCGACCGTGTCGGTATACCCTGCACAGTTTCCACAACGTATTGCTATCTATGAAATGTTTCCCAAAATCCGGGTGTAGGATTGCAAACCCAAACAAGAGAGCCAAAATGTAAAGCAAACAAGACAAACAATTAATCATGCAAGAGGGTGATCTAAGCCCTAAGGTTACTCCACTTTTAAAATTTATCCCCAGCAGAGTCACCAGTTCTGTGATACGGTGGGAGAACTGACTATGGTTTTGCGTTTGTTTTCGCAAATGTTTCGGTTGAGCAAGAGTCGCCACCGACTTTTTATTTTATCCTAAGGAAAGGTTTAAAAAGCACAGCAAAAACCTTTGAGATTTTTCTTGGGTTCGGGGAGTAGATTATAGAAAGGGAAGGTATTAGCACCCTTTCTATCCATGGTTATCCATGGGCTCTTAGGTACTTGCTTAGATCAACTTGCCTTGGTTTTCAATTTTTTGAAATGGTGCTTGGTGTGTGGTTTTGAAAATGCTTTGAAAAAAGATGCCTTGTATAGGCTACCCTTGTAACAATTCTTTACTCGAATGTTTTACAAAAGGTGTTCGTCTTTTTTGAAAAGATGTTCCAAGGTTTTTGAAAGTTTATTTTGAAAGTGTTTGTGAAAGGTGATTTGAAAATAGGCAAGTGTTTTCTTTTGCAAATTGGAAAGTACTTAAGAACCATCTCCCCTAAAGTTCTCAAAGATTTATGCTATGTTTTAACCCTTTTAACAATTTTTCTCCACCATTGTATTTGGTGGACAATCTTGTGTTAGGATGTGAAAGGGACGGGCGCGGGTCATCGTTTAGACCATAATTGCAATAGTGCTAAGTATCTTTGGGCAATTTCTCTTTGAAAAGGGACTTGATCATTTTATGCAACTTTTCAAAAGCGTCATCGAGGGACTATGATCATTTGATTGTTTGTTTTACCCAAAGAAACCTAACATACAATATGGCCCATTATTGAAGGCAACAAGTGGAATACCCTAGGGGTGCAAGTGTGATAAGTGTTGTCCATATTCATGCTTGATTATCTTGAAATTAGGTCAAACTATTTTGTTCTTTTTATTTGCATACAAACCCTAATTCTAGCATGGTATATTTTAGAAAGCGTTAAAGTGCGAAAAGTAAATTTCCTACACTATTACAACACAATATGGGAAGGGGGGTACAAATGTTCAAATGGGGGATATTTAGACAAGAAATTAAAACCTAGCTATTACATCAATTTTGGAATATTTACAAGATAATTGATTGCATAAATTAAATGGAAAATAAAATAAAGATGCAAAATGTAAAAAGGGTTTTTATATGTATGAAAAAAAAGAGTATTATTTATGTCAAATAAATAAAAAGTATTATTTTTGGAGTTTTTGTATTTTAAGGGTAAAACCCTAATTTCATTAAATAAGTATATTAACTATTTAATATGTATAATATTTAATAACTATATGCAAAAATAAGATAAAATGGAGTATATTTATAAAAAGTATTTTTTGAAGTCAAATATTAATAAAAGAAAAATATGTATGTATTTTGGTATTTTTTGCCCTAAGTATATTAATATATATATATATATATATATATATATATATATATATATATATATATATATATATATATATATATATATATATATATATATATATATATATATATATATATATATATATATATATATATATATATATATATATATATATATATATATATATATATATATATATATATATATATATATATATATATATATATATATATATATATATATATAAATAATAATATATATCTTTATTATTTACTAAATAAATATTATATATACAAAAAAAATAATAATTAATATTTATGAAAAAAGTATATTTTATATAAAATATTTTAAGAAGATAAAACAAAATAAAAAATGAAAATAAAATGGTGTTTACATTATTTTCCTATTTATTCTAAATAATATGTTTTTGCACTTATTTACATACAAATAGCAATATAACTAAATAAATGCCTAAAAATATAAAAATGGTGTAAAAATATTTTTTATGTTTTTTAATATGATTAGCAAAAATAAATAAGCCAGGATAAAAAAAGAAAAATCAAAAAATCATGCAAATACACAAAATGGGCCTGGGGGGTATGAAAGCAAATATATGGTGTGAAAAGAAAAATCAAAACAGGCCCAGCCCACGTGGCTTCTTCTTCAACCTTCAGACAGCAAAAACATTCAAAAAAACGTGCGCCTGAACCTCCATTCAAACACCTGGATTCTTTGATCCTTTGCACAAACTCAAAACATAAGAAATGTTAAGCATTGAATCACGATTCTAAATATATAAAGAACTCATCCTAACTCTCAGAAATGAGAGAGAATTTTGACATTCCCAAATCCTGACCTAACTTTTCTTCCATATTCAAACCTTAAATTCTCACATCTCAAGCAAAATAAATGAAAAGTAAAAGCATGTACAGATTCAGGGGCATGAGTAGAGCATTTCTTATTCACAAACTTAGAGCTAATGATGCCTAGACTAAGAGTTAGAAGTTCAAGAAGATACCTGTTCAGTTGAAGTTCTATCTGGAAATGGGGGAGCTTTCAGAGCAAGATGATGATCTGTATAGCTTGCCTGAAGTGTGGTGATGCTATTCCAATGCTTACTTTGCTTTGAAACACCTTGAATCGAGCTATGGACCTCCAACTGTAAAACAAGAAAGTGAAAATGGTGGAACTGGTTAGAGGAATTACAGGTCGTGTTTTATGTTTTGGTTAGCTTCAAATGATGCTTGGCAATGTGTTTGATGAGCTTTGAGCAAGAAATCATGAAAGGAATGAGAGATGGGATCCAATCTGCAGACCCTGCCCTGTTTCTGCAGTTTGAGAGTGATTCTGGGAATGGGAGTGTTTGAGACCTCGTTTGCTTGTGTTCTAGCTTGGGTAGGATGATTAGAAGGTGTACAAAATAATTGCTTAAGTGTTCTAATGCTGAGATCAAAGTTGTGTGATGTTATGATGTGTTTCTTAACACTTAAGCAAACAAAAGCCACTTGAGTTTCTAGGCAAGTAGAGGCCCCCTAAACATGCTGCTAACCTTGTCTTGATCAGTGTGTTTTGCTCATAATCTTGTGCCAATTAGATTTCATCTGTACTTGTGGATTTGCAACTTTGACATAAAGCTTGCTTTTGCAAAAATGGCTATTTCACTTTTTCCATTTATGGCCTAATCCAACATGTAATGCTAAAACTCATGAAACAAGACCTTAGCACAATGAACATGCATTAAATTATGGAGTGTTGGATGGTTTAAGGGCCTGTAATCAAGTGGCATGCTGGTTTGAGAAATTTGCACAAGTTATGAAAATGTACATGGCCATGAATCAAAATGACTTTTTGCCATATTGCAAAATTCGATTCTCTCAAGTTATGAGGTTGTTTGATGAGTTCTTGGACATTTTGGAAAGCTTGGAATGTGTACTACAATCCATATTTGAAATGAAAATTGAAATTCCAAGTGGAAGTATGTGAAAAATGGTCTTGAAGTTAGGTAGAAAACCTTGCCAAAATAGGTTAAAATTTCACTAAGTTAAGAATGGTTTAGTACCCTTATTCCAAAAATCATAACTTGAGATACAAGCCTCATTTGGGAAAACTTTGTAAATCAAAGTTATAGACTATGCAACAAGCTACAACTTTCATGTTTTGACTTTTGTTTGAATCCAAATGAATCTTGGTGATAAAGTGAGGCAAAGTTGGGAAACAATTAGGGTTTTTCATAACTTAGAAAAATTCTTAAGTTATGAAAAATTCTCATTTCTAACCCTAATTTGCATTTTTTTGATTTCTTGATGAACAAGTTTCATGATTTGGCATGTTTTGATGAAAAATGAATCTTGACTCTTGATTTTGACCAAAAAGTCAAAGTTTGACTTTTCAGTATACAGTCAAAATTGATCAATTGATTGGGAAATTCAACTGTCAATTTTGTGCACTTGGGATCTTTTGAGCTTGTTGAGCATGTCAAGATAATTAAATGGGGTCCTTGAGTCCATATGTGAGCTTGGTTTGCCATTGGCTAGGTCAAACAGTCAAAAATTGCCTTTGTGCAGTCAAAACCCTAAAAATGACCATTTTGCCCTTTTGGTGATCTGATCAAATTTCTTGTGGAATTGTGATCCAAACTTGACCAAATGGTTCATATGAGTTCATAATGTTGATGTGGGTCAATTTTCATGAAATTTGACTGTCAATTGGCCACAGTTGACTTTTTCCCCAATACAGCTGATTTCTAGGTCAACTGTGCAATTGACTGGGCAAAACTTGGAATCAAGACTTGAAACTTGATGTGGATAAACTTGGGAGTTCAATATGAAGCAAGAAAGTCATCTTAGGCAATTTAAGTCAAAACATCTTTGTGCAAACACAAACCCTAATTTGGGTCAACAGTGCAAGGAGAAGTCTTGAGCAGATGGAACCCTAACTGGATCTTGATCTCCAAGGGCTTGGTGATGAGAAATGTTGAGAAAATGGGAGGGAAAATTTTGGGGTACAACAGAATCCTCTACCCGGATTTGGGAAACATTCATAGGTAAATAGCAATACGTTGTGGAAACTGTGCGGGGTATACCGACATGGTCTAAGCAATATCTATATTAGTGCGACATATTTGTGGGTACCGGTAGCCTTTGAGTCAATCAAAGAGAATACGGGGCCGCTGAGTGATGTCATGAAGCACTACTGGACTTTTAGAACCCTTAGTTGACCAACTTGGCCTTTTAGGATATAGTGAGATGACCGGCTTTGGCGCAGTCCGAAGTTGGTAGATACTCGATACTACACTCATTGAGGGTTGTTTTCTTGGAATATTTCGGTCGCCAGTAAAGTGGCTAAACTAAAATAATGAACATAGAAAACAACCCGGTGATATTGAGCTCCTTAGAACCCGGTTACTATTTCTAGGACAGGTTGAGCCAACTAAACTTCAAGAGGGTACTTACCTATGAAACCCAATGCAAGCCTAAACTAGGAACTTGTGTGATTTGTTTGTACATATACTTGTGCATAACATCATAACATCATGAAGCATCATATGCATCCACTAACCATTTCAAGGATTTTTGATTTTCATCTTTGTTCCTGTTTTATAGGAAATGGATTCACTTCGCAGGAAAACTATCCAAGTCAACCTTGTAAGAATTCCTCCTCAACTCAAGGAGCTAGCTTCAAGGATTCCTAGGAATTCTCCATTCACCGAGAGGCATGGTCGTCTTCTCAACTTAGTCAACACCAACACTGAGGAAGACATGGTGAAGGTTCTCTTCCAGTTCTTTGACCCCATACACCACTGCTTTACATTTCCTGACTACCAACTTGTGCCTACTTTGGAGGAATTTTCTCAACTCTTGAGGATTCCTATTCTCAATCAACTACCCTTCAACGGTACGGAAAGAGATCCATAGCCTGAAGATGTTGCTCAAGCCCTACACTTGCAACCATCTGATGTCATAGGCCATTGGGAAACTAGAAGTGGTGTCAAGGGTTTCTTGGAAAAGTTTCTATTTGAGAAGGCCCAAAGCTGCTAGAATTCATTGGACTTACAAGCTTTTGAGGAGATTGTAGCTCTTCTCATCTATGGGATGGTCTTGTTCCCTAACCCTGACCAACTCATAGATGTCAGTGCTGTCAAAATCTTCATGGCTCGCAACCCGGTGCCTACATTACTTGGGGATATCCTCCACTCTTTTCCCACTCGAACAATGAGCAAAAGAGGTGCTCTCATGTGTTGCACTCCTCTACTGGAAAGATGGTTTATTTCTCATCTTCCCCAATCAGTTTTGAAGAATGAGCAAGGTTTGAGGTGGTCACAATGGTTGATGACCCTTACACATTCAGATATTCATTGGTGTTCTTGATCAAAAGAGAATGACATCATCATTGACCGTTGTGGGGAGTTCCCTAATGTCCCTCTACTTGGCATTATGGGAGGCATTACCTACAACCCTTGCTTTGCTCTGAGACAGTTTGGGTATGCCCGAAGGGATGGCCCATATGACATGCTGATTCCAGACTTGGTTATTGACTTCGACAACGACGATCAAGGACTTCGACAAAGGTTCGTCCGAGCTTGGAGGATGCCCAACAAGGTAGACAGTAAGACCTTGGGACACAAGAATTCCATCCCTCTTGAGCCTTACCTCAAGTGGGTTCGAACCCGCGCCCAAAGTCTTATGATGCCTTACCCCGATATTCTACCTGTGATTATAGAGCCTGTTATGGAAGGAGAGGTTCCATACACCCTCCTACATCCTGACATGCCAACATCACTTGAAGATCTACAAAGGAGTTGGATACAGCTCAAGGGAGAGCGCGACACTTTCGAAGCCCAATTCTACGCAAGCGAGAAGAAGGTTTTGGAACTCACTCATCAACTTCACGAAGAGCAGACTCTCAACACCTACATTGCACCAAAAAGGATGCGCAACATCTTTTTACCTTAGAATTTTGTATTATTTTTCCCATGGGGAATTGATGTACTAATAAAGTCTATCTTATTAATATGACGTGTTTTCCTTTTTTGTTTAAAACAAATTTGAATTTCTAAATCCTTGAATGCATTACATGAATACATATCATTCATCATATGCATAAGCAGGTCTTCACACCAAGTTTCCTCATCTCTCTGCTGTTTATTTCAGCAAGATGGATATTGAACAGACGGTCAAAGACTTACAAGCTCAGAATTCACAGTTTCAACAGCTACTTCTGACCTTGGCCAAGGGGCAGGAGGAGCTCAATACCTTTCTAGAGAAGGAAAAAGAGAAAAAGAAAAAGAAGAGAGCTGGTGTGGCTACCTTGGGCAGAATATTTGAAGGTCAAGCCAGAAGGGTCCTGGATTTCCCCTCAACATTTGATGAAGGGGTAGGAAAAGGAAAAGGAGCTGTAGTACCATCTGATTCTGAGGAAGAAGAAGAAGAAGAAGAGGACGAGGAATATTCTGAATAGCAGTATCCTCTTGCAGATGATAAATACAAAAACTTGGAAGAACGTCTGGCAGCTATGGAGGTACAGAGAGTGCCTGGGCTGGATTTTGAGGAACTAGGGCTGGTTTCTGGAATTGTAATCCCTCCTAAATTTAAAGTACCTCTGTTTGCTAAGTACGATGGGGTGTCTTGCCCAAAGATGCACCTACGATCTTAGGTCAGAAGAATTCAACCACATTCTTCTGACAAGGACCTGTGGGTCCACTTTTTCCAGGACAGTCTTTTAGGAACGCATCTGGATTGGTTCTACCAGTTGGAAAGGTTTGATGTGCATAATTGGGAGGATTTGGCGGCCGCCTTCTACAAGCAGTATCAATACAATACGGACTTAGCACCAACCCGTACTCAATTACAGAGTATGGGCATGGTCTCAAATGAAGGTTTCAAAGAGTATGCCCAGAAATGGAGAGACTTGGCGGGACAAGTACAAACACCTTTATCTGAAAGAGAGCTTGTGGATATGTTCTTGGGTACACTGTCAGACCCCTTTTTCAATCACCAGATTGGAAGTTCGTCTGCGGGGTTCACCGAGTTGATTCTAACTGGTGAGAGAGTTGAAGCCGGCATAAAAAGCAGGAAAATTCAAAAAGATGCATCTGCTTCCGCTGCCATCAAAAAGATTTTTCCAGCAAAGAAGGAAGTATCAGCTGTCTACTCTCAAAGAGGTCAAGGAAGAGTTGAGCGTCGGCCAGCGGTGGGGGTCGTAATGATTCAGAAGTCTGTAGCTGATCAGCCCAGAAACAATCAACCAAGAACCAACCAAGTAAGGGTGGAAAGGCCTGTACGGCAATTCACCCAGATAAACATGACTCCTGCTCAGGTTCTACCCCATCTCTTGAAGTTAAACCTTGCAAGTCTGAAAAAGGCCTCGAAGAATCCGAATACAGCTTCTCCTTACTACCATTCAAACGCCAAGTGTGCTTATCATTCATGGAGTATAGGGCACGACACCAACAATTGTTGGGCCCTCAAGAATAAGATTCAGGATTTGATAGACGCTAAAGAAGTTGAATTCGACGCCCCTGAAAAGCCGAATGTAATCTTTGCTCCAATGCCAAAGCATGGCCACAATGTCCATGTTGTTGAAGAAGATCTTTTTGTTGCTACTGTTGATGATTTGATAACTCTGTTACCGATAATCAAGTTGAATTTGCTGAAGGCTGGGATTTTCCCAGGTTGTGAAGAAGATTGCTGCCTTTGTTCATCCTTACCAACCGACTGTCCATTGTTGAAGTTAGGCATCCAGCGCCTAATGGATAACCAAGAAATCCTTTTTGAAAAGACTCCTGTTACATCGACTCCTGTCAATGATGTTTCAATAATAACCATATCCGCCAATCTTTCCAAGGTCTCCAAAAGACCTGTTAAGATTACATCCACTCTGAAGACTACACCTTTGAAGATAACCATGCACAGGCCTGTCCCGTACAAGTCCGACAAATCAGTACTGTGGAACTATGTGGAGAAATCTACTATCACGGTATTAAACAAATTGAATCAACTGAAGAAAGTTCTGATGAAGAGACTTCCAACATTGGAAACATTGCTGGGACGAGCAAAATCACCCGCAGTGGAAGAATTTTCTCTCCAGAGATTGCGCCTCCAAAGGAAATCTTTGGACCCTCAGCTGCTCCTAAGGTTATTCCTGTACCGGTCAACATATCTGCAAGAACTCCAATTATTGAAGAAGTTGTAACTCCTGTGGTTGTCCCCTCTGCTGCTGATGATGATAGAGGGAAAGGGATCCAATAAGAGCCCGTCAGGACGAGGGCTCAGCCATTAGTCATCCTTGAAACCTCTCAAAAAGAAATGGGAGAGATTTTGAAAATAATCAAGAAAAGCGATTATGATGTTGTGGAATAACTGGGGCAAATCCCCTCAAAGATCTCTATGTTGGCACTGCTGCTTTATTCAGAAGCTCATGCTAAAGCTTTAATAAGATTCTTGAAGACGACCCATGTGCTACAGGAAACCTCCGCGGATCAGTTCCAGGAATGTGTAGCTAGCTTAACAGCTGACAATGGTCTAGGATTCTCCGATGCAGACTTGACCTCCAAAGGGAGAAAACATAATGACGCTTTGCATGTTTCGGTGGATTGCAGAGGGACTACTCTAGCACACGTACTGGTAGACACTGGTTCACCGCTGAACGTCTTGCCAAAGAAAGCCTTGGATAGGTTGGATTATGAAGGCCTAACCCTGAAACCCAGCAACATCATTGTCAGAGCTTTTGATGGTTCTAAGAGGATGGTCCACGGGGAGGTGGACATCCCGATTAAAGTGGGAACTGAAACTTTCAAATCCATAATCTACGTGATGGACATCCGTCCTTCCTATTCTTGCTTGTTGGGAAGACCCTGGATTCACAATGTTGGAGCCGTCACTTCTACTCTGCATCAAATGCTCAAGTACCATGTCCAAGGGAAAATCATAACTGTTCACGACGAAGACGAATACATGATTAGCCATCTTAATTCTTTCCGCTATGTTGAATTGGATGGCGAATTCATCGAAACCCCTTTTCAGCATTTTGAAGAGGTAGCTCAGGAGATTGCGGTAACCAAGACAGTGTCTTATGTACCCACGATTACCAGACCTCCGCCTCGGATGTCGTCTCTCAAATATGCCAAGGCTGTGATTGAAGAAGGAGGAAGCACAATTTGGGGGCAACTTCCAGACTTTCCTTTTAAATCAGATAAATTCGGCTTGGGGTTCACTTCTTCTGCTCAAAAGGTTGTATGTCGCTCCCGTGCTGGAGGGCCACCAGTGAAGATCACCCATCATGGAGTCAATGCTTTGGAGGATAGTGAAGAGGAGAGCAACTTTGAAGGCTGGATTTTCCCTACTGTTGACGGAGGACTGTGCAACTGGGAAGCAAAAGACTTTGTTCCGATTACTTTCATACCGCAGTAATTTATCTTTCAAACATTTCTGTTGGTTTGTAATAATTCTCAAACAATCCGTACACTTTTAACCTATGTGCCTTACCCGAGGCATATAGGTCCATTTGTAAGGGTTTGATTTTTCATCTTCATATGCCATTTTAATGAATCATGGATGTTTTCACATATAAACTTTTGTGTTCATTGTCTTTCTTTTTACATTTTATTTGTTTAAAGGTGGCTATCCCTTACACACACCCACACTTACAAATTCATGTACCCTTCCATTCCGGATTCCATGGGTAACAATTCTGTTATGGCCTTCAGTGACTCTAAAGATCTGGTCCACCACGCCGAATACGAAGGTGAGGAAGATTATGAGGTGCCAGGAGAATTGGCTAGACTGCTACAACAGGAGAAAGGGTTATTCTACCTCATGAGGAGCTGTTAGAGACAATCAACTTGGGTACTGAGGAAGACAGAAAGGAAGTCAGAGTGGGTGCCAACCTAGAGCCAAGTGTCAAAGAGCGCTTAATTCAGCTATTACATGAATATGTTGAGATCTTCGCCTGGTCATACAAAGACATGTCGGGACTCGATACAGACATTGTGGTACACCATCTACCCACAAGAGAAGATTGTCCACCAGTTAAACAGAAAGTCCGTCGCATGAGGCCCGACATGTCCGAAAAGATCAAAGCAGAAGTTATGAAGCAGTTTAATGCTGGATTTCTTGTTGTTACTTCCTATCCATAATGGGTTGCTAACATTGTGCCCGTGCCTAAGAAGGACGGCAAAGTGAGAATGTGCGTGGAATACAGAGACTTAAACAGGGTCAGCCCTAAAGATGACTTTCCACTACCGCACATTGACATCTTGGTTGACAATACAGCTCAGCACAAAGTATTTTCTTTCATGGACGGATTCTCAGGCTATAACCAGATCAAAATGGCCCCTGAGGACATGGAGAAAACTACTTTTGTTACACAGTGGACTATGTTCTGCTACAAAGTGATGCCATTCGGACTGAAGAATTCCGGGGTAACCTATCAACGCGCCATGGTAGCTTTGTTTCATGATATGATACATCATGAGATAGAGGTCTATGTAGATGACATGATAGCCCGATCACAAACGAAAGAAGAACACCTCGACCATTTGCAAAAGCTATTTGTCAGGTTGAAGGAGTACAAGCTCAGACTGAACCCTAACAAGTGCACTTTCAGAGTCCAGTCCGGTAAAATCTTGGGTTTCATTGTCAGCAACAAGGGCATCGAGGTTGATCCTGCCAAAGTCAAAGCTATACGAGAAATGCCTGCTCCTAGCACTGAGAAGGAGGTCAGAGGTTTCTTGGGACGCCTAAACTACATTGCAAGGTTCATTTCTCACCTAACATCTACCTGTGAGCCAATCTTCAAGCTGTTGAAGAAAGATCAGGTAGTTAAATGGAATGATGACTGTCAAATTGCTTTCGATAAAATCAAGGAGTATTTGCTAGAACCTCCTATCTTGATGCCACCCGTTGAAGGAAGACTGTTAATCATGTATCTGACCTTCCTAGAGAATTCAATGGGGTGCGTACTGGGCCAACATGACGAGTCTGGCCGAAAAAAGCATGCCATTTATTACCTTAGCAAAAAGTTTACCGATTGTGAGACCCGATACTCACTGCTCGAGAAAACTTACTGCGCTTTGGTATGGGCTGCTCGCCAACTAAGGCAGTATATGTTGACTCATACCACTTTGTTGATATCTAAGATGGATCCGATAAAGTACATCTTCGAGAAACCTGCTCTATCTGGAAGAATAGCTAGATGGCAGATGATCCTGACAAAATACGATATACAGTACACGACCCAAAAATATATAAAGGGGAGTGTGCTAGCCGATCATCTGGCCCATCAAGCTGTCAAAGATTACCAATCCATGAGGTTCGACTTCCCTGATGAAAACATCATGACATTAGACAACATTGAAGGTATCAGGCCATATGACGGACCTGAACAAGGATCCCGATGGACCCTGTACTTTGATGGTGCCTCAAATGCACTTGGCAACGGTATCAGCGTGGTACTCATCTCTCCAGAAGGTTGCCATACTCCTTTCACAGCCAGACTTTGCTTCAACTGTACGAACAACATGGCAGAGTATGAAGCTTGCATCTTTGGACTCAAGGCTGTCATAGACTTGGGAATCAAATCCTTAAATGTGTTTGGGGACTCAGCTTTGGTCATCAGTCAGATCAAAGGAGATTGGGATACTAAACATCCGAACCTCATCCCTTATAAAGAACATGTCCTGACATTGTTACCACATTTCGAGCAGATTACCTTTGAGCACTTCCCGCGAGAAGAAAATCAGCTAGCAGATGCTCTAGCTACAATGTCATCCATGTTTTAACTTAACTGGGATATGAGGCTCCCCAAATAACAATTGAGCGGATGGACGAACCTGCACATTGTCACGAGATTAATACCGAAGAAGTAGTGGACCGACCTTGGTTTCATGAAGTCAAAAGGTATCTTAAGGCTCAAGAATATCCTGAAGGAGCTTCAGT
This sequence comes from Vicia faba, assembly GCA_948472305.1. Lineage (NCBI taxonomy): Eukaryota > Viridiplantae > Streptophyta > Magnoliopsida > Fabales > Fabaceae > Vicia > Vicia faba. Next base: position 323,947,331 of record OX451738.1, on the reverse strand, counting down.
CAACGACAAAAAGTTCTTAAGGAGATTCTCAGCTAAGTTCTTCTTGAGAAATGGTATCCTGTACAAGCGCAATCATGATTGCATTCTGCTCCGTTGTGTGGACAAGATTGAAGCTGAACAGATCATGGATGAATTGCACAATGGTACCTTTGGCACTCACTCTAGCGGATACACGATGGCTAAGAAGATTCTGCGGGCAGGCTATTACTGGTCTACCATGGAAGCTGACTGCCATCAACATTCCAGGACTTGTCACAAATGTCAAATCTATGCGGACAAGGTATATATACCTCCAATTCCCCTCAATGTCTTGACAGCTCCTTGGCCATTCGCTGTATGGGGAATCGACATGATTGGAGAGATCAAGCCTACAGCATCCAATGGACACTGCTTTATTCAAGTGGCCATTGATTACTTCACCAAATGGGTCAAAGCAGCTTCCTTCGCATCCGTCACAAAGAATGTTGTTTCCCGCTTCATCAAGCAGAACCTCATTTTCCGGTACGGCATCCCCGAAAGGATCATCACTGATAATAGTACAAACCTTAACAATACTATGATCACCGCCTTGTGCAAGCAGTTCCAGATTTAACATCACAATTCATCTCCCTATCGGCCAAAGATGAACGGTGTTGTCGAAGCTGCAAACAAAAATATCAAGAACATCATACAAAAGATGACAGTCACCTACAAGGACTGGCATGAGATGCTACCGTTTGCTCTTCACGGGTACCGTACCACGGCACGCACATCAACTGGGGCAACACCCTATTCTTTGGTATACGGCATGGAAGTTGTTTTGCCTATCGAGGTTCAGATTCCCTCCTTGAGAATCATGAAGGATGTTGGTTTGAGTGAAGACGATTGGATTCAGACCTGGTTTGATCAGCTAAACTTGATTGATGAGAAGCGACTTACTACTGTTTGCCATGGTCAGACGTATCAAAAGCGGATGATCAAGGCTTTAAAACAGAAATTCAGGCGCCAGACATATCAAGTCGGGGATCTTGTAATCAAGTGGATCATCTTGCCGCAAAGTGATCCCAGGGGCAAATGGACTCCTACCTACGAAGGACCATTTGTAATCAAGAACATCTTTTCTTGTGGGGTAATGATTTTAACCACCATGGACGGCGATGATTTGCCGCACCCTGCGAACGCAGATATAGTCAAAAAATACTACGCATAAATGACACGCTAGGTTGACACACCTAGGAAAAAAAAGGGCATCCCGGTGAATCGAAAACCCGAAAGGGCGGTTCAGGCAAAAATTGGGGATAAACAAAAAAATCTGTACACCCGGCAAGTTGAAAACCCGAAAGGGCGACTTGGGAAAAAAAGGTTTCTCGGTGGATTGAAAACCCGAAAGGGCAGTCCAGGCAAAAGCTAGGGAATTAAAGCGTATGACTATGTCTCGTCGGATCACTTTAAGGACAATCTCTTCACAGACAAGCTCCGGGCTTCTGATCAACTCAATCATCTTCGGACGAAGCAATGAATGGACAATATATTCAGAGTTACGAAGGCTATAACAGAATGGGAACCCCATGGAATTTTTACACATAGCCATCTTTCTTTGTATAAATTTTTCTCATTTTTTATGACAACATTCTCTTACTAGGATGTATGTCTCCTTTGTACAAAATACTTACACAAAGTTAATACAAAGATACTTCAAAGTGCAGAAAACTATTTGCCTTTTCTTCTTTTTTACACTTGTGTTTTATTTGAAACGTCCGTTGATTTATTAATGAGCATATGCATTTGAATATAATCACTATTTACAAATAAACAAAATGGGAAAGAATAATTACCGACAAGTTGAAAGTATAAGAAAACGTCTTTAGGCTATTCCAAGAGAAATCCCCTACAGTACATCACCTAGATCCCGAGCGGAGCTAAAACCTTGAAGTGCATATCCCCAGCGGAGTTATAATTTCAAACCCTTAATTCCCATCAGAGTTAAGTTTTCAAACTCCCAATCCCCAGCGGAGCAAAAACTATGAATTACAGACCCTCGGCGGAGATGAAACCTTCTTCCCCAGTCGAGTCAAATTTCTAACTATCAATCCCTAGCGAGAACCATCCAGTTTCCCCCAAATTCCCCAGCAAGTTGTCTTAAAGTATGAGAATTAACCAGATAACAGTTAACTTTTATCCCCAACCTAGGATAACTCCCCAGTAGAGTGGCATACAACCCAAACTCCTGAACTTTTTCCAAACAGGAATAAGCTTTTTCCCCCAGAGTCTTGAACTTACTCTCCAGCAGTAAGCCTTCTTCCCCACAGAGTTTTTACTCCCCAACAGAATGAAGACTCTCATTCTTGATTCCCCATTGAAGTTGTCAGAGTCTTCATTACTCCCCTGCATGAGTTTGCCAAAATTTTATTCCCCTGCAGATTGAAGATTCTCATTCTTATTTCCCCGTAGAAATCATCAGAATTTTCCCTATTCCCAGCCGAGTAGGGATTCCTTGTGTGTACCCCTAGTAGAAGTCATCAAAGTTCTCTGGATTTCCCAAGCAGATTTCTCAAGCAGTTTGACATTACTCTCACAACAGATTTTGTACCCCAAAATTTGCCCTCTCATTTTATCAAGATTTTCCTCACAAGACTCTTTGGACTCAAGACCAGATTAGGGTTTACTCAGCTCAAGACATTTCCTTGCACTGTTGACCTGAAATTAGGATTTGAGTTTGCACAGGTATTTTTGGACTTCCAATGCCTCATATGACTTTCATACTTCATGTTAGACCTATAATATTTCCCATACCAAGTTTCAAGCCTTGAATCACATTTTTGCCCAGTCAATTGGACAGTTGACCTAAAAATCAGCTATATTGGGGAAAAAGTCAACCATGGCCAATTTACAGTCAAACCTCATAATTTTTGATCCACATCAAAATTATAGACCCCTATGAACCATTTGATCAAGTTTGGACCACAACTCCTCAAGAAATTTGATCAGATCATCAAAAGGGCAAAATGGTCAAATTTAGGGTTTTGACTGGAGAAAGGCAATTTCTGATTTTTTTTTTACCTAGCCAATGGAAAATTGGGTTCAAGCATGATTTCAATGACTCAATGGCACCATCTTGGCCTAATCACAAGGTTCAAAAGATCTCAAATGCATTGGATTGACAGATGAATTTTCCAATCAACTACTGAAAAATCAATTGTACACAGAAAAGTCAAACTTTGACTTTTTGGTCAAAATCAAGTGCCAAGGGTCATATTTCATCAAGATGTGTCAAAATATGAAACTTGTTCACCAAGAAACCTAATTTTGAAAATTAGGGTTTAAGTTTGAAATTTTTCATAACTTAGAAATTTTCTAAGTTATGAAAATTTCTTATTATTTCCCAACTTTTCCCAACTTTTTCACCATGATGAATTTGGATTAAAACAAAACTTCCAACATGAAAGTTGTAGTCCTCCACAAAATTTACAACTTTGATTCACAAAGTTTTCCCAAAAGATGCTTAGATCTCAAGTTATGATTTTGTGAATAGGGGTCCAAAAACTTTTTAACTTAGTGAAATCTTGCCCTAGTTTAGGCAGATTTTTTACCCAACTTCATGGCAACTTTTCACCTAGTTCCAAGAGGAATATCAAAATGCATTTCAAAGATGGATTGTATAGAATGTTACAAGCTTTCCAAAATGTCCAAGAACTCTCCAAGATCAGTTATGGTTAGGGAGAATCGAAGAAAAGAAAATGGCAATTTCTCACTTTTGTCCATAGCATTTTTTACAATGGTTCAAGTTGCAAATCTGTCCTAAGCATGCTTGTAATTGGTTTACAGGTTCTAATCCCTTCTACACTCCTTAATTTAATGCAAATACATTGGACAATGGCTTTGTTCTGAGCTTTGGAGCTTTGTACAAGGAATTATTCCAAAAATGGCATAAAGGTTACATTGCTACTTTGATAAAGCATACTTTTAGCAACTTTGTTTATCTTGAGCCATGGACCTAATCACTTGCTGCAAACAAAGTCCACAAATATCAGGCAAAGTTCACCAACTATGTGCAGCTAAGGAACAGGCCTGTACAGGCTTTGAGCATTGTCATCTCACCTTTTCTTCAAAAACAAGCCAACTTGCAAAAGTCAATACAACTCTTGTATCTGATAAAACCAAGACTAAGCATCATTTCACACAAGTTCAGAACATTGTTGCAAGCCTAAAGCACGATTTTCTAAGCTCTCAAACACCCCAAAACACAAAAACACCAAGTTCCTTCCCAAACAGGGCATCATCTGCAGAACTCAAGCCATTTTGAAATTGGCTCGTGCGTTTCCTCTTTCAACCCTTCAAACACATTCCCTACAACACACCTGAACTATTCAGGCCCCTGTCCAGCAACTGTGAGCTCATTTTCACACTTCACCATTTTCTTTTTGAAGCTTTGCAGGTTGACTTCTATAGGATAATTCAGACATCTACAAAGCAAGCTAAGCATTGGGAAAGGTTGAGGGAACTTCAAGCAAGCTTACACGACCTTCAGGCCTCACTCAAAACTCCTACATTGCCATATCCAAACTCAACTGAATAAGGTATTTGTTAAGTTTCTATCTCTCTATTTAGGCATCATTAAGCTTAGGTTTGTGAAGCAAAAATGTAGTCTTTAAGTTGCTTGAGCTGTACATATGCTTAGATTCCATTTATATTAACTGAGTTAGGAGTATTTGATAGTTGAAGTTGTTGAAAAAACTAGGTCAGAAATTAGGGCCATTAAAATTCTCTCTGTTCTTTGAGAGTTAGGTCAAGTTCTTTATATCATTGGAATCGTGTGATGATGAGCTACATTTTTCATGTTATAAGTTTTTGATTTTATGCAAGCATGAGCAAGAACAGGATTTGTATAACAGAAGCGCGCGCGTGGTGTCTCAAGGTCTGGGATGAAGTGTTTCTGGGCCAAGGAGCTTGGGCTTGTTTCTTTTGACACCCCCCTTTTACTTTTTGCACCCCCCTGATCATTTTCTTTTATTTTTTATATTTTCTTGTACAATTTAAATTTTCTGACTTTATTTATTTTTTCTGAACATTTAAAATCATAAAAATATTTTCTTAAATTTTTGCATTTTTATTTTATTATTTTTAGGGCATAAAAATAATTTATTAGGTTTATAAAACTTATTTTCTAAAATAAAACTTGTAAATAATATTTAAATACTTAAATATTTTATTTTTATTATTTATACACTTAAAATAATATTCTCATACAATATGCAATTTTTAATATTTTGTATATATTATTATTATTTTTTTCTTGAACAAAAAAATGAATAAAATAAATAATATAGACTATTTTCTATTAAATCAAAAATTAGGGTTTTCACCCTTTCAAAAATAATCATTTTATTTTCTTATTTTTAAGACATAAATAAATTTATTTTCTCATACATAAAATTAATACAAAAAACATTTCTTGCATATTTAAGTATTTGCTTACTTATTTATTTGTACAAGAATTCAATTTGGTTGTAATAGTTTTAGGGTTTTATTTTGAGCAATATCCCCTATTCAAAACTTGTATCCCCCTCCCCATAATATTGTTGTAATAGTCTAGATTTACTTTTACGCATTTTATTGCTTTCATATACCATGATAGTAAACTAGGGTTTTGTATGCAAAGACCAAAAATCAAACAAATAGCATGACTTAATACAAGACAAAATATGCATGAAAAATGACAACACCTTGCACACAAGCACCCCTAGGGTTTCATCCACTTTGTTTCCTTAAAACATGGCCATGGTATGCATGCTAGGTATCTTGGCAAAACAAAATCAATCAAAACAAAAAGATCATAGTCCCTCGATGACGCTATCTTGGTTGCCTAAAAACAAATGATCTTAGTCCCTAAGACTTGCTAAGATACTTGGCACCATTGCTATCATGATCATACGATGACCCACGCCCGTCCCGTTTAACATCCAAAGATAGGGTTGTTTACCAAATGCAATGGTAAAACAACAATTTCAAAGGAATAAAAATGTGTAGGAAAGACTTTTGAGTAGGGTAGATGACTCCTAGTTACTTGATCTCTTTCAAACCATCCTTGCTATTTTCAAACAAACACACACACAATTTCAAAACAATTTCCAAACAACTTCCCAACATTGAAACATTTTTCAAAAGACAAACATCTTTGTATACATTCTTACAAACAAGAATCATTACAAAGATTTCCAAAACAATGGCCTCTTTTCAAAATACTTTCAAAACCACACAAAGCACCATTTCAAACAATTGGAAAAGCAAAAGCAAGTGATCTAAAACAAGTAACTAAGAGCCCATGTAAAACCATGGATGAAAAGGGTGCTAGCACCTTCCCTTTTCATAATCTACCCCCCGAACTCAAAAACAATCTCAAAGATCTTTCCTGTGCTTTTTTACCTTTCCTTTTGGATAAAATAAAAGTTGGTGGCGACTCTTGCTAAACCGCAACATTTGCGAACACAAACGCAAACACTCAAGTCAGTTCTCCCACCGCATCACAACTATAATATTAGCATTTGATTACAACAATAATATGGCAGAGTATGAAGCTTCTATCATGGGTCTCGAGGAGGCTATAGATCTCAGAATCAAAATTCTTGATGTATATGGTGATTCAGCTTTCGTGATAAATCAGATTAAAGGAGAATGGGATACTCGTCACGTTGGCTTGATTCCCTACAAAGACTATGCTAGAAGATTATTACCTTTCTTTAATAAAGTTAAATTCCATCATATTCCCAGAGATAAAAATCAGATGGCGGATACTTTGGCCACTCTGGCTTCTATGTATCAAGTAAATACTTGGAACAATGTGCATCATATCACAGTGCAACGTCTGGATAGGTCGGCTCATTTTTTGCAGAAGAGGAAACGCCATACGAAAAACCTTGGTATTATGATATCAATAATTTTCTCTAGACTCGGGAATATCTAGCTGGTGCGTCAAACAAAGATAGAAAGACATTGAGAAGGTTTGCAAGCAGCTTTTTCCTCAATGAAGATGTGTTATACAAAAGAAATTATGACATGGTCTTGCTCAAATGCATGGATAGACACGAACCAGACATGTTGATGCATGAAATACATGAAGGTTCCTTCGGTACTCATTCCAATGGACATTCGATGGCAAAGAAGATGCTTAGGGCAGGTTACTATTGGCTGACAATGGAATCTGGCTGTTACAAATTTGTAAAGAAGTTCCATAAGTGTCAGATTTATGCTGACAAAATTCATATGCCTTCGATGCTCCTCAATGTTATTTCTTCCCCATGGCCTTTCTTTATGTGAGGTATTGACATGATTGGAATGATTGAACCCAAGGCATCGAATAGACATCATTTTATCTTGGTATAAATTAACTACTTCGCCAAATGGGTGGAAGCAGCTTCATATGCTAATGTTACTAAGCATGTGGTAGTATGCTTTATCAAGAACAATCTTATATGTAGGTATGGTGTGCCAAGCAAGATTATCACCGAAAATGGCTCGAATTTGAATAACAAGATGATGACAGAACTTTGTGAAGAATGCAAGATTGTCCATCACAATCCATCTCCTTACAGGCCAAAGATGAATGAGGTTGTTGAAGTTGCTAAAAAAACATCAAGAAGATCGTCCATAAAATGGTTGTTACCTATAAATATTGGCATGAGATGCTCCCTTTTGCTCTGCATGGATATCGTACATCCATTTGCACTTCAATAGGAGTAACCCCATTCTCTCTTGTGTATGGTATGGAAGCAGTGCTCCCCGTAGAGGTTGAGATCACCTCTCTACGTGTGATAATGGAAAACAAATTATTAGAGGCTGAATGGGTCCAGAATAGGTTTGACCAATTGAATTTGATTGAAGAAAAGAAAATGACGGCCTTGTATGGTCAGTTATACCAGAAGATAATGAATAAAGCTTTTGATAAGAAGGTCAAGCCTCGTGAATTCAGAGAAGGCGACCTCGTGCTCAGAAAAATCATGTCTTTTAACACTGATTCTAGGGGCAAGTGGACTCCCAATTTTGAAGGCCCATATGTTGTCAAGAAAGCCTTCTCTGGTGGTGCATTAATTCTTGAAACAATGGATGGCGAGTATTTCCCATGTCCTATGAATGCTGACGCAGTCAAGAAATACTTTGCCTAAAGAAATAAAAGAACAACTCACTAAGTCAAAAACCCGAAAGGGCGGCTTAGGCAAAAAAGAGTGTCTCGGTAGGCTAAAAACCCAAAAGGGCGGTCTAGGCAAAAGTAAGAGACACAAACATGATAAACGTTCCCGCTAGGTTGAAAACTAGCAAGGGTAACCTAGGAAAAAGTTAGGGATTTCTTGGCAAGTAACTGCGTCAGACAAGACTTGATCATTGAAGCAACAATCTTTTTGGATGCTCACCACACTTCAACAGAAGTCACTGCTCAGGAATTAAAAGTTGATAGGGAGAATAGTGGTCATTGTATTTCAATGTATCTTTTCCAATATATTACCATTTTCTAAACTTTGTAATCATTTATGGGGTCTCAACATTCGCAGACTACCATTCTATTAATAAAATTTGAGCTTTTATCCAGTTCTATGTAATTATTATTTTATTCTGCTTGCAAAGATTCCATTTATTATTAATAGTAATTTTAAAAGCAAAGAGATTAAACAATAACAAAATTTTGAAAAGAATTTACAAATTACTTTTTACTTTAGATTTTGTGACTCAAGAAAAATAAAAATAATGATTCTGAGGATGGACGACCTCTGAAATTTTGGAAGTATATATTCCCCAGGAAAGTTCTCTCAAGTCACTCTTGCTAATATGTGTATGATCTCCTTGTGTTTCCCAAACAGTTGGAGTTGATACCAATTGATGTATGGTGTGGTGTTGGGTTTATGATCCCATTTTCCCCAGTCAAGTCTTGGTTCACTTGTTTTCCTCCAAGATGATTATTTTGATTTCGGGTTTTGCATGGTCTGAAGCCTCTGTCCCAGATTCCCCAGTAAGGTCTTCGTGAATATGAAGAAAGGCCCTTTGCATGCTGAGGTGGAATCATTTACAAAATGTCGCCCTTTGCAGTAATGGCATTAATGTTGTTATTTGTTTCCCAGGCAACTAGACAAGGGTAATATCTTTTCTAAGAAGTGTCGAAACAGTTGTCAACTTTTTTGGGTTTTCTCCTACCAAGTGTTGGGTTTGATTTAAAATACCCATAATTTTGACTTCTTGTTGTATTGTTTGACTTCTTAAATCCCCAATTAAAGTCGAGTTAATGTTTCTCTCTGAAAGTTATTATCCCCATGAAGTTTCATAATTTTTCTCTAGAGAAGTTTGCACAATCATTACTCTTGGTATTAAAGAATGAACTTTGGGCTCCTCTCGACGATGTGGTATTGTCCTCCCCAATGAAATCAGCACGAGATCCCCAGTTGATATTTCGATGATGTGGTTTTCATCTGCCCTGGTGAAGTCAGTATTATAATCTCCAATGGAAGTCTAGAAGATGAGGCATTGTCTTCCCTAGTGAAGTTTGTATGATATCCCCCGGTGAAGCTGGGAGGAGAATGTTATATCCCTACATCTATATTGGTTTATTACTATCAGATTATGATGTGATAATTTTCAAGCCATGCCTCTTCCAAGTGAATTTAAGCCGTGAAGTAGGAATTTGTTTCCTCAGTTGGCACTTACTCTCTTATGGAATCTTAATCATGGATGTGATTTAGCCGAGTGTTGACTTTACCCAAGTTGGCTTTTTCTGGTTATTCTCAGTGTTGTATGTCTGTTTTATCAGCATATACATTCATACATTCATACATTCGTACATTCATACGTACATCATGCATGGCTGAATTAAAATTCATTGCTCATTTGCATTCATTAATATTTTGTTGGCATATTACCCTATTTTTGCAGAGTTATGTTATCCTCTCTCCAATAGAGTGTCAACCTTAAGAAAAAGTGTATATTCTTTCCAATTTCCCCATGGAGTTATCCCTCGTGGAAGAATTTTGCTTTAAGCCTTCCTATTAAGCTCATTGTCTGGTTAGGTCCATGTTTCCCTTTTGAGTTTATTTCTCATTAGGTGATATCTTGGTTGACTGTTTCACTCTGGTTTATTTCTAATTTTGATCTGTGGTTCCTGATAACATTATTATTATGATTTCTGCAGGCTTTAAAGCCCTGGTTTGAGAATGGTAGTCTCGTCATTATGGGATATAGTTCATTGTTGAGATGTTTACTCTGATGGATGGTAGTCTCGTCATTATGGGAGATAGTTCGTTGTTGAGATGTTTACTCAAATGGATGCTAGTCTCGTCATTATGGGAGATAGTTTGTTGTTGATATTTTTTACTCCGATGAATGGTAGTCTCGTCATTATGGGAGATAGTTCGTTGTTGAGATGTTTACTCTGATGAATGGTAGTCTCTTCATTATGGGAGATAGTTCGTTGTTAAGATGTTACTCCGATGGATGGTAGAATCATTATTATGGAAGATAGTTCGTTGTTGAGATGTTTACTCTGATGGATGGTAGTCTCGTCATTATGGGAGATAGTTTTTTGTTGAGATTTGTATTCCAATGGATGGTAGTCTCGTTATTATGGGAGATAGTTCGCCATTGATATTCACTTTTCTCTAAAGAAGTTCATTTGTTTCCAGTCATAAGTACTTATGCCAATATTTTGTTACCAACCCTAATATTGGTATTTACTGATATTATCTTACCATTTCTTTTCCATGTGATTTGACGTTACTTTTTTGCTATCTTCTCAGTGAGTGGATAGTTTGTAGTTATCTGTCGATCGTTATCATCCTTTACTTCTCTCCTCAATATTTGAATTGATGATGCTTTATCTTCTCCTTGGGCTTTACCCCAATAGAGTCAATTCGTTTGTTTACTAGTGATTTATTTTCCTGGTCAGATTTTCTTTTGATCCTTTATTTTATTTTCTGTTTCCCCAGTGGTGTCCTGTGTCACCTTTGGATCTATTTGTTTGCATGCACAATCATATGCATTTCATGGCATCTTAGGGCCAAAAATAGAGTTTGTTTTATATTTAAGTATCTTCAATCGTGTCGACACGAAGATTTTAACTTTTGTATCTCCGGATAGAAGACATTTAAATAAGGGCAGTTGTTGTACCCCAAATTTTTCCCCTAAGATTCCTATATCATCTTATATCAACCAATCATATAAAGATCACACTAGGGTTTTGGTTCTTCTCCCTATCTTTAGGTTTACTCATGGGGGATCACCAAGCACCTTGATTTATATATTGTGATCATATATGTCTTGTGTTGATTAACTTTTAACTAACAAATACAATGAATTAACTAACAAATACAATGAATGTTTGCTCTAAATGATGATCCTATAGGTGAGGGCACAATACATTTCATTAGGGGGATTCATAGGTTCATGAGTTTATTTCCATGCCTTCTTCAGCAAAGCTTCATTTAGACTCAAGCTTCATCATTGAGGATGCTTTAAATTAATATCATGACAAGGTCTACTATGATTCATCATACCTCAATTTGTCAAAAGAATTTAAAAAATGCAAGAATTGATTGAAGAATTTTGACCTAATTGGACAAGACCTTGATTCCTTGATCACAAGTGCATAACTCTCTCAATTATTAATATTTGGAAGTGGTTATTGTTTTTAGGGTTTCTTATTATGATCCACAACAATTTCTATTCACATGGAAAAAGTGATTGTGCAAGAAAGATTGTCAAATTTGAAAGGGGTTTCCAAGTCATTTTGGTGCTTTAGGAGCTAGGGTTTTGAACTTCTAAGGGCTATATCTTGCTCATCTTTTGAGATTTTTGAGTGATTCCAAAGACATGCTTCTCTTTAAAGGGTCATCAACCAATCACTTCAAAAGTTTCAAGCAAATTTTTTGTGGGAGATTTCTAATGATGGAGAAAGATTACAAGTCTTCTAGAGAGGCTATCAAATTCCCTTTATGTGACTTCAAAAGATCATAACTTGGTCAATTTTTATCTCCTTGAGCCCATTTTTCCACAATGATCTTAAGGATGTGAACTTCAACTCTTCTTTTATGTGCAAGACTTGAAAATGGGTGGAAGATGCCCTAAGAACTCAGGATTATAGGTCACCTCATGGATTTTCACTAATTTCACAAGGCCATAACTTTTTCAATATTTGGTTTTTTTAGTGGTTCATGTTTCACAATGCTTTTTAGGAAGTATACTTCAAGCTAGCATCATTGATCAAAGCAAGATTTTGGAGGAAGGCCTTGTTTGGAATCAAAACACTATAGGTCACTTTTGAAGAAAAACTTAGAATTTTTCTAAGTACAAAAAGTCAACATCTTTTTCTCAACTTTGACTCATAACAACTCTTATCTCAAGCCTCCATTTGATCTCATTATTGGCATATTGTAAAGATGGTAACCTTATCTTTCAAATGCTTCAAGAATTATACCATAAGACCCCTTGAGCTATGAACACCATGGATTCAAATTTAGTACCTTGAAACTGAAGTTTTCTCCTAAACACAAAATTTTCACGCGTTTTTGCTTCTAATCATGTTTAGAAACTTTCCAAAAGCATTTAGCATCATAAAACGCAGGATTTGGATGAGTTTTGATGTTAAGCAAGTCACACATTATTCATGCTTCAGATTCACGTGAATTCACTCAATTACTCTCTCATTCGCGCGCTTAAGCATTGCCTCATCCTCTCCTATAAATAAGATGCATATTCCATATATTTTCCCAAGCTTTTGATAGCCAATTGACCCTTGTTCAGGTCCTGCACGAACACTGAATTTGAATTTTTGATTTATTTCATTCTCACTCCAAAACACCAAAAGCTCCATTCAGTTAGCTCCATTGAACTTCTCTGAAGCAAACCATACTCTTACCTTCAAGAATTATGACCTATATTGATATACAGAAGTCCAGTTTCAGAGCCACTTTTTGCTACTTTGTTCAGGTAGATTTCTTAGTCAAATCAATCCAAATAAAAGACTAATCTACTCTCTGCATCCTTCTGATTCTCATGCTTTTTATAATTTATGATTTCATTGAGAATTGAGTGAGATATTCCAGAATTTTGTGCTTGCTATTATTTCTTCTTTTTCTCAATTGAAGCCTTGCTCAGTTTATATAAATTTGGCGCGAGGGTACTATTAGAATCGTCTTGAAGAAACGAATCTAATGGTACCGGTTTGGTCCTCTAATTTTACAGTTTGAGGAACTCCAATCTAGGGCGTCCAGAGGTTGAAGACGACCTACGTGTCGTGCTTCAACCAATGAAGGCGTGACATGTAATTTTTTTTAATTCAATCCAGTGTGCTTGCTTTATCATACGCGCGTTTTGAGAGCCCTTGGATCTGATTACTTCCATTAGTCAGACTCCATCCAACGTGCCAGAATTTTAGTTTTTTTTTAATTATTAAAAGGTGACCCGGTGCAATTTCCAAAGTTGGCCATGATATGCGCACGTGCCTGATCCTTTGGATCTGATTACTAGCGCGTTTTGACTCTCTTCCAATGGTCTACATTTTTTTAAACTTTATTTTATTTTCTATTATTTTACACCAAACTTCAAAAAATCATAGAAAATTCATTTCTAACTCAAAAATTATGAAAACATTCAGAAAAATATTTTCAAATATTCTCTTTCTGACTTTTATTTTTTTTATTTTCAGATTTGATGTTTTTTTATAATTTTCCCTTTATTTTGACTTGTTTCTAATTATTTAAAAATACTTTTTAGTATTTTTAAATTCTAAAAAATTTTCATAAAAATCATTTTTCTCTATTTCTGAATTTCTGAAATTTTTCTAGAATTTTATTTTAACTTATACTATTTTTGATCATTTTTTACTTATTTGACTGATTTTAATTAGTTTAAAAATGTTTTTCTGTTTTAAAAAATTACCAAAAATTATATAAAAATATTCGGGATTACTTCTTACTTTTCTATGGTCTCTTTTAATTTTTCTTTAATACTTTGAATATAATTTTCTATTTTGCCTTTAATTTTCATTAAAAAAACAATTTAAAAATCATTTTCCCTTTTTATTTTGTTCACTAAATGCAATTTATTTTTAATATATTCTGGCTATGAGATTTGATCATGAGCTTCATTAATATCATTGGATCTTGGATGTTGAGTTTAACTCCACCAAAATGGATGGATGATTTTAATGATAGTTTGATTAAAATCTTTGATTCAAATGTTTACCCTCCCTCTTTATCTTATCTCTTTCTTACATGTGCTACATGTTATTAGAGGATGATCTGCATATCATCTCTCCAAACATATGATACATAGATTGTTATTGACCAGCCTCAAAATAAGTGCGATTTTTACATAAGTCCACTTACGATTGCTTAACATAGCGCTAAATTTTGTCTCGATTCGGGATATGATCATTCGTGGCCTAAACCTATGTTTTGAAGCCCAAGTATGTTTAATTTGAAACTTGTGATCCAATAACCTTGATGTTCATTGTTAGGAGACTTTGGTCTTATCAATCCTCTAATGAACTTTCATAAAATTTGGTCTAAGTGAATCATTTAAACATCATTGATCATTCGTTGCTGCCTCAAGAATTTGAAATGAATGATATACTTGACAAAAAGTAAATAAAACTTATTGCTGAGAGGCTTTTATTTTATCAATCTTCTAATGAGTATTCAAATGCAAGATTCAAGATGGTCATTCAACTAACCTATAATTTCTAACTTATTAACAATTGACTTTTATTTTCATGGTTTTACTTTATGCCTTTACTTTTACGCACCATTTATTTTAGTATTTATATTTTATGTTATTTTCATCTTTGCTCACTTGACATTTATCTTTATGTAATTTTATTTTTCTCACTTGAGCTTTCATTTTCTTTTTGAAGATACTCAATAACCAACTTGAATAATAAAAAACTTTAATGTTACTTGGACTATTTGGTTACTATCCTTGGCATTTTGGAGTTATGGACTTCTTGGACTTAGGAGTAGAGACCTTAACTATCCATGAGACCTTGATGACTTATGTTGTTATTTTGTCTGGAGTTCTTGGGGTTTACCCCGAGACATTGGGATGTTTGTTTTCTTTGTGTGCAGGTTATTCTGATTATATGCCTTGTCTGTGATTGGGAATTCATCTGTATACAACCGTTACTCTTCCCAATTTTTGTAAAGACTTAATGCATTTGAAGCTTGATTTTCTTAAGAGGTTTATTATCTTTGATTGTTTGGTTTCAATCCAAAGGATGAGAATTCTACATTGACTCATTATGTCAAGTGTTGGCTTCTTGTTGGTTAGACGATTCTTTTCCCTAGCTTTTACCTTTTGCTTTAGGATAGTCCCTGCATCTCCTCCCATCTTCTTTAATTTCAAAAATATTCTCCCTCCTTTTCAAAATTATTCTTGTTTTCTAAACTTGAATCGCTTTCATAATAAACTTGGACTTAGGTCCATGCATTTTCAAAAATATTTTCTTAATCAAACTTTAATTAACTTTATAATGCTTTGACATTTTTTTGTGAGAAGACTAAAAGTCAATCAATCTCATTTAAAATATTTTTCCATTTCGGCTTTTTATTTTAAAACTTTTTCTCAAAAGATTATACTCTTGTCAATCCTTGTAGTGATGCGAGCTAGTATACTTCTACGACATATAATGAAGTGAGATATTTTCCAATTAGGTGTTGAGTAAGGCTTTGTTGATTATAAAATCCAAGTTATATCCTCCATTTTGAGATGACACAAATTCTCCTTTCTCATAATCGTGGATAGTAAGTATGTTCTTTCACTCGGATAAGACGATGATGTCTCGTCTGTTAAATTAACCAAAACACATGTGTTTTAAAAATTTTAAAGGTGAACTATGGTACGTAGGCACTAAAGGTTCGCAATTGCGGCAGGTGCAAAAATTGTAAAAATTAGTTCTTTTCGCATCCCCACAATTTGTTTTTTGTATACAACACTTATAGCCAAAATACACAAATCTACAAAGAGGTTCCTGCGGAGTACTGTAGATGTTTAGGGTGCTAATACCTTCCATTTGCATAACCAACCCCCGAACTTAGATCCTCTCCCCCTCTTTTGGGTTATTCACTCTTTTCCCATTCCTTTGGAAAAAATTAAGTGTGGTGGCGATTTTTATTTTGATTTGTACGAGTTAAGTCAATCCAATGACTTAGTCTCAGCAGTTCTACCGCTACACCAACGATGCAAAGTTCTTCAGTCAAAGTTGCAGCCAGACTCGACTTCTAACACTTCTTTTCTATTTACTCCGCGAGATCCTTGAAATTATTGCATCCACATATCATGCATCATTATATCACATGTTTTCCAATATAGGTTTTTTCATCTTCTTGTTGTTTATTTTAGTAAAAGATGGCCCTAGAATAAACTGTTAAGGAACTCCAAGCTCATAATGTCCAATTCCAGGAAACTCTCTTAAACTTAGCCAAGGGGCGGAAAGACATGATAGCGCTCATTGCCAAAAATAAGAAGACTCAGAAACTAGTGGCTATCCTCAATATTGGGAGAAGATTCAAAGATCCCGCTAAACCGGTTCAAACTGCAGATATCTCCTCTGATGAAGACAACAATCAAGAGGAAGACGGTATAAGTGTTAAAGCTGAAGGGGAAAGTAATCTTGATTCTGGAAAAATTCCTGAGGACGAAGACTATTATGATGAACAGTATCCTCCCGCTGATGACAAATACAAGCAGTTAGAAGACCGTCTCAATGCTATGGAAATCCAGAAGGTGTCTGGGCTAGATTTTGAAGAGTTAGGTCTTACTCTGGGGGTTCTTATTCCTCATAAATTGAATACCTCCACTTTTCCTAAATATGATGGTTTGTCTTGTCCGAAACTTCATCTGAGATCTTATGTTCAAAAGATCCAACCTCATACTGCTAATTGAAAATTATGGGTTCACTTCTTTCAGGAAAGTTTGTCTGGTACACAATTCGAGTGGTTTTATCAGCTGGAAGGAAGCAACATTCGTACATGGGAGGACTTGGTTACTGCTTTTTACAAATAATATCCATATAATGCTGACCTTGCACCAACTCGGGTGCAATTACAAAATATGACTATGGTTCGAATGAAGGGTTCAAAGAATATGCCCAGAAGTGGAGAGATCTTTTGCCAGAAGAGTTCAATCTCCTTTATCCGATAGAGAGCTTCATTCTTTAACCATCTGATTGGAAGCACTTTAACTGATTGTATTGAGCTGATTCTAACTGGGGAACAAGTTGAAAGTGGTATCAAGAGCGAAAAAATTACAGTGATTGCGTCTTCGAGTGATGTGAAGAAGACATTCAGTGGCAAGAAGGAAACCAATGTTGTTTATTGTTTTAAATCATTGATTTTATGTACTTAATAGTCAAGATGCAAAAAATAAATAAAATATATCATAATCAAATTATTGTCAATCACAAATCAATCACAATATTAGAAAAAGTCACAAAAGTGTCTAGGTTCATAGTCTTGTCCTCCAAATTTCAATTAAATTACAATCTACATAAATATTACCAAAAGTATATCAATCGAGCTTAGTTTTGATCCAGAGTCACACTATAAAAAGCCTTTAGTGTTCACATTTTGAGACATCAACAATCATTCACACTCTCCTCCATAATTTTGCAATCCACAATTTCTTACAATTTCACACACTCACACACTTCATTTTTTACAAATTTCTTTTTTTTTTTCAAAAAAATTATTTTTAATACTATTAGTGATATTTTTGTTTTGGCCGATAATTCAAATATGAGGTCTCCTTTTTAATCTTAACTCCTTTTAATTTTAATTTATTTGTGTTTAAACCATATGATGAATATATTGTTCTAAAAAATGTATTGATTCACTTCTATTAACAGTATCACACTGTACATATGTTCTTACTACACAAAAACCACTCACGTACATAATTTCTCACATCTCTCATTACTCACAATTCACTTTCCAAAATAGTTTTTTTCTTTGGATAACTCGTAAATTGGAATAACATTTTCTGCAGGTAGCTTGTTGAGAGGTTACTTGAATGGTGACCTTGTTTCATTTGTAAGATGCAGGTCATGTACCTTTACTCAAAATCATTGTCATCCAATGCAACAACCTGTAATGAAATTAAAATCACAACAGGAAAATAAAAGAAATGAAAGTTTCCGTCGAATCAGAATCAACCTCACCCTGGATCTTTTTCTGATCTCAGCCTACCTCCGGCCAGCATCCACCACACCATCCACAACCTCCGACGCGAGCTTCTCAGCCACGTGGCATTTTATGATAGGCACTAGACTTTTGAATTGATAACAGTTGAGAGTCGCCGCCCCCATGGTATTTTTATACACTTTTTATCTTATTTTTCTTTTAATCTATTATAAATCTATAAAAATGATAGTCCCTGGAAATTACCACAACACCACAGCTGAAAAAATCCATTGTTGGTCTATTGTATTGGGGTAAAATTGGAAACTCCAAAATATCTTGCACCACATTGATTTGAATCTGATGTGGCACTCCCACAAATTTTCACCACATTTTCAATTTTTTTTTTCAAATAAATCCCACATATTATACTGTTTATTAAAATAAAGAACCAATTCAATTTATTGTGCAGGCAGCGTGAGAAACCCAACCATGGGGAATACCAATTCATTATTCCTTGCCATTCATTGTGCCTCTCTTCCTCTTCCCCATGCCAAACCATTATGCCTCTCTTAATCAGAATTCAAATTCAAATGGAACACCAAAAGTTTTTCACTCTTCCTTCAATCCTTCCCCAATGTGTACTTATGTATAACCTCCATTGCTTAACACCTTCCAGTCGTTTTCATTCACGCAAGCCATTGCTACAGACGTCCCTTTCGTTTTCATTCACGCAAGGCTCTCTGCGCTGTTACGAATCGCTGCGTGATGATGGCGCGCCCAATCGAGTATATCAGTAGCATTGACGATTCGAAGGATTTGTGGAAGGTTGCTGTTAGATGTAAGCATCTGTGGTCTGTTACCAGTTCTCAGAATAAAGAGCACTTAGAGCTTATTTTGTTTGATTCAAAGTTATAATACAATCTAAACGTTTCTGCTTTGCCATTCTGATTTGTTGTAACAGTACTGGTATATGATACTGATTTCAAGATGTTTGTATTTTCACAGTTGGATTTGATTCAAGCCATTGTGCCATCTTATTTGGTATCAAAATTTAAAACACAGCTTGAACTTGGTTGTTCCTACATAATGCAGAATTTCAAAGTTTCCAGCAATGATTTCTCCTTCAAATCCACTGATCATAAGTTCAAATTGATTTTCTGTGGTTCAACTTCCGTCAAAAAGGTCCAACTTGCTGACATACCTCTGAACCACCTCAAGTTAATTGGAATAAATGTTATTATTGAGGGTAAATACAGAATGAATTTGTTATATGGTGAGTTACATTTTTACTGTTATAATAGAATGCATTGTATTGTGACTTCTCCGTTATACATAACTGTTTGTGGTGAACTTTTGTGAAGATATAATTGGTGGGGTTACTGAAATATCCCAAGCCCAGATAATTCCTGATAACAACAAAAGCAAGGTTGTGTTTTCATTAACTGATCTGAGGTAGGTGTTTCATTTTGTTTGTTAACATTGATGCTGATAAATATAAAAGTCTAACATGTTCATGTTGTTTGTTTTGTAATTCCTGTCAATCAGCAAACATCATGTGCAATGTACTCTTTGGGGTAAATTAGTTGTGCAACTGAATGAGTATTATACGACTCATAAGGCTGATGGTAGTATTGTTCTCCTACTTATGAATGCAAGGATCAAGGAACCTCAAGGTATGCTATGTGACTATTTCTTATTATATCCAATTATTATATCCAACTTTAAGTGTTGTCATTTATAAATATCTCAATTTTCAGGAAATTATCCTTTAAATGTATCAAATGCTTGGAACGGCACAAAACTGCTCATCAATGATTTGTCTATTGAGGAGGTTAAAAACCTTAAAGAGAAGTCTATTATAAATCTATAAAAATGATAGTCCCTGGAAATTACCACAACACCACAGCTGAAAAAATCTATTGTTGGTCTATTGTATTGGGGTAAAATTGGAAACTCCAAAATATCTTGCACCACATTGATTTAAATCTGATGTGGCACTCCCACAATTTTTCACCATATTTTCAATTTTTTTTTCCAAATAAATCCCACATATTATACTGTTTTTTAAAATAAAGAACCAATTCAATTTATTGTGCAGGCAGCGTGAGAAACCCAACCATGGGGAATACCAATTCATTATTCCTTGCCATTCATTGTGCCTCTCTTCCTCTTCCCCATGCCAAACCATTATGCCTCTCTTAATCAGAATTCAAATTCAAATGGAACACCAAAAGTTTTTCACTCTTCCTTCAATCCTTCCCCAATGTGTACTTATGTATAACCTCCATTGCTTAACACCTTCCAGTCGTTTTCATTCACGCAAGCCATTGCTACAGACGTCCCTTTCGTTTTCATTCACGCAAGGCTCTCTGCGCTGTTACGAATCGCTGCGTGACGATGGCGCGCCCAATCGAGTATATCAGTAGCATTGACGATTCGAAGGATTTGTGTAAGGTTGCTGTTAGATGTAAGCATCTGTGGTCTGTTACCAGTTCTCGGAATAAAGACCACTTAGAGCTTATTTTGTTTGATTCAAAGGTATAATACAATCTAAATGTTTCTGCTTTGCCATTCTGATTTTGTTGTAACAGTACTGGTATATGATACTGATTTCAAGATGTTTGTATTTTCACAGTTGGATTTGATTCAAGCCATTGTGCCATCTTATTTGGTATCAAAATTCAAAACACAGCTTGAACTTGGTTGTTCCTACATAATGCAGAATTTCAAAGTTTCCAGCAATGATTTCTCCTTCAAATCCACTGATCATAAGTTCAAATTGATTTTCTGTGGTTCAACTTCCGTCAAAAAGGTCCAACTTGCTGACATACCTCTGAACCACCTCAAGTTAATTGGAATAAATGCTATTATTGAGGGTAAATACAGAATGAATTTGTTATATGGTGAGTTACATTTTTACTGTTATAATAGAATGCATTGTATTGTGACTTCTCCGTTATACATAACTGTCTGTGGTGAACTTTTGTGCAGATATAATTGGTGGGGTTACTGAAATATCCCAAGCCCAGATAATTCCTGATAACAACAAAAGCAAGGTTGTGTTTTCATTAACTGATCTGAGGTAGGTGTTTCATTTTGTTTGTTAACATTGATGCTGATAAATATAAAAGTCTAACATGTTCATGTTGTTTGTTTTGTAATTCCTGTCAATCAGCAAACATCATGTGCAATGTACTCTTTGGGGTAAATTAGTTGTGCAACTGAATGAGTATTATACGACTCATAAGGCTGATGGTAGTATTGTTCTCCTACTTATGAATGCAAGGATCAAGGAACCTCAAGGTATGCTATGTGACTATTTCTTATTATATCCAACTTTAAGTGTTGTCATTTATAAATATCTCAATTTTCAGGAAATTATCCTTTAAATGTATCAAATGCTTGGAACGGCACAAAACTGCTCATCAATGATTTGTCTATTGAGGAGGTTAAAAACCTTAAAGAGAAGTCTATTATAAATCTATAAAAATGATAGTCCCTGGAAATTACCACAACACCACAGCTGAAAAAATCCATTGTTGGTCTATTGTATTGGGGTAAAATTGGAAACTCCAAAATATCTTGCACCACATTGATTTGAATCTGATGTGGCACTCCCACAATTTTTCACCACATTTTCAATTTTTTTTCAAATAAATCCCACATATTATACTGTTTTTTAAAATAAAGAACCAATTCAATTTATTGTGCAGGCAGCGTGAGAAACCCAACCATGGGGAATACCAATTCATTATTCCTTGCCATTCATTGTGCCTCTCTTCCTCTTCCCCATACCAAACCATTATGCCTCTCTTAATCAGAGTTCAAATTCAAATGGAACACCAAAAGTTTTTCACTCTTCCTTCAATCCTTCCCCAATGTGTACTTATGTATAACCTCCATTGCTTAACACCTTCCAGTCGGTTTCATTCACGCAAGCCATTGCTACAGACGTCCCTTTCGTTTTCATTCATGCAAGGCTCTATGCGCTGTTACGAATCGCTGCGTGATGATGGCGCGCCCAATCGAGTATATCAGTAGCATTGACGATTCGAAGGATTTATGGAAGGTTGCTGTTAGATGTAAGCATCTGTGGTCTGTTACCAGTTCTCAGAATAGAGAGCACTTAGAGCTTATTCTGTTTGATTCAAAGGTATAATACAATCTAAACGTTTCTGCTTTGCCATTCTGATTTTGTTGTAACAGTACTGGTATATGATACTGATTTCAAGATGTTTGTATTTTCACAGTTGGATTTGATTCAAGCCATTGTGCCATCTTATTTGGTATCAAAATTCAAAACACAGCTTGAACTTGGTTGTTCCTACATAATGCAGAATTTCAAAGTTTCCAGCAATGATTTCTCCTTCAAATCCACTGATCATAAGTTCAAATTGATTTTCTGTGGTTCAACTTCCGTCAAAAAGGTCCAACTTGCTGACATACCTCTGAACCACCTCAAGTTAATTGGAATAAATGCTATTATTGAGGGTAAATACAGAACGAATTTGTTATATGGTGAGTTACATTTTTACTGTTATAATAGAACGCATTGTATTGTGACTTCTCCGTTATACATAACTGTCTGTGGTGAACTTTTGTGCAGATATAATTGGTGGGGTTACTGAAATATCCCAAGCCCAGATAATTCCTGATAACAACAAAAGCAAGGTTGTGTTTTCATTAACTGATCTGAGGTAGGTGTTTCATTTTGTTTGTTAACATTGATGCTGATAAATATAAAAGTCTAACATGTTCATGTTGTTTGTTTTGTAATTCCTGTCAATCAGCAAACATCATGTGCAATGTACTCTTTGGGGTAAATTAGTTGTGCAACTGAATGAGTATTATACGACTCATAAGGCTGATGGTAGTATTGTTCTCCTACTTATGAATGCAAGGATCAAGGAACCTCAAGGTATGCTATGTGACTATTTCTTATTATATCCAATTATTATATCCAAATTTAAGTGTTGTCATTTATAAATATCTCAATTTTCAGGAAATTATCCTTTAAATGTATCAAATGCTTGGAACGGCACAAAACTGCTCATCAATGATTTGTCTATTGAGGAGGTTAAAAACCTTAAAGAGAAGTCTATTATAAATCTATAAAAATGATAGTCCCTGGAAATTACCACAACACCACAGCTGAAAAAATCCATTGTTGGTCTATTGTATTGGGGTAAAATTGGAAACTCCAAAATATCTTGCACCACATTGATTTGAATCTGATGTGGCACTCCCACAATTTTTCACCACATTTTCAATTTTTTTTTTCAAATAAATCCCACATATTATACTGTTTTTTAAAATAAAGAACCAATTCAATTTATTGTGCAGGCAGCGTGAGAAACCCAACCATGGGGAATACCAATTCATTATTCCTTGCCATTCATTGTGCCTCTCTTCCTCTTCCCCATGCCAAACCATTATGCCTCTCTTAATCAGAATTCAAATTCAAATGGAACACCAAAAGTTTTTCACTCTTCCTTCAATCCTTCCCCAATGTGTACTTATGTATAACCTCCATTGCTTAATACCTTCCAGTCGTTTTCATTCACGCAAGCCATTGCTACAGACGTCCCTTTCGTTTTCATTCATGCAAGGCTCTCTGCGCTGTTACGAATCGCTGCGTGATGATGGCGCGCCCAATCGAGTATATCAGTAGCATTGACGATTCGAAGGATTTGTGGAAGGTTGTTGTTAGATGTAAGCATCTGTGGTCTGTTACCAGTTCTCAGAATAGAGAGCACTTAGAGCTTATTCTATTTGATTCAAAGGTATAATACAATCTAAACGTTTCTGCTTTGCCATTCTGATTTTGTTGTAACAGTACTGGTATATGATACTGATTTCAAGATGTTTGTATTTTCACAGTTGGATTTGATTCAAGCCATTGTGCCATTTTATTTGGTATCAAAATTCAAAACACAGCTTGAACTTGGTTGTTCCTACATAATGCAGAATTTCAAAGTTTCCAGCAATGATTTCTCCTTCAAATCCACTGATCATAAGTTCAAATTTATTTTCTGTGGTTCAACTTTCGTCAAAAAGGTCCAACTTGCTGACATACCTTTGAACCACCTCAAGTTAATTAGAATAAATGCTATTATTGAGGGTAAATACAGAACGAATTTGTTATATGGTGAGTTACATTTTTACTGTTATAATAGAACGCATTGTATTGTGACTTCTCCGTTATACATAACTGTCTGTGGTGAACTTTTGTGCAGATATAATTGGTGGGGTTACTGAAATATCCCAAGCCCAGATAATTCCTGATAACAACAAAAGCAAGGTTGTGTTTTCATTAACTGATCTGAGGTAGGTGTTTCATTTTGTTTGTTAACATTGATGCTGATAAATATAAAAGTCTAACATGTTCATGTTGTTTGTTTTGTAATTCCTGTCAATCAGCAAACATCATGTGCAATGTACTCTTTGGGGTAAATTAGTTGTGCAACTGAATGAGTATTATACGCCTCATAAGGCTGATGGTAGTATTGTTCTCCTACTTTTGAATGCAAGGATCAAGGAACCTCAAGGTATGCTATGTGAGTATTTCTTATTATATCCAATTATTATATCCAACTTTAAGTGTTGTCATTTATAAATATCTCAATTTTCAGGAAATTATCCTTTAGATGTATCAAATGCTTGGAACGGCACAAAACTGCTCATCAATGATTTGTCTATTGAGGAGGTTAAAAACCTTAAAGAGAAGTCTATTATAAATCTATAAAAATGATAGTCCCTGGAAATTACCACAACACCACAGCTGAAAAAATCCATTGTTGGTCTATTGTATTGGGGTAAAATTGGAAACTCCAAAATATCTTGCACCACATTGATTTGAATCTGATGTGGCACTCCCACAATTTTTCACCACATTTTCAATTTTTTTTCCAAATAAATCCCACATATTATACTGTTTTTTAAAATAAAGAACCAATTCAATTTATTGTGCAGGCAGCGTGAGAAACCCAACCATGGGGAATACCAATTCATTATTCCTTGCCATTCATTGTGCCTCTCTTCCTCTTCCCCATGCCAAACCTTTATGCCTCTCTTAATCAGAATTCAAATTCAAATGGAACACCAAAAGTTTTTCACTCTTCCTTCAATCCTTCCCCAATGTGTACTTATGTATAACCTCCATTGCTTAACACCTTCCAGTCGTTTTCATTCACGCAAGCTATTGCTACAGACGTCCCTTTCGTTTTCATTCACGCAAGGCTCTCTGCGCTGTTACGAATCGCTGCGTGATGATGGCGCGCCCAATCGAGTATATCAGTAGCATTGACGATTCGAAGGATTTGTGGAAGGTTGCTGTTAGATGTAAGCATCTGTGGTCTGTTACCAGTTCTCATAATAGAGAGCACTTAGAGCTTATTCTGTTTGATTCAAAGGTATAATACAATCTAAACGTTTCTGCTTTGCCATTCTGATTTTGTTGTAACAGTACTGGTATATGATACTGATTTCAAGATGTTTGTATTTTCACAGTTGGATTTGATTCAACCCATTGTGCCATCTTATTTGGTATCAAAATTCAAAACACAGCTTGAACTTGGTTGTTCCTACATAATACAGAATTTCAAAGTTTCCAGCAATGATTTCTCCTTCAAATCCACTGATCATAAGTTCAAATTGATTTTCTGTGGTTCAACTTCCGTCAAAAAGGTCCAACTTGCTGACATACCTCTGAACCACCTCAAGTTAATTGGAATAAATGCTATTATTGAGGGTAAATACAGAACGAATTTGTTATATGGTGAGTTACATTTTTACTGTTATAATAGAACGCATTGTATTGTGACTTCTCCGTTATACATAACTGTCTGTGGTGAACTTTTGTGCAGATATAATTGGTGGGGTTACTGAAATATCCCAAGCCCAGATAATTCCTGATAACAACAAAAGCAAGGTTGTGTTTTCATTAACTGATCTGAGGTAGGTGTTTCATTTTGTTTGTTAACATTGATGCTGATAAATATAAAAGTCTAACATGTTCATGTTGTTTGTTTTGTAATTCCTGTCAATCAGCAAACATCATGTGCAATGTACTCTTTGGGGTAAATTAGTTGTGCAACTGAATGAGTATTATACGACTCATAAGGCTGATGGTAGTATTGTTCTCCTACTTATGAATGCAAGGATCAAGGAACCTCAAGGTATGCTATGTGACTATTTCTTATTATATCCAACTTTAAGTGTTGTCATTTATAAATATCTCAATTTTCAGGAAATTATCCTTTAAATGTATCAAATGCTTGGAACGGCACAAAACTGCTCATCAATGATTTGTCTATTGAGGAGGTTAAAAACCTTAAAGAGAAGTCTATTATAAATCTATAAAAATGATAGTCCCTGGAAATTACCACAACACCACAGCTGAAAAAATCCATTGTTGGTCTATTGTATTGGGGTAAAATTGGAAACTCCAAAATATCTTGCACCACATTGATTTGAATCTGATGTGGCACTCCCACAATTTTTCACCACATTTTCAATTTTTTTTTCCAAATAAATCCCACATATTATACTGTTTTTTAAAATAAAGAACCAATTCAATTTATTGTGCAGGCAGCATGAGAAACCCAACCATAGGGAATACCAATTCATTATTCCTTGCCATTCATTGTGCCTCTCTTCCTCTTCCCCATGCCAAACCATTATGCCTCTCTTAATCAGAGTTCAAATTCAAATGGAACACCAAAAGTTTTTCACTCTTCCTTCAATCCTTCCCCAATGTGTACTTATGTATAACCTCCATTGCTTAACACCTTCCAGTCGTTTTCATTCATGCAAGCCATTGCTACAGACGTCCCTTTCGTTTTCATTCACGCAAGGCTCTCTGCGCTGTTACGAATCGCTGCGTGATGATGGCGCGCCCAATCGAGTATATCAGTAGCATTGATGATTCGAAGGATTTGTGGAAGGTTGCTGTTAGATGTAAGCATCTGTGGTCTGTTACCAGTTCTCAGAATAGAGAGCACTTAGAGCTTATTCTGTTTGATTCAAAGGTATAATACAATCTAAACGTTTCTGCTTTGCCATTCTGATTTTGTTGTAATAGTACTGGTATATGATACTGATTTCAAGATGTTTGTATTTTCACAGTTGGATTTGATTCAACCCATTGTGCCATCTTATTTGGTATCAAAATTCAAAACACAGCTTGAACTTGGTTGTTCCTACATAATGCAGAATTTCAAAGTTTCCAGCAATGATTTCTCCTTCAAATCCACTGATCATAAGTTCAAATTGATTTTTTGTGGTTCAACTTCCGTCAAAAAGGTCCAACTTGCTGACATACCTCTGAACCACCTCAAGTTAATTGGAATAAATGCTATTATTGAGGGTAAATACAGAACGAATTTGTTATATGGTGAGTTACATTTTTACTGTTATAATAGAACGCATTGTATTGTGACTTCTCCGTTATACATAACTGTCTGTGGTGAACTTTTGTGCAGATATAATTGGTGGGGTTACTGAAATATCCCAAGCCCAGATAATTCCTGATAACAACAAAAGCAAGGTTGTGTTTTCATTAACTGATCTGAGGTAGGTGTTTCATTTTGTTTGTTAACATTGATGCTGATAAATATAAAAGTCTAACATGTTCATGTTGTTTGTTTTGTAATTCCTATCAATCAGCAAACATCATGTGCAATGTACTCTTTGGGGTAAATTAGCTGTGCAACTGAATGAGTATTATACGACTCATAAGGCTGATGGTAGTATTGTTATCCTACTTATGAATGCAAGGATCAAGGAACCTCAAGGTATGCTATGTGACTATTTCTTATTATATCCAATTATTATATCCAACTTTAAGTGTTGTCATTTATAAATATCTCAATTTTCAGGAAATTATCCTTTAAATGTATCAAATGCTTGGAACGGCACAAAACTGCTCATCAATGATTTTTCTATTGAGGAGGTTAAAAACCTTAAAGAGAAGTCTATTATAAATCTATAAAAATGATAGTCCCTGGAAATTACCACAACACCACAGCTGAAAAAATCCATTGTTGGTCTATTGTATTGGGGTAAAATTGGAAAGTCCAAAATATCTTGCACCACATTGATTTGAATCTGATGTGGCACTCCCACAATTTTTCACCACATTTTCAATTTTTTTTTTCAAATAAATCCCACATATTATACTGTTTTTTAAAATAAAGAACCAATTCAATTTATTGTGCAGGCACCGTGAGAAACCCAACCATGGGGAATACCAATTCATTATTCCTTGCCATTCATTGTGCCTCTCTTCCTCTTCCCCATGCCAAACCATTATGCCTCTCTTAATCAGAATTCAAATTCAAATGGAACACCAAAAGTTTTTCACTCTTCCTTCAATCCTTCCCCAATGTGTACTTATGTATAACCTCCATTGCTTAACACCTTCCAGTCGTTTTCATTCACGCAAGCCATCGCTACAGACGTCCCTTTCGTTTTCATTCACGCAAGGCTCTCTGCGCTGTTACGAATCGCTGCGTGATGATGGCGCGCCCAATCGAGTATATCAGTAGCATTGACGATTCGAAGGATTTGTGGAAGGTTGATGTTAGATGTAAGCATCTGTGGTCTGTTACCAGTTCTCAGAATAGAGAGCACTTAGAGCTTATTCTGTTTGATTCAAAGGTATAATAGAATCTAAACGTTTCTGCTTTGCCATTCTGATTTTGTTGTAACAGTAATGGTATATGATACTGATTTCAAGATGTTTGTATTTTCACAGTTGGATTTGATTCAAGCCATTGTACCATCTTATTTGGTATCAAAATTCAAAACACAGCTTGAACTTGGTTGTTCCTACATAATGCAGAATTTCAAAGTTTCCAGCAATGATTTCTCCTTCAAATCCACTGATCATAAGTTCAAATTGATTTTCTGTGGTTCAACTTCCGTCAAAAAGGTCCAACTTGCTGACATACCTCTGAACCACCTCAAGTTAATTGGAATAAATGCTATTATTGAGGGTAAATACAGAACGAATTTTTTATATAGTGAGTTACATTTTTACTGTTATAATAGAACGCATTGTATTGTGACTTCTCCGTTATACATAACTGTATGTGGTGAACTTTTGTGCAGATATAATTGGTGGGGTTACTGAAATATCCCAAGCCCAGATAATTCCTGATAACAACAAAAGCAAGGTTGTGTTTTCATTAACTGATCTGAGGTAGGTGTTTCATTTTGTTTGTTAACATTGATGCTGATAAATATGAAAGTCTAACATGTTCATGTTGTTTGTTTTGTAATTCCTGTCAATCAGCAAACATCATGTGCAATGTACTCTTTGGGGTAAATTAGCTGTGCAACTGAATGAGTATTATACGACTCATAAGGCTGATGGTAGTATTGTTCTCCTACTTATGAATGCAAGGATCAAGGAACCTCAAGGTATTCTATGTGACTATTTCTTATTATATCCAATTATTATATCCAACTTTAAGTGTTGTCATTTATAAATATCTCAATTTTCAGGAAATTATCCTTTAAATGTATCAAATGCTTGGAACGACACAAAACTGCTCATCAATGATTTGTCTATTGAGGAGGTTAAAAACCTTAACGAGAAGTAAGTGATTTTATTATGAAGTTATGAATTAGCAACCTATGATTACTAACAGCCTGTTTTCATTCTGATCTATGTACATCAGACTTAAAGATGATCTGCCGAGGCTCTCATCCTCGAGCATGCAAATGGAAACCACAAATACCTCTGTTTTTTCTGATTTGGACAAATTTGTATGGAAAGCTGAAGTGTTGAGTCTGTCTGATATTGCATATCTGGAGACTGTAAGTTGCTCTTTAATACATGATTGTCTTAGATTGAGGAATTACACATACTGGGTTCTAATCCATTTTTTGAGACATCATCCCATCTTTCTGTTTCAGGAAACTACATGTGTGACTGTTGCGACTCTGGAGAAGTTTGAATGTGGGCAGTCAGGATGGTATTATGATGGATGTAGTGAATGTACCAAAAGTGTGACTTTGAAGGATGGAAAATTCATGTGTTATTCCAAACACATCAGTTCTGAGCCAGTCCCAAGGTAACTTCTAAGTATTGCATATCAATGATTATCATCATATAACCAAACGCTTCATTACTGACAATTTCTTATTTTGATCACGCATGGTACAGAATTAAGCTTGAAGTGCTTGCCTCCGATGGAAAGTTAAAATACAAGTTCGTATTTTGGGATGTAGATTGTGTAAAGTTGATTGGGAAGTCCGCCCTTCAGATGAAGTTGGATTTGATGGAGGTATTTTCCATTTGGCTAATATGTAAGTTAGATAATTACCACATAAATAACATATATTGTTTTAATCATTTAGACTGGAGATTTTGATCCCCTTGAATTCCCTTATGAACTTGATGTGATGCTGAAGAAGGAGTTGGCTATAAGAGCAGTGTTTCAACCAAACAAGGCCAGTCTTTATGTAATCGGATTTAAGGCAGATGAAGTGCTACGTACCAAAATAAAGGAGAGGTTTAAATGTGAAGAGGTACTGCTGTACTCATGTTTTACTGTTGTTAAAATCAGTATCATGTGCATTGGATTTTTTTAACAATTGTTTAAAAGTTGCAGCACAGTTCAAAGATTGTCGTCTCAACAGATGACACTCGGGATGATATGCATACAGCATCGGTATGTTTTAAATAGGAACGACCTATTACTCTTGCCATCACATTTTGAACAATTTCCTAACGTTTATTTCTTGCGTTTTTTAACTTGCAGTGTACTCCGACAATCAGCACCTCGGAAAAACAGTCTCATGATGATCCACAAACAATTTCAGTGCGTCTTTTTTTAGCTTTCAACATTAACAAATTAGCCTATTAAACAATGTCTTACTTCCTTTTTTATGCTATTGATTTTGTAATGACTCTTTAATGGCAGGATCCGTTATCAATCACTGCAGATTATGACCCTTCAGTTGCCAACTCTGCACTTACACCGTCAAAAAGATCTATTCCTGAGACAGTTGAAGAACTCGACAGTGCCCAACTATCATCCACCAAGATAATAAGGGACATCAAGCTGGAGAAATGATGCAGTCAATTATCGTCGACGATTTATTTTTACTTTAAGCTGTTTTGGACAAAATTGCACACCTTATTTTGATTGATGTAATGAAATATTTCTGGTTTACATTTTGTTTATTCTGGTTTATGAGGATTTGATTTGTCATTCTTGCTTTTTGTTTGATCCTTTTGACATTGTATATGAAAGAATGATATGATTTTAGTCATTTAAGCTGCAAAAAACTATGTATAATTTACACTGCAAAAAGCAATATGATGTTGGTAATTCCTTATTTTGTTTAATATAATAAACTTATTCTGTTTAATATAACAAGTTTCTCTTGCATGGCAGGAGGTTGTACAACATCAGCAGCATCAGTAGTGTTGTTCTCCTCGTTGCATTAACAAACACGATTATTTAAACTACTAATTTGCAAAGTCAAATATTCAAATGTATATATGTAACCTAAAAGCCCTTGCCTGTCCAACACATCGCCCGCTGATTCCATTGCTTCATCAGTGGAATTCTGTTCAGGCTCATCGTCTGATATGTCAACAAGCCATCCCTCCTCTCTGGCTATTTCAAAGTACTTTTCCACTGATAGACAGCTTCTTACCTTTCCTGTTCTTAGTTCGTACGATTCCTCTCTTTCGACATACTCATAGTATTTGTCCATAAGTTCAGCACGTGTAAAATTTATGCAACTCCTGCTGCTTAATCAAAAAAGAGGTACACTTAACAAATACCTAATGTGATACGGTGGGAGAACTGACTTGGGTTTTGCGTTTGTTTTCGCAAATGTTTCGGTTGAGCAAGAGTCGCCACCGACTTTTTATTTTATCCTAAGGAAAGGTTAAAAAGCACAGCAAAAACCTTTGAGATGTTTTCTTGGGTTCGAGGAGTAGATTATAGAAAGGGAAGGTATTAGCACCCTTTTTATCCATGGTTATCCATGGGCTCTTAGTTGTTTGCTTAGATCAACTTGCCTTAATTTTCAATTGTTTGAAATGGTGCTTTGTGTGTGTGTGGGTTTGAAAAATGTTTTGAAAAGAAACCAATGTGGTGGCAACCTTTGCAATGATCCATGTTGGGATGTATACAAAGGTGTATGTCTTTTGAAAAGGTTTTCATTTGTTTTTGAAAGTTTGTCTTGAAAGTGTAGTGATGTGTGGTTTAGAAAATAGGCAAGTGTTTTGTTTTGCAAGTTTGATTCAAGTAACTAAGAGGTTATCTACTCCTAAATTTCTCAAAGATCTTTGCCATGTTTTAACCCTTTTAACAATTTTGTTCCACCATTGCATTTGGTGGACAATCTTGTGTTAGGATGTGAAAGGGACGGGCGTGGGTCATCGTTTAGACCATAATTGCAATGGTGCCAAGTATCTTTAGGCAATTTTTCCTTTAAGGGACTTGATCATTTCTAGGCAACTTTCGAAAGCGTCATCGAGGGACTTATGATCATTTGAATTTGTTTTGTTTTGGCCCAATGATACTTAACATGCAATATGGCCCATTTATTGAAGGCAACAAATGGAATACCCTAGGGGTGCAAGTGTGATTAGTGTTGTCCATTTTCAAGCTTGATCATCTTGAAATTAGGTCAAACTATTTTTGTTGTTTTTGATTCGCATACAAACCCTAATTCTAACATGGTATATTTAGAAAGCATTTAAAGTGCGAAAAATAAAGTTACTAAGTTATTACAACACAATATATGGGAAGGGGGGTACAAATGTTCAAATGGGGGGTATTTTGACAAGGAATTTAAACCTAAACTATTACATCAATTTTGGAATTATACAAATTAATTAATGTACAATAATTAAATAAAATAAGAATAAATATGCAAGATGCAAAAAAAATGTTTTTTATATGTATGAAAAAAGTATTTTTATGTATTAAATAAACAAAATAAAAAGTATTATTTTTTTTGGATTTTTTATGTATTTAGGGCAAAACCCTAATTTATTAAATAAAAGTATTAATTATTTAATATATACAATATTTAATAATTATGTACAAGAATAAAATAAAAATGAAGTATATTTGTCAAAAAGGTGTTTTTAATATTAAATATTAAATAAAAATAAAAATGTATATATTTTGTATTTTTGCCCTAAATATTCTAATAAATATGTATGTATTTATTTATCAAATATATTATATATGTGCAAAATAATAATATTTAATATTTATAAAAAAAAAGTATATTTCATATAAAATATTTTCAGAAGATAAAATAAAATAATAAATAGAAAATAAATGTGTTTACATTATTTTTAATATTTTAAGTAAAAAATGTATCTATATATTTATTTATGTACAAAATATCCATTTAAACAAACAAATGCTTAATAAATACAAAAATGGTTTAAAAAATTATTTTTATATTTTTAATATTATGAGAAAAAATAAATAAGTCAGAACAAAAAAAGAAAATGTCAAAAAATCATAAAAATAAGCATTATGGGCCAAGGGGGTGTGTGTGTGAAAATGTGGTGTGAAAAGGAAACACATTTCAGGCCCAGCCCAGAACCTGTCTTCTTCAACCTCCAGCAAATAATGTTCAAAAAACGCGCGTTTTGTAACCTGATTCAAACATCTTGATTCCTGGCTTTTTAATGAAAACTCACAACATCAAAAATGTTCAGCATCAAACAACGAATCCATACATACCAAAAACTTGATCTAACTCTCAAAAATGAGAGAGAATTTCTCCATTCCCAAATCTTAACCTAATTTTTATCAATGTTCAGACATCAAATTCTCATGGCACACGTAACATAAATGAAAACTAACTACATGGGCATGTTCAGGGCTATGAATGTGACATATTTTCTTCACAAACCTAAAGCTAACAATGCCTGGATAGAGAGATACGAGTTCATGAACTTACCTGTTCAGTTGAAGTTGTATCTGATGATTGAGGTACTTTCAGTGCAAGGTGATGATTGGTACAGCTTCCTTGAGGTCCAGGGATGCTATTCCAAGCTTTACTTTACTTTGAAACTAGTTGAATCGTGTTATGGAACTTAAACTGCAAAACAAGAAAATGAAAATGGCCAAACTGATTAGAGGAGTTACAGTCCACTTCTAATGCTTTGGATAGTTTGCATTGATGGTAGGGAAGGTGTTTGAAGCGGTTTTAGCAAGAATGCACGATGGAAATGAGTTGTGGGATTCAATCTGCAGCAGGCCCTGTTTTTGTGCAGTTCAATGGTGATTTTTGAATGAGAGTGTTTGGGACTTGGTTGGCTCGTGTTCTAGCTCAAAATGGATGTTTAGGATGTGTACAAAGTCTTTTCTTAAGGCTTGGTTTACAGGAATGATAGTTGGTAGATGTTATGCTATGTTTCTTCACCCTTAAGCAAGAGATGGCCAAGTTGAGTTCTAGGCTGATAGAGGCCCCCCTAATGTGCTGCAAACCTTGACCTTGATCAGTGTGATTAGTCCATAAACTTGTGCCAAAGAGATTTGATCTGTACCTCTTGATTTGCTAATTGACATAAAGTTCTACTTTTGCAAAAATGGAGATAATGCTTTTTCTATTTTGGGACTAAACCATTATGCAATGCTTGAACACATAGAATATGGTCTTGGTACAATGAGTTTGCATTAAATTATTGAGTTCAAATGGGATATAGGACCTGTAATCAAAGAAAGCAAGCTGAATTCAAAATGGCACAAATGTATGAACATGTAACTTGGCCAAATCAAAAGTGAGTTTTTCCCAACTTGCCAAATTCGATTCTCCCTAACCATGAGGTTGTTTGATGAGTTCTTGGACATTTTGGAAAGCTTGTAATGTGTAATACAATCCATCTTTGGAATGCAAATTGAAATACCAAGTGGAAGTATGTGAAAAATGGTCTTGAAGTTAGGCAAAAATCCAGCCTAAAATAGGTCAAATTTTCTCTAAGTTAAGAATGGTTTGGTACCCTTGTTCCAAAAATTGTAACTTGAGCTACAAGCTTCTTTTGGGAAAACTTTGTGAATCAAAGTTGTAGATTTTGCAATAGGCTACAACTTTCATGTTTTGACTTTTGCTTGAATCCAAATGAATATTGGTGAGAAAGTGGGACAAAGTTAGGAAAAAATTAGGGTTTTTCATAACTTAGAAAAATTCTAAGTTATGAAAAATCTTCATTTCAAACCCTAATTTGCAATTCTTGATTTCTTGATGAACAAGTTTCATGATTTGGCATGTTTTGATGAAAAATGAATCTTGACACTTGATTTTGACCAAAAAGTCAAAGTTTGACTTTTCAGTATACAGTCAAAATTGATCAATTGACTGGGAAATTCAACTGTCAATCTTGTGCATTTGGGATCTTTTGAACTTGTTGAGCATGTCAAAACAATTCCATGGGGTCCTTGAGTTCATATGTGAGCTTGGTTTGCCATTGGCTAGGTCAAACAGTCAAAAATTACCTTTGTGCAGTCAAAACCCTAAAAATGACCATTTTGCCCTTTTGGTGATCTGATCAAATTTCTTGTGGAATTGGGATCCAAACTTGATCAAATGGTCCATGTGAGTTCATAATGTTAATGTGGGTCAATTTTCATGAGATTTGACTGTCAATTGGCCACAGTTGACTTTTTCCCCAATACAGTTGATTTCTAGGTCAACTGTCCAATTGACTGGGCAAAATTTGGAATCAAGACTTGAAACTTGGTATGGATAAACTTGGGAGTCCAACATGAAGCATGAAAGTCATCTTAGGAATTTTAGGTCAAAAAATCTTTGTGCAAACACAAACCCTAATTTGGGTCAACAGTGCAAGGAGAAGTCTTGAGCAGAGGAAACCCTAACTGAATCTTGAGCTCCAAGGGTCTTGTGATGAGAAAATGTTGAGAGAAATGGGAGGGCAAATTTTGGGGTACAACAGTTGCCCCTGTTCAATCTTCTTGAACCTGAAGAGTTAGATTGGCAAGTTTGCCTTTCGTGACTCGAGGGTAAAAGGAGATTGGACACTAGAGTGCCCGGAAATTTGCACTCGCATGTTGGAGTATCAGCAATGTGATGCCAGAAATGGGCTTATAGATGCCATTTGGAGAGATGGTGGATAGGGAGATGGGCTTATAGATGCCATCTGGAGATGTGACAGAACCTTGTCGAGAATGGGCTTATAGATGCCATTTGGAAGTGTTGATCGCATAAGAGATTCCTTAGCGAGGACTTGTGTATTTTGAGAAAGACAGATGTTTTCCTGGCTTGTTACAGGTGTTGATCTTAAATCTCTTCATGCAGACATGCCCTGGCTAGATACAGGAATCGAATCTACAATCGGTTGCTCACAGATATGCCCTGGCTGGATACAGGAATCGAATCTGGAAATAGTCGTCAACAGATATGCCCTGGCTAGATACAGGAATCGAATCTTCAAACTCTTCAGATGTGCCCTGGCTAGATACAGGAATCGGATCTGGAATTGTTGTCAGTTGATAGATATTCCCTGGATGGATACAGGAATCGAATCTTCAAACTCTTCAGACGTGCCCTGGCTAGATACAGGAATCGAGTCTGGAAACTGATCACTCACAGATGTGCTCTGGCTAGATACAGGAATCGAATCTGGAAACTGTGATAGTTGAAGGTAGTCGTCTTTTTCCTGAAAAGGCAAAACATCAGTTGTATGCAATGTCATGATGTATGATATGCATGATGTTATGACATTAAAAATGAGATAGTGTCGTATGCACTTTATCATATATGTGAGCAAGATGTATGAAATGCGAAATGTTTATGAATGTATTTTCGTCTAGGAAAATAAATCCTTGACGACCGGCCGTGGAATTAAATCTTGGGCTGACGTTTGAAGAGTAGAGCTCTTCGTTTCCGCTGGGGATGACGGTTGTAAGAATACACCGGTAGGAGAAGATGACTCCGTTGAGGAATAAACTTGTTGGAGAGATTACTCTGAGGGGAATTATTCTGCGGGAAGAGATACTTTGCTGAAGTTTGACGAGAGCTTTACTGAGGATTTCAATGATGGACTCTGCTGGGGATAACAATGATAAACTCCACTGGGGATGACAATGATAAACTCCGCTGGGGATAGGAAGAACTTCGCCGAGGACGATCTTCCGTGGTAATTAGCTGAGGATAACCCAGTTATAAGCCCTTGTACGGAATAACTTTGAATAAAACTCGGGAGAGACGTCAGTACTCTGCAGGGGATAAGCTTCCAGAATCTACTGGGGATAAGCTTCCTGCTGGGGAGATGGATTCCACTTTCCTGGGGAAACTTTGAATGTCTGTATACCGTCGGGGAACAATCTTAGATCAAGACTGCCGGGGATGCTTGTTAGGGAATGCCTATACTCCACTGGGGAATGTTGCTATCTTGTCTTACTCTGGGGAGTTGAGATAACTTGATCACATTCTACCTTGGTACCTTGGCGGACAGAGCAACTAGACTTCCTGGACAACTCTACATTGCCCCTATTTCTGATGTCACCTGTAATTAGTCTTTTGTTTCGTATGCAAGTATTTATGAATTAGCAATTTAATGTCAAATGCATATATCAAAAATGAACATTGGACGTTCTTCGCAAGACAAAACAGAAAAAAGGAAAACAATTGGCAATTTGTCTGAAAAGTGTATTTGTATTGATTTTGAAATTTGCCTGTAAATAGGCGTTTTTGTACAAGAGGCCGACGTCCTAGTAAGAGAACGCCGCCGGATAACATAAAGTTTATACAATTTTTAAAAGGAAACAAAACAACTATGTGCACAATATTCCCACTGGGTTCCAACTCTGCTATCACCTTTATGTCTTCAAGCGTCTCATCACTTTGCTGCTTAGTTGAAGATGAAGCTGATTGATCGATGCCGAAGTCTGAGCCAGATAGCTGATGCCGAATTCTGGATGCAAGGTGATCCAATGAGACATAGTGTTACGCTTTATCCCTAACTTTTGCCTGGACCGCCCTTTCGGGTTTTCAGTCCACCGGGATACCCATTTTTGCCCAAGCCGCCTTTTCAGGTTTTCGACTTGCCGAGTGTATAGATTTTTTCATTTCATCCCTTATTTTTGCCCGAACCCTTTTGGTTCACCGGGAAGCCCTTATTTTTGCCTAGGTATGTCAACCTAGCGGGTCTTTTATTCATGCGTAGTATCTTTTTACTATGTCTGCATTGGCGGGGTGAGGAAGGTCGTCACCATCCATGGTGGTCAGAATCATGGCTCCTCCTGAGAACACATGTTTAACCACAAATGGCCCTTCGTATGTAGGGGTCCATTTGCCCCGGGGATCACTTTGAGGGAGGATGATGCGTTTGATTACCAGGTCCCCAACTTGATACTCTTGTGGTCTGACTTTCTTGTTAAATGCCCTGATCATCCGTTTTTGGTACGTCTGACCATGACAGATAGCGGTGAGTCTCTTTTCGTCAATTAGGTTTAATTGATCGAGTCGAGTCTGGATCCAGTCATCTTCACTCAAGTCTGCATCCTTCATTATCCGGAGAGAGGGTATCTGGACTTCAATTGGCAAGACTGCCTCCATGCCATAGACCAAGGAAAAGGGTGTTGCCCCGGTTGACGTCCTTGCTGAGGTACGGTACCCATGAAGAGCAAACGGTAACATTTCGTGCCAATCTTTATAGGTCATTGTCATCTTCTGCACAATTTTCTTGATATTCTTATTCGCTGCTTCTACAGCCCCATTCATCTTCGGCCGGTAAGGAGAAGAGTTGTGGTGTTGTATCTTAAATTGCTCGCAGAGCTCAGTGATCATCTTGTTGTTAAGATTGGTACCATTGTCCGTAATGATCCTTTCTGGAACGCCATACCGACAGATCAGGTTATGCCGGATGAAACGTGCCACGACGCTCTTGGTTACCGTGGCGTAGGAAGCTGCCTCAACCCACTTCGTGAAATAATCAATTGCTACCAGAATGAAGCGATGTCCATTGGATGCCATCGGTCGGATCTCGCCGATCATATCGATGCCCCACATTGCAAAAGGCCAAGGTGCCGTCAGTACGTTCAGAGGAACCGGAGGGATGTGCACCTTATCAGCATAGATCTGGCATTTGTGACAAGTTCGAGAATGTTGGTAACAGTTGGCTTCCATTGTGGACCAGAAATATCCTGCCCGAAGGATTTTCTTTGCCATGGTGTGTCAACTGGAATGTGTTCTGAATGTACCTTCATGCAGTTCTATCATGATCCTTTCTGCTTCAACCTTATCCACACAACGCAGTAGAGTTGAATCATGATTCCGTTTGTAGAGAATGTCGTTGCTGAGGAAGAATTTTGCCGCAAACCTTCTCATTAACTTCTTGTCATTGACAGATGCACCTTCAGGGTATTCCTGAGCTTCCAAGTATCTCTTCACCTCATGATACCAGGGTTTTTCAGTCACCTCTTCGGCCTCAAGATCGCAGTAGTATGCAGGTTTGTCCAACTTCCAGATAATGATCCGGGGAGCCTCATTGTCCCATTTGACTTTGAACATTGAAGACATCGTAGCTAGTGCGTCCGCTAACTGATTCTCCTCTCTTGGGAAGTGTTCAAAAGTTATCTCTTCAAAGTGGGGAAGCAAAGTCTGCACATACTCCTTGTAAGGAATAAGATTCGGGTGTTTCGTATCCCACTCGCCTTTGATCTGATTGATCACGAGAGCGGAATCTCCGAAGACACTCAGAAACTTGATCCTTAAGTCGATTGCAGCTTGAAGACCCGTGATACATGCCTCATACTCCGCCATGTTGTTGGTGCAGTTGAAACATAGTCGGGCAGTGAGTGGAGTATGAGTACCTTTGGGGGATATGATTACAACGCCGATTCCATTACCCAAAGCGTTGGAGGCTCCGTCAAAATGCATAGACCATCGGGATCCTTCCTCAGGTCCTTCATCCGGTCCAGGCATTTCACAATCTGTTACTACCATGATATCTTCGTCCGGAAATTCAAAGTTCAAGGATTGGTAATCGTCCATAGGTTGGTGTGCCAAATGATCTGCCAATACACTTCCCTTGATTGCTTTCTGAGTTGTGTACTGGATATCATATTCCGTCAAGATCATTTACCAGCTTGCTATTCTTCCAGACAGAGCAGGATTTTCGAATATGTACTTGATGGGATCCATCTTTGAAATCAACAGTGTAGTGTGAGTCAACATATACTGTCTCAGCCGGCGAGCAGCCCATACCAGAGTGCAGCAAGTTTTCTCGAGCAGTGAGTACCGAGACTCACAGTCGGTAAACTTTTTGCTCAGGTAATAAATAGCGTGCTCTTTTCGGCCAGACTCATCATGCTGCCCCAGCACACACCCCATTGAATTATCAAGCACTGTTAAGTATAGTATCAGAGGTCTCCCTTCTACTGGTGGCATAAGAATGGGTGGCTCTTGGAGATATTCCTTTATCTTTTCGAAAGCGGCCTGACATTCATCGTTCCAACGTACTACTTGATCTTTCTTCAGCAATTTGAAGATTGGCTCACAGGTAGCAGTTAGATATGAGATGAATCGGGCAATATAATTCAGTCGTCCCAGAAAGCCTCTGACTTCTTTCTCTGTCTTGGGAGTCGGCATCTCTTGTATGGCTTTCACCTTGGCAGGGTCCACCTGAATACCTTTATCGCTCATAATGAAACCTAGCAACTTTCCAGACCTCACCCCGAAGGTGCATTTGTTTGGGTTCAACCTCAGCTTGTACAACACCAGTCGTTTAAACAGCTTCCGCAGATGATCAAGGTGTTCCTCCTTGGTTTGGGACCTTGCAATCATGTCATCAACATATACCTCAATCTCATGATGAATCATATCATGAAATAAAGCAACCATGGTGCGTTGGTAGGTTGCCCCAGCATTTTTCAACCCGAACGGCATGACCTTGTAGCAGAAGGTGCCCCACTGAGTGACAAAGGTAGTCTTTTCCATATCTTCAGGAGCCATCTTGATCTGATTATACCCTGAAAAACCATCCATGAAGGAGAACACCTTGTGTTGAGCAGTATTGTCAACGAGAACGTCGATGTGAGGCAGAGG
Organism: Vicia faba; assembly: GCA_948472305.1. Classification (NCBI taxonomy): domain Eukaryota; kingdom Viridiplantae; phylum Streptophyta; class Magnoliopsida; order Fabales; family Fabaceae; genus Vicia; species Vicia faba. Next base: position 323,906,142 of record OX451738.1, on the reverse strand, counting down.
GAAATCATCTTTGGGGCTGGCCCTGTTCAAATCCCTGTAGTCGACACACATTCTGACTTTACCATCCTTCTTCGGCACTGGCACCACATTGGCCACCCACTGAGGGTAAGAAGTTACTGCTAGAAACCCGGCATCAAATTGCTTCATAACCTCATCTTTGATCTTTTCGGACATCTCTGGACGCATACGGAGGACTTTTTACTTTACCGGAGGGCAGTCTTCCTTGGTAGGCAGGTGATGAACTACAATGTCGGCATCCAAACCAGGCATGTCTTCGTAAGACCAAGCAAAGATTTCCATGTAGTCATGCAGCATCTGGATCAATCGTTGCTTCACGCTGAGCTCTAGATTGGCACCAATCTTGACTTCTTTCCTATCTGTCTCAGTACCCAGGTTCACTGTTTCCACGGGCTCTTCATGCGGCTGAATGGCCCTCTCTTCCTGGAGTAGCAGTCTTGCGAGTTCACCAGGCACTTCGCAATCATCTTCACCTTCGTCTTCGTCCAAGTTGATCGGATTCTCGAAGTCATAACTGGCAGTAGCAGAGCTGTTACCAGTGAGATCCAGAGTGGATTGAAACCTGTATAAGTGAGTGTGTGTAAATATAGCTGTTTTGCAATATATAACACAAAGAAAAAGAGCGCAAGATTTGAAATGCAACAAACGTCCAACGTTTTGATTAATGAAATATGGAAATGTCATACAAAAAGCCCTCACAAATGGAGCTACGATGCCCCGGGTAGGACACCGAGCCAATAAAAGTTTAAACATATTGTTTGTTACAAATTGAGAATCAAAAGAGTTAATTACTGCGTGACAAATGTAATAGGTATAAAATCCTTTGCCGTCCAGTTGCTTGGTCCGTTGCTGGTGGTTGGATAGATCCAATTGTCAAATTCTGCTTCCTCTACGTCCTCCTCGATAGCATTCACCCTTGGGTTGGAGATGAACACCGGAGCCTTTCTGATCTTTCTTTGCGCACAGCCCTCTGAGCCTCTGCAGTGAAGCCCAGCCCAAACTTGTCGTTCTTTTGAGTGAAGTCGGGAAGCTGACCCCAGTTTGCACAATTGCCTTTCTCGATTACCGCCTGGGCATCCTTCAGGGAAGCCATCTTCAAGGGAAAGTCTTCTTCAACCACTGTTTCAGCTGATGCCAACATTGGAGGTACCTCCTCAAAATGCTGAATGGGGGTTTCAATAAACTCCTCGTCCATCTAGATATACCGGAATGAATTCAAGTGACTAACCATGTATTCCTCCTCGCCTTGCACAGTAACAATCTTCCCTTTGACAGGGTATTTGAGCTTTTGGTGTAGAGTGGATGTTACCGCCCCAGCCTTGTGAATCCAGGGTCGACCCAATAAACAGGAATAAGATGGACGAATATCCATCACGTAGAACGTTGAGTCGAAGACTTGGGAACCCACGCGGATAGGAATGTCTACCTCACCATGCACCATCCTCTTAGAACCGTCAAAGGCTCTAACAATGATGTTACTAGGTTTCAATTCCAGACCCTCGCAATCCAACCGATCTAAGGCCTTCTTTGGCAAAACATTCAGGGAAGAACCGGTATCCACCAACACGTGTGTGAGAGTAGTGCCCCTGCATTCTATAGAGACATGCGGAGCATCATTGTGATTTTTCCCTTTGGCGGTAAGGTCAACATCCGAGAACCCCAAGCCATTGTCGGCTGTCAAATTAGCCACACAGTCAGTGAACTGATCTGCAGATGTCTCTTGCGGCACATGGGCCGTTTTCAGAAATGAAATCAGGGCCTTAGCGTGGGCCTCTGAGCACAGCAGCAATGATAGCATAGAGATTTTGGAGGGGGTATGCCCCAGCTGTTCAACAACATTGAAGTCACTCTTTTTAATGATTTTAAGGATTTCCTCCATCTCTTGTTGGGAGGCTTCGACAGCGGTCTTTTTTGGTGCCTCCGTCCTGGCAGGCAAATCGGTAGCAACTTCTTTGCCCCGAGCATCAGAGGACTCGGCGGCAGTAGTAGACACAGGAACTTGATTTGGAACATGCACACTTGCGGGTGTGATGGTGAGAGGTTTTCGGATAACTGGTGGTGCAATGTCAGGCGAGAAGAGCCTGCCACTACGAGTAATCTTGGCGGGACCAGTGATGTTACTGATACTGGTATTGGTATTGAACTCCTGCTTCACTCCAAGCACATACATGTCTGCCCCATAGTGCCATGGGACAGCCCTGTCAGATTCATAGGGGAGGGGCCCCGGAACAGTAATGGTAATGGGTGCAACAGACATAATTTGGACTGGCTTCCTCGGGGGAGCTTTGGTAGGATTGTTGAAAATTGTGACGACAGATACTTCTTCAGTGGAAACAAACGGGACAGCAGTTTTCTTGAACAGAATTTCTTTGCTATCCATCAGGCTTTGGATGCCTGATTTCAGCAGCGGACAACCGGTAGGGATAACAGCACACAGGAGGCAACCCTTGCTACAACCCGGAAATAAACCGGCTAGTAGTAGGTTCCTCTTAACAGTCAAAAGAGGGGTAGCAACATCATTCACCGAAACAGCATACAAATCTTCCTCGACGGCATTTACTCTATGTTGGGGCATAGGAGCAGTTACAACATTTGGCCTCTCAGGCGTCTCAAACTGAATTTCCTTCGCATCGATAAGGTCTTGCACCTTATTTCTCAGGGCCCAGCAATCATCAGTAGTATGCTCGGGGCTATCAGAATGATAGGCACAACAGCCATTTGGGTTATACTTAGGAGATGCAGTGTTCACGACCTTCGGAGCCTCTTTGATGGTCACCAAGTTGGTTGATAACAGTTGCGGTAAGATTTGTGACAAGGTCATACTCAGCCGAGTATACTGCCTCTTGGGCCTTTCCCCTCTTTATTGGTTGTACTGCTGAGGAGCAGCAACAGGCTTTGAAATGACTAAGGCATTGACGGCTTGACGGCTCTCTGGCTTGACTTGTCTTCTAGGACCATAGACTGCACTTGCTTCTTTCTTGAAAGGCCTCTTCTCAGTACTTGTGGAGGCAGCTTTTTGTATCTTTCCTGACCTGATGCCAGCTTCTATCCGTTCACCTGTCAGGATCAAATCCGTAAACCCAGCGGAGGAATTACCAACTAAATGATTGAAGAATGGACCAGACAAGGTCCCTAGAAACATATCAACCAGCTAACGATCAGTCAATGGAGGCTGCACCCGGCCAGCCAAATCTCTCCATTTTTGTGCATATTCTTTGAACCCTTTGCTCGTTCCTAGAGACATACCCTGAAGTTGGGTACGCGTAGGAGCGAGGTCAGAATTGTATTGATATTGCCTATAAAATGCGGTTGCCAAATCTTCCCAATGTCGGATACTAGTTCCATCTAGTTGATAGAACCACTCAAGCTGTGACCCCGAAAGGCTATCTTGGAAGAAGTGAATCCAAAGGTTCTTATCTGCCGTGTAAGGTTGGATCTTACTTACGTACGACCTTAGATGCAGCTTTGGACAGGAAGCCCCGTCGTATTTGGCAAAGGCAGGCGCCTTAAACTTGTGTGGGATTACCACCCCAGAAGATAACCCCAAATCTCCGAAATCCAGCCCCGGCATATTCTGAATCTCCATGGCGCTCAAGCGGTCCTCTAATTGTTTGTATTTGTCAGCAGCGGGAGGGTATTGTTCCTCGTTGTAATCCGTCTCGTTGTCGGAGACTGCAGGGCTAGGAGCTCCTCCCCCTTTGGGACTGTCTTTCTCTGCAGAGGAAGTAGTTGGATCAGCCTCGTTATGTAGTGTGTTCCCAAACCTGCGTCCAGTGTTGAATAACGCAGTTCTCTTCTTCTTCTTCTTCTTTAGGAGTGGAGCCTTCAACTCTTGCTGACCTTGAGCCAGGCTCATGACCATTTCTTGAAACTGAGCATTTTGGGCCTGAAGGGCTTTGATTGCTTGCTCACTGGATGATTCTGGATTCATGATGACTGTTCAAACAAACAGCGAAGAAGATTAAGCAACCTGTGGAAAAAGGGTACCTGCTATGCATATGATGTAATGAGATGCGTATGTTTTATGTTTTCAAAGACAAACGAGATTCAACTTTGTAGACAAAATGGAAACACACTTCATTAGATTCAAATTTGAAATTGTTCAACAACTTGCCCTTAGGCATTACAGGAATGAAAAATATTGAAAAGGAAATAAAAACTGTAAAAGGAAATATTCAAAGCCCATCAGTGCTCCCATGGCCTCCTCTTCTCAGTGTGGATGTAGTCATTCAGGACCCGCTCTTCCTCCAATTGCTTAGTCAGCCTCTAGATCTTCCGTTCCTGTTCGTTGAACTTTTCCCGATAAAAATCCCGTTCTACCTTTAGCTGCGCCCAAGATCTCTTCATTGTGTCAAAATCAGTGGGTATCTGAGGAGGGAGGACAGTTGGAGGAACCTCATCTTCATCAGGAGATTCAAGAATGATAGGTCTGACCGCTTCGTATGGCATACCTAACTTCTGAGCACGGACGCGGACCCATCTGCAATAGGGTTCCATTGGTAGAGAAGTCTTTGGTCCCAACTCATGTGGGTCAGCTTTGTGAATTCTGTCCCAAGCCTTAATGAATCCCTGGCGTAGTTTGTCACTGTCTACCTGAAATTCAAAATGGAAGTGAGAAACCAACATCTCATGAGGCCCTACTCTTCTGGCTCTTCCAAACTGGCGGAGAACTAAACATGGATTATAAGAGATTCCTCCTTGGATACCAATCAATGGAACATTAGGGTATTCTCCGCAACGATCAATAACAGCTACCTCATCCAAACCTCTGAGAGTCCAAGTGATGTCATTATCGGTGAGAGACATCAACCTATGAGCCCAACCCTTTCCTTCTTCATTCTTCAGCATGAACTTAGGAAGGTGCGAAATAAACCACCTCACTAGCAAAGGAGCACAACACCATGGAGTTCCCCGTTTTCGGGCAGTACGAGCATAGAGTTGTTGCAGGATATCACCCAAAAGAGTGGGTACAGGATTCCGAGACATGAAGATCCTTATGGCAAAGATACTGATAAAGGTGTCAGGATTTGGAAATAATACCAGACCATAGATTAAAAGAGCCAGAATGTCTTCGTACGCCTTGAAGTCTAAGTCATTCCAGAAATCATTAGCTTTGCCAACCAGAAACTTAACCAAAAAGCCCTTAACTCCACTCCTAGTTTCCCAGTTAGCCAATACCTCTTCTTTGGTCAAAGGAAGGACTGCAGCAATCTCTTCAGGCCTAGGAGTCTTTTCCCAACCAGTGAACGGAGTCTGCTCCAAAACAGGGATACCAAGCAAATCAGAGAATTCTTCCAGGGTAGGGACCAACTGAAAGTCTTGAAAGGTGAAGCAATGATACAGGGGATCATAAAACTGGGTCAGGACACTTATGAGTTGTTAGTCCCACTTTGAAGTGATCAAGCCAAGGAGAGAACCATGCCTCTTCATGAAGGAAGTAGTGTTTGGAATCCCACCAACCAAATCTTTGAGCAAAGTGGGTGGTTGAACAAAATTGAGCCGGATAGTATTCCTACGCACGGGCATCATGATGTCCTACAAAACAGAGCAAAGATGAAACCCTCTTGTCTTTGAAATGGGTTAGTCCTTATACAGGATGCATGCAATGGTATGATGGTATGATGCTATGATGAAGCACACCACAAGTATTCACATAGGCAAGCATGATAAGGCACACAAATCACACAAGACAACCCTTAGGTTTCAGGCCAGCATGAAGTTCAGGTATTAACCTCTTTCAGTTTCGTTGGTTAAAAACCTGTCCTATCAAAAGTAACCGGGTTCTAGAGGATCTCAAATCATTGACTACCCTCAATCGGTCATAACTCCAGCATCACAATCTTTTCTTGCGGCCAGAACCATCGCGAGAGTTTAGCCTCAATGAGTGTAGCATACTGCTACTGTTCTATGGCCAAGTTTGGTCAAATTAGGGTTCTAAAGTCGGTTGGTGTTTAATGACTCCTTAGAAGACCCATATTCTCCTTGTTACAACACAAGGGATATCGGTACAGACCAAGGTGCCACACCAACGTAGCCACTGCTTCACCCATGTCGGTCTACGCCGGACAGGTCCCTCACATATTATGCTACCTAAAAAGGTATTCCCCAGATCCGGGTTAGGATCTATGAAACTCCAATGCAAAGCCCACAAATATAAAAGCAAACAATTGAAAACAAAGGTGATCTAAGCCCTAAGGTTACTCCACTTTAGATTACATTCCCCAGCAGAGTCGCCAGTTCTGTGATACGGTGGGAGAACTGACTTGGGTTTTGCGTTTGTTTTCGCAAATGTTTCGGTTGAGCAAGAGTCGCCACCGACTTTTTATTTTATCCTAAGGAAAGGTTAAAAAGCACAACAAAAACCTTTGAGATGTTTTCTTGGGTTCGGGGAGTAGATTATAGAAAGGGAAGGTATTAGCACCCTTTCTATCCATGGTTATCCATGGGCTCTTAGTTGTTTGCTTAGATCAACTTGCCTTAATTTTCAATTGTTTGAAATGGTGCTTTGTGTGTGTGTGGGTTTGAAAAATGTTTTGAAAAGAAACCAATGTGGTGGCAACCTTTGCAATGATCCATGTTGGGATGTATACAAAGGTGTATGTCTTTTGAAAAGGTTTTCATTTGTTTTTGAAAGTTTGTCTTGAAAGTGTAGTGATGTGTGGTTTAGAAAATAGGCAAGTGTTTTGTTTTGCAAGTTTGATTCAAGTAACTAAGAGGTTATCTACTCCTAAATTTCTCAAAGATCTTTGCCATGTTTTAACCCTTTTAACAATTTTGTTCCACCATTGCATTTGATGGACAATCTTGTGTTAGGATGTGAAAGGGACGGGCGCGGGTCATCGTTTAGACCATAATTGCAATGGTGCCAAGTATCTTTGGGCAATTTTTCCTTTAAGGGACTTGATCATTTCTAGGCAACTTTCGAAAGCGTCATTGAGGGACTTATGATCATTTGAATTTGTTTTGTTTTGGCCCAATGATACTTAACATGCAATATGGCCCATTTATTGAAGGCAACAAATGGAATACCCTAGGGGTGCAAGTGTGATTAGTGTTGTCCATTTTCATGCTTGATTATCTTGAAATTAGGTCAAACTATTTTTGTTGTTTTTGATTCGCATACAAACCCTAATTCTAACATGGTATATTTAGAAAGCATTTAAAGTGCGAAAAATAAAGTTACTAAGTTATTACAACACAATATATGGGAAGGGGGTACAAATGTTCAAATAGGGGGTATTTTGACAAGGAATTTAAACCTAAACTATTACATCAATTTGGGAATTATACAAATTAATTAATGTACAATAATTAAATAAAATAAGAATAAATATGCAAGATGCAAAAAAAAATGTTTTTTATATGTATGAAAAAAGTATTTTTATGTATTAAATAAACAAAATAAAAAGTATTATTTTTTTTGGATTTTTTATGTATTTAGGGCAAAACCCTAATTTATTAAATAAAAGTATTAATTATTTAATATATACAATATTTAATAATTATGTACAAGAATAAAATAAAAATGAAGTATATTTGTCAAAAAGGTGTTTTTAATATTAAATATTAAATAAAAATAAAAATGTATATATTTTGTATTTTTGCCCTAAATATTCTAATAAATATGTATGTATTTATTTATCAAATATATTAAATATGTGCAAAATAATAATATTTAATATTTATAAAAAAAGTATATTTCATATAAAATATTTTCAGAAGATAAAATAAAATAATAAATAGAAAATAAATGTGTTTACATTATTTTTAATATTTTAAGTAAAAAATGTATCTATATATTTATTTATGTACAAAATATCCATTTAAACAAACAAGTGCTTAATAAATACAAAAATGGTTTAAAAAATTATTTTTATATTTTTAATATTATGAGAAAAAATAAATAAGTCAGAACAAAAAAAGAAAATGTCAAAAAATCATAAAAATAAGCATAATGGGCCAAGGGGGTGTGTGTGTGAAAATGTGGTGTGAAAAGGAAACACATTCCAGGCCCAGCCCAGAACCTGTCTTCTTCAACCTCCAGCAAACAATGTTCAAAAAACGCGCGTTTTGTAACCTGATTCAAACATCTTGATTCCTGGCTTTTTAATGAAAACTCACAACATCAAAAATGTTCAGCATCAAACAACGAATCCATACATACCAAAAACTTGATCTAACTCTCAAAAATGAGAGAGAATTTCTCCATTCCCAAATCTTAACCTAATTTTTTATCAATGTTCAGACATCAAATTCTCATGGCACACGTAACATAAATGAAAACTAACTACATGGGCATGTTCAGGGCTATGAATGTGACATATTTTCTTCACAAACCTAAAGCTAACAATGCCTGGATAGAGAGATACGAGTTCATGAACTTACCTGTTCAGTTGAAGTTGTATCTGATGATTGAGGTACTTTCAGTGCAAGGTGATGATTGGTACAGCTTCCTTGAGGTCCAGGGATGCTATTCCAAGCTTTACTTTGCTTTGAAACTAGTTGAATCGTGTTATGGAACTTCAACTGCAAAACAAGAAAATGAAAATGGCCAAACTGATTAGAGGAGTTACAGTCCACTTCTAATTCTTTGGATAGTTTGCATTGATGGTAGGGAAGGTGTTTGAAGCGGTTTTAGCAAGAATGCACGATGGAAATGAGTTGTGGGATTCAATCTGCAGCAGGCCCTGTTTTTGTGCAGTTCAATGGTGATTTTGTGAATGAGAGTGTTTGGGACTTGGTTGGCTCGTGTTCTAGCTCAGAATGGATGTTTAGGATGTGTACAAAGTCTTTTCTTAAGGCTTGGTTTACAGGAATGATAGTTGGTAGATGTTATGCTATGTTTCTTCACCCTTAAGCAAGAGATGGCCAAGTTGAGTTCTAGGCTGATAGAGGCCCCCCTAATGTGTTGCAAGCCTTGGCCTTGATCAGTGTGATTAGTCCATAAACTTGTGCCAAAGAGATTTGATCTGTACCTCTTGATTTGCTAATTGACATAAAGTTCTACTTTTGCAAAAATGAAGATAATGTTTTTTCTATTTTGGGACTAAACCATTATGCAATGCTTGAACACATAGAATATGGTCTTGGCACAATGAGTTTGCATTAAATTATTAAGTGCAAATGGGATATAGGACCTGTAATCAAAGAAAGCAAGCTGAATTCAAAATGGCACAAATGTATGAACATGTAACTTGGCCAAATCAAAAGTGAGTTTTTCCCAACTTGCCAAATTCGATTCTCCCTAACCATGGGGTTGTTTGATGAGTTCTTTGACATTTTGGAAAGCTTGGAATGTTTACTACAATCCATATTTGAAATGCAAATTGAAATTCCAAGTGGAAGTATGTGAAAAATGGTCTTGAAGTTAGGCAAAAATCCTGCCTAAAATAGGTCAAATTTTCTCTAAGTTAAGAATGGTTTGGTACCCTTGTTCCAAAAATTGTAACTTGAGCTACAAGCTTCTTTTAGGAAAACTTTGTGAATCAAAGTTGTAGATTTTTCAATAGGCTACAACTTTCATGTTTTGACTTTTGTTTGAATCCAAATGAATCTTGGTGAGAAAGTGGGACAAAGTTAGGAAAAAATTAGGGTTTTTCATAACTTAGAAAAATTCTAAGTTATGAAAAATCTTCATTTCAAACCCTAATTTGCAATTCTTGATTTCTTGATGAATAAGTTTCATGATTTGGCATGTTTTGATGAAAAATGAATCTTGACACTTGATTTTGACCAAAAAGTCAAAGTTTGACTTTTCAGTATACAGTCAAAATTGATCAATTGACTGGGAAATTCAACTGTCAATCTTGTGCATTTGGGATCTTTTGAACTTGTTGAGCATGTCAAAAAAATTCCATGGGGTCCTTTAGTCCATGTGTGAGCTTGGTTTGCCATTGGCTAGGTCAAACTGTCAAAAATTACCTTTGTGCAGTCAAAACCCTAAAAATGACCATTTTACCCTTTTGGTGATCTGATCAAATTTCTTGTAGAATTGTGATCCAAACTTGATCAAATGGTCCATGTGAGTTCATAATGTTGATGTGGGTCAATTTTCATGAGATTTGACTGTCAATTGGCCACAGTTGACTTTTTCCCCAATACAGTTGATTTCTAGGTCAACTGTCCAATTGACTGGGCAAAATTTGGAATCAAGACTTGAAACTTGGTATGGATAAACTTGGGAGTCCAACATGAAGCATGAAAGTCATCTTAGGCATTTTAGGTCAAAAAATCTTTGTGCAAACACAAACCCTAATTTGGGTCAACAGTGCAAGGAGAAGTCATGAGCAGAGGAAACCCTAACTGAATCTTGAGCTCCAAGGGTCTTGTGATGAGAAAATGTTGAGAGAAATGGGAGGGAAAATTTTGGGGTACAACAGTTGCCTCTGTTCAATCTTCTTGAACCTGAAGAGTTAGATTGGCAAGTTTGCCTTTCGTGACTCGAGGGTAAAAGGAGATTGGACACTAGAGTGCCCGGAAATTTGCACTCGCATGTTGGAGTATCAGCAATGTGATGCCGGAAATGGGCTTATAGATGCCATTTGGAGAGATGGTGGATATGGAGATGGGCTTATAGATGCCATCTGGAGATGTGACAGAACCTTGTCGAGAATGGGCTTATAGATGCCATTTGGAAGTGTTGATCGCATAAGAGATTCCTTAGCGAGAACTTGTGTATTTTGAGAAAGACAGATGTTTTCCTGGCTTGTTACAGGTGTTGATCTTCAATCTCTTCATGCAGACATGCCCTGGCTAGATACAGGAATCGAATCTACAATCGGTTGCTCACAGATATGCCCTGGATGGATACAGGAATCGAATCTGGAAATAGTCATCAACAGATATGCCCTGGCTGGATACAGGAATCGAATCTTCAAACTCTTCAGATGTGCCCTGGCTAGATACAGGAATCGGATCTGGAATTGTTGTCAGTTGATAGATATGCCCTGGCTGGATACAGGAATCGAATCTTCAAACTCTTCAGACGTGCCCTGGCTAGATACAGGAATCGAGTCTAGAAACTGATCACTCACAGATGTGCCCTGGCTAGATACAGGAATCGAATCTGGAAACTGTGATAGTTGAAGGTAGTCGTCTTTTTCCTGAAAAGGCAAAACATCAGTTGTATGCAATGTCATGATGTATGATATGCATGATGTTATGACGTTAAAAATGAGATAGTGTCGTATGCACTTTATCATATATGTGAGCAAGATGTATGAAATGTGAAATGTTTATGAATGTATTTTCGTCTAGGAAAATAAATCCTTGACGACCGGCCGTGGAATTAAATCATGGGCTGACGTTTGAAGAGTAGAGCTCTTCGTTTCCGCTGGGGATGACGGTTGTAAGAATACACCGGTAGGAGAAGATGACTCTGTTGAGGAATAAACTTGTTGGAGAGATTACTCTGAGGGGAATTATTCTGCGGGAAGAGATACTTTGCTGAAGTTTGACGAGAGCTTTACTGAGGATTTCAATGATGGACTCTGCTGGGGATAACAATGATAAACTCCGCTGGGGATGACAATGATAAACTCCGCTGGGGATAGGAAGAACTTCGCCGAGGACGATCTTCCGTGGTAATTAGCTGAGGATAACCCAGTTATAAGCCCTTGTACGGAATAACTTTGAATAAAACTCGGGAGAGACGTCCGTACTCTGCAGGGGATAAGCTTCCAGAATCTACTGGGGATAAGCTTCCTGCTGGGGAGATGGATTCCACTTTCCTGGGGAAACTTTGAATGTCTGTATACCGCCGGGGAACAATCTTAGATCAAGACTTCCGGGGATGCTTGCTGGGGAATGCCTATACTCCACTGGGGAATGTTGCTATCTTGTCTTACTATGTGGGGAGTTGAGATAACTTTATCACATTCTACCTTGGTACCTTGGCGGACAGAGCAACTAGACTGCCTGGACAACTCTACATTGCCCCTATTTCTGATGTCACCTGTAATTAGTCTTTTGTTTCGTATGCAAGTATTTATGAATTAGAAATTTAATGTCAAATGCATATATCAAAAATGAACATTGGACGTTCTTCGCAAGACAAAACAGAAAAAAGGAAAATAATTGGCAATTTGTCTGAAAGGTGTATTTGTATTGATTTTGAAATTTGCCTGTAAATAGGCGTTTCTGTACAAGAGGTCGACGTCCTAGTAAGAGAACGCCGCCGGATAACATAAAGTTTATACAATTTTTAAAAGGAAACAAAACAGCTATGTGCACAATATTCCCACTGGGTTCCAACTCTGCTATCGCCTTTATGTCTTCAAGCGTCTCATCACTTTGCTGCTTAGTTGAAGATGAAGTTGATTGATCGATGCCGAAGTCTGAGCCAGATAGCTGATGCCGAATTCTGGATGCAAGGTGATCCAATGAGACATAGTGTTACGCTTTATCCCTAACTTTTGCCTGGACCGCCCTTTTGGGTTTTCAGTCCAGCGGGATACCCATTTTTGCCCAAGCTGCCTTTTCAGGTTTTCGACTTGCCGGGTGTACAGATTTTTTCATTTCATCCCTTATTTTTTCCCGAACCCTTTTGGTTCGCCGGGAAGCCCTTATTTTTGCCTAAGTATGTCAACCTAGCGGGTCTTTTATTCATGTGTAGTATCTTTTTACTATGTCTGCATTGGCGGGGTGAGGAAGGTCGTCACCATCCATGGTGGTCAGAATCATGGCTCCTCCTGAGAACACATGTTTAACCACAAATGGCCCTTCGTATGTAGGGGTCCATTTGCCCCGGGGATCACTTTGAGGGAGGATGATGCGTTTGATTACCAGGTCCCCAACTTGATACTCTTGTGGTCTGACTTTCTTGTTAAATGCCCTGATCATCCGTTTTTGGTACGTCTGACCATGACAGATAGCGGTGAGTCTCTTTTCGTCAATTAGGTTTAATTGATCGAGTCGAGTCTGGATCCAGTCATCTTCACTCAAGTCTGCATCCTTCATTATCCGGAGAGAGGGTATCTGGATTTCAATTGGCAAGACTGCCTCCATGCCATAGACCAAGGAAAAGGGTGTTGCCCCGGTTGACGTCCTTGCTGAGGTACGGTACCCATGAAGAGCAAACGGTAACATTTCGTGCCAATCTTTATAGGTCATTGTCATCTTCTGCACAATTTTCTTGATATTCTTATTCGCTGCTTCTACAGCCCCATTCATCTTCGGCCGGTAAGGAGAAGAGTTGTGGTGTTGTATCTTAAATTGCTCGCAGAGCTCAGTGATCATCTTGTTGTTAAGATTGGTACCATTGTCCGTAATGATCCTTTCTGGGACGCCATACCGACAGATCAGGTTATGCCGGATGAAACGTGCCACGACGCTCTTGGTTACCGTGGCGTAGGAAGTTGCCTCAACCCACTTCGTGAAATAATCAATTGCTACCAGAATGAAGCGATGTCCGTTGGATGCCACCGGTCGGATCTCGCCGATCATATCGATGCCCCACATTGCAAAAGGCCAAGGTGCCGTCAGGACGTTCAGAGGAACCGGAGGGATGTGCACCTTATCAGCATAGATCTGGCATTTGTGAAAAGTTCTAGAATGTTGGTAACAGTCGGCTTCCATTGTGGACCAGAAATATCCTGCCCGAAGGATTTTCTTTGCCATGGTGTGTCCACTGGAATGTGTTCCGAATGTACCTTCATGCAGTTCTATCATGATCCTTTCTACTTCAACCTTATCCACACAACGCAGTAGAGTTGAATCATGATTCCGTTTGTAGAGAATGCCGTTGCTGAGGAAGAATTTTTCCGCAAACCTTCTCATGAACTTCTTGTCGTTGACAGATGCACCTTCAGGGTATTCCTGAGCTTCCAAGTATCTCTTCACCTCATGATACCAGGGTTTTTCAGTCACCTCTTCGGCCTCAAGATCGCAGCAGTATGCAGGTTCGTCCAACTTCCAGATAATGATCCGGGGAGCCTCATTGTCCCATTTGACTTTGAACATTGAAGACATCGTAGCTAGTGCGTCCGCTAACTGATTCTCCTCTCTTGGGAAGTGTTCAAAAGTTATCTCTTCAAAGTGGGGAAGCAAAGTCTGCACATACTCCTTGTAAGGAATAAGATTCGGGTGTTTCGTATCCCACTCGCCTTTGATCTGATTGATCACGAGAGCGGAATCTCCGAAGACACTCAGAAACTTGATCCTTAAGTCGATTGCAGCTTGAAGACCTATGATACATGCCTCATACTCCGACATGTTGTTGGTGCAGTTGAAACATAGTCGGGCAGTGAGTGGAGTATGAGTACCTTTGGGGGATATGATTACAGCGCCGATTCCATTGCCCAAAGCGTTGGAGGCTCCGTCAAAATGCATAGACCATCGGGATCCTTCCTCAGGTCCTTCATCCGGTCCAGGCACTTCACAATCTGTTACTACCATGATATCTTCGTCCGGAAATTCAAAGTTCAAGGATTGGTAATCGTCCACAGGTTGGTGTGCCAAATGATCTGCCAATACACTTCCCTTGATTGCTTTTTGAGTTGTGTACTGGATATCATATTCCGTCAAGATCATTTACCATCTTGCTATTCTTCCAGACAGAGCAGGATTTTCGAATATGTACTTGATGGGATCCATCTTTGAAATCAACAGTGTTGTGTGAGTCAACATATACTGTCTCAGCCGGCGAGCAGCCCATACCAGAGCGCAGCAAGTTTTCTCGAGCAGTGAGTATCGAGACTCACAGTCGGTAAACTTTTTGCTCAGGTAATAAATAGCATGCTATTTTCGGCCAGACTCGTCATGCTGCCCCAGCACACACCCCATTGAATTATCAAACACTGTCAAGTATAGTATCAGAGGTCTCCCTTCTACTGGTGGCATAAGAATGGGTGGCTCTTGGAGATATTCCTTTATCTTTTCGAAAGCGGCCTGACATTCATCGTTCCAACGTACTACTTGATCTTTCTTCAGCAATTTGAAGATTGGCTCACAGGTAGCAGTTAGATATGAGATGAATCAGGCAATATAATTCAGTCGTCCCAGAAAGCCTCTGACTTCTTTCTCTGTCTTGGGAGTCGGCATCTCTTGTATGGCTTTCACCTTGGCAGGGTCCACCTGAATACCTTTATCGCTCACAATGAAACCTAGCAACTTTCCAGACCTCACCCCAAAGGTGCATTTGTTTGGGTTCAACCTCAGCTTGTACAACTCCAGTCGGTCAAACAGCTTCTGCAGATGATCAAGGTGTTCCTCCTCGGTTTGGGACCTTGCAATCATGTCATCAACATATACCTCAATCTCATGATGAATCATATCATGAAATAAAGCAACCATGGCGCGTTGGTAGGTTGCCCCAGCATTTTTCAACCCGAACGGCATGACCTTGTAGCAGAAGGTGCCCCACTGAGTGACAAAGGTAGTCTTTTCCATATCTTCAGGAGCCATCTTGATCTGATTATACCCTGAAAAACCATCCATGAAGGAGAACACCTTATGTTGAGCAGTATTGTCAACGAGAACGTCGATGTGAGGCAGAGGGAAATCATCTTTGGGGCTGGCCCTGTTCAAATCCCTGTAGTCGACACACATTCTGACTTTACCATCCTTCTTCGACACTGGCATCACATTGGCCACCCACTGAGGGTAAGAAGTTACTGCTAGAAACCCGGCATCAAATTGCTTCATAACCTCAGCTTTGATCTTTTCGGACATCTCTGGACGCATACGGAGGACTTTTTGCTTTACCGGAGGGCAGTCTTCCTTGGTAGGCAGGTGATGAACTACAATGTCGGCATCCAAACCAGGCATGTCTTCGTAAGACCAAGCAAAGATTTCCATGTAGTCATGCAGCATCTGGATCAATCGTTGCTTCACGCTGAGCTCTAGATTGGCACCAATCTTGACTTCTTTTATATCTGTCTCAGTACCCAGGTTCACTGTTTCCACGGGATCTTCATGCGGCTGAATGGCCCTCTCTTCCTGGAGTAGCAGTCTTGCGAGTTCACCAGGCACTTCGCAATCATCTTCACCTTCGTCTTCGTCCAAGTTGATCGGATTCTCGAAGTCATAACTGGCAGTAGCAGAGCTGTTACCAGTGAGATCCAGAGTGGATTGAAACCTGTATAAGTGAGTGTGTGTAAATATAGTTGTTTTGCAATATATAACACAAAGAAAAAGAGCGCAAGATTTGAAATGCAACAAATGTCCAACATTTTGATTAATGATATATGGAAATGTCATACAAAAAGCCCTCACAAATGGAGCTATGATGCCTCGGGTAGGACACCGAGCCAATAAAAGTTTCAACATATTGTTTGTTACAAATTGAGAATCAAAAGAGTTAATTACTGCGTGACAAATGTAATAGGTGTAAAATCCTTTGTCGTCCAGTTGCTTGGTCCGTTGCTGGTGGTTGGATAGATCCAACTGTCAAATTTTTCTTCCTCTACATCCTCCTCGATAGCATTCACCCTTGGGTTGGAGATGAACACCAGAGCCTTTCTGATCTTTTCTTTGCGCGCAGCCCTCTGAGCCTCTGCAGTGAAGCCCAACCCAAACTTGTCGTTCTTTTGAGTGAAGTCAGGAAGCTGACCCCAGTTTGCACAATTGCCTTTCTCGATTACCGCCCGGGCATCCTTCAGGGAAGCCATCTTCAAGGGAAAGTCTTCTTCAACCACTGTTTCAGCTGATGCCAACGTTGGAGGTACCTCCTCAAAATGCTGAAAGGGGGTTTCAATAAACTCCCCGTCCATCTAGATATACCGGAATGAATTCAAGTGACTAACCATGTATTCCTCCTCGCCCTGCACAGTAACAATCTTCCCTTTGACATGGTATTTGAGCTTTTGGTGTAGAGTGGATGTTACCGCCCCAGCCTTGTGAATCCAGGGTCGACCCAATAAACAGGAATAAGATGGACGAATATCCATCACGTAGAAAGTTGAGTCGAAGACTTGGGAACCCACACGGATAGGAATGTCTACCTCACCATGCACCATCCTCTTAGAACCGTCGAAGGCTCTAACAATGATGTTACTAGGTTTCAATTCCAGACCCTCGCAATCCAACCGATCTAAGGCCTTCTTTGGCAAAACATTCAGGGAAGAACCGGTATCCACCAACACGTGTGCGAGAGTAGTGCCCCTGCATTCTATAGAGACATGCAGGGCATCATTGTGATTTTTCCCTTTGGCGGTAAGGTCAACATCCGAGAACCCCAAGCCATTGTCGGCTGTCAAATTAGCCACACATTCAGTGAACTGATCTGCAGATGTCTCTTGCGGCACATGGGCCGTGTTCAGAAATGAAATCAGGGCCTTAGCGTGGGGCTCTGAGCACAGCAGCAATGATAGCATAGATATTTTGGAGAGGGTATGCCCCAGCTGTTCAACAACATTGAAGTCACTCTTTTTAATGATTTTAAGGATTTCCTCCATCTCTTGTTGGGAGGCTTCGACAGCGGTCTTTTTTGGTGCCTCCGTCCTGGCAGGCAAATCGGTAGCAACTTCTTTTCCCCGAGCATCAGAGGACTCAGCGGCAGTAGTAGACACAGGAACTTGATTTGGAACATGCACACTTGCGGGTGTGATGGTGAGAGGTTTTCGGATAACTGGTGGTGCAATGTCAGGCGAGAAGAGACTGCCACTAAGAGTAATCTTGGCGGGACCAGTGATGTTACTGATACTGGTATTGGTATTGAACTCCTGCTTCACTCCAAGCACATACACGTCTGCCCCATAGTGCCATGGGACAGCCCTGTCAGATTCATAGGGGAGGGGCCCCGGAACAGTAATGGTAATGGGTGCAACAGACATAATTTGGACTGGCTTCCTCGGGGGAGCTTTGGTAGGATTGTTGAAAATTGTGACGACAGATATTTCTTCAGTGGAAACAAACGGGACAGCAGTTTTCTTGAACAGAATTTCTTTGCTATCCATCAGGCTTTGGATGCCTGATTTCAGCAGCGGACAACCGGTAGGGATAACAGCACACAGGAGGCAACCCTTGCTACAATCCAGAAATAAACCGGCTAGTAGTAGGTTCCTCTTAACAGTCAAAAGAGGGGTAGCAACATCATTCACCGAAACAACATACAAATCTTCCTCGACGGCATTTACTCTATGTTGGGGCATAGGAGCAGTTATAACATTTGGCCTCTCAGGCGCCTCAAACTGAATTTCCTTCGCATCGATAAGGTCTTGCACCTTATTTCTCAGGGCCCAGAAATCATCAGTAGTATGCCCGGGGCTATCAGAATGATAGGCACAACGGGCATTTGGGTTATACTTAGGAGATGCAGTGTTCACGACCTTCGGAGCCTCTTTGATGGTCACCAAGTTGGTTGATAACAGTTGCGGTAAGATTTGTGACAAGGTCATACTCAGCCGAGTATACTGCCTCTTGGGCCTTTCCCCTCTTTGTTGGTTGTACTGCTGAGGAGCAGCAACAGGCTTTGAAATGACTAAGGCATTGACGGCTTGATGGCTCTCTGGCTTGACTTGTCTTCTAGGACCATAGACTGCACTTGCTTCTTTCTTGAAAGGCCTCTTCTCAGTACTTGTGGAGGCAGCTTTTTGTATCTTTCCTGACCTAATGCCAGCTTCTATCCGTTCACCTGTCAGGATCAAATCCGTAAACCCAGCGGAGGAATTACCAACCAAATGATTGAAGAATGGACCAGACAAGGTCCCTAGAAACATATCAACCAGCTCACGATCAGTCAATGCAGGCTGCACCCGGCCAGCCAAATCTCTCCATTTTTGTGCATATTCTTTGAACCCTTCGCTCGTTCCTAGAGACATACCCTGAAGTTGGGTACGCATAGGAGCGAGGTCAGAATTGTATCGATATTGCCTATAAAATGCGGTTGCCAAATCTTCCCAATGTCGGATACTAGTTCCATCTAGTTGATAGAACCACTCAAGCTGTGACCCCGAAAGGCTATCTTGGAAGAAGTGAATCCAAAGGTTCTTATCTGCCGTGTAAGGTTGGATCTTCCTTATGTACGACCTTAGATGCAGCTTTGGACAGGAAGCCCCGTCGTATTTGGCAAAGGCAGGCGCCTTAAACTTGTGTGGGATTACCACCCCAGAAGATAACCCCAAATCTCCGAAATCCAGCCCCGGCATATTCTGAATCTCCATGGCGCTCAAGCGGTCCTCTAATTGTTTGTATTTGTCAGCAGCGGGAGGGTATTGTTCCTCGTTGTAATCCGTCTCGTTGTCGGAGACTGCAGGGCTAGGAGCTCCTCCCCCTTTGGGACTGTCTTTCTCTGCAGAGGAAGTAGTTGGATCAGCCTCGTTATGTAGTGTGTTCCCAAACCTGCGTCCAGTGTTGAATAACGCAGTTCTATTCTTCTTCTTCTTCTTTAGGAGTAGAGCCTTCAACTCTTGCTGACCTTGAGCCAGGCTCATGACCATTTCTTGAAACTGAGCATTTTGGGCCTGAAGGGCTTTGATTGCTTGCTCACTGGATGATTCTGGATTCATGATGACTGTTCAAACAAACAGCGAAGAATATTAAGCAACCTGTGGAAAAAGGGTACCTGCTATGCATATGATGTAATGAGATGCGTATGTTTTATGTTTTCAAAGACAAACGAGATTCAACTTTGTAGACAAAATGGAAACACACTTCATTAGATTCAAATTTGAAATTGTTCAACAACTTGCCCTTAGGCATTACAGGAATGAAAAATACTGAAAAGGAAATAAAAACTGTAAAAGGAAATATTCAAAGCCCATCAGTGCTCCCATGGCCTCCTCTTCTCAGTGTGGATGTAGTCATTCAGGACCCGCTCTTCCTCCAATTGCTTAGTCAGCCTCTGGATCTTCCGTTCCTGTTCGTTGAACTTTTCTCGATAAAAATCTCGTTCTTCCTTTAGCTGCGCCCAAGATCTCTTCATTGTGTCAAAATCAGTGGGTATCTGAGGAGGGAGGACAGTTGGAGGAACCCCATCTTCATCAGGAGATTCAAGAATGATAGGTCTGACCGCTTCGTATGGCATACCTAACTTCTGAGCATGGACGCGGACCCATCTGCAATAGGGTTCCATTGGTAGAGAAGTCTTTGGTCCCAACTCATGTGGGTCAGCTTTGTGAATTCTGTCCCAAGCCTTAATGAATCCCTGGCGTAGTTTGTCACTGTCTACCTGAAATTCAAAATGGAAGTGAGAAACCAACATCTCATGAGGCCCTACTCTTCTGGCTCTTCCAAACTGGCGGAGAACTAAACATGGATTATAAGAGATTCCTCCTTGGATACCAATCAATGGAACATTAGGGTATTCTCCGCAACGATCAATAACAGCTACCTCATCCAAACCTCTGAGAGTCCAAGTGATGTCATTATCGGTGAGAGACATCAACCTATGAGCCCAACCCTTTCCTTCTTCATTCTTCAGCACGAACTTAGGAAGGTGCGAAATAAACCACCTCACTAGCAAAGGAGCACAACACCATGGAGTTCCCCGTTTTCGGGCAGTACGAGCATAGAGTTGTTGCAGGATATCACCCAAAAGAGTGGGTACAGGATTCCGAGACATGAAGATCCTTATGGCAAAGATACTGATAAAGGTGTCAGGATTTGGAAATAATACCAGACCATAGATTAAAAGAGCCAGAATGTCTTCGTACGCCTTGAAGTCTAAGTCATTCCAGAAATCATTAGCTTTGCCAACCAGAAACTTAACCAAAAAGCCCTTAACTCCACTCCTAGTTTCCCAGTTAGCCAATACCTCTTCTTTGGTCAAAGGAAGGACTGCAGCAATCTCTTCAGGCCTAGGAGTCTTTTCCCAACCAGTGAACGGAGTCTGCTCCAAAACAGGGATACCAAGCAAATCAGAGAATTCTTCCAGGGTAGGGACCAACTGAAAGTCTTGAAAGGTGAAGCAATGATACAGGGGATCATAAAACTGGGTCAGGACACTTATGAGTTGTTGGTCCCACTTTGAAGTGATCAAGCCAAGGAGAGAACCATGCCTCTTGATGAAGGAAGTAGTGTTTGGAATCCTACCAACCAAATCTTTGAGCAAAGTGGGTGGTTGAACAAAATTGAGCCGGATAGTATTCCTACGCACGGGCATCATGATGTCCTACAAAACAGAGCAAAGATGAAACCCTCTTGTCTTTGAAATGGGTTAGTCCTTATACAGGATGCATGCAATGGTATGATGGTATGATGCTATGATGAAGCACACCACAAGTATTCACATAGGCAAGCATGATAAGGCACACAAATCACACAAGACAACCCTAAGGTTTCAGGCCAGCATGAAGTTCAGGTATTACCCTCTTTCAGTTTCGTTGGTTAAAAACATGTCCTATCAAAAGTAACCGGGTTCTAGAGGATCTCAAATCATTGACTACCCTCAATCAGTCATAACTCCAGCATCGCAATCTTTTCTTGCGGCCAGAACCATCGCGAGAGTTTAGCCTCAATGAGTGTAGCATACTACTACTGTTCTATGGCCAAGTTTGGTCAAATTAGGGTTCTAAAGTCGGTTGGTGTTTAATGACCCCTTAGAAGACCCATATTCTCCTTGTTACAACACAAGGGATATCGGTACAGACCAAGGTGCCACACCAATGTAGCCACTGCTTCACCCATGTCGGTCTACGCCGGACAGGTCCCTCACAGATTATGCTACCTAAAAAGGTATTCCCCAGATCCGGGTTAAAATCTATGAAACTCCGATGCAAAGCCCACAAATATAAAATCAAACAAAGCAAACAATTGAAAACAAAGGTGATCTAAGCCCTAAGGTTACTCCACTTTAGATTACATTCCCCAGCAGAGTCGCCAGTTCTGTGATACGGTGGGAGAACTGACTTGGGTTTTGCGTTTGTTTTCGCAAATGTTTCGGTTGAGCAAGAGTCGCCACCGACTTTTTATTTTATCCTAAGGAAAGGTTAAAAAGCACAACAAAAACCTTTGAGATGTTTTCTTGGGTTCGGGGAGTAGATTATAGAAAGGGAAGGTATTAGCACCCTTTCTATCCATGGTTATCCATGGGCTCTTAGTTGCTTGCTTAGATCAACTTGCCTTAATTTTCAATTGTTTGAAATGGTGCTTTGTGTGTGTGTGGGTTTGAAAAATGTTTTGAAAAGAAACCAATGTGGTGGCAACCTTTGCAATGATCCATGTTGGGATGTATACAAAGGTGTATGTCTTTTGAAAAGGTTTTCATTTGTTTTTGAAAGTTTGTCTTGAAAGTGTAGTGATGTGTGGTTTAGAAAATAGGCAAGTGTTTTGTTTTGCAAGTTTGATTCAAGTAACTAAGAGGTTATCTACTCCTAAATTTCTCAAAGATCTTTGCCATGTTTTAACCCTTTTAACAATTTTGTTCCACCATTGCATTTGGTGGACAATCTTGTGTTAGGATGTGAAAGGGACGGGCGTGGATCATCGTTTAGACCATAATTGCAATGGTGCCAAGTATCTTTGGGCAATTTTTCCTTTAAGGGACTTGATCATTTCTAGGCAACTTTCGAAAGCGTCATCGAGGGACTTATGATCATTTGAATTTGTTTTGTTTTGGCCCAATGATACTTAACATGCAATATGGCCCATTTATTGAAGGCAACAAATGGAATACCCTAGGGGTGCAAGTGTGATTAGTGTTGTCCATTTTCATGCTTGATTATCTTGAAATTAGGTCAAACTATTTTTGTTGTTTTTGATTCGCATACAAACCCTAATTCTAACATGGTATATTTAGAAAGCATTTAAAGTGCGAAAAATAAAGTTACTAAGTTATTACAACACAATATTTGGGAAGGGGGTACAAATGTTCAAATGGGGGGTATTTTGACAAGGAATTTAAACCTAAACTATTACATCAATTTGGGAATTATACAAATTAATTAATATAAAATAAGAATAAATATGCAAGATGCAAAAAAAAATGTTTTTTATATGTATGAAAAAAGTATTTTTATGTATTAAATAAACAAAATAAAAAGTATTATTTTTTTTGGATTTTTTATGTATTTAGGGCAAAACCCTAATTTATTAAATAAAAGTATTAATTATTTAATATATACAATATTTAATAATTATGTACAAGAATAAAATAAAAATGAAGTATATTTGTCAAAAAGGTGTTTTTAATATTAAATATTAAATAAAAATAAAAATGTATATATTTTGTATTTTTGCCCTAAATATTCTAATAAATATGTATGTATTTATTTATCAAATATATTAAATATGTGCAAAATAATAATATTTAATATTTATAAAAAAAGTATATTTCATATAAAATATTTTCAGAAGATAAAATAAAATAATAAATAGAAAATAAATGTGTTTACATTATTTTTAATATTTTAAGTAAAAAATGTATCTATATATTTATTTATGTACAAAATATCCATTTAAACAAACAAATGCTTAATAAATACAAAAATGGTTTAAAAAATTATTTTTATATTTTTAATATTATGAGAAAAAATAAATAAGTCAGAACAAAAAAAAAAGTCAAAAAAATCATAAAAATAAGCATAATGGGCCAAGGGGGTGTGTGTGTGAAAATGTGGTGTGAAAAGGAAACACATTCCAGGCCCAGCCCAGAACCTGTCTTCTTCAACCTCCAGCAAACAATGTTCAAAAAACGCGCGTTTTGTAACCTGATTCAAACATCTTGATTCCTGGCTTTTTAATGAAAACTCGCAACATCAAAAATGTTCAGCATCAAACAACGAATCCATACTTACCAAAAATTTGATCTAACTCTCAAAAATGAGAGAGAATTTCTCCATTCCCAAATCTTAACCTAATTTTTTATCAATGTTCAGACATCAAATTCTCATGGCACACGTAACATAAATGAAAACTAACTACATGGGCATGTTCAGGGCTATGAATGTGACATATTTTCTTCACAAACCTAAAGCTAACAATGCCTGGATAGAGAGATACGAGTTCATGAACTTACCTGTTCAGTTGAAGTTGTATCTGATGATTGAGGTACTTTCAGTGCAAGGTGATGATTGGTACAGCTTCCTTGAGGTCCAGGGGTGCTATTCCAAGCTTTACTTTGCTTTGAAACTAGTTGAATCGTGTTATGGAACTTCAACTGCAAAACAAGAAAATGAAAATGGCCAAACTGATTAGAGGAGTTACAGTCCACTTCTAATTCTTTGGATAGTTTGCATTGATGGTAGGGAAGGTGTTTAAAGCGGTTTTAGCAAGAATGCACGATGGAAATGAGTTGTGGGATTCAATCTGCAGCAGGCCCTGTTTTTGTGCAATTCAATGGTGATTTTGTGAATGAGAGTGTTTGGGACTTGGTTGGCTCGTGTTCTAGCTCAGAATGGATGTTTAGGATGTGTACAAAGTCTTTTCTTAAGGCTTGGTTTACAGGAATGATAGTTGGTAGATGTTATGCTATGTTTCTTCACCCTTAAGCAAGAGATGGCCAAGTTGAGTTCTAGGCTGATAGAGGCCCCCCTAATGTGCTGCAAACCTTGGCCTTGATCAGTGTGATTAGTCCATAAACTTGTGCCAAAGAGATTTGATATGTACCTCTTGATTTGCTAATTGACATAAAGTTCTACTTTTGCAAAAATGAAGATAATGCTTTTTCTATTTTGGGACTAAACCATTATGCAATGCTTGAACACATAGAATATGGTCTTGGCACAATGAGTTTGCATTAAATTATTGAGTGCAAATGGGATATAAGACCTTTAATCAAAGAAAGCAAGCTGAATTCAAAATGGCACAAATGTATGAACATGTAACTTGGCCAAATCAAAAGTGAGTTTTTCCCAACTTGCCAAATTCGATTCTCCCTAACCATGAGGTTGTTTGATGAGTTCTTGGACATTTTGGAAAGCTTGGAATGTGTACTACAATCCATCTTTGAAATGCAAATTGAAATTCCAAGTGGAATTATGTGAAAATTGGTCTTGAAGTTAGGCAAAAATCCTGCCTAAAATAGGTCAAATTTTCTCTAAGTTAAGAATGGTTTGGTACCCTTGTTCCAAAAATTGTAACTTGAGCTACAAGCTTCTTTTGGGAAAACTTTGTGAATCAAAGTTGTAGATTTTGCAATAGGCTACAACTTTCATGTTTTGACTTTTGCTTGAATCCAAATGAATCTTGGTGAGAAAGTGGGACAAAGTTAGGAAAAAATTAGGGTTTTTCATAACTTAGAAAAATTCTAAGTTATGAAAAATCTTCATTTCAAACCCTAATTTGCAATTCTTGATTTCTTGATGAACAAGTTTCATGATTTGGCATGTTTTGATGAAAAATGAATCTTGACACTTGATTTTGACCAAAAAGTCAAAGTTTGACTTTTCAGTATACAGTCAAAATTGATCAATTGACTGGGAAATTCAACTGTCAATCTTGTGCATTTGGGATCTTTTGAACTTGTTGAGCATGTCAAAACAATTCCATGGGGTCCTTGAGCCCATATGTGATCTTGGTTTGCCATTGGCTAGGTCAAACAGTCAAAAATTACCTTTGTGCAATCAAAACCCTAAAAATGACCATTTTGCCCTTTTGGTGATCTGATCAAATTTCTTGTGGAATTGTGATCCAAACTTGATCAAATGGTCCATGTGAGTTCATAATGTTGATGTGGGTCAATTTTCATGAGATTTGACTGTCAATTGGCCACAGTTGACTTTTTCCCCAATACAGTTGATTTCTAGGTCAACTGTCCAATTGACTGGGCAAAATTTGGAATCAAGACTTGAAACTTGGTATGGATAAACTTGGGAGTCCAACATGAAGCATGAAAGTCATCTTAGGCATTTTAGGTCAAAAAATCTTTGTGCAAACACAAACCCTAATTTGGGTCAACAGTGCAAGGAGAAGTCTTGAGCAGAGGAAACCCTAACTGAATCTTGAGCTCCAAGGGTCTTGTGATGAGAAAATGTTGAGAGAAATGGGAGGGCAAATTTTGGGGTACAACACCTAAATACTTCTGTTAAATTTCATACAATTACAAACCGTACGAAACTATTATAATGAGTTTTTCTTCTTATAATACCTTTTAAACTACTTTGGATGCAATAATTTCAATCCTTTTATACTTCCATATATCTGTTACATATCATACAGTTCAAACCATACTTAAGTCTTTTGACATGTTCTCATTGTCGTAATGTAATTTCAACTCATGTAGATAGGGTCTTAACTTAAGAATTTCAATTGTTACCAAACTGGTTCTGCCATAAAAATTTTCGACAGTTCTGCCCAGACACAGACTTTCCTGTTCTTATGCCATAATGCTTCACATCATTTCCATTCAAAAGCACCTTTCAATGCTGCCCTTTCAAAGAATCATAAGTTCCATTAAGCAAGTCCTTTCAATGCTGCTATTTCATCAGTAATAAAAATATCTAATGCAATCTGATATTACTCACCACCAACACAGAACAGAATAATTCTGTGATTTATCTTTTACCTTCAACCACCTTTTGTCACAGCTACTGATCAAAAACATAACATTTTTAATGAACCCGAATGTCTGATGCTCTTGCATTATACTGAACTTTTCCATGATACTGCCATTTTAAGGTTAATGATCCTTTTGCATGTCTATCTTCATCAACACTGTGATTTCTATTGTACATAATAGTTATATTTTATTTTGGTTTGTATTTGTGTTGGAAGACATGCAATTGTCAACTGCAGAACTGACAAACCTCACATTAATTGAGATTGTGAATATGATGCAATCAAATAGAAGAAGCTTGCGTGAATTCAAAGATATGCCGTTTCCAGATTTGTATATAACGCGACATGTCGGCAATAGACTGATTTTTGATGAACGTGATTACGATGCTGATTTTGAGCGACAAAACTTCCAGAATCTATTTACATCTCTAACAGGTATTTCCTCATTGTTCAAATCATCGATGTTTTCATTAAACTACTGTTGTATTGATTCTTTTCATTTGAACGTCAAGATGAGCAACGTGCAATCTTTGAAATCATAATGGACGCCGTCAAGAAACAAAACGGAGGGGTGTTTTTTTTACATGGATACGGCGGAACCGGTAAAACGTTTATGTGGAGGACATTATCAAGTGCACTTCGTTCAGATAAAAAAATTGTTCTGGCTGTTGCTTCAAGTGGCATAGCTTCCTTATTATTGCCAGGTGGTAGAACAGCCCATTCGAAGTTCAAAATTCCCATTCCAACGCTTGACAACTCTACTTGCAATGTTGACAAAGACTCTGAGCATTCACAGTTATTCGAAGTTATTGATGTCATAATATGGGACGAAGCACCCATGGCTCATAAGAATTGTTTTGAGGCCTTGGATAAGACCCTTAAGGATGTCATGAGCGATAAGGGTTTTGCAAATACAATTTTTGGTGGCAAGGTAGTTATATTTGGAGGAGATTTTCGACAGATACTTCCAGTTGTTCCAAGAGCAGGCCGTTATGATATTGTTCATGCTTCCATTTGTTCTTCTTATGTGTGGGACTATTGCCAAGTCTTAACACTAACCAAAAACATGAGACTAAAGAATGGGAGGGACGGTACAACTTCTGATGAACTTGCAGAATTCTCTAAATGGATATTAAATGTTGGCGACGGTAAAATATGTGAACCTAACGATGGATTAGCTGATATAGAAATTCCTCCGGATTTGTTAATTTCCAATTTTGAGGATCCAATAAGAGCTATAGTTGAAAGCACATACCCAAATTTGCTTGCCGACTTTCAAAATGTAGAATTTCTACAAGGAAAAGCAATACTTGCTTCACCCATGGCTCATAAGAATTGTTTTGAGGCCTTGGATAAGACCCTTAAGGATGTCATGAGCGATAAGGGTTTTGCAAATACAATTTTTGGTGGCAAGGTAGTTATATTTGGAGGAGATTTTCGACAGATACTTCCAGTTGTTCCAAGAGCAGGCCGTTCTGATATTGTTCATGCTTCCATTTGTTCTTCTTATGTGTGGGACTATTGCCAAGTCTTAACACTAACCAAAAACATGAGACTAAAGAATGGGAGGGACGGTACAACTTCTGATGAACTTGCAGAATTCTCTAAATGGATATTAAATGTTGGCGACGGTAAAATATGTGAACCTAACGATGGATTAGCTGATATAGAAATTCCTCCGGATTTGTTAATTTCCAATTTTGAGGATCCAATAAGAGCTATAGTTGAAAGCACATACCCAAATTTGCTTGCCGACTTTCAAAATGTAGAATTTCTACAAGGAAAAGCAATACTTGCTTCAACCATTGAAGTTGTTGATAAAATTAATCATTACGTGTTAGACATGATACCGGGTAAACTATTTTTTCTTTTGATGTTTATTTTCGTGTAGATGTTTCGTTATTAAATTATTCTTGAAAAAACATTATAGATTGATTCGCGTTTTCCCATTTCTTAGGTGAGGACAAAGAGTATTTGAGTTTTGATTCGATTGATAGAACTGATTCAAGTTACACCGAAGCCTATGAATGTCTTACTCCAGAATTTCTTAGCAAGCTTAGGACTTCAGGTGTCCCAAATCACAAACTCAGATTAAAGGTTGGTACACCAATAATGCTTATGAGGAATTTGGACCAAAACGATGGTTTGTGTAACGGAACTAGACTAATTGTTACAAGGTTGGCAAATCACGTTATTGAGGCAAAGATCATGTCTGGTAAGAATGTTGGTAACATCTTTTACATCCCTCGAATGTCTATGTCACCTTCCGAGTCACCGTGGCCATTTAAGTTGATTAGGAGACAGTTCCCAATTATTGTGTCGTACGCAATGACAATTAATAAGTCTCAAGGCCAATCACTTGATACAGTTGGATTGTATTTGCCTACTCCTGTATTCAGTCATGGCCAGTTGTATGTAGCCATTTCAAGAGTTACAAGCAAAAGTGGTCTAAAGATCTTAATACATGATAGTATGAATGTATCAACATCTATCACTACAAATGTTGTATACAAAGAAGTTTTCCAATCTCTTTGTTGATCGGTAAGTACATAATAACAAATATTTTCTTTAATATAAATTGTTTCCGTAAATGCTGTCTAATTTTTGCATAATTTATTGTGCAGGTCAAAAAGTTGAAAACATCGTTTCCAAGCTGGTTGCGTTGTATCTGAAGACTCGTGATAGTTTCTTATTTTGAAGAGTCATCACAGTTTCTTATTTTGTTACACAATCATGATTTCAGTTTACATTTTTTAATGTTGTCAAATAAGTTTGATACACTAAATTTGGCCGAATTAGATGAACTTTTATTGAATTACATAAAAACGAATTTACTGTTACATGACAACATTAGCTCCACGTTTTATGAATTCTCGACCGGCCCCGTGCGACAGCACGGGTTATCGACTAGTGAATAATAAAAATAATTTGATTTGTGATTAGGTTTTTTATGGGTCTAAGATCTTGGGCCTTTCTAGTATTTCACTTAGACACACCTCATTTAGGATTGTTAACCCCTCTATTTTTATTTTGTTTATTTAGATGAGCTTTAGTTACTAAGTTATCTATAAGTCTTTTGACTAATTTGGGTTATTTTAGTTTTATGTCAAATATCAAAAATAAAATATTTTTATAAATAATAAGATACGTGGATTTTACATCCATCACATCCTCAAATAATTGATTGGTTGGTTTAACGCCTTGCCAATTAATTATTTAAATCAAAATATCTAAAATTCACCAACCAATTAAATCAATTTCTTTGTCCAACTGTTTAATGTGGAAAATGGTAAACAACCGCTGGTCCTCCCAAAGACCTAAAACTAAAGGTAACTTGCAAGATCGACCAGTTGATCTTAAGACATGTGCTAAGAGTTTTGTTATTATACTTATTTTGTCGAAATCCTTATCAAGGGAAACAACTTTTCGTGATTAAGGGAACAAATATAACACATTTCCACACTATGAATCGACCTACTGACTGGTGACTCATGACCAACAGAAGGTATTTATACGAAAATAAGATTCAATAAATTAGCTGACTGGTGACTCATGACCGACAGAGAGCATTGAATTGTTTACGCGAAGTGGAAAATAACATAAAGATTGTGTTCGACAGTATATAGAAAGAAAATAAAGTATTCAAAAGAGATAATTGAAAAATAAAGGATTTGCATTGAAATAAAAGTGGTAATTCACGTAAATCAAGCACTTCTTCACTCTTTGTTTCCTAACGCTTGGAATGACAGAGTTTTTACAAGTAATTTGAGCATACAAGTGAACACACAAAAACTATAATAAATCTGCTTATTTATAGTATTTACAATGTAACTGCCTAGATAAAATCTACCTAGCATATTAAAAACTTGAGATAACCGCTTCACTGGATGTTGCCACCTATTTGGCGCTTTAAATAATTTTTTAAACCGCTGGTAACTGCTGATGACTTTGAAATTTGAATCTTCCCGCTCCCAGCTTCCGAAAATAAACTGCTTCTGACTCGCTTCGACACCTTCCCTTTGGCAAGATTTAAAAATCAACAATTCCTCTAAGTCCAGAAACCCTTTTAGTTGACAAAAACTAATTTCGACCATTTTCTTTGCTTTTCGCCCTCCGGCCGACTAAACGAATTTCGATCATTTCCTTGGCATTTATTCTTTTATTTGCTTCAGGTCGACCTGGCTCATTTTCGACAGCTTGGTGTGACATTCCCTTTAGACAATAAATCTAGTTTAATGAAACCAAATTTCCAAACACTTTGTCCCCAATTTCCCAAAAAAACCTTATTTCAGAGGAT
The DNA here is from genome assembly GCA_948472305.1 of Vicia faba. NCBI lineage: Eukaryota > Viridiplantae > Streptophyta > Magnoliopsida > Fabales > Fabaceae > Vicia > Vicia faba. The sequence goes on along the minus strand of OX451738.1, from coordinate 323,875,454 downwards.
AACCATTAGCTTATGAGGATATTCTCATTTACTATGCGTGTTGGTTTGCCTTAAGATTTTTCAAGGTAACAAATTCCCCCCAGAGATGTCATTTTCGAATTTCGACCCATATGAGATAATGGCATCTTTGAAGCGTCGTTTTTACTATTTGTCCAAGTCGTTTCCATTCTTCCAAAAGTGAAGGTTAATGTTCCGTCTTTTCCGTGGCGTCATGTAATCATGGTAACGTATCACGCTTTCAGCCTCGAGACGTGTAGCATTTAATTTTTTGCCATCATTGTGCTTTTAGTGGGAAACGTAGCCCACTAACTCACGTTGATCTCGCAGCACGTGTCCCCTCAAATGGCACGATTAAACTTAGGAAATCACAAAAGATTTTCCTCATTATTTCTTCCTTCCTTTCATAGTCTATAAATACCCTTATTTCTCCTTGTTTTCTACTTTTCTTTGCTTCTTTACACCCTTGTTTCAGAAAAACGTAGAACTTACAAATTTCTTCATTGTTCTCCATCTTCATTCTCCTTCAAACTTCTTACAATGGTAAACATTGATAATTAAACTTCTTCTCCAGCAATCTCTCTTCAACTACGCCTTATCGACGGTAAATCTTATGTGTCGGAACCCCCATTTGCTGAGGAGAAAACCAAAACCTAGCAATCTCAGGTATTTATCCCTTTTTCTCTTGAAGAAAAACCATTAGCTTTTTTAGGGCCACTTCCTGCAGATGCACCCTCTGAAATCTATGTAGATGATAAAGAAGCCTTTTTTCCTACTAGCATTGTTACCAAACCCATAATTTCTTCTCCAAACCCTATTTCGCTCAAGTACATTGACAGGAATTTTAGGACTGCTTCGCCTCTGCATTGCCCTAAGTTTCGTGCTTGGATGGCACATTTAGAAACCAAAAAAGGAGCTCAGTGGAAAAGAATGGGCATTTACACATTGTTAGAACTATCTCGATATGGCCAGCCTTACTTTGCTAGCATGCTCCTAGCTGCCATACATTTTTGAGAAGGGTCGACTAACACTTTTCATACTAAGTGTGGTATGATTACTCCTACCCTGTTTGACGTTGTTGCCATCACAGGGTTAAAACCATCTGGCACAGTATTTAACCATAGAGATGTTGAACCTGTGCCACTAAGGTTCGACGTTGGTGAAGCTGGTAAATCGACGTACAACAACTTCATCGACCATCATGCTCAAACTTCTGGCCCTATAACTGACGAAGAGCATGTAGCATTTTTAACCTTATGGTTGTCTCGCTTTATTTTTTGCTCCAGGTCGATGCAGGTGGCCAAACAATTTTCTTATTTGGCTACCCAATTACATTTGGGTGAGAATGTTGCTTTAGGCCAACTGATTTTGGCCTCCCTTTACGCATCCTTGACTGACGCTGCTAATCAAATCAAACATTTTGACCCTACTAATCTAAAGAAAAAGAATGACTTGGTCCATGATCCTTTTTGGATTTTACAATTATGGTTGAATGCCACTTTTTCTGAGGAGATCAAGCCCTTCGGGAATAGAAAAGTAGTGTGCCTTCCATATCAAAACCATATCGTTTGGCAACACCATCACCCTTTGACTCCTATCGACAAAGGTTCGCCAAATCCTGAAGTTTTTAAATTGATGTTCAACATCATGTTGACAAGAGTCAATTTCACACCCTCTATGGCCCCATTTCATGACAGACAAGATGGTCCAGAGTGGTTCACTAGGGCTTTCCCAACTTCAAGAGAAGAAGACATGAAAAATTTCCTAATCCTCTGAAGGCGTTACTTAACTCCCCAATTTCTGTCTTCTGTGATTGTCGGTGTGAATCCATGCTTGGTCGCCTATCATCCTAACCTGGGGGATCGGCAATTTGGACTCTGTCAACTTGTCCCCAAGTCTTTGTTCAATTCTCACGAGTTGCTGATAAACATCATATCCGACCAACCTTTTGAAATGATCAAAGACGATATTGGAAACATATGGGCACAAAGGCTTAAACTTACTCTCACTCCTTTCCAACCATCTCTCTATCACACCAAATAATTTGAGACTTGGTGGCAGTCATATTTTGTTACATTCATTGGTGATCCTGATGCAAAGTTGGCTGAACTAACTATAGCTTTTTCCAATTTGCAGGCGAAATCGACCAAGTGTACGATTACTCATGTTAAACAAATTTGATATTTCCAGAATTACTTCTGAGTTGTGTATCGTCCTAATAATCTTTGTCGGACCATTTTTGAGGTCGTTGTCGAATTAAAGGAGAAGGTAACTAATAGGATCTCGACACTTAAAATTCTTGGTTATGCGAAAGACAAATATCTTTATGCTCTTCATTTTGGAAACATCAAATTTCCTCCTTTGTCGTCTAGCCCTTTGGCTTTGGCCTTTGGCCCACCTATTCATGACTGGTGGTATTGCTCTTTATTTGATATGCAAAATGCCTATAAGAAAAAGGTCGACAGAGTGGTACCGACGAAGTATTATCTACCTAACTATTCAGCGCATCTTCATTTTGACCTCTGATATGTTAGAGTCCTTTCGACCACACAAATCGATAGCGATTTCTGGAAAGCTTACCCCCATGTTCATTTTGATTTGGTTGCTTATTTAATTGTTTTATACTTGCCTTCCAGCTATCCCAATAGATCAGGCGGGTGTCGCTTCTGTCAGCAAGCCGAAACCTTCAACGAAACAGGTTTAAACTCAACTTTTTGTCAATTATCATTTCTGATTTGGCATATCTGACTTATCCAACTTCTTGTAGATTATCCCTGATCATACACCCTCCAACGATGAACCCGTTTCTTCTTCATTCAAGAAGGCTTCTTCTATAGGTGTACTTATATGCTTCTTGTTTCCACGTCTTTTATGCCTTAAACTGTACTAATATTTTCCTTGTTTCCTTGTTTATCAGAGTCACAAACGCTCAGCGGATTTGACTGCTCCCTCTGACAAATGCAAACAGTCCAAAAAAGACATACATCATACTACTGAGAGGACTGAGGTATATTTTGTCGATTCAACTCTTCATTCTCGAATCACCCAACTGTTTCGACTGATGTCTTTTTCTGATACTAAGCCATCACCTAATGTTCAGTCCCCTCAACACTCCCACAAATCCAAAAGCCACAAGAGGAAAAAAAACTCTTCTACTGAAACCAAAGTGGCGAAAAAGAAGAAGAAGACCAAGGTACCCATGTCCCAGGACGTTGAAGCAAAAGTTGGCCTAAATATTTTTGATGAAATAGGAAAACCAGATGATGTCGAAGTTCCCCTTGTTACAAGGAGGAGACGTAATATGGTCTTGGCTGAAAATCCTGAAGCTACCTTAGATTTAGGTGCTGACACTATAGTGGTCGACACAACCATTATCACTCTGACTCATGCTCCTGGAATCGATAAAGCTCTAAACCCAATAGGAGATGTTGTTGATGCTTCAACTAAGGATGAGTCTGTCGATCTTGATCCGTCGACACAGGTACTAGCTGACTATATATATATATATATATATATATATATATATATATATATATATATATATATATATATATATATATATATATATATTAGTTTCTTTTTCCTTTTTGTTTGTTGGATTTGTTTGGCTGATATCTTTTCTTGCTTTCTTTAGATTAATGTCTCTAGTTAACGACAAAGTGTGCCTGACTATACCCCTTTGTCAGAAGCTTCTTCCCCTCATCATCATGGGCCTGACATTGTTGATGGTGAGTTTATTGACCTAACTATTTCGGATACTCTTAGTGACTCTGACTCAGTCACTAGTCTTGCCAAACATAAGGGTTATAGTTTGACTAGCTATGACTCTAGCCCTTCAGATTCCCTACAGGGTTCCGAAGCAAATAAGAATGTTACCACCTCCCAAATCCTGCCCGCTCCTAAAGGCACACAAGGCGCGCTTCTCACTTCTTCTGGGAAAGAAAAGGTCGACTTGTAACGCCCGTAATTTAATTAATTATTTAATTAAATTATTTTTGGAATAATAGATGTGTTGTGACTAGTTGGATTTATTATTTTATTAAGTGGTGAAATAATATTAGAAGAATGATGATATTATTTAATGTGGGGTTGTTTTAAAGGAATAGAAGTAGTAAAGAGGGGTGTAGTAGTTTTAAGTCCATTAAGGCATAAAGAGAATAATAGGATTATTTTATTATTGTGGAAATAATAAGAAAGAAGGAAGCAGTAAGAATAATAAGGGTTAGAGAAAGAACGTGAAAGTTGTTGGAAAGGAGGAAAGAGAAGAACGGAAATTCAACCGGAAGTTATAGAGCAACCTTCAATCCAAGGTAAGGGTGGGGTTCTGACTCTATAATAGGGTTCATGATAATTGGTATGTGAGGTTAAAGGTGAAAGATTGTTTGGTTTATGAATGAATTGTATATGATGTTGTATGATAGAAATCGACGATTGAAAGATGAATAATGATGTCTCAATGCTGTTTATTTGATGTAGAATTATAGGATAATTGTAGGTGATGATTATCTATGATTAGATGATGTTTTTAGGGCCTAAAGTATGGAACCCGTAGTGAAAAAGCAGAGAAAATCATAGAAATTGTTCATGGCAGAGAAGTATGTGTCGACCCAAAATGTTATGTGTCGATACAAGAAGGCTTTTAGACTCAGGATGAGTCGACACGAAGGAGTCATGCGTTGATACATGAGGGCTTTTAGACTCAGGATGAGTCGATACGTAGGGGCATGTGTCGATACATGCAGTATTGCGGACTCAGTATGAGTCGATACAAGAGAGTATGCGTCGACTCATGTGGCGTGTTAAACCCAATAAGCGTCGACCCAAGGCATTACGCGTCGACCCATGTTGTCTGGTTTTTGACAGATTCGTCTTCCAAAGGCTGTAACTTGAGTTTTCGGACTCCGTTTGAGGTGTCGCTCAAAGCGTTGAATAGATAACGCAATGAGATTCTTTCTTAAGGATTAAAATGAAGAATAGTAAGGATAATCCTAGTATCCAAATTAGGATTTGAATTAGTTCCCGTGTTGATCGCTATGTTGATTTTTATGAAGAATGATGAGGATGAGATGATTATAGATTGCTGTTTGGTTTGTAACAGTGGGATTAATGATGATAATGATGTAGTATTACATAATATTAATATGTAGAGGTTTGGTAATTTAGAAGTAAGCCTTATATGATTAATTAATTATAGGCAATATCATGTTGTAGGCATATGGCCAACATTGCGAATTGACGAGTTACTGTTGTGTTATTATACAACTGAGTTGTTGATGAAATAATGGTTAATGAGATTATGCTTGATGAGTTATGATGTATAAATGATGTTTGATGAGTTATTATGTATAAATGATGTTTGATGATTTATGATGATAAATGATGTTGATGAACGATGTTGATAAAAGATGTTGAGATGCCTCTAATAATGGGAAGCTATTAAGATGTAGGCTTATGGCCAACAATGATGTTTGTGTTGAGATGTTGTTAATTTTTATGTTGTCATTACATTCATGATTATTTTGTATACATTGCATTTTAAGATGGAGCTTATGCTCTTTAAGATGGCATGTATTGGCGAATATTAAGATGAAGGCTTATGCCTTATTGATGCCTCTATTTATTGGCAGATTTTTAAGATGGGAGTTCTGCTCCAATGGTACCACATGCATTTGCATAGTATTGAGTCGCATTATATGATTGCATAAAAAAGTTGTGTATTGATGTTGTGAATGCGTATTATTGTTGCGATTATTGTTGTTTATAAGATGAGAAGTGGTGATGTTATGTGATTTAATTTAATATATTAATTATCATACATTTTATTATATTGTTAGATATCTCACCCCTTCTGTTTGAATGTTACCCTTACGTTTGTAATGTGCAGGTAATCGAGAGTGAAGGTTGTATACCTTCAGTAGTTCGAGTCGGTGTCATTGCTCTGATATGTAACACTCAGGGGGATGAACGCTTGTTGCTTTTATTTGTTGATTATTTCAGTTGTTGAACTTTAATTTGATTATTATTAAGTATGTGTTGTTTTGAAGTTGCTGTAAGGATGATTAAAGATGTTATTATGAATTCCGCTGCGTAGATGTTTAAATTGTTGAATTAAGATATTAAAGCATTATACTGATGGTTCATCCGAAGTTTTAAAGTGTTATGTATCCACGATGAATGTAATGTGTTTTTAAAGAGGAATTTGTGGCATCCTGATTCATTTGCGAGAATGTTTATAACTATGATTTGCATATATAATTGCCGGGTAGAATTGGGGTGTTACAAAGTTGGTATCAGAGCAAAAGGTTGGTTCGACCTTGTCGTCGAGTCATAGTTGCCTAATAATCGAGTATTGTTAATTTGAGTTCTAACCGTTGTTTATGTTGTAGTGATAAATTGAGATGGCTGGAAGGAATAATGTTGCACTTGCTGCTGCTTTAGAAACAATGGCTCATGCGATGGAGAATCAGCCGAATGTTGACGGGAATGCTGGATCTTGTAGTTTGGCGACTTTCCAGAGAGAGAATCCTCCTACATTCAAGGGAAAGTGTGATCCTGATGGAGCATTGGATTGGTTGAAAGAGATTGAGAGAATCTTCTGTGTGATGGACTGCAATCCAGCACAGAAGGTTCGGTATGGCACTCATATGCTAGCAGTTGAGGCTGATGACTGGTGGCTAGAGACTTGTCAGAGATTGGAAGTTGCAGGTGAGAATGTCACTTGGGTTGTGTTCCATATGGAGTTTCTGAGGAAGTAATTTCCTGAAGATGTTCGTGGTAAGAAGGAGATTGAGTTCCTTGAGCTGAAGCAAGGAAGTATGTCGGTTGTTGAGTATTCTGTAAAGTTTTCTGAGTTGGCTAAGTTTTATCCGCACTACACTGATGTAGATGCTGAGTTTTCGAAGTGTATTAAGTTTGAGACTGGGTTACGCCCAGAGATCAAGAAGGCAGTTGGATACCAGAAGATCCATGTCTTTGTCGACTTGATTGATAGTTGCAGAATTTATAAAAAGGATAATAATGATCATTACAAGATTATCAGTGAGAAGAGGGGTAAGCACCAATAGAATCGTGGTAAGCCTTATGATACCCCAGCTAGTAAAGGTAAACAGTAAGTTGCTCAGGGTCATAGGACTAGTGGAGGAGATGCTCCTGCTAGTGTGGTTTGTTTTAAATGTGGGAAACCTGGGCATAAGAGTAATGTGTGTACTACTGAAGTAAAGAGGTGTTTCCTTTATGGTAAGAACGGATATGTTGTATCTGAGTGCAAGCATAAGGATGTGATTTGTTTCAACTGTAGTGAAGAAGGGAACATCGGTAGTCAGTGTCAGAAACCAAATAGGGTGTAGACAAGTGGTAAAGTGTTCGCTTTGGTTGAGGATCAGACAACTATTGAGGGCAGACTTATCAGAGGTACATGTTTCATTAATAGTACTCCTTTAACTACTATTATTGATATCGGTGCTACTCATTGTTTTATTGCTGCTGATTGTGTTGAAAGATTGGGTCTTATGTTGTCTTCTTTGAATTGAGAAATGGTCGTCGATACTCCAGCCAAGGGGTCGGTGACTACTACTTTTGTGTGTTTAAAGTGTCCCTTGTAGATCTTCGACAGATACTTTGCTGTTGATTTGGTTTGTTTACCATTAAGACGGTTGGATGTGATTTTGGGTATGAACTGGTTAGAGCATAATTGTGTCCATACTAACTGTTATGACAAGTCTGTGAAGTTTTCTACTCCTGAAGAAGAGGAAGATGGTTTGTTGTCTGCTAGACAGTTGAGGAAGTTGATGCAAGGGGAAGCATAAATGTTCTCGTTGATGGCGTCGCTATATGTAGAGACTCAAGCTATAATTGAGGAATTGCAGGTGGTGTATGAATTTCCTGAAGTTTTCCCCGACGAGATTCCTGATGTACCGCCGGAGAGGGAAGTTGAATTTGCAATTGATCTTGTACCTGGTACCAGACCTGTGTCTATGGCACCATACAGGATGTCTGCATATGAATTGTCCGAGTTAAAGAAGCACTTGGAAGGATTACTTGAAAAGAAATTTGTAAGATCAAGTGTATCGTCGTGGGGTGCTCCAGTGTTGTTGGTAAAGAAGAAAGATGGAAGTATGAGGCTTTGTGTTGATTATAGACAATTGAATAAAGTGACGATTAAGAACAAGTATCCGCTTCCAAGAATAGATGACTTGATGGATCAATTGGTGGATGCTCGTGTGTTTTGTAAGATTGATTTGAGGTTGGGTTACCATCAGATTAAAGTGAAGGATGAAGATATCCAGAAGACGGCTTTCAGAATGCGTTATGGACATTACGAGTATTCGGTGATGCCTTTTAGTGTTACTAATGCGTCGGGAGTATTCATGGAATATATGAATCATATCTTTCATACTTATTTGGATCGATTTGTAGTGGTGTTCATTGATGATATTTTGATTAACTCTAAGTCAGAAGAAGAGTATGCAGAACACTTAAGAGTAGTATTGCAAGTTTTGAAAGAGAAAAAGTTGTGTGCGAAGTTGTCCAAGTGTGAATTCTGGCTAAAGGAGGTTAGTTTTCTTGGTCATGTGATCTCAGGTAGTGGCATTGTTGTAGATCCATCGAAGGTTGATGTTGTGCTGCAATGGGAAACTCTGAAGTCAGCTATTGAGATTAGGAGCTTTTTGGGATTAGTTGGTTACTATATAAGGTTTATCGAAGGTTTTTCTAAGTTGGCACTTTCGTTGACTAAGTTGACTTGGAAAGGTAGAGCTTTTGTATGGGATGTTCAGTGCGAAGAAAGTTTTACAGAATTGAAGAAGAGGTTGACGTCGGCTCCGATTTTGACGTTGCCTAATCCAGGAGAGCCTTTTGTGGTGTATTGTGATGCTTTTAAGATGGGTAGGAGGTGTGCTTATGCAGAATGATAAGGTAGTTGCTTATGCGTCAAGGCAGTTGAGGACTCATGATAAGAACTATCCTATGCATGATTTGGAGCTTGCTGTTGTTGTTTTTGTGTTGAAGATTTGGAGGCATTATCTTTATGGTTCTAGATTTGAAGTGTTTAGCGACCATAAGAGCTTAAAGTATTTATTCGATCAGAAGAAGTTGAATATGAGGCAACGGAGATGGTTGGAATTGTTAAAGGATTATGATTTCGGTTTGAATTATCATCCAGGAAAAGCGAATGTGGTAGCTGATGCGTTGAGTCGAAAGACTTTACATATGTCGGTAATGATGGTTAAAGAGTTAGAGTTAATTGAACAGTTCAGAGATATGAGCTTAGTTTGCGAGGTGACTCCGCAGAGTGTTATGTTGGGTATGTTGAAGATTAATAATAAATTCCTAGACAGTATCAGAGAAGCTCAAAAGTTGGATGTGAAATTGGTAGATTCGATGGTTGGGATCGATCAATCTGAGAATAAGTATTTTAAGTTAGATGTGCAAGGTGTGTTGAGATTTCGTAACCGGATTTGTATTCCTGATGATGCTTAGATGAAGAAAGTGATACTTGAAGAGAGTCATAGAAGTAAGTTGAGTATTCATCCAGGAGCTACAAAGATGTATCAAGATTTGAAAGGTTTGTTTTGGTGGCCTGGAATGAAGAGTGATGTGGCTCGGTTTGTGTATGCATGTTTGACTTGTCAGAAGTTGAAAGTTGAACATCAGAAACCTGCAGGGTTCATGCAACCATTAGAAGTTCCAGAATGGAAATGGGATAGCATTTCAATGGACTTTGTGACGGGGTTACCTAATACTATAAGAGGACATGATTCGATTTGGGTGATTGTTGATAGGATTACGAAGTCGGCTCATTTTATTCGTATTAACATCAGTTTTCCAGTGTCGAAGATGGATGAGATTTACACTAGTGTGATCGTGAAGCTGCATGTTGCTTCTTTGTGCATTATATCAGATAGAGATCCAAGATTTACTTCTGAATTTTGGAAGAGTTTGCAAGAGGCGTTGGATTCTAAGTTGAGGTTGAGTTCAGCGTATCATCCTCAGGCAGATGATCAAATTGAATGGACTATTCAATCGTTGGAAGACTTGTTGAGAGCATGTGTTCTTGAGCAGGGAGGTTCATGGGATACTTATCTTCCGTTGATAGAGTTCACTTATAATAACAGTTACCATTCCAGTATTGGGATGGCACCTTTTGAAGCGTTGTATGGTCGAAGATGTAGAACTCCTTTATGTTGGCATGAATCTGGTGAAGGCGTAGTACTTGGGCCTGAACTTGTTCGTGAGACTACTGAGAAGGTGAAATTGATTCGAGAAAAGATGAAAGCTTCCCAAAGTAGACAAAAGAGTTATCATCACAAGCGAAGGAAAGATTTAGAATTTCAAGCGGGTGACCATGTGTTTTTAAGAGTTACACTTGTGACTGGTGCTGGGCGAGCATTGAAGTCTAAGAAGCTCACTTCTCGTTTTATTGGACCATATCAGATTTCAGAGAGGGTGGGGAATGTTGCTTATAGAGTGGCTTTACCGCCTAATCTTTCGAATTTACATGATGTGTTTCATGTGTCGCAACTCCAGAAGTATATTTCAGATCCATCTCATGTGATTCATATGGACGATGTGCAAGTACGAGATAATCTTACAGTGGAGATGATGCCTGTACGGATTGCGGATCATGAAATAAAGACTCTGAGGGGCAAAGAGATTGCTTTAGTTAAAGTGGTTTGGCTAGGAGCTGCCGGAGAAAGCATGACTTGGGAGTTGGAGAGCAAGATGCGAGACTCCTATCCTGAGTTGTTTGATTAAGGTAAATTTTCAAGGACGAAAATGTTCTAAGTGGGGGAGATTTGTAACGCCCGTAATTTAATTAATTATTTAATTGAATTATTTTTGGAATAATAGATGTGTTGTGATTAGTTGGATTTATTATTTTATTAAGTGGTGAAATAATATTAGAAGAATGATGATATTATTTAATGTGGGCTTGTTTTAAAGGAATAGAAGTAGTAAAGATGGGGTGTAGTAGTTTTAAGCCCATTAAGGCATAAAGAGAATAATAGGGTTATTTTATTATTGTGGAAATAATAAGAAAGAAGGAAGTAGTAAGAAGAATAAGGGTTAGATAAAGAACGTGAAAGCTGTTGGAAATAAGGAAAGAGAAGAACGGAAATTCAACCGGAAGTTACAGAGCAACTTTCAATCAAAGGTAAGGATGGGGTTCTGACTCTATAATAGGGTTCATGATAATTGGTATGTGAGGTTAAAGGTGAAAGATTGTTTGGTTTATGAATGAATTGTATATGATATTGTATGATAGAAATCGATGATTGAAAGATGAATAATGATGTCCCAGTGCTGTTTATTTGATGTAGAATTATAGGATAATTGTAAGTGATGATTATCTATGATTAGATGATGTTTTTAGGGCCTAAAGTATGGAACCCGTAGTGAAAACACAGAGAAAATTGCAGAAATTGTTCATGGCAGAGCAATACGTGTCGACCCTAAATGTTCTGCTCCAATGGTACCACATGCATTTGCATAGTATTGAGTCGCATTATATGATTGCATAAAGAAGTTATGTATTGATGTTGTGAATGTGTATTATTGTTGCGATTATTGTTGATTATAAGATGAGAAGTGGTGATGTTATGTGATCTAATTTAATATATTAATTATCATACGTTTTATTATATTTCTAGATATCTCACCCCTTCTGTTTGAATGTTACCCTTACATTGGTAACATGCAGGTAATCGAGAGTGAAGGTTGTATACCTTCAGTAGTTTGAGTCGGTGTCATTGCTCTGATATGCAACACTCGAGGGGATGAATGCTTGTTGCTTTTATTTGTTGGTTATTTCAGTTGCTGAACTTTAATTTGATTATTATTAAGTATGTGTTGTTTTGAAGTTGTTGTAACGATGATTAAAGATGTTATTATGAATTCCGATGCGTAGATGTTTAAATTGTTGAATTAAGAGATTAAAGTATTATACTGATGGTTCATCCAAAGTTTTAAAGTGTTATGTATCCACGATAAATGCAATGTGTTTTTAAAGATGAATTTGTTGCATCCTGATTCATTTGCGGGAATGTTTATAACTCTGATTTGCATATATAATTGTCGGGTAGAATTAGGGTGTTACACGACTCACCTATTACAAAACACATGGGAGTCAAGCCTTCTTCTCTAGAAGCAATTGCTAGGTTACGTCGCTTCGTGAGTTCTCGCACTCTTTCTTCTGAATCTGACCAGTCTCAAGCACATAATGACAAGATGAGTCCCGAAGCAATCAAAGCCAAAAATCTAATGACTAAAATTTGGACTCATGCTTTAAATCCTGATTTACCTCATCTGCTTCATTCTGATCCAACTCTTGGCCTAGAACTTTCATACGCTCTTACTAAATTGAAAGGGCTCAACATTTCTGAATCAGCCATGTTTATGATAATGGAATTTGAGAAATTCTTTATTCCTCTACTCCAAAATGTCGAAAGTATTCGGGCAAATGAGGAAGTGGTCGAGTCAAAGAAAGCTTTTGTGGAAGAGAATTTGGATATGGTGGTGCAAGCTATTGGGGAAATCACTGATTTATTAGTAATGATTGAAAATAAAAAATAGGAACCGAGTCCCAAACAGAAAAGAGTTGCTGAAATACGTGACCAGATTTCTGCTCTTAACAAGGAATTAGAATCAATTGCCAGGGAAGAGAAAGAGATCAATAACGTTATTAATCCAGCTCAAGCAAAGGCTGACCAAATGGCCATGGATGTTGTGGCCGTAAGTGAAACAATTTCTTCTGTCGAAATGGAGCTTGAAACACTTAGGACTCAAGCAGAAGATTTTGAATATCAGGGCGCAAGCCTCCATGGTGAACTACGGTCATTCCAAAATAGATTCATACATTTTTAATCATTGTATCAATAATCTTGTGATTTCTTTATGGCTTTAAGCAAAATTTTAATGGAACCTTTATTTATTTTTCTTATATACATCTTCCTCTATTGCACACATTTTATGTATGTTTTGAATTTGTTGGTTTCGAACACAATTTTACCAGCTTGTTGATTCGACGAATATTCATTCCGTCGAAATTCTGACTTCTTGAAGAATGGGCTTATATTTTTTTAAATATTTACCCTTTACCCTTAAGATCCATCGATCTGGGGCTAACTCCTCAAGTTCATAGGAATTATTTTAAAAAACTTTCATCACTTTAAAAGGCCATTCCCAATTCGGAGACCATTTCCCTAAGACTCGATCATTCTTGTCCATAGGTAATATTACTTTCCATACCAAATCGTCTACAGAAAATACTTTATCTTTCACTTTTTTATTATAAGCTCTGACAACTCTTTCTTTCTGTCTTATTAACGAACAAGGGCCAACATCCTCTCTTCATCTAAGTCGATAAGTTTGCCCGCCATCATATTCCAGTAATCTCCAGATGGTATTTCATGTTGTCTTTGAATCCTTATTGACTGAACATGTATCTCCGCTGGTAATATTGCATCATGTCCATATGCAAGTCGAAATGGAGTAGTTCCCGTTGCTTCCTTAGGGAAAGTTCAACATGCCCATAAGGCTTGATCTAGTATTTTATGCCAATTCCTTGGCTTCTTCCCTACATGCTTCTTAATTAGACTAATTATTACTTTATTGGAAGCTTCGACTTGGCCATTTGCCTGAGCATAGTAAGGAGTAGAAGTTAAAAATTTAATTCCAACTTATTGCATAAATTCTTGCATTTTTCGTCCAGTAAACATTGATCCTTGGTCGGTTGTAATTGTTTCTGGAATCCCAAACCGACATATGATGTGATTTTGTATAAAATCAATAACAGCTTCTTGGTCGACATTTGTTAAGGCTACTGCCTCGACCCATTTTGTACAATAATCAATACCAACTAAAATATACCTTTGCTGTTTTGATGATGCTCGTTTTATTTCTCCAATCACATCTAAGGCCCATCCTCTGAATGGCCAGGGTTTTATAATTGCATGTAATTCACTAGCAGGAACATGTTGTATTCCCCCATACACTTGGCATTCTTGATAACCCTTAGCAAATTTGATGCAATCTTTTAACATTGAAGGCTAATAGACACCTGAATGCACCAAAAGCCATTTTCATTTTGTGTCATGCTTGATGTGCGCCACATGCTCCACTATTCACATTTGACACTGCTACATATGCCTCACTTTCTCCAAGGCATTTAAGCAATATTCCTTCAGCAGTTTTCTTAAATAATGCATTCTCTATCAAAACATAATTGAGGGCGCAGTACTTGATCTTACGATCCGTCGACCCCATAGGGATGCGCAGATAGTCGGCCAATGGTTCTCGTCAATCATTCTCTTTCCCATTGTCAACAGTTAAAATTTGAAAATTTTCGGCATCTACAGCCCCTAACCTTATTATTGACAAATCTGAAGGAGATAACCAAGTTGCTTGAACTTTCTCTCTTACCTGAATAAGTTCTTCATTTTGGTATTTCTTGTATCTTGAAGCTTCTTGTGATAGGTCATTATCCTCTTCATTCTATCGTCGAGGTATGTATCGAATAATCACTTGTTCAAATTGCTTTAGTAATCTAATAGTAATCACAAAATACATGATTAAATTTTCTTTAACACATCTGTATTCCTTTGATACTTGTTTAATTACTAATTCAGAGTCTCCCATAATTTTAACGTTCCTTGCCCCCAATTCCAGCAGTAGTTCAAGTCATGTTATTAAAGACTCGTATTCTGCTTCATTATTTGTACATATGCCGCTGATTCTATACTTGAACGCTGCTGGAATTCCACTGGGGGAAATTATAATTCCTCCTATTCCAACTCTATTTTTATGGCTAGAACCATCAAAGTATAATTTCCATGGCGCTAGATCTACATAATTTTGAGGCATACCAACCATTGAATGGTCGGCCAAGAAATCCGCCACCACTTGTCCCTTCATTGTTTTTAAGGGCACATAAGTCAGAGAATACTTTGTTAATTCTAAAGCCCATTTACAAATTTGACTATGTAAAATCGGTTTGGATAACATGTGCTTAATAATATCGAAATGAGAAGATACATACACATCAACAGGCTTTATATATTGCTTTAATTTAATACAAGAGAAATACAAGCAAAGACATAGTTTTTCTATATCGCTATACCTAGTTTCAGGATCATTAAGTATTTGACTAAGATAATATACAGATCTCTCAACACCTTTTTCGTCCTATTGGGCTAACATACTCCCTATAGTCAAATCTGAGGCTGCAATATATAACCTCATATGCCTATGTCTAACAGGAGGTGCCAATATTGGAGGCTTCACCAAGTAGTCTTTGATTTTGTCGAAAGCCTTTTGATGCTCCTCTTGCCAAACGAAGTCCTCATTCTTCAGTCGAAGTAGTGGTGGAAATATTTTGGTTTTTCCACTTAAGTTGGATATGAACCTCCTTAGGAAATTTATCTTGCCCAATAAAGACTGAAGTTCCTTTTTGGTCGACGGAGGTTTGACGTCCATAATAGCTTTGGTCTTGCTTTGATTCACTTATATGACCTTTTTATGCACCACAAAGCCAAGAAAATCACCTGCCTTCACACAAAAAGCACATTTTAATGGATTCATTTTTAATCCATATTTCCTCATTCTTCCAAAAGACTCTCGAAGGTGTTGTAGATGAGTCGATTTACTGTTCGACTTTATTACAATATCATCAATATAAACTTGCATGAAATCTTCAATAAAATCATGGAACATGGAATTCATTACCCTTTGATATGTCACTCCGGAATTTTTCAAACCGAATGCCCATGGGTAGCGAAACACCATCTTCGGCACATCTTCATCTGCAATAGAAATTTGGTTATAACCAGAATAACCATCAAGCATACTTAAATATTCAAAACCAGCAGTAGAGTCAACCAACATTTCTTCCACAGGCATAGCATATTCATCTTTAGGAGTGGCAATGTTTAAATCTCTAAAATCAATGCACACTCTTAATTTTCCATTTTTCTTAATTACTGGCACTATGTTTACCAACCAGTCGACATACCTTGCAGTTCTTATGAATCTACTTTTGAGAAGTCTTTCTATCTCCTCTTTGAATTTTGACATTATTGCTGGAGCAAAACGTCTGGGGGTTTGCTTCACTGGTTTCTTTCCACCTTTTATTGGCAACTTTAGATCTACCAAATCCCTTCTTAAACCTGGCATTTCGTTATAGTCCCAAGCAAAACAATCTTTAAATTCTTTTAATAAAGATATTACCTTAGACTTTAACTTTTAGTCGATGTTGGCGCTGATATAAGTTGGTCTTTTATCTCCCTTTTCTCCAAGATCTATTTCTTCTAAAGGGTCTTGTGGATGCATTCTTTCTGGTGCCATCAGATCCTTTTCGAAGCCTAAGGGTTCTTCGTCATATATGCAGTCCAGGCACTGTTTATCGATGTTTTCTTCGACCACTTCTTTTTTATCTGGTGGTTTTGGCTCAATAGCCAAAGTAGCTCTTCCGTGCAGCAAATTTCAATCTATCTTCCTGCAACAATTTTTGTACGAGATCCCTGAAAAGATAATAATGAGAGGTTGTGTGACCAAGATAATTATGAAATTTACAAAAATCTCTTTTCTGTCGTTGTTCTAATGGTGGTAACTTAGCACCTGGGGGTACTAAAATTTTACTATCTTTAACTAACAAATCAAAAATTTCTTCACATTTAGTGACATCAAACGTATAAATTTTTGCTGGAAATTTTGGATTGTTTTCGACCATATTTTTTCTTTTAGCAGGAAATAGTGATTTACATTCATATGTTGGCCCTGGCTTCATTTCAGCCACATCGACATCTGTCTCTGTTGGTGAGGTATAGTCGGCTTCACAAATGGGATTTGTGTCATCATAATCTATGAAAGCTACTTTTTCTTTTTTAGTCCTAGCTTTAGTATGTCTGACTTTTTCTAGTCGTAGACGCTCTAGATGTCGAACTCTATCAGCTAACTGTGACATACTCTTCACGAAGGTTGGGTCTATTTTCTTCCTAATGGAATAATCTAAACCTCCAACAGCCATTTGAACAAGCTCATGTTCTGGAACTTGAGTAAAGCATCTTGCTTTCAATGACCTAAATCTATTTAGATAATCGTCAATGGTTTCAGCAAACCTTCTTTTAATGTTTGACAATTCAACCAAACTAATTTTTGAATGACCCTCATAAAACTGTTCATGGAAAAGTTTTTCCAACCTAGTCCATGAGTCAATCGAATTTGGAGGCAAAGTGGTAAACCAAGTGAAGGTTGCCTTAGTAAGGGAAGAAGGAAAATGTTTTACCCTTAAGTTTCTAACCTAGTCCATTGAGGGACATCGAGGGACTACGATCTTTTTATCGAGGGACTTTTGCTAAAACACCCATATTCGAGGGACATGACTATTTTCCGAGGCAACAAGTAAAATTACCCTAGAGGTGCATATGTGTGGATAGCGTGTTTGATTTCACGCGTTTTTGTCTTGAATTTGAAAGTTATCTATTTGTTGATTTTATTTTTCCACATAGCCTAGTTACTAATAATAAAAATGCAAAGAATAAATCCTAAGCTATTGGAACTATAAAAAAACCAAAAGAAAAAAAGGAAAAGTGAGTCCTTCGACCCAGGAATTATGCTCCTTCGACTCATCCTGTTTCAGCTTCTTTTGATTGGGTCTGCAAAACAAAAATGAATGTAGCATTCGACCACACCCCTCTTTCTACTCACTTCGACTGGACCTGTAAAACAAAAATGAATGTATCCTTCAACCACACCCCTTTTTTTACTTACTTCGACTGGTCCTGCAAATTAAAATGAATAAATGTCCTTCGACCACACCTCTTTCGTTTTAGATAGCAACATGGGGTGAAGCCTAAAAGGCTTCAATTCACACAACCTTCTTCATGTTTTCTTCGTCTGGGGACTAAGTAGCAGCATGGGGTGAGGCCATGCTAATATTGCTTCATGGCCAGATTAATTCTTAAAAAATATGTTTGATAAATAAATGAAACAAACTAAAAAAAACTTAGCAAAGAAAGCAAACGAAAAAGGTGAAAATAAAGACAAACAAAACAAAGTAATGATGATGCTTGAAACGAAAAGAAATGAGTATTCACATGTTATGCTTGAACGAAAGGTTAAGGTCAAGAGAACTTACCTTGCTTGAAACTGGGATGTGGGTTTTGGACTTGAGTTGTTTCCCTGGGCACTCTTGGATTCGAAGGGGAAGAAGCAAACGTGGTGTTTCTTTGGCTAGATTCGAAAACCAAGAAAAAATGATTTGTGTTTGCTTATTTCTAGATTTTAAAGAAACAAGTGTGGTGCTTCTTCAAGTTCTGGGTTTGGGAGGGCGTTAAGTGTTTGAAATTTTTTGAGAGTTTTTGATGATTCTTTCCATACTGCCAAAATCTTCTTCAGCTTTCTTCTTCTTTCTCTTTCTTTTTTCAGCCCCTTTGAAGTGCAAGTGAACTCTCTATTTATAGACAAAATTTTGAATGAACAGCTTTATGAAGGAATAAAATATAGTTTCTTTGAAAGGCCAACATCCACTTGTGTCAACTTTTTATAATCCCAAGATAAAAGCACTAAAATCAATGGTTGAGATGGGTGGCTCCTAGTTTATAGGGGGCAAGTGTGTAGAAGAGGTGGGTGCAAGGCTCAAGAACTTTCTAAAAAGGTAGTGATGTCATTAAGAGCAAGTTGGCTTGAAGAATAATTTAACATGGAGTGAGGCACAAGTTGGAGGCATGTGTAGCCTGACCTATGGACAACTTGACTCTTTGAATCGAATCCTTCATTTTTTTCATAACCTTCGACCATAATTAACAAAGCAACATTCGTTTCCACCAATTGTGTATCCTTTAAATGGGCCAATGTGTGTTCTTCGAATGACCCTCCTTCAGCTGAATATGCCACTGAGTCTTCTTGCTTTTGATCACTTAAGCCCAACCTTTCGACCAGAATTAACAAAGCAACATTCGTTTCTACCAATTGTGTATCCTTCTAATGGACCAACTGTGTGTTCTTCGAATGGCCCTCCTTCAACTGAATATGCCACCGATTCTTCTTGCTTTTGATCACTTAAGCCCAACCTTTTGACCAGACCCAGAAGTAAACAAAACCAATTATTTCCCAACCATGGCAAGTCCTTCGCATGGGCCACCAAGTTGTGTATTATAATGCAGCGCTATGTATGTTGAAGGGTCTGCAAATGGATTTGAAGGTGATACGAAAGTGATTCAAGATAATCTTGAAAGGTGGGTTCGGAAGTGATATGAAGGTGACTCCAAACAATCTTGAAGGTGGATTCGAAGCCAGTATATAGGTGTATTCGAAGTAATTTAAAAGGGAATTACTGCTTTATGGGTGCTAGCGTGAGAGAAACTCTTGCCTTGTGCATACAAGTTTGTAGGAGGATTCAAAGATTTACATGAAAATGGATTTGAAACAAGCCTGAAGATTTATTTGAAGCCAGCATGTAGGCGTATTCAAAGGAGACATGTAGGGGACAATTCCTTGTGCACGCTAACAAGAGGAAAAACTCCAGCCTTGTGAATCAAAGAAAACACGTACGGAGCCAATGGTGCAATCGAAACCAACATGCGGGAGGTCTATACTTTGTATCAATTGAAAACCTTCAGAAGGCCATTGCCCTCTGAATCAAAGAAAGATTTCAGAAGGTCGTCTCCTTCTAAATCGAAGAAAACTAATATGAAGGTCATAATGCCCAGTCGAAACTAGCATGCAGAAGGCAAATGCTTTGTGAGACAAACATTCAGGAGGCCATTGTTCTCTGAATCGAAGCTTGCATGCAGAAGGAAATTGCTTGAATGAAGCTTGTGGACCAGAGGATGCATGAAAGGGTACAGAGTTGGATTCGACGTATGTTGTTTTTAAAGGAGACCATACCCCAATCGAAGCTTTGTGAGAAGGTAATCCTTTCCCAATTGAAGCTTGCCTGCAGAAGGTCATTGCTTCGTGAATTGAGGCTTACATGAAAGGAGGCCCCATGTTCAGTCGAAGCATGTGAGTCAAGGTTGCATCGAAGAAGCCATAATGTTTAGTTGAAGGATGAATGAGTCGAAGCAAGCTTGCTTTTCTTCAATTTTGTCAAAAATCATTTTTTATCTGTTTTGCCCTTTTTATCTGCTTTGTATTTGTGCAAATTTTGAGCTTTTGAAAATTCTTGTGAGAAAATGCTTTGAGAAATGAGAGGGAAAATTTTGGGGTACAAAAATCCTCACACAACCTCATTTCTTTGTCCATACGTAAGCAGCCTTATGTAAAAGTCGTGAGCAGCCTCATGCTTTCCAAACACCTGATTGACGTCTTCCGGTGAACCTACCGATATTAGTGACCTTACTTTCCTTCTCACCTTCCCAGGTTGATAATATTCTGGTACCCCCACTGACATTAGTTTAAAGCCCAGTTCATGTCTGGTGCATCATTTCAAAAATATAGTTATCGCCTAGCAGTGTTCCAATTTCCATTTGGAAGCTAAATCCTCATCATCAGTTCTCCGTTGGTAGCCTGCCTTAGGCACTGATTCCGCAGTTCAAATAAAATGGGCATTGCATTTATCAATCATCGCATCATTTTAATTCATAATATTATCATGTTAAGCATACATATCATGCATCATGTGTGCATCAATCATAAACATATCAAACATACATACATACATTACATTCAATCATATATGCCCATGAAAACTACGAAAAATCTCAGGGCATGATTACCAGCTAAGACGAACTCAAAATTCAAATCTAAGCTTAGCACTATCCATTCATTTTGCTATAACTATAGCTACCTCGGTTGAGAACAGATACAACCGTCAAAGGTACCGCTATCAAAATTTCACTAGGCAGCTTACCTACGATTCATATCCAAGGCCTAGTCATCACCAGCCTCCGGGCATTACACTTGTAATTATCAAGTTCAAACTTACCAAGTTCGAAACTCTCAAAACATTCAATTTAATTTGGTTATCATGTTGATAGTGTTGGTTGAGAACAGACACAATCGACATCACCATTGAAACTTCAGTTTCAATCTTCAAACCTAGCATTTTTATGCTAAACAATTACCTTGGTTGAGAACAGACACAACTGGTTAAAAAATCAGATCGCATCTTGGATCTAGTTGTCTAAGATTTGATCATCAGAAACAAATTTTTCTGTGATATAACTCATTGTGTCAGTCTCCATATAGCGATGTGGTTCCTCCTCTGTGATATAACCCATTGCGCCAGTCTCCATGTTGTGATGTGGGAAATCTACGATATAACTCATTGCATCAGTCTCCATGCAAAAATGTTGTTATCAAGTTTTTTCTACAATAAAACCAATTGCATCGGTCACCATGCAGCGATGTGTGAAATTTTCAATATAACTCATTGCCTCAGTCTCCATGCAGCGATGTAGTTATCAAGATTTTTTCAATTATATATCCTCTAAGTTACGATAGATATGCGAATAAATCTGCATAATCCATTGCATCAGTCTCCATGCAACAATGTATTATCAAATTGTGTTTTATTTATCCCCTAGGTTGTGATAAGTACACATGTTCCTCCTCTGATATAAAACCTAGTATGTTAGTCTTTATGCAACAATGTGTGAAATTCATGATATAGCTCATTGCGTCAGCCTCCATGCAACGATGTGTGAAATTTGCGATATAACTCATCGCGTCAGTCTCCATGCATCGATTTTGGTATGAAGCTTTTTCAATCATCTACCCCCTAGGTTGTGGTAGATGTGAGAATGGCAGGTTCATATTATTCATTCCCTAGGTTGCAATGAATATGTGAATTCATCCTCAAATTGTTTACTCCATAGGTTATAGTAAACATGACGAAGTCAAAAATATAACTCATTGTGTCAGTCTCCGTGCAGCAATGTTGTTAGGAAGCTCTTCAAATATCTATCCCCTAGGTTGTGGTAGATATGCGAATAAATCTGCATAATCCATTGCATCGGTCTCTAGGCAATAGTGTGTTATCAGACTTTGTTTTATTCATCCCCTAGGTTGCGATGAATAGACAAAATCAAATCAAATTACTATATTATTCTCCAAGCATTAGTAAGTCAACTTTTTCAAAACTTGTATTTTTTGTAAATATGCAAAAGAATCTACAATCTCTTAGATATTGATGAGTTATCTGCGACGTCGTATTTAAGTTCTAATAAAAAATTTGGATTAAATCATGGTAAGATGATTCATCATCATCTATTCCTACTCTTCATACCCATGGGAACGCTGTACAACATATCTTTATAATCTTTTAACTTGTGTTGTTTACCTCCTAGGTCATGATAAATACACAAAAAACTACGATCTCTTTTCTAGGTATTGGCGAGTTATCTACATCGTTATATCTAGGTCAAACTTACTCTTCAATCATATCTCTATATTCAAACTCTGGTAGGATGATACATCGTCATCTTTGCCTATTTCTTTATCCAAACCCTGGCAGGATGATACATCATCATCCTTGCCTATTTCTTTGGGCTCTGAGGTATGCTATATTAGCGTATCCTTGTTTAATAAATATTGGGTCCAAATTTTGGGGTCTTCCATTATTTAATAACCCTCTGATATGAATATGCGAGACCTGCACATTCTTGCACCATTCAATCGAAAGATAATTAAATAGGGTCAATTGTCATACCCCAAATTTTCCCGCCCTTAGTGCTAGGGGTGTTCAAATCCAAACCAATCCAAATAAAAAACCGAAAACCAATCCAAAAAACCGAAAATCGCAAAAAACCGAAATTTATTGGATGTGTTTGAATGTTATTTTGTGAAAATCGATCAGTTCGGATCGGATTTCGGATTAATTTTTCAAAACCGATCCAAACCAAACCAAACTGCATACATATATTTTTATACTTATTTACTTTTTATTAGCATGATATGCTATGTGAAATTATTATTAGATGATAATAATTTTTTTAATAATAGTTATTAGCTTGGTATAATTTATTTATTTTTATTATTTCAATCATAATCAACCACTCTCATTTTGTAATATTAACTTTTAATATACTATATGTTATATATTATATCAAATCTATGATTTATTAGTAGTTTTATAATATTAATAAAAATATAATGTGTAATTTGGATATCCAAAAACTGACCCAAATTAAATCGCATAAAATTGGATCGGATCGGATTGGATTTTTTTAATATATCATCCAAAACCGAACCGAACCGCAAGTAAATTTATCTTTGGATCGGATGATTTTTTATCTTAAAACCGATCCAAACCGAACCGCGAACACCCTTACTTAGTGCTACCGTCAGGTTTATTTTCAAACTTGGATTTTTTAAAATTTCTTTGGTTTAATTAAATTAATATTTTGGGGTTTTATAAATATTCGTTCTCAAGTCTAAATAAAAATATAATAACTTATTTCAAATTATTTGTATTTTTAAATAACAAGTACTTGCTCGTCTTCATGTATTTTCAATTGGCTCTTTATTTTGAATAAGTAACATAACACAGTTGGTAAAGAATGAAGCTTGCAAATATGAGGTTGCGAGTTTGAATCTCTTATGGTGCACTTTTTAACATTTTTTCTATTTCTTTTTGTTACTAATTTTCTTTCCTTTTTTGGAAATCGTGCTTGAGATTTTCATACATTTTGGATAACTTAGTCTCTAGGTTTTTTCTAACCTAATTCAAGTCTATAAATAAGAATCTTATTTGTCCTAAAAATTCATCCATAAAACCAACAATTTCACACATATACACAATTCATCAACAATTCACATGATCCAAAAAATCCACAATTTCTAAAAACCAACAATCACCAACACTCACACTATTAGCAATTTTTCACTGTTGCTATTTCTTTTTAAAATCTCTATTATTAGTGTTGTTTACGATTTTATTTATGGCCGATGATTCAATATGAGGCCTCCTTCTAATTCTCGATTTTATAATTGATAGTGGTGCAAATGAACTATCTGATGATTTTTTTGTCATTATATTTTTATTCTCTAAACGTTTACAAACTATTTTTACACAATTTTCATTACCGTACATACATCAAACTTTGTTCACAATTTTTGAGTCAAAAGTCTAAATTTTCAAAGTTTATTTCACGACACCAAAAACCTTTTCGAACCTAAACCTGTCCAATTTTTTTACGATCAAAAATGGTATCAGATCTTTAAATACAAAAACTATCACAACCTGCACAATAATCTTATCTTCATAACTAACACCATTAACCATTAAATCAATTCCTCCCTTATCTTTTTCACAAATTGAATCAAAAATTATAACCTGTAAAAATAATTTTTCAACAAAAGATCACAGCTAACACTAAAAAAACAATGAAAACTTGTATATGTTTTTTTTGTATATGTTCTGTTTGTTTATCTGCAGGAAAAAAGAAGAAGAGAGGAATCGAAGGCCGCCGCACCCTTGTACCTATAGCAAACAAACAACAATATACAGTGGGAGTCGAAAATCACAATCAGAGGCAATCAGAATCGGAAGCATATTGATGAGAAACTCCGACGAACTTCCGTCCAGGGTGTTACACTGCACCACAGTGATTAGGAGCGTTTGATTCAGATCATAAGGTCTATAGGAGTTATTCTTGGAACGTTGATCTGAAGTATAACAAATGGAGGGCCAGGATTTAGAGTTGACTAAGGTTAAAAGTGAGACAATGCGCATGGAGACCAGTCAATGGTCTCTAAATCCCATGGTTGGCCAGCAACCACGTGTTGCATATCAGGAGCGGACGGAGAGAGTACATAAATGAAACTTCTCCACATTCTTTCATTTTTAGTTCTCCTTCTCTCTCTAACCCAGCTTATCTCTCTCTACTCTCCCACAACACTCTCCCTTTTCTCTAGAAAAAAACACCATTGGAAATCGCCACCACCGGCCGAAAATCGTTTCTGCCGGTGGTCCACCCCAAACACCACTACCAAATCTAGATCTTTAATTGATATTCAACCGGGATCTTCATATATTCATCTTCTTCAACCCAAATCTCCATCCAAACATGAACCCTAGGTAGCTGTAGCGGTAGAAATGTTGAGACTAAGCCATTGGATTGACTTAACTCACACATATCAAATAAAAACCGCCATCGTGCTTTATTGTTTCTAGAGGAATGAGAAAAGAGTGAATAACCCAAAAAATAGGGGGGGGGAGAATCTAGGTACGGGGGTTGGTTATGCAAAGGGAAGGTATTAGCACCCTAAACATCTTCGGTACTCCGCGGTAATCTCTTTTAAAATTTATGTATTTTGGCTATAAATGTTGTATACAAAAATAGATGGTGGATATGAGAAATGGAGCCTTTTTTTAATATTTTTGCACCCGCCGCAGTTGCGAACCTTTAGTGCCTACGTACCACCTTCTGTGCAATAGGGGATCAGGGTACTCGTAGTTCACCTTTAAAAAATTTAAAACACAAGTGTGTTGGTTATTTTAAGAGACGAGACATCATCGTCATATCCGAGTGGAATAACATACTTACTACCCATAATTATGATAAAGGAGAATTTGCGTCATCTCAAAGTGGAGGATATAGCTTAGATTTTAAAATCAACAAAGCCTCACTCAACACCTAAGCGGAAAATATCTCACTTCACTACATATCATAGAAGTATAGTAGCTCGCATCACTACAAGGATTGACAAGAGTCTAACCTTTTAATAAAATTTGAAGTAAAAAAGCCAAAGTGTCAAAATGGTTTGAATGAGATTGATTGACTTTTAGTCTTCTCACAAAAAATGTCAAAGTATGATTAAGTTGGTTAAAGTTTTATTAAGAAAATATTTTTTGAAAATGCATGGACCAAAGTCCAAGTTTATTATGAAAGTAGTTCAAGTTAGAAAATAAGAAGAGTTTTGAAAAGGTGGGAGAAGATTTTTGAAATTGAAGAAGATAGGAGGAGATGAAGGAACTATCCTAAAGCAATAAGATAAAAGTTAGGGAAAAGAACTGTCTAACAAACAAGAAGCCAACACTTGACATAAAGAGTCAATGTAGAATTCTTATTCTTTGGATTGAAACCAAGCAAGCAAAGATACTAAACCTCTTAAGAATATCAAGCTTCAAATGCATTAAGTCTTCACAAAAATTGGGCAGAGTAACGGTTGTACACAAATGAATTTCCAATCTCAGACAAAGCATATAATCAGAATAACCTGCACACAAAGAAAATCAACCCAATATATCGGGGTAAATCCCGAGAACTCCATACAAAATAACAGCAAAATCACAAGGTCCCAAAGAGTCAAGGCCTTTAATCCTAAGTACGAGAGGTCCACAATCTCCACAATGTCAAGGATAGTAACCAAATAGTCCAAGTAACCTTAAGGTTTTTTATTGTTCAAGTTGATTATTAAGTGTCTTCAAAAAGAAAATGAAAGCTCAAGTGAGAAAAGTTGAAGAAAGACATAAAGATAAAAGCTCAAGTGAGCAAAGATAAAAATGACATGAAATGTAAATACCAAAGTAAATGGTACATAAAAGTAAAGGCATAAAATAAAAGCATAAAGTAAAAGTACAAAGTAAAAGTCAGTTATTAGTGAATTAGAAGTTAGAGGTTAGTTGAATGACCATCTTGAAACTTGCAATTAAAAACTCATTAGAAGATTGATAAAATTAAAGCTTCTCAACAACAAGTTTCATTTTCTTTTTGTCAAGTATATCATTCATTTCAAGTGTTCAAGGTAGCAACATATGATCAACGATGTTTAAATGATTCACTTAGACCAAATTTTATGAAGATTCATTAGAGGATTGATAAGATCAAAGCCTCCTAACAATGAACTCCAAGGTTATTGGATCAAAGGTTTCAAACTAAACATACTTGGGCTTGCAAATATAGGTTTGGGCCACGAGTGATCATTTCTTGAATCGGGACAAATGTAACGCTATGTTAAGCAATCGTAAGTGGACTTATGTAGAAGTCACACCTATTTTGAGGTCGGTCAATAGCAATGTATGTACTACACAAGTTTTGAGATGTGATAGAAACCACACTCATGAAACTTATAGCATAAGAAAAGTCAAAAAAGAAATAAGATGGAGAATATATATTTGAACCAAAAAATTTAATCAAACTATCATTAAAATCATTCATCCATTTTGGTGGAGTTAAACTCAACACCCAAGATCCAATGATGTTAATGATGCTCATGATTAAAAATCACATAGTTCAAGTTCAGCCAGAATATATATAAAAATAAAATTGCATTTAATAAGCAAAATAGAATGAGAAAATAATTTTTTAAATTGTTTTTTTAAGTGAAAATAAAGGCAAAATAACAAACTCTATTTAAAATATCAAATGAAAATTAAAAGAAACTATATAAAAGTCATAGATGATCTCTAGTATTTTTACAAAAAATTTGATAATTTTTTAAAACAGAAAAGTATTTTTAAATTATTTAAAATCACTCAAGTAAGTGAAAAATGATTAAAAATAGTAAAAATTAGAATAAAATTCTAGAAAAATTCCAGAAAGTCAGAAATAAAGAAAATTATTTTTATGAATTTTCTCATAATTTAAAAATACCCAAAAAATATTTATAAACAATTAAAAACAAGTCAAAACAAAAGAAAAATCATAAAAAATATCAAATCTGAGAATAAAATTATGAAAAAATAAAAATCAGAGAGATGATATTCAAAAATATTTTTATACATTTTTGGTTCAGAAATGAATTTTCTATGATTTTTTTAAGTTTAAAACAATTAAATGTAAAAATCAGAAAATAAAAATAAAGTCAAAAATAATATGGATCATTGGATAAGAGTCAAAACGCGTTAGTAAACAGATCTAAAAAATCTGACATGTTGTGCATATCATGGTCTGCTTTGGAAAACACACTGAGTCCTTTTTTATAAATATAAGTAACTTTAACTATGGCGCGTTGGATGGAGTTTGACTCACTTGAGTAATCAGATCCAAGGGCTCCCGAGACACGTGCATGATAAAACGAAACACCGGATTGAATTCAAAAAATTATATGTCACATTATCATTGGTTGAAGCACGACACGTATGTCGTCTTCAACCACCAGACGCCCTAGATTAGAGTTTCTCAAACCGTAAAATTAGCAAACTAGACCGGAACTATTAAATTCGTCCCTTCAAGACGATTCTAATGGTATACACAAAATTAATTTAAAAATTTCTAGATCAAACTGAATCATGAAGTAATTACACTTTGAGAAACAAACTTAAACTATAAACACTAACAACAAAAATGGCACACACAATAAACAGGTTTAAGGGTTTCAACAGCTCTAACATTATATGATGTTGATTTTTTCTTGACAAAGCATAAATGTGAAAGATAAATATAGAAAACGCATATATTTATAATGAAAATTGTCTATTAAATATAAAAGAATTATCGAATATAAAAAATGAGAGATTAATATATGTATATATAAGAACGCACATGTAACAATGTTAATTTTTCATGTAACTATCTCTGATTTTTCATGTAATGATTAGCAAATATTTATAATGCTACTAGCCTCACTCAGTTTAGTTACTTAGACCATGTTTGGATTACCCTATTTCAGCTTATCTAGAGATGCACCTTTTTCATGTAACAATGCTACTTGCTGCTTTTTAGCTTTTAATTCTGAAGGTAGATAATGAATAATGAGATAGTTCCTTTTGTGTTTCAATTGTGTTATGTTATGATTATAAATATTGTGACAAATTTGGAGCACTTAATTTATAGTTTGAGAGGAGTGTTAATATTTGTATATAGAATATTTTTTAATATATCTAAAATATAATAGAATATTCTATTTTTAATGAGTATCGTTTTAATAAAGAAATTTTGTTTTGAAATGATTGTTATTTTTACTTTTTAATATAGTAATATTTATTCGCTCTATCTTATAATAAGTATTTTATTTGAATTTTATGCAGTTCTTAAAAAAATAATTATATGTGTTAATTTTAATAATAAAATAAGTATAATTTATTAAAAACACTATTATTTATTATAGTTAATAGAGTAGTTGAAAATCGTGAAAGCTAATAAATAAGGGTATAGTAATGAAAAATAATAATAAATATTGTATTGGTATTTTAAAGAGATATTTATTTTAAGACATAAAAAAAGTACAAATGAAACACTTATTATGAGACGAGAGACTATTATTTTTTCAATTGTGTCATTTATCTTTTATTCTCTACACTACTAGACATGGCAACGGGGCAGGTCGGAGACGATTTTTACCTCCCCAAATCCAAACCTGAATCCCCAAACAATCTTCATTACCCGCCCCAAACCCAAACAGAGATGAAGAATTAAAACTCAAACTCGTCCTAAACGAGTTCGGGTTGGATTCGGGTATCCCACCCCGCCACCATCCATTTAGTAAAATCTTTTTTTAATAGAAATATTTATTTTTTCCTAAATCAAATTACATTATAAATAATAAAATAAAACAATCTCAAAAAAGTTCATACATAAATTTCAAATAATAAATACAAATCAAATTATCAAAACATTGAGCACATATTTAATATTCTAAATTATCAAAAATAAATGATAATGTACATAATAAATAAACGGAACGGGTTCAGAAGCGAGTTTGAAATGGGTACTAGTGTCTTCATTACCCAACTCGTCCCCATATTTTATAATCGAAAAAAATCCAAACCTGAACCCGAACCCGATCAAAACACATTTTTTCTGTCCACTTCGGGCGAATTCGGATGAATACCCGCGAGTACAAATTTTGTTGTCATACCTATACATTATTTCCAATACATTACTCTTTCAAATATTACTTTGTGCAGGGATGCACGAGTATTTAACTAATTTCCTACTATGACAACAAGACAACTATTAAGGGCAGTTAGGTCACTTTGGACTCCTTACCTAGTACAGTTCTCTCTTCCCCCTACTCTAACAATTGTAAAAAACTAAAATGTGAGGGGAAAGATAATTATTCTATGGGATTGTTTCATGAGAATGACGGGGATCGATTTCCGTTGTCCTATAGTGATAAAGGGTACAACTAGGAATTCCTTCCTAAATAAGTATATAATATTCTTATAAAATCTGATAATACTTTTCGTGGAGAAAAGAATCTAAGATATTAATTGCATTTTTTAATTTATGCAAAAATAAATAAAACTTTTAATTTTCTTAGAATTAGTTGGATGAAGCTGTTTCACTAGCTTACTTAGCACCATTCTTCACTTTACATCTGCAAATTTCCATGTAAATTTCTCTTAGCCTCCAAATTTCTCACGTCCTCTTGAATTTTCCAAATTACCTTTCGAATTTTAAAATCATTTATATATATATATATATATATATATATATATATATATATATATATATATATATATATATATATATATATATATATATATATATATATATATATATATATATATATATAAATGATTTTAAATCAGGACATAATTAAAAATATATATATCTTATATAAGCATCAATAACACGAGATCCAGTGTATCAACTTCATAATTTAATATGTAGCTATAATTTTATAAAAAGCATGCAGCTGGGGGAATGTATTCCCTTAGTTGTTTGTACTTTGTATTTGAATTATCTTCATATCAGCCCAAATAGAAAACAAGAAAAAATATCAAATGTCTATATGTAATCTATAGCACGTAATAACATTCTGCTGTTATATCATTTCAGTTTCAATTTCATAGGCATCATTACAAGCCTAAAATATCACTGTGTGTTTAGCTGTTCTCTTCACGGATGCCATTTGTAACCTAAGCAAGCTGGCTTCTATGGCAGAACCCTCCGGATAAGAAATATATTAATAGTGCTGTCATAAGTACCTGGAAAACAAATCCTGAAAGAAACTCGAAGAAATCTACCTGGAAAATTGAAGAAAAAGAGCACAATCAGTTAAAACAAACCATACCAAATCATTTGTAAAGATTATAGTATTATAGTTTACTTTAAATCTTTCTGCCTTCTGCATAAGATATAAACTCTCTCAGAGACTCTTGAATTTAAAAGACACGAGATACAAGACATAAACTCTATATAGTTTGGCAAAGTGTGAAACAATCTTATAGGACAAGACACAAATTTTCTATGTTTGTTTCTGAAATGTATTTAGTTACCCTTAAAAGTTTAATTCATTAAGCTATTTTGTTCCACCATTTAAACCAATCCTCTGCCATGATCAATGATCCGTATACAAAATAGAAGGGCCTAGCTGCATGACATCACTATCAAGGCCATCTTAATTGATCCTCGGCTCGCATACCGGTATTTGAACATGCATTGCTACATTTACTCCAAACGATCATGGAGCACACCAGAAATAGTTCACACATTCTGATTAATACACTTTTTCCTAACTAAGCACTCCTTACTCAAAGAGGGTCTCAAATACATCTTACTAATTATACTTTCATGTTCAGAAATAAAATGGTCATTGCAGACATCACACTTTAACACGTGTATCAATTCAACAATTTAAGTTTTATTAAAAAAAAAAGGATATATGGAGTTAATGGCCGCTTAAACGTTTAATTTAAAGTTACCATTTTCATTCTTGATTCAAAAGATATCAAAATGTATCAAAACAAAACTCATATTGTTCTTTTGAAATTCAAAAAATAAAGTCATAAACATAAAATATCTCATGTATATTTCAAAATCATGTGACTGGACTATGTATGCAGGACAAAACTTGAGCTAAAAACGTTAACGGAAGACCAAGTAATATAGATATACTGTTTGTGAGTAGATTGGCATTTAGTTTTCTTTAGAAAAGAAAGAAAGTTGACTCAAAATAACAACATACCATAATGAAAATAAATCAGGCATCCTTATTAGCACAAGTATGTAAGCACACTGCACATGTTCTTTAAGCTCAAGAATTGAATGTGGTCTTCAGAGTGCGTGATAGCACAAAAAGTTTTTTACATGACCACATGGAAAGGAACAATTCAACATTGAACTAAGACCAGCTAGTAACTAACTACTATCATCTGAACAGCCTAGATTTACCCCTACCTCCTTTTCTCCAATTGAATACTATCCTAATCTAAGAAACAATTACATATCACTAGCAGAACTCCAAACCCAGAAACTTTATGCCCTGCTCTCTCTGTTAGGTGTTTCAGTCTGATGAACAACCTATCATAGTGTCATAGATGTGATGACAACCTGCTGACTTCAACTAGTTGGGCAAATACTCAAAAAGAGGACGATAAGAATGGATAATAAAGTGTCAGAATATATTATTGAGAAGTGAGAACCAAGCCACCACATGACATTCTTATTTTCTACCATGCAATTTATCCAGTGCTTTAACAAGTATTTGGAAAACTCAATATAAGGGGTAACCCGGTGCACGAGGCTCCCATTTTATGGGCTCTGGGGGGGTCCGGAAAACTCAATATCATAAATATAAATTAGAAACATGCTCAGTAAATTCCATAACTCGAGTTAGTTTTTGACAAAGGAGCGCATTAAAAATTATGATGTCAGCATCACAAAATCAAATTGGAAGTAGGATTCTAATTTGTAACCAAATAACCTAGAGCTTCAGTTTATAAAATTTCTTGGCTTTACTCTGATATGTTAAAATTTGGTTTACTAAGTTAACAGATCACATTACACTTGAATAACGCAGGACATGGCAGTTTTTTATACCTGGAAAAATCCCTTAGCAAATGTAAAAAATAAAATCAAAGTGGGAATCGCTTCCTCTACCATGCCAGTATTTCACAAAATTAAAACTACCTCCAATTAAAATGTAAAGTGTTTACAAGATTAATGAATCATGTCATGTCAGTACAAACTAATCAGAATGACGACCATTAACATAAGGACCAGGAAAATGGGAAACAAGATAAACTCTGCTTCGAGGCAAAGAAACCTCTTAAGAATACAATAAGAGAGGTAACATGACTGATTTCTTCATTCATTAATACTCTTGCAAAGGGAAATACAGGTTTACATAGCCATTCAGAGAACATCCTCCTCTCAATGCTATATAACCGAATTAAGAATAACGACTACAATTCTAACAAATCATCTAACAGACTAGATTCCTTGCCACCTCACAACAACATTCAAGAA
This sequence comes from Vicia faba, assembly GCA_948472305.1. NCBI lineage: Eukaryota > Viridiplantae > Streptophyta > Magnoliopsida > Fabales > Fabaceae > Vicia > Vicia faba. The sequence goes on along the minus strand of OX451738.1, from coordinate 323,842,380 downwards.
GTCTGATTAATTCAAATGCCTAGTCACGGATCCTTATAGAACTAAATGAGTCATCTTTTTCTAGAATCATAACGATCCATTTTTCATTTCTTCACCAAATTAACATCATAAAAATAAATAAAAAAACCTCTAAAAAACACTTAAGCCATCATAGCATTTGTAAATCCAAGTCTAGAATATCCCTAATCCTATTAACTTGCATTACAAACAACAACAACAACAACAAAGCACAAAATTGAAGACAAGAAGCATGTGAAAAATGGAAATGATTCCAATTAACATACCCATTAATTAATCAGACTTGGATTCGGATTCCCTTTCAGAGGCGATCTTTTTTCTAAAAGCTCTAGCTTGATCATACTCAAACTTGAACACATTAGGAATGTGAGAAGTATCCTTAACATAAAACCACCTCCCAAAAGCACTTTCTTCAATAACAGGATAAAACGGAAACAAAAGCTTGTTCACAATCCAAAACCAAGCCGCACCAAGAAAAAGGCCCAAAGCAGTCCCAGCAAAAACCTGAGCAACAGTATGATACCCCAAATAAACCCTAGAATACATAGTCAAAAAAGCCAGACCCCAAGTAAGTAGATTAAGCCCAATATTCTTCGAGAACCCAATTCCTTTACACCCCAATAGAGTTAGGTAAGTTGCAAAGAAGAACATGTACTGGCAATGACTCGAAGGCCAACCGTGAGAATCGCATGTTTCGAGAAGCACGCATGTTTCGGGGCGAGCTTGTTGGACCGTGGTTTTGATGAACTCGTTGATGAACTGTGAAACGATTAAGCCGAGGAAGAAGAAGATGCCTTGAAGTTCGCGGCGGAAGATGAAGTGGGAGATGAAACCGCCGAAGCTGATGAAGACGGGGACGAGGGATATCCAGGCGAGGAAATGACCTAGTTTGTCGCCGCGTTCGTAACGGATGTGGGTTAGGGTTATGGCTTTTAGCGGCGATGGGATCGGCGGCGTCATTGTGTGGGGGTCGAGATCAGAGCTCCGGTGATCGGAGATTTCAGAGAATTTGGGTGAACGGTGAATTATTGATGAGTTTTGCTTTTTGAGGAAATGGATTATGGATGATTAAACTAAAGAAACACTGTTTTATATGTGGTTTTAAAACTAAAACTTGATATAATACTCGTGTTGCACGAGATTATTTGTGGTCGTAAAATGTGGATGCAACGGGGTGCGCTGCATTTGTTTTAGGTTAAGTTTGTATACACGTTTGGTTGTTTCTACTAAGCACATTTTACTTTCAAAATTGATTTTAATTTTAAGTTACAATTGGTTGCTTTTAAATTTAAAATATAATTTTGATAATAATATTGTTCCATTTGAAAAGAAGAAACGAATGATCTTAAACGGTGACTCTGATCTCGTTTACGATGGCGAGGGATGAATCAACATAGTTAGAATTACAACGTTCAAGTCAGTTTAAGACTCAAGATGAGTGTAGTGAAAATGAAGATATGAGAATGTACTTTATTTTTGATGTGTGAACTGATTTAATATCTTGGGTCAAGTGGAGTGAATTTGAGATAAATTTGACTTTTGGCCGATCCAGAACGGTTGCCCTCAAGACTTCGTCGGACATTGACAGAGTCAGGGGAAGTCTTAAGTGATGTTGGTCGGGCTCTAAGATGTGGTCTGAGGTAAAATATAACTGAAATGCCTAGAGTCGGTTGAAAAAATAGTGGAGAAAAAATGCATTAAATGCAGTCTCATCATTGAAATGTCGCATCGCCTTCTTCTAACATGTGCATGTGTGACTAGTTAGCACATGACGCGTGATATGCACTTGAGTTGGTGTGTATCCACGAGGGAAATTTAGTAGTTGATCTTGTGATTTCTTTATCTCATTGATATGAATCCTTCAGCTGCAACTACCTATAAATAGGGAAAATTGAATGTTTTGGAAACCTATTGTGATCCTTGTCTTTTAAGTTCTTTTATATTTACTGCTTTAGTAAACGTCTTCGCTTTTACTCCTCTAAGAGCACTAATCGGAGTATTTGCAGCTTTTCAATCAAAATCTCTACTTCCTTCATTTATTCTGCTTCATCAATCTCATACCTCAAATACCTCCTTGAACTCAAGTTTTTTCTTCAGTATTTCCTACATTTTAGTTAGGATGAGTGATAATAAGGTACACCTAGTGAGTGATTCTGAGAGTGATATTTATCCTTCTTCGAGAATAGGGATATCCCCTAATTCACACATCCCTCCTTTTGATCATAATCACCTAGAACCAGAAATCATATCCTTATATGATGATTCTAATTCAGAAAGGGTGTTTAGAAACTACATGGACGAAAGGGCTTTTTCGTCTGACTCACTGGAAGCCCTTTTATCAACCTTCGAAAATGAATTGCACTGAAGTCCCTATGCCCCTCCCATCTTAACTGAGAAGAAGATACAATCCAGTCGGCAGAGGAGAGAAAACATTAAGGATTACATTTAATTTCTCTTAAAGATTGATAATTGTGAGTCCAACGATGCTGATGTAGCGGCCTATTTGGATCTTCGAGACCATTCAAACGCAGATGAATATGATTAGGTGGATGTTATAGTAGCGAGCACTCCATCTATTATGAACTCTGAGGTTGCCATAACTGTTGTTGGAATCGTGGTTGGCGATCCCCAAGAATGGTCATTTTTTTAGTGTAACACACACTTCTGCTAGAGCGAATCAGAGGTAAGGATTTCTCTTGATTCATCAGTCGAAGAAAGTGTTTTATATTTATGTTTATAGTTAGAAAAAATTCAAAGATCTATACTTCCTAGTGGTGCCTCAGAGTCGCGAGGCGCACTCTAGCTTCTTTATTTTGTCGGAGGATAACCTTTTTCATTCATGCCCCCTGTGTTGAAGCCAAGGGTTTTTGGGCAGAGCAATTACACTAGGTACATTTGTTTCATCTATCTTAAATTGGTTTTACATTTCTTCCACATTCCATATGATATTTTACTTAACTACAACCTTTGAAAATGTTTTGTTTTCGTATCGCATGACACCTCATTCTTCCACTAAGGAACACAATCAACATGGTATATGGTATTGAGGTCATATTGTTGGTTGAGATCGACACAATCACGTGGCGGCGTGAGCATTTCAATGAAGAAGATAATGTATGAGTGTTGTCGTTTAATGTTTCTTTGTATACTAACAAAGTATCTACTCGGCTTATACAAAAGTAATTGTGTTTTTGTACGTGTTTACAGTGAAATTTGGTAAACAATCGCTAGTCTCTTATAAACAGTTACTTGCAGGATCGACTAGTGAATCCTAAAACATATTGCATAAAGTTTTTTAAACTCTTTTGCCCAGACTTATTCCAACAATGGAGAATGACATGGTGTATTCCTATGGGATTAAGAACTTGCTTAATAATATTGATCTTCTCAATGCTTCTCCGACCATTGTTAGCTTTGTGGTGGAATTTGGGCTTTTGCTTGACTAAATTACTACTGATATTGTTCGTAAGAAAAAAGTAACAAATAAATTGCGTGCCAAACAGAAAACTCGGTCAGAGGAATGGGAGCTAGCCACTAAGTCCATAAGCCAAGTTGAAGAAATGGAGAAATCTTTTCAACAAAGTGACAAAGAGTTTGAGGCATGTGTTGCCGACATTCTGAAGTGGAAGCAACAGATAGCAAATTGCAAGCAAAGGTTAAAAAAGTTGAAGATTGACAAAATGAATTATGCAACGTCAATCGAGAAGCACTCGAAGAAGAGGCTGCAGTCAGAGTTTATCATTTTAGAGGGTTAAAGATTTGGATGAAGAGATTGTGAGTCTTACCTCCAACATCTCATTGACCGACCGTCGACTTGATGTCTCTAAATCATAATACGACAAATTCAAAGCCTTTTTTACCTTTTTAAAGCTTGTAATTACTTTCCCATTTCTTGTTCTTACATGTTTGAACACTTACTTAGTAATTCTTAAATATTTCCCCCCATGGCATTTCAACATTAAGGCTAAAGTTTATAGCCTCTTTATTTTATTACAAAGTTTGTATTCCTCATTAATATGTATTCTATGAAAGGTTTAATTTCCTCTATTATGTCCAAAGCCCGTCCTATGAAAGGCCACAATTTAACTATTGAGTGTAATTCGCTCACAGGTACATGCTGGACAACTGAATGTCTTTGGTATTCTTCACACACTTTGGAAAAGTATATGAAATCTTTAAGCATAGTTGGATAATAAAATCAAATTCAAACCAGTAACCATTTCATCGTATGGCTTTCCTGGTGAGAACCACATGATCCCTTGTGAACTTCGGAAATTGGTAAATATGCCTCGTTTTCGCCAATACATTTGAGAAGAATACCTTAGTTTTTTTCTTAAATAACTCATTTCCCAAAATCACATAGCTTAGGGCTATGTATTTGATCTTTCGATCCATTATTCCCATTGGGTTTTCTAAGTATCTGACAATAGGTTTTCGCCAATCATTATCTAACACATCAGCAATGACAAAAATTTCATAAGTACAAGTTTCACTAGTATGGGGTATCTCTAGATTTTTTTAGATCTAGAGTATGGGGCGCCCTAAATATTTTTGCAGTGTAAATTCCACCAACATGGGAAACTTGAAAACTTTCAAAATCATGAGTACCTGCCCTCACTAGTATTGTCGCTAACGTTAGTGTTAACGTTTCTTAGTCAAAATGAGCTTCTCTTGTACCTCGATACTTCTTTATAACCCTTCTCTAGTAAATTTTCAACCCGATGCTATTTGGGCCAAGTCGTTAGCCTCCTGGTTCTAAAGTCGAGGTATGTAAACAATGTTCACAAAAGAAAATCGTTGTTCGAACAAGCGCCTTCTATTTTAAACTTGAACTTCGTTAAAATCTCTTGTGGGGATATTATGAGAATTATTATACTTGTTCCATATTTATGTTTGGAACCATCAAAATACAACTTCTAAGGTCTCTTACCAACGTGATTTTGTGTTACTTCGGCCAACGAATGGTCAACTATGAAATCTGCCACGATCTGGCCTTTAATGGCGCATAAGTTAATGAGTATTTAGTGAGATTTAACGCCCATTTACCTATTAAACTATACAAAATAGGTTTTAATAACATATTGTAATACGGTGGGAGAACTGACTTGGGTGTTTTGTGTTTGATCTCAAATATTGCGGTTAGCAAGAGTCGCCACCGACTTTTATTTTATCCAAAAGGAAAGGTGAAAAAGCACAGGAAAGACCTTTAAGATTATTTCTTGAGTTCGGGGGGTAAATTATGAAAAGGGAAGGTATTAGCACCCTTTTCATCCATGGTTTTCCATGGTCTCTTAGTTACTTTCTAGATCACTTGCTTTTGTTTGAAATTGTGTTTTGTGTGGTTTTTGAAAGTATTTTGTAAAGAGGCCATTGTTTAGGCAAACTTTGTAATGATTCTCGTTCGTAAGAATGTATACAAAGATGTTGATCTTTTGAAAATGTTTTCAAGTTTATAAGATGTTTTGAAAGTGTAGGTGTTTGTTTTAAAAATAGCAAGTATGTTTTATTTTTAAATAGAGCAAGTAATTAGGAGCATTCTACCTACTCAAAAGTCTTTCATGTTCATTTCCTTTTTCCTTTGACATTGTTATCTTACCATTGATTTGATAAGTAACCCTATCTTTGGATGTAAACGGGGCGGGCATGGGTCATCGTATAACCGTGATTAGCAATGTTTGCAAGGTATCTTAGCATTCTCTTTTAGGGACTAAGATCATTTGAAAGGCAACATAGATAGCGTCATCGAGGGGCTATAATCTTATATTTTGCTTGTTTTTGCTAAGATACCTCACATGCATAATATGGCCATTTTGTAAGGCAACCAAGTGGATTTATCCTAGGGGTGTTTGTGTGCAAGTGTATTGATTTTCATGCTTGATTTGTCTTTGATTAGGATTTTCTAATTGATTGGTTTTAGTCTTCCTATATAAACCCTAATTACTAGCATTTGTATATAAAGCGATAAATTGCGGAATAAATAAAGTAATGATTAAATAAAATAATTTTTTTTTGTGTAAAAAATAAATAAACTATGTCAAAATATAAATCTAATGTTTTTAGATTTTTTATGATTTTTTTAATATTAGATAAAATATTTAAGAAAACAAATAAATAAATTTTGAGAAAAAGAAAATAAAATGGGTCAGGGTGTGAATAGCCAGCAGGGGGGTTAGAAGTGAAAAAAAACATAAGGCCCAAGGATGAGGTCCAGCGCTTCCAAAAAAAGTCAGAATGTGAAAAAATATGAAAAAATCCAAAAGGGTACCACTGGGGCTCGAACCCAGGTCCCTATAGTCACAGGTGCGCGCTTCTACCACTGGGGTGGCTATACATATGTTTATATAAATCAAACCATAAATATATGATAGTAAACAAGTCCATGGCCTGAACTTCATCTTCAACCTCACGCCCATCCAGAGTATCTGCATCTTGTTCATCTCTCATCCATTTGCAAAAATGTAAACACGAATCTTGTAGCAAATTTTCTCACGATTTCAGAAATGCAGAGCAATAAAATTATAGAGAAAAGACAAGCATGAATTTTAATGTCTCTAATTTGAACCCTAAAAATTTCAGGAACTTCAATCCTAAAATTCTCTAAGCTCAAGCAATATAAATGAAAACTATGGACATGGTTAGCTTTAAGGCAATGATATCTATATTTTTCATTCACAAATAAACCATTAATGATGCATGTATGAAGAGTTCAAAAGTTAGAAAACTTACCTTGCAAGAGGGTATCGTGTTTGTAGTTTGAGTAGATTTTAGTGAGTTCCAATGATTGGATTAGCTTCCTCAAGTTCCCAGGAAGCTAATGTGATGCTTAGCTTGAGCTGAAAGTGCCTGAGGAGTTCTGGAGAAGTCAAGGTGCAAGGTGTTGTTTTTGAAAATGGTGGATGATGATGGAGGTGTTACAGTGGTGTTGCAGGTGTTGAAGTTGTTTGTGTATGTTATTTAGAAGCTTTTGAAAGTAAAACGCCAAGAAACGCACGAGCAAATTTGGAGATTGGATTCAAAACTCAAAAATGGCAAGTTTTGAGGTGTTTTTGGGGATTCTGTTTTCTTGGTGTTTTCATGGGTTAAGCATGCGTGTGATTTGTGGAAAATGACTTGTGCATGTATAAACAAAAGTTCTTGAGTGCTTTGGAGAGTCATAAGTACAAGTTACAAGCTAATTGCTAGGTTACTTGATTTTGAAGAAAAGTGGGAAAACAAGTTTCAATGTGTAGTACAAGCGTAGGCTAGGTGATTATAAGTGTCTAAACAAATTTCTCTTGAGTTATAAGACATGTATGATCAGAAGAGAACAAGTTTATGGCTCAAGAACAAGTTTTATGCAAAAAGCTACTTTATCAAAATGGCAATGTGCACTTTCTTCCCAAAATGGATATAAAGCATGACCTTGCATTGAATGCTTGAATTGAGACCTCTAACAGCTGCGCAAGCAATTAATTATGGAGTGTCTAACAAGTTTGAGGCCTGCAAAGTAGATGTTATGCAACATAAGTTTGAATTTTGAATCTTGTTCATCACCAAATGACTTGTAATTCAAGTGTGAAAACCCTAACTTCATCTCTTCGATTCTCCCTACTCAAAAATGATCTCAAGGAGTTCTTGGACATTTTGGAAATCTCGTAATGTTCCCTACAACACATCTTTGAATCACTTTAGATAATTCCACTTGTAACTATATGAAAAAGTGCCATGAAGTTAGGTCAAAATCCTGACCAAATTAGGGCAAAATTTCACTAAGTGTTTTGTTTCATGACCATGTGTTCTTAAAATTATAACTTGAGATCAAATCACTTTTGGAAAGAGTTGTGTAAAGAAATATTGTAGATTTCATGGAGATCTACAACTTTAATGTTGAAAGTTTCTTTTGAATCATCTTGCATCATGATGAAAATTTTGCTCAAAATTGTGAAAAAATAAGAAATTTCCAACACTTAGAAAACTTTCTAAGTTTAGAAATTTTAACTTTCAAAAATGAAATCTTGAATTTTTTATTTCTTGATGAATAAGTTTCATATTTTTACATGCTTTGATGAATTGTGATATTTGACATTTGATTTTGACCAAAAAGTCAAAGTTTGACTTTTCAGTATACAGTTGACTTTTGATCAGTTGACTAAAAATTCATCTGCCAATCCATTGGGCTTGAGCAATGGTTTGAGTCACGTCATTAGGTCAAATGATGCAATTGGGATCTTGAGATCATTTCTTAAACTAATTGATCATTTGATAAGTCAAAAATCAAAAATTGCCCTTTCCCAGTCAAAACCCTAATTTTGACCATTTTGCCCTTTTGAAGATTTGAACAAATTTCTTGAGGAATTGTGATCCAAACCTGATAAAATGATACATATGAGTTTAAAATGTTGATGTGGATAAAAAATTATGAAGTTTGACTATAAATTAGCCACAGTTGACTTTTTCCCCAATGCAGCTGATTTTTAGGTCAACTGCTCAATTGACTGAGCAAAAGTGTGATCTAAAGCTTGAAACTTGACATGAGTAATATTGAGGGTCCATAATGGTCCATGAAAGTCATATGGGGCATTGGAAGTTCAAATATCCTTGTGCAATCTCAAACCCTAATTTTGGTCATCAGTGCTTAAGGAGGTGTCTTAAGCTGATCAACCCTAGTGCAGTCTTGAGCCAAAGGGGATCTTGTGTGCAAATTCTTGATAAATGAGAGGGAAAATTTTAGGGTGCAACATCTGACCCTGTTCAATCTTCTTAATCCTGAAGAGTTAGATTGACGAGTTTTGCCATTCGTGACTCGAAGGTGGAAGATGATTGGACATTAGAGTGCCCAGAAATTTACACTCGGTGATATGAAGGTTGATGGTATAGGGAATGGGATTAAAGATGCCATTTGGATGTATGATGGAAAGTTGTTGGATATGGGCTTGTAGATGCCATCCAGAAATGATTGTTGAACCGTATCTGTAAGTTAAAACTGAATGAATATCAGAATGGCGTCTGTGTCTGCAGTGTATCTAAATTGTATCTGGAAGTGGAATATGAATGAGTATCAGGATGGCATCCGTGTCTGGAGCGTATCTGAACTGTATCTAAAAGTTGAATCTGAATGAATATCAGGATGACATCCGTATCTGGAGCGTATCTGAACTGTATCTGAAAGCTGAATCTGAATGAGTATCAGGATGGCGTCCGTTTCTGGAGCGTATCTGAATTGTATCTAAAAGATGAATATAAATGAGTATCAGGATGGAGTATGTGTCTGGAGTGTATCTGAAGATTGAATCTGAATGGGTATCAGGATGGCATCCGTATCTGGAGCGTATCTAAACTGTATCTGAAAGTTGAATCTGAATGAGTATCAGGATGACGTCCGTGTCTGGAGCGTATCTGAAAGCTGAATCTGAATGAGTATCAGGATGACGTATGTGTCTGGAGCGTATATGAACTGTATCTGAAGATTGAATCTGAATGAGTATCAAGATGGCATCCATGTCTAGAGCGTATCTGAATTGTATCTGAAGATTGAATCTGAATGAGTATCAGGATGGCATCCGTATCTGGAGCGTATCTGAACTATATCTGAAAAATCTTTGAACATTGTTAATGGTAGCTGTTGACTAACCTTATACTGAAAAGGGTAAAATGTTAGCTAATATGCAATGTCATGTTTTATGAAATGCATGGTATAATGAGATTGTGATACATGCATTTGTGTTATCGATGTTTATGATATATGGATGTGATGTATGCGTATGTGAGCTAATCTGCTGCACTGCTTGTTGGATTGGGGAAAATAAAAATAAATCCCCGACTGCTGCTGAGGATATGGAGTGCAAGTCTCCATATTTTAAAGTATTGATGAATTTCCACTTAAAGAAATAAACTTTGTTGTAAGAGAAATGTCGTGCACTGCTTGTAAAATCCTGTTGGGGAATCCTGAGAAATTTGGCGACTTCTAACGGGGAGTGATAACTGGAAGTTTTGTTCCGCTGGGGATTAGACTGCACACTGCGGGGAATTTTATGGAAATAGCTTAGAGAGATTTCCCTATTTCTTAAAGCCATTAGTGATTGTCTTTCTATTTTGTTCATTTGTGAACGATAGTTACGTTCAAATGCACATGTTCAAAAATAAATCATTGGACATTTTTTTAAACAAAACATAAGAGTAAAGAAAAAACAGATAGTTTTGTACTTTCAAAGGGATATCTTTGTATTGACTTTGAGTAAGTATTTTTGTACAATGAGACAAACATTCTAGTAAGAGAATGTCGTCGTAAAAAATGAAAATTTGATACAAAGAAAATATAGCTATGTGAAATAATCCCATGGGGTTCCCATTCTGCTATAGCCTTTGTGTCTCTGAGCATCTTATTTGTTTATTGCCTTGTCCGAAGCTGATTGAATTGATCAGAACCGTTGAGTTTGTCAATTGAATCCAAAGGTTGTTCGTAAGGTGATCCAACAGGACATAGTCATACGCTTTAATTCCCTAATATGATACGGTGGGAGAATTGACTTGAGGGTTTTTCAATTAATTGCAAATGTTACGGTTAGCAAGAGTCGCCACCGACTTTTCTTTTATCCAAAAAAGGAAAGGTGAAAAAGCACAGGAAAGACCTTTGAGATTGTTTCTTGAGTTCGGGGGGTAGATTATGAAAAGGGAAGGTATTAGCACCCTTTTCATCCATGGTTTTCCATTGGCTCTTAGTTACTTGCTAAATCACTTGCTTTTTGTTTGAAATTGGGCTTTGTGTGGTTTTTGAAAGTATTTTGTAAAAGAGGTCATTGTTTAGGCAACCTTTGTAATGATTCTCGTTCGTAACAATGTATACAAAGATGTTTGTCTTTTTGAAAATGTTTTCAATGTTTGTAAAATGTTTGGAAATGTGTGTGTTTGTTTTGAAAATAGCAAGGATATTTGTTTGAAGATAGAGCAAGTAACTAGGAGTAATCTACCTACTCAAAATGTCTTTCTTATGCACTTTCTATTCCTTTGACATTGTTGTCTTACCATTGATTTGGTAGGCAACCCTATCTTTGGATGTAAACGGGACGGGCGTGGGTCATCGTATAACCATGATTATCAATGTTTGCAAAGTATCTTAGCATTTTTGAGGGACCAAGATCATTTTGTAAGGAAACTTTGAATAGCGTCATCGAGGGACTATAATCTTATATTTGTTTGTTTTGCCAAGATACTTCGCATGCGTAATATGGCTATTTTGTAAGGCAACCAAGTGTAGAAACCCTAAGGGTGCTTGTGTGCAAGTGTGTTATTTTTCATGCTTTGATTTTATCTTGCATTTAGGGTTTTCTATTTGCTCTGTTTTGATCTTACCATACAAACCCTAATTACTAACAGGACATGTAAAGCGGTAAATTGTGTAATGTAAAGATTACTAAGCTATTACAATAACTTTGTGGGGAGGGGGGAATACAAATTTGAATGGGAATTTGCAAGAATATAAATCTAAATAAATTATTACAACCAAATCGAATTTGTACGAATATTAGAATAAATAATATATAATATTTAAATATGCAATATTATGTACATGCAAGAAAAAGATTTTGTTTTGTTTTTTTGTGTGAAAAGAAAAATTTAATCTAATCCTAAAAATATAAGGAAAAGAAATTAATTCTTAAAAAAAGGTTTAACCCTAATTTCTATTTTGAAAGAAAGTAAAGTTCTTGTATATATTATTATTGTGTATTTTTGTATCTAAAAATAATAAATAATGTTGTAAGGAAGTGTTTAGTTTTTTACATGTAAAAATAAATATTTATAAATATGGAATAAAACAAATTAAACTAAATCTATTTTATTTATATTTACAAGTTTATTAAGAAAAATAATTATTATATATTGAAGATAAAATATATATTTTTATGTGAAAAATAAAATAAAATAAAATAAAATGCAATATTATCATATTTCATATTTTTTATGATTTTTAGGTATTAAAGAAATATTAATAAACAAAAATGAAAACAAAAATAAATAAGTAAAAATGTATGGAAATAGTTAGGCCAAGGGGGTATACTGATCAATCAGATGGTGAATGTTAGAAAAAAAAACTAAGCCCAACGTGGAGGCCCAATTCCTGCAAAAACAAGCCAAAACTGAAAATGGAAAAAATGTGAACCCGGGACATGGGTCTCACCAGCGCGCTACCTTGCCACTGGGGTGGCTATACATCCATTGATTAATGTAAAATAAAAATAACATAATACAAATAAAGCCCTTGCCCTGTACTTCGTCTTCTTCCTCTAGCCAGCCAGATGCTCTGTAACTTTCTCATTCCTCCATAAAAATGATAACTCATAACATGAAAGTTGTAGAATTTTGTCTCACGATTCTAACCATGTAAATTATGTAAGCTAACAATCAAAGATTAGAATGAACTTTAAAAGCCCTAAATTTAAACCTAATTTTTCCAGGAACTTCAAGTTCAAAATTCTCTCAACTCAGACCAAATAAATGCAAGATATGTATATGTACAACTTCGTTGTAATGAGGTCTATATTATTTATTCACAAATCATGGCCAATGGATGCTTGTATGAAGAGATAGAAGTTGAGATTTTTAGCTCTTTCAGTTGAAATCGTGGATGGAGTTGGGGTGAGTTTTATGAAGGCCTGATGATTGCTTGAGCTTGCTTGAACCTCCCTAAGTGTGTTCCAATCCTTGCCTTGCTCTGGAAGTGCCTGGAAGTCTCTATCCAAGTCAACCTGCAAGCTTTGAAAACAAAAATGGCAGATGATGGAGAAGGAGTTACAGTACAAGGATGAGGGTCTGGATCAGTTAGATATCAAGTAGGTAAGGTGTTTTGATGGTTAAGACTTGAAACACACGAGCCAGATGAGAGATTGTTATGCTTATGCAAAAACTGCAAGTTTTGACAATTTTTTGGTGAAAGGAAGCTTGGGAGTGTTTCAGGCCTCTAGTAAGTGTGTGTTATATTGCAATGTGTTTGTATATTAGTATGGAATCAGTTTAAAGTCAACTCTCTAACAGATTTGTAAGTTTTCACCTTTTGGCACACTTTCTTGCTTTTGAAGCAAAGTGAAGGGACAAGGCCTTACCTGCTTGTACTGGCTTGTTTAGGGTTGGTATCTATTCTATACAAGTTGCCTTAGGTATTTAGTACTTGTATGTGCAAAGGAGACATGTTTAATGCTCAAGATTTGTAAAGTTTGCAAAAGTGGAGCTTTTTCAAAATGGCAATGGCCACTTTATGCCATTTATGGAATTACAACTTGGGTAATGGATCTAAGGCTTGGATTAAAGCTTTGTCAACTTAGTAAGCATTAAATTATGGAGTAAGAAACAAGTTTGGGACCTGCAAAGCATGGATTAGGCAGCATAGGTACTGATTAGAACTTTGTTCTTCATGAAATAGCTTGAATCAAAAGTGAGAAATTACCAACTTCATCTCTTTGATTCTCTCTACTCAAAAATTATCTTGAGGAGTTCTTGGACATTTTGGAAATCTTGCAATATGCTCTATAACTCATATTTGAAATTCATTTCAAGACTCCTCTTGGAACTAGGTGAAAATTGCCATGAATTTGGGTCAAAAACCTGCCTAAATTAGGGCAAAAAATTCACTAAGTTATTTAATTCATGAGCATGTATTCATAAATTTATATTTTGAGATCCAAGAATCTTTATGGAAAAGTGTGTGAAGCAAAGTTGTAGATTTCATGGAGGTCTATAACTTTCATGTTGGGAACTTCCTTTGAATCATCTTGTATCATGGTGAAAAAATGGCCTAAAGTTGAGAAAAAATAAGAAATTTTTTATACTTAGAAAAATTTCCAAGTTAAGAAAACTTTCAATTTTAAACCCTAATCTTCAATCCTTGATTTCTTGATGAACAAGTTTCACATTTTGACATGTTTTGATGAATTGTGACCCTTGGTACTTGATTTTTACCAAAAAGTCAAAATTTGACTTTTCAGTATACAGTTGACTTTTGATCAGTTGACTACAAATTTCATCTGTCAATCTAATGAAATTGAAATATTTTGAAACATGTAATTAGCTCAAGATGATATAAATGAACCATTTAAATCATGCTTTAACTCAATTGGTTATTTGCTAGGTCAAAGATCAAAAATTGTCATTCCTCAATCAAAACCCTAATTTTGACCATTTTGCCCCTTTTAATGATTTGATCATATTTCTTGAGGAATTGTGATCCAAACTTGATCAAATGATACATATGAGTCTAAAATATTGATGTGGATCAAAAATTATGAAGTTTGGTTGTATATTGGCCATGGTTGACTTTTTTTCCAATACAACTGATTTCTAGGTCAACTGTCCAATTGACTGAGCAAAAATGTGGTTCAAGGCTTGAAACTTGTCATGAGTGATCTTAGGGGTCCATAATGATGTTTGAAAGTCATATGAAGAATTGATAGTCCAAAAATCCTTGTGCAATTTCAAACCCTAATTTTGGGTCATCAGTGCATGATGAGATGTCTTGGGCTGATCAAACCCTAATCCAGTCCTGAGTCAAAGAGATCTTGTGAGAAAAGTTTTGATAAATGAGAGGGAAAATTTTAGGGTACAACACCTAACTTTTTCCTGGACCACCCTTTCGGGTTTTAGTCCACCGGGATACCCTTTTTTGCCCAAGCCACCCTTTCGGGTTTTCAACTTGCCGGGTGCACAGATTTTTTTTGTTTTATCCTTAATTTTTGCCCGAACCTTTTGGGTTCGTCGGGATGCCCTTGTTTTTCCTAGGTGTGTCAACCTACCGGGTTTCTTATGCATAGTATCTTTTGACTATGTCCGCGTTCACAGGGTGCGGCAGGTCGTCGCCATCCATGGTGGTCAAGATCATTGCTCCACCAGAGAATATGCTTTTGATTACAAATGGTCCTTCGTATGTAGGAGTCCATTTCCCCTTAGGATCACCCTGCGGTAGTATGATACGTTTGATCACCAGATCCCCGACTAGATACACTTGGCGTCTGACCTTTTTATTGAAAGCCTTGATCATTTGTTTCTGATACATTTGACTATGACAGACAACAGTAAGCCTTTTCTCATCAATTAAATTCAACTGATCAAGTTAATTCTGGATCCAATCATCTTCGTTCAGACCTGCATCCTTCATGATTCTTAGAGAGGGGATCTGGACCTCAATAGGAAAGACAGCTTCCATGCCATATACCAAAGAGTAAGGTGTTTCCCTGGTTGATGTGCGTGATGTGGTACGATACCCGTGGAGAGCAAATGGTAGCATCTCATGCCAGTCTTTGTACGTGACTATCATTTTCTATATGATCTTTTTGATGTTTTTATTTGCGACTTCAACAACATCATTCATCTTTGGCCGGTAAGGGGAAGAATTATGATGCTGAATCTTGAATTGCTCGCACAGGGCGGTGATCATTGTATTGTTTAGATTCATACCATTATCTATGATGATCCTCTCCGGGATACCATACCCCTGAGTTGGAAACTCAGATGAAGAAAAAAATACTTTCCTGAAGATTTTTGAATATAGCTTTGAGAAGGAGTCAAAATATCATACATTCTCTCCCTTTTTGTCAAGAATAAAAAATTAGTAACAACATGAGAAAAACATAAGATTAAGATGAAGCAACGAGCAAAAGCAAAACAATTTTTTCAGATCTTCTGAGTTGACTTTTCTGGATGGGATCTTCAGATGTTTCTGTAATGTTTGTGACATCATTTTTTGTATTTGACTGATATTCTTCTGATGTCGTGTCCTCAGTACTGTTACCACTAGTTCCACAGTAAATGATATTTCCTTTCTGATTTCCTCTGAAACTTGCGTATCCTCCATATTTAAATTTCAGGCTTTGGAACATATGCTTTCTTCCTGTCATGTGTAGAGAGCATACATAGTTCAGTTGTTAAAACTGGTGTTTCAAACTTGTTGTTAAAAATATATGCAACATAGATGATTTTATCCTTTGGTACCCATATCTTTTTGGGTCCATGTTTGTTAGAGTTCTCAAAATTCTGTTTGAATTTTGGTTTAGCAGAAAAAGTATTACTAGTATACTTTATGTCATATGTGTGCCCATAGGTGAAGTGAGAGTAAAGAGGTGTGTGTTTTATGACCATATCCTTAACTTACTTAGGTTGAGATACTTTACCCTTGTATCCTATTCCTTTTCTTCCATTTCTGCTAACTCCATAGATCATTGAAGCCATCTTGCTTCTATCTATATTTTTAGCAAGAAATTTTTGAAAGCTATGATCATATTCCTTTATGATCTTATCAAAATTACTAGGAATTTCTTAGACAGTTTCTTTATGAGCCTTTTGTAATTTATTTTCTAGTTTAGAAATTATTTCTTTAAGCTCAGAGTTTTCTGATCTCAGTTTTTAGTTTCTTCAGAGTCAGAAACTAGATCCTTTTTCAGGTTCTTGTTTATGACTCGAAGTTGCTGATATCTTTCAAGAATTTCTGACAAACTTTCTTCTAATTGAGATCTAGAAAAGTTAGAGAATACCTCTTCTGCCTCTGAGTCTGATTCTGATCCAGATGACCTAGTGTCATCTGATACGTTGGCCATTGGGGCTATGTTGGCTCTTTCATCTTCTGGTTTTGTTTCAGCTTCAGAAGAGTCTGAGTCATCCCATGTTGCCATGAGGCTTTTCTTCTTTTCTTTAAAGAACTTATTTTCAGGTTTATCTTTTTGAATATTTGGACCATCTATCTTGTAATGACCTTGTTCATTGCATTCATAGCAAATAATGTCTCTGTTACTTGATTTTCTGTATCCAGAAGATGATTCAGAAAGATTCCCTACTCTTATGGGAGTTCTGAACTTCCTCTGCCTGTGTTTCCACAACTGACTGACTCTTCTGGAGAGAAAATATAGTTCATCTTATTCTAATGAGGATCCACCAGAGTTTTCTTCTTTTGCCTGCAAAATGTTAGGTTTATATTTTTTTATTAGATTTAAGAGCGAGAGACTTACCTTGCTTCTGGGGTTCATATTCTTCTAGTTCTATCTCATGACTTCTCAGGGAGCTGATAAGTTCTTCAAGAGAAATTTTATCCAGATCTTTGACTAGTTTTAATGTTGTGACCATGGGTGTCAATTTCTTGGGTAAACTTCTTATGATCTTCTTTACATGATCTGCTGTGGAGTACCCTTTGTCCAGAATTTTCAATCCTGCAACCATAGTTTGAAATATTGAGAACATTGTCTCAATAGTTTCTTCTTCTTCCATTTTAAAAGCTTCGTACTTCTGGATGAATGCAAGAGCTTTGGTTTCTTTGACTTGCGTGTTGCCTTCATGCGTCATTCTCAAGGAGTCAAACATTTGTTTTGCTGATTCTCTGTTTTTGATCTTCTCATACTTTGTGTACGAGATAACACTAAAGAGAATTTGTCTGGCCTTGTGATGATTTATGAATTCTCTCTTTTGATGATTTGTCATTCTTTTTTTGTCAATCTTATGACTGTTTTCATCACTAGGATAAATATAGCCATCAGTCACCATATCCCATACATCAACATCATAAGCTAGAAAGAAGCTTATGATTATGTCTTTCCAATAATCAAACTTTTCACCGTCAAATATTGGGGGTCTGTTGCTGATTTTGTCTTTCTCATCATGATAATCATTACTGATGTTCTGACTTGGTCCCACCATAATGTTTTTCTTGCTTGGATCTTTTTATGACACGGTTAAGTGTTTGTACTCAAAACCAGGCGCTTTGATATCAATTGAATAATGGAAAAACTCAAGAAATGGGGGGGGGTGAATTAGGGTTTTAAAAAACTTAAAGTAAAAGACACGTTGGTTATCCTGGTTTGTTTGAACTCAAACTACTCCAGTCCACCCGCCAAGGTGATTTCGCCTCTCTCAAGCGAGGTCTTAATCCACTAATAAAACTTGATTACACAATCACAATGACAACTGTCAATGTTTTCTTGAGTCTAAACCACAACCCAGTTTTCTCAAGGAATTACAAAGTACAATATATGAAAGCATGTACAATATGTGTTTTCTAACAAAACAGTATCACACAAGTGATGTTTTACACAAATGAATTTTTGTAAGATGAAGGTAATGAAGATATATCGTTTGTAGTGCACAACAAAATCGTCAACAATTTCTCCTTTAAGTCTTGTATATATAGGCAACGCATGTGGGAGCTTTTTGGAATGTTGATAAATAGTAATTAAAGAGCTTTCCAAATATAGAGATTCTTGTCCCCTTTCAGCCGTTACTTTTGAATAGACATAATTGAATGTAATGCTTTAGAACATGCTTGATTCAAAAGATGAATGTTACAGTTAGGACTCCTTTGTTGTCTAGAACTTTACATATCAGAATATCAGAGTTCTTGTTTCACAACGTTGGTGCATTCAGAAGTTGTAACATAGAACTTCTTCATTTAGCATTTTACACGGATTTGCTTCTAAGTATGTTGTGTATGAACAGATCTTCAAAACGAAAATCTCTTATCTTCTTACATCATAACTTCCAGGGATGTAGAACAAAACTATGTTCTAGCAGATCTTTTCTCATCTTCTATGCTTCTTACATCAGAACTTCTCTGCATATTAAAATACTTTATTAGAGAGCATATATATATATATATATATATATATATATATATATATATATATATATATATATATATATCACGTGTTTGTTATCATCAAAACTCTTACAGGGATGTAGAACCAAACTATGTTATAACACTTAATTCACTATAACCAAACTAATTACAATTTGCACAAGCTACCCGCAAGTGACTAAAAAGTTCTAAAACTTGCAAGTCAAAGACTTCTTAATTCTTAAGGCTACAGACCTACCCAGTCCCTTAAGGAATATCAAACAATAATCAACCTGATTATTACAATGCACAAGCTACCCGCAAGTGACTAACAACTTCTAAAACTCGCAAGCTCTAGACTTCTTAAGAATACAGACCTACCCGGTCCCTTAAGGAAAATCAAATAATTGTTTGAATACAAGTTTTGTTTAGAAGAGTCTTGCTTCTAAAAAGCTGAACATGTAAACTATTTTATGAACATTGACTTAAGAATGTGAAAGCTATGAGAAACATTTGCGCGTGAATATTCAGTGATTTGGCAGCTTTCTCTCTTAGTCTTCAAGCCTTTATATAGCCAATAAAATAATATACCCATTGAGGGATACTCTTGGGATTTCTAGAAACATTGGCAGCTTGAACAATAACGTGGGGGACAAGATCGTGCGATTTGTCTGTTCTTTCATGGTAGTGGAATGAAATGTTGATTATACCATGTACTATTTATAACACGTTAACATTATCTTCTTTCCTTCTACACTTCAGAGGCTTCTGCGAGCATGAGTTTAGAAGCGAGAATATAACATCAGGTCATCATAACTTCAAGTCTTCAGAGTCTTCAAAACTACATCTTCAGAGTCTTTAGCACTTGGTTGTGAGAACCTTTTCTTGGAATCTTGGGTCTTTAGAACTTCAAGTCTTTAGAGTCTTTAAAACACGTGCCTTTAGAGTCTTCAGAACCCTTATCTTTATAGAGACTTGTTATTAGAAACACAAGTCTTCAGCATCTGGACTTCAGTAAAAACTTTGTCTCCAGATCTTCTAACTTTGTTTCTTTGGAACACGTTGTATTTAGAAGCTTGAGTCTTTAGCATCTAGACGTAAGTAGAAACTTCTATCTTTAGATCTTCTGACTGGTTTCTTTAGACAAACATCAAAGCTTACACTTTATAGCCTTCTGGAGTGTCTTGCTACTATTCAACAGAACTTGTGTAGCATAGAAGAGGAATCAATTCTCTTCTAATGTCTTGGCCACACCATCAATCAGAAGCAGAACCTGTTTGTTAAGTACTCAACAATAACAAACATTAGAGTATCAAAATTGTTAATACAACATACTCATTTGTTATCATCAAAACTCAGATAATATTACCAAATCTTATTCTTACAACCTCAAAGGAAGATATCATGGTTCAAAGAAGAAGTAAAGGATTGTGAAGGGGAGATAGAATTCTATTGAAGGTCACACGACCCTGATAGTGTGGAGAAGTTGTTAATGATGGAACGAAAACATAACCAATTGCTTATTAAGGAAGAAGTGTATTGGAAGCAGCGGGCCAAATTACATTGGCTTAAATATGGAGACTTGAACACTAAATTTTTCCACATGACAACGTCAGATAGAAGGAAGTTTAAACAAATCACGATGCTTATTGATGAGAACAACTTAGAAGTGAAGCATTCTTAAGGATTGAAAGAAGTATCTAAAAGGTACTTTGACAACATGTTTCATGAAAGACAGTGTGACTATGCACCAATTTTCAACCTCATCTCTTTGGTTATTTCTCCTGAAGATAATGACAAGCTTTCGAATCCTATCACCAGAGAAGAACTGTTAATAACGCTGAAACATATGCACCCGAATAAATCCCGGGGTCCCGACGATTTCAATATGGAATTTTTTCAGAATTTATGGGATGTTTGCGATGATGATATTTTTTAGGAAGCTTGTCATTGTCTAGATCGTGGCTTTTTTCCAGCTTATCTGAACGACACAAACATATGCCTCATTCCTAAGTATGATAACCCATCATTGATAAAAGATATAAGACCAATTTCTCTTTGCAATGTAGTGTACAAGGTGATATCGAAACCACTAGCCAATAAATTAAAGATGTGTTTATCCAAATGTGTATCAGAGGAACAATCTGCTTTCATGGAGGGAAGATTAGTTCTTGATAATTCTCTTAATGCATTTGAGATCATCCATAAGTTGAAATGTAAAACTCGTGATAACATTGCTTAATTAGTACTCAAAATTGACACTAGCAAGGCTTACGATAAAGTGGATTCGAGTTTCTTGAAGAATATGATGAGGAGTGTGGGTTTTTCTGAGAAATGGATGCATTGGATGATGATGTGTGTGACATCTGTTAATTATTAGATGATGGTTAACCCGAATCATGTATTCAACCAGGAATAGGTTTGAGACAAGGAGACCCGCTTTCTCCTTACCTCTTTATTCTGATAGCGGAGGGTCTGTCCTTGCTAATTAGGAACGCCATGAAAAAATGAGACATATATGGTATCAAAATATGTAGAGGGCACCATCAGTGTCTCACCTACTTTTTGTTGACGACTGTTATTTATTTTGCATGGCTAATACGGGTGAAGTACGAAATCTCACGGAGATTCTGAAGGTGTATGAAGAGGCATCATGCCAAGAAATCAATTTGAATAAATCTGAAGTCTTCTTCAGTCGTAATTTAAGAAAGCACACCTAGGAAGACCTTTCTCACATCATGGGTGTCCGTCAGGTCTCGGGTACAAGAACATATTTGGGTTTACCTTCAATGGTGGTAGAAGCAAGAAGGAGACATTTGCGTTTATCAAAGACCGAATATGGAAAAGAATTAATTCACGGAGGGGTCGTTCTATGTCCAAGGATGGTAAAGAGGTTATGATTAAATCAGTTCTTAAGGCAATTCCAACTTATGTTATGAGTGTGTTTGTATTTCCTGACACATTAGTGGAGGATATAGAAAAGATGCTTAACTCTTTATGGTGGGGAGGAGGTAGTAACAATAAGGGTATTAAAGGGTTAGCATAGGAGAATTTGATTTATCTAAAGAAGGAAGGAGGTTTGGGATTCTATGACCTTAAGTCTTTCAATTTGGCCATGATGCTGAAGTAGTGTTGGCATATCATGACCAACCAAGATACCATAGTTTACAAAGTTTTCAAAGCTAAATATTTTCATAACTCTTCTTTTCTAGCAGCGAGTTTAGGTACTAATCCAAGATTTGTATGGAGGAGTCTTTGGAAAGCTTGGGAAGTGTTATTATTAGGGAGTATATGGAGGATTAGGGACGATAGTAAGATAAAGGCGATGATGGTCCAAGAACTTATGGATCCTTATCGTAAACAATGGGATCGTAACAAAATTACACATTCGTTTTCACTTGAGATTGTTAACAATATTTTACAGGTTTCCCTTGTGGATGATGTTTCAAAGGATTGTATTGTTTGGAAGCTAATAGAGAATTAAAGCGTCCCCGAAAACTAAACATCTACTTTGGTACTTATGTCAGAGCTTCCTTCCTACTAGGAAAAACCTCCGACAACACTTTATTCCTTGCTCATATAGTTGCCAGTTGTGTAATACCGACGTGGAAGACGAGTGGCACATTTTCTTCGATTGTGCATTATTGAATAATTGTTGGAGTGTTATAGAGCTTAAACATATTATCAGGCCGTAACTTGCCATTATGAACGACACAGGATATGTGATCCAAGACATTTGTAGTAAGGAAGATCTCAAAGTAGCAGGGAGAGTGGAGATTATGGTTTGGGGGTTGTGGAATAATAGAAATAAATGAATCTGGAATGAAGAGAAGAATGATGCAAATCACCTAGGCGCACAAGGTTATAATTTGTGGAAGGATTGCTTCTTGGCCCAAGAGCCGCTTGAGGACGACACTAATAGGATCCAATATTAGAGTACTTGGCAACCTCCTTCAACTGGTTGGTTGAAATGTAATGTGGATGCGAGGTTTAACGACCAACTTGGCACGACTAATAGAGGGGTGTGTTAGAGACCGTGATTGGGGTTTTAGGGTGGCAGGTACTTCGTGAGATCATGGTTGACATTCTATTGTTGAAGTGGAGGCATTGGCTTTGAATGAAGCGATTCTAGGAGCAATCCAGTTAAACTTGAATCATCTCATCTTTAAAAGTGACTCATAATTAGTGGTTTAAGTTATTCACGCTACTTCATCTGATAACTCTGAATATCGTATGATCATTGATAATATTAAGAATCTTATAGTTTTTAGAAATGACTCTGAGATCAAGTTTGTTAAACGTCAAACTAATTATGTTGTTCATAGCTTAGTTCAGGAGGTCAATTCTTAGTCTCGATGCACAATGTTTTATTTGGTTACTCCTTGTATTGAATGCTATTTATCAAATAATATAAATTGAGTTTGCTTTTGAAAAAAAAACTCAGTGAGATCAATTTTATATTATTTATATGTTTTATTATTATAAATTATATTAATTAGAATAAATTGAACGCTTAAAATATTACAAATTTAAGTAAACTCTAGTGCATTATTAATGAGTCTGATACATCATCAAAACTAAAGTGAGAAAAAAATCTAAACACTTGTTTAACAGACACAAAAACTAAATTTAAAAATAAAGATCAAAATTCCGTTCAAGTTAGTTCTAGTTTTTATTTTTTATTTTTTTATCTATAGAAAACTCTATGTTTTGAAAAAGACAAATTTACCCTTCTACTTCTACAAGCTTCCACGTGGCCTGTTTCTTAATTCAACAACTCTTTGTTTGCCATAGCTTCCCCTTTTTCTCTTCTTTCACTATATAGAAACTTTTTATTTTCTCCAAACGTCCCTTCAATTATTTATATTAATTTTAAAGCTGATTTATAGTTTGAGTGTGTTAATTGTTTTTATAATATGTCATTATTTTGCTTCTTCCCATAAAAAACATAAGTGATTAATAATTTCTTATAAATTAAAATAAAGATTTCGTAAATATGTATCCTATACTATTTATCAATCAATTTCAATTATGTTGTTTCAATAATTTATAATTATTAATTTTAAATTTTGATTTTGATTTTAATTGTTTATATTAATATATAATTACTTAAAATTATTAAGCACAATTATAAATATTGGTTGTAATTCACAAATATCCATATATATGAATATACGAATATTTAAATCAGAATTCGTACGAATTAAAAAAAATAAAAAAATAAAAATTTCAAATAATTTATGAATTTAAACACAAGCAAAATATCTATATTTATGTTATTAATATTTATTTATATAATTAAAACAATATTTATAAATATTATATTATTAATTGATATTTATAAAGTTAAATAATTATAAAAATATTTTATAAATAATATCAAAACAAAATTAATATTTACATATAAAAAATATATTACATTTATGTTCTAAATATAAATAAACTTTTGATTAAATGATTAACAAAATTAATATTTATATATGAGAAAATATATGATTGATCGTAATATTTATATTTATATTTTAAATATAAATAAATTTTTAAAATTAAATAATTTTGTCTTTTTATTTTTCATTTATATCATATTTTAAAAACAAAATGCGTGTAGCGATACCCACTTACTAGATTTTTTCAATATATCGCACCAAATGAATCTACTTTCCTATAATTTAGAAACGTGTAAACGTAATTTGGAGCTTATTACCGCCGTGGATCCCATTTTCATGTACCGTTATAAAAACGAGAACCACCGCTGAAACTCTTTTCAGCCGCTCCGAACACGTACATTCCAGTCATCTTCAATGGCCGATTCTGTCTTCTCTAGCAACAAAAGAGATCCTATTAAATCATCAGGTACGCTTCTATTCAACGCTATAGCCACATTCATTTCCCAGCAATTAGTTTCTTATATAGATTCAATTTGATAGAACATAGCGTTAGGGTTTAATTCTGTGTTTTGTTTTCAGTTGGGAGTGTTGCGGGTAGTAGAAGACGGCAACATGCAGTTACGATTGGGAAGGAAAGGAGGGAATCGTTGGTGCGTGCGAAACGGCTTTGTAGGGTTGGAGTTAGCGAGGGTGAAGTTGATGTTGACATGATGCTTGATCAAGAGCAGTCTTTTTTGGAGTCTCAAACTTTGTTGGCTGTTGACAATTTGAAATCTGCTCTTGCTTCTCAGTGAGTTACCATGTTCCAAGTTTTAAGAATTGATTTTTAACATTTTTTAGATGAAATCCACTCATACAGGGTGTTTTCATAAGGTATCCTGGAGAGCTTATTGAAATAAGCTGAAAATAGCTTGTGGAAATGTCATAAGCTTTTCTAAGCAGTCTCACAAGCGCTTATGTCAGTACATAAGCTCAAGCAAGTCCTATCTGTTTAAGTAACAGTTTCTTGAATAAGTTGAAACAAGCGTATGCATCTCATTTGTTTCTATAAGTTTTTTCATTAACTTCTCTATAAACATCTATGAGCTTATAAGGATTTTTTTCCTTAGGTGAAGATCCCATAGGCTAGAGGCCAATCCAAATTGACTCATAGTGCGTGTTGCTGCTAAGTGGCTTCTCAAGTTCTCATGTATTCAAGTTAGTTAGTTAGAAGGTTTAACTAACTCTTGACTTGAACAGTTCTAATAAGTTCGGTTAGCTGTTACTGTGTTAAGCAAGCTACTCGTGTCGCTATAATATAAATACTGGTGCAGTGTTCATCTGAATTAGTTTGCCCATTATAATATAATCATTGGCATATTGTTTTACTCTTCTCCGAGATTCTCTCACTTTAGAAAAAACTAGATGTTAAACTCCAATACCCTTTTTGAATTTACTTGCTGTTGCTTTCCATGTCATCTGTTCATGTATTGAAGTACCCAAACAATATCTCTCATGGTTTGAACTAATCATACCCTATCTTGGACCACCGTGTTTGCCTGTTTAAACTGCTGGTGGTTTAGGTCAGTACAATAAATGCCGACGGTCTAGTGTAAGTGTAACACGCTACTGCAATCTGGACTTCAGGGCAACACTAGACTAGTTGTTTGTGGGTAAAACAGATTTCCAGTAAAACGTTTCTAGTTTATGTACGAAGATTTGAAGACTATTGGTGGAAGATGGAGGCAAAGTTGATCAATCCCGTGAAGAGTTGTTTAATAGAAGTTATGCAGTTCATATCAATTTTGATTTTACAATCATATTTTACATATGATTAGCAGATAGTTTTGTTGGTCTGAGGAAAATTAAGTCTCCAAGTATTCTGAATCTTCTGATTTAGAGGGGAAAGTTTTTAACCATGTAATAATTTCATATGCTTTCTGATGCAGGATCTTCTGATGAGGCACTAAGATTGATGTTGTATACCTACACTGTTTTCTTTTTTGATCATCTTAGAATAATGTTTTCTCTTAAGTCTTTGGTAATATGTTGGCCATATTTTCTCCACAGACTTGTATCAAATGCAAGTTTGCATATTCTTTTACTCTGGCATAATGTCACACTATATAATTTTTAATTGATAGGGGGAAGGGTGCAGTGCAGAAAAGAGTAGGCGCTCTTCAAGAATTAAGGCGTTTACTGTCAAGATCTGAATTTCCTCCTGTTGAGTCTGCTGTTAAAGCTGGAGCCGTTGCCATACTAGTGCAGTGTCTCTCATTTGGTTCGCCAGATGAACAGGTCTCAACACATATCTGTGCATGTTATGCAAAGCATATTGAACCATTAATGGCAAGCAAATTTCTTACAGTTTTCAATTTTTTGTTGTTGTTAATGTCTCCTGCAGTTGCTTGAAGCTGCTTGGTGTCTTACAAACATTGCTGCAGGGAATCCAGAAGAAACAAAAGCTTTGCTGCCTGCATTGCCTTTGCTTATTGCTCACCTCGGGGGTGAGTGATCACTTTAAGATTCCTTTTGCATGTGAAGAAATTAAATAATTTTTTGACTGATACTTTTATATAAAGATTTAGAGGAATTCTTCTAGCCTTAATTGTTAAAGCATTGTAAGTTATCTATTATCTAAGGAAAGAATTAGATGAAAGGAACTTAGACCTATTGGCATCTCATTATTTTTTTTCTAAATTGTCCACCTTAATTAATTTTGCAACTATATCCAGTGTTATAGCAAAGTTCTTGTAGGTTGAAACTATTTAATGATTTACCTTTAAAATTCACAAATAGTCCTGTTCTGCAGAAAAGAGCTCCTCACCTGTTGCTGAACAGTGTGCTTGGGCACTAGGAAATGTGGCTGGTGAAGATGAAGAGTTGAGGAATGTTCTTCTAATTCAAGGGGCCTTAGTACCTCTTGCTAGAATGATGCTTCCAAACAGGCGTTCAACTGTTAGAACCGCTGCCTGGGCTTTGTCTAATCTAATCAAGGTTTTAAATCCATCAAATGAATATTTCATACCATTTGTTTGAGTGGTTGATTTTGTATCAATTATTTAATGATTTCTCACTCTATGTGACTGTATTCATATCCTCATTGCTTGTACTGTGTGTGGTCCACATATGTTTAGATGTGTCATGTAGTCATCGGCTTTTGTGGTCCCATGTGCATTATGATTTTTGTGGAAGATGGATCATTCCATATGCACATGTTTTTATATGATTTCAGAATATTTGCATATAGGGTCTAAATCCTAAAGCTGCTAACGAGCTCATTCGCATTGATGGAGTATTGGATTCAATTGTTCGACACTTGACGAAAGCGTGAGTTACTTTCTAACATGCATTCTTAATATTATTATGTTGGTTTATTGTGCATGTCTGCATATGACTCCCACCTTTTACTCTTAACTTTTATTGTTTAAAATGCCACTACAGTTAATTATTTATTGTATTTAAACTATTGTGTTCCGTTGTTTGGTAGAAAAAGCACAATACAATTATCAAAATGAAATTTACAAACATGTCGGTTTATAAAGCATATTTGAATAAATCATCAGGTAAGTCCAATCAGGTTGGATTTGTTAGTTGAGGAAGTTAGAGTTTGTTGGAGTTCTAACAGAATTTGGAAGAAGTAGGCTATTAAGTGAGAGGGGGAGAAGATTAGGACTCTGGATAGTTGGGATTTGTTTTGGTGGGAGAAGTCTCAGGCTCTCGAACTCCTGAGAGGAATATCAATAGCCTGTGTTTATCTTCCTAACTATGGCTCATCACTGATCTAGGGTTAATGGAGGTTTTATCAATAAAATCATGTTTTTTTCTTTCTTTCTAATATTTGAACCAGCATCTATCAGCTAGTATTAGAGCTTAATGTTGGATTGTGGATATTGCATCTTGAAGATGATTTCGAAGTTTGGAGAGAAGGTTTATCGTTTGCTAATCAATGAATAGTTGTATTTTGAGGCCAACGGAATATCCGGATAAGATAGAAAGAGCTATCTTATTTTGGGTGGAAATGACACCCATCCAAATGCGACTTGATGGGACCTCACTAATTTTTAATCGAAGATCAAAGATTAAACTATTAACTTATTTTGGATGAAGCATGAAAATTTTGTGGCTGCAACTGTAACCACTGTAATCATAAAGTTAACTTTGCTATTATGACTATGTGGAAATCTTATTTCTTGCAAGCATTACCGAAATATCCAGCAGCTGTTTTCAATAGACTCAGCATCCATGAAAGACTACCCTAATAATTGTCATATTATTTTGTTTTGTCACCTCAGGGATGATGAATCAGCAACTGAAGTAGCTTGGGTAGTTGTTTACCTATCGGCTCTTTCAAATTTAGCCACGAGCATGCTGGTGAAGAGTGATGTGCTTCAATTGCTTTTAAATAGATTAGCAACATCAAACAGTTTGCAATTAATGATACCGGTAATGATCTTGAGAACTTTTGATTGATTTGTTGTAAAGATGTACTTTTCTACATATTTTCTTGTGATTAGCATATACAATGCACACAAATCATAATGCTTTTATTATTTGCATTGATCTGTTGTTTCTAATAACAATGGGAAATCCCTGTAGGTTTTGCGAAGTTTAGGTAATCTCATTGCTGGTGATTCCCATGCAAGTTATGCTGTTCTTGTACCTGGACTTGAAGTTACAGGCTAGTGATTTTTTCAATACTTGCTAAGCTAAATACACACATTTTAATCAAACACTAAAAATCAATTTCTCTCATCTGATTATATAATGACAATTTCAGATACTGCCATACAAGTCTTGATAAAATGTCTGAAAAGTGAACACAGGGTCTTAAAGAAGGTATAGAATTGAAAAAAACAAGGTATAGAATTTGATATCTGATTCAATAAAAATTTGGATTAAGCTTGACGGGAGATTTTTCTTATCATGTGCAGGAAGCAGCTTGGGTGCTGTCTAATATAGCTGCTGGTTCTGTTGAGCACAAGCAATTGATATATTCTAGTGAGGCAGTGTCTTTGCTATTGCACCTTCTTTCCGCTGCACCGTTTGATATAAGAAAGGAAGTTGCTTACATATTGGGAAACCTTTGTGTTGCCCCAACTAAAGGTGACGAGAAGCCAAGTCTGATCCCGGAGCATTTGGTTTCTCTTGTTGAAAAAGGATGCTTGCCAGGCTTTATTGATTTGGTTAGATCTGCTGATATTGAAGCTGCTAGGCTAGGGCTTCAGTTCATAGAACTGGTAAAAGATTTTGATGGTTGTATAAATAATTTCTTCATAGATTATGGCTATATCAGTTCATTTGTTTGTGTAATCATGTCTCCGAGATCTAAACCCTGGCTTGTTTATGATTTATTGTTTATGTAGGTCCTGAGAGGGATGCCAAATGGAAAGGGCTCAAAGCTTGTAGAACAAGAAGATGGGATTGAAGCCATGGAAAGATTTCAGTTTCACGAAAATGAAGACTTGAGAACTATGGCAAACAGTCTAGTTGACAAGTATTTTGGAGAGGACTATGGGCTGGATGAATAGGGATAAGAATAGCTGAGATCAAAATTGCACTGTATGTCCTTGTAATGCACCTTTGCCTCAGCTTCATTTCATATGTAGCAGCAATTTTAGCAACAAACGAGGCTGAACATTCTATACCAAAAGGTCAATAGATTATGTACTTTGGGATTGAGATGTTTGGTGTAAAATCTTCTGCGGCTTGTGGTTATACTCTTTTCGTTGATCTTGTGATAGACTTAGTGGATGTGTAATTTATTAATATTTTAATTTCTTGTAGTTCAGTTCAAGTTTTCTTTGTGATAAACTGGTGTTCAGTGTGATTAAAATAGTGATAAGTGAAACATTAACAAACTTGATTCCGGGTAATTTTCTTTGAGGGTATGTTTGGTTGTGAAGAGAGATTAAAAAGAGAGAAATAAGTGAGAAAGAATGTGAAAAGAGAGAAATAAATGAGAAATAGAGATGATTTGATGTGTAGATTGTTATTAGAGAAAGAGAAAAGAGATAGAGAAGAGAGAAATGTTGATTTTTCTACAAAAATACTAAAATGCCACTAATTAAAAAATTCACTCAAATAATTTTAATAAATAATTTAATTTAACTTTTTGGTATAAACTAATAAAAATAAATTAATTTTAAATCACTGTAGATTATTATTAAAATTAAATTAATTAATTTTATTTTGACCTTAATAAAAAAATACATAAACCTTATAAAAAATAAAAGAAAAAATCCTCAAATTTTATTATTCACTACTTTGTATTATAATTTATTTTAAAATAATAATTCATATGTGCATTGCAGAGGCATTTAAATTGACAATTTATTTCTTGCATAATTAGCATGTATAAAACAAAAAATGTTACAGTTGAAAAAAGGATAAAATTAGAAGAGGTTACCCTCTTATTTCTTCTCAATTAAGTGGTGGGTCCCACTAATTTTTAATCTCTCTTATTTCTTCTCAATTAAGTGGTGGGTCCCACTAATTTTTAATCTCTCTTCTCTATTTCATTGCTTTCCAAGTAAGAGCATCTCCAATGGTGCAACTCAATTTTGGGTTCTTTGCGGGATCCATTAAGCCACGTCAGCTTGAAGCAATCCAACTAGTTTTTCACTCCAATGGTGCAACTCTAAAGAACTCATAATGGGTCCCACAACTTTACTTTATATATTAATATTTTATTCATATTAAATTCTATATCATTTAAAATAATAATTTTAATTATTTAAATTGAAATTTATATAAAATAAATAAAATTCAAATTAAATTTATAATTTAAAATGATAATTAAAATTAATTTCAAATACATTACATATAATTAAAAACAATAAAAATAAATAACATCACATAAATTAATCAAACTTAAATTTCATCATCTTCATGTCCAAAACGTTCCCAAATATACTCGACTAGATCTCCTTGAAGTTGACGATGAACTTGTTTTTCACGAATATTTGCTCTTCTTTGTAGTCTTGTTGCAAGATTCGGATGAGGACCGCTAAATGTTTCAGTTGTTGAGTGATTGTTATCCACATTATCATAAGAGTAATCAAAATTACCTCCATATGTATGTCGTTCATCTTCAACAATCATGTTGTGCAATATGATGCACGCATATATGGTATGTTTGAGGGTGTCCATGTGCCAGGCACGCGCTGGGCCACGTATAATTGCAAATCGAGATTGAAACACTTCAAATGCCCTCTCCACATCTTTTCTAGCTGATTCTTGATGTTGAGCAAATAATTTTTTCTTCTCTCCTTGTGGCATTGAAATGGTCTTCACAAATGTAGCCCACTCAGGATATATACCATCGGCTAAATAATACCCCATATTATATGGTGTTCCATTGATTGTATATTGCACATTGGGAGCATGTCCTTCCAAAATATCGTTAAACACGTTGGATTGGTTTAACACATTAATATCATTGTTTGAACCAGCAATACCAAAAAAAGCATGCCAAATCCATAAGTCTTGTGATGCCACTGCTTCAAGCATGATTGTGGGCTTTCCATGATCACCTCGACAAAATTGTCCTTTCCATGCAACATGACAATTTTTCCACTCCCAATGCATACAATCAATGGAACCCAACATACCTGAAAAGCCACGTGACTCTCCCATTTGTAAAAGATGTTCAACATCAATGTTGTTAGACTTTCTCAAATACTCAGCCCCAAATACAGCATTCACGCCCCGAACGAATCTTTGTAAGCACTCAATTGAAGTGCTTTCACCTATTCGAACATATTCGTCTACAACGTCAGCAGGAGACCCATACGCCAACATACGAATAGCAGATGTACATTTCTGCAATGGTGAAAGACCCATTTTACCAGTTGCATCAACCCTCATTTGGAAATATTCATCATGATTTTCAAGGGCATCTACAATTCGAAGAAATACATGCCTATGCATTCTGAACCTTCTTCGGAATTGAACATCTGTGTATACTGGGTTTTCCGAGAAGTAGTCATTGAATAATCGATTGTGCCCTTCTTCACGACTACGATCTACCATTGTTCTTCTCTTTGGCATATATGAACTTCCAGATTGACGTTCATTTTCAAGCAATTGTTCTTCATCATTATCGTCGATAAATTCTTCTTCAATCAACTCCCAAAATTCTTGGTCAAAATCATCTGAATTGTCTGAATCCATTTTAGTGAATTAAGAATGATAGAAAAATGAGAGAAGAATTAGAGAAGTATGATAGAAGAATAAGATGAGAATGGGAAAACAATGACATAAGTGATAGTATATATAATGGTTTGAATAACGGCTAGTTTGAATAACGGCTAGTTTGAATAACGAATAGTTTGAATAACGACTAGTTTGAATAACGGCTAGTTTGAATAAAAGATAGTTTGAATAACGGCTAGTTTGAATAAAGGATAGTTTGAATAACGGCTAGTTTGAATAACGACTAGTTTGAATAACATAATATTTATTATAATTTAAAGTGGTACTAATGACCATTTTACATAGGTGTTGATAATTTAAAGTGGTACTAATGACCATTTTACATAGGTGTTGATAAATTAAAGTGGTACTAATGACCATTTCATGATGATATTCATTGCCTTTAGTTCTAGCTCGTCCTCCTTACATTGAGCTAGTCTTTCCATTGCTGCTGCTCTTTTAATCCTTGCATCTTGCATTGCATTTGGAATTTCCTTTGCCTTACCCTTCCTTTTTGCTGCTTTTTGTCCCATTGGACGCTCCATTGGTGATGATGAGTTAAACTCATAACTTGAAGGTGTATCTGGGTTATCCGATGATGCCCCACTAGCAGAGCTCTTTGTAATTTTTGAAGAATTTCCAATCGATTCTCCCATCCATTTAGGTTCATCTTTTAACAATCGCCATACATACTCAAGATTGAATATTGTACCTTCATCCTGAGCAAAAAAAGCATGTGCAACAACCATGATATCGTTCTCCGATGTCCCACTTTTTTTTCCATTAACAGCTTGTTTGTAACACCCAACAAATTTTTGAACCAAGCCATTTATTCGATGCCATCAATATTTTAATTGCCCTCCTAACTTTTCCCGCGATTGCCCACAATACTGGTTATAATTGACAGCGATTCTTAACCAAAAACTCTCAGCTTTTTGATCAACTCCCACAATTGGATCCTTTGAAACATTGAGCCATGATTGGATAAGCAGTATATCTTCATCCCTTGTAAATTGCTCTCGAGATTTTTGTTAACGACAACCCTTTCTTCTTTTTCAGTACCAACTTGAGTAGAAACTGGTGGAACTTGACATCCGGACATAAACCCAATCGGTATTTCCGGAAAAAATATGGCGGGGTTTGTTGGCACAGATGGAAATTGAGAATTTTGAGGATTAGGATTTTGATAATTTGACATGTACTTGAACATCGCTTGTTGATAATGAAAATGATTAGGATCCATTTGGCCTAAACAATTTTAATTTAAAGTAGGAAGGTGATATTGTGAGAAAGAAATAAAATTATGAGAATAAATTGTGAGAAATAAATAAAATTATGAGAACAAATTGAGAGAAAGAAATAAAATTATGAGAGCAAATTTGAGTATACAACTTATCACTTTATCATATTTATAAAGAAATAAATTATTAAAATAAAAAAAAAAAAAAAAAATGAACCGTTATGCAACGGCTAGTTAATTTATATTATTTTTTTTAATATAAAGACCGTTGCTTCAACGTAATACGTTCTCCACTTGGAGAACTCTTGCAACTACTTTATTTAACTTTAATGCTGTCAGGTGGAAAACTTAACATAAGAACCCAACATTGAAGCTGGTCTAAGAAAAAAGTTGTTATCTCTTCTCTCTTTTCTCTTTCTGTCTTTCCTACTTCTCTTCAAACAAATAAAGGCTGAGTGTGACAAATTTAATACTCGATCTAATATATATCTAATTTTATTGGTTTGATTTGAATTTGATCCAAGCATATAAACACTGGTCGAGTTTTTGATAGGGGTGACAACTCGACAAATCCGCTATGTTTAGATCTGTTATACAAAAACATGTAAAAGAAATCCACATCCACTTATTTTGTCTAAGATGAAAGATTTGTGGTCTAAATAATTGTGATAGAGAATAAAAACAAACTATAAATAATCCGTTTTAAAAGCAATGTTTTAATATTTTCATTTTTTAAAAGATATTTCTGTTTTTAAAATTCGTTAAAGGAAATGATGAAATAAATATGGAATTTAGAAAATTACACTAAAATACTTTGCCCACACATCACGATGACTAATTAGATTTATTTATGATTTATGATATATCATCAGTGGTTGAGGAATTGTTTTAGTCTTGTTAATCTGGTGACTTCCTCATGCCTTTTGTTTTGGTTGAGCAAATTTTCGTCTCCCTGATTTGAGTTTGTGCATGCAGCTGAACCTTGATGCTTCAGATCCCGAACACTGTCATGGAAGTGACGGTAACAGATGATGGAACAAATATCTCGTGTTCAGTCAGACATAGATTGTAGTACCTTACATAGTGAATCTAATTAGGGAGGTCAGTTCAGCTTTTTGTTGACTCTTTTGGTTCTCTTCTCTTGTTGGGAATATTACCGGTCAGTCAACTTGTTTGGAGTTGGGGCCAGTGCACTCATTACAAGATGCTTGGGGTTGGGTTCACTTTATTTTGTTTAAGATGAAAGATTTGTAAGTTTTTGATAAAGCAAGCTGGGGATAATGAAATTGATAAGCTTTATTCTACAAAATTATGAGAATCATAATCTATTTTTAATATAATAAAACTGATTACTACTAAAATTATCTAAATAACTAAACAAAAATATTATAGAAATGATTTATCATGCACCTAGTTATCATTACATAGATTAATCATTACTTATCATTTATATATTGTTTTAGTGCATATTATTTAATTAATTCCACTTTACACTCCTCATTGTCCGATCTATAAGATATGACAGAAATCTCATTCCTCTACACTACATCTCTATCATTCTTTCTTTTTTTCCCGACTAAATTTTGTCATATGATATGTTCTTCTTTCATCTTCTACATTTTCGATTTTCATCAATCTCATACGAAAATCTTCATCCAACTTTTTCTCTTCATCTTAATTTACTCCATATGTAATATACATATGTTTTTCAAAATATATTGTTTGATGTCGTTTTGTTTTTGCTTTTATTAATCCATCATGTTTTTTACTGAATCAGAAAATGAGTCAAAAATTTAACTGTGTCAAAGACATTAACAACATAAAAGAAACATGGAGATTAGTTCTTCGAATCATTGATTCATGGAGCGTTATTAACAATTAGGGTCTCGAGCATTTGGAGATAGTTATCATGGATGCAGCAGTAATATTTTGCATACATTTGAAATTGTTTTATATTTTATCGTATTCTACGTTTTGCTAGCAGTAACTATGTTTTCATATGTCATTAGGGTGATATGATACAAGTTTTGATATATGCTGATCATACACCTAAATGAAAAGAATGAATTCAAGAAAATATGACTTACATAATCAACAACGACACAGTTTTTGATAATGATTTTCAGTGGAAGTTTTGTGATTATTCAAAGAAGTTCGTTTTTCTTGATTTACATCGTATATTTGCGGGAGTTTCTCGAATATATAACATATTTTGTTATATTTGTAAATTTATCGCTTAAAATTTTTAAAAAGATCATAAAGTTTAAAATTATCACACAATATATCCGACAATACATGATCCATACGAACACACAAGTAATTTACTAGTATCTAAATGAGATTGATGACAAAATAAATTGAGAGAGTTTAGTAGAAGGAAGAAAAATACTATCTTGTAAAAATATATTCATCTAAATATCACATCGAGTAATTTAAAAAAAATAAATATAAACAGTTTAGTAAAAGTAAAAAAAATGTGTTTAGTTAAAGTCAAAATATCTTAAATTTAAATCAATTTTTTTAGGTGTTTATATATAAGGATTAATGGTTATATACGGCTAATATACAAAATTTTATATTATCAATCTATCACAATCATTCATGATTATTATTTTATATATAATTAAAATAAAAATTAAATATAATTTAAAATTTAATGGTTACAATTTACTATTTATATAAAAATATTTTAAGATGTATTCCCATTAAATTTGTATACATATGCGAGATTAACGTGCTTTTAAATTAAATAGAGGTGTCAATGTTATTTTAATAACTCTAAATGAGATAAGTGTAATTTTTCTAAAGAGTAATAAAAACATGAGTTTTAGCGAAGAGGAAAGATAAATCATTCCATCATTTTTCTGAAAATAATGTCATTTTCTCTAAGGTTTTGTTAGATTGTTTAGGGGGAAGAGAAGAAAAGAGTTTTGAAAAAAAAGTAGTAATGAAGTGAAAAGAATTGAGGTATTTGGCTGGAGAGAATTTTGAGTTTATTTTTTTACAATATAGATTTTTTAGAAATTTTGGAGAACTAAAAAATTATATTAAAAAGGGATTTCAGAAGATTTTAAAATATTTAAATAAATTATTCAAATACAATATATATTATTATAATATTTTAAAAATTAAAAATTATTAATAATTAAATATTTATTGCTTTATGTAAAAACAGTTGGTGCACAAGATTGAAGATGAAGATGAAGATGGAAGAAGAGAGAGAAGAGATAGAAAAAAAGCGTAACTAACTTTTCTAACAAACTTTCTCAAATTGCAGAAAATGAAATCAGTATTATTACAACTAACACCATTAGTTCATATACTAACATCACTTCTAAAAATACAACTTATGAACAACGAATATATCTAACACCATCCCTTAATTGATATTTAAATAATTAAAATCTACAACACAAATTCCATCCCTCAAATGAATAAAGTGTTTAGTCATGATAACTTTAGTCAGAACATCTGCAAGTATCTTCTGAGTGTTACAGTGAACAACTTCTATCACCCTATTTTGAACTTGATTGCACAGAAAATAGAACTCTGTGTCTATATGCTTGCTTCTCCCATGCATCATTGTGTTCTTGGCAAAGCTTATGGCGAATTTGTTATTTTATCATCAACTCACAACTTGCTCACCTTGATCTTCAGATCCTGCAATAAATTCATCAGTCAAACAACTTGACAAGCAGACAAAGTACCGGCAATGTACTCAGTTTCACAAATTGACAATGCAACTACTGGTTGCTTCTTAGAGCACAAAGAAATGAGACTTCCTATATACTTGAAGAAATATTCAGAAATACTTCTTCTGTCAACTCTGTCTCCACATCAATCAGAGCCTGAATAACTGAATCAAATTTAGTACCAGAAGGAAATAAAACTCTATACCTCATAGTAATATACCTTACTATTCTGACAACAACTCGATAATGTGATCACTTTGGTATGTTCATAAACCTACTCATCATTCCAACTACACAGTAGATGTCAGATCTGGTGTTACAGAGATATCTCAATGAGTCAACCAACTGTTTAAAAGTTATAGCATCTATATCATCACCCTCAATATCAGAATCCAGCTTGTGATTTGTTTCAACGGGTGTTACTGCGGACTTGCAATTTGTTAACTCAAATCTCTTCAGAAGGTCAAGTTCATACTTCACCTGATGTAAAATTATACCCTTTATCATAGCACATTATCTCAATCCCTATAAAATATACCATGTTTTCTAGATCAGTTATCCCAAACTCAGCATCTTCTTGAACTTGAATATCTCATCTGAACAACTCCTTATTAGTAATATATCATGAACCTAAAGACATACCAGAATCATATTTCTTTCAGAGGTATGCTGAACATAAAACTCATATTCCATCTCACATTTTCCGAATCCTTGAAGCTTGAAAAATGAATCAATTTTCAGATTTCAAGCGCTAAGAGCTTGTTTCAGTCCATACAAGGCTTTATGCAACTTATACACCATCCCTTCCTGATTATTTTTCACAAATCCAGGATGTTGTGACACATAAAATTCCTCTTGTAAAGGACCATTAAGAAATGCATATTTTACATCTAAATACATCAGAGGACAATTTATATTTGCAGCTATAGCAATCACCAATCTGATTATTTCATGTCTAACTATAGGAGAAAACACTTGAAAGTAATCTAAACCAAGTTTTTATGGAAATCCTCTAGCTACTAACCTTGCTTTGTGTTTTCCAATTGGTCCATATGGCTTCAACTTTATCTTGAAAACCCATCTGACGCTGGTGGCTTTCCTCTCCTTTGAAAGCTGAGTTAACTCCCAAGTCGTGTTTCTTTCTATAGCCTCAAGTTCTTCTTTCATGGCCTTCAGCCACACTTTCTTCTTGACAGCTTCTTCAATACAAACTAGTTCAGAGTCTACTAACATGGCACACTAAATGACTTTTCCTTCATAGTCTATCTCAATATATTGCAACATGCAAAACTCTAAAAATCTTCTTGGTATTTGTCTGATTCTTTGTTGCCTCTAAACTTGTTCATAATCTTCTTCAGATGTTAGAACAATATCAGATGATGGACTACCTTCAAAGGCTAGACCACCTTCAAAGGCTAGACCACCTTCAGAAGCTCCACCTTCAAAACACCTTTAGATGCATGATTACCACCATAGTTTGGATCATCATCAGAGTCTAGATCAGAATCAGATTCACCTTCAGATTCATACTCATCGTTAGAGTCTCCTTTAGCTTCAGAGTCACCTTCAGACTCTGACTCATCTTTAGAGGCAAAATCCCCTTCAGAGGCAGATTCTCCTTTAGAAGTTAACTTAGGTGTCAGCACTACACCGGAGTTAGATTGAGACTTGCTCCAGTCCCACACTTCTGATTCTTTCATAATGATATCTCTAATGACTTTAACTTTGTTAGTGACTACAATAAATCTTATAAGCACCTGTACTGTGAAAGAATCTCATCCATAAAAGATAAAAAGTACTTGTTTCCTCCAAGTGAAGATACTTCAAATGGCCAATATACATCATAATGCACTACTCCTGAAGCATGCTTTGCTCTTTGAGCTAATTATGATGCAAATGGAAATCTAGGTTGTTTTACTTTAATGTATATCTCACGTGACTTCCCAGGCTTCACAATCTTAGGAATTCCATGTACCAGCTTCTTAGAGCTCAGATGCCTTAAGCTTCTAAAGTTTAGATGCCCCAATCTCTTGTGCCACAATTCATTGTTACCTTAAACACCTTTTACAATAAGGCATTTAGTTTTATATGTCTCTACATCCACCTTGAATGTTCTGTTGCTTTCCTTCTCAGATTGCATAATCAACTTCTGATCAAAATCATACAACTTCAAGATATTGCTCTTCATAGTTACTGAGAAACCTTTCTCAATAAGCTGTCCTACACTCATTAGATTGCTCTTTATACTAGAAACATACCAAACATCCTTGATCAATTTTTTTTTCCATTCTTCACTCTGACTTTGACATTTCCCATTCCTTCAACACTAAGGTACTTATTGTCAACACATCTAATATTTGTCCTCTGTCTAGAGTCAAAATCAATCAGCCATTATTTATTTCTAGTTAGGTAATTTGAGAAATCATTATCCATATACTACCAGTCTACCAAATATATACCATCCGATTCAGAAGCCATCAATAGCACAAGTTCATCATCAGAATCTCCTCTGGATATGTTTTCTTATTATGACTTCCTTTCCTTGTTTGACCAACAATCATTAGCAAAATGACCAAACCTATTACAATTGTAACACTAAACCTTTCTCTTGTCACATTTCTCCTTTCCCTTATGATGTTTCTTCTCATTAGAGTTAGAGGCTTCTGACTTCTGAGAACCATCATGTCTCTTCTTGGCCTCTGACCAAGATTGCTTCTGATTCTTTTGACCAGAAGATGATTTCAGAGCCTACTCTACCTCTCTTTCAGAGTTTTTCTCAGTCAGACGCAATTCTTGTGCCTCTAGACTACTTTATAACTCTTCAATTCTCATGGTGATCAGATTATTAAAATGTTCAATTGCTATAACAATGTAATCAAACTGAGGTGTAAGGGATCTAAGTACCTTTTCAACAATAACTTTGTTTAGAGAGCATTTCTCCACAAGCCTTCTCATTATTCTTCATGTTGAGATTCTCATACTGCTTAAGTAGACTCTGAAGCTTCATCTTCTTCATTGACGCGTCACTGCCGTAACACCATACCAGTGTGTCCCACACGACCTTCGCTGTCATTGAACCAATGATCTTGTCAAACACATTCATATCCATACACTGATAGATATAGAAAAATGTCTCTAATCCCTTTTCCTTAATTTTCTTTGGGCGTTTCTTTGCACTTCAGTTATATCTGCTGCAACCGGCGTATAACCATAATTAATGATATCAAGAACATCTTGAGCACCAAAAAACACACGCATATTAATCACCCACCGATTCCAGTACTTTCCATCAAATACTAGAAGCTTTGTGCCCAAGTTACCCTTTCCGCCGTTCATCTTCGTTCTTGTGCAAATTCACTCAGATGTCACCAACACTCGTGTTTCCCAATCTCATATAATCAAGAAATATGATTCTATTCTGATTTCAATCATAAATTCAACGCGAATCTAAGAAATAAAATCAATCAAACACGCCTCACATACACTAATATTTCCCTGTGAATCTAATCGGAGCTCTAGATACCAATTGTTGGCGCACAAGGTTGAAGATGA
The DNA here is from genome assembly GCA_948472305.1 of Vicia faba. NCBI lineage: Eukaryota > Viridiplantae > Streptophyta > Magnoliopsida > Fabales > Fabaceae > Vicia > Vicia faba. The sequence goes on along the minus strand of OX451738.1, from coordinate 323,801,757 downwards.
AGATGAAGATGTAAGAAGAGAGATAAAAGAGTGTAACTAACTTTTATAATAAACTTTCTCAAATTGCAGAAAATGAAATAAGTATTGTTACAACTAAGACCATTAGTTTATATACTAACGCTACTTCTAAAAATGCAACTTCTGAATAATGAATTATATCTAACAAAAACACTATCTTAAAAAATGCGAAATATTTTTCTATTTTTCTTTATAATATTCTCTTCTAAACTCCTACTTCAGTTTCCCTTTCAAATTCGTAAACAAAACTTAAGAAATATATTATTTATATACAGGGCCGACCCGATCAAATTCGAGGCCCCGTTCTTATTTAAAAAATGGGTCCAAAATTAAAAATATAATTATAATAATTAAAACTGACACATCAAAAATATAATTATATATTAATAAAAAAATTTAATTATAATTATTTTCACTTTGATCAATCTTAATTTAAATGTATTGGGTTTTTATCATATCATTTTTTATTAGATTTTTTTATAATATTTTTTTTATGTTTATTATTATTAATGTAAAAAAATTAGACGTTTCAAGATTTGAGAACCCTCCAAAATTTAGGGCCTGTGCTATAGAGCCTACTGCTCCTGCACAGGGCCAGACCTATTTATATATAAAAAAAATAGTGTAGTTAACCTTTGTCTTAATTTAAAGAGAAACAAACAAATAATTAAAATAATTAAAAATCGTGACTCTAATCCTTTATATCCAAAGTGCCTAAATAAGTAATGTATGTTCACTCGCACTTTACTATATTAGTTTTTAAAATTCATTTATTAAGCACCATACAAATTAATAAATTTTTGTCTAACTCAAAGGTAATCAAACTCATAATTAAACATGACCCTCAAATTTTACCCCTTTTTGCTCTCTTCTCTCTCATCAACCAAGAAAACCACCAGCTCCCCACCACTCCTTGTGATACGGTGGGAGAATTGACTAGATTGTTTTGCGTTTTATCGCAATTGTGCGGATAGAAAGAGTCGCCACCGACTTTACTTTTATCCAAAAGGAAAGGCTGAAAAGAATAGGAAAGACCTTTAGAGATGTTTTCTTGAGTTCAGGGGATAGATTATGAAAAGGGAGGGTATTAGTATCCTTTTCATCCGTAGTTATTTACGGGCTCTTAGTTTCTTGCTAGATCACTTGCTTTTGTTTGAATGTGCTTGTGGTGTGGTTTTTGAAAGTATTTTGAAAATGTCTTTGTAATGGTTCTCGTTTCTATAAGAACGCGTACAAAGTGTTGTTTCGAAAATAGTTTAAAGATGTGTTTGTGGAATGTGTTTTTTGAAAGTGATTTTGAAAAGGGTTTTCTTTGTAATGACTCTCGTTTCTATAAGAACGCGTATAAAGTGTTATCTTTTGAAGATGTTTCAAAATTAGAGTGTTAGTGTATACAATGTTTTTTTGTTGTTGTGAGCAAGCGAGCAACTAAGGGCGAATCTACCTACTCAAAAGGTCTTTAATATTCTTTTCCTCCTTCTTTAGATGTTGCTATCTTACCATTGATTTGGTAAGGAGCCCCATTGTTGGATGTGAAGGGACAGGCGCAGGTCAACCGTACAGTCATAGAAGGCGACTTGTGAGATGCTTTAACAATTTTCGTAAGGGCCTAGATCGTTTTATCAAAGGCAACATCGAGGGACTATGATCTTTTTTTATCGAAGGGTCTTTTCTAAAGCGTCTCATATTCGAGGGACATGACTTTTTTTCCGAGGCAACAAGCAAGGTTACCCTAGAGGTACGCGTATAAAAAGTGTGTTCAATTCAAGTTAATTTGTCTTTGATTAGGGTTATCTAGCCGTTGTTTTTATCTTGCCATACACACCCTATCTTAATAGCAATTATATGAAAAGCGGTAAACTTGCGGAAATTAAAATCCTACGCTATTACACCATTAGGGGGATGGGGATACAGTTTGCAAATGGGGATGAAATAAGTGTCTAATTATTACAACTATATCGAATAAGTGGATAATAATGAAGTATATATGTATATAATACAAAAACAATGTAAAAAGAGAGAAAAACAACATTTTGAACTATTATGTGTCGACACATGCTGTTATACATCGACACATAACTTTTCCTTGCCCCTGCCAAACTAAATCAACTCAGTATGAGTCGACGCATAATAGGATGTGTCGACTCATTCCCTGCTTGTATCGACACATACACGTTTTGTATCGACTCATGCACCTTCCATCTTTCTGTTTTAGGCCATGGGTAGCAGTATGAATCGATGCATACAACCATGTGTCGACTCATACCCTGCTTTTTCACCTAGAATGAGTCGACCCATGTGGGTATGTGTCGACCCATGTTACAGTTTTTTTCCTCTATCACCATTCTTTTGCATGTGTCAGTCAGTTTTCAAAATATAAATGATAAAAATGAACAGGAAGGAAATGATTAACTTCAAGAGTAATGATTACTTCATCTTATCTTCAGAAATAAACCAACTATGGAAAATGTAAGGTTGAGATTACTTACCTTGCAACTGCACTTTCGGTTTTGAGTCTGAAACCCTTCAAGATGCTGTGTGGACTTTAATGAAACTCCAGAAAGCTTCTAGACTCTCCTTTGTGTTGAAGGTTGCTGAATCAACTCCCAACAGTCAAGTTTATGTAATACTGTCTTTTGTTTAGAAGTTGAGAATAAGATCACCACAGAAACTGTTCTTGAGCTTGAGCAGCATCTATGGGATATGAAGTGTTTTTGAGGATTTATGGGAGGGTTAACAAGGTTGTATAATAGTGGGTTGTGGATCTTTTCTGTTTTGATGAGTCAAAACAGAGTTGAAGACGAACAAAGCTTTTATAGATCAACTGGGTTTTATGAATGAGCTGGTTTTATTAAAAAATTCTGTTTTTCTTTTCTCTCCCTTTTTTTCTCAAAAAACCCCCCTCCATGTCTTGTGAATTAGTCCTTTTGTAGCCCCTTGACTGAGGTTTAGGAGGGAAACAAAATAAGTTGTTTTTTGAACTATTTTTGCCTACTGCTTTGATGCTTTTTCCACACAATTTTCTTTTGCCATTTTGGTGCAATTTTGTGGCTGTTATGATGCAGGTTGGAACAGACTGCATAGAGCAGTTTTGGACTGCTTTTTTTTTGGACTGTATAGGGCAGCATATACAAGTTTTGTGACAGGTTTGTGGTGCAGCATAGCACAAGGTTTTGTAGGACAACAAATGAACATATTTTTGGAGTGTTGTGGCAATGCATAGAAGTAACATATCATTTTTGTTCAGCCATAACTTGGACAATATAGTTTGCAGCATGAAACAAGTTTGGTTTGTGGAGCAATTTATGCACATTGTATCAAAGACAAAGCATTATGGCAAGGTTTTGAGTTAAAGGGAAAAGTCTAAGCAATACAAAGTTTAGGGTTTGTAAACTTGTAAAAAATGTCACTTTATGATAACTTGAATTAATTATAATATCTTGAACTATTTTGAATTATAGTGACAAGATGTCATGAAGCAATGAACTTAACTTAGAAAAATTTCCAAGTCTTGCAAAAGTTAGATTTTGACTTTCTTGATTTTTGATGATCAGATTTCATATTTTGGATGCCTTGATGAAATATGATTTTTGGGATTCAACTTTGGTCAAAAAGTCAAAGTTTGACTTTTTAGTGTGCAGTTGACTTTTTCCACCAATTGACTGAATTTTGTCTATCAATCCACTGATATCAGGAGATGAATTGAAATGCGCAATTAGTTCAAAATGACGCGCTCGAATTCTTGAGATCATGCTTCCAACCAATAAGCCAGGTACTAGGTCAAAAATTAAAGTTCGTTCATTCTCAGTCGCAACCCTAATTTTTCCCATTTTGTCCTTGTGAATGTCTTTCTTGGGAAATTATAGTCCAAGACTTGAAACTTGATAGAAGCAAACCTGAGAGTCTAGGAGCATCCTGTGAAAAATGAGAGGGCAAATTTTGGGGTACACCAATTTCCCTTGTTCAATCTTCTTAAACTTGAAAAGTGAGATCAATATGTTTGTCGTTCGTAGCTTGAAAGTGGAAGATGATTGAACACTAGAGTGCCTAGAAATTTGCACTCGATGGTGTGTTGGTTGATTGTGTAGGGAATGGGCTTAAAGATGCCATTTTGGAGAAATGATGGAGAGTTGTCGGAGATGGGCTTATAGATGCCATCCAAAGGTGATTGTTGACAGAAATTACACTAAGTCTAAACTTGACTTTAACTGGGAAAAGAATCAGAGTAAACCTTTAGCCGATTTAAACTAAAACTAGCAGAAGTCTTGAATATTGTTTGACTGGAAAGAATCAGAATAAATATTGGAGCGATTTATCTGAACCAGAGAAAATCTCTATTTAGAAAGTATCAGGATAAACCGTTGAGAGGTTTTAACTGAACCAAAAGAGGTCTTGGGTATTCTTTAACTGGAGAGGATCAGAGCAGATCTTTGAGCAATTTATCTGAACCAGAGAAAGTGTCTACTAGGAAAGAATTAGGATAAACCATTGAGAGATTTAAACTGAACCAGCAGGGGTCTGAAGAAGAATCAAAATAAATCTTGGATCGATTTATCTGAACCAGAGAAAGTGTCTAATAGAAAGAATCAGAATAAACCATTGAGAAATTTAAACTGAACCAGCAGGGGTCTGGAGAAGAATCATAATAAATCTTGGAGCGGCTTATCTGAACCAGAGAAATATGTCTGCAGGAAAGAATCAGAATAAACCGTTGAGAGATTTAAACTGAACCAGCAGTGGTCTAGAGAAGAATCATAATAAATCTAGGAGCGATTTATCTGAATCAGAGAAGATGTCTACGGGAAAGAATCAGAATAAACCGTTGAGAGATTTAGAATGAACCAGCAGGGGTCTGGAGAAGAATCAGAATAAATCTTGGAGCGATTTATCTGAACCAGAGAAGATGTCTACGGGAAAGAATCAGAATAAACCGTTGAGAGATTTAGACTGAACCAGCAGGGGTATGGAAATAATCAGAACAAATCTTGGAGCGATCTATTTGAACCAGATAAAATTTCTACGGGAAAGAATTAGGATAAACCATTGAGATATTTAAAATGAACCAGTAGAGGTCTTGAGAGGAATCAGAATAAATCTTGGAGCGATTTATCTGAACCAGAGAAGACGTCTGCGGGAAAGAATCAACATAAACCATTGAGAGATTTAAACTGAACCAGCAGGGGTCTGGAGAAGAATCAAAATAAATCTTGAAGCAATTTATCTGAACCAGAGAAGACGTCTACGGGAAAGAATCAGAATAAACCGTTGAGAGATTTAAACCGAACCAGCAGGGGTCTAGAGAAGAATCAGAATAAATATTAGTGTTGATTTAACTGAAACAGTAAAGGTCTTGAATTATCTTCAACTGGAATAGAAATCAGAGAGATCTTAGTGTCGATCTGACTTAACTAGAGAAAAATCTTGAATTAACTTTGACTGGAATGGAAATCAGAAGAATCTTAGGATTGGTTCAACTGAACTGAACAAAAGAGAAAATGTCTACCGGAAAGAATCAGGATGAACCGTTGAGAGATTTAAACTGAACCAACAGAGGTCTTGAATGAGCATCAGAATAATATTCATAAATGAATTATATCTGGCTCATATCTGAGAGATGTACTGAATAAGCGTCAGATGATATCCATATCTAGATTGTATCTGGACTGCATTTGAATGTGTGACAGAATGACATACGAATTTGGATTGTATCTGGACTGTATTTAGAAGAGAATATGGAGTAAGTATCAGAATGTCAGCCGTATCTGGATCACATCTGAACTGTCTCTAGAAGAAATATAGAATAAGTGTCATAATGTCAGTCGTATCTGGATCACATCTGAACTGTCTCTAGAAGGAATCTGGAATAAGTGTCAGAATGTCAGTCGTATCTGGATCGCATCTGAACTGTCTCTAGAAGGAAATTTGGAATAAGTATCAGAATGTCAGCCATATCTGGATCGCATCTGAACTGTTTCTAGAAGAGTGTATGGGAAGGAGCCGATGTAGGATTGTTTCAGCTAGTCGTGTAGATAATTGTCCTGGCTTTTTATACGTATTAGTTTATGGCCTTTTGAAGATTGTTGATGATAGCCATCTGTTGATTTGATCTTTCCTGAAAAGGTAAAGAGTTAGATGCACGCAATGTCATGATGTATGAAATGCATGGTTCAATGATGTTCTCAAAATAAATGAGATTGTGTTGTATGAATTTGTCATGTATGTAATATGATGTATGAAATGCAAGATGTTTATTGAAGTGTATCTTTGTCTGGAAAATAAATCCTTGACAAATTCCGGGGAGTTATTAAATCTCGGACTACTTGTTGAAGAGTAGGTGTGTCTTCAAACTTTGCTTAGAATGTTTCCATCGGGGATTCCTGTTTTGTTATTTGAGGAGAGCTTCATTGGGGAATGCTGAAAACTCTGCGGAGAGTGTTGATTCTTGATTGGGGAAAAAGAGTTCAGGAGTCTCAGTTGTTCGTTACTCTACTGGGGTGTCGAAGTTGAACTGATATCTGGTCGGGTCTAGGCTTCACAGTAACTTGCTGGGGATTGTAGAGTAGTCTACTAGGGAAGAGGAGTTGTGGTCCTTTGATTTGTAGTAGTAGGAGAGGAAAACTTAAGCTGGGGAATCCTGCCGTTTGTTAGGGAAATAAACCCTGTCGCCAATATGTTGGAGAGGTGTCTTCTTCACTTGGGAAAATCCTCGAGGATTCTTGAGGCTGGCTCAGCTGGTGAGAAGTTTTCAGAGATTGAAACTTTGGTTGGGAGTCAATCCTATGAGAAGGATTTTGGGGAGATTTTCCGCTGCCCCTAGTAGCAAGTGTTTGTGGCACTGCCATAAATTAATTGACTGTATGTAACCTTTTGTTGGGATTTGCATTTAATGCCCCAAATGATGGAGACTTTCCCCTGGTATATTCAGCATTTCTTGAGAAATTTCTTGGGATCTTGACTGGACTACCCCAAATGTGCTGAATAGTGACATGTCATGTCCCCTTGTTGATAGGAGATTTGTCATTTGAAATGTCATCCCACTTGAAGTGATTTTGTTCACTGAGAGAGCTTTCGTTCATTGGATATTCGTTGTGTGAATTTCTCTGCTGTTAAACAAATAGCCATATGCAAACAACGATATTCAAATAATGCAAAGTTTATGCTTGTCTTGAAATTTTGAAAATGCGTTAAAGAAGTTTTGTAAGAAAATTCAAACTCAGGATTTAGAGTAAAGCCTTATAGGAGTCAGGATGCCTTTTGTAATAGTATGCTTTCGAACTAACCCATGCTTCATTTAGGACTTTTGAAGGTTTGTAGCGTGGCTTGGTTCACGGTTTAAGAAACAAAGGATAAAGGCTCAAAGTGTATTTGTACCCACCCGCTCTTCGTGATGTTCTTCAGTCCTAAACTCAGTTAATTGTGCATTCGAACTCCAATTGGATCTGGAATGATGTCTTGGTGATGGTTCAGACAAGTTAATTTTGTCGGAAGTCAGTCATTTTTGCAACATTTTTCATGTTGTTGAGGATTTTTAGTGATCTCTTTCTTTTGATTTATTATCCTTGGTTTTTGTCTGACTGTTTTTGTTTTGAGATTATAGTCAGCGGGATGTCCCAGTTTTTCTTAAGTGCCCTTTGTAGGTTTTGACTTAGTGGGCTTTTCTTTTTGAGAGATAATGACTGCCTATTTGGTAGGGAACCATCACTCTCTTTTGATTCCAGAGGAATGTTTTTGATGTCATTCGTTGTATTATGAGATGAGAGTTTGCGGCTAAACGCGCGTTTGAATTAACGAAGAGACTACCCTGCCCCAAGTTTTAATTAAAGGTTTCAATTTGTGTAAAAAGAAAACTTCCACTTCTTTGGCTCAAAGGGGTTGACTAGGGATTATCTTCCTTATAACTCCAGTGTTTAGGGTTTGAAAGAACTCCTGTACATCGTCAGCAAGGTCTGTTCAAAAGCATACCGTATGAGATTATGACATTATTTTCGTTATCCTCCCTCTAAAGGCTTGTAACTTTTTGAAACAAGAGTTGAATATCATAAAGGGAGTAAAATCAATTTTAAATATAATGAAAATGAGCAGATTAAATCAAGACAAACATATGTAATGCATTAATGAAACAAAGTTTAACATTAATGTTTGAACAATGAAAGAGATTACAACTTGAAAATTCAAATGAACAAAATCTTTCAATGATTCGTCATAAGAGCAGTGATCACGTTTGGAGTCTCCGGAGGGTCAAACTCGATCTCCTTGGCATCAATCATGTCTTGGACCTTGTTCTTCAGAGCCCAACAGTTGTTTGTGTCGTGTCCCGGACTAATAGAGTGGTATATACACCTTTCATTGGGATGATAGGTAAGAGCGGAAGTGTTGGGGTTCCAGAGAGGAGCCTTTAACGTAATCAATTCTGCCTTCAACATGTGTTGTAGCACTTGAGCCAGCGACATGTTGATCTTAGTGAATTGTCTTTTAGGCGCGACCTCCTTACGCTGATGCCCTTGTCTTTGTTGAGCAAGCGTAGGATTAGAGATCAAGATTACTCCTACGTGTTGGTCATGACGACTCTTTTGACCATACACATCATTGGACTCTGTCTTCCCATTGTATGGCTTTTTTCTGAGCATCAGAGGGTGTAGCTCCTTGGATCTTTCCACTTTTGATGCCAACTTCGACTCTTTCGCCAATCAGTATTAGCTCGGTGAACCCGGCCAAGGAGCTTCCGATTAGGTGTTTGAAGAAAGGTCCTGTCAAAGTTCCCATGAAGATGTTAATCAACTCCCTATCAGTTAAAGAGGGTTGCACCCTACCAGCCAGATCTCTCCACCTTTGGGCGTATCCTTTGAAACTCTCATTGGAACCCATGGTCATGTTCTGCAATTGCACACGAGTTGGTTCAAGATCAGTGTTGTACTGGTACTGCTTGTATAAAGCAGCAGCTAAGTCCTCCCAGGTGCGGATGCGAGAACTCTCCAATTGATAGAACCATTCAAGTTGAGTCCCTACTAAGCTCTCTTGGAAGAAATGGATCCAAAGCTTCAGACCAGTTGTGTATGGTTGAATCTTGCATACATAAGACTTTAAGTGCATCTTAGGGCAAGAGACTCCATCGTACAAATCAAAGATAGGGATTTTGAAATTTGGCGGGATGACCACTCCAGAAACCAAACCCATGTCTCCTAAATCCAAGCCAGGTATCTGCTGAATTTCCATAGCAATGAGGCGATCCTCTAACTGTTTATACTTGTCATCTGCGGGAGGATATTGTTCTTCAGAGTAGTTAGCTTCGACTTTATCAATCTCCAAACTATTGTCTTCTTCATGAATATCCCCCATGTTTGATGGAGTTGGAAGATCTAGAGCTCCCTTGACTGGTCCTTTAAGTCTTCTTCCCAAGTTCAGGATGCCTACTGACTTCTTGGACTTTTTATTCTTGTCTTTGAGAAGAAGAGTCTCCAGGTCCTCTTGCCCCTTAGCCAAAGCCAGGAACATTTGTTAGGATTGAGCGTTTTGAGCTTGGAGATCCTTCACGGTTTGTTCCATATTCATCTTACTGAAATAAACAGTAGGAAGATAAGGAGGCCCGTGTGGGAGAAACTTGTCATGATATGATGCATGTTATGTGGATGCATATTTTCAAGGATCTCGCGGGGTAAATGTTAGTAGTCACTTACAACTTTGATTTGGAGAACTTCGTATCAGTGGATGTCCTTCCACAATAATTAAGCTCATCATGTCAAGTGGGTCATAGCCCTCGACTCAAGTTTGTTGTACTTGATCTTTGATGGCGTTTGGTTAGAGGAAAATAAATCCTCTTGTCCCTTAATAGACGTCTGGTTCAACGTGACCCTGCATCATAGGCCCTTGAGATCCTTGAAACAGTTATTGAAAATGCTATGGTATGATGTTATGTATAAGTATGCAAAGTAAGCAAGTTTATATACAAATAATCATATACACACAAAGCAGACAAGTCCTTAGGTTTAGGCTTGCATGGAGTTTGTAGGTAAGTACCCTCTTAAAGTTTAGTTGGCTCAACCTGTCCTAGTAATAGTAACCGGGTTCTAAGGGATCTCAATATCACTGATCTTTCCCACAAGCTTCATTCAATAGGCGATTGACTCACAACCAAACCAAACTCAGGAGTCAAGTCTCAATAAGCGCAGCATCGAGTGTCAACCAATCTTCGGTCAAAACCAAAGCCGGCTATCTCACTACTTCCTAATGGCCAAGGATGAGTCAATTAGAAGGTTCTAAAGGTCAGTTAGTGCTTAATGATACTAAGGAAGCCTAATGTTATCCTTGACTGACTTAAGGAACATTAGTTTAAGCCAAAGTATCACGCTAACGTAGCTATCACTTCGTCCATATTGGTATACCTCGTACAACTTCCATGATTTATTGCTACTTACCTAAAAAGGTGCCTCAGATCCGGGTGTAGGATCTTTAACAATAACCCAAGCAAGGACCCAAAAATGTAAAGCAAGCAAAGCAAGTAAAGGTGATCTAACCCTAAGGTAACCCCACTTTTTTAATTACCCAGCAGAGTCTCCAGTTTTGTGATACGGTGGGAGAACTGACTTGGTTGTTTTACGTTTTATCGCAATTATGCGGATAGCAAGAGTCGCCACCGACTTTTCTTTTATCCAAAAGGAAAGGCTGAAAAGAACAGGAAAGACCTTTAGAGACGTTTTCTTGAGTTCGGGGGGTAGATTATGAAAAGGGAAGGTATTAGCACCCTTTTCATCCGTAGTTATCTACGAGATCTTAGTTGCTTGCTAGATCACTTGCTTTTGTTTGAATGTGCTTGTGGTGTGGTTTTTGAAAGTATTTTGAAAATGTCTTTGTAATGGTTCTCGTTTCTATAAGAACGCGTACAAAGTGTTGTTTTGAAAATAGTTCAAAGATGTGTTTGTGGAATGTGTTTTTTGAAAGTGATTTTGAAAAGGGTTTTCTTTGTAATGGCTCTCATTTCTATAAGAACGCGTACAAAGTGTTGTCTTTTGAAGATGTTTCAAAATGAGAGTGTTAGTGTATAAAATGTTTTTTGTTGTTGTGAGCAAGTGAGCAACTAAGGGCGAATCTACCTATTCAAAAGGTCTTTAATGTTCTTTTCCTCCTCCTTTAGACGTTGCTATATTACCATTGATTTGGTAAGGAGCCCCATCGTTGGATGTGAAGGGACAGGCACAGGTCAACCGTACAGTCATAGAAGGCGACTTGTGAGGCATTTTAGCAATTTTCGTAAGGGCCTAGATCGTTTTATCGAAGGCAACATCGAGGGACATCGAGAGACTACAATCTTTTTTTATCGAAGGGTCTTTGCTAAAGCGTCCCATATTCGAGGGACATAATTTTTTTTCCGAGGCAACAAGCGAGATTATCCTAGAGGTGCGCGTGTGAAAAATGTGTTCAATTCAAGTTAATTCGTCTTTGATTAGGGTTATCTAGTGGTTGTTTTTATCTTGCCATACACACCCTATCTTACTAGTAATTATATGAAAAGCGGTAAACTTGCGGAAATTAAAATCCTACGCTATTACACCATTAGGGGGATGGGGATACAATTTGCAAATGGGGATGAAATAAGTGTCTAATTATTACAACCATATTGAATAAGTGGACAATAATGACATATATATGTATATAATACAGAAACAGTGTAAAAAGAGAGAAAAACATTATTTTGAACTATTATGTGTCGACACATGCTGTTATGCATCGACACATAACTTTTCCTTGCCCCTGCCAAACTAAATCAATTTAGTAAGAGTCAACGTATAATGGGATGTGTCGACTAATTCCCTGCTTGTGTCGACACATACGCTCTTTGTGTCGACTCATGCACCTTCCATCTTTCTGTTTTAGGCCCTGGGTAGCAGTATGAATCGATGCATACAACCATGTGTCGACTCATATCCTGCTTTTTCACTTAGAATGAGTCGACCCATGTGGGTATGTGTCGACCCATGTTACATTTTTTTTGCCTCTATCACCATTCTTTTGCATGTGTCAGTCAATTTTCAACATATAAATGATAAAAATGAACAGGAAGGAAATGATTAACTTCAAGAGTAATGATTACTTCATCTTATCTTCAAAAATAAACCAACAATGATGTATGGAAAATGTAAGGTTGAGATTACTTACCTTGCAACTGCACTTTCAGTTTTGAGTCTGAAACCCTTCAAGATGCTGTGTGGACTTTAATGAAACTCCAGAAAGCTTCTAGACTCTCCTTTGTGTTGAAGGTTGCTGAATCAACTCCTAACAGTCAAGTTTATGTAGTACTGTCTTTTGTTTAGAAGTTGAGAATAAGAGCACTACAGAAACTATTCTTGAGCTTGAGCAGCATCTATGTGATATGAAGTGTTTTTGAGGATTTATGGGAGGGTTAACAAGGTTGTATAATAGTGGGTTATGGATCTTTTCTGTTTTGATGAGTCAAATCAGAGTTGAAGACGAACAAAGCTTTTATGGATCAACTGGGTTTTATGAATGAGCTGGTTTTAACAAAAAAAATCTGTTTTTCTTTTCTCTCCCTTTTTTTCTCAAAAAATCCCCCTCCATGTCTTGTGAACCAGTCCTTTTGTAGCCCCTTGACTAAGGTTTAGGAGGGAAACAAAATAAGTTGTTTTTTAAACTATTTTTGCCTACTGCTTTGATGCTTTTTCCACACAATTTTCTTTTGCCATTTTAGTGCAATTTTGTGGCTGTTATGATGCAGGTTGGAACAGACTGCATAGAGCAGTTTTGGACTGCTTTTTTTTGGACTGTATAGGGCAGCATATACAGGTTTTGTGTCAGGTTTGTGGTGCAGCATAGCACAAGGTTTTGTAGGATAACAAATGAACATATTTTTGGAGTGTTGTGGCAATGCATAGAAGTAACATATCATTTTTTGTTCAACTATAATTTGGACAACATAGTTTGCAGCATGAAACAAGTTTGGTTTGTGGAGCAATTTATGCACATTGTATCAAAGACAAAGCATTGTGGCAAGGTTTTGAGTTAAAGGGAAAAGTCCAAGCAATACAAAGTTTAGGGTTTGTAAACTTGCAAAAAATGTCACTTTGTGATAACTTGAATTATTTATAACATCTAGAACTATTTTGAATTGTAGTGACAAGATGTCATGAAGCAATGAACTTAACTTAGAAAAATTTCCAAGTCTTGCAAAAGTAGGATTTTTGACTTTCTTGATTTTTGATGATCAGATTTCATATTTTGGATGCCTTGATGAAATATGATTTTTGGGATTCAACTTTAGTCAAAAAGTCAAAGTTTGACTTTTAATGTGCAATTGACTTTTCCCACCAGTTGACTGGATTTTGTTTATCAATCCACTGATCTCAGTAGATGAATTGAAATGTGCAATTAGGTCAAAATGACGCGCTCAGATTCTTGAGATCATGCTTCCAATCAATAAGCCAGGTATTAGGTCAAAAATCAAAGTTCGATCATTCTCAGTCGCAACCCTAATTTTACCCATTTTGTCCTTGTGAATGTATTTCTTGGGAAATTGTAGTCCAAGACTTGAAACTTCATAGAAGCAAACTTGAGAATTTAGGAGGATCCTGTGAGAAATGACAGGGAAAATTTTGGGGTACAACACTCCTCCTCTCCCAAAATCCAAACTCCCAGCTTCATCATGTAGCTAAGCTGGTGGTGGTTGGATGAGGTTTCTCCTTTGCACCACCATTTTACCCTTGGAGCCATCTTTTTCAGATGGTCACTATTGGGTGGTTGCTCCGGCAGGCTTCTGTGATAGTTATATGGTTTTCCTCTCTCTAGGAAGATCGACAACCGATTTCTTTAGATTTGAGGTAGAGGAAGTGTTCGCCGACAGTGATTACGTGATATAACTCTGTTGCAGTTGCATTATCTCCTTCTCTGTCCCCAGTTTTGCTGCAACTTAGACTCATCTTCTCTGATGTATGAGTGCTGACTTTTCTAATTCTTGACTCTTTGTTTGGTTCCAAATCTATTAAGATTTGCAGGTTTCAAGATGTTGTTTGTCTCTACTGCTTCAAAGAATTTCGGGTTATTCAGATTGGCAGTGGTTCGTGGATTCTTTCTTTGGCTCGAGTCTACTATCTCAGTGGTATTAAATTTCGCTTCAATCATTCGCGATTGATTTCAGACTATTTGGCCAAAAATGGCCGTGATTACTTACCACAGTTTGTGCGTAAGTTGTTGGTTAATAGATTTATTATCGTGTTGGAGATCGAGTTTATTCGCCATTGTCATAATCTGAGTTTATTGACCGTCAATTCATATTTTATATTTTTTTTGCAATTTGATTTTGCACCGTAAGTGGTTCGCTAGATTGTACATGTGACGTGTGGATGTATATTTCTAATTCAGATTGCTTAATATTTTGTTTTTTTGGTCAAGCTCTATGTCCCCCAATCTCTTGGAAGGTTTTTTAATGGATTTTGAATTTATTAAAAAAAAACTCATAATTAAACATATGACGATAAAATACAAGAACTTAACATAACATAAAACCACATTCATTCACATCAAAGATTACTTATTCAATGAGCTTTACATTATCCAACAAATTGGAATTGACTCATAGTAAGAAAATAAAATACAAAGTACTAAGAATATATGGTGCATATTTCTAAGCACGTATGAAAATGGGCTAATCCCAAGGAAACAATGATAATCCATTGCAATCTTTCAGCTACAAGTGATCCTTGTTGTCACGTCTCTCAATGTCAAATTGCTCAAAATTGGATCTAGGGGAGGGAATGATGTTTTCTACTCGAGTTTGTCCCTTTCTTCTTGTTATTCTCTACGAATCCTCCCAGCCTCCAAATAAATGTTATCCCTTGTTTGTAGGTTTTTTCCTATTTATACTTCTGGCTTTTTGGTCCTTGGGCAAAAAATTTATTCATTAGCATTGTTCCAAGCATAAATCATATTCCTTTTAAAGGTTGTCCTATGATAGTACAATTCACATGAATGGAAACTCTAATTCCTTTGGAAGTTTTTCGTCCTTATTCGTTATTCTTAGAGTTCAATACTTCATCAAACTTCTAAAATCTTCTCCAATTTAGTAATTACTTTAGGTGTCACAACTTTTATCAACATCGTCTGACACTTTAGTTAGATGTGAATTAATCATTGAGAATTGTCGTGAAACCACTAATAAGAAAAGCTAATCATGCTCACCAAAAACCAATTGAGATCAAAGACATGGCATCTATTGTGTTCATTTACAAAACATCACTAATTACCTAAAAAAGACATAATACTAGCACTAATTGTAAGAATAAAATTTGATTATGCAATATTATCTATGAATTTTGATGATAACAAATGAGTATGATTGTATGAACAATTTTTTTATACTAATGTTTGTTATTGTTGAGTACTTAACAAACAAGTTCTGCTTTTTATGGATAGCATGACCAAGACATTAAAAGAGAAATGATTCCGCTTCTATGCTACACAAGTTCTATTAAACAATAGCAAGACACTCTAGAAGACTCTGAAGTGTAAACTCTGATATTTTCCTGAAGAAACCAGTCAAAATATCTGAAGGCAAAAGTTGTTACTTATGTCTAGATGCGGAAGACTCAAGCTTCTAAAGAATACGTATTCTAAGGAAACCAGTCAGAAGATATGAAGACTAAAGTTGTTACTTACATCCAGATGCTGAAGACTCACGTTTCTAAAGATAATATGATTCAAGAAACAAAGTCAGAAGAACTGAAGACAAAATTTCTACTGAAGTCCAGATGCTGAAAGCTTGTGTTTCTATTTATGAAGTTCTAATGATAAGGTTTCTGAAGACCAAGTGCTGAAGACTCTAAAAGATAGAAGGTCTAAAGATTCTAAAGACTTGAAGTTCTAAGACCCAAGGTTTAAAGAAAAGGTTCTCATAAACAAGTGCTGAAGACTCTAAAGACACAGTTAAGAAGACTTGAAGTTCTGATGACCTGGTGTTATATTCTCGCTTTTAAACTCATGCTCGCAGAAGCCTCTAAAGTACATAAGGAAGGAAGATAACATTAACGTGGTACAAATAATACATGGTAAAATCAACGCTTCATTCCACTATCATGAAAGGACGTACGCGTCGCATGATCTTATCCCCCACGTTACTGTTCAAGCTGCCAATGTTTCTGAAAATTCCAAGAGTATCCCTCAACAAATATATTATGTTAATGGCTATATAAATGCTTGAAGACCAAGAAAGAAAGCAAGAGAAACTACTCACGCACAAAAGCTGTTTATTGCTTTCACATTCTAAGTCACTGTTCATAAAATAATTTACATACTCAGCTTTTTAGAAGCAATACTCTTGTAAACAAAATTTGATTTCAAACTATTGTTTGACATTCCTTAAGGGACCAAGTAGGTCTGAATCCTTAAGAAGTCTAAAGCTTGCGAGTTTTAGAAGTTGTTAGTCACTTGCGGGTAGCTTGTGCATTATAATAATCTGGTTGATTATAAGTTGATATTCCTTAAGGGACCGGGTAGGCCAGAATTATTAAGAAGTCTAGAGCTTGCGAGTCTAGAGGTTATTAGTTGAAGGTGTGAAAAAAACAAGAAAGGGGGGGGGGGGGGGGGGTGAATTGGATTTTAAAAACAAAACTATTCTTTTAAAATTTTTCCCCTTTAAGTTAAAATATTTTTTCCTTCACTCTTGATAATACCAATAAGTAAGAACAAGAAGTAAAGAACAATATATGTTTATACTAGTTCACTTGAAAATTATCAAGCTAGTCTAGTCCATCCGCCAAGGTGATTTCGCCTCACTCAATCGAGGACTTAATCCACTATAACAAAACTGATTACAATTTGCACAAGCTACCCGCAAGTGATTAACAACCTCTAGACTCGCAATCTCTAGACTTCTTAAAGATTCATACCTACCTGGTCCCTTAAGGAATATCAACTAATAATCAACCTGACTATTACAATGCACAAGCTACTCGCAAGTGACTAAAAACTTCTAAAACTCGTAAGCTCTAGACTTCTTAAGGATTCATACCTACCCGATCCCTTAAGGAATATCAAAAATCAGATTGAGTACAAGTTTTGTTTACAAGAGTATTGCTTCTAAAAAGCTGAGTATATAAACTATTTTATGAACAATGACTTAGAATGTGAAAGCAATAAACAACGTTTGTGCGTGAAATATTCAGTAGTTTCTCTTACTTTCTTTCTTGGTATTCAAGCCTTTATATAGTCATTAACATAATGTATTCATTGAGGGATACTCTTGGAATTTCCAGAAATATTAGCAGGTTGAACAGTAACGTGGGGGACAAGATCATGCGATGCATCCGTCCTTTCATGGTAATTGAATGAAGCATTGATTGTACCATGTACTATTTGTACCATGTTAGTGTTATCTTATTTCCTTCCGTACTCTAGAGGCTTCCGCGAGCATGAGTTTAGAAAAGAGAACATAACATCGGGTTATCAGAACTTCAAGTCTTCAGAGTCTTTAGAACCGTGTCTTTAGAGTCTTCGGTACTTGGTTATGAGAACCTTTTCTTAAAACCTTGGTCTTATAACTTCAAGTATTTATAATCTTTAGACCTTTTATATTTTAGAGTCTTCAGCACTTGGTCTTCAAAACCCTTATCTTTAGAACTTCATAAATAGAAACACAAGCTTTCAGCATCTGGACTTTAGTAGAAACTCTGTCTTCAGATCTTCTAACTTTGTTTCTTGAATCATGTTGTCTTTAGAAACATGAGTCTTCAGCATCTGGACGTAAGTAACAACTTATGTCTTCATATCTTCTGATTGATTTCCTTGGAACATGTTGTCTTTAGAAGCTTGAGTATTCATCATCTGGACATAAGTAACAACTTATGTCTTCAGATCTTCTGGCTGGTTTCCTTGGAACATATTGTCTTTAGAAGCTTGAGTCTTCAACATCTGAACATAAGTAACAACTTCTGTCTTCATATATTTTGACTGGTTTCTTCAAACAAATATCAGAGTTTACACTTCAGAGCCTTCTAAAGTGTCTTGCTACTATTTAACAGAACTTGTGTAGCATAGAAGCAGAATCATTTCTCTTCTAATGTCTTGGTCACGCCATCCATTAGAAGCATAAACTGTTTGTTAAGTACTCAAGAATAATAAACATTAGTATAAAAATTGTTCATACAATCATACTCATTTGTTATCATCAAAACTCAGATAATATTGCATAATTAAATCTTGTTCTTACAATCTCGCCCTTTTTGATGATGACAAAACTATGTATTTTAATGACACAATTTTATACATATAATCATAATCAGTGAAATTTAGAAGGGTAGGAAATGCTTATCCTTTTTCTGATACTCCCCCTTAGTCAATGACTTGATGAATATCGAATATCCTGACTCTGAACCATTAGAGTAAGAACTCCCTATGGTTCCAATAGATCAGATATTGAGATCTTAAAAAGTCTTGACTTTGGATTCCAATAGACAAATTGAGATCTTGATTTCACACAATTTCTTTATCGAATCTTTGAACTTTAATGTGACTTAGACATTTTCCAGATTCTCAATAAATTCTCAATTTCAGAGTCTGATTCCAGGTTTCACTTCTTGAATTATGAATGAAGAACATATTTAGAGTCTGAAGCCAATAGGTTAGGCATAAGCTTTGAATAATGCTTTCAGATCTTTCTCTTTTAATCAGAGTTCCAATTTCCTAAAACAGAAAAACAATTCTAATAGAAACAAATTTTTTAACTGGGTTAAAATGTAAGCAGCTCTTTTCAAAGAATATTTTCCAGAACTTGATTATTGAAATCAAAATTGCATTCATTTAAATTACTCCCCCTTTTTGTCATAATCAAAAAGATAATTAGGTGTGAAAAACATAAAACCAGAAGAAACAATCAAGAAAAGATAAGTTTCATTGATGTGTCAAAAGAGATTACAACATAGTGAATAAAGACAGGGAAAAGCTATATAAACTTCAAACACATAATAACTCTCTTCAAATAGAGCATTGCCTCTGATGAGCAGATTTCATTGAACGATTTCAATTATATCTGCTAACTCAAACAGTTCAGACAACACAAGTCCATATGGAATGAATGATTTTTGAGAGTTCCTGGATGCTTGGATTGATAGCTTCAAACGATTGAATATTATTTCCTAAAGATGAATTGGAATATTCTCACAAAGGCAATAAAGAAGACACATATCCCTAGGAAAAACTATATCAAGATCTTCTCCTCTGCGATGAAGATTTGTCAACAGAAACTGAAACCAGACTTTTTAAAGTGGTTTCAAGTGATTTGAATTAAGGGGATCAAATCTAAATGAAGAGTTAGGAACATTGGGAAACATGTCAACATTCATGCAGGAGTTGGGTAAAGGTGGACTCTGGATGGCTTCATCAATAAAGGAGAAAGTGATGGTAATTGGAACACCAAAGATGTGAGAAATAATGGTGTTTCCATCAGGACTAACAAAACCATGGAGCCAAAAATTCTTTAAGAGGTTAGGATAAATAGGACCTATCATCATTGTTACATACCTAAACTATCCCTGATTTTCAATGACCCTGTTGATGGAACTGTAATACGGTTGGAGAACTGACTTGGTTTTACATTTCATCGCAAATGTTATAGATACAAAGAGTCACCACCAAATTTTCTTTTATCCAATAAGAAAAGGGTGAAAAGAACAGGAAATACCCTCGAGAATTTTCTGAGTTCGAAGGGTAGGTTATGAAAAGGGAAGGTGTTACTACCCTTCTCATCCGTAGTTATCTATGGGCTCTTAATCGTTAGTTGTGATACGGTGGCAGAACCGACTGTTAATACTGGTTTTGCGTTTGTGTTTGCAAATGTTGCGGTAAGCAAGAGTCGCCATCGACTTTTCTTTTATCCAAGTTAAGGAAAGGGTGAAAAGAACAGAAAAGACCTTTTCGGGAATTTTCTGGGTAAGGGGGATAGATTATGGAAAGGGAAGGTGTTAGCACCCTTTCCATCTGTAGTTATCTATGGCCTCTTAGAGGTTTGCTCATTTTGAAATACCTTTGTGCTTTGTGTGTTTGGAAATGTTTTGAGAACGCCTTAGTATGGTGAACTTTGTAATGTTTCTCGGGATAGTGGAGAAAGTATATAAAGTGTTCTGAAAATGTTTTTGAAAAGTAGTATTTGCGTAAGTGCAAAAAATGTTTTGAGCAAACTTCTAACAGCTATCTACTTTGTACTCGAAAAGGGTCGTTCTTTTCCTCTTTTCCTTTAGACAGTGCTATCCTACTATTAATGAGTAGGTAGCCTTGTCGTTGGATGTTAGAGGGACAATCGAAGGGACGTTAAGGTCACGAAGGCAACTTGGCAAGAAATTTTAGTAATTGTCCTAAAGTTCTAAGATCACTTTTAACTGAGGCAACGTCAAGAGAGTCATCGAGGGACTTGTGATCTTTTAAACTAGAGGACAGTCACTAAAACTCCTCACGTTTCGAGAATTGTGACCGTTTTTTGAAAGCAACCGAAGTGGGATACCCTAGAGGTGCGCATGTGCAATTGCGTTTAGTTCAAGTATTTATCTTACGCATTTAGGTTTGCTAATATTTTTGTTTTTAGTCTTGCCATACAATCCTAGTTACTAGCAGTAAATATGTACAGAAGAATTTAAATTGAAAAAATAAACCCTACGCTATTACATGGCTTTGGGGAGAGGATATTTACAATGTACAAAACTTGGGAGTGCAGAAATTAAAAGCAGAAAGTAAAGCCTAATTACTATTACATCCCAATATACAGTTACATCAATAATGTAAAAATGCAAAAAAATAAATAATGCGTGAAGGTTGAAAGTTCGTCTAAAAACCTAATAAGAAAATCCTTTTTCTTATTTTTTTTACTTAAGATAATAATTAATCTAAAAATCTATTTAGAAAATAAAATAAAATAAAGAAAAATAGTCTAAGCTCTTTTTTCAGTTTTTTTTTATTATGAAAAGACAATAATTAAATTTAAATTAAATCCTAAGTTCTGACTCATTTCAAATTAAAGAAAATAGTTAAAATATTTATTTAATTTATTACCAAAATTAGTTTAATTAAAAAAAAACTAACTTAATATTTTTTGGTGATTTTAATTATTTGCTGATAAATAAGAAAAATAGTAAAAGAAATAAACAGTAAAAACAAAATAAAGAGAAAAACAAATGGGCCAGAATAACAAAATTAAATGGGGGGGGGGGGGGTGTTATTTGGAAATTCGCTGGGCCCAAAGCTGAAGCCCAGATTTGTCTTTAGATCTAGTGAGGAATGCTTTTGGAAGGTGCATGGTGCTCTGCATATGGGAGGCGTTGGATCTGATCAGGTGTACATCTAGTGGTCATGATTTGGGGCATATGATGAACCTGCATAGCCCATGCGCATTGGATCTGTATTGAACAATTGTTAGAAAACAAAATGTTGGACCTGGGATTCGAACCCAAGTCCCCTCCCTTCATACAAACACGCCTTTCCAGATGAGCTGTTATCACATTCGTTACATAAAATCAAACAATAATATAATATAAAAAACGTCAATGTCTAAAAATTAAAAAAAAACGCACGCGCTGTTTGAATGGTCCAATGGGAAGCTGCCACACCTTGTCTTCTTCCTTGCTCAGTCGTCTTAGATATTGAGACCTATAGTGACAATTTTTGTTTGTCACTATAGGACCTGCATTCTACAAAATCCACAATATGCAACATAAATTAAATGTAAGGCCATGGATCGGTTGGCCTTGACCTCCTAAACACGATGATATCCTTGATTTGTGCTAATTTTGGCTATTTCAAAAAGTCCAAATTCGGAGGTCCAAACCTTAACCATGGTAAAATGCGATTCAAGGTCCTAGCTGCTCATGTATACGTTAGAAGGCAAGCAAACATCATTAATAAGATAAACACATGCTTAGTATGGATTTAGACAACCTGTAATGAGAGTTTGAGATTCGAGAATTTTACCAAACAGTGAGATTCAATCTGCTTGACCTGGGATGCTGCAAGCTTGATCGAGGATTGGGTTGAATTCCCGGAAGCCTCAGGAAGATGTTTGAGTCCTTTGTTTGGACTTAGGGCGCCTACAAATAGTATTTCAGTTTTGACAACTTTGGTTCAAATTTTTGGAATTTTTATGAAGCTCTTTCAGGCTTTTTTTTAAGCTTACTAGTGTGTTTCTTAAATAGAGGAGGGGGGACAGGGTAGCAAGGTAGTAAACGACCATAAACATGTTCTTCAAGGCCATGAATGAGAATTTGAATTTTGGAAAAATACATGGAATTCTTGTCTCTTTTTGAATTTGGATGAATGTGGACACAAATGCACAAATTTATGGGCCTTATGGCTGTCCAAAATATCAACCCACATGCCAAGGCCTACTTCTAATTATTTTATACATTTTATTTTATATTTATTTGAAATAAATTAAAATAAATATGAATAAAATAGTTAGAAAATTCAAGGTATGGCAATAATAATTTTAGAGGTCCTCTATAAGCTTAGAAATATGCTTTAAGTCCAAGAAATTAAGCCATTGACCTAAAACTTCAAGTTTGCTTAATGCATAAATCTTGGAATTTCCCAAATTTTCCCAACTTGGGCAAGCCATAACTTGCTCAATGTTTAACTCATGATGATGATCTTGGACTTTTTGGAAAGCCCAATATGTCTACTTCAATACCTAATTTGATCAATTTTGCATTTGACGATTTTATCTTGAGGTAAAAGGTCTTGGCAAAAAGAGACTTTTGTTGACTTTCTGAAAATGACCTGTAATGTATGAGCTTGTATCTTTCAAATGGTGCATTTGTTGAACTTGTGGGATGAAGATAAGTTTTATGGAATTTGACCCTCTTCAAAATGAGCTTTGGTTGGAGAAAAATGGATGAAGTATGTGAAAGTTATGCCTGGTCAAAGTTCAATTGACTTTTCCTATAAAAACCCTAATTTAGCAATTCTTGACTTTTGATAGATTAGGAGCATTTCTTGAGGAATCATGATCAACCCTTGATCGAATGATGGATATTACTTCAAAATGTTGATGTTGACCAAATTTTTTGAAGTTTGACTGTACATGGGCCACAATTGACTTTTGACCTAGTACAGTTGATTTTCAAGCATTTGAGCAATTGACTGAGCAAATTTGTAGTGCAAGGCATGAAACTTGGCATGGACAATCTTGATGGAATATTAGGACCATGGAAAAAATTTCAGATCTTTGGAGCTCACACATCTTGATGAAAATTGAAACCCTAATTAGAGGTTCATTGCCTTTAGGAGGAGAATTTGCTTGGTCAATTCTTGGTCATCTTTGAGCAATCGGGAACCTCAATGAGCACGTCTTGAGTAAAATGGTAGGACAAATTTTAGGGTACAACAACTTCCCTGTTCAATCTTCTTAAACCTGAAGATTTAGATTGGCTTGTCTGCCTTTCGTGGTCTGAAGGTGGAAGAAGATTGAACACTACAGTGCCCAGAAATTTGCACTCACATAAAGTAACACTGATGGTTGATGATATAGGGAATGGGCTTACAGATGCCATTTGGAGAAGATGACAGAGAGTTGTCGAATATGGGCTTAAAGATGCCATCTAGATTAGACGTTGATTTCATTAGGGATTCCTTTGTGGGGATTCCTATTCCTGTTGTTTAGGGAGGACTCCGTTGGGGAATGTTGGCCTATGTTATGGGAAATAGAGCCTAGGAGCTTCAGTTGTCCGTTACTCTACTGAGGAATTGTCTCTTGACTGGAGAGATGAAAGTTAACTGTTATCTGGTCGGGTCCAGGTTTCACAGTGACTTACTGGGGAATATGAACTTGACCATTATTTGATCAGGTCCGGGTTTTACAGTGCTGTGAACTGCTATCTAGAGACATAAGGGAAGGAACCTGTGTAGGGCTACTTTGGCTGGTCACATAGATAGTCGCCCTGTCTTGTTTCAGGAATTTATCTATAATCGGCTCACGTAGATAGTTGTCCTGTCTTGTTTTAGGTATTAATCCATAATCAGTTGGCATGCAGATAGGTGCCCTGTCTTGTTTCAAGTATTAATCTGGAATCAGCTGCTCACAACTAGATGTCCTGTCTTGCTTTAGGTATTAAACTGGAATCAGTTGGTTTACAGATTGGTGTCCCGTCTTGTTTCAGGTATTAATCTGGAACCCACTTGTTTTTGGCCATGGAGATAATTACCCCGACTTGTTTCAGAAGTTAATCTCTGACTAATCAGAAAGAAAAATAGTTTCCCCGTCTTGTTTTGGGAGCTGTTCTTCAATATGCTCTTCTGCTAGTTATTGAGGTAGTTGCCCTGTCAAGTTTCAGGAGTTACTCTTTAACCCGATCTTATAGATTGGTCACCCCATCTAGTTTCGGGAGTTGATCTATGATCAATCATTCACAGATATTTCCCCGTCTGGTTTCGGGAGTTGATCCATGATCAGCCGTTCACAGATATTGCCCCGTCTAGTTTCAGGAATTTAATCTGGAACTATTGAAAATTGTTGATGATATTTGTCTGTGGATCTTACTTGAAAAGATAAAGGATTAGCTGTATGCAATGTCATGAAGTATGAAATGCATTGCGTAATGATGTTCTCAAAATAAATGAGATTGTGTTGTATTCTTTTTGTTGTACCCCAAAATTTGCCCTCTCATATTTCTCAAAATATTTCAAGAAAGATCCTCAAGTTGCTCAAGGTAGTCCAAGGGTTGGCTAGACAAGCTCTCTCCTAAGGCAGTCTACCCCAAATTAGGGTTTCATGTTGCATCAAGATACTTAAGTCCAAGTGATCCCAAATGCTCACCAATGTCCTAATATGTTCTTAAGATCATCCATGTCAAGTTTCAAGCCCTACAGAGGAATTTTGCTCAGTCAAATGCTCAAAGGCCTGAAAATCGACTGTGCTAGGGCAAAAGTCAACTGTGGCCCACATACAGTCAAACTTCAAGATTTTTGGTCAACATCCTAATTTTGAAGTGTATTTAATCATTTGATCAAGGTTTGATCATGATTCATCAAGGATTGCTCATAATTCATCAACACTCAAAAGTTGCTAAATTAGGGTTTTGCAAGAAAAGTCAACTCAACTTTGAAAAAGCATAACTTTCTCATACTTTATGATAAACGACCCATACAAAGCTAATTTTGAAGAGGATGCAATTACCTACAATCCATCTTCATATCCCAAGTTCAAAATATGCACTCACAAAAAGTTATGAATTTGGACATTATAGGTCATTTTGAAAAGTCAACAAAAACACCTTTTTTGTCAAAGCTTTATACACGAGAATTGAATATCAAATTGAGATGAGACCAACAGGGTTTCTTATAGGACATCTCAAGCTTTCTAAAAAGTCCAAGAACACCTCCAAAGAGTCAAAATTGAGGAAGTTATGCATTGTTGAAGTTGACCTTTTTTGCAAAATTGCCAAAAGTCAACTATCCCTAAAACTTCAAATTTTGCCAAATGGGCCCAATCTTTTTCACTTTTTTTGAGTTGGAAACATAGTCCACGAGCACTAGCCTTTGCCACTTGTCCATATCTTATTTTTATTATTTATTTTGATTTTTATTATTTATTTTGATTTTTATTTGAATTAATTCAATTTAAATCAAAACAAATCAAATAAAATCCAAAACATTGAAAGTAAGAGATTTTATGCTTGTTTCAGGTTCCAAATTACAGCTAGCAAGTCATTCAAAATCGTATCAAGGCAGGGTGTGAACAAAAGGATTGAAATTGGCCAATTTTGGAAAGTTTTCAAAGTGAATCAAATAAAAGATCTAAATCATTGATGGAGGAAGATTGAGAGCAGTTATCAACCCTAATCCCTTCACTAATACATATAGAATGAAGCCAGACCTAAAAGAGAGGTTAGAAACAGGCGCATGAGCGAGAATAAAAACTGAAAAAATCAAGAGAAAGTGGTGAATCGAAATCCAATTTAGAGGCAGTTTCAAGACTCTTTGCCTATCCCAATCGATTCCTGGGAGTCTCAGCAAGCCAAAGCAATCAAGAACCAAGCCATTCTAGCCCTGTATTGCACTGTAAGTCAGTCACGGTACCCCATATTTCTTGAATTCGTATAGCATGATATAGGCATTGTTAGGATGAATTAGTCACATATTCTTGATCTATGGAACATATGCAAGCTTTTTGCATCATTTAATTTCATTTATATAGCATGTAGCGAATTTCACCATGGCTAGGGTTTCTTGCTTCGATTTGGGAACTCTGTGTGCAGGAAAAATTAGGCCATGAAAAGGCCATCAATGTGTTCAACGAGACTAGACGAAGTTGTCTATGGCCTTCATTGTTATTTAACATGCTTGTGTCGAGTTTTGAGAACGTGCAGGTCTATAGCTACGGACATACGTCCGTAGGTAAAAGTGTTCCAACTTTTACCAACGGTGCAGGGAGAAAGACGAATATGTGGCCAACCATTATTCGCTCGTTTGAAAATTCGCGCCAGGATCTGTGTATTTCGCTTGTTTATTTTATAATATTTCTTGTTTATGTTACATACAACAAAAACAGATGGCCCAGTGGTAGCCAGGCAGGCGTTAAAGCATTGGAAGGCTTGAGGTCAGGGGTTCGACCCCTGCCTCCAGCATTTGTTATTTTCCTATTTTCTTTCAGGCAATTCAGTATGTGCATGAAGCAAATGACCACCATACTCCCTCATCATCAATCATGCCAAGTGTCCTGAGGCCAAATCTGATGGCCATCCAGGAGGGAACACCAAAAGCCAAGTCAAACGCGTACGCACTGGATCTAAAAGGTCAAACGGGTCTCACTCTTTTGGGCCCAGAATTTGGATATTTGCACCCCCCAAAAAATGCTTTTCAGGCCCAATTCTTCCTCTTTTTCTTTTTTATATTGCATTTAATTAATTAATTTATTTATTTTACTAATCATCAAATTATTTTCTTTTTATCAAAAAAATCACAAAAAATATTATTTTTCACAAATTAGGTCTAGGTTTTATTTTTTTAATAAAATTAATTAATTTAATTAGGTTTGATTAATTTAGAAAACTTTAATTATTTTGTATATAATTAAAAATAATTAGAATAAATAGGTTTTATTACTAACTTAATTATATTTTATTTTTTCCTAAAATAACCAAAAACCAAAAATAGGCCATGTAATTATTTTTTATTAATTTAATCACTAATTAATTTTCATATTTAATTTAGAAAAACTTAATCCTTTTCTTTAAAAATATTAAAAAACAACAAAAACATTTTTATTTTGATTAGGAGGGTCAAAACTCTAGTTTCTCGTCGATCTAATTTTCATCGCACACTTTATTATTCTTTACCCAATTATTGTATCTGCTCACAGTTTGTAATAGTTTAATTAGGACTTTATTTACATTTATCGCTTTAATTTCAAATGGTTTGTTTTTGGCTATGTAAATACCCGAAGCCTTGTAATAGCGTAGTTTAAATTCCGCATTTTAAATTCCGCAAACTATTAACTGTTAGATGTATGAATAATTAGGGTTCGCATGACAAGAATGTATGTTAAACTTAAAACAGTTAGATCACCCTAAATGTGCAAAGATAAATAAACTGAAATTGAATCATTCGCACATGCGCACTCCTAGGGTACACTTCCACTTGGTTGCCTTCGGTTAACGGTCATTGAGTATAGAATGCTTTAGTGGTCGTCCTTTTGTCCAAAGATCAAAGTTGCTTCGGAAAGGTTGCCTCGGATATTGTTGCCTCAGATAAATGATCTAAGACATTAGGGTTATTACTAAGACGTCCTAACATTGCTTTAGTGACCATACGTCCCTTTCGAATTGACCCTTCAAACTCCAACGACGGTGCTACCTATTCACTAATAGTGGGATAGCGCTGTCTAAAGGAAACAAGCATAGAACGATTCTTTTTTAGAGTAGGTAGATTAGTTCTTAAGTACTTGCTCATTCCAAACAAAATTTTCACACTTACACTCCTTTAAAAACAAAGTTTTCAAAAACACTTCATTACACTCTTGAAGATAGAAGCAAGAGTTAAATCGAAGTTAAAACAAACTTTTCAAAGCCCACAAACACAAAGAAAACAATTTTGGAAATGATGAGTAAGTACCTAAGAGCCCGTAGATAACTACGGATAGAAAGGATGCTAATACCTTCCCTTTCTATAATCTACCCCCCGTACTCAGAAATATCTCGAAAAAGGAATTTTTCTGTGTTTTTTTCCTTTCCTTGTTGGATAAAATAAAAGTCGGTGGCGACTCTTACTTATCACGACATTTTGCGAACACAAATGCAAAATGCAAACCAGCAAATTCCTTAACGAAATAGGGAAACCACGATCCTAGTTCTGGCCACCGTATCACACTTTTGTATGCGCCTGCCATGATGTATGAACATGTAATTATGTTGTGAAGTATCTTTGTCTGGGAAAAACATCCCTGACTGCTGCTGAAGAGTACCGAGAAGCTGAATCTCAGACTGCTGTCTTCAATTTCCGTTGGGGATGATGAATGGAGATAATTTTGCTGGGGATTCCCTTTCTCTGTCGGGGATCTTCGACTTCTGCTTGAGAATGATTTTGCTGGGGAGAAGAGTTATGTTGGAAGATTTCACCAATTTGGAGAAATAAACTCCGCCGGGGGAATGAACTTCCGTAGCTAGAGAAATAAACTCTAACTGGGGATAAGGTTTTATAAACTACTTGAGATTTATAAAACTCTGTTGCGAAATACTTTGATTTTAGCTCTCCGAGGGAACTTTGTTGGAGAGAGTAATTCCTGCTTGGGGAAGAAGAGGTCAAAACTTTGGTTGTTTTCGCTCTGTAGAGGATACTGACATCACTAGACTATATGCTAAGGATGTGGCGGTGACCTTGCAGTAGGACATCCCTGCCTTTGTATCTGCTGGAGAAAGTAGTTGCGGGAACCACAAATGGCCTTTAGACATTATCCCGTTTCTTAAAGTCGTTCGCAACTGTCTTTCTGTTTTTTATGCAAGTATTTGTAAACAATAATCATATTAAAATGCATATGTAAAAAATAATCACTGGACGTTTTTGAAAAACAAAACAGAAAAATGAAAACGAATAGTTTTTTAACTTCCAAAGAGATAATCTGTATTGATTTGAAGAAGTTTGCCTATAACAGGCATTTTTGTACAAAGAGACTGACATTCCAGTAAGAGAATGTCGTCGTGAAAACTATACAAAATAGTGTACAAAGAGAAACAGCTATGTGAAATGATCCCATTGGGTTCCCATTCTGCTATTGCCTTTATGTCCTTGAGCATCTTATCACTTTTCTATTTGTCCGAAGCTGACTGGATCGATTAGTACCACTTGAGCTTGATAGTTGCTACTAAAGATTGGTTGTAAGGTGGTCCAACGGGACATAGTTATACGCTTAAAAAATCCCTAACTTTTGTCTGGACCGCCCTTTTGGGTTTTTAGTCCACCGGGATACCCTTTTTTCCCCAGCCGCCGTTTCAGGTTTTCGACTTACCGGGTGTACATATTTTTTTTTGTATATCCCTAATTTTTTCCCGAACCCTTTTGGTTCGCTGGGATGCCCTTATTTTTGCCTAGGCCAGTCAACCTAGCGGGTCTTTATTCATGCGTAGTATCTTTTAACTATGTCCGCATTCACAGGGTGAGGAAGGTCGTCAACGTCCATCGTGGTTAAGATCATGGATCCACCAGAAAATATGTTCTTGATCACAAATGGCCCTTTGTACGTGGGAGTTCATTTTCCCCTGGGATCACCTTGTGGCAGTATAATGCGCTTGATTACCAGATCACCGGCCCGATATTCCTGACGTCTGACCTTCTTGTTAAAAGCTTTGATCATACGTTTTTGGTACATCTGACTGTGACAGACAACCGCGAGCCTCTTCTCGTCAATCAAGTTTAATTGGTCAAGTCGAGTCTGAACTCATTCGTCTTCGCTCAGCCCTACATCCTTTATAATTCTCAAGGAAGGGATCTGGACTTCTATAGGTAGGACAACTTCCACACCGTATACCAAAGAGAAAGGAGTTGCCCCTGTTGATGTGCGTATTATGGTGTGGTAACCATGAAGAGAAAATGGTAACATCTCATGCCAATCTTTATATGTCACCGTCATCTTCTGTATGATTCTCTTGATATTTTTGTTAGCAGCTTCAACAATGCCATTCATCTTCGATCGATAAGGAGAAGAGTTATGATGCTGAATCTTGATTTGCATATAGAGCTCGGTGATCATTGTATTATTGATATTGGTACCATTATCTGTAATGATTCTTTCTGGAATACCGTACCGACAAATAAGGTTATGTCTGATGAATCGGGCCACAATGTTCTTGGTAACAGAAGCAAATGAAGCCACTTCAACCCACTTTGTGAAGTAATCAATGGAAACCAGGATGAAGCGGTGCCCATTAGAAGCTGTAGGTCTAATTTCTCCAATGATATCGATGCCCCACATTGCAAATGGCCAGGGAGCGGTCAGGATGTTTAGAGGAACTGGAGGTACATGCACCTTATCAGCATAGATTTAGCATTTATGACAAGTCCGCGAATGCTGATAACAGTATGCTTCTATAGTGGACCAATAGTATCCTGCCCGTAGGATCTTTTTAGCCATCGTGTACCCACTAGAATGTGTGCCAAAGGTACCTTCGTGTCAGTCAGCCATAATCTTTTCTGCCTACTCTTGTCTACACACCGAAGCAAGGTAGAGTCGTGATTGCGCTTGTAGAGGGTCCCGTTACTGAGAAAGAACTTAGTAGAGAACCTTCTTAGGAACTTCTTATAGTTGACTGAAGCTCTCTCAGGATACTCTTGGACTTCGAGATATCTTTTGACTTCATGGAACTAAAGCTTGTCCATTACTTCTTCAGTGCCAACCTCATAACAGTAAGCTGGTTCATCCAATCTCTCAACGATGATCTGAGGAGCTTCATTGTCCCATATGACTTTGAACATGGATGACATAGTAGCTAATGCGTCTGCTAACTAATTCTCTTCTCGGGGAAAATGCTCAAAGGTAACCTCTTCAAAGTGTGGAATCAATGTCAGCACATGCTCTCGGTAAGGGATGAGATTAGGATGCTTCATGTCCCATTCTCTTTTGATCTGGCTGATTACCAAAGCCGAGTCTCCAAACACACTTAATAACTTGATCCTTAAATCAATTGCAGCTTTGAGACCCATGATGCATGCTTCATACTCAGCCATATTGTTGGTACAGTTGAAACATAGCCTGGCAGTGAAAGGAGTATGACAGTCCTCGGTAGATATGATCATGACACCGATGCCATTGCCAAGTGCATTGCAAGCTCTGTCAAAGACCATGGTCGATTGGGATCCTTTTTCAGGTCCTTCATCCGGTCCATGTTCTTCACAATCAGTCACTAACATGATATTCATGTCCGGGAATTCAAAGTTCATGGATTGGTAGTCGTCCACAACCTGATGAGCCAAATGATCAGCTAATACACTTCCCTTGATTGCTTTCTGGGTTGTGTATTGAATATCGTATTTGGTCAGGATCATTTTCCATCTTGCTATTCTTCCAGAGAGAGCGGGCTTCTCAAAGATGTATTTGATAGGGTCCATCTTAGATATCAACAAAGTAGTGTGGGTCAACATATACTGTCTCAGTCAGTGAGTAGCCCATGCCAAAGCGCATCAAGTTTTCTCGAGCAGTGAGTATCTTGTTTCACAGTCGGTAAAATTTTTGTTAAGGTAGTATATTGCATGCTCTTTTCGACCAGACTCGTCATGCTGCCCTATCACATACCCCATTGAATTATCTAATACTATTAAGTACATTATCAAAGTTCTTCCTTCAATCGAAGGCATCAGAATTGGAGGCTCTTGAAGTTATTCCTTGATTCTGTCAAAGTCATTCTGGAAATCGTCATTCCACTTCACTGCTTGATCTTTCTTCAATAATTTGAAGATTGGCTTACAAGTAGCGGTTAGATGGTAAATGAACCTGGTAATGTAGTTTAAACGTCCCAAGAAACCTCTGACTTCCTTCTCAGTGCGAGGAGCCGAAATATCTTGTATGGATTTAACCTTTGCAGGGTCTACTTGAATACCTTTGTCACTGACAATGAAACCCATAAGCTTACCATATCTTACCCCAAAGGTGCACTTGTTTGGATTCAGCCTTAATTTGTACATCTTCAGCCTATCAAATAGTTTTTGCAGATGATCCAGGTGTTCCTCTTCAGTTTGAGACCTGGCTATCATGTCGTCGACATAAACCTCTATCTCATGGTGAATCATATCATGGAACAAAGCTACCATAGCATGCTGATAGGTTGCCCCAACATTCTTCAACCCAAATGGCATCACTTTGTAATAGAAAGTGCCCCACTGTGTGACAAAGGTCATCTTATCCATGTCCTCAAGTGCCATTTTGATCTGATTGTATTCAGAGAAACCATACATGAAGGAGAATACCTTATGTTATGCAGTGTTGTCAACTAGAACATCAATATGGGGAAGCGGGAAGTCATCCTTGGGGCTTGCCCTGTTTAGGTCTCTGTAGTCCACACACATACATACCTTATTGTCCTTCTTAGGTACCGAAACAAGATTAGAAACCCATTATGGATAGGAGGTGACAGCCAAGAATCCGGTGTTGAACTGTTTCATAACTTCAGCCTTGATCCTTTCTGACATCTCAGGGCGCATCCGATAAACCTTCTGCTTTACCGGAGGCCAATCTTCTTTAGTTGGCAAACGATGAACCAAAATATCAGTGTCCAATCCTGGCATGTCTTTGTATGACCAGGCAAATATCTCAACATAATCATGAAACATCTGAACTAACCTTTATTTGACACCGGACTCCAAGTTAGCACCTACCTTGACCTCTTTTCTGTCCTCTTCAGTACCTAAGTTCACTGTTCAACTGGCTCTTCATGAGGCTGTATAGTCCTTTCTTCCTGTTGTAACAGTCTAGCAAGTTTTCCTGGTACCTCACAATCTTCCTCACCTTCTTCCTCGACTTGGTTGATCGGATTTTCAACTTCATAATTGGCAATAACAGAACCGTTATCAATGGGATCCAGGGTGGATATGGATCTGCAGTTTGATATGTGAGTGTGTGTAAGAGCATAACTGTTTTGATAAAGTAAAAAGCCGAAAAGAAACACAGAGAATGCAAAATTTGTATGCAAAATGTCCAATGCTTTATTTATGACATATGAAATTGAAAAATGATAACCCTTACAAATAAACCATTGTTCCTCGGGCCCAACACAAGACTATAGAGTTTATATTATTCATTTATTACATATCCAAAAACAAAAAAGACAATTACTCCTGAATAAAAGTAATCGACATGAAGTCTTTAGTCTTCCAGTTGGTGAGTCCGCCACTTACAGTTGGGAAGATCCACTAGTCCATGTCACAATCACTATCATTGTCCTCTAAAGAGTTGACCCCATGATTGCTGACGCGTAAGGGAGGTCCTCCAGCACGAGCATGACGTACAGCCTTTTGAGCTCCTGATGTAAAAACTAAACCAACCTTGTCAGATTTGTAGGGAATGTCGGGGAGTTGGCCCCAAATGGTACACCCACCTTCTTCAACTACTTATTTGGCATCCTTGAGAGAAGCCATTTTCAGCAGAGGCCTGGTAATCTTCGAAACAGTGGTAGCAGTCTTGGTTGCAGCAATGGTCTGAGGAACCTCTTCAAAATTCTGACAGGGGGTCTCGATGAACTCGCCGTCCATTTTAACATACTTGAAAGAGTTCAAGTGACTTACCATGTACTCCTCCTCCCCATGAACTGTGATAATCTTCCCATTGACTGGGTACTTCAGCATCTGATGTAGGGTGGAAGTCACAACACCAGCCCTATGGATCCAAGGTCGACCCAATAAATATGAGTAAGACGGGCGGATGTCCATCACATAGAAAGTGGAATTAAAAGTTTGAGTACCAACTTTGATAGGGATGTCCACTTCCCCATGAACCATTATTTTAGAACCTTCGAAGGCCCTCACCACAATGTTACTGGGCTTTAGTGTGAGTCCTTCACAATCTAACTGGTCAAGAGCATTCTTGGGTAAGACATTTAGTGTTGAACCTGTAACCACCAGAACACGGGTTAATGTAGTGCCCCTGCACTCAATGGAGACATGCAGGGCATCAGTGTGTTTCCTTCCCTTGGGAGTTAAATCTGCATTAGAGAATCCCAGGCCATTATCAGAAGTCAGGCTGGCCATACAATTCTCAAATTGATCAGCCGAGGTCTCCTGAGGCACGTGGGTAGACTTCAGGAATTTTACTAAAGCCTTGGCATGGGCTTCTGAGCACAGCAGTAGGGCCAACATTGATATTTTTGAAGGGGTCTGCCCCAATTTCTCTACGACATTATAATCACTTTTCTTGATTATTTTCAATATAACTTCCATCTCCTTTTTAGAAGCCTCAGGAATGGCTTCTGGATGTGCCTTCGTCCGGACAGGCTCAACCAATACCTCTTTTCTCCGAGTCTCGGCCGACCTGGTAGCATGGATAACAGTAGGACTAACAGTAGGAGTAGCCATGGGAATATTGACAGTAGTAGCAATAGGAATAATCATAGGAGTAGTAATGGGAGTATTAACAGGAGCAGCAACAAGGATGATCACAGGAGTAACAACCGTTTTTGGAGAGATCTCGAGAGAGAAAACTCTTTCGCTTCTTGTTATCTTACTGGTCCCGACGATATTGGCGAGGTCAGGATCATTACCTTCAGCAACTTTGTCTTTAATAGCCAATAGGTCTTGCTTGACGCCATGGTAATAGACGTTAGCCCCATAATTCCAGGGAATAGCTTTATCCGAGGAATATGGTATAGATCTAGGAAAAGTAATTATCAATGGAGCAACTTTTGGAACAGATGTAATCCTGACAGGTCTTTTGGAGGAGACCTTGGGAGGATTGGAAGAAATGGTAATGATAGAAACATATTCACACAAAGCACTTATAACTGGAGTCTTCTCAAACATAATTTCTTTATCATCCATCAGGAACTGAACACCTTCCTTCAATAAATGGCAACCATTAGGTAGAGACAAACATAAGTGGAAACCTTCACCATAACCCAGAAATAAACCATCTTGTAAGAGATTCTTTTTAACAGTCAGGAGTGGAGTAGCTAGTTCATCAACAAAAGCAACAAACATGTCATCATCAACAACATTAACACCAGGCCGTGCTTGGGCATAGGGGCAGTT
This sequence comes from Vicia faba, assembly GCA_948472305.1. Classification (NCBI taxonomy): domain Eukaryota; kingdom Viridiplantae; phylum Streptophyta; class Magnoliopsida; order Fabales; family Fabaceae; genus Vicia; species Vicia faba. The sequence goes on along the minus strand of OX451738.1, from coordinate 323,766,537 downwards.
ATAACATTAGGAGTCTCAGGAGCGTCAAATTCAATCTCCTTTGCCTCAATTAAATCCTACACCTTGTTCTTCAAAGCCCAACAGTCCTTTGTATCACAGCCTGTAATTTCAGAATGGTAGGCACACCGAGCATTTGAATTGTAGCGAGGAGATGCAGTGTTGGGATTTTTGGGAGCCTTTCTCAGGGTAACCAAATTGGATTTCAGCAAATATGGAAAAACTTAAGACAAGGTCATATTAATCCGGGTAAACTTTCTTCTGGGCTTATCTGTTCTGGACTGATTATTCTGTTGTTGAGTAGCTAAGGTTTAGATATCATTACAGCTCCCACCGTTGGACGACGTTCGGTTCTGCCCTAACTTCTATGGCTGTAAGCAGCAATAACATCTTTCTTTCCCATGAGATGCTTCTTTCCTGCACTTGAAGAGGCATCTCTTTGAATCTTACCACTTTTAATACCAGCTTCCACTCTTTCTCCTATCAAGATCAGCTCAGTAAACCCAACTTAAGAGTTTCCAATCAGATGGTTGAAAAATGGACCAGATAAAGTACCCAAGAACATGTCAACCAGCTCTCTATCAAACAGAGGAGGCTGGACTCTTCCTGCAAGGTCTCTCCATTTCTGGGCATAGTCTTTAAAGCCTTCACTAGAACCCATAGACATGCTCTGAAGTTGTGTACGGGTTGGAGCGAGGTCAACATTATATTAGTACTGCTTGTAGAAAGCAGTAACCAGATCTTCCTAGTTACGAATGTTGGTTCTCTCCAGCTGATAGAACTACTCTAATTGAGTCCCTGATAGACTGTCTCGAAAGAAATGCACCCACAAATTCCTGTCAGCAGTGTGAGGTTGGATCTTCTTGACATAAGATCTGAGATGCATCTTAGGACATGAGACCCTATCATATTTAGCAAATGCGGGCACTTTGAAACTCTGTGGGATAACCACTCCAGAAACCAACCCTAGCTCTTCGGAATCCAGGCCAGGTACCCTCTGAACTTTCATGGCGTTGAGACGATCCTCCAACTGTTTGTACTTATCAACAGCAGGAGGGTATTGTTCCTCGGTGTAATCAGCTTCATCTTCTTCAGAATCCCTTGTGCTGTGGGGAAAATGAGCTTTAAAATGATGAATGTGACTTCAAAATGTTGATTTTGACCAAAAATCTTGGGGTTTGACTGTATGTTGACCATGGTTGACTTTTTACCCAATACAGTTAAGTTTCAGTCATCTGAGTAATTGACTGAGCAAACTTGTGATGCAAGGCTTGAAACTTGGTATGGGAATCCTTGAATACATATGAGGACCCATGAAAACTACTTGAGACCTTGGAAACCCAATCTTTCTTGTGAGACACAACACCCTAGTTGTGGACCCATTGCTCAGGAGGAGAATTTGTCAGATCAATTCTTGAGCCACCTTGAGCATTTGAGGACCTCTTGAGAATGTTATGAAGAAAAATGGGAGGGAAAATTTTAGGATACAACAATATCCATCATTAGACACATAATTGGGTCTTTTCTCTTTGATTACTTTGAGAATATTTTCATCTCCTTGAAAAGTTCTAATATCCATGATATGTAGACAAGTTTTAAGAGAAGAGACGATTGAAGATGATACAAGGATAATGACTTGATGAATGACTATAGATGAAAAGAGATATAAATAGTCAATAAAGCAGTTCTTAAATTAAGACAATTGAGACACTTAAGTGAAGTCTCAGACTACTAAAAGAAGGAAATGAAAAGAGAAGTTGATCAAATGTTAAGATGAGAGAGAACGAAAGCATTTAATCATGACATGGAATGTCAGGCATAGGCCTAGAGATATGACATGAAACGACTGTTCCTAAGGAGTAGTTAAATAAATGTAATCATGATTAATCAATTTTAAGAAAAAATAACTGCTCGTGCATGACCTAGGTAGAATGTGATAAACACTAAGTCTATTTAGGTAATGCATTTGATATTCTCAAAGTCTGGAGAACCAAAAGGTTTCCAACAAATCAGGGACATTTCTGACTGAAACATCTTCTGGTAATTTGAGATAAACAGATTAGAAGTCTTTTGATTTAGTCAAAATCATATTCCTTCAGACTACGACTAGAACATAATTGATTCAAATGACATCTTACCCTGGACAGAGATCCATTTTCAGATTCTTTAGAATAAACATAAATCTATCTTCAACCAAGGGTTTTGTAAAAGTATCAGCCCGTTGATGGTCTGTATCTATTAATTTCAAAGAAAGAATCCCTTTCTAAACATAATCTCCAATAAAATGATGTTTGATTTCTAAGTGTTTATCCCTAGAGTGTAGAATAGGATTTTTACTTAAGAAAATAGCGGCAATGTTATCACAGAAGACAGGGATGTTACTCTCAAGTATATGGTAATCTTCCAACTGATTTTTCATTTATAGCATCTGAGTGCTGCATAGTGTTGCTGATATGTACTATGCTTCTACTGTTGAAAGAGAAATTGTTGATTGCCTCTTGCTTGACCATGAGATTATATTCTTTCCTAGAAACTGAAAATTTCCAGAAGTTCTTTTTCTCTCTAGTCGATCTCCAGCGTAGTCTGCATCACAAAATCTAGAAAGAGAATACTCTGATGTTTTCTCATACATCAAGCCAAGGTCAGGGGTTCCTTTTAGATACCTTAGAATCCTTTTAACAACAGTTAAGTGGGATTCCCTAAGATCAAATTGAAATATACGCAAAGATGTACACTGAATAAAATATCAAGTCTAGATGCATTTAGATACAAAAGAGAGCCTATCATACCACCATAGAGCTTCTGACAAACCTTTACGCTTATCTATTCTTTTTCCAAGATACATGTAGGATGTATTGGATTCTTTGCTACAATGTAGTCTGTCATGTTGAATTTCTTCAGAAGTTATTTGATGTACTTACTTTGGTGTATGTAACTAGCCTTTGGTTTTTGATCAATCTAGATTCCCAGAAAGAACTCCAGTTCCCCCATCATGCTCATTTCAAACTTAGCCTACATTAACTTAGAGAATTCCTCGCAGAGAGATGGATTAGCAGAACCAAAAATAATATCATCGACATAAATTTGAAAAATTAGAATATAATTTTTGAATGTTTTCCAGAAGAGTGTAGTGTCAACCTTTCCTCTGGTAAACTTATATTCTAGCAAAAAATTGCTCAATCTGTCATTCCATGCTCTGGGAGCTTGTTTCAAGCCATAAAGATATTTCTTTAATTTAAAATCACAATCTAATTTCTCAGTTTTTTCAAACCCAAGAGGTTTTTTAACATACACTTCTTCTGAAATGTAACCATTCAGAAATGCACTCTTAACATCCATCTGATAAAGAATGATGTTATGATTTACAAAAAAGGAAACTAATAACCGAATAGCTTCTAACCTGGAGACTGGTGAAAAGGTTTATGTATAGTCTATACCTTCTTGTTGACTATAACCCTATGTAACCAATCGAGCTTTGTTTCTGATCACTTCTCCCTTCTCACTGAGCTTGTTTCTGAACACCCATCTAGTTCCAATGGCGTGGGCACCTTTAGTTTTCTGAACAAGATCTCATACGTTATTCTTTGAGAATTGGTCCAGTTCTTCTTCCATATCTAGAATCCAATCCTTATCCATAAGGGATTCCTCAATTGATGTAGGTTCTATTAAGGAGACTAAACCCAGAAGCACTTCATCAGAAGGTTTGAGAGCCGATCTTGTTATGACTGGAGCATCTTTACTTCCAAGAATAAAATCTTCAGGATGAGAGGATGTGATTTTGTTCTTCTTTGGTTGAGTTTGATTATAAAGACTATCAACATCATCAGAAAGAGGAGCTTCTGATTCTTTATCTTCTTGAATCTCCTCCTTTGGTTTAGTGAATGTGATTGTCACATCTGCAAGCTTTTCACACAGCTTTAACTTTTCATGGTCAAGCTTATAATCAAATATGATATGAATTGATTCCTCAACAATTTGTGGTTCTGTGTTATAGATTTTGAAGCCTTTAGAGCGTTCAGAGTATTCTAATAGCAGACACTTATGTGCTTTAGAATAAAACTTACCCAGATTCTCTTTAGTGTTTAACATATAACAAATACACCCGAATGGATGGAAGTAGGAAATGTTGGGCTTGCTATTCTTCCATAATTCATAAGGAGTCTTACACAAAATAGGTCTTATGGAGATTCTATTTTTAATATAGCATGTTGTATTTACTGCTTTTTCCCAGCAATGCTTAGCCATTTGAGTTTCTCGGATCATGGTGCGAGCCATTTCTTGCAAATTTCTATTTTTCCTTTCTAAAACCCCATTCTGTTGTGGAGTTCTAGGGTAAGAAAAATCATCCATTTGAATCATTTTTTTTTCAAAATCTTTATTTTCAAATTCTCCAGCATGACCACTTCGAACTCTAACCATTCTGCAGCCTTTTCATTTTGCACTTGGAAACAGAAGGAAGCAAATGAAGAGTATGACTTATCCTCGTGTTTAAAGAATTTTACCCATGTCCATCTGCTTTAATCATTAATGATTACAAGTCCATATTTCTTACCATTGACAGAATCAGTTTTCACTGGTCCAAATAAGTCAATATAAAGAAGTTCTAATGACCTAGAAGTAGAAACAATCTTTTTAGCTTTGAAAGAAGTTTTTGAAAATTTGCATTTATGACAAGCTTCATAAAGAGCATCTGAAGTATACTTCAGATTGGGCAAGCCTCTGACTAATCCAAGTTTATTTAGTTGAGAAAATTTTCTCAAGCTAACATGACCCATACATCGATGCCAGCCTCACTGCTCTTCTTGAACAGTCAGAAGACATTTTACATTTTGGTTTTTTAAATTTGATAATCTTATTTTATAAATATTGTTCTTCCTCTTGCCATTAAACAGAACTGAGCCATCCTCATGACAAATAGCTTTACAAGATGTTTGATTAAAGATGACATCATAACCATTGTTACTAAGTTGACTGATTGACAATAAGTTATGCATTTGACCCTCAACTAAAATAATATTATTAATATAAGGAAATTTACCATTATAAATCATTCCAGAGCCGATTATCTTTCCCTTCTGATTTCCTCTGAAACCAACAATTCCTCAAGACTTAAGTTCCAAATCTTGGAACATATGCCTTTCGCCCTTCACGTGTCAGGAGCATCCACTGTCCAGGTACCATGACTAGTGTTTTAATGGCGCCATTAAGGAGATCTGAAATGTAGATTATCTTATCCTTAGGTAACCACTTTATAGGTCCTTTTTTGTTAGAAGTTCTAGAGGTTCTGACCCCTTTGGATTTTCGTGCAACAAAATAATCATGTGAAATTTGTGCATGATACTTTGGTTTAAAAATTTTCTTCTGTGTCTGTGTTCGTGCTACAGAAGTATCAAAACCTTCTTGTTATGGACATTTCAAATCTGTGCCAGCAGGCACGAAATGTTCAGAGAGAGGTTTTGCTTTCAAATTAAGAGTCTCATCAAAATTCTTTGATGGTCCTGAATACCCCAAGCCTCTAATTCCATTTCTGCTAACACCATAGATCATTGAAGCCATTTTTCTTCTATCTATACTTTTAGCAAGGAAGTGTTGAAAAGATCTATCATATCTGATTACTTCGTCAGTAACAGATGTGTTAAAGATAATCTCTTTTTCTAATCTAGATACTTTACTTTTCAGAGCAATGTTTGATTTTGGTAAAACAAATAGTTTTTCATTTAAAACAGAAATACTTTGCTCATTTATAGTCGTGTCCTCTGAAGTAGCCACAACACTCTTTTTCAAGATTTTGTGTTTACTTAGAAGAGATTGATACCTTTCATTAATTCAGTTAAACCAATTTCAAGTTCAGAACGAGATAAAGAAGAAAGTACCTCTTTTGTCGTCATCAAAGTATGACTCATAATTAATTATTAGTTCGTCTTTTGATTTTGTTTCTCCCCTGTTCGTCCTGGCCATGAATGCCATGTTTGCCTGTTCTTCATCAGAATCTCCATCTTCTGATTTTGAATCATCCCATGTTTCCATAAGGCCCTTCTTAGCTTTGTAAGCCTTTTTAGGCTTTTTGTCTTTCTTAAGATTTGGACAATCATTTTTGTAATATCCAGGATCGTTGCATTCAAAACAAGTGACTTTTTTCCAGAAGCATTTCTCTCACCGGAAGTGGATTCACGTCTTCCATATGTCCTTCTTTGACCTCTGAACTTTCTTTGTATGTGCTTCCAGATTTAAATTATTCTTTTGGATATTAAGGAGAGTTCATCATCATCTGAATCTTCTTCATATTCTTATGATTCATCCTTAGCTTGGTAAGCCTTGGTTTTCCCAGAAGTAGACTTTAGAGCAACTGATTTTACCCTCTTCTGAGGTTCATCTCGTTCCATCTCTATTTCATGGCTTCTTAAAGAGCTAATCAGCTCCTCAAGAGAGGTGTTGTTCAGATCCTTTGCCAATTTTAAGGAAGTTACCATTGGTCTCCATTTAACAGGAAGACTTTTGATAATCTTTTTAACATGATATGCGGTTGAGTAAACTTTGTTCAAAACCTTAAGTCCTGCCACAAGAGTCTAAAATCTTGAAAACATTGTTTCCACAGATTCGTCGTCTTCCATCTTGAAGGCTTTATACTTTGAATTAAGGACATATCCTTTGTTTCTTTAACCTACGCGTTGCCTTCATGTGTCATCTGAAGAGAATAAAAAATAGACTTTGCAGTCTCTTTGTTGTACCCCAAAATTTGCCCTCCCATATTTCTCAAAACATTTCAAGAAAGATCCTAAAGTTGTTCAAGGAAGTCCAAGGGTTGACCAGACAAGCTCTCTCCTAAGACAGTCTACCTCAAATTAGGGTTTCATGTTGCATCAAGATACTTGAGTCCACAGGACCCCAAAAGCTCAACATTGTCCTAATATGTTCTCAAGATCATCCATGTCAAGTTTCCAGCCTTGCAGAGGAAATTTGCTCAGTCAATTGCTCAAAGGCCTGAAAATCGACTGTGTTAGGGCAAAAGTCAACTGTGACCCCCATACAGTCAAACTTCAAGATTTTTGGTCAACATCATCATTTTGAAGTATATTTCATCATTTAATCAAGGGTTGATCATGATTCATCAAGACTCAAAAGTTGCTAAATTAGGGTTTTGCAGGAAAAGTCAACTCAACTTTGACCAAGCATAACTTACTCATAATTTATGATAAATGAACCATCCAAAGCTCATTTTGAATAGGATGCCATTCTATACAATCCATATTCAGCTCCCAAGTTCAAAATATGCACTCACAAGAAGTTATGAATTTGGACATTATAGGTCATTTTGAAAAGTCAACAATAACACCTTTTTTGTCAAAGCTTCATAATTGAGAATAGAATATTAAATTGAGATGAGACCAAAAAGGTTGCTTAGAGGACATCTCAAGCTTTCTAAAAAGTCCAAGAAAACCTTCAAAGAGTCAAAATTGAGGAAGTTATGCATTGGTGAAGTTGACCTTTTTTGTAAAATTGCCAAAAGTCAACTATGCCTAAAACTTCAATTTTTCCCAAATGGGCCGTCTTTTTCACTTGTTTTGAGTTGGCAACATAGTCCACGAGCTCTAGCCCTTTCCACTTGTCATTATCTTATTTATATTATTTATTTTGATTTTGATTTGAATTAAATCGTTTTTAAATCAAAACAAATCATATAAAATCCAAAACATTGAAAACTCAAGATTTTTTACATGATTCAGGTCTTAAATTCTAGCTAGCATCAAATCAAATTCATGTAAAGGCATGGTGTGGACAAAAAGATTGAATTAGGCCATTTTTGGAAAGATATTCAAGGTGTATCAAATCAAAATCAAACTCATTGATGGAGGAAGATTGAGCACATTCTTTTAACCCTAATTCACTCCTCAATACATATAGAAGAATTGCAGACCAAAAACTAGTGGAGAAAGAGGCGCAGCATCAAGAATCAAACTTGGAAAAATCAAGAAAAAGTGGTGAATCAAATTTGTACTTAGAGGCCAATTCAAGACCCTTGGACTATCCAATCGATTCCTGGGAGTGTAGGCAAGCAAAAGAAACCCAGAACAAGCATTTCCAGGCACTATATCGCGCTGTAAGTCACCCACGGAATAGCTTCTTGTTTGAAATCGAATAGCATCATTCTTGTACTAGTAGCATAAAATAATTGCATATCATTGTTCACCATCCTATTTGCAAGCTTTATGTAATTGTTAATTGCATTTTCATGGCCTATATTGGATTTCACCATTATTAGAGTTCCTTGCTTCGATTTGGGATTTTCTTTTACAAGCAAAATTAGGCCATGAAAGGGCCACCATTATACTCAGGAGGTCCAGACGAATTGATTGGTGGCCATAGTTTTCATTTATCTTGCTCATGGTTAATTTTGAAGAATGACAGGGATATAGCGACGGACAAACGTCCGTAGGTAAAAGTTTCCAACTTTTACCAACGGAACAAGGTCAGGGATGACCTGCGTGTCACCTTTCCATTGGCATATTTGAATTCTGGCGCGCGTTTTCTTTGTTCTCCACTAACTTCTTTTTTTTTGCATATTATTTATTATTAATATTTGATATACAAAAAGAACAACTAGCTCAGCTGGTAGCCAGTCACTGGAACGTGCCTCAGGACCTGGGTTCGAATCCCAGGTCCCCCACTTTCTTCATGTATTTTTCTTTCAGATAATCCAGCGCATACCCAAGTCCAAGGCCTATCATACGCCCTCATAATCCAGCTTGTCAAGTGTCTTGAGATCAAGATCTGATGGCCAGCGATAAAGGCGCACCAAAGGCATGGTCAAACACGTGGCATGAGATTGCAAAGAGTCAAACGTGGATCTCTTTGTCTTGGGCCCAGATTGTTATTCACACCCCCAAATCTCCATTGCAGGCCCAAGTTTCTTTTCTTCTTCATTTTTATATTTTTGTTTAATTCAATTTATTTATTTATTTTATTAACCAATTAACTATTTTCTTTTATTAAAAAAATCACAAAAATATTTTTCTATCCAATTAAATTTAAGATATTTATTTTTTATACAAAAAATTAAATTAATTTAATTAGGTTATTAATTTAGATAACTTTAATTATTTTTTGTAAATAATTAAAAAACAATTAGAACAATTAGGTTTTTCTTCTAACTTAATTATATTTTCTTTTTTCTTAAAAATAATCAAAAACCAAAAAATAGGCCATGTAAGTATTTTCATTAATTAATTTAATTAACTAATTATTGTGTATTTAATTTTAAACATAAATTCTTTTCTTTAAAAAAATATTAAAAACAACAAAAACATTTTCTCTTTTAATTAGGATAGAAGGGTCAAAACCATAGTTCGCCCTCGTTCTAATTTTCATCGCGCGCTTTATTTTTATTTTTGCCCGATTATTGTATCTGTTCATAAGTTGTAATAGTTAATTAGGACTTTTATTTTATTTATCGCTTTATTTTCAAAGGGTTTGTTTTTGGCTATGTAAATACCCGAAGCCTTGTAATAGCGTAGTTTAATTTCCGTATTTTAAATTCCGTAAATTATTAGCTGTTAGATGTATGATATTAGGATGCATGACAAGAATGTATGATTAATTTTAAAACAGTTAGATAACCCTAAAATGTGCAAAGATAATAATCTGAAATTGAATCACTCGCACATGCGCACTCCTAGGGTACACTCCCATTTGGTTGCCTTCGGTAAATGGTCATTGAGTATAGGATGCTTTAGTGGTCGTCCTTTTGTCTATACAAAGATCAAATTCCCGATTCGAAAAAGTTGCCTCGAAATGGTTGCCTCAAAATTGTTGCCTCGAATAATTGATCTAAGACATTAGGGTTATTACTAAGACGTCTTAACATTGCTTTAGTGACCGTACGTCCCTTTCGAATTGACCCTCAAAACTCCAACGACGGTACTACCTAATCACTAATAGTGGGATAGCAATGTCTAAAGGAAACAAACATAGAACAATTCTTTTTTCGAGTAGGTAGATTAGTTCTTAAGTACTTGCTCAATCCAAACAAAATTTTTCACACTTACACTCCTTTACAAACAAAGTTTTCAAAAACACTTCATTACACTCTTGAAGACAGAAGCAAGAGTTAAATCAAAGTCAAAACAAAAGCTTTTCCTATCACACAAACACAAAGAAAACAATTTTGAGAATGATGAGCAAGTACCTAAGAGCCCGTAGATAACTACGGATAGAAAGGGTGCTAATACCTTCCCGTTCTATAATCTACCCCCTTACTCAGAAATATCTCGAAAAAGGAATTTTTCTGTGCTTTTTTCCTTTCCTTGTTGGATAAAATAAAAGACGGTGGTGACTCTTGCTTACCGCGACATTTTGCAAACACAAACGCAAAACGCAAACCAGCAAATTTCCTAAAAAGAGGGAAACACGTCCCGGTTCTGGCCACCGTATCACAGAATTGGTGACTCTTCTAGGGATCTATAAGTGGGGTGTACCTTAGGATTAGTTCACCATATTGTTTTCAATTGTTTGATTTGATTGCTTTATCTTTGTGGGCTTTATATCGGAGTTACTATAGATCCTAACCCGGATCTGGGGGACACCTTTTAGGTAAGTAGCAATAGACTGTAAGGTAACTGTATGGCGTAGACCGATACGGTTGAAGCAGTAGCTACGTTGGTGTGACACATTAGTTGGTACCTATATCCCTTGTGGAGCAACAAGGAGAGTATGGGGCTGCTAATGGGTCATTAAGCATCAACTGAGCTTAGAACCTATAATTGACCAACTTGGCCATAGAAAGTAGCAGTATGCTACACTCATTGAGACCATACTCTCGAGATGGTTCCGGCTGCAAGAAAAGATTGCGTGAATGGAGTTATGACCGATGTAGGATGGTCAGTGATATTGAGAACCTCTAGAACCCGGTTACTATTATTAGGACAGGTTGAACCAACTAAACTACAAGAGGGTAATACCTAAACTCCATGCCAGCCTGAAATTTAAGGGCTCTTGTGTGACTTATTTGCCTTTACCATGTTTGCTATCTGTGATACCTGTTGTGTGTTTTATCATGACATCATACATCATGACATCGCATGCATATTTCATTAGACTAACCATTTCAAAGACCGAGGGGATTCATCTTTGTTCTGTTTTGCAGATCATGGGTTATATGCGCAGAAATACCATTCGAATTAGCTTCGTGCAAATCCCTGCTCAGCTCAGAGAATTAGCCTCAAAGGTTCTTGATACTTCTTCCTTTGTTAGAAGACATGGTCATCTCCTTGGCCTGGTCACTTCAAAGTTGGATGAGCAAATAATGAGCGTGTTATTCCAGTTCTTTGACCCATTGCATCACTGTTTCACCTTCCTGGACTATCAATTAGTCCCTACTCTGGAGGAGTTTTCTGATTTACTGGGTGTATCTATCCTTGAGCAGACACCCTTTACAGGTTTGGAGATAGCTCCTAGGCCAGAGGATATTGCTTCAGCCCTACATCTAAAAATGGCTGATGTAGTATCTAACTGGGAGACTCGGAGCGGGGTTAAAGGTTTCTTGGCTAAGTTTTTGATCGATCAAGCTCAACAGTTCTGGGATAGTTTGGACTTTCAAGCATTTGAAGACATATTGGCTCTCCTGATATACGGCTTGGTTCTTTTCCCAAATCCGGATGCCTTCATAGATGTGAATGCGGTCAAGATTTTCATGTCTCGTAACCCAGTGCCTACTCTTCTAGGTGATATTCTACATGCTCTCTATACTCGTACCGTGCGAAGAAGGGGAACTCTCTTGTGTTGTACACCGCTGCTGGCGAGGTGGTTTATTTCACACCTCCCCAAGTCTGTATTGAAGAATGAGGAAGGTGTAGGTTGGGCTTACAGAATCATGTCCCTTGCTCATACGGACATCCTTTGGAGTATTAAAGATATGGAAAAAGTAGCTGTCATTGATCACCGTGGGGAATACCCTAATGTTCCGTTGCTTGGAATTCGAGGGGAAATAACCTACAATCCTTATTTGGCTTTACGACAGTTCGGACGCGCTCGGAGGGAGTCCTCATGAGCTGTTGCTCAGAGGCATTGTCTTTGACTTCAAGGGGTGTGATACGGTGGGAGAACTGACTTGAGTTTTTGCGTTTGTATTCGCACTTGTTCGGTTTAGCAAGAGTCGCCACCGACTTTTTATTTTATCCTAAAGGAAAGGTTAAAAAGCACAGGAAAAACCTTTGAGATGTTTTTGTGGGTTCGGGGGGTAGATTATGAAAAGGGAAGGTGCTAGCACCCTTTTCATCCATGGTTATCCATGGGCTCTTAGTTACTCGTTTTAGATCACTTGCCTTTGATTTTAAATTGCTTGAAATGGTGGTGTGTGTGTGTTTTTGAAAATGTTTTGAAAAAGATGCCTTGTCTAGGCAACCATTGAAATGACTCTTGTTTGAGTATATGCAAAGGTGTTTGTCTTTTTGAAAAGATATTTCAATGTTTTTGAAAGTTGTTTTGAAAGTTGTGTTTGTGGAGTGTGTTTTGAAAAGTAGGCAAGCGTGTTTTGCAAGTTTGATCAGGTAACTAAGAGTTGTCTACCCTATTGTACTCAAAGGTCATTCTCATGTTTTAACCCTTTTAACAGTATTGTTCCACCATTGTATTTGGTGGGCACTCTTGTGTTAGGATGTTAACGGGACGGGCGCGGGTCATCGTTTAGACCATGAATGCAATAGTGCCAAGTGTCTTTGGCAATTTTCCTTTAAGGGACTATGATCATTTTGTTTAGGAAACTTCGAAAGCGTCATCGAGGGACTATGATCATTTGATTTGTTTTGTTTTGCCAAAGATACTCAACATGCAACATGGCCCATTTTGGAAGGCAACAGGCGAGATTACCCTAGGGGTGCAAGTGTGATTGGTGTATTGATTATCATGCATTTGTCTTTGTATTAGGTTATCTAGCAGTTGATTTTGAATCTTCGCATACAAACCCTAATTACTATACAGTATATAGAAAGTGATAAATTGCGGGAATTTAAAGTCTAAGCTATTACAAATAAGTATCCGGGAATGAGGGTACAAATATTTACAAATGGGGATGGGTCTTATCAGGATACACTACAAGAAAATTGGCAGATTGCGACAGGTATTTTTGTAGATTACGACGGTTAAAACCGTCGCAATTTGCTTTCCACGACGGTTGCTTTACCGTCGCAGAAGTGTGTGTCCCCAACCTATTTCGCGACGGTTACAAAAACTGTCGTTCAAGTTTACGACGGGTTTGGAGCTGACATAATCAAGTATTGGTGACTGTTTGATACCGTCGTGACTATCTTTTGAGTTTCTTTTAATTATTGATGGCGACGGTTCGATACTGTCGTGAATATCTTTTGAAATTGATTAAATTGTTTATGGCGACGGTTCGATACCGTCATGACTTTTGTTGATTATTTTTAATTGTTGATTACGACGGTTCGGTACTGTCGCCATGACTTTTGTTTATGTCTTGATTTTTTTTTTATTTTTCTATTATATATATTTTTTATTTAAATTATTATCTATGTAAAAAATTTTAAATATAGTTTTTTTTTGTGTTATTTTTTTCTTTAATATATTTATTTATAGTATTATTTTTTGTTTTATTTTCTATCACTTTGTAATATAGTAAAAATAATTTCAATAAAAAATATTTAACATCAAATAAGCATTATAATATCCAAAAAAATATGTGTTCCATAATCATGTAAAATGCGAGTTCCATAATCATGTCAAGTAGTACAAAAAACCCAAAATATATCAATTCCTAATCTTATAATAATAAGTATCATTATGCCAAAAATACATGAGAAAGTTCACAATCTAATTATCTCGATCATAGCAAAGTCTAATTTGTCCCCCCTGAAGTTCCATTATCTCCAATACGGTAGCTAGACTCAGATGAACGTCTACCATCAGCGGGTGATTCCAATCCCTAAAAAAAGGTATTAAAATAATAATCTTTAAAATAATACTCATAAAATTTAACTTTAAATGCGTCAAAATAATATACCTGTCTTCCACTAAAATTCTGCATTTGCATTAAGAGTTCAATTTCCTTTGTCCTCGCCTTGTCCCTTTGCGTTAAGAATATGATTGCCTGTGTTAATTCATCAATTTTTGAATTCTTTTCTTTAAGTGCATTAATTTCTTCTTGCATTTCCTTTATTTGTTCACTTTCTGCAGAAGAAGATGTCGATCTGGAAACGATCGACATAGATGTTGTTTGACAACTTCCGCTAAAACAAACAATATACCTTATGAATAAAACAAAAATATTTTAGGATACAAGACATGAATGACTTCGAACATAGAAAAGTTTACTTTTTTGCAAACAAAATTACTTCAAACAACATCTACAAACAAAATGACTTCAAACATAGAGCAAACCAGTTATAGATCTACGTATTATGTGTAAAAGTAAATACAAAGGAATTGGTTTGTAACATAACATGTTTGTAACAGGTTTGTAACATCGAAAACATGTTGATGAAGCTCAGAACAAATGTATACGATGACTGATGAACTGGCAGTACCTGTGAATGTAACCAAATATAATGGTAGAACTCCGACGGTGAACTGAAAGTATAGGGCTTTCATCATGTTCTTAACAACTGATTATTTGATTGTCGCCTATTATTAAAAATTGGAAGTGTAATGAGTTCACATATGACATTGGATTTATTGGTACTCAGAAATGGCATAGAAATTACTATGTTGATAGTAAAATAAAAAAATCAAGCAAATATACAACTCTTATCTATAGCAAGGAACTAAAGTAGGGTAAGCTGTTGAAATACATAATTAGAAAATGATTGCAAAAACCTTCATGAACAGATGATATATGAATTGGGCTTGAGGAATATAGATATTTATTGGCAACACAAACATATACAGTCAAGTTTATCACTATCATCATATATAGAATCAAAATCATGGCTTCCTCAATTCACATAACCAGATTTTAACAACTTTACCTTTACCAACAAAGCATCCATCTTCCTTTTATCAATCCTAAGTGGACTTTTCATCTCCATCAACATCTTCTGACCCAATGCTTTAATTGATGATTCCCCTTTTTCACTTCTATGCTTTCCAACCCCACAAACCACAATAATTTCAGCAATAATCTCAAAGTTGGAAGCATTCAACAGTAATCTTCACAAACACTCCACGATTGAATGAAACCGCATGGGTAAATGCAATAATTATAAGAGGAAGTTTTTACTATTAGCCTGTTAAATGAATATAATACATGGTATATCTTGTGTATACCATAGGAGTACTCAAAGTATATTGGTCTTGATGAACTTACTTGGCACAGATCGACTAAGATGATTAAAATTACCAGTCTCTAAATTTTGAGATAAATGCAGCCTGGCCCGCATAACATATCACAAGAAGCGGATATATCAAGCAAATAAATGTAATCTACAAACAACAGACCCAAGCATGATGCACAAGTTGTTTGTTACTAATAATTTTCAATTACAATCAAATATACAAGAATTGCATATCAAGTTATATGCATTACAATACCTTGATTAATTTCTTAGAAAAATGGCCTAACCCTGCAAACATTGCCTCTGATCCTGCAACATAGCAGAAAAAGTAAACAAATTAATTTCATAACTCAACTATGTAAAAAATTTAAATTATTTATAGATACTTTAACCTTAAATTACTTACTAATGACATTTACATCCCCAAAATAAATTTTACTTTAAGAAACTTTTAGAGATGCTAATCTTCATGTCCGTAGAAATTGAGAAGTCTCTAATTTTGTTCATGATCAACTTTACAGATATTTTGAAAATTAAAATATAATAATAATAAACACATTTAAATTAAAAACACTAAAAAATATATGAAAACAAATTATCACCACATAACATTGTTAAATCAAATGACAAAATATCAACATAATTTGCAAACATGAATAAAGAAATACAAAACATAATCACTACATTTACAACTTGCAGTCCAACTTGTAACTGAAATCTTTGTTTAAAATAGTGTTTATAAAAACAGATTATATCTTGTATTAAAACACTTATAACTTGTATACATTGAATAGAAAAAACCTTAGAAAACATATTATAATGATTTACATAACTACTTATCTCACAAAATATATATAGGGTAGTTATCCATAAGACTTTGATCCACTATTCTGCAAAGATCTTCTGTAGGACTAAACTGACTAAGAATCCTGTAAAGCTGCATTGCATGATAAAAATGAAAAAAAAAATTAATATCACTATTTATTTTGATGCGGAAAAATTTTTAGCTGTGAAGTCAAGACCAACCAAAGCTACAAGTCCCTTTGAGTCTGCAGCAACATGTTTGCTGGTCTTGCCGATTGCTTCCTCTACCAAAACAATTTCATATGGAACAACCAAATATGCAAAGTAAACAAATTAAATTTTATCTATGATTCTAAAGGAGATTGACATCATTGTAAATAGAGGAAAGAATAACAAAAGTGTAGAAAGATTATACAATTTAAACTTACCAGGTAACCGCAAAAATTTCTCACACAGAAATCCTAAAATCAGAATAAGAAGATAACAAACCCTTAAATCTCTAGCCATCGTCACATATCTTAGCAGAGTTTCGTAGGTCTAAACATAGAAGGATAAAGAGAACAAACCCTGAAATTTGTGTTTAATATCATTTCAAATTTTTTTCATAACCCAACATCTACCTTGAAAATCTCCAATTCGTAGATCTCTGTAAATCCTCACACAATTTTGTAGTCTTTATTGAAGAAAATGAAGTGAGAAGAAAGAAGAAGTAGAAGAGGGAGATGATGGTGGTACAGGTGGTGGAAGAGAGAAGAAAGAAGAATATGAAGAGAAAGATGATATTGGTACAGGCACGCAATAAAATTGTTGGATCATGGCTATCTTCTAATATATGTCTCTTTCATAAATGATCAAATTTCTCATTACTCTTTCATTCCATAAGTGAACACTAACTTCATAATATAAAATTATCCACGAAGAATACGTTAAAAACGGAACATACGTGCCACATCAAATCTTTAAGAGACATATATTGTGGTTAAAAGGCTAACGATGTGCACATAAGACTGATTTGTTACCAAAACAAACTTAGAAATTAACTTATAACAAGCATCTAAGTTAAAGGACAGCAAAATGTATTTAGCCAAACATGAAAAGCATCTAAGTTAAAGGACAGCAAAATGCGTTTAGCCAAACATGTATATGATCATAAATTACCTTAACAGTTCCAAACACATTCCATTCAAAATTACTGCCATCTTATTTAATTGTTTTTGGCAAAAGCTGGCTACTTTAACCAGAATTGATTCATGTTCCCCAACAAAAGTGATACATAGCCCAAAAACAAACTACCTACACAGTTTTAAACCCATTCCATCCAAAATTACTTTCATATACTAAAGCGTTGTTTTGGCAACAGGCAAGAAGACCATAATGCTTAATCTTCCCGAACAAAAATCCATACAAAATTAAAAAGCATCAACAAAATTTTATAACAATATTACCCGAGCAACATCCAAAGTGTCAAAACAACCAAAATCTTCATTGTAACAACATTTTGCCCATTCATGGATCAACCATCACAACTCACAACCGGAAGTTTGTAATCTTCGACAGCACCACACTTGTTCATATGCAAAGTACTTCATCTTCCAACAATAAGAGGATTCTTGTTCTTGTAAATGTAATAGCTCATACACAATTTCTCTAAAGTTGCAACAAAATGCTGCATAGGATTTAGCTTTATATCCATCATCATTCTCTGCCATAATAACAACAAAACATTAAACAACCTCCTAACAACAACATTTTCACTTTACAATGTTAATATATCTTCAATTGAAATTAACATGACAACAGATCAAACCAGTGGCATATAGTAACATATAGAAAGCTTTTTTCCTTAATTTTATTCACAATCCGATCCACCAGTGGCATATAGTAACATATAGAAAGCTTTTTTCCTGTCACAAGTACACCAAAATGTTTAAAAGGTAGCTGCCCCTCTTGAAATTTTTTGATGCAAACAATTTCCTGCTTAGTCTCTGGTGTAATTCCTGCAGAATATAACTTACATTTCTATGGATTTACAACCATTCCAATCAATTTAGAAAACTGGCCGAAAGTGTTCATCATCATTTTCACAGAAACTTCGTCTCCTCTTGAAAACAATAAAAGATCATCGACGAAGCATAAATTAGTAATCTGCAAATTTGCACACTTGGGTGATAGTTGAAGTTGCTATCTTTCTGCATTTTGTAGAGGTATCGATTTAAACACTCCATAACAATTAAGAAGAGTAAATGTGATAAGGGGTCACACTCTCTCAGTCCCCTCCTAGCTTCCATAATATCAATATATTGTCCATTGACATTGAATCTGTATGACACGATTGTCACAGCAGTCATGATCCATTTTGTGAATTGTCTTGGTCATTCTACCTCATTCAGTATACATTCCAGTGCATTCTAGTCTACCTTATCATACGCTTTTTGAATGTCCATCTACATCAAACATCTTAGAGTATTATTCCTCCTATCATACCTGTTGTACCCCAAAATTTGCCCTCGCATTTTTCCACAAGAAATCTCAGCTTCAGGCATTTCCTGACTTTTCAAACTGGCTCAAGAATCGGACAAACGGACTTTTCTCGTCAGTCAGACAAAATTAGGGTTTTATTGATTTCTAGGACTCTGGGTTGCTTCAAATAACTGGCTTAGGGTTTTGGTTGATTTTGGCTCGATTTTTGACCAGGCAAATGTTCTTTGGCATTTAATCAGGAATTAAGGATTTTGTGGGCATATTCTCAGAAGGATTTAAATTCCACAGCACTTTGCAGTTTATTCCGAGATTCAGGTTAAATTCGCATTGTTTTGATTTAATCAGTAAAAGAGACAGTGGTTTGAATTCACGTTGTTTTGTTTGAGCCAGTCAAAAGAAATATGCAGTTTGGATTTACAGTGCTTGGTAAGAAATCAGCAAGAAAGGATTGCGTCTGACCGGTTATTGCGTTCGATTGTGCGTTGCTTTGGATGATGGAGACGTAAAGTTCATTTATTTTTGATCGACGAAGAATCAATGTTTAGTTAATTATTTATGGTTCTAAGAATTAAATATTTGAAATTTAATTTTCATTTTATTTAATTTAAGGAACTATAAATAACAAGTAAATAATTGAAAAGGAATTGAAAAGAATTAAATGAACCAATAGAATTTTTATTTCACATTTAATATTTGTTACAATTATTATTTGGATACAAGTATTTATTTACGAAGTATTTAAAATAATAATGGTTTACAATAATTAAATTGAAAATAAAAACTATCCTATTTTTTCTAAATATTTTCTAAGTCCCTAATTCTTCATTCTTCACTTCGCTCCGGTGCTCCATTTTTCATCTGCAAAAGAAAAGAGAAAAGAAGCAGTTAAATTGAAAAGACAGATAAAATTTGCAATCATCATTAAGGGCCACTGACTGGGATCAGTTAACCCTCTTTGCAAATCACGGGATTTCTCCCGGTTCACAAAGAGGGAAGAATTTTATTCATTTAATCATGAATGCAAAATGTCAAAATGCATAAATTCAAAATGTCAAACTGCATAGTTCAAGTTCAACCAAACTGAAAATCCAAAAGTATCAAACTTGCTGTAAAAAAAAAAGGTACAAAGTCTACTCAAGGCTGTCATGAAAAGATTTGGCAAAGATATGGAAAGTTCACAAAGTACCAAAGCTGTCAAAGAAAGATAAAGATGCAGAAGAAATCTTTTATGCAAGCCAACTACACTTTCATCATTTCCCAGTGGCCACTTTCAGAATTAAGTACAGAAAAGCATAGTTTAATATTTAAAAACTGTACTGAGAGAGAGAAAAAGAAGAGATAAGATGCAGGTTTTCAGGCTTAGGCAGGTATAGATAGGAAGAAAAAATATACAAAAGAACAACACAGTTCAGCAGAAGAAGATACAAAAAATATACAAAAAAAATGCTAAGCAAGCATAAACCTGCTAAGCAAGCATACCCTGCCTCAACATACAAACTGCTAAGCTTGAAGCCTAACCACAACCTGCTGAACCTAAACCAACAAGACCAATCTGTCACAACCACATACTGAAGCAAATTCAAACCAGTCTAAACCCATAACCTGCATCAGTCAAAAACCGGTCTAAACCCATAACCTGCATCAGTCAAAACCTGTCAAAACCCTCACCATACTGCATAAACCATAAAACATATACAAACACCACAACCCTGCCAATAACTCAAACACAAAGAGAACCAAGTCAAAGCCTAAACTAAAGCATCATACCTGCTAAGCATTTTGAAACCTGCCTCAGTCTCATCCGGCCAAACACCTCAAAACCATTGCCATTTGCAAAACCAAAACATACAAACCTGTCACCATACCAGTATTAACCTGCTGAACCTAAACCAACATACAAACCTGTCACCATACCAGTATTAACCTGCTGAACCTAAACCAACATACAAACCTGTCACCATGCCAGTATTAACCTGCTGAAACACTAAGTGAACTTGCCTAAGCCATCAACCAAAAGCCTTAATCGACTCAAGCCAAGAGCAAGCCCAAACGAAAAAAGCAGGTCCAAGACCAAGACTTGCAGAAGCCTAACCAAATATATCATGCGTCAAGGCCTCAGAGGGGTTCATCATTGGCCTTTAGGAAGCAATAAGAAAAGAAGAGAGAAAGTATTCAGGGGGCAACATAAACCCAAAATTCGTTCAGAAGCAACAAACATCAAAGCATACTAATTTCCAAACCCACGAGTCCTTCAGAATCCTAGATTCATCATTAGGCAACAAAGAAGATACAGAAGCAAGCATATTCAAACATATTCAAAAGCAAGCGTTCAAGGCAGCATACAGTAGGAGAGAAGAAGAAAGAAGTGAAGCAAATTCAAAAAGGGATTTTCAGTCAAAACATCATCAAACCCTAAAAATGGTGACAAGATAAAAGATACCAGGTTCACCAAAAGGCCAATCAGCATCACGCGCTTTTCCCCTTCGCCAGCAAGCCTCCATAACACCCTTCATTCCTCCTTCACAAAAGGTAGTTTTCGTTGCTTCTCATTCTTTTTCTCTCAGCAATAATCACACATAAAACGAAGTCAGAATCACACCCAAATCATAACGTGCAACGAAAATCGTAAAAAACTAATATACCATAAGAACAGACCTGAACCTCTACGCCATTTCCTTGAACTCAGCGAAGGAGAAGAGGGATGTTGATGGCTGGGCAAAGGGGAGAATAGATATCCACGGCCAAAGACGAACGGAGAAGACAACGAAACCCCAAGACGCGCCGCTGTACAAACCCTAACATTCCCAACTGAACAAACAAAACCTTAAACCCTAAAACGTTTGCTCCAAACAATGTGCCTAACCCGTTTTTAACCTCTCTAAAGCCCATTAAAAGCTCTAACCCTCTTATGCAAAACAAACCCTTTTTTCATACCACGTTGTCTTCTTTTTTTATTAATTAGCTTAACCACTTTTTATAATTAACTAACATAACCCTTTTTTCTACTAACAATATTTTTACATATTTTGATCCATAAATAATTTATATTTTCTCTTTTTTTATATATGCATAGAATATAAAATTCTCCTTAAAGATAATACCTTTCTTTTATTTAATTTGTATATAACCAATAAAAATACCCCTTTTTTCTAGTATACATAATTTAATCCTTGATTTTTATTTAAAAATACTTTTGTACATAAATAATAAAATACATTTTTTATCATATAATTAAAATTGAAAATACTTTTCTATTCTTTTAATTAAAATACATTTTTATACATAATATGATTAAATTAAAAACATTTTCTTTTCACTTACTTTTGTACATAACAATATAAAATTACACTTCTTCTTTTTAATATACATAATTCAATTCTTGACATTTAATACTTTTTGTATATAATAATAAAGATACATTTTTATACGCAATATAATTAAATTGAAAACATTTTCTTTCATTAAAACACTCTTTTCATACATATCAAAATACAAAATTACAAGACCAATTAATTAAATGAACATTTAATTTTTCTTTAGGTTAAAACAATACCTTAATACACATTAATTTCACATTGTCGCACCTGTAAATAATCACATACTCATATACTTGTACACTTACACAATACATTCACATTGCCCTATACACATTTGTTTATCTTATATATTGATATTCGTTATTTACATTTGATCGCAAATTCGATTTGGTTGTAACTTATTGGATACTATAAGTCTCATCCCCATTTGTACATTTATACCCCCACTCCCAGATACTATTTTGTAATAGCGTAGATTTTACATTTTCGCAATTTACCGCTTTCAATTATACCATGGTTAGACCTAGGGTTTGCATGTACATAAAATCAAACGCTAGATAACCTAATACAAGACAAATACATGAAATCAATACACAATCACACTTGCACCCCTAGGGTAATCCCACATGTTGCCTTCCAAAATGGGCCATGCTTGCACGTCGAGTATCTTTGGCAAAACAAAATCAAAATGATCATAAGTCCCTCAAAATGTTGCCTAAACGGAATGATCATAGTCCCTTCAAAGCAAATTGCCAAAGACACTTGGCATCATTGCATTCATGGTCCATACGACGACCCGCGCCCGTCCCAAATAAACTTCCTAAACGCAAGATTGTCCACCAATTTCAATGGTGGAACAAAATTGTTAAAAGGGGTTAAAACATAACAAAAACCTTTGAGTATAATAGGGTAGACAAAACTCTTAGATACTTGAGATCGACTTGCAAAAACACTTGCCTTCTTTTAAAAATCACAATCAACAATACTTTCAAACAAACTCTCAAAAACATTTGAAACATCTTTTCAAAAAGATCCACACTTTTGTAAAACACTCAAACACGAGTCAAATACATTGGTCGCCTAAGACAAGGCATCTCTTCAAAAACATTTTCAAAAGCACTCACACACACACACACCATTTTCAAGCAATCGAAAATCAAGGCAAGTGATCTAAAAAAACAAGTAACTAAGAGCCCATGGATAACCATGGATGAAAAGGGTGCTAATACCTTCCCTTTTCATAATCTACCCCCCGAACCCACGAAATATCTCAAAAGGTTTTTGCTGTGCTTTTTTTAACCTTTCCTTTAGGATAAAATAAAAAGTCGGTGGCGACTCTTGCTCAACCGCACAAGTGCGAATACGAACGCAAAACACTAGTCAGTTCTCCCACCGTATCACAGAACTGGCGACTCTGCTGGGGAAAATTTTAAAAGTGGGGTTACCTTAGGGTTTAGATCACCTTTAATTTCAATTGGTTGCTTTGTTTGCTTTTACATTTGCGGGCTTTGTATCGGAGTTTCATAGATCCTAACCCGGATCTGGGGGAAACCTTTTTAGGTAGCGTAACCTACGAGGGACCTGTCCGGGGTATACCGACATGGGTGAAGCAGTGGCTACGTTGGTGTGGCGTCTTGGTCTGTACCGATATCCCTCGTGTTGAAACGGGGAGAATATGGGTCTTCCAAGGAGCCATTAAGCACCAACCGACCTTAGAACCTTAATTGACCATCTTAGCCTTTTAGGAGTAGTGAGATGACCGACTTTGGTGCAGTCCGAAGTTGGTAGATACTCGATACTACACTCTTTTGAGGATTGTTTTCTTGAAATATTTTGGTCGCCAGTAAGTGGCTAAACCGAAACAATGAACACAGAAAACAATCCAATGATATTGAGTTCCTTAGAACCCGGTTACTTTTGATAGGACAGGTTTTAACCAACGAACTGAAAGAGGGTAGTACCTGAACCCCATGCAAGCCTAAGCCTAAGGACTTGTTTGCTTTGTGTGAATATGTTTGCCTGTATATACACTCACTTGCTTGTGCATACATGTACATAACATCATGGCATCATACCATAGCATTTTCAATAACCATTTCAAGGATATCGAGGTTTTTTTTTGATGCAGGGTTACGTTGAACCAGACGTCTACCAAGGGGCAAGAGGTTTCTCCTCTAACCAATATCAATCAAAGTTCAAGAACAACAACTTGAATCAGTGGCTATGACCCACTCGACATGGTGAGCTTGATTCTCGTGGAAGGACATCCACCGATACAAAGCTCTCCAATCAAAGATCAAGTGCAACAACTTGAATCAGTGGCTATGACCCACTTGACATGGTGAGCTTGATTCTCGTGGAAGGACGTCCACCGGTGCAGAGATCTCCAATCCAAGAGCAGAGTTCAACCTCTAACATTTTCTTGTGTTTACCCCAAGAGATCCTTGAAAGCATGCATCCATATCTCATGCATTGCATTTTGACAATCTTTCCCTTTTCAGGTTTCCTTACTCTCCTGCTGTTTATTTCAGCAAGAGATGGCTTTAGAAAGGTCTGTCAAAGACATCCAAGACCAGACTGCTCAGCTGCAGGAGATGTTCCTGAACTTGTCTCTGGGGCAAGATGAGATGAAAGCTCTCCTCACCAAGGGCTTGGAGAATTCCAACAATGCCAGGAGTGACCAGCTCGTGGAGCTGCAGTTTGATCTGACCACCTTGAGGACCCAAGTGATGGGACAGTTGGTGGGCCATATGGCTCTCATCCAAGACCTATCCCAAAGACAAGAGGAACTCGGAGTTCTTGTCCGCCAACTGCTTCCAAACAACCAACTGGGGCTAGCATCTGAGGTCGAAGAGCAAGTCACCGCTCAACCTCCATCCATTCAAGAAGACAAAGGGAAGGCTCCTTTACTTGCTTCAGGGTCACAAACCCATCAACAACCTCGCCAGCGTCAACGGGGTAATCAGCGTAAGCAAGAAAAGTCGGGAAGACAGTTTACGGAGACTGAAATACCATCATTCTTCATACTGAAGCGCCTGTTGGAGGTCAATTTGATTACCGTAAAGGATCCTCCTCAGAAGCTCAATACCTCCTCTCCTAACTATCATCCCGACGCATTCTGTGTTTACCACTCCTACAGCCCGGGACACGACACCAACGACTGTTGGGCCTTGAAGAACAAGATTCAAGATCTCATCGACATTGGGGTGCTGGAATTCATGCCAGACGGCGAGATGAAAATCTTCCGTTAAAGGGTTCTCCACTTGAAGTGACGAAGCCCGAGCTGAAAGACTTTTGTTTCTTTTTGAGTTTTCAAAGTTATAATTTCTTTTGCTATCAAACAATTATCTGTTGATGTTAAACTCTGTTTTCATTAATGCATTGCATATGTTTGTCTTGAATTCATCCATTCGTTTCACTACTCTTATGCTTTTCTTTATGATATTTAACTCTTGATAAAAAGCTGTGAGCCTTTAGAGGGAGGATGACGAAACAATACCATGATCTTATACAGTATGCTTTTGAACAGACCTTGCTGATGATGTACAGGCATTTCTTTCAATCCCCAAACACTGGAGTTATAAGGAAGTTAATCCCTAGTCAACCCCTTCAAGCCAAAGAAGTAGGAGTTGTCCGTTCTAAACAATCAAAACCTTTGATATAAACCTGGGGCAGGGTAGTATCTCAGTTAATTCAAAAGAAAATGCGCATTGAAGTTGCAAACTCTCAGTTCGTAACACAACGAACGACGTCAAAAAAGAAAAGCGTTCCGTTGGAATCAAAAGACAAGGGTGGTTCCCTATCACATAGACAGTCAATCTCTCAAAAGAGAAAAGCCCGCCGAGCCAAAACCTATAAAGGAGGCTTAAGAAAGCTGGGGCATCCCGCTGACGGTAATCCCGGAAAACGCTAACAGTCAGGCAAAAGTTAGGGATAACAAATCAAAATCAAAATAGTGAGGTCATTACAAAATCCTCAACAACATGAAAAGATGTTGCAAAAGAAAAAAAGGAGATGATGACTGTCTCCCCAAAATTCAAACTGGCGAACCATCGCCCAAAAGTCGTTCCAAACTCAAAACAGAGTATGATGCAATTAACTGAGCTTAGGTTGAAGGACATCACGAAGAGCGGGTGGGTACAAATATACTTTGAGCCTATATCCTTTGTTTCTTAAACCGTGAACCAAGCCACATTACAACCCTTTAAAAGTCCTAATTGAAGCATGGGTTAGTTCGAAAGCATACTGTTACAAAAGGTATCCTGACTCCTGTAGGGTTCTGCTCTAAATCTTGTGTTAACTTCTCTTATGAAAAGGTTTTCTGCTAAAAACGAATTTTTCAAAATTTTGAGACAAACATAAACTTTGCATTATTCAAATATCACTGTCTGCATTTGACCTTTTTGTTTGACAGCGAATAAATTCATACAGCGAATGTTCGGAGGAACGAAAACTCTCTCAGTAAGCAAAAATCACTTCAAGAGGATAACACTTCCATCAAATCCCCTATCAACAAGGGGCATGGCATGTCACAATTCAATTAACCTGGGGCAGTCCAGTCAAGGTCCAACAGATCTTTCAAAGTTCAGTTAACCTGGGGCAGTCCAGTCAAGATTTCAAGAAATCTCTCAATATGCAGAGTAATCTGATTCAAGATTCCTTCATCACCACTTGGGGCATTCGAATGTCAAAAGTGTTCAACAAATCAATCATTACATTTCCAGACTCGATTCCTGTATCTAGCCAGGGCACGTCTGAAGAGTTTGAAGATTCGATTCCTGTATCCAGCCAGGGCATATCTATCAACTATCACGATTCCAGATTCGACTCCTGTATCCAGCCAGGGCATATCTGTTGACCACATTTCCAGACTCGATTCCTGTATCTAGCCAGGGCACGTCTGAAGAGTTTCCAGATTCGATTCCTGTATCCAGCCAGGGCATATCTGTTGACAACCATTTCCAGACTCGATTCCTGTATCTAGCCAGGGCACGTCTGAAGAGTTTGAAGATTCGATTCATGTATCCAGCCAGGGCATATCTGTTAACTATTACATTTCCAGATTCGACTCCTGTATCCAGCCAGGGCATATCTGTTAACTATCACGATTCAAGATTCGACTCCTGTATCCAGCCAGGGCATATCTGTTGACCACATTTCCAGACTCGACTCCTGTATCCAGCCAGGGCACGTTTGAAGAATTCCAGATCAACACCTGTAACAAGTCAGGAAAACATCTGTGAACGACCGATTGTAGACCAACACCTGTAACAAGCCAGGACCTTATCTACATCACCACTTGGGGCATTCGAATGTCAAAAGTGTTCAAAAACCCGATGCAGTTTTACACGAATGCATCGTCAGGAAATCCTACACAGATCTCCTCAAAATAGGAAGACCCCAGTAGTTTGGCATACAACCCAAACTTCTGATTCTCCCAACGGTGGTCCCAAGACTTCTCATTTTCAACAACTGAAGACTCTTGCCCTCCACAGCAACAACCAGAGAGTTATTCTCCCAGGCAGCAGTCAAGATGCTTTTGTCTTCAGCCATCTCAGATTCATTTATCCTCAGCAAAATAGCTCATCGGCTTACATGCACATTCATCACATTCATGTCATAAACATTGATGTCACATACATTGCATCATGCATCATAACATTGCATACAACTAACTCTCTGCCTTTTCAGGTAAGATCAGTCGACAGACACAGATCATCTCCCAAGATTCATCCAGAAATAGTTCAGATGTGACCCGGACACAGCGACATTCTGATACTTATTCCGGATCCATTCAGACGCATCAATCAGGAAACCCTACACCGGTTCCTCTTCAACTTCAAGACTTCTGAAAACAGTTTACAGATTCTTCCCTACAACGGATGTCAATCTACCAACTTGTTCAGACTCTCCTCAACTTTTGAAAACAGTTTACAGATTCTTCCCTACAACGGATGTCAATCTACCAACTTGTTCAGACTCTTCTCAACTTTTGAAAACAGTTTACGGATTCTTCCCAACAACAGATGTCAATCTACCAACTTGTTCAGACTCTTCTCAACTTTTGAAAAAAAACAGTTTACGGACGCTTCCCAATAACGGACGTTGCTCTATTGCTTATTCAATCTCAACTCCTGAAAATAGTTTACGGATTCTCCGAAACGCGGATGTCAATCTATTGCTCGCTCAGACCCCTGATTCAGAGATGTTCCAAAACATGGGTGGCCTTCGGATACTTGCCCACTCACTTTTGACATACAGTTCAACATTTCCAGATGGCATCTATAAGCCCATCCTCCTACCAGCAGTCACCAGATGGCATCTCTAAGCCCATCCCCCGACAAAATTCTATCGCACCAGATGGAATCTTTAAGCCCATCACCAAATGGCATCTTTAAGCCCATTCACCTCTACCATCACATCGCCGAGTGCAAATTTTTCTGGGTACTTTAGTGTCCAATCTTCTTTTACCTTCAAGTCGCGAAAGGCAAACTTGCCAATCTAACTCTTCAGGTCCAAGAAGATTGAACAGGGGCAACTGTTGTACCCCAAAATTTGCCCTCGCATTTTTCCACAAGAAATCTCAGCTTCAGGCATTTCCTGACTTTTCAAACTGGCTCAAGAATCGGACAAACGGACTTTTCTCGTCAGTCAGACAAAATTAGGGTTTTATTGATTTCTAGGACTCTGGGTTGCTTCAAATAACTGGCTTAGGGTTTTGGTTGATTTTGGCTCGATTTTTGATCAGGCAAATGTTCTTTGGCATTTAATCAGGAATTAAGGGTTTTGTGGGCATATTCTCAGAAGGATTTAAATTCCACAACACTTTGCAGTTTATTCCGAGATTCAGGTTAAATTCACATTGTTTTGATTTAATCAGTAAAAGAGACAGTGGTTTGAATTCACGTTGTTTTGTTTGAGCCAGTCAAAAGAAATATGCAGTTTGGATTTACAGTGCTTGGTAAGAAATCAGCAAGAAAGGATTGCGTCTGACCAGTTATTGCGTTCGACTGTGCGTTGCTTTGGATGATGGAGACGTCAAGTTCATTTATTTTTGATCGACGAAGAATCAATGTTTAGTTAATTATTTATGGTTCTAAGAATTAAATATTTGAAATTTAATTTTCATTTTATTTAATTTAAGGAACTATAAATAACAAGTAAATAATTGAAAAGGAATTGAAAAGAATTAAATGAACCAATAGAATTTTTATTTCACATTTAATATTTGTTACAATTATTATTTGGATACAAGTATTTATTTACGAAGTATTTAAAATAATAATGGTTTACAATAATTAAATTGAAAATAAAAACTATCCTATTTTTTCTAAATATTTTCTAAGTCCCTAATTCTTCATTCTTCACTTCGCTCCGGTGCTCCATTTTTCATCTGCAAAAGAAAAGAGAAAAGAAGCAGTTAAATTGAAAAGACAGATAAAATTTGCAATCATCATTAAGGGCCACTGACTGGGATCAGTTAACCCTCTTTGCAAATCACGGGATTTCTCCCGGTTCACAAAGAGGGAAGAATTTTATTCATTTAATCATGAATGCAAAATGTCAAAATGCATAAATTCAAAATGTCAAACTGCATAGTTCAAGTTCAACCAAACTGAAAATCCAAAAGTATCAAACTTGCTGTAAAAAAAAAAGGTACAAAGTCTACTCAAGGCTGTCATGAAAAGATTTGGCAAAGATATGGAAAGTTCACAAAGTACCAAAGCTGTCAAAGAAAGATAAAGATGCAGAAGAAATCTTTTATGCAAGCCAACTACACTTTCATCATTTCCCAGTGGCCACTTTCAGAATTAAGTACAGAAAAGCATAGTTTAATATTTAAAAACTGTACTGAGAGAGAGAAAAAGAAGAGATAAGATGCAGGTTTTCAGGCTTAGGCAGGTATAGATAGGAAGAAAAAATATACAAAAGAACAACACAGTTCAGCAGAAGAAGATACAAAAAATATACAAAAAAAATGCTAAGCAAGCATAAACCTGCTAAGCAAGCATACCCTGCCTCAACATACAAACTGCTAAGCTTGAAGCCTAACCACAACCTGCTGAACCTAAACCAACAAGACCAATCTGTCACAACCACATACTGAAGCAAATTCAAACCAGTCTAAACCCATAACCTGCATCAGTCAAAAACCGGTCTAAACCCATAACCTGCATCAGTCAAAACCTGTCAAAACCCTCACCATACTGCATAAACCATAAAACATATACAAACACCACAACCCTGCCAATAACTCAAACACAAAGAGAACCAAGTCAAAGCCTAAACCAAAGCATCATACCTGCTAAGCATTTTGAAACCTGCCTCAGCCTCATCCGGCCAAACACCTCAAAACCATTGCCATTTGCAAAACCAAAACATACAAACCTGTCACCATACCAGTATTAACCTGCTGAACCTAAACCAACATACAAACCTGTCACCATACCAGTATTAACCTGCTGAACCTAAACCAACATACAAACCTGTCACCATGCCAGTATTAACCTGCTGAAACACTAAGTGAACTTGCCTAAGCCATCAACCAAAAGCCTTAATCGACTCAAGCCAAGAGCAAGCCCAAACGAAAAAAGCAGGTCCAAGACCAAGACTTGCAGAAGCCTAACCAAATATATCAGGCGTCAAGGCCTCAGAGGGGTTTATCATTGGCCTTTAGGAAGCAATAAGAAAAGAAGAGAGAAAGTATTCAGGGGGCAACATAAACCCAAAATTCGTTCAGAAGCAACAAACATCAAAGCATACTAATTTCCAAACCCACGAGTCCTTCCGAATCCTAGATTCATCATTAGGAAACAAAGAAGATACATAAGCAAGCATATTCAAACATATTCAAAAGCAAGCGTTCAAGGCAGCATACAGTAGGAGAGAAGAAGAAAGAAGTGAAGCGAATTCAAAAAGGGATTTTCAGTCAAAACATCATCAAACCCTAAAAATGGTGACAAGATAAAAGATACCAGGTTCACCAAAAGGCCAATCAGCATCACGCGCTTTTCCCCTTCGCCAGCAAGCCTCCATAACACCCTTCATTCCTCCTTCACAAAAGGTAGTTTTCGTTGCTTCTCATTCTTTTTCTCTCAGCAATAATCACACATAAAACGAAGTCAGAATCACACCCAAATCATAACGTGCAACGAAAATCGTAAAAAACTAATATACCATAAGAACAGACCTGAACCTCTACGCTGTTTCCTTGAACTCAGCGAAGGAGAAGAGGGATGCTGATGGCTGGGCAAAGGGGAGAATAGATATCCACGGCCAAAGACGAACGGAGAAGACAACGAAACCCCAAGACGCGCCGCTGTACAAACCCTAACATTCCCAACTGAACAAACAAAACCTCAAACCCTAAAGCGTTTGCTCCAAACAATGGGCCTAACCCGTTTTTAACCTCTCTAAAGCCCATTAAAAGCTCTAACCCTCTTATGCAAAACAAACCCTTTTTTCATACCACGTTGTCTTCTTTTTTTATTAATTAGCTTAACCACTTTTTATAATTAACTAACATAACCCTTTTTTCTACTAACAATATTTTTACATATTTTGATCCATAAATAATTTATATTTTCTCTTTTTTTATATATGCATAGAATATAAAATTCTCCTTAAAGATAATACCTTTCTTTTATTTAATTTGTATATAACCAATAAAAATACCCCTTTTTCTAGTATACATAATTTAATCCTTGATTTTTATTTAAAAATACTTTTGTACATAAATAATAAAATACATTTTTTTATCATATAATTAAAATTGAAAATACTTTTCTATTCTTTTAATTAAAATACATTTTTATACATAATATGATTAAATTAAAAACATTTTCTTTTCACTTACTTTTGTACATAACAATATAAAATTACACTTCTTCTTTTTAATATACATAATTCAATTCTTGACATTTAATACTTTTTGTATATAATAATAAAGATACATTTTTATACGCAATATAATTAAATTGAAAACATTTTCTTTCATTAAAACACTCTTTTCATACATATCAAAATACAAAATTACAAGACCAATTAATTAAATGAACATTTAATTTTTCTTTAGGTTAAAACAATACCTTAATACACATTAATTTCACATTGTCGCACCTGTAAATAATCACATACTCATATACTTGTACACTTACACAATACATTCACATTGCCCTATACACATTTGTTTATCTTATATATTGATATTCGTTATTTACATTTGATCGCAAATTCGATTTGGTTGTAACTTATTGGATACTATAAGTCTCATCCCCATTTGTACATTTATACCCCCACTCCCGGATACTATTTTGTAATAGCGTAGATTTTACATTTTCGCAATTTACCGCTTTCAATTATACCATGGTTAGACCTAGGGTTTGCATGTACATAAAATCAAACGCTAGATAACCTAATACAAGACAAATACATGAAATCAATACACAATCACACTTGCACCCCCTAGGGTAATCCCACATGTTGCCTTCCAAAATGGGCCATGCTTGCACGTCGAGTATCTTTGGAAAAACAAAATCAAAATGATCATAAGTCCCTCAAAATGTTGCCTAAACGGAATGATCATAGTCCCTTCAAAGCAAATTGCCAAAGACACTTGGCATCATTGCATTCATGGTCCATACGACGACTCGCGCCCAACCCAAATAAACTTCCTAAACGCAAGATTGTCCACCAATTTCAATGGTGGAACAAAATTGTTAAAAGGGGTTAAAACATCACAAAAACCTTTGAGTACAATAGGATAGACAAAACTCTTAGATACTTGAGATCGACTTGCAAAAATACTTGCCTTTTTTTCAAAATCACAATCCACAATACTTTCAAACAAACTCTCAAAAACATTTGAAACATCTTTTCGAAAAGATCCACACTTTTGTAAAACACTCAAACACGAGTCAAATACATTGGTCGCCTAAGACAAGGCATCTCTTCAAAAACATTTTCAAAAGCACTCACACACACACCATTTTCAAGCAATCGAAAATCAAGGCAAGTGATCTAAAAAACCAAGTAAATAAGAGCCCATGGATAACCATGGATAAAAAGGGTGCTAATACCTTCCCTTTTCATAATCTACCCCCCGAACCCACGAAATATCTCAAAAGGTTTTTGCTGTGCTTTTTTTAACCTTTCCTTTAGGATAAAATAAAAAGTCGGTGGCGACTCTTGCTCAACCGCACAAGTGCGAATACGAACGCAAAACACTAGTCAGTTCTCCCACCGTATCACAATACCCCTTAATCAGTTCATAGGTGAGGAAAATATAATTGTGTATGTTTTCCCCTTTACAAAGGCAGCTTGATTATCTCCTACAATTGTTCCCAGTACCTTACTCAATCTATTAGCCATCACTTTGAAATGATTTGTAGAGCGTAATGCAGCAAGCTATAAGTCGATATTATTTTATTTCCTTTGCCTCATTATGCTTTGGAATCAACGCGACCACTTAATAACTCACAACCTTGTAAATTCTATTATTGGTAAAGAAATCTTGGATTGCTTCCATCACACCATTTTTGATTATTTACTGGGCTTTCTTGAAAAAATAAGCCCCAAATCCATCTATACCAGGTGACTTATCATTACCAATGCCTTTGAGAGTTGTGATAACTTTCTCTTCTGTAACAGTAGTGATTAACAGTTCTCGCTGATCATTATTTAATTGTGCCCTTTCTCTCATTGCATTTGTATCAATGCCTTCAAGGTCAGTTGAATCTTCCCCCGTCACTTTTTTGTAGAATTCTACAACTTCTTTTTCCAGCTCCATTTGGTCACTTATACAGGATCCATCTGCCCGATGAATGTTCTCAACTAGCCGACTAATATAAAGACACTGAATCGAAGTCAAAGGTTGAGGAAGTGCACTTTTACCATCTCTTCTTCTCTTTCCCAGTGCCGATTTCAAATCTACACCACAAAATTCATAAAATTTACATGCATTTCAAAAAAATATAAACAATTTCTGATACTAAAATACACGAAAATACCGTCTTCTTCGAGGTCACTGCCGGAATCGTTGGGGTCATCGGAGACAGAAGGAGGAGCTCCAAGAGAATCGGTGAGGGAGTTAGGGTCATTGACGACGCCGAAGGAATTGTAGTTTTGTGTGACGCTGCCTTTTTCATCCCATTTAGGGTCTTCTACAAGGGATTGTAACAGTTTGGGAGGAATGGTGAAAGCGGGTTTTAAAACTTTCGGGGTCTTCTTTGGAAGACCCACACGAACCTTAGGTCGAGAATTCTTGTATTTTCTTCGTGAGTAGAAAAAGTGAACGCAGGAGTAGAAAGTGAATTGTTGTTTTATGTATTTTAAGAGCTTTTTAACTTTTTTACGGCGACGGGTGTTTTACCGTCGTGCCCATGAGAATTTTTAAAGGTTTTGGGTGCGACGGTTGTTTTACCGTCGTGAAATGAATTTTAGGACGGATAATTTTACCGTCGTGAAAGGTTTAAGGGTGCGACGGGTGCTTTACCGTCGTGATATGCCTTTTAGGACGGTTAATTTTACCGTCGTGACTAGTTGTTGGTGAAAAATCAATGTTAAAAGTGTTAAATGGGGGCCGACGGTTGTTTTACCGTTGTAATAATAATATTATGATGGTTAATTATACCATCGCAAAATAAATATTAGGGACGGTTGGTGTCAACTGTCGTAAACACTGTCTCTATATGTCAATTACGACAGTTATCACATAACTGTCGCAATTTTTGTGTCGTTAAACACTAATTTTCTTGTAGTGATAGTAGTGTCCAAATATATTTACAACCAAATCGAATCACATTCTCAATGTAAAATATAGCAATGTATAAGAATAAAAGCAATGTATCAAAAGTATTTGTGAAAGTGTATGTGATTATCTACATGTGATGCAAATATTAACCTAATGCATTATTAAATATTTATTTATTTTTGGGTTTTTGTTGATCATGTATAAACAAATGTTTTAGTAAAAAGAAAAGAAAAACGTTTTAAGTTTAGAGAGAACTAACATTTATACATTTTAGTTAATGTTATATAAACAAAAGGGTTTTAAAGAAAAAAAGTATTTAACTTAACACAAACTAATTATTTATGTATCTTTTAATATTTTATATACAAGAAAGTTATTTAAACCTAATAACCTATATTTATGTATTTTAAATTGTAATAAAAAGTATTAGTAAACATTTTATATGAAAGGTTAGTATATTATTTAACAACAAAAAGAATTAAGTTATGAAAATTAAAAAAGTGTTGATGTTTTTTAAAAAAAGTATGAAAAAAAAGGGTTACATGGGCCTAAAAGGGGGTGTTTGGCCCAAGAAAACAAATAAACAGAATTAAAAGAAGAAATGGGGGGGTGCGCCAGTTCTGAAATGGGCTTGGCAGTTGGATGGGGCGAAAGCCCAAACGAGTTTCACAAGTTTGTTTGTTAGGGTTTTCAAAGGTTGGCTTCAGAGTTAGGGTACAGAGTTACAGAGGCGCCGCTTCCATCTTTCTTCGTTTCTTCGTTCTCTTCCTCGCTCTTGAGCCACGCTTCTGATGCTCCTCCTCACCTATGGCCACTAGGCGCCACTTCCAACTCCTTCTCCCTCCATGGTTAAGCAAAGCAGCGATGATTCGGACAAAAGGTAACAATATCTTCTTCTAACCATTTTTAGGGTTTTCGGATTTGCATGATTAATCTTTTCCTTGTTCTGATCTTTATGTTATTATTTGGTGTTATTTGTTTCTGTTTGAGGTGCGTGAAAAGGAAGAGGACGATACCTTTGTTGGAGACAGAGGAATGGACTGGAGGCGCCTTAGGCGGCCGGAGGCGGAGGGAGTATGTGATGTCTTGCTTGCTGGCTTGCTTCCTGGTACTCAATATCTTTAACCTTGATTTGGTTTAGTGATGAGCTTCTCTGAAAACCCTAGATTATTCACTTCTGCATCTTTTTCCTCTCTTTTGCTTGCCTGTTCGTTGAATATTTGTTCTTTTATTCTGGGATGCTTTCTAGCTTTTTTACTCGATGATGAACTCAGTTCTGAGAGTTTGGATTGGTTTGTTGCTTCTGAGTTTGATGATGAGTTTTGGATTGAAGGTAGTTTGGCTATTTTGGTTTTGATTTGTGGGGGTTTTGATTTGAAATGAAAGCAGGTTAAATGTTATGCAAGCTTAGATGTTGAGTCTTTTCAGATTTATTGTTTGGGTTTAGGCCTCGTGTTTGAATAAGTTTAAGGCCGGTTTTGTTGTTTGCTTGACACAGGTTTTGACAGGCTTGTGTTAGAAACAAGCTTTGGCTTATGGTTTGAAAGGCTTTGTGTAGTTTTCCTTTGACAGGGCTAGAGGCCGGTTTTGATGGCTTGAAACAGGCTTGAGGCTTGTTTTGAAAGGGCTTCTGTTTGAAGCAGTTTAGAGGCAAGCAGGTTTTTGACTGGCTTTGATGCGGTTTGTTTGCTTGACACAGGTTTTGAAAGGGCTTGTGTTTGAAGCAGGTTAGAGGTTTGTGTCTTGATGCAGGCTTGGTTACAGGCTTGCTGTTTGAACTGGTTAGAGGCAGTTTGCAATGTTACAGTTGTGGTATCTTGTTTTTTGTGATATTCTGCCTCCTCTTTGCTTGTTCTGATATTCTTTGTTATATATCTCTTTAGCTTGCCTCAACAAACGGTAAGCCTATACTTCTTTTACTCTCTTTCTCTCTCTATCAGAAAAAGCATTGTTTATTGCTTAGACTGTACTATTTTTCTGAAAAAGTGTTGGTGGGAAAATGATGACAATTTGAAAATGTTGCTTGCATTGTTAGCCTTGCTCTGCATATCCTCTTATCCAGATTTTTTGCCTTTTGTGTACTTGTTGACAACTTTTGGCTTTTGATATCTTTCTATATCTTCTTTGGACAGCTTTTGGACAGTTTAGTTGACATTGGACTTGGTTAGGCATTTTCTCAGTTTGCATATGTGCAGTTCAGTTTGGACTTTGCAACTTGTTTTGGAATTATGCAGCCTTGTACATATTCATATGATTGCAACATTATTTTCTATCCCTCTTTGTGAACCAAGAGTTTTCTTGCGATTTGCAGAGAGGGCGAACAAACTGATTCCGGCCAATCACTTTTAATGATGAGTTTTTTTTATGATTAACGGTCTGCCCTTTTAATTAATCTGTATTGACTTTTCTTTTTTCTGGCTTTGCAGATAAACATCAATTGAGCAAAGGATGCCATAGAAGATGAAGACTTAGGAAAATTAGGATATAGCTTTATTTTATTTTAATCATTTGTAATAAATATTATTATAAATACTTGTAAATA
Organism: Vicia faba; assembly: GCA_948472305.1. Lineage (NCBI taxonomy): Eukaryota > Viridiplantae > Streptophyta > Magnoliopsida > Fabales > Fabaceae > Vicia > Vicia faba. Next base: position 323,729,361 of record OX451738.1, on the reverse strand, counting down.
AAATTACTTGTATTTAAATAACACTTGTACCAATGATTAAAAATAAATAAAAGTCTTTTAGTCGGATATCTCTTTTAATTCCTCTTCAATTGTTTATTTAATTATTTATATTTCTTGAATTATAATAACTGGAAAATATCCAATAATTTTAACTTAGAAATGATAAATAATCAATAAACGTCCGGCGTTCCGAATAATAAAAAACATTGCACAGTTAATCAAACAAACGTCCACATGTCTTTCCTTTTACTGATTAAACCAAACACTAAATTTTCAACCAGAAGCCTCAGCTTCTAAACCAGAGGTTCAGGTTTATTGAGAAACAAACTGAAATGTTGAGCAGGCGTCAAAGCAGTGTAACAGCCAATTGATACACTGTGGATTCAAATTCTTCTGAAAAGGCGCGTGCAAACCCTAGTTCTTGATTTATTGTCAAAGAAGCGTCCGCCTGATCAAACCCTGATCCAAACTCAAACAAATCAAAAGAAACCCTAATTTTGTGTGACTGATAAGAAAAGTCTGTTTGACCGATTCTTGAGCCAATCTGAAAAATCAGGAAAAGCCCGAAGCTGTGATTTCTTGTGAAAAAGAGAGAGGGCAAATTTTGGGGTACAACAGTTGCCCCTGTTCAATCTTCTTGAACCTGAAGAGTTAGATTGGCAAGTTTGCCTTTCGCGTCTCGAAGGTAAAAGGAGATTGGACACTAGAGTGCCCTTAAATTTGCACTCGTCGAAACAACGGATGCGAGAATGGGCTTAGAGATGCCATTTGGAGATGGGCTTAAAGATGCCATCTGGAGATGTGACAGAGGGATGGGCTTAGAGATGCCATCTGGAAATTGCTGGTAGGAGGATGGGCTTAGAGATGCCATCTGGAAATGTTTGTTGAACTGTATGTCGTTGATGAGTGGGTGAGTATCAGAAAGGTATCCATGTTTTGGAACATCTCTAAACTGGGGGTCTGAATAAGCAATAGATTGACATCCGTATCTGGAAGCATCCGTAAACTTTTTTCAAAAGTTGCATCTGAACAAGCAATAGGTTAACATCCATGTTTGGAGAATCTGTAAACTGTTTTCAGAAGTCTTGAATCTGAACAAGCGATAGGTTAACATCCGTATCTGGAGAACCCGTGAACTGTTTTCAGAGGTCTTGGAGATGAATAAGCAATAGATCAGCATCCATGTTGGGAAGCGTCCGTAAACTGTTTTCAAAAGTTGAGTCTGAACAAGCGATAGATTAACCTCCGTGTTTGGAGAATCCGTAAACTGTTTTCAGAAGTTGAAGAATCTGAACAAGCGATAGGTTGACATCCGTGTCTGAAGAACCCGTAAACTGTTTTCAAAATTTGAGTCTGAACAAGCGATAAATTAACATCCGTGTTTGGAGAATCCGTAAACTGTTTTCAGAAGTTGAAGAATCTGAACAAGCGATAGGTTAACATCCGTGTCTGGAGAACCCGTAAATTGTTTTCAGAAGTCTTGAAGTTGAATAAGCAATAGAGCAGCATCCGTGTTGGGAAGCGTTTGTAAACTGTTTTCAAAAGTTGAAAAGGAACTGGTGTAGGGTTTCCTGATGATGAGTCCGTGTAAAACTGCATCTGAGGCTGAGAAGGAACCAGTGTAGGGTTTCCTGATGATGAGTCCGTGTAAAACTGCATCTGAAATTGTTAATGATAGCCTTTTATTCTTATCCTGAAAAGGACAAAATGTTAGCTAAACACAAAATTATGTTGCATGAAATGTATGATGCAATATATGTTATATCAATGTTTATGATATGAATGTAATGAATGCGCATGTAAGCTGATGAGCTGTCTTGCTGGGGATAGATGAATCCTGGATGGCTGGAGATAATAGAATCTTGACTGCTGCCGGGGAAAGTAAATCCTTGACTGATGCAGGGGATTGCAAGAATCTTTTGATCGTTGAAAATGAGAAGTCCTGGGACCACCGTTGGGGAATCAGGAGCTTGGGTTGTATGCCAACCTACTGGGGATTCCTGTCTTGAGGAGATCTTCACTGGAGAATATTTGAATACTCCGTGAGGAATGGAGAATGAGAGTCTTCATTCTGCTTGGGGATTGATAGTTGGAAGTTTTAGCTCCGCTGGGGATTGCAAGAATCTTTTGATTGCTGCAGGAATTGATCTGGGATCTTGAAAAGGTTGGTCGGTGAGATAGTTTCCCTGGCTGGTTTCAGGTATTAAACTCTGACCTGAGAAAGAAAAGCTTCATGGCTTGTTACAGGTATTAATCTTCAATCTCTTCATGTAGATAGCTTTCCTGGCTTGTTACAGGTGTTGATCTACAATCAGTCATCCACATATATTTTCCTGGCTTGCTACAGGTATTAATCCGGAACTTGGGTTATACGCCACTTTGAGAATGAGAATTTTCATTCTGTTGGGGGTCAGAAATTGGGAGTATACCAATCTTCTGGGGTTTTAAGGATGAGAGTCTTCATTCTGTTAACCGTCAGAAATCGGGAGTATACCAATCTTCTGAGGTTTTAAGGATGAGAATCTTTATTCTGTTAACCGTTAACTGCTATCTGGTCGATCTCCAGGCTTTCGCAGAAACTTGTTGGGGATTGAACTATTATCCGGTCGAATCCGGGCTTCATAGCTTGCTCTTAGGAGATACCACTATCTGGTCGTAATCCAGGCTTCGCGGTAGTCTGATACTGTAACTGGGATCTGAATGAGTGACAGAATGGCTACCGTGTCTGGAGCATATCTGAAACTGTATCTTGGAGTTGAGATCTGTATGTGTAGCAGAATGACTTCCGTGTCTGGAGTGTATCTGAAACTGTAACTAGGATCTGAATGAGTGCCAGAATGGCTACCATGTTTGGAGCGTATCTGAAACTGTATCTTGGAGTTGAGATCTGTATGAGTATCAGAATGACTTCCGTGTCTGGAGTGTATCTGAAACTGTAACTAGGATATGAATGAGTGACAGAATGGCTACCGTGTCTGGAGCGCATCTGAAACTGTATCTTAGAGTTGAGATCTGTATGAGTAGCAGAATGACTTCCGTGTCTGGAGTGTATCTGACACTGTAACTAGGATCTGAGTGAGTGACAAAATGGCTACCGTGTTTGGAGCGTATCTGAAACCGTTTCTTCCAACAGGTGATGAAGGAATTGTTGGACACTTTTGACATTCAAATGCCCCAAGTGAGGGTGAGGGAGACTTGCCCCAAGTTAATCTGTAATTGAGAGATTTGTTGAAATCTTGACTGGACTGCCCCAGGTTAACTGAACTTTGAAAGATCTGTTGAAACCTTGACTGGACGGCCCCAGGTTAATTGAGCTTTGAAAGATTTTGTTGAAATCTTGACTGGACTGCCCCAGGTTAGTTGGATAGTGACATGTCATGCCTCCTTGTTGATAGGAGATTTGTCAATGGAAGTGTCATCCTTTTTGAATTGATTTTGTTCACTGAGAGAGCTTTCGTTCACTGGATATTCATTGTGTGAATTTCTCCGCTGTCAAACAAATAGCCAAATGCAAACAGTGATATTCAAGTAATGCAAAGTTTATGCTTGTCTCGAAGTTTCGAAAAATGCGTTTTTTAGCAGAAAACTTTTTATAAGACAAATTTAACACAAGATTTAGGGCAAAGCCTTGCAGGAGTCAGGATACCTTTTGTAACAGTATGCTTTCGAACTAACCCATGCTTCAATTAGGACTTTTGAAGGGTTGTAACGTGGTTTGGTTCACGGTTTAAGAAACAAAGGATAAAGGCTCAAAGTATATTTGTACCCACCCGCTCTTCGTGATGTCCTTCAATCCTAAGCTCAGTTAATTGTGCGTTGAACTCTATTTGAGTTTGGAACGACTCTTTGGGTGATGGTTCACATCAGTTGAATTTTATGGGAAGGCAGTCATTTTTGCAACATTTTTCATGTTGTTGAGGATTTGTAATGACCTCGTTCTTGATTTGTTATCCCTAACTTTTGCCTGACTGTTCCCGTTTTTGAGGTTACAGTCAGCGGGATGTCCCAGCTTTCTTTTGGCTCAGTGGGCTTTCTTCTTTTGAAAGGTAATGACTACCTACGAGATAAGGAACCATCACTGTCTTTTGATTCCAGAGGAATGTCTCTTTTTTGATGTCGTTCGTTGTATTACGAACTGAGAGTTTGCGACTTCAATGCGCACTCCTTTTTTTTTTGAATTAACTGAAAAACTACCCTGCCCCAGGCTTAAATCAAAGGTTTCAATTTGTCTAGAACAGAAAACTCCTACTTCTTTGGCTCGAAGGGGTTGACTAGGGATTATCTTCCTTATAAATCCAGTGTTTGGGAATTGAAAGAAATGCCTGTACATCATCAGCAAGGTCTGTTCAAAAGCATACTGTATGAGAAAATGGTATTGTTTCGTCATCCTCCCTCTAAAGGCTTGCAGCTTTTTATCAAGAGTTAAATATCATAAAGAAAGCATAAGAGTAGTGAAAATGAACGGATGAATTCAAGACAAACATATGCAATGCATTAATGAAACAGAGTTTGACATTAACAGATAATTGTTCGAATAACAAAAGAAATTACAACTTTGAAAATTCAAATGGAACAAAAGTCTCTCAGTTCGAGCTTTGTCATTTCAGGTGGAGAAACCCTTAACGGGAGATTTTCATCTCGCCATCTGGCATGAATCTCAGCACCCCAATTTCAATTAGATCTTGAATCTTGTTCTTCAAGGCCCAACAGTCGTCGGTGTCATGTCCCGGACTATAGGAGTGGTATACACAAAATGCGTCGGGATGATAGTTAGGAGCAGAGGTATTGGGCTTCCAAATAGGATCCCTCAAAGCAGTCAGATTGACCTCCAACAAGCGCTCCAGTATTAGAGATGACGGTATGTCAGTCTCAGTGAACTGTCTTCCCGACGTATTTTGCTTACGCCGATTACCCCGTTGACGCTGACGAGGTTGTTGATGGGCTTGTGACCCTGAAGCAAGTAGAGAAGCCTTCCCTTTGTCTTCTTGTCTCAAAGGGGGTTGAATGGTGACTTGCTCTTCAACCTCAGATGTTTTCCCCACTTGGTTGTCCCGAAGCAGTTGGTTGACGAGAACTCTGAGTTCCTCTTGTCTTTGAGACAAGTCCTGGATGAGAGCCATCTGGCCCACCAGTTGTCCCATCATTTGGATCCTCATTGTAGCCAGCTCAAACTGCAGTTCTTCCAACTGATCACTCCTGGCATTGCTTGAATTCCCCTGGACCAAGCCCCTTGTGAGGAGAGCTTTCACTTCTTCTTGCCCCTGGGACAGGTTTAAGAACATTTCTTGAAGTTGAGCATTTTGATCCTGGATATCCTTGACAGTCCTCTCTAGAGCCATTTCTACTGAAATAAACAGTAGGAGAGTAAGGAAACCTGGAAAGGAAAAACTGTTATGATGCAATGCATGATATGTGAATGCATGTTTTCAAGGATCTCTCGGGGTAAACACGAGAAAATGTTAGAGGTTGAACTTTGATCTTTGATTGGAGAACTTTGCACTGGTGGATGTCTTTCCACGAGAATCAAGCTCACCATGTCGAGTGGGTCATAGCCCCTGATTCAAGTTGTTGCACTTGATCTTTGATGGCATTTGTTTAGAGGAGAAACCTCTTGCCTTTTGGTAGACGTCTGGTTCAACGTGACCCTGCATCAACAGACCCTCGAGATCCTTGAAATGGTTAGTAAAAAATGCTATGGTATGATGTCATGATGTTATGTACATGTATGCAAAAGCAAGTAAGTGTATATACAGGTAATCATATTCACACAAAGCAAACAAGTCCTTCGGTTTAGGCTTGCATGGGGTTTGTAGGTAAGTACCCTCTTGAAGTTAGTTGGCTCATCCTGTCCTAAAATAGAATTCGGGTTCTAAGGAGCTCAATATCACTGGATTATTTTCTGTGTTCATTGTTTTGGTTTAGCCACTTAACTGGCGACCAAAATATTCCAAGAAAACAACCCTCAATGAGTGTAGTATCGAGTATCTACCAGCTTTGGATTGCACCAAAGTCGCTCATCTCACTACCCCTAAAAAGGCTAAGATGGTCAAGTAAGGTTCTAAGAGTTCGTTAGTGTTTCATGACATCACTCAACGGCCCCGTACTCTCCTTGATTGAACTCAAGGGTTACCGGCACTCACAAATATGTCACACTAACATAGCTTACTGCTTCAACCATGTCGGTATACCCCGCACAGTTCCCTCACAGTTTTATTGCTATTTACCTAAGAAGGTGCCCCCAAATCCAGGTGTAGGATTTAAACAAACCCAAACAAGGACCCAAAAAGTAAAGCAATCAAAGAAATCAAAGCAAGTATGTAAAGGTGATCTAAACCCTAAGGTAACCCCACTTTTAAATGAGTCCCCAGCAGAGTCGCCAGTTCTGTGATACAGTGGGAGAACTAACTTAAGTTTTTGCGTTTGTATTCGCACTTGTTCGGTTTAGCAAGAGTCGCCACCGACTTTTTATTTTATCCTAAAGGAAAGGTTAAAAAGCACAGGAAAAACCTTTGATATGTTTTCGTGGGTTCGGGGGGTAGATCATGAAAAGGGAAGGTGCTAGCACCCTTTTCATCCATGGTTATCCATGGGCTCTTAGTTACTCGTTTTAGATCACTTGCCTTTGATTTTCAATTGCTTGAAATGGTGGTGTGTGTGTGTTTTTGAAAATGTTTTGAAAAAGATGCCTTGTCTAGGCAACCATTGAAATGACTCTTGTTTGAGTATATGCAAAGGTGTTTGTCTTTTTGAAAAGATATTTCAATTTTTTTGAAAGTTGTTTTGAAAGTTGTGTTTGTGGAGTGTGTTTTGAAAAGTAGGCAATCGCGTTTTGCAAGTTTGATCAGGTAACTAAGAGTTGTCTACCCTATTATACTCAAAGGTCTTTCTCATGTTTTAACCCTTTTAACAGTATTGTTCCACCATTGTATTTGGTGGGCAATCTTGTGTTAGGATGTTAACGGGACGGGCGCGGGTCATCGTTTAGACCATGAATGCAATAGTGCCAAGTGTCTTTGGCAATTTTCCTTTAAGGGACTATGATCATTTTGTTTAGGCAACTTCGAAAGCGTCATCGAGGGACTATGATCATTTGATTTGTTTTGTTTTGCCAAAGATACTCAACATGCAACATGGCCCATTTTGGAAGGCAACAGGAGAGATTAACCTAGGGGTGCAAGTGTGATTGGTGTATTTATTATCATGCACTTGTCTTTGTATTAGGTTATCTAGCGGTTGATTTTGAATCTTCGCATACAAACCCTAATTACTATACAGTATATAGAAAGCGATAAATTGCGGGAATTTAAAGTCTAAGCTATTACAAATAAGTATCCGGGAATGGGGGTACAAATATTTACAAATGGGGATTGGTCTTATCAGGATAGTAGTGTCCAAATATATTTACAACCAAATCGAATCACATTCTCAATGTAAAATATAACAATGTATAAGAATAAAAGCAATGTATCAAAAGTATTTGTGAAAGTGTATGTGATTATCTACATGTGATGCAAATATTAACCTAATGCATTATTAAATATTTATTTATTTTTGGGTTTTTGTTGATCATGTATAAACAAATGTTTTAGTGAAAAGAAAAGAAAAACGTTTTAAGTTTAGAGAGAACTAACATTTATACATTTTAGTTAATGTTATATAAACAAAAGGGTTTTAAAGAAAAAAAGTATTTAACTTAACACAAACTAATTATTTATGTATCTTTTAATATTTTATATACAAGAAAATTATTTAAACCTAATAACCTATATTTATGTATTTTAAATTGTAATAAAAAGTATTAGTAAACATTTTATATGAAAGGTTAGTATATTATTTAACAACAAAAAGAATTAAGTTATGAAAATTAAAAAAGTGTTGATGTTTTTTAAAAAAAGTATGAAAAAAAAGGGTTACATGGGCCTAAAAGGGGGTGTTTGGCCCAAGAAAACAAATAAACAGAATTAAAAGAAGAAATAGGGGGTGCGCTAGTTCTGAAATGGGCTTGGCAGTTGGATGAGGCGAAAGCCCAAACGAGTTTCACAAGTTTGTTTGTTAGGGTTTTCAAAGGTTGGCTTCAGAGTTAGGGTATGGAGTTACAGAGGCGCCGCTTCCATCTTTCTTCGTTTCTTCGTTCTCTTCCTCGCTCTTGAGCCACGCTTCTGATGCTCCTCCTCACCTATGGCCACTAGGCACCACTTCCAACTCCTTCTCCCTCCATGGTTAAGCAAAGCAGCGATGATTCAGACAAAAGGTAACAATTTCTTCTTCTAACCATTTTTAGGGTTTTCGGATTTGCATGATTAATCCTTTCCTTGTTCTGATCTTTATGTTATTATTTGGTGTTATTTGTTTCTGTTTGAGGCGCGTGAAAAGGAAGAGGACGATACCTTTGTTGGAGACAGAGGAATGGACTGGAGGCGCCTTAGGCGGCCGGAGGCGGAGGGAGTATGTGATGTCTTGCTTGCTGGCTTGCTTCCTGGTACTCAATATCTTTAACCTTGCTTTGGTTTAGTGATGAGCTTCTCTGAACACCCTAGATTATTCACTTCTGCATCTTTTTCCTCTCTTTTGCTTGCCTGTTCGTTGAATATTTGTTCTTTTATTCTGGGATGCTTTCTGGCTTTTTTACTCGATGATGAACTTAGTTCTGAGAGTTTGGATTGGTTTGTTGCTTCTGAGTTTAATGATGAGTTTTGGATTGAAGGTAGTTTGGCTATTTTGGTTTTGATTTGTGGGGGTTTTGATTTGAAATGAAAGCAGGTTGAATGTTATGCAAGCTTAGATGTTGAGTCTTTTCAGATTTATTGTTTGGGTTTAAGCCTCATGTTTGAATAAGTTTAAGGCCGTTTTTGTTGTTTGCTTGACACAGGTTTTGACAGGCTTGTGTTAGAAACAACCTTTGGCTTATGGTTTGAAAGGCTTTGTGTAGTTTTCCTTTGACAGGGCTAGAGGCCGGTTTTGATGGCTTGAAACAGACTTGAGGCTTGTTTTGAAAGGGCTTCTGTTTGAAGTAGGTTAGAGGCAAGCAGGTTTTTGACTGGCTTTGATGCGGTTTGTTTGCTTGACACAGGTTTTGAAAGGGCTTGTGTTTGAAGCAGGTTAGAGGTTTGTGTCTTGATGCAGGCTTGGTTACAGGCTTGCTGTTTGAACTGGTTGGAGGCAGTTTGCAATGTTACAATTGTGGTATCTTGTTTTTTGTGATATTCTGCCTCCTCTTTGCTTGTTCTGATATTCTTTGTTATATATCTCTTTAGCTTGCCTCAACAAACTGTAAGCCTATACTTGTTTTACTCTCTTTCTCTCTATATCAGAAAAAGCATTGTTTATTGCTTAGACTGTACTATTTTTCTGAAAATGTGTTGGTGGGAAAATGATGACAATTTGAAAATGTTGCTTGCATTGTTAGCCTTGCTCTGCATATCCTCTTATCCATATTTTCTGCCTTTTGTGTACTTGTTGACAACTTTTGGCTTTTGATATCTTTCTATATCTTCTTTGGACAGCTTTTGGACAGTTTAGTTGACAGCACCTTGGCCTTTTGCAATGTGGGGCATTGATATGATCGGCGAGATCCGACCTACGACATCTAACGGGCACCTCTTCATCCTGGTAGCGATTGATTACTTCACAAAATGGGTTGAAGCAGCTTCCTACGCTACCGTAACCAAGAACGTCGTGGCACAGTTCATTCGGCACAACCTGATCTGTCGATACGGTGTACCTGAGAGGATCATTACGGATAATGGTACCAATCTTAACAACAAGATGATCACTGAGCTCTGCGAGAAATTCAAGATACAACAACACAACTCTTCCCCTTACCGGCCGAAGATGAATGGGTCTGTAGAAGCAGCGAATAAGAACATCAAGAAGATTGTGCAGAAGATGACAGTGACCTATAAAGACTGGCACGAAATGTTACCGTTTGCTCTTCATGGGTACCGTACCTCAGCACAGACGTCAACAGGGGCAACTCCCTTTTCCTTGGTCTATGGCATGGAGGCAGTCTTGCCTATTGAAGTCCAGATACCCTCTCTCCGGATAATGAAGGATGTAGGTTTGAACGAAGATGACTGGATCCAGACTCGGCTTGATCAGTTAAACCTAATTGACAAAAAGAGACTCACTGCTATTTGTCATGGTCAGACGTATAAAAAATAGATGATCAGGACATTTAATAAGAAGGTCAGACGACAAGAGTATCAAGTCGGAGACCTGGTAATCAAGCGCATCATTCTTCCTCAAAGTGATCCCAGGGGAAAATGGACCCCCACGTACGAAGGGCCATTTGTGGTTAAACATATCTTCTCAGGAGGAGCAATGATTCTAACCACCATGGATGGTGACGACCTTCCTCACCCCGCCAATACAGACATAGTAAAAAGATACTACGCATGAATTAAAGACCCGCTAGGTTGACACACCTAGGCAAAAATAAGGGCTTCCCGGCGAACCAAAAGGGTTCGGGCAAAAATAAGGGACGAAATGAAAACAATCTGTACACCCGGCAAGTCGAAAACCTGAAAAGGCGGCTTGGGAAAAAAATGGGTATCCCGGTGGACTGAAAACCCGAAAGGGCGGTCCAGGCAAAAGTTAGGGATAGAGCGTAATACTATGTCTCATTGGATCACCTTGCATCCAGAATTCGGCATCAACTATCAGGCTCAGATGACTCCAATCAATCAGCTTCATCTTCAACTAAGCAGCAGAGTGATGAGACGCTTGAAGACATAAAGGCGATAGCAGAGTTGGAACCCAGTGAGATTATTTTTCACATAGCTGTTTTGTTTCCTTTTCACAAATTTGTATAAACTCTATTTTGCTCGGCGGCGTTCTCTTACTAGGATGTCAGCCTCTTGTACAAAAACGCCTATTTACAGGCAAATTTCAAAATCAATACAAGTTCAATTTTTCAGACAAATTACCCATCGCTTTTTCCTTTTTCTATTTTGTTTTGCAAAGAACGTCCAATGTTCATTTTTGATATATGCACTTGACATTAATTGCTAATCATGAATATTTGCATGCGAAACAAAAGACTAATTACACTACATCAGAAACAGGGGCAATAAAGAATTGTCCAAGCGATCTAGTTGCTTTGTCCACTAAGGTACCAAGGTAGGTTCGGCTGAAGAACGTAACCAAGTTACCTCAACTCCCCACAGAGTAAGACCAGATTTCAGCAATACTCTCCCCAGGCAGGGTTGGTCTCCCATCAGCCCTAAAAAGGCACAGTATCTCCAGCAAGTCAGCGATGCTCTCCCCAAGCAGAGTTAGTCTACTGTCAGCCTTAAGGAAGTTGGGTATCCCCAGAAGATCTCAACATCCCCAGCAGAGTATAGACATTCCTCAGCAAGCATCCCCGACAGTCTTAATATAAGATTGTTCCCCGGAAAAATACCAGACACCCCAGTGGAACCATTCCCCAGTACAGTTTGGAAATTTCCCCAGGAAAGTTGAATCAGTTTCCCCAGTAGATTCTGGAAGCTTATCCCCAGTAGATTCTGGAAGCTTATCCCCTGCAGAGTACGAATGTCTCTCCCCGACTTTATTCAAAGGTTATTTCCCCACCAGGGTATAACTGGGTTATCCTTAGCTAATTACCACGGAAAGTTCGTCCTCGGCGAGTTTCTTCCTATCCCTCAGCGGAGTTCATCAAATTCCCCAACATAACTTATCAGTGGAATCCCCAGCGGAGCTCTCATTAAAACCTCAGCGAAGTATCTCTTCCCACAGAGTAATTCCCCGCAGATTAATCCCTCCAACAAGTTTATTCCCCAACGGAGTCATCTTCTCCTACCGGTTTATTCTTGCAATCATCATCCCCAGCGGAAGCGAAGAGCTCTACTCTTCAAACGTCAGCCCAGGATTCAACAAGTTCCCGGCACTCGTCAAGGATTTATTTTCCTAGATGAAAATACATTCATAGACATTTCACATTTCATACATCCTGCTTACATACATGATAAAGTGCATACAACACTATCTCATTTATTCTTGAGAACATCATGACATCATGCATTTCATACATCATGACATTGCATACAACTGATGTTTTGCCTTTTCAGGAAAAGGTCAATCCAAAGATGATTACTATCAACTGCCACAATTCCAGATTCGATACCTGTATCCAGCCAGGGCATATCTGTAGACGACCAAATTCCAGATTCGATACCTGCATCCAGCCAGGGCATATCTGTAGACGACAATTTCCAGATTCGATACCTGTATCCAGCCATGGCATATCTGTAGACGACCAATTTCAGATTCGATTCCTGTATCCAGCCAGGGCATATCTGTGAGTATTTGATTGTGGATTCGACACCTGTATCTAGCCAGGGCATATCTGCATGAAGAATTCCAGATTCGATTCCTGTATCCAGCTAAGGCATATCTGTAGATGACAATTTCCAGATTCGATACCTGTATCCAGCCAGGGCATATCTGTAGACGACCAATTTCAGATTCGATTCCTGTATCCAGCCAGGGCATATCTGTGAGTATTTGATTATGGATTCGACACCTGTATCTAGCCAGGGCATATCTGCATGAAGAGTTTAGAGATTCGATACCTGTACCCAGCCAGGGCACGTCTGTAAGCAACATTTTGAAGTTCCGGATTCGATTCCTGTATCTAGCCAGGGCACATCTGTGAGCAACTAATTGTAGATTCGATACCTGCACCTAGCCAGGGCATATCTGCATAAAGAGACTGAAGATCAACACCTGTAGCAAGCCAGAAAACCATCTTTCTTTCTCAAATATGCAAGTTCTCGCTAAGGAATCTCTTACGCAATCAACACTTCCAAATGGCATCTATAAGCCCATTCCCGACAAGGTTCTGTCACGTCTCCAGATGGCATCTATAAGCCCATCCTCCTATCCACCATCTCTCCAAATGGCATCTATAAGCCCATTCCCGCCATCACATCGCTGATACTCCACTATGCGAGTGCAAATTTCTGGGCACTTTAGTGTTCAATCATCTTCCACCTTCGGATCACGAAAGGCACGCAAGCCAATCTACATCCTCAGGTCTAAGAAGATTGAACAGGGGCAACTGTTGTACCCCAAAATTTTCCCTCCCATTTCCTCAACATTTTCTCATCACAAGACCCTTGGAGCTCAAGATCAAGTTAGGGTTTGCTCTGCTCAAGACTCCTCCTTGCACTGTTGACCCAAATTAGGGTTTGAGTTTGCACAACGATGTTTTGACCTAAAATGCCCAAAGTAACTTTCATGCTTCATATTGAACTCACAAGTTTATCCATACCAAGTTTCAAGCCTTGATTCCAATCTTTGCCCAGTCAATTGGACAGTTGACCTAGAAATCAACTGTATTGGGGAAAAAGTCAACTGTGGTCAATTGACAGTCAAACCTCATGATTTTTGACCCACATCAACATTATGAACTCATATGAACCATTTGGTCAAGTTTGGATCATAATTCCACAAGAAATTTGATCAGATCACCAAAAGGGCAAAATGGTCATTTTTAGGGTTTTGACTGCACAAAGGCAATTTTTGACTGTTTGACCTAGCCAATGGAAATTCAAGCTCACATATGGACTCAAGGACTCAATGGCATTTGTCTTGACATGTTCAACAAATTCAAAAGATCCCAAATGCACAAGATTGACAAATGAATTTTCCAGTCAACTGAGCCAAATTTGACTGTATACTGAAAAGTCAAACATTGACTTTTTGGTCAAAATCAAGTGTCAAGATTCATTTTTCATCAAGACATGTCAAATTATGAAACTTGTTCATCAAGAAATCAAAAATTACAAATTAGGGTTTAAAATGAAGAATTTTCATAACTTAGAAATTTTCTAAGTTATGAAAATTCCTAATTTTTTCCTAACTTTGTCCCATTTTTTCATCAAGATACATTTGGATTCAAGCAAAACTCAAAACATAAAAGTTATAGTCCATTGAAAAATCTACAACTTTGATTCACAAAGTTTCCTCAAAAGAAGCTTGTAGCTCAAGTTATGATTTTTGGAATAGGGGTGCAAAACATTCTTAACTTAGAAATTTTTTGGACCTATTTTAGGCAGGATTTTTGCCTAACTTCATGGCCACTTTTCACATGCTTCCACTTGGAATTTCGATTTGCATTACAAATATGGATTGTAGTACACATTACAAGCTTTCGAAATTGTCCAAGAAATTCTCAAACACCCTTGTGGTTAGGGAGAATCGAATTTGGGAAGTTAGGCAAAAGTCACTTTGATTCATGGCCAAGTACATGTTCATACACTATGCATTTTTGAAATCAGCTTGTGCAAGCTAGATTACAGGCCTTTTATCTCATCCACACTCAATAATTTAATGCCAATCCTTTGTGTTCAAGCCTTATTTTGTGTGTTTAACCATTGCATACAAGATTAAGCCATATATGGAAAAAGTAACTTATCTATTCTTGTAAAGATCAACTTTATGTCAAACACAAATCAAAGAAGTACCAAAGCAGATTTTTTGGGCACAAGTTCATGAAATAATCCCACTGATCAAGGAGAGATTATGCAGCATGCTTGAGGGACCTGCCTTGGCCTATAACCCAACTTGACAAACTTTGCTTATCTAGGAAGAAACTTTGCAAAACTGACCACATCTCTCATTGCTGCAAGAACTAACCAAAATAAATTTTGTGAACACTTTCCATACACCCTAACTAACCTGAAACACGATCAAACCACCTTCAACACCTCCTCATTCACAGAAACACCTTCCTGCTGCAAAAACAGAGTCCCTTCTGCAACTTGACTTCCACAAACACTTCCACTCGTGTGTTTTGGCCAAAGCTAGTTCAAACATGTTCCATATCACCCACTGAAGCTATCCCAAGCATTGAACACAAACTGTAACATCCCTAACATCATTTGCCATTTTCAGTTTTCAACTTTGCAGGTGAACTTCCATAGCTCGATTCAGCTAGTTTCAAAGCAAGCTAGAGGCTGGAAGAGCATCCTTGGACATCAAGCAAGCTGTACAAGTCCTCACACTGCATTGAAAGTGCCTCCATTGCTGTACACGACTCAAGATGAACAGGTAAAACTTTGAACTTCTATCTCTCTATCCAGGCATAGTTAGGCTTAAGTTTGTGAAGAAAGCATGTTCTAATCATAGCCCTAAAGCCATCCATATAATTACTTTTCATTTATGTTGTGTATGTTGAGAGAATTTTGGACCTGAACATTGGAAAAAACTTAGGTCAGAAATTGGGGGAGAAGAAATTCTCTCTCATTTCTGAGAGTTAGATCAAGTTTTTTATATGTATGAATTCGTGACATGATGCTCTATAATGTTTGTATTGTGAGTTTTTGTTAAAAGTCAAGGAATCAAGAGATTGCAGAGATGGAGGAAGGGCGCGCATTTTTTGTTTGAATCTGTCTAGAGGTTGAAGACAGAGTTGACTTGGGCTGGGCCTGAGTTAACCTGCTTTTTGCACCCCTTATTTCATTTTACACCCCCTTGGCCCATTGTGTGATTTTTTAATCATCTTTGACTTTTTCTTTTTGATCTTGACTTGTTATTTTTTGTTAAAATATAAAAAAACATAAAAAATATTTTTCACCTTTTTTTTGTATTTATTAGGCATTTATTTGCTTTATTTGATATGTGTATGTAAATAAATAAATAAATAAATATATATATATATATATATATATATATATATATATATATATATATATATATATATATATATATATATATATATATATATATATATATATATATATATATATATATATATATATATATATATATATATATATTTTAAAATACTAAAATTAATACAAATACATTTTATTTTCTGATTTTATTTTATTTTATCTTTTGAAAATATTTTCTAAAAAATATACTTTTTTTTTGTAAATAATAAATATTTTTATTTTTTGTATATATTTAATATATTTAATACATAATATAAATATTTATATATTTAGAATATTTAGGATAAAAATACAAAATAATACATTTTTATTTTTTATTAATATTTAACCTCAAAAAATCACTTTTTTACAATATACTTCCTTTTTGTTTATTTTTTGTATATAATTAATAAATGTTGTATATAATGAATAATAAATACTTATTTATTTACCAAATTAGGGTTTTGCCCTAAACATGAAAATATCCAAAATTAATCCTTTTTATTTTTGTTTATATGACACATGAAAAATACTTTTACATACATATAAAAATCATTTTTTTGCATCTTGCATATTTATTGTATTTTGTTTAATTATTGTACAATTAAAATAACTTGTATATTCAATTTGGATGTAATAGCTTAGATTTAAATTTCTTGCTAAATATCCCCATTTGAACATTTGTACCCCCCATCCCATAATTATGTTGTAATAATTTAGGATTTTATTTTACGCACTTTAAAGCTTTCTAAATATGCCATGATAGACTTAGGGTTTGTATGCAAAAATCAACCAAACAAATAGCTTGACCTAATTCAAAGACAAAAAAGCATGAAAATGGACAACACCAATCACACTTGCACCCCTAGGGTTACTCCTCTTGTTGCCTTCAATAAATGGGCCATGTTGCATGTTGAGTGTTTTTGGCAAAACAAAACAATATCAAATGATCATAGTCCCTCGATGACGCTTTCGAAAGTTGCCTAAAAATGATCAAGTCCCTTAAAGGAAAAGTTGCCAAAGACACTTGGCACCATTGCAATCATGGTCTAAACGATGACCCGCGCCCGTCCCGTTAACATCCTAACACAAGATTGTCCACCAAATACAATGGTGGAACAATACTGTTAAAAGGGTTAAAACATAGGAAAGATCTTTGAGAAATTTAGGGGTAGACAACTCTTAGTTACTTGATCCAAACTTGCAAAAACACTTGCCTACTTTTCAAAACACACATCACAACACACTTTCAAAAACATTGAAAACTTTTTCAAAAGATATACACCTTTGTATACATTCAAACATGAATCATTACAAAGGTTGCCACAACAAATGGCCTCTTTTCAAAACATTTTTCAAACCCACACACAAAGCACCATTTCAAACAATTGAAAGCACCATTTCAAACAATTGAAAACATAACGCAAGTGACTTAAGCAAGTAACTAAGAGCCCATGGATAACCATGGATAGAAAGGGTGCTAGTACCTTCCCTTTCTATAATCTACTCCCCGAACCCAAGAAAACATCTCAAAGGTTTTTGCTGTGCTTTTTAACCTTTCCTTAGGATAAAATAAAAAGTCGGTGGCGACTCTTGCTTAACCGAAACATTTGCGAAAACAAACAAAAAACCTCAAGTCAGTTCTCCCATCGTACCACAGAACTGGCGACTCTGCTGGGGATATTTTTAAAGTGGAGTAACCTTAGGGCTTAGATCACCCTCTTGTATGACTAATTGTTTGCTTTGATTGCTTTATATCTTGGCTCTCTTGTTTGGGTTTGAAATCCTACACCCGGATTTGGGGAAACATTAATAGATAGCAATACGTTGTGGAGGGTTGTTTTCTTGGAATATTTTGGTCTCTAGTTAAGTGGCTAAACCAAAACAATGAACATGGAAAACAATCCAATGATATTGAGCTCCTTAGAACCCGGTTACTATTTATAGGACAGGTTTTTAAGCCAACTACACTCAAGAGGGTACTTACCTATGAAACCCCATGCAAGCCTGAAACTAGGGTTTTGTGTGAATTGCTTGTACATATGTTTGTGCATACATAATGAGCGTCATGAAGCATCATATGCATACACTAACCATTTCAAGGGTTTAGAGTTTCATCTTTGTTCTTGTTTTGTAGGTCATGGAAATTCTTCGCAGGAAAACTATCCAAGTCAACCTTGTGAGAATCCCTCCTCAACTCAAGGAGCTCACATCCAGAATTCCGGAAAGCTCTCCCTTCAGTGAAAGACATGGTAGACTGCTCAGCCTAGTCAACACCAGCATTGAAGAGGACATGGTGAAGGTGTTGTTCCAGTTCTTTAACCCCCTTCACCACTGTTTCACTTTCCCCGACTATCAATTGGTGCCCACTTTGGAGGAATTTTCTCAACTCTTGAGAATTCCTATTCTTAATCAACTACCCTACAACGGTACAGAAAAAGAACCAAAGCCTGAAGATGTTGCTCAAGCACTACACTTGAAACCATCTGACATCAAGGGGCATTGGGAAACTAGAAGCGGTGTCAAAGGCTTCTTGGCAAAATTCTTGTTTGAGAAAGCACAAGAGTGTTGGAATTCATTGGATCTACAAGCCTTTGAAGAAATTGTGGCACTCCTCATTTATGGGTTGGTCCTGTTCCCAAATCCCGACCAGCTTATAGATGTCAACGCCGTCAAGATCTTCTTATCCAGGAATCCAATACCAACATTGCTTGGGGACATTCTTCACTCATTTTACACACGAACAATGAGAAAGATGGGTGTTCTCATGTGCTGTACTCCTCTCCCTGCAAGGTGGTTTATTTCGCACCTTCCACAATCTGTCTTGAAGAATGACCAAGGCTTAAGGTGGTCACAACGATTGATGACCCTCACTCACTCTGATGTACATTGGTGTTCTCGGTCCAGAGAAAATGTCATCATCATCGATCATTGTGGAGAGTTCCCTAATGTTGCATTACTTGGCATTAGAGGAGGCATTACCTACAACCCTTGTCTAGCTTTGAGACAATTTGGATATGCACGGAGGGATGGCCCTCATGACATGTTGATTCCTGACCTAGTTTTTGACTTCGACAACGATGCGCAAGGACTTCGCCAAAGATTCATCAGAGCTTGGAGGATGCCTAACAAGGTAGACATCAAGACACTGGGGCACAAGAATTCCATCCCTCTTGAGCCTTATCTCAAGTGGGTATGAACCCGAGCCCAGAGTCTAATGATGCCTTACCCTCATGTTCTCCCTGTGATTAAAGAGCCTGTTAAGGAAGGAGAGGTTCCCTACACCATCCTATATCCTGACATGCCAACATCATGGGAGGAGATGCAGAAGAGTTGGATCCAACTCAAGGAGGAACGGAACACTTTTGAAGCCAGCTTCTACGCCAGTGAGAAGAAGGTTTTGGAGCTTACCCGCCGACTCCACGAGGAAGAGACCCTCAACACCTACATCGCACCAAAGAGGATGCGCAACGTCTTTTTACCTTGAGAAGTTTTTTTTTGTAATATTTGGCCCATGGGGCATTTATGTACTGACAAATTTCTTCTTATTAATATGACGTGCGTTCTTTTTGTTTGCAACAATTTTGAATTTTCTAAATCCTTGAATGCATTGCATAAATAAGCATATCATTCATCATGCGTATAAGCAGGTCTCCACCCCAGGTTTCCTTATCTTTCTGCTGTTTATTTCAGTAAGATGGATCTCGAACAGACGGTCAAGGACTTGCAGTCTCAAAACTCACAGTTTCAACATCTTCTGATGGCCTTGGCAAAGGGTCAGGAGGATCTAAAGGTCCTGCTGGGGAACAAAGAGCAAGTGAAAAAGAAGAAGAAGAGAGTCGGGGTGGCTACCCTAGGAAGAAGGTTTGAGGGTGAAGCCAAAAGAGTTCTTGAATTTCCCCCTACTTCTGAAGAGGGAACCAGTAAAGGAAAAGGGGCCGCAGTACCTTCCGAATCCGAAGCTGAAGAAGAAGAGGCTGAAGAAGACGAAGACTACTCAGAACAACAATACCCGCCCGCCGACGACAAGTACAAAGGCTTGGAAGACAGGTTGGCAGCTATGGAGCTGCAGAGAGTTCCCGGCTTAGATTTCGAAGATTTGGGATTAGTTGCTGGAATTGTTATCCCCCCGAAGTTTAAAGTGCCAATTTTTGCAAGGTATGACGGGCTGTCCTGCCCAAAGATGCATCTCAGATCATATGTAAGGAAGATCCAACCTTACACCGCATACAAGAACCTTTGGATCCATTTCTTTCAGGATAGCCTTTCAGGGGCTCAACTCGAGTGGTTCTATCAGCTGGATGGAGCCAATATCCGAAACTGGGAGGACTTGGCTACTGCATTTTATAAACAGTATCAGTACACTTCTGACCTCGCTCCCACGCGTACCCAACTCCAGGGTATGTCACTGGGGACGGGCGAAGGATTCAAGGAGTATGCGCAAAAGTGGAGGGACCTGGCTGGCAGGGTGCAGCCACCGCTGACTGACCGTGAGCTTGTGGACATGTTCTTAGGGACCCTGTCTGGTCCATTCTTCAACCACCTGATTGGTAATTCTTCTGTTGGGTTCACAGACCTGATCTTAACTGGTGAGAGGATAGAAGCTGGTATCAAGTCGGGGAAGATACAGAAAGGTGCCTCCGCGAGTACTGAAAAGAAGCCCTTCAAGAAGGAAGCCAGTGCTATTTATGGTCCCAGAAGACAAATTAAACCGGAACTCCGCCAAGCTGTCAACGCGTTGGTAATTTCAAAGCCTGCTGCTGCTCCTCAGCAGTTTAACCAACCAAGGGGTGAGAGACCCAAAAGACAATACACTCGACTTAGCATGACCGTGTCTCAGATTTTGCAACAACTACTGTCAATCAATCTGGTAACTGTCAAAGAAGCTCCGAAGGTAGTGAACACAGCTTCTCCAAAGTACAACCCCAACGCCCGTTACGCTTATCACTCTGATAGCCTGGGGCATACTACGGACAATTGCTGGGCTCTGAGGAATAAGGTTCAGGACCTTATTGATGCTAAAGAAATACAGTTTGAGGCGCCCGAAAGGCCCAATGTTGTAACTGCTCCCATGCCCCAGCATGGAGTGAATGCTATGGAAGAAGACCGGTATGTAGCCTCCGTGGAAGAGATTGTTACTCCGTTGTTAACTGTTAAAAGGAACCTGTTGCTAGTCGGTTTATTTCCGGGATATGGTAAAGGTTGCCTTCTATGTGCTGTTTCACCTGTTGGTTGTCCTTTGCTGAAATCAGGTATCTAAAGCCTGATGGATAGCAAAGAAATCTTGTTCGAGAAGATTTCTATTCCTGCTATTCCTGCTGAAGAAGTTTCTATTGTCACTATTTTCAACAAACCTCCTAAGGCTCTCTCAAAGAAGCCTGTCAAAATCATGTCCACTCAGAAGATTGCTCCTATCATCATCACTGTTCCGGGGCCTCTCCCTTATACATCCGAAAAAGCTGTCCCATGGCACTATGGGGCAGATGTTTATGTTCTTGGAGTAAAGCAAGAGTTTGATACTAGTACCGATGTCAGCAACATCACCGGGCCTGCCAAATTTACTCGCAGTGGTAGGCTG
This sequence comes from Vicia faba, assembly GCA_948472305.1. Taxonomy (NCBI): domain Eukaryota; kingdom Viridiplantae; phylum Streptophyta; class Magnoliopsida; order Fabales; family Fabaceae; genus Vicia; species Vicia faba. The sequence goes on along the minus strand of OX451738.1, from coordinate 323,708,124 downwards.
TTCTCACCGGATATTGCACCACCAGCTATTCAGAAACCTCTTATCATCACACCTGCAAGTGTGCCTGCTTCCCTTCCTGATCAAGTTCCTGTTTCTACCCCTGCTGCCGAGTCATATGACGCTCGGGGCAAAGGGATTGCTACTGATTTGCCTGCCCTGACGGAGGCACCAAAAACAACCAATGTTGAAGCTTCCCAACAAGAGATGGAAGAGATTCTCAAAATCATTAAGAAGAGTGATTTCAACGTAGTTGAGCAGTTGGGGCACACCCCATCAAAGATTTCTATGCTATCACTGTTGTTGTGTTCAGAGGCCCATGCCAAGGCCCTGATTTCCTTCCTAAAGACGACCCATGTGCCACAAGAAACGTCTGCTGATCAATTTACCGATTGTATGGCCAACTTGACTGCCGATAATGGGTTGGGCTTCTCTGACACCGATCTGACTGCCAAAGGAAAGAACCATAACGATGCCCTGCATGTCTCCATTAAATGCAGGGGCACTACTCTTGCCCATGTGTTGGTAGACACCGGTTCTTCAATGAACGTATTTCCTAAGAAGGCCCTAGACAGGTTGGATTGTGAGGGTTTGGAGCTCAAGCCTAGTAACATTGTTGTCCGGGCCTTTGATGGTTCCAAAAGAATGGTACATGGGGAAGTTGACATTCCAATCAGGGTTGGTTCTCAAGTTTTTGATTCTACGTTCTATGTGATGGACATCCGACCATCCTATTCTTGTTTGCTGGGTCGTCCATGGATCCACAAGGCTGGAGCTGTGACCTCCACACTACACCAGAAGCTTAAGTACCCGGTCAGAGGGAAGATTGTGACAGTTCAGGGGGAGGAAGAATACATGGTCAGCCACCTCAACTCGTTCCGGTACATAGAAATGGATGGGGAATTCATTGAGACTCCATTCCAGCACTTTGAAGAAGTTCCTCAAACATTGGCATCAGCTGAAACTGTGATTGAAGACCCTCCTTTGAAGATGGCTTCCTTAAAGGATGCCCGGGCTGTGGTTGAGAAGGGTGAGTGTGCAAACTGGGGCCGACTTCCTGACTTCACTCCAAAGACTGACAAGTTTGGTTTGGGTTTCACTGCAGAAGCTCAGAGGGCTGTTCGTAAGGCAAGGATTGGAAGACCTCCTGTGTTCATCACCAACCCGGGAGTAAATGCTATTGAAGACGACGTGGAGGAATCTGAATTCGACAGCTGGATCTACCCAACAACCGACGATGGACCAAGCAACTGGACTGCCAAAGACTTCACACCTATTACTTTTGTCACTCAGTAATGAACTCTTTTGTTTTGAATTTGTAACAGACAATATTTTGAAACTTTTATGGCTCGGTGTCTTACCCGGGGCACCGTGGCTTCATTTGTGAGGGCTTTTGTGTGTCATTTTCATATATCATCAATAAAAACATTGGACGTTTTTCGCATTTCAAATCTTGTGCTCCCTTTCTTTCTTTATTACATTGCAAAACAACTATATTTACACACACTCACCCATACAGGTTCCAATCCACTCTGGATCTCACTGGTAACGACTCTGCTACTGCCAGTTATGACTTCGAAAATCCGATCAACTTAGCCGAAGACGAAGATGAAGATGATTGTGAATTGCCTGGTGAGCTTGCAAGACTGTTACTCCAGGAAGAGAGGGCCATTCATCCACATGAAGAGCCAGTGGAAACGGTAAACCTGGATACTGAGACAGACAGAAAGGAAGTCAAGAATGGTGCCAATCTAGAGCTCAGTGTGAAACAACGGTTGATTCAGTTGCTGCATGACTATGTGGAAATCTTTGCCTGGTCTTACGAAGACATGCCTGGGTTGGATACCGACATTGTGGTTCATCACCTGCCTACCAAGGAAGACTGCCCTCCGGTTAAACAGAAGGTCTGTCGTATGCGTCCAGAGATGTCCGAGAAAATCAAGGCTGAGGTTATGAAACAATTTGATGCCGGGTTTCTAGCAGTGACTTCTTACCCTCAGTGGGTTGCCAACGTGGTTCCAGTGCCAAAGAAAGATGGTAAGGTCAGAATGTGTGTTGATTACAGGGATTTGAACAGGGCGAGCCCCAAGGATGACTTCCCTCTGCCTCACATCGACGTTCTGGTTGACAACACTGCTCAACATAAAGTATTCTCCTTCATGGACGGTTTCTCCGGATATAATCAAATCAAGATGGCTCCTGAAGACATGGAGAAGACCACTTTTGTTACTCAGTGGGGCACCTTTTGCTACAAGGTCATGCCTTTTGGGTTGAAAAATGCTGGGGAAACCTACCAACGTGCCATGGTTGCTTTATTTCATGACATGATCCATCACGAGATAGAAGTATACGTCGACGATATGATTGCAAGGTCCCAAACTGAGGAGGAACACCTTGACCATCTACAGAAGCTATTTGACCGTCTGAAGTTGTACAAGCTGAGGTTGAACCCGAACAAGTGCACCTTTGGGGTGAGATCTGGAAAATTGCTAGGCTTCGTCGTAAGCGACAAAGGCATTCAAGTGGACCCTGCCAAAGTGAAAGCCATACAAGAGATGCTGACTCCCAAGATAGAGAAAGAAGTCAGAGGATTTCTAGGACGGTTGAACTACATTTCCCGATTCATCTCACATCTAACTGCTACCTGTGAACCAATCTTCAAGCTACTAAAGAAGGATCAGGTAGTACGTTGGAACGATGAATGTCAGGCCGCTTTCAAAAAGATAAAAGAGTATCTCCAAGAACCACCCATTCTTGTGCCGCCGGTTGAAGGGAGACCTCTAATCTTATACTTGCCAGTACTGGATAACTCAATGGGGTGTGTGCTGGGACAGCATGACGAGTCTGGCGGAAAAGAACACGCCATTTATTACCTTAGCAAAAAGTTTACCGACTGTGAGACCCGGTACTCACTGCTCGAGAAAACTTACTGCGCTTTGGTATGGGCTGCTCGCCGGATGAGACAGTATATGTTGACTCACACTACTCTGTTGATTTCAAAAATGGATCCAATCAAGTACATATTCGAAAAGCCTGCCTTGTCCGGAAGAATAGCAAGATGGCAAATGATCTTGACGGAATACGACATCCAATACACGACTCAAAAAGCAATCAAAGGAACTGTGTTGGCAGACCATTTGGCACACCAGGCAGTGGACGATTACCAGTCAATGAACTTTGAATTTCCAGACGAGGATATCATGGTAGTGACTGATTGTGAAGTACCTGGACCGGATGAAGGACCTGAGGAAGGATCCCGATGGTCTATGCACTTTGACGGAGCCTCGAACGCTTTGGGTAATGGTATTGGCGCCGTGATCATATCCCCTAAAGGCACTCATACTCCACTCACTGCCCGGCTATGTTTCAACTGCACCAACAACATGGAAGAGTATGAGGCATGTATCATGGGTCTTCAAGCTGCAATCGACTTAAGGATCAAGTTTCGGAGTGTCTTCGGAGATTCCGCTCTCGTGATCAATCAAATTAAAGGCGAGTGGGATACAAAACACCCAAATCTTATTCCTTACAAGGAGTATGTGCTGACATTGCTTCCCCACTTCGAGAAGATAACCTTTGAAAATTTCCCAAGAGAGGAGAATCAGTTAGCGGACGCGTTGGCTATGATGTCTTCTATGTTCAAAGTCAAATGGGACAACGAGGCTCCCCGTATCATTATCTGGAAATTGGACAAACCTGCATATTGCTGCGATCTCGAGTTCGAAGAGGTAACAGAAAAAACCTGGTATCATGAAGTGAAGAGATACCTTGAGGCTCAAGAATACCCCGAGTGTGCATCTGTTAATGACAAGAAATTCCTAAGAAGGTTTGCGGCAAAATTCTTCCTCAACAATGACATTCTCTACAAGCGAAACCATGATTCAACCTTACTGCGTTGTGTGGATAAGACTGAAGCAGAAAGGATCATGGCAGAACTACATGAAGGTACCTTCGGAACACATTCCAGTGGACATACCATGGCAAAGAAAATCCTTTGGGCAGGATATTTCTGGTCCACAATGGAAGCCGACTGTTATCAGCATTCTCGAACTTGTCATAAATGCCAGATCTATGTTGATAAGGTGCACATTCCTCCGGTTCCTCTGAACGTCTTGATAGCACCTTGGCCTTTTGCAATGTGGGGCATTGATATGATCAGAGAGATCCGACCTACGGCATCTAACAGGCACCTCTTCATCCTGGTAGCGATTAATTACTTCACAAAATGGGTTGAAGCAACTTCCTACGCTACCATAACCAAGAACGTCGTGGCACGGTTCATTCGGCACAACCTGATCTGTCGATACGGTGTACCTGAGAGGATCATTACGGATAATGGTACCAATCTTAACAACAAGATGATCACTGAGCTCTGCGAGAAATTCAAGATACAACACCACAACTCTTCCCCTTACCGGCCGAAGATAAATGGGGTTGTAGAAGCAGCGAATAAGAACATCAAGAAGATTGTGCAGAAGATGACAGTGACCTATAAAGACTGGCATGAAATGTTACCGTTTGCTCTTCATGGGTACCGTACCTCAGCACAGACGTCAACATGGGCAACTCCCTTTTCCTTGGTCTATGGCATGGAGGCAGTCTTGCCTATTGAAGTCCAGATACCCTCTCTCCGGATAATGAAGGATGCAGGTTTGAACGAAGATGACTGGATCCAGACTCGGCTTGATCAATTAAACCTAATTGACAAAAAGAGACTCACTGCTATTTGTCATGGTCAGACGTATCAAAAATAGATGATCAGGGCATTTAACAAGAAGGTCAGACGACAAGAGTATCAAGTCAGAGACCTGGTAAATAAGCGCATCATTCTTCCTCAAAGTGATCCCAGAGGCAAATGGACCCCCACGTACGAAGGGCCATTTGTGGTTAAACATATCTTCTCAGGAGGAGCAATGATTCTAACCACCATGGATGGTGACGACCTTCCTCACCCCGCCAATATAGATATAGTAAAAAGATACTACGCATGAATTAAAGACCCGCTAGGTTGACACACCTAGCCAAAAATAAGGGCTTCCCGGCGAACCAAAAGGGTTCGGGCAAAAATAAGGGACGAAATGAAAAAAATCTGTACACCCGACAAGTCGAAAACCTGAAAAGGCGGCTTGGGAAAAAAATGGGTATCCCGGTGGACTGAAAACCCGAAAGGGCGGTCCAGGCAAAAGTTAGGGATAAAGCGTAATACTATGTCTCATTGGATCACCTTGCATCCAGAATTCGGCATCAACTATCAGGCTCAGATGACTCCAATCAATCAGCTTCATCTTCAACTAAGCAGCAGAGTGATGAGACGCTTGAAGACATAAAGGCGATAGCAGAGTTGGAACCCAGTGAGATTATTTTTCACATAGCTGTTTTGTTTCCTTTTCACAAATTTGTATAAACTCTATTTTGCTCGGCGGCATTCTCTTACTAGGACGTCAGCCTCTTGTACAAAAACGCCTATTTACAGGCAAATTTCAAAATCAATACAAGTTCAATTTTTCAGACAAATTACCCATCGCTTTTTCCTTTTTCTGTTTTGTTTTGCAAAGAACGTCCAATGTTCATTTTTGATATATGCACTTGACATTAATTGCTAATCATGAATATTTGCATGCGAAACAAAAGACTAATTACACTACATCAGAAACAGGGGCAATAAAGAATTGTCCAAGCGATCTAGTTGCTTTGTCCACTAAGGTACCAAGGTAGGTTCGGCTGAAGAACGTAACCAATTTACCTCAACTCCCCATAGAGTAAGACCAGATTTCAGCAATACTCTCCCCAGGCAGGGTTGGTCTCCCATCAGCCCTAAAAAGGCACAATATCTCCAGCAAGTCAGCGATGCTCTCCCCAAGCAGAGTTAGTCTATTGTCAGCCTTAAGGAAGTTGGGTATCCCCAGAAGATCTCAACATCCCCAGCAGAGTATAGACATTCCTCAGCAAGCATCCCCGACATTCTTAATATAAGATTGTTCCCCGGCAAAATACCAGACACCCCAGTGGAACCATTCCCCAATACAGTTTGGAAATTTCCCCAGGAAAGTTGAATCAGTTTCCCCAGTAGATTCTGGAAGCTTATCCCCAGTAGATTCTGGAAGCTTATCCCCTGCAGAGTACGAATGTCTCTCCCCGACTTTATTCAAAGGTTATTTCCCCACCAGGGTATAACTGGGTTATCCTCAGCTAATTACCACGGAAAGTTCGTCCTCGGCGAGTTTCTTCCTATCCCTCAGCGGAGTTCATCAAATTCCCCAACATAACTTATCAGTGGAATCCCCAGCGGAGCTCTCATCAAAACCTCAGCGAAGTATCTCTTCCCACAGAGTAATTCCCCACAGATTAATCCCTCCAACAAGTTTATTCCCCAACGGAGTCATCTTCTCCTACCGGTTTATTCTTGCAATCATCATCCCCAGCGGAAGCGAAGAGCTCTACTCTTCAAACGTCAGCCCAGGATTCAACAAGTTCCCGGCACTCGTCAAGGATTTATTTTCCTAGATGAAAATACATTCATAGACATTTCACATTTCATACATCCTGCTTACATACATGATAAAGTGCATACAACACTATCTCATTTATTCTTGAGAACATCATGACATCATGCATTTCATACATCATGACATTGCATACAACTGATGTTTTGCCTTTTCAGGAAAAGGTCAATCCAAAGATGATTACTATCAACTGCCACAATTCCAGATTCGATACCTGTATCCAGCCAGGGCATATCTGTAGACGACCAAATTCCAGATTCGATACCTGCATCCAGCCAGGGCATATCTGTAGACGACAATTTCCAGATTCGATACCTGTATCCAGCCATGGCATATCTGTAGACGACCAATTTCAGATTCGATTCCTGTATCCAGCCAGGGCATATCTGTGAGTATTTGATTGTGGATTCGACACCTGTATCTAGCCAGGGCATATCTGCATGAAGAATTCCAGATTCGATTCCTGTATCCAGCTAAGGCATATCTGTAGATGACAATTTCCAGATTCGATACCTGTATCCAGCCAGGGCATATCTGTAGACGACCAATTTCAGATTCGATTCCTGTATCCAGCCAGGGCATATCTGTGAGTATTTGATTATGGATTCGACACCTGTATCTAGCCAGGGCATATCTGCATGAAGAGTTTAGAGATTCGATACCTGTACCCAGCCAGGGCACGTCTGTAAGCAACATTTTGAAGTTCCGGATTCGATTCCTGTATCTAGCCAGGGCACATCTGTGAGCAACTAATTGTAGATTCGATACCTGCACCTAGCCAGGGCATATCTGCATAAAGAGACTGAAGATCAACACCTGTAGCAAGCCAGGAAACCATCTTTCTTTCTCAAATATGCAAGTTCTCGCTAAGGAATCTCTTACGCAATCAACACTTCCAAATGGCATCTATAAGCCCATTCCCGACAAGGTTCTGTCACGTCTCCAGATGGCATCTATAAGCCCATCCTCCTATCCACCATCTCTCCAAATGGCATCTATAAGCCCATTCCCGCCAACACATCGCTGATACTCCACTATGCGAGTGCAAATTTCTGGGCACTTTAGTGTTCAATCATCTTCCACCTTCGGATCACGAAAGGCACGCAAGCCAATCTACATCCTCAGGTCTAAGAAGATTTAACAGGGGCAACTGTTGTACCCCAAAATTTGCCCTCCCATTTCCTCAACATTTTCTCATCACAAGACCCTTGGAGCTCAAGATCAAGTTAGGGTTTGCTCTGCTCAAGACTCCTCCTTGCACTGTTGACCCAAATTAGGGTTTGAGTTTGAACAAAGATGTTTTGACCTAAAATGCCCAAAGTAACTTTCATGCTTCATATTGAACTCACAAGTTTATCCATACCAAGTTTCAAGCCTTGATTCCAATCTTTGCCCAGTCAATTGGACAGTTGACCTAGAAATCAACTGTATTGGGGAAAAAGTCAACTGTGGTCAATTGACAGTCAAACCTCATGATTTTTGACCCACATCAACATTATGAACTCATATGAACCATTTGGTCAAGTTTGGATCATAATTCCACAAGAAATTTGATCAGATCACCAAAAGGGCAAAATGGTCATTTTTAGGGTTTTGACTGCACAAAGGCAATTTTTGACTGTTTGACCTAGCCAATGGAAATTCAAGCTCACATATGGACTCAAGGACTCAATGGAATTTGTCTTGACATGTTCAACAAATTCAAAAGATCCCAAATGCACAAGATTGACAAATGAATTTTCCAGTCAACTGAGCCAAATTTGACTGTATACTGAAAAGTCAAACATTGACTTTTTGGTCAAAATCAAGTGTCAAGATTCATTTTTCATCAAGACATGTCAAATTATGAAACTTGTTCATCAAGAAATCAAAAATTACAAATTAGGGTTTAAAATGAAGAATTTTCATAACTTAGAAATTTTCTAAGTTATGAAAATTCCTAATTTTTTCCTAACTTTGTCCCATTTTTTCATCAAGATACATTTGGATTCAAGCAAAACTCAAAATATGAAAGTTATAGTCCATTGCAAAATCTACAACTTTGATTCACAAAGTTTCCTCAAAAGAAGCTTGTAGCTCAAGTTATGATTTTTGGAATAGGGGTGCAAAACATTCTTAACTTAGAAATTTTTTGGACCTATTTTATGCAGGATTTTTGCCTAACTTCATGGCCACTTTTCACATGCTTCCACTTGGAATTTCAATTTGCATTACAAAGATGGATTGTAGTACACATTCCAAGCTTTCCAAATTGTCCAAGAAATTCTCAAACACCCTTGTGGTTAGGGAGAATCGAATTTGGGAAGTTAGGCAAAAGTCACTTTGTTTCATGGCCAAGTACATGTTCATACACTATGCATTTTTGAAATCAGCTTGTGCAAGCTAGATTACAGGCCTTTTATCTCATCCACACTCAATAATTTAATGCCAATCCTTTGTGTTCAAGCCTTATTTTGTGTGTTTAACCATTGCATACAAGATTAAGCCATATATGGAAAAAGTAACTTATCTATTCTTGTAAAGAACAACTTTATGTCAAACACAAATCAAAGAAGTACCAAAGCAGATTTTTTGGGCACAAGTTCATGAACTAATCCCACTGATCAAGGAGAGATTATGCAGCATGCTTGAGGGACCTGCCTTGGCCTATAACCCAACTTGACAAACTTTGCTTATCTAGGAAGAAACTTTGCAAAACTGACCACATCTCTCATTGCTGCAAGAACTAACCAAAACAAATTTTGTGAACACTTTCCATACACCCTAACTAACCTGAAACACGAGCAAACCACCTTCAACACCTCCTCATTCACAGAAACACCTTCCTGCTGCAAAAACAGAAGTTCTTCTGCAACTTGACTTCCACAAACACTTCCACTCGTGCGTTTTGGCCAAAGCTAGTTCAAACATGTTCCATATCACCCACTGAAGCTATCCCAAGCATTGAACACAAACTGTAACATCCCTAACATCATTTGCCATTTTCAGTTTTCAACTTTGCAGGTGAACTTCCATAGCTCGATTCAGCTAGTTTCAAAGCAAGCTAGAGGTTGGAAGAGCATCCTTGGACATCAAGCAAGCTGTACAAGTCCTCACACTGCATTGAAAGTGCCTCCATTGCTGTACACGACTCAAGCTGAACAGGTAAAACTTTGAACTTCTATCTCTCTATCCAGGCATAGTTAGGCTTAAGTTTGTGAAGAAAGCATGTTCTAATCATAGCCCTGAAGCCATCCATATAGTTACTTTTCATTTATGTTGTGTATGTTGAGAGAATTTTGGACCTGAACATTGGAAAAAACTTAGGTCAGAAATTGGGGGAGAAGAAATTCTCTCTCATTTCTGAGAGTTAGATCAAGTTTTTTATATGTATGAATTCGTGACATGATGCTCTATAATGTTTGTATTGTGAGTTTTTGTTAAAAGTCAAGGAATCAAGAGATTACAGAGATGGAGGAAGGGCGCACATTTTTTGTTTGAATCTGTCTAGAGGTTGAAGACAGAGTTGACTTGGGCTGGGCCTGAGTCAACCTGCTTTTTGCACCCCTTATTTCATTTTACACCCCCTTGGCCCATTGTGTGATTTTTTAATCATCTTTGACTTTTTCTTTTTGATCTTGACTTGTTATTTTTTGTTAAAATATAAAAAAACATAAAAAATATTTTTCACCTTTTTTTGTATTTATTAGGCATTTATTTGCTTTATTTGATATGTGTATGTAAATAAATAAATAAATATATATATATATATATATATATATATATATATATATATATATATATATATATATATATATATATATATATATATATATATATATATATATATATATATATATATATATATATATATATATATATATATATATATATATATATATATATATATATATATATATATATATATATATATATATATATATATATATATATATATATATATATATATATATATATATATATATATATATATATATATATATATATATATATATATATATATATATATATATATATATATATATATATACTTTTATTTAAAATACTAAAAATCATACAAATACATTTTATTTTCTGATTTTATTTTATTTTATCTTTTGAAAATATTTTCTAAAAAATATACTTTTTTTTTGTAAATAATAAATATTTTTATTTTTTTGTATATATTTAATATATTTAATACATAATATAAATATTTATATATTTAGAATATTTAGGATAAAAATACAAAATAATACATTTTTATTTTTTATTAATATTTAACCTCAAAAAATCACTTTTTTACAATATACTTCCTTTTTGTTTATTTTTTGTATATAATTAATAAATGTTGTATATAATGAATAATAAATACTTATTTATTTACAAAATTAGGGTTTTGCCCTAAACATGAAAATATCCAAAATTAATCCTTTTTATTTTTGTTTATATGACACATGAAAAATACTTTTACATACATATAAAAATCATTTTTTTGCATCTTGCATATTTATTGTATTTTGTTTAATTATTGTACAATTAAAATAACTTGTATATTCAATTTGGATGTAATAGCTTAGATTTAAATTTCTTGCTAAATATCCCCATTTGAACATTTGTACCCCCCATCCCATAATTATGTTGTAATAATTTAGGATTTTATTTTCCGCACTTTAAAGCTTTCTAAATATGCCATGATAGACTTAGGGTTTGTATGCAAAAATCAACCAAACAAATAGCTTGACCTAATTCAAAGACAAAAAAGCATGAAAATGGACAACACCAATCACACTTGCACCCCTAGGGTTACTCCTCTTGTTGCCTTCAATAAATGGGCCATGTTGCATGTTGAGTGTTTTTGGCAAAACAAAACAATATCAAATGATCATAGTCCCTCGATGACGCTTTCGAAAGTTGCCTAAAAATGATCAAGTCCCTTAAAGGAAAAGTTGCCAAAGACACTTGGCACCATTGCAATCATGGTCTAAACGATGACCCGCGCCCGTCCCGTTAACATCCTAACACAAGATTGTCCACCAAATACAATGGTGGAACAATACTGTTAAAAGGGTTAAAACATAGGAAAGATCTTTGAGAAATTTAGGGGTAGACAACTCTTAGTTACTTGATCCAAACTTGCAAAAACACTTGCCTACTTTTCAAAACACACATCACAACACACTTTCAAAAACATTGAAAACTTTTTCAAAAGATATACACCTTTGTATACATTCAAACATGAATCATTACAAAGGTTGCCACAACAAATGGCCTCTTTTCAAAACATTTTTCAAACCCACACACAAAGCACCATTTCAAACAATTGAAAGCACCATTTCAAACAATTGAAAACATAAGGCAAGTGATCTAAGCAAGTAACTAAGAGCCCATGGATAACCATGGATTGAAAGGGTGCTAGTACCTTCCCTTTCTATAATCTACTCCCGAACCCAAGAAAACATCTCAAAGGTTTTTGCTGTGCTTTTTAACCTTTCCTTAGGATAAAATAAAAAGTCGGTGGCGACTCTTGCTCAACCGAAACATTTGCGAAAACAAACGCAAAACCTCAAGTCAGTTCTCCCACCGTACCACAATATCCAATAATTTTAACTTAGAAATGATAAATAATCAATAAACGTCCGGCGTTCCAAATAATCAAAAGCATTGCACAGTTAATCAAATAAACGTCCACATGTCTTTCCTTTTACTGATTAAACCAAACACTAAATTTTCAACCAGAAGCCTCAGCTTCTAAACCAGAGGTTCAGGTTTATTGAGAAACAAACTGAAATGTTGAGCAGGCGTCAAAGCAGTGTAACAGCCAATTGATACACTTCAAATTCTTCTGAAAAGGCGCGTGCAAACCCTAGGTCTTGATTTATTGTCAAAGAAGCGTCCGCCTGATCAAACCCTGATCCAAACTCAAACAAATCAAAAGAAACCCTTATTTTGTGTGAATGATAAGAAAAGTCTATTTGACCGATTCTTGAGCCAATCTGAAAAATCAGGAAAAGCCCGAAGCTGTGATTTCTTGTGAAAAAGAGAGAGGGCAAATTTTGGGGTACAACAGTTGCCCCTATTCAATCTTCTTGAACCTGAAGAGTTAGATTGGCAAGTTTGCCTTTCGCGTCTCGAAGGTAAAAGGAGATTGGACACTAGAGTGCCCTTAAATTTGCACTCGTCGAAACAACGGATGCGGGAATGGGATTAGAGATGCCATTTGGAGATGGGCTTAAAGATGCCATCTGGAGATGTGACAGAGGGATGGGCTTAGAGATGCCATCTGGAAATTGCTGGTAGGAGGATGGGCTTAGAGATGCCATCTGGAAATGTTTGTTGAACTGTATGTCGTTGATGAGTGGGTGAGTATCAGAAAGGTATCCATGTTTTGGAACATCTCTGAACTGGGGGTCTGAATAAGCAATAGATTGACATCCATATCTGGAAGCATCCGTAAACTGTTTTCAAAAGTTGCATCTGAACAAGCGATAGGTTAACATCCGTGTTTGGAGAATCCGTAAACTGTTTTCAGAAGTCTTGAATCTGAACAAGCGATAGGTTAACATCCGTATCTGGAGAACCCGTGAACTGTTTTCAGAGGTCTTGGAGATGAATAAGCAATAGATCAGCATCCATGTTGGGAAGCATCCGTAAACTGTTTTCAAAAGTTGAGTCTGAACAAGCAATAGATTAACCTCCGTGTTTGGAGAATCCGTAAACTGTTTTCAGAAGTTGAAGAATCTGAACAAGCGATAGGTTGACATCCGTGTCTGGAGAACCCGTAAACTGTTTTCAAAAGTTGAGTCTGAACAAGCGATAGATTAACATCCGTGTTTGGAGAATCCGTAAACTGTTTTCAGAAGTTGAAGAATCTGAACAAGCGATAGGTTAACATCCGTGTCTGGAGAACCCGTAAACTGTTTTCATAAGTCTTGAAGTTGAATAAGCAATAGAGCAGCATCCGTGTTGGGAAGCGTTCGTAAACTGTTTTCAAAATTTGAAAAGGAACTGGTGTAGGGTTTCCTGATGATGAGTCCGTGTAAAACTGCATCTGAGGCTGAGAAGGAACTGGTGTAGGGTTTCCTGATGATGAGTCCGTGTAAAACTGCATCTGAAATTGTTAATGATAGCCTTTTATTCTTATCCTGAAAAGGACAAAATGTTAGCTAAACACAAAATTATGTTGCATGAAATGTATGATGCAATATATGTTATATCAATGTTTATGATATGAATGTAATGAATGCGCATGTAAGCTGATGAGCTGTCTTGCTGGGGATAGATGAATCCTGGATGGCTGGAGATAATAGAATCTTGACTGATGTCGGGGAAAGTAAATCCTTGACTGCTGCAGGGGATTGCAAGAATCTTTTGATCGTTGAAAATGAGAAGTCCTGGGACCACCGTTGGGGAATCAGGAGCTTGGGTTGTATGCCAACCTACTGGGGATTCCTGTCTTGAGGAGATCTTCACTGGAGAATATTTGAATACTCCGTGAGGAATGGAGAATGAGAGTCTTCATTCTGCTTGGGGATTGATAGTTGGAAGTTTTAGCTCCGCTGGGGATTGCAAGAATCTTTTGATTGCTGCAGGTATTGATCTGGGATCTTGAAAAGGTTGGTCGGTGAGATAGTTGCCCTGGATGGTTTCAGGTATTAAACTCTGACCTGAGAAAGAAAAGCTTCCTGGCTTGTTACAGGTATTAATCTTCAATCTCTTCATGTAGATAGTTTTCCTGGCTTATTACAGGTGTTGATCTACAATCAGTCGTCCACAGATATTTTCCTGGCTTGCTACAGGTATTAATCCAGAACTTGGGTTATACGCCACTTTGAGAATGAGAATTTTCATTCTGTTGGGGGTCAGAAATTGGGAGTATACCAATCTTATGGGGTTTTAAGGATGAGAGTCTTCATTCTATTAACAGTCAGAAATCGGGAGTATACCAATCTTCTGAGATTTTAAGGATGAGAATATTCATTCTGTTAACCGTTAACTGCTATCTGGTCGATCTCCAGGCTTTCGCAGAAACTTGTTGGGGATTGAACTATTATCCGGTCGAATCCGGGCTTCATAGCTTGCTCTTAGGAGATACCACTATCTGGTCGTAATCCAGGCTTCGCGGTAGTCTGATACTGTAACTGGGATCTGAATGAGTGACAGAATGGCTACCGCGTCTGAAGCGTATCTGAAACTGTATCTTGGAGTTGAGATCTGTATGAGTAGCAGAATGACTTCCGTGTCTGGAGTGTATCTGAAACTGTAACTAGGATCTGAATGAGTGACAGAATGGCTACCGTGTTTGGAGCGTATCTGAAACTGTATCTTGGAGTTGAGATCTGTATGAGTAGCAGAATGACTTCCGTGTCTGGAGTGTATCTGAAACTGTAACTAGGATATGAATGAGTGACAGAATGGCTATCGTGTCTGGAGCGCATCTGAAATTGTATCTTAGAGTTGAGATCTGTATGAGTAGCAGAATGACTTCCGTGTCTGGAGTGTATCTGAAACTGTAACTAGGATCTGAATGAGTGACAAAATGGCTACCGTGTTTGGAGCGTATCTGAAACCGTTTCTTCCAACAGGTGATGAAGGAATTGTTGGACACTTTTGACATTCAAATGCCCCAAGTGATGGTGAGGGAGACTTGCCCCAAGTTAATCTGTAATTGAGAGATTTGTTGAAATCTTGACTGGACTGCCCCAGGTTAACTGAACTTTGAAAGATCAGTTGAAACCTTGACTGGACTGCCCCAGGTTAATTGAGCTTTGAAAGATTTTGTTGAAATCTTGACTGGACTGCCCTAGGTTAGTTGGATAGTGACATGTCATGCCTCCTTGTTGATAGGAGATTTTTCAATGGAAGTGTCATCCTTTTTGAATTGATTTTGTTCACTGAGAGAGCTTTCGTTCACTGGATATTCATTGTGTGAATTTCTCCGCTGTCAAACAAATAGCCAAATGCAAACAGTGATATTCAAGTAATGCAAAGTTTATGCTTGTCTCGAAGTTTCGAAAAATGCGTTTTTTAGCAGAAAACTTTTTAGAAGACAAATTTAACACAAGATTTAGGGCAAAGCCTTGCAGGAGTCAGGATACCTTTTGTAACAGTATGCTTTCGAACTAACCCATGCTTCAATTAGGACTTTTGAAGGGTTGTAACGTGGTTTGGTTCACGGTTTAAGAAACAAAGGATAAAGGCTCAAAGTATATTTGTACCCACCCGCTCTTCGTGATGTCATTCAATCCTAAGCTCGGTTAATTGTGCGTTGAACTCTATTTGAGTTTGGAACGACTCTTTGGGTGATGGTTCACATCAGTTGAATTTTATGGGAAGGCAGTCATTTTTGCAACATTTTTCATGTTGTTGAGGATTTGTAATGACCTCGTTCTTGATTTGTTATCCCTAACTTTTGCCTGACTGTTCCCGTTTTCGAGGTTACAGTCAGCGGGATGTCCCAACTTTCTTTTGGCTCAGTGGGCTTTCTTCTTTTGAGAGGTAATGACTACCTATGAGATAAGGAACCATCACTGTCTTTTGATTCCAGAGGAATGTCTCTTTTTTGATGTCGTTCGTTGTATTACGAACTGAGAGTTTGCGACTTCAATGCGCACTCCTTTTTTTTAATTAACTGAAAAACTACCCTGCCCCAGGCTTAAATCAAAGGTTTCAATTTGTCTAGAACAGAAAACTCCTACTTCTTTGGCTCGAAGGGGTTGACTAGGGATTATCTTCCTTATAACTCCAGTGTTTGGGAATTGAAAGAAATGCCTGTACATCATCAGCAAGGTCTGTTCAAAAGCATATTGTATGAGAAAATGTTATTGTTTCGTCATCCTCCCTCTAAAGGCTTGCAGCTTTTTATCAAGAGTTAAATATCATAAAGAAAGCATAAGAGTAGTGAAAACGAACGGATGAATTCAAGACAAACATATGCAATGCATTAATGAAACAGAGTTTGACATTAACAGATAATTGTTCGAATAACAAAAGAAATTACAACTTTGAAAATTCAAATGGAACAAAAGTCTCTCAGTTCGAGCTTTGTCATTTTAGGTGGAGAAACCCTTAACGGAAGATTTTCATCTCGCCATCTGGCATGAATCTCAGCACCCCAATGTCAATCAGATCTTGAATCTTGTTCTTCAAGGCCCAACAGTCGTCGGTGTCATGTCCCGGACTATAGGAGTGGTATACACAAAATGCGTCGGGATGATAGTTAGGAGCGGAGGTATTGGGCTTCCAAACAGGATCCCTCAAAGCAGTCAGATTGACCTCCAACAAGCGCTCCAGTATTAGAGATGACGGTATGTCAGTCTCAGTGAACTGTCTTCCCGACGTATTTTGCTTACGCCGATTACCCCGTTGACGCTGACGAGGTTGTTGATGGGCTTGTGACCCTGAAGCAAGTAGAGAAGCCTTCCCTTTGTCTTCTTGTCTCAAAGGGGGTTGAATGGTGACTTGCTCTTCAACCTCAGATGTTTGCCCCACTTGGTTGTCCCGAAGCAGTTGGTTGACGAGAACTCTGAGTTCCTCTTGTCTTTGAGACAAGTCCTGGATGAGAGCCATTTGTCCCACCAGTTGTCCCATCATTTGGATCCTCATTGTAGCCAGCTCAAACTGCAGTTCTTCCAACTGATCACTCCTGACATTGCTTGAATTCCCCTGGACCAATCCCCTTGTGAGGAGAGCTTTCACTTCTTCTTGCCTCTGGGACAGGTTCAAGAACATTTCTTGAAGTTGAGCATTTTGATCCTGGATATCCTTGACAGTCCTCTCTAGAGCCATTTCTACTGAAATAAACAGTAGGAGAGTAAGGAAACCTGAAAAGGAAAAACTGTTATGATGCAATGCATGATATGTGAATACATGTTTTCAAGGATCTCTCGGGGTAAACACGAGAAAATGTTAGAGGTTGAACTTTGATCTTTGATTGGAGAACTTTGCACTGGTGGATGTCTTTCCACGAGAATCAAGCTCACCATGTCGAGTGGGTCATAGCGCCTGATTCAAGTTGTTGCACTTGATCTTTGATGGCATTTGTTTAGAGGAGAAACCTCTTGCCTTTTGGTAGACGTCTGGTTCAACGTGACCCTGCATCAACAGACCCTCGAGATCCTTGAAATGGTTAGTAAAAAATGCTATGGTATGATGTCATGATGTTATGTACATGTATGCAAAAGCAAGTAAGTGTATATACAGGTAATCATATTCACACAAAGCAAACAAGTCCTTCAGTTTAGGCTTGCATGGGGTTTGTAGGTAAGTACCCTCTTGAAGTTAGTTGGCTCATCCTGTCCTAAGGTTGGCTAGTTTGACCGCTGATAATAGGTTGGGTTTCTCCGACATAGATCTGACTGCCAAAGGAAAGAATCATAATGACGCTCTGCATGTTTCAATCGAGTGCAGGGGCACTACTCTGGCTCACGTACTGGTGGATACTGGGTCCTCGTTAAATGTTTTACCCAAGAAAGCGTTAGACCGGTTGGACTGTGAAGGGTTGGTGCTGAAGCCAAGTAATATTATGGTTAGGGCCTTTAACGGATCAAAAAGGATGGTGCACGGGGAGGTGGATATCCCTGTTAAAGTTGGTTCCCAGACTTTCGCATCTACATTCTATGTGATGGACATCCGACCATCTTATTCTTGTTTGCTGGGTCGCCCGTGGATTCATAAAGCTGGGGAAGTAACTTCTACGCTCCATCAGATGTTAAAGTACCCAGTGAAGGGGAAAATTGTTATAGTACGAGGAGAATAGGAGTACATGGTGAGCCACCTCAACTCTTTTCGGTATGTCGAGATGGATGGGGAGTTCATTAAAACCCCGTGTCAAAACTTTGAAGAAGTCCCCCAGACTCTGGCGGCGGCTGAAACTGTTACTGAAGATCCTCCAATGAAGATGGCTTCCTTCAAGGATGCCTGGGCTGTTATTGAAAAAGAAGCTCAAAGGGCGGTTCGACGTGCGCGAATTGGAAGACCTCCCATGCGTATCAGTAATCCGGAAGTGAATTCAATTGAAGATGATGATGAAGAGTCTGAGTTTGACAGCTGGATTTACTCGACTACCGACGGCAGATTAAGCAATTGGACGGCAAAGGACTTCGTGCCCATTATTTTATTACACAGTTGTGATACGGTGGGAGAACTGACTATGGTTTTGCGTTTGTATTCGCAAATGTTTCGGTTGAGCAAGAGTCGCCACCGACTTTTTATTTTATCCTAAGGAAAGGTTTAAAAAGCACAGCAAAAACCTCTGAGATGTTTTCTTGGGTTCGGGGAGTAGATTCTAGAAAGGGAAGGTGTTAGCACCCTTTCTATCCATGGTTATCCATGGGCTCTTAGTTACTTGCTTAGATCAACTTGCCTCAATTTTCAATTGTTTGAAATGGTGCTTTGTGTGTGGGTTTGAAAATGTTTTTGAAAAGAGGCCAATGTGGTGGCAACCTTTGTAATGATCCATGTTGGGATGTATACAAAGGTGTACATCTTTTGAAAAGGTTTTCATTTGTTTTTTGAAAGTTTGTTTTGAAAGTGTTGTGTGGTGAGGTTTAAAAAATAGGCAAGTGTTTTGTTTTGCAAGTTTGATTCAAGTAACTAAGAGGTTGTCTACTCCTAAGTTTATCAAAGATTTCTCCTATGCTTTTAACCCTTTTAACAATTTTGTTCCACCATTGCATTTGCTGGACAATCTTGTGTTAGGATGTGAAAGGGACGGGCGCGGGTCATCGTTTTAGACCATAATTGCAATGGTGCCAAGTATCTTTGGGCAACTTTTCTTTAAGGGACTTGATCATTTTTTTAGGAAACTTTTGAAAGCGTCATCGAGGGACTATGATCATTTGATTATGTTTGTTTTGCCCAAAGAGACCTAACATGCAATATGGCCCATTTTTTGAAGGCAACAAGTGGAATACCCTAGGGGTGCAAGTGTGTTTAGTGTTGTCCATTTTCATGCTTGATTATCTTTGAAATTAGGTCAAACTACTTTGGTTAATTGATTTGCATACAAACCCTAATTCTAGCATGGTATAGTTAGAAAGCATTAAAGTGCGAAAAATAAAGTTCCTAAGTTATTACAACACAATATGGGAAGGGGGGTACAAATGTTCAAATGGGGGTATTTTGACAAGGAATTTAAACCTAGACTATTACATCAATTTGGAATTATTTACAAGATATTTAATTGCACAAATTAAATGGAAATAAAATAAATATGCAAGATGCAAAAAGGTTTTTTATATGTATGAAAAAAAAAGTATTTTTATGTGTCAAATAAACAAAATAAAAAGTATTATTTTTTTGGAGTTTTTGTGTATTTAGGGCAAAACCCTAATTTATTAAATAAAAGGATTAATTATTTAATATGTACAATATTTATTTATTATATACAAAAATGAAGTATATTTGTCAAAAATGTATTTTTAATGCTAAATATTAATAAAAAATAAAATGTATATATTTTGTATTTTTTCCTAAATATACTAATAAATATGTATGTATTTGTATTATTTATTAAATATATATTATATATACAAAATAATAATATTTAATATTTATGAAAAAAGTATATTTTATATAAAATATTTTCAGAAGATAAAATAAAATAAAAAATGAAAAAATAAAAGTGTTTGCATTATTTTTAGCATTTTTGAATAAAAGTATATCTATTTATTTATTTATGTACAAATACTCATTCAAACAAATAAATGCCTAATAAATATGAAAATGGTGTAAAAAATATTTTTTATATTTTTAATATTAGGAGAGAAAATAAATAAGTCAGAACAAAAAAGAAAAAGTCAAAAAATCATGAAAATAAGTACAATGGGCCAAAGGGGTGTAAAAGCAAAAATAGGGTGCAAATAAGAAAAGACAGAACAAGCCCAGCCCAAAGGACCTTCTTCAACCTCTGGCCAGGAACTTTGTCAAAAACGCGCACTTGGAACACTGATTCAAACATCTGGATTCCTGGACTTTTAGCACAAACTTACAACATAAGAAATGTTAAGCATCAAGCCACAATTCTGGACATGTAAAGAACTCATCCTAACTCTCAGAAATGAGAGAGAATTTCTCCATTCTCAAATCTTAACCTAACTTTTTATCAATGTTCAGACCTCAAATTCTCATAGCACAGGAACAATAAATGGAAAGTAAAGACATGTACAGTTTCAGGGGCATGAGTAGAACACTTTTCATTCACAAACCTAGAGCTAACAATGCCTACATTGAGAGTTAGAAGTTCATGAATATACCTGTTCAGTTGGAATCGTGTCTGGTAATGGAGGAGTTTTCAGGGCAAGATGATGGTTTGTACAGCTTGCTTGAAGTGTGAGGATGCTATTCCAATACTTGGTATGCTTTGAAAACTTCTATATCAAGCTGCAGAAGTCAACCTGCAAGAGGAAGAAATGAAAATGGCCAAACTGATTAGAGGAGTTACAGTCCACTTCTAATGCTTTGGATAGTTTGGATTGATGGTAAGGAAAGTGTTTGAACTGGTTTTGGCCAAGATGCACGATTGGAATGAGTTATGGAACTCAAACTGCAGCATGTCCCCTGTTTTGGCAGTTTGAGGGTGATTCTGTGAATGAGAGGGTGTTGGAGATGGTTGACTCGTGTTCTAGCACAAGTTTGATGATTAGAAAATGTTTGACAAGTTTTCTTAAGCCTTGGTTTACAGGAATGATAGTTGTTGTAAGTTATGGCAAGTTTCTTCAACTTTAAGCAACCAATGTCCACTTGAGTTCTTAGACAGGTAGAGGCCCCCCTAATGTGCTGCAAACCTTGGCCTTGATCAGTGTAATTAGCCCATAAACTTGTGCCAAGGAGATTTGAACTGTACTTGCTTGGATTTGCATTTGACATAAAGTCCTACTTTTCAAGAATGGCTAATTTGCTTTTTCTATAAATGGCTTAGTTCAACATGTAATGCTTAAACTCATAAAACAAGGCCTTGGCACAATGAGTTAGCATTAAATTATTGAGTGCAAATGAGATATAGGACCTGTAATCAAGGAAAGCAAGCTGAATTCAAAATGGCACAAATGTATGAACATGTAACTTGGCCAAATCAAAAGTGAGTTTTTCCCAACTTGCCAAATTCGATTCTCCCTAACCATGAGGTTGTTTGATGAGTTCTTGGATATTTTGGAAAGCTTGGAATGTTTAATACAATCCATCTTTGAAATGCAAATTGAAATTCCAAGTGGAAGTATGTAAAAAATGGTCTTGAAGTTAGGTAAAAACCTTGCCTAAAATAGGTCAAATTTTCTCTAGGTTAAGAATGGTTTGGTACCCTTGTTCCAAAAATTGTAACTTGAGCTACAAGCTTCTTTTGGGAAAACTTTGTGAATCAAAGTTGTAGATTTTGCAATAGGCTACAACTTTCATGTTTTGACTTTTTCTTGAATCCAAATGAATCTTGGTGAGAAAGTGGGGCAAAGTCAGGAAAAAATTAGGGTTTTTCATAACTTAGAAAAATTCTAAGTTATGAAAAATCTTCATTTCAAACCCTAATTTGCAATTCTTGATTTCTTGGTGAACAAGTTTCATGATTTGGCATGTTTTGATGAAAAATGAATCTTGACACTTGATTTTGACCAAAAAGTCAAAGTTTGACTTTTCAGTATACAGTCAAAATTGATCAATTGACTGGGAAATTCAACTGTCAATCTTGTGTATCTGGGATCTTTTGAACTTGTTGAGCATGTCAAGATAATTCCATGGGGTCCTTGAGTCCATATGTGAGTTTGATTTGCCATTGGCTAGGTCAAACAATCAAAAATTGCCTTTGTGCAGTCAAAACCCTAAAAATGACCATTTTGCCCTTTTGGTGATCTGATCAAATTTCTTGTGGAATTGTGATCCAAACTTGACCAAATGGTTCATATGAGTTCATAATGTTGATGTGGGTCAATTTTCATGAGATTTGACTGTCAATTGGCCACAGTTGACTTTTTCCCCAATACAATTGATTTCTAGGTCAACTGTCCAATTGACTGGGCAAAATTTGGAATCAAGACTTGAAACTTGGTATGGATAAACTTGGGAGTCCAACATGAAGCATGAAAGTCATCTTAGGCATTTTAGGTCAAAATTCCTTTGTGCAAACACAAACCCTAATTTGGGTCAACAGTGCAAGGAGAAGTCTTGAGCAGAGGAAACCCTAACTGGACCTTGAGCTCCAAGGGTCTTGTGATGAGAAAATGTTGAGGAAAATGGGAGGGCAAATTTTGGGGTACAACAGTTGCCCCTGTTCAATCTTCTTGGACCTGAAGAGTTAGATTGGCAAGTTTGCCTTTTGTGACTCGAGGGTAAAAGAAGATTGGACACTAGAGTGCCCGGAAATTTGCACTCGCATGTTGGAGTATCAGCAATGTGATGTCGGGAATGGGCTTATAGATGCCATTTGGAGAGATGGTGGATAGGGAGATGGGCTTATAGATGCCATCTGGAGATGTGACAGAACCTTGTCGGGAATGGGCTTATAGATGCCATTTGGAAGTGTTGATCGCACAAGAGATTCCTTAGCGAGAACTTGTGTATTTTGAGAAAGACAGATGTTTTCCTGGCTTGTTACAGGTGTTTGATCTTCAATCTTTTCATGCAGATATGCCCTGGCTAGATACAGGAATCGAGTCTACAATCGGTTGCTCACAGATATGCCCTGGTTGGATACAGGAATCGAATCTGGAAATAGTTGTCAACAGATATGCCCTGGCTGGATACAGGAATCGAATCTGGAATTGTGGTAGTTGATAGATATGCCCTGGCTGGATACATGAATCGAATCTTCAAACTCTTCAGATGTGCCCTGGCTAGATACAGGAATCGAATATGGAAATAGTTGTCAACAGATATGCCCTGGCTGGATATAGGAATCGAATCTGAAATTGTGGTAGTTGATAGATATGCCCTGGCTGGATACAGGAATCGAATCTTCAAACTCTTCAGATGTGCCCTGGCTAGATACAGGTATCGAATTTGGAAATAGTTGTCAACAGATATGCCCTGGCTGGATACAGGAATCGAATATGAAATTGTGGTAGTTGATAGATATGCCCTGGCTGGATACAGGAATCGAATCTTCAAACTCTTCAGATGTGCCCTGGCTAGATACAGGAATCGAATCTGGAATTGTGACAGTTGAAGGTAGTTGTCTTTTTCCTGAAAAGGCAAAACATCAGTTGTATGCAATGTCATGATGTATGACATGCATGATGTTATGACGTTCAAAATGAGATAGTGTCGTATGCACTTTATCATGTATGTAAGCAAGATGTATGAAATCCGAAATGTTTATGAATGTATTTTCGCCTTAGGAAAATAAATCCTTGACGACCGGCCGGGGAATGAAATCCTGGGCTGACATTGAAGAGTAGAGTTCTTCGTTTCCGCTGGGGATGATGGTTGCAAGAATACACCGGTAGGAGAAGATGACTCCGTTGGGGAATAAACTTGTTGGAGAGATTACTCTGAGGGGAATTACTCTGTAGGGAGAGATACTTCGCTGAAGTTGACGAGAGCTCCACTAAGGATTTCAATGATGGACTCCGCTGGGGATAATAATGATAAACTCCGCTGGGGATTGGAAGAACTTTACCGAGGGCGATCTTCCGTGGCAATTAGCTGAGGATAACCCAGTTATAAGCCCTTGTGAGGAATAACTTTGAATAAAGCTCGGGAGAGACGTCCGTACTCTGCAGGGGATAAGCTTCCAGAATCTACTGGGGATAAGCTTCGAGACCTGCTGGGGATATGAATTCCACTTTCTTGGGGAAATCTTCAGACTGTACTGGAAAATGATTCCACTGGAGTGTCTGTATTCCGCCGGGGAACAATATTAGATCAAGACTGCTGGGGATGCTTGCTGATGAATGCCTATACTCCGCTGGGGAATGTTGCTATCTTGTCTTACTCTGTGGGGAGTTGAGATAACTTGGTCACATTCTTCAGTTAAATCTACCTTGATACTTCGGCGGACAAAGCAACTAGACTGCATGGACAACTCTACATTGCCCCTACTTCTGATGTCACCTGTAATTAGTCTTTTGTTTCATATGCAAGTATTTATGAATTAGCAATTTAATGTCAAATGCATATATCAAAAATGAACATTGGACGTTCTTCGCAAGACAAAACAGAAAAAGGAAAAACAATTGGCAATTTGGAAAAGTGAACTTGTATTGATTTTGAAATTTGCCTGTAAATAGGCGTTTTTTGTACAAGAGGCTGACGTCCTAGTAAGAGAACGCCGCCGAATAACACAAAGTTTATACAATTTTGAAAAGGAAACAAAACAGCTATGTGCATAATATTCCCACTGGGTTCCAACTCTGCTATCACCTTTATGTCTTCAAGCGTCTCATGACTTTGCTGCTTAGTTGAAGATGAAGCTGATTGATCGATGCCGAAGTCTGAGCCAGATAATTGATGCCGAATTCTGGATGCTAGGTGATCCAATGAGACATAGTGTTACGCTTTTATCCCTAACTTTTGCCTGGACCGCCCTTTCGGGTTTTCAGTCCACCGGGATACCCATTTTTGCCCAAGCCGCCTTTTCAGGTTTTCGACTTGCCGGGTGTACAAATTTTTTTCATTTCATCCCTTATTTTTGCCCGAACCCTTTTGGTTCGCCGGGAAGCCCTTATTTTTGCCTAGGTATGTCAACTTAGCGGGTCTTTTATTCATGCGTAGTATCTTTTTACTATGTCTGCATTGGCGGGGTGAGGAAGGTCGTCACCATCCATGGTGGTTAGAATCATGGCTCCTCCTGAGAACACATGTTTAACCACAAATGGCCCTTCGTATGTAGGGGTCCATTTACCCCGGGGATCACTTTGAGGAAGGATGATGCGCTTGATTACCAGGTTCCCAACTTGATACTCTTGTGGTCTGACTTTCTTGTCAAATGCCCTGATCATCCGTTTTTGGTACGTCTGACCATGACAGATAGCGGTGAGTCTCTTTTCGTCAATCAGGTTTAATTGATCAAGTCGAGTCTGGATCCAGTCATCTTCACTCAAGTCTGCATCCTTCATTATCCGGAGAGAGGGTATCTGGACTTCAATTGGCAAGACTGCCTCCATGCCATAGACCAAGGAAAAGGGTGTTGCCCCGGTTGACGTCCTTGCTGAGGTACGGTACCTATGAAGAGCAAACGGTAACATTTCGTGCCAATCTTTGTAGGTCACTGTCATCTTCTGCACAATTTTCTTGATATTCTTATTGGCTGCTTCTACAGCCCCATTCATCTTCGGCCGGTAAGGAGAAGAGTTGTGGTGCTGTATCTTAAATTGCTCGCAGAGCTCAGTGATCATCTTGTTGTTAAGATTGGTACCATTGTCCGTAATGATTCTTTCTGGGACACCGTACCGACAGATCAGGTTATGCCGAATGAAACGGGCCACGACGCTCTTGGTTACTGTGGCGTAGGAAGCTGCCTCAACCCACTTCGTGAAGTAATCAATTGCTACCAAGATGAAGCGATGCCCGTTGGATGCCGTCGGTCGGATCTCGCCGATCATATCGATGCCCCACATTGCAAAAGGCCAAGGTGCCGTCAGGACGTTCAGAGGAACCAGAGGGATATGCACCTTATCAGCATAGATCTGGCATTTATGACAAGTTCGAGAATGTTGGTAACAGTCGGCTTCCATTGTGGACCAGAAATATCCTGCCCTAAGGATTTTCTTTGCCATGGTATGTCCATTGGAATGTGTTCCGAATGTACCTTCATGCAGTTCTATCATGATCTTCTCTGCTTCAGCCTTATCCACACAACGCAGTAAAGTTGAATCATGATTCCGTTTGTAGAGAATGCCGTTGCTGAGGAAGAATTTTGCAGCAAACCTCCTCATGAACTTCTTGTCATTGACCGACGCACCTTCAGGGTATTCCTGAGCTTCCAAGTACCTCTTCACCTCATGATACCAGGGTTTTTTAGTCACCTCTTTGGCCTCAAGATCGCAGCAGTATGCGGGTTCGTCCAACTTCCAGATAATAATCCGGGGAGCTTCATTGTCCCATTTAACTTTGAACATTGAAGACATCGTAGCTAGTGCGTCCGCTAGCTGATTCTCTTCTCTTGGGAAGTGTTTAAAAGTTATCTCTTCAAAGTGGGGAAGCAAAGTCAACACATACTCCTTGTAAGGAATAAGATTTGGGTGTTTCGTATCCCACTCGCCTTTGATCTGATTGATCACGAGAGAGGAATCTCCGAAGACACTTAGAAACTTGATCCTTAAGTCGATTGCAGCTTGTAGACCCATGATACATGCCTCATATTCTGCCATGTTGTTGGTGCAGTTGAAACACAGCCGGGCAGTGAGTGGAGTATGAGTTCCTTTGGGGGATATGATCACAGCGCCGATACCGTTACCCAAAGAGTTGGAGGCTCCGTCGAAATGCATAGACCATCGGGATCCTTCCTCAGGTCCTTCATCCGGTCCAGGTACTTCACAGTTAGTTACTACCATGATATCTTCGTCCGAAAATTCAAAGTTCAATGATTGGTAATCGTCCACAGGTTGGTGTGCCAAATGGTCTGCCAATACACTTCCCTTGATTGCTTTCTGAGTTGTGTACTGGATATCATATTCTGTCAAGATCATTTGCCATCTTGCTATTCTTCCAGACAGAGCAGGCTTTTCGAATATGTACTTGATGGGATCCATCTTTGAAATCAACAGAGTGGTGTGAGTCAACATATACTGTCTCAGCCGGCGAGCAGCCCATACCAGAGCGCAGCAAGTTTTCTCGAGCAGTGAGTAACGAGACTCACAGTCGGTAAACTTTTTGCTCAGGTAATAAATAGCATGCTCTTTTCGGCCAGACTCGTCATGCTGCCCCAGCACACACCCCATTAAATTATCAAGCACTGTCAAGTATAGTATCAGAGGTCTCCCTTCCACTGGTGGCATAAGAATGGGTGGCTCTTGGAGATACTCTTTTATCTTTTCGAAAGCAGCCTGACATTCATCGTTCCAACATACTACCTGATCTTTCTTCAGTAATTTGAAGATTGGCTCACAGGTAGCAGTTAGATGTGAGATGAATCGGGCAATGTAATTCAATCGTCCCAGAAAGCCTCTGACTTCTTTCTCTGTCTTGGGAGTCGGCATCTCTTGTATGGCTTTTACCTTGGCAGGGTCCACCTGAATACCTTTATCGCTTACAATAAAACCTAGCAACTTTCCAGACCTCACCCCAAAGGTGCATTTGTTTGGGTTCAACCTCAGCTTGTATAACTTCAGTCGGTCAAACAGCTTCCGCAGATGATCAAGGTGTTCTTCCTCAGTTTGGGACCTTGCAATCATGTCATCAACATATACCTCAATCTCATGATGGATCATATCATGAAATAAAGCAACCATGGCACGTTGGTAGGTTTCCCCAGCATTCTTCAACCCGAATGGCATGACCTTGTAACAGAAGGTGCCCCACTGAGTCACAAAGGTAGTCTTTTCCATATCTTCCGGAGCCATCTTGATCTGATTATACCCTGAAAAACCATCCATGAAGGAGAACACCTTGTGTTGAGCAGTATTGTCAACAAGAACGTCGATGTGAGGCAGAGGGAAATCATCCTTAGGGCTGGCCCTGTTCAAATCCTGTAGTCGACACACATTCTGACCTTACCGTCCTTCTTCGGCACTGGCACCACGTTGGCAACCCACTGAGGGTAAGAAGTCACTGCTAGAAATCCGGCATCGAATTGCTTCATAACCTCAGCTTTGATCTTTTCGGACATCTCTGGGCGCATACGACGGACCTTTTGCTTTACCGGAGGGAAGTCTTCCTTGGTAGGCAGGTGATGAACTACAATGTCGGAATCCAAACCAGGCATGTCTTCGTAAGACCAAGCGAAGATCTCCATGTAATCATGCAGCATCTGGATTAATCGTTGCTTCACACTGAGCTCTAGATTGGCCCCAATCTTGACTTCTTTTCTATCTGTCTCAGTACCCAGGTTTACTGTTTCCACCGGCTCTTCATGCGGCTGAATGGCCCTCTCTTCCTGGAGTAGCAGTCTTCCGAGTTCACCAGGCACTTCGCAATCATCTTCACCTTCGTCCTCGGCCAAGTTGATCGGATTCTCGAAGTCATAACTGGTGGTAGCAGAGCCGTTACCAGTGAGATCCAGAGTGGATTGAAACCTGTATAAGTGAGTGTGTGTAAATATAGCTGTTTTGCAATATATAACACAGAAAGAAAAAGAGCGCAAGATTTGAAATGCAACAAACGTCCAATGTTTTGATTAATGATATATGGAAATGTCATACAAAAAGCCCTCACAAATGGAGCTACGATGCCCCGGGTAGGACACCGAGCCAATAAAAGTTTCAACATATTGTTTGTTACAAATTGAAAATCAAAATAGTTAATTACTGCGTGACAAATGTAATAGGTGTAAAATCCTTTGCCGTCCAGTTGCTTGGTCCGTTGCTGGTGGTTGGATAGATCCAACTGTCAAACTCTGCTTCCTCTACGTCCTCCTCGATATCATTCACCCTTGGGTTGGTGATAAACACCGGAGCCTTTCTGATCCTCTCTTTGCGCACAGCCCTCTGAGCCTCTGCAGTGAAGCCCAGCCCAAACTTGTCGGTCTTTTGAGTGAAGTCAGGAAGCTGACCCCAGTTTGCGCATTTGCCTTTCTCGATTACAGCCCGTGCATCCTTCAGGGAAGCCATCTTCAAGGGAAAGTCTTCTTCAACCACTGTTTCAGCTGATGCCAACGTTGGAGGAACCTCCTCAAAATGCTGAAAGGGGGTTTCAATAAACTCCCCGTCCATCTCGATATACCAGAATGAATTCAAGTGACTAACCATGTATTCCTCCTCGCCCTGCACATTAACAATCTTCCCTTTGACAGGGTATTTGAGCTTTTGGTGTAGAGTGGATGTTACTGCCCCAGCCTTGTGAATCCAGGGTCGTCCCAACAAACAGGAATAAGATGGACGAATATCCATCACGTAGAATGTTGAGTTGAAGACTTGGGAACCCACACGGATAGGAATGTCTACTTCGCCATGCACCATCCTCTTAGAACCGTCGAAGGCTCTAACAATGATGTTACTAGGTTTCAATTCCAGGCCCTCACAATCCAAGCGATCCGATGCCTTCTTGGGCAAAACATTCAGGGAAGAACCGATATCCACCAACACGTGTGCGAGAGTAGTGCCCCTGCACTCTATAGAGACATGCAGGGCGTCATTGTGATTTTTCCCTTTGGCGGTAAGGTCAGCATCTGAGAACCCCAAAACATTGTCAGCTGTCAAATTAGCCACACAGTCAGTGAATTGATCTGCAGAGGTCTCCTGCGGCACATGGGCCGTTTTCAGAAATGAAATCAGGGCCTTTGCACGGGCCTCTGAGCATAGCAGCAATGATAGCATAGAGATTTTGGAGGGGGTATGCCCCAACTGTTCAACGACATTGAAGTCACTCTTTTTAATGATTTTAAGGATTTCCTCCATCTCTTGTTGGGAGGCTTCAACAGCAGTCTTTTTTGGTGCCTCCGTCCTGGCAGGCAAATCGGTAGCAACTTCTTTGTCCCGAGCACCAGAGGACTCGGCGGAAGTAGTAGACACAGGAACTTGATTTGAAACATGCACACTTGCGGGTGTGATGATAAGAGGTTTTCGGATAACTGGCGGTGCAATGTCAGGCGAGAAGAGCCTGCCACTGTAAGTAATCTTGGAGGGACCAGTGATGTTACTGATACTGGTACTAGTGTTGAACTCCTGCTTCACTCCAAGCACATACACGTCTGCCCCATAATGCCATGTGACAGCCTTGTTAGATTCATAGGGGAGAGGCCCCGGAACAGTAATAGTAATGGGTGCAACAGACATAATTTGGACTGGCTTTTTCGGGGGAGCCTTGGTATGATTATTGAAAATTGTGACGACAGATACTTCTTCAGCGGAAACAAACGGAACAACAGTTTTCTTGAATAGAATTTCTTTGCTATCCATCAGGCTTTGGATGCCTGATTTCAGCAGCGGACAACTGGTAGGGATAACAGCACACAGGAGGCAACCCTTGCTACAACCCGGAAATAAACCGGCTAGTAGTAAGTTCCTCTTAACAGTAAAAAGAGGGGTAGCAACATCATTCACCGAAACAGCATACAAATCTTCCTCAATGGCATTTACTCTATGCTGGGGCATAGGAGCAGTTACAACATTTGGCCTCTCAGGCGCCTCAAACTGAATTTCCTTCGCGTCGATAAGGTCTTGCACCTTGTTTCTCAGGGCCCAGCAATCATCAGTAGTATGCCCGGGGCTATCAGAATGATAAGCACAACGGGCATTTGGGTTATATTTAGGAGATGCAGTGTTCACGGCCTTCAGAGCCTCTTTGATGGTCACCAAGTTGGTTGATAACAGTTGCGGTAAGATTTGTGATAAGGTCATACTCAGCCGAGTATACTACCTCTTGGGCCTTTCACCTCTTTGTTGATTGTACTGCTGAGGAGCAGCAACAAGCTTTGAAATGACTAAAGCATTAACGGCTTGGCGGCTTTCTGGCTTGACTTGTCTTCTAGGACCATAGACGGCACTTGCTTCCTTCTTGAAAGGCTTCTTCTCAGTACTTGTGGAGGAAGCTTTCTGTATCTTTCTTGATCTGATGCCAGCTTCAATTCTTTCACCCGTCAGGATCAAATCCGTAAACCCAACTGAGGAATTGCCAACCAGATGATTGAAAAATGGACCAGACAAGGTCCCTAGAAACATATCAACTAGCTCACGATCAGTCAATGGAGGCTGCACCCTGCCAGCCAAATCTCTCCATTTTTGTGCATATTCTTTGAACCCTTCGCCCGTTCCTAGAGACATACCCTGAAGTTGGGTACGTGTAGGAGCGAGGTCAGAATTGTATTAATATTGTCTATAAAATGCGGTTGCCAAATCTTCCCAATGTCGGATACTAGTTCCATCTAGTTGATAGAACCACTCAAGCTGTGACCCCGAAAGGCTATCTTGGAAGAAGTGGATCCAAAGATTTTTGTCTGCCGTGTAAGGTTGGATCTTCCTTACGTACGACCTTAGATGCAACTTTGGACAGGAGGCCCCGTCATATTTGGCAAAGGCAGGTGCCTTAAACTTGTGTGGGATTACTACCCCAGAAGATAAGCCCAAATCTCCGAAATCCAGCCCCGGCACATTCTGAATCTCCATGGTACTCAAGCGGTCTTCTAATTGCTTGTATCTGTCAGCAGCGGGTGGGTATTGTTCGTCATTGTAGTCCGTCTCGTTGTCAGAGACTGCAGGACTAGGAGCTCCTCCCCCTTGGGGACTGTCTTTCTCTGCAGAGGAAGTAGTTGGATCAGCCTCGTTATGGAGTGTGTTCCCAAACCTGCGTCCGATGTTGAATAACACAGTCCTCTTTTTCTTCTTCTTCTTCAGGAGTAGAGCCTTCAACTCTTGCTGACCTTGGGCCAGGCTCAGGACCATTTCTTGAAACTGGGCACTTTGGGCCTGAAGGGCCTTGATTGCTTGCTCACTGGATGAGTCTGGATTCATGATGACTGTTCAAAATAAACAGCGAAAAGGATTAAGCAACCTGTAGAAAAAAGGGTACCTGTTATGCACATGATGCATGAGATGCTATCTATGCAATGCATTCAAGGGTTTTAGAGATTCACAATTGTTGCAGACAAAAAGAACGCACATCATATTAATAAGAAGCAATTTGTTAGTACATAAATGCCCCATGGGCCAAATATTACAACTTCTCAAGGTAAAAAGACGTTGCGCATCCTCTTTGGCGCAATGTAGGTGTTGAGGGCCTCTTGCTCATGAAGTCGGCGGGTGAGCTCTAAAACCTTCTTCTCGCTAGTGTAGAAGATGGCTTCAAAAGTGTTCCGTTCCTCCTTGAGTTGGATCCAACTCTTCTGCATCTCCTCCCACGATGTAGGCATGTCAAGATGTAGGATGGTGTAGGGAACCTCTCCTTCCTTGATGGGCTCTTTAATCACAGGGAGAACATGAGGATAAGGCATCATTAGACTCTAGGCTCGGGCTCGTACCCACTTGAGATAAGGCTCAAGAGGGATGGAGTTCTTGTGTCCCAGAGTCTTGCTATCAACCTTGTTGGGCCTCCCCCAAGCTCTGATGAATCTTTGGCGAAGTCCTTGCGCATCGTTGTCGAAGTCAAAAACTAGGTCAGAAATCAACATGTCGTGAGGGCCATCTCTTCGTGCATATCCAAATTGCCTCAAAGCTAGGCAAGGGTTGTAGGTGATACCTCCTCTGATTCCAAGTAAAGGAACATTAGGAAACTCTCCACAACGATCGACGATGATGACATTTTCTCTGGACCGAGAACACCAATGTACATCAGAGTGAGTAAGAGTCATCAACCGTTGGGACCACCTTGAGCCTTGGTCATTCTTCAAGACAGATTGTGGAAGGTGCGAAATAAACCACCTTGCAAGGAGAGGAGTACAACACATGAGAACACCCCTCTTTCTCATTGTTCGTGTGTAAAATGAGTGAAGAATGTCCCCAAGCAATGTTGGTATTGGATTCCTGGACAAGAAGATTTTGACGGCGTTGACATCTACCAATTGGTAAGAATTTGGGAACAAGACCAACCCATAGATAAGGAGTGCCACAATCTCTTCAAAGGCTTGTAGGTCCAATGAATTCCAACACTCTTGTGCCTTCTCAAACAAGAATTTTGCTAAGAAACCTTTGACGCCGCT
This sequence comes from Vicia faba, assembly GCA_948472305.1. Lineage (NCBI taxonomy): Eukaryota > Viridiplantae > Streptophyta > Magnoliopsida > Fabales > Fabaceae > Vicia > Vicia faba. The sequence goes on along the minus strand of OX451738.1, from coordinate 323,674,929 downwards.
TCTAGTTTCCCAATGTCCCTTGATGTCAGAAGGCTGTAGATGTAATGCTCGAGCAACATCTTCCGGCTTTGGTTCCTTTTCCGTACCGTTGAAAGGTAGTTGATTAAGGATAGGAATTCTCAGGAGTTGAGAAAATTCCTCCAAAGTGGGTACCAACTGATAGTCAGGGAAAGTGAAACAGTGGTGAAGAGGGTCAAAGAACTGGAATAGCACTTTCATCATGTCTTCTTCAATGTTGGTGTTGACTAAGCTGAGCAGTCTACCATGTCTTTCACTGAAGGAAGAGATTTTCGGAATTCTTGATGTGAGCTCCTTGAGTTGAGGAGAGATTCTCACAAGGTTAACTTGGATGGTTTTTCTGCGAGGAATTTCCATGACCTACAAAACAAGAACAAAGATGAAGATCCAAACCCTTGAAATGGTTAGTGAATGCATATGATGCTTTATGATGTTCATGATGCATGCACAAACATATGTACAAGCAATTCACACCAAACCCTAGTTTCAGGATTGCATGGGGTTTCATAGGTAAGTACCCTCTTGAGTGTAGTTGGCTTAAAAACCTGTCCTATAAATAGTAACCGGGTTCTAAGGAGCTCAATATCACTGGATTGTTTTCATTGTTCATTGTTTTGGTTTAGCCACTTAACTAGCGACCAAAATATTCCAAGAAAATAACCCTCAATGAGTGTAGTATCGAGTATCTACCAACTTCGGACTGCACCAAAGCCGTACTTAGTGCTTAGTGACATCACTCAGCGGCCCCGTACTCTCCTTGATTGAACTCAAGGGTTACCGGTACTCACAAATATGTCGCACTAATATAGCTATTGCTTCAACCGTGTCGGTATACCCCGCACAGTTTCCACAACGTATTGCTATCTATGAATGTTTCCCAAAAATCCGGGTGTAGGATTGCAAACCCAAACAAGAGAGCCAAGATATAAAGCAATCAAATCAAACAATTAGTCATGCAAGAGGGTGATCTAAGCCCTAAGGTTACTCCACTTTTAAATTCATTCCCCAGCAGAGTCGCCAGTTCTGGGATACGGTGGGAGAACTGACTATGGTTTTGCGTTTGTATTCGCAAATGTTTCGGTTGAGCAAGAATCGCCACCAAATTTTTATTTTATCCTAAGGAAAGGTTTAAAAAGCACAGCAAAAACCTCTGAGATGTTTTCTTGGGTTCGGGGAGTAGATTATAGAAAGGGAAGGTGTTAGCACCCTTTCTATCCATGGTTATTCATGGGCTCTTAGTTACTTTCTTAGATCAACTTGCCTCAATTTTCAATTGTTTGAAATGGTGCTTTGTGTGTGGGTTTGAAAATGTTTTTGAAAAGAGGCCAATGTGGTGGCAACCTTTGCAATGATCCATGTTGGGATGTATACAAAGGTGTATATCTTTTGAAAAGGTTTTCATTTGTTTTTTGAAAGTTTGTTTTGAAAGTGTTGTGTGGCGAGGTTTAAAAAATAGGCAAGTGTTTTGTTTTGCAAGTTTGATTCAAGTAACTAAGAGGTTGTCTACTCCTAAGTTTCTCAAAGATTTCTCCTATGCTTTTAACCCTTTTAACAATTTTGTTCCACCATTGCATTTGGTGGACAATCTTGTGTTAGGATGTGAAAGGGACGGGCGCGGGTCATCGTTTTAGACCATAATTGCAATGGTGCCAAGTATCTTTGGGCAACTTTTCTTTAAGGGACTTGATCATTTTTTTAGGCAACTTTTGAAAGCGTCATCGAGGGACTATGATCATTTGATTATGTTTGTTTTTCCCAAAGAGACCTAACATGCAATATGGCCCATTTTTTGAAGGCAACAAGTGGAATACCCTAGGGGTGCAAGTGTGTTTAGTGTTGTCCATTTTCATGCTTGATTATCTTTGAAATTAGGTCAAACTACTTTGGTTAATTGATTTGCATACAAACCCTAATTCTAGCATGGTATAGTTAGAAAGCATTAAAGTGCGAAAAATAAAGTTCCTAAGTTATTACAACACAATATGGGAAGGGGGGTACAAATGTTCAAATGTGGGTATTTTGACAAGGAATTTAAACCTAGACTATTACATCAATTTGGAATTATTTACAAGATATTTAATTGCACAAATTAAATGGAAATAAAATAAATATGCAAGATGCAAAAAGGTTTTTTATATGTATGAAAAAAAAGTATTTTTATGTGTCAAATAAACAAAATAAAAAGTATTATTTTTTTGGAGTTTTTGTGTATTTAGGGCAAAACCCTAATTTATTAAATAAAAGGATTAATTATTTAATATGTACAATATTTATTTATTATATACAAAAATGAAGTATATTTGTCAAAAAGGTATTTTTAATGCTAAATATTAATAAAAAATAAAATGTATATATTTTGTATTTTTTCCTAAATATGCTAATAAATATGTATGTATTTGTATTATTTATTAAATATATATTATATATACAAAATAATAATATTTAATATTTATGAAAAAAGTATATTTTATATAAAATATTTTCAGAAGATAAAATAAAATAAAAAATGAAAAAATAAAAGTGTTTGCATTATTTTTAGCATTTTTGAATAAAAGTATATCTATTTATTTATTTATGTACAAATACTCATTCAAACAAATAAATGCCTAATAAATATGAAAATGGTGTAAAAAATATTTTTTATATTTTTAATATTAGGAGAGAAAATAAATAAGTCAGAACAAAAAAGAAAAAGTCAAAAAATCATGAAAATAAGTACAATGGGCCAAAGGGGTGTAAAAGCAAAAATAGGGTGCAAATAAGAAAAGACAGAACAAGCCCAGCCCAAAGGACCTTCTTCAACCTCTGGCCAGGAACTTTGTCAAAAACGCGCGCTTGGAACACTGATTCAAACATCTGGATTCCTGGACTTTTAGCACAAACTTACAACATAAGAAATGTTAAGCATCAAGCCACGATTCTGGACATGTAAAGAACTCATCCTAACTCTCAGAAATGAGAGAGAATTTCTCCATTCCCAAATCTTAACCTAACTTTTTATCAATGTTCAGACCTCAAATTCTCATAGCACATGCAAAATAAATGGAAAGTAAAGACATGTACAGTTTCAAGGGCATGAGTAGAACACTTTTCATTCACAAACCTAGAGCTACCAATGCCTACATTGAGAGTTAGAAGTTCATGAATATACCTGTTCAGTTGGAATCGTGTCTGGTAATGGAGGAGTTTTCAGGGCAAGATGATGGTTTGTACAGCTTACTTGAAGTGTGAGGATGCTATTCCAATACTTGGTATGCTTTGAAAACTTCTATATCAAGCTGCAGAAGTCAACCTGCAAGAGGAAGAAATGAAAATGGCCAAACTGATTAGAGGAGTTACATTCCACTTCTAATGCTTTGGATAGTTTGGATTGATGGTAAGGAAAGTGTTTGAACTGGTTTTGGCCAAGATGCACGATTGGAATGAGTTATGGAACTCAAACTGCAGCAGGTCCCCTGTTTTGGCAGTTTGAGGGTGATTCTGTGAATGAGAGGGTGTTGGAGATGGTTGACTCGTGTTCTAGCACAGGTTTGATGATTAGAAAATGTTTGACAAGTTTTCTTAAGCCTTGGTTTACAGGAATGATATTTGTTGTAAGTTATGGCAAGTTTCTTCAACTTTAAGCAACCAATGTCCACTTGAGTTCTTAGACAGGTAGAGGCCCCCCTAATGTGCTGCAAACCTTGGCCTTTATCAGTATAATTAGCCCATAAACTTGTGCCAAGGAGATTTGAACTGTACTTGCTTGGATTTGCATTTGACATAAAGTCATACTTTTCAAGAATGGCTAATTTGCTTTTTCTATAAATGGCTTAGTTCAACATGTAATGCTTAAACTCATAAAACAAGGCCTTGGCACAATGAGTTAGAATTAAATTATTGAGTTCAAATGGTATATAGGACCTGTAATCAAGGAAAGCAAGCTGAATTCAAAATGGCACAAATGTATGAACATGTAACTTGGCCAAATCAAAAGTGAGTTTTTCCCAACTTGCCAAATTCGACTCTCCCTAACCATGAGGTTGTTTGATGAGTTCTTGGACATTTTGGAAAGCTTGGAATGTGTACTACAATCCATCTTTGAAATTCAAATTGAAATTCCAAGTGGAAGTATGTGAAAAATGGTCTTGAAGTTAGGTAAAAACCTTGCCTAAAATAGGTCAAATTTTCTCTAGGTTAAGAATGGTTTGGTACCCTTGTTCCAAAAATTGTAACTTGAGCTACAAGCTTCTTTTGGGAAAACTTTGTGAATCAAAGTTGTAGATTTTGCAATAGGATACAACTTTCATGTTTTGACTTTTGCTTGAATCCAAATGAATCTTGGTGAGAAAGTGGGGCAAAGTCAGGAAAAAATTAGGGTTTTTCATAACTTAGAAAAATTCTAAGTTATGAAAAATCTTCATTTCAAACCCTAATTTGCAATTCTTGATTTCTTGGTGAACAAGTTTCATGATTTGGCATGTTTTGATGAAAAATGAATCTTGACACTTGATTTTGACCAAAAAGTCAAAGTTTGACTTTTCAGTATACAGTCAAAATTGATCAATTGACTGGGAAATTCAACTGTCAATCTTGTGTATCTGGGATCTTTTGAACTTGTTGAGCATGTCAAGATAATTCCATGAGGTCCTTGAGTCCATATGTGAGTTTGATTTGCCATTGGCTAGGTCAAACAATCAAAAATTGCCTTTGTGCAGTCAAAACCCTAAAAATGACCATTTTGCCCTTTTGGTGATCTGATCAAATTTCTTGTGGAATTGTGATCCAAACTTGACCAAATGGTTCATATGAGTTCATAATGTTGATGTGGGTCAATTTTCATGAGATTTTACTGTCAATTGGCCACAGTTGACTTTTTCCCCAATATAGTTGATTTCTAGGTCAACTGTCCAATTGACTGGGCAAAATTTGGAATCAAGACTTGAAACTTGGTATGGATAAACTTGGGAGTCCAACATGAAGCATGAAAGTCATCTTAGGCATTTTAGGTCAAAATTCCTTTGTGCAAACACAAACCCTAATTTGGGTCAACAGTGCAAGGAGAAGTCTTGAGCAGATGAAACCCTAACTGGACCTTGAGCTCCAAGGGTCTTGTGATGAGAAAATGTTGAGGAAAATGGGAGGGCAAATTTTGGGGTACAACAACAGTAATAGACTTTTGTTTTGAGATTTGTAACAGACAATTTTAAACTTTACGGCCCGATGCCTTGCCCGAGACACCGTGGCTTTGTTTGTGAGGGCTTGATATTTGTCATTTCCATATATCATCAATAAAGCATTGGACGTTCTCTTGCATTACAAATTTTGCACTCCTTGTTTTTCTATCTTGCACTTTATTAAAACAGCTATAGTCTTACACACACTCATATATCATAATACAAGTCCACATCCACTCTGGATCCCACTGATAATGACTCTGCTACTTCCAGTTATGACTTTGAAAGTCCGATCAACCAAGCTGAGGACGAAGGTGAGGATGATTGTGAAGTGCCTGGGGAACTTACTAGACTGTTACTTCAGGAAGAGAGGGCCACACAGCCCCATGAAGAGCCGGTGGAAACAGTAAATCTGGGTACGGAAGAAGATAAGAAAGAGGTTAAGATCGGTTCAAATCTGGAGTCTAGTATCAAGCAACGGTTGATTCAGATGCTGCGTAACTATGTTGAGATCTTCGCATGGTCTTATGAAGATATGCATGGGTTGGATAACGACATTGTGGTTCACCGCTTTCCAACTAAAGAAGAATGTCCTCCAGTGAAGCAAAAAGTTCGCCCTATGCACCCAGAGATGTCTGAGAAAATCAAAGCTGAGGTCATGAAACAATTTGATGTCAGTTTTCTAGCAGTTACTTCTTACCCGCAGTGGGTTGCCAACGTGGTTCCAGTGCCGAAGAAGGATGGTAAGGTTCGAATGTGTGTTGACTATAGGGATCTGAACAGAGCAAGCCCCAAGGATGATTTCCCTCTGCCTCACATTGATGTTTTAGTCGACAACACCGAACAACATAAGGTCTTCTCCTTTATGGATGGTTTCTCCGGTTACAATCAGATTAAAATGGCTCCCGAAGACATGGAGAAGACAACCTTCATTACACAGTGGGGTACCTTTTGCTACAAGGTCATGCCGTTCGGATTGAAAAATGCTGGGGCAACGTATCAGTGCGCCATGGTCGCTTTGTTCCACGACATGATTCATCATGAGATTGAGGTATACGTTGACGACATGATTGCAAGATCCCAAACTGAGGAAGAACACCTCAACCATATTCATAAGCTATTTGACAGGTTGAAATTGTACAAGCTGAGGTTAAATCCGAACAAGTGCACCTTCGGGGTGAGGTCTGGTAAGCTACTGGGTTTCATCGTTAGTGATAAAGGTATTCAAGTGGATCCTACAAAGGTGAAAGCTATATAGGAGATGCCAGCTCCCTGAATAGAAAAGGAAGTCAGAGGCTTTCTGGGACGTCTAAATTACATTTCCCGATTCATTTCACACCTGACTGCTACTTGTGAGCCAATCTTCAAGCTGTTGAAAAAAGATCGTGGTAAAGTGGAATGATACGTGTCAGTCCGCTTTCGAAAGGATCAAGGAATATCTCCAAGAGCCACCTATTCTGATGCCTCCAGTTGAAGGGAGACCTCTGATCCTATACTTGACAGTACTCGACAATTCGATGGGGTGTGTGTTGGGGCAGCATGACGAGTCTGGCCGAAAAGAGCATGCTATTTACTACCTTAGCAAAACATTTACCGACTGTGAGACCCGATACTCACTTCTTGAGAAAACTTGTTGTGCTTTGGCATGGGCTAATCGCCGGCTGAGACAGTATATGCTGACTCACACTACTCTATTAATATCAAATATGGATCCAATCAAGCATATCTTTGAAAAGCCTGCCTTATCCGGAAGAATATCAAGATGGTAGATGATCTTGACTGAATATGATATCCAGTATACAACCCAAAAGGCAATTAAGGGAAGTGTGTTGGAAGATCATTTGGCTCATCAGGCCGTGGATGATTACCAGTCTATGAACTTCGAGTTTCTGGATGAGAACATCATGTTGGTGACTGACTGTGAAACACCTGGACTAGATGAAGGACCTGAGGAGGGATCCCGATGGTCTATTTATTTTGATGGAGCTTCAAACACTTTGGGTAATGGAATTGGTGTCGAGATCATATCTCCTGAAGGCTGTCATACTCCGTTCACCGCCCGATTATGTTTTAACTGCACCAACAACATGGCGGAGTATGAAGCATGCATCCTGGGCCTTCGAGAAGCTATTGACCTAAGGATTAAGTTCTTAAGTGTATTCGGATATTCTGCTCTCGTGATCAGTCAGATCAAAGGCGAGTGGGATATGAAACACCCAAATCTTATTCCTTACAAAGAGTATGTATTGATGTTGCTTCCGCACTTTGAGGAGATAACCTTTGAACATTTCCCAAGAGAGGAGAATCAGTTGGCGGACGCGCTAGCTACGATGTCTTCTATGTTGAAGGTTAGGTGGGACAATGAAGCTCCCCATATTACCATTGAGAGATTGGACGAACCTGCACATTGCTGTGATATTGAGACTGAAGAGGTAGCAGATAAACCCTGGTTTCATGAGGTAAAGAAGTATCTTGAGGCTCATGAGTACCTCAAGGGTTCATCTGTTAATGATAAGAAGTTTTCGAGGAGGTTCATGGCGAAGTTCTTCATCAGCAATGGTATCCTTTACAAGCGTAACCATGACTCAACCTTACTGTGGTGTATGGATAATGTGATACGGTGGGAGAACTGACTATGAGTTTTGTGTTTGTATTCGCACTTGTTCGGTTGAGCAAGAGTCGCCACCGACTTTTTATTTTATCCTAAGGAAAGGTTAAAAAGCACAGCAAAAACCTTTTGAGATATTTCGTGGGTCCGGGGGGTAGATTATGAAAAGGGAAGGTATTAACAACCTTTTCATCCATGGTTATCCATGGGCTCTTAGTTACTTGGTTTTTTAGATCACTTGCCTTGATTTTCGATTGCATTAAAAATGGTGTGTGTGTGTGTGTTTTGAAAATGTTTTGGAAGAAGATGCCTTGTCCTAGGCTACCTTTGTAACAATTCTTTACTCGAATGTTTTACAAAGGTGTGTATCTTTTCGAAAAGATGTTTCAAATGTTTTTGAGAGTTTGTTTGAAAGTGTGTATGAAGTGTGGTTTTTGAAAATGTTTTGGAAGAAGATGCCTTGTCTTAGGCTACCTTTGTAACAATTCTTTACTCGAATGTTTTACAAAGGTGTGTATCTTTTCGAAAAGATGTTTCAAATGTTTTTGAGAGTTTGTTTGAAAGTGTGTATGAAGTGTGGTTTTTGAAAAGAAGGCAAGTGTTTTTGCAAGTTGATCTCAAGTAACTAAGAGTTTTGTCTACCCCTATTGTACTCAAAGGTTTTCTCTATGTTTTCAACCCTTTTTTAACAATTTTGTTCCACCATTGAATTTGATGGACAATCTTGCGTTTAGGATGTTTAACGGGACGGGCGCGGGTCATCGTATGGACCATGAATGCAATGGTGCCAATTGTCTTTGGCAATTTGCTTTGAAGGGACTATGATCATTCCATTTAGGCAACTTTCGAAAGCATCATCGAGGGACTTATGATCATTTGAATTTGTTTTGCCAAAGAAACTCGACGTGCAAGCATGGCCCATTTTGGAAGGCAACATGTGGGATTACCCTAGAGGGTGCAAGTGTGATTGTGTATTGATTTCATGTATTTGTCTTGTATTAGGTTATCTAGCGTTTGGTTTTATGTACATGCAAACCCTAGGTCTAACCATGGTATAATTGAAAGCGGTAAATTGCAAGAATTTAAAGTCTACGCTATTACAAAATAAGTATCCGGGAGTGGGGGTACAAATTTACGAATGGGGATGAGACTTAGGAATGGAGTGCCCAATAGATTACAACCAAATCGAATCGATCAAATGTAAATGTAACGTATAGCAATGTATAAGATAAGCAAATGTATATTGTCAAATGTAACGTGTATTGTGTAGGTGTATATGTATTTGTGTATGTAATTATTTACGAGTGCGAAAATGTGAATTTAAATGTGTGTTATTAAGGTATGGTTAACTTAAAGAAAAGAATTAAATGTTTATTTATTTAATCTTTTGTAATCTTGTCTTTTCTTTGATATGTACAAATAAGAATGTTTTGATTAAATGTTTTAAGTTCTAATTATGTATATTAAAAAAATGTATTTTTATTTATTATGTACAAAGAGAATATTTTAATTAAAAGAAAAAGGAAAATGTTTTAATCTTAATTAAATTATGTATATATTTAAAAAAGTATTTTGTCTTGATTATGTACAAAAGTTTAAATGAAAATGTTTTTAAGTTTAAAGGAAGATATTATTTGTATTTTTGTATTAATGTACAAATAAAAATATTTTTAGCTTTGTTTCTTATATATTAGTGTTAATATATATATATATTTATACAAAAGCTTTTTTAATTGAAAGAAAATAATTTGAGGAAGAATAAATTGTGTTTAAAATTTATGTTATAAAAAGTATGATTAAATAATAAAAAATAATATGATATATAAAAGAAATATTATGTTGATTTATTAGTCAAAAGAAAGTAATAGGTTTTAAAATTCTAAAGGAAAAGGGTTTGAATGGGCCCTTACCCAAAAGCATTCAGAAGCAGGGGGGGTTGGGTGAACTTGGAACGCTTGGGCTTTGTGTTTTGTGAAACGGGTTAGGCCCAGAGTTTGAAACGAACAATTTTAGGGTTTTGAGAGATTTTGTTCACTTGGAGACTTTAGGGTTACAGAAACGGCGCCCTTGCTTCGTCTTCTCCGTTTGCCTTCGTCCTTTGGCCATGGCTGTTTGAACAGCGCTTCCTCGCCTGAGCCACCAACGCTAACCCCTAAACTCTCCTTCCTCCATAGCTCGAGCCCAGTGGTCTTACGAAACAAGGTTTGATTTTGATGTTTTATACTCTTTTACGAATTGCATGCTTATTTCGTTTTGAACTTTGACCTTAAACTTTGTTATTATTGAGGTGGCGGAAGAAAAAGAGAGAGAAAGGCGTACTACCTTCGTTTTCTGGAGATGGAGGAGAGGTAGGGTAGGTGGCGCTCCGGAAGCTTGCCGGCGGGGATGCGGTGCTGATGAACTCTTTGAGCTTCCTGGTACCTTTGCCTTTTCTTTAGGTTTTATGATGATTATGGCCTGAAAACCTTTGTATACTTCTTTATCTCTTCTTCTCGTTGGCTTCTGAGTTGCTTGTATACCTTGAAACGCTTTTTTTCTTCTTCATCCTGTTGGCTCGCCTTTGTTGCCTAGTTCGCTCGTATGCTTGTGTTGCTTGCTCAATATGCTGTACTGATGTTGATATGCTTTGAATGTTTTGATACCTTGAATGCTTGGTTATTCTGAGATACCTTGCTTCTGTTGCCTTGAGCTGCCTTGAGTTTTGTATGCTTCTGAATGTTGATTTTTTTACGCCCAATGATGAAGAAATTCTGAGGGCTCGTGGTTTTACCCTGTATTGCCTTATTGAGTTAATGATGGTTGATGCCTGGTGCTGTTGGAATGGTTTTGGCCTTTAACAGGTTGACATTTAATAGGTTTTGGGCTTAGCACTGTCCTGAAAAGGGTTTGTAGGTTTGATATTCTGGTTTAGGCTTGGACATCAGGTTTCTTAGTGTTTGGCCTGGATTATTTGGTACAGGTTTGAGCTTCTTTGGTTCTTTAGGCTTTCAGGCAGGTTGGGTTGTGGTGAACTGGTTTTTTGTTGTTTGTGTTTAGGCAGGTATGAGAACTGGTGGTACAGGCTTATGCTTTGATGATAGGCATGTCTGGTGTTAAGCTTGAACACAGTCCAGGCTTGTGCTTCAGGTTTGAAACTGTCTTGCTTTTCTTTTGCAGGGATTTGGCATATGCTTGTCTTGTAGAGGTTTGTGTTTTTACAGGTTGTGAGGCTTTGGATGTTTGTTCTATATTGTTTTTCAGGTTTTGCAGGCTTGGCCTTTTTTTCTTATGCTTGTAAACAAACAGGTTCCAGGTTTTTGGGACTTGGAGGCTTATGCAGTTTTGTATATTTTTTTTGGTGTATTGGTTTGCCTCTCCTTCTTTACTGTACTGTGTTCAGTTCTTTTATATTTTTTTCTATCTCTCAAGCCTAAACCTGTAAGCCCTATTTCTTCTTCTCTTTTTCTTCTCTCTCCAGTACAGTTAATATATTTAAAATATGTTTATGCTCTGTACTTCCTGAAAGGGCAACTTGGGAAATGATGAAAATGAGTATGTTGCTTGCATATCATGCTTTCTCTGCATATTTTATCTCTTCTTTTGACAGCTTCTTGTACTTTTGCATCTTTTGATATCTTGCCAAATCTTCTTTTTGATAGCTTGGGTAGCCTTGTGACAGTAACTTGTACTTTTGGCAGAAAGTTTGAGTTTGGACTTTTAGTTGTACATGCTGTTTGCTTTTGAACTATGCAGTTTGACAATTTTTGAATTGTGCAATTTTGACTTTTGTGCATTCATTTTTAGCAAATAAATATTCGTCCCTCTTTGTGAACCGGGAGAAATCCCGTGATTTGCAGAGAGGGTTAACTGATCCCAATCAGCTGCCCTTAATGATGAACTTGTAATTTTATCTGTCTCTTTATTTATTTATCTGCTATTTGACTTTTCTTCCTTTCTTTTGCAGATAAAAAATTGAGTGGAGAGGGGTATCAAATGAAGAATGAAGAATTGGAGACTTAGGGATACTTAGAAAAAATATGATAGTTTTATTTTTATTTAAATTTAAATAAATGTAAAATCATTGTTGTAAACAACAAAACAATTGTACAATTAATTTAAAAATCAATAAAAGTTTCTTTATCCAATTAATTACTTTTCCTCCTTTTTCAATTATTCATTTATTATTTATAGTTCTTTAAATTAAAATAACTGAAAATTAAATTCCAGCTATTTAATCTTTAGAATAATAAATAATTAACTAAACATTGATACAGCGTTGATTAAAATAATAAACTTGGCGCTTCCAACATCCAAAAGCAAAGCACAGTCAAACACAATAACTGATCAGACGCATTCCCCTTTTTACTGATTTTTTACCAAACACTGCAAATCCAAACTGAATGTATCCTTTGACTGGTTCAATCAAACAAAACGTGAATTCAATCCAAATGCATTCTTTTACTGACTAAGTCAAACAATGCGAATTCAAACCAAATCTCGGAATAACTTGCAAAGCATCGTAGAATTAAATCTTTCTGAAGAACCGCGCATGAACAACCCTAATTCCTGATTAAATGCCAAAGGATGTTCACCTGATCAAAGTCGAGCCAAAATCAACCAAAACCCTAAACCAACTGTTTGAAACATTCTAGAACCCTAGAAATCAGTAAAACCCTAATTGTGTCTGGCTGACGAGAAAAGTCTGTTTGACCGATTCTTGAGCCAGTTTGAAAAATCAGGAAACGCCTGAAGCTGTGATTTCTTGAGGAAAAATGCGAGGGCAAATTTTGGGGTACAACAGATAAGAACGAGGCAGAAAAGATCATGGTAGAGTTACATGAAGGTACTTTTAGAACTTATTCCAGTGGACACACCATGGCAAAAAATATCCTACGGGCAGGATATTATTGGTATACTAAGGAAGCCGACTGTTATCAACATTCTCGGACCTGTCATAAGTGCCAAGTCTATGCTGATAAGGTGCACATACCTCCAGTTCCTCTGAACGTCTTGACAGCTCCTTGGCCCTTTGCAATGTGGGGCATCGATATGATTGGTGAGATCAGACCTATTGCGTCCAACGTGCATCGTTTCATCCTGGTAGCAATTGATTACTTTACAAAGTGGGTTGAAGCAGCTTCCTTTGCTACAATAACCAAGAACGTCGTGGCACGGTTTATTTGGCACAATCTGATCTGTCGATATGGTGTGCCAGAGAGAATTATTACGGACAATGGTACAAATCTTAACAATACAATGATCACCGAGCTCTGCAAGCAGTTTGTGATGCGGTGGGAGAACTGACTAGATGTTTTTCATTTCGTTCGCACTTATGCGGTTAGCAATAGTCGCCACCGACTTTTCTTTTATCCAAAAGGAAAGGTAAAAAAGCACAGGAATGACCTTTCGAGATTTTTCTCGGGTTCGGGGGGTAGATTATGAAAAGGGAAGGTATTAGCACCCTTTTCATCCATGGTTTTCCATGGGCTCTTAGTTACTCGTTTTAGATCACTTGCTTTTGTTTGATTGTGTGCTTGTGGTATGGGTTTTGAAAGTATTTTGGAAAAAATCTCTTTGTAATGGTTCTCGTCTCTATAAGAACGTATACAAAGTTTTGTTTCGAAAAATGGTTCAAAGATGTGTTTGTGAATCGTGTTTTGAAAAGTGTTTTTAAAAGAGGTTTTGCAATGGTTCTCGTCTCTATAAGAACGTATACAAAACATTTTGTCTTTTTGAAAATGTTTTTGAAATGGGAGTGTAGGTGTAAAAGTTTTATCGTGAGCAAGCGAGTACTAAGAGAGAATCTATCTACTCGAAACGTCTTAAGTTGTTCTTTTCTTCCTTTTAATGGTGCTATCTTACCGATTGTCTCTTCCTAATTTCATGAGCGAAACGACCCTTGGCCTCTTTAATTCAACCTGATTTGCGCCTTTTTCGGAAACCCTAAGTTTGAAATGAACTTATGTCTAAGAGGTTTGAAATTTGTGCTTATTTGATCTTCCCCTCAACCTTCCGTTGACGGAGCTCTCTCTCTCTCTCTCTCATCTCCTAACCAAGCGCTAATGGTTATGTTTCTTGAAAGGTATGGTTCTGTTTTGTTTAAGGCTTAACAGTTTCATCATTTTTTGCGTGTTTTGTTCATGCTCTTCTATTAATCTACTTGCTATTCATTGAGATGCAAGAAATGTTATGAGGAAGTTAAAGAGACCATACCTGTTTGGAATTTTTTCCTGTGAAATAGAAAGGAATGGTGAGACTGAGAGTAGCGCTTCTTGGTGGCCGGAAACAGGGGGAAGAAATGAAGATGATTGAAGGCGTGCTTCTGGTAACCTTCTTCAGTTTTCTGTGCTTTAAATGATGATGTTGATGTTTGATGGTGTTTGTTGATGATAATGATTTGATGATGATAATGATTTGATGATGTTTGTTGGATATTTATTTGATGATGTTTGAGACTTTTTTCTGGTTTTCTGGGTTTGTGTTGGATATGTTCTGGTATTTGAGGTTGTTATTGTGTTTTTTTTGGTTATGTTTTTGATGTTGGTGTTTCAACAGGTTTGATGAGTTTTTTCTGGTTTTTGATTTGTATGTTTGTTTGAGATTTGTTTTGAGGTTGAGCAGTTTGAAGGTTGGTTGTAACAGTTTGGTTTTGACAGGTTTGAAGGTTGTGTTTAAGTTTGAAGGTTGGTTTGACAGTTTGGAGGTTTTGTGATTTTTGGTTTGTATGTTTTGAAAGCTTGAGGTTTATCAGTTTTGGACCTTAACAGTTTTGGAGGTTTTGGGTATTTTTGTTGACAGTTTTTGAGGTTTAGTATTTTTGTTGACAGTTTGGAAGTTTGAATACTTTGGCTTGCTGTTGCTACAGGTTTTTTTTTCAAACTAGGTTTGATATTTGGCTTATGAGTTTGAAAATGGTTTTTCTGAGGGTTTTGCTTTGTTACAGGCTTGATGAGTTATTACAGGTTTGTGACTCTTTATGGATGGCTTGGAATATTTGTTAATAGGTTTTGGTTACAGGTTTGATGGAAGATGGTTTGAAGGTTGATGGCAGTTTGACAGTTTGGAGGTTTTTTGGAAATGTGTTTGATAATTTTCTTTCTCTTTTGCTTGAGAATTGTATACTGTTATATTAGTTGCGTTGGTTTGACAGCTTATTCAAAATGGTGAGAAAACACCAAATTTTGAATACTTTGGCATATTATTCTCATGCTCTTTTTCTTGAAGTTTTTGTTTTCTAGCAACTCTTATGCAATTGTGATAATCAAGGCAGCAGGGCTATGCATCCCTAGGTGACTTCTTTCCTCTCTCTCACTCAATGACCCTAAGAGTCAATTGCTCTTTTACTTTTTCTGAAAAGTTTGCAATAAATGGAAAATGATGAAAATGCTTATTGAACAAGCCTCTTGCTTGTTGACTTAGTTTATCATATTGCTATACTTCTTTGCTGCCTGCTTTCTAGCTTATGCTGTTTGTTGCTTCGTTTGTATTGATGCTGTTTGTTTTTGCTGTTTGTTGCAAATTGGACAGTTTTTCTTGCCTCTTGTTTGGACAGTTTTGCTGTTTGCCTGGTGATGCGCTGCTGTCTAGTTTATGTTGTTTGGACAGCTTTGTTGTTTGTTTGGACAGCCTTGCTGCATTTTTCTTGTTTGGATAGCTTGCTTACATTTCTCTTGTTTGGATAGCTTGCTTACATTTCCTATTTCTTCTTTTTGTGAACCAAGAGGAATAATTCTCTTGTGATTTGCAAATAGAGAAAAAATAAAAATGTGATGAATTAAAAAATAGCCTTCTGATTCCAAATTGCAAACTTTAATGATGAACACTTTTTCTTTTGAAAATTCTTGCTCATGTCCAATTAATTGTACTAACTATTTTTCTGTCTTTCGTTTTCATGTGAGCACAACTGGATGGTGGCAAAGTAGGGGAAGCAAGAGACTCTGTGGCAAGTATGGAAGCAAAGGAAGCTCAGTCAACCTTAGGCATATATTCATTTTCTTTGTAATTTAGAGAGAAACATTCAATCAATTGTACTAATTTATTTATTTTAAATACAATAAGTTGTAAAACCTAAAGTATTTAAATAATAAATTGTTTTGTAACAACTTTTGAAATAAATGGAGAAAGTCTTATGAGATATTCTGGTGTCCATTGAAACCCTTTACTGTCGATAACTTGTATTTTTCTCTTCGCATCCTAACTAATTCTTAAAGATTCCCAATCAAGATAATTGAAACAAAAATGCTCCAATATGATAACTTAAACTCCAAGTAATCCAATAACTCTGTAATCTTGCAACTGCATTCCAATCAAAACACACATTGTATATTCCATTTCCTAAACAAGCAAATGTTTTAAAAGACGCAAATTATCTGGTTAACCTGGATCAAACAAAACATGAATGTCCCAAATGACAGTCTTAGATTCCATCTCCTGTCCCAAGCAAACATGCCTTGAGAACAAACTTTAACATTTCAGTAAACTTGAAAAAGCATGAAAACATGTGAAAGCCAATTGGATCTTTGAGAATTCATTTCTTTTGAGAATTGCAAGAAAAAAACCTAATTGTTGGTTTACTGCCACGGGAGAAAATCTGTCTGATCGATTCCTGAGCCAACTTGAATATCTGAGAAACCCTAGGGTTGTGCTTTTCTATGAAAAATGGGAGGGCAAATTTTAGGGTACAACAGCTGCCCCTGTTCAATCTTCTTGAACCTGAAGAGTTAGATCGACGAGTTTTTCTATTCGTGACTCGAAGGTAAAAGATGAGTGGACACTAGAGTGCCCATAAATTTGCGCTCGACAAAAGTGTACTTGAGGGAATGGGCTTAAAGATGCCATTTAGAGAGATGTTAGAATCTTGTTGGAGATGGGCTTGTAGATACCATCCAAGAATGTTTGGTTGTAAATCGACAGAATAAGCATCAGAATGGTGTCCGTATTTGGAACGTATCTGAACTGTACTTGTCCTTGAATCCGAATATGCGACAGAATGTCTTCCGTGTCTGGAGCGTATCTAGACTGTATCTGTAGGATGAAACTAAATAAGCGATAGAATGGATTCCGTGTCTGGAGCGTATCTGTACTGTATCGGTACTTGGAATTTGAATAAGCGGCAAAATGGCTTCCGTGTCTGGAGCGTATCTAGACTGTATCTGAATGAGAAATAGAATGGCTTCCGTGTCTGGAGCGTATCTGGACTGTATCTTGAAATTAAGTATGAATGAGTAACAAAATTACTTTCGTGTCTGGAGTGTATCTGTATTGTATCTGTACTTGAAATTAAGTCTGAATGAGTAACAGAATGACTTCCGTGTCTGGAGTATATCTGTACTGTATCGGTACTTGGAGTTTGAATAAATGACAGAATGACTTCCGTGTCTGGAGTGTATCTGTATTGTATCTGAAATCTTTGAATATTTGTTAAAGATAGCTGTTAATCTTATCCTGAAAAGGGTAAAATGTTAGCTGAAACACAAAGTTATATTGTATGAAATGTATGATGCAATAAATGTGTTTTATCCATGTTTATGATGTAATGTATGCGCATGTAAGCTGGTTTGCTGTATTGCTGAGGAAAATAAATCCTTGACTGCTGCCGGGGAAAATAAATCCTTGACTGCTGAGGATTGTGAGAGTAATGCCATATACTTCTTGAGGAATCTGCTTGGGGAATCCAGAGAATTTTAATGACTTCTACTGGGGATTATTGACGGGAGTCTTTGTTCTGTCGAGAAGCAAAAAAAACTCTGTGGGGAAAAAGTTTAATTCCACTGGGGAGTTCAGGAGTTTGGGTTGTATGCCAATCTACTGGGGAGTTACCCTAGGTTGGGGAGAAACAAAAGTTAACTGTTATCTAGTTGATTTTCAAGCTTCAATACAAACTTGCTTGGGAAATCCGGAGAAGCTGGATGATTTCCGCTGTGGGTTGATAGTTCAAAGTTTCGGCTCCGCTGGGGATTGGTAGTTGGTAGTCTCAGCTTCGCTGGGAATTTGTAGTTCAAAGTTCTGGCTCCGTTGGGGATGTTAATGACGTGCTGTAGAGATTGCTCATGGAATAGCCTAAAGACGTTTTCCTAATCTTTCTACCTGTCAGTAATTACTCTTTTTCATCCTGTTTATTTGTAAACAGTAATTATGTTCAAATGCATATGTTCATTAATGAATCGTTGGACGTTTTTGCAAATAAAACACAAGTGTAAAGAAAAAGGCAAATAGTTTTCTGTACTTTGAAAGAGATATCTTTGTATTTACTTTGAATAAGTGTTTTGTACAAACGAGACAGACATCCTAGTAAGAGGATGGTGTCATAAAAATGAGAAAAATTTATACAAAGAAAGATGGCTAAGTGTAAAAATCCCATGGGGTTCCCATTCTGCTATAGCCTTTGTATCTCTGAATATCTTGTCCATTTGTTGCTTCGTCCGAAGGTGATTGGATTGATCAGAAGCTCCAGGTTTGTCTGTGAAGAGATTGTCCTTAAAGTGATCCGACGAGACATAGTCATACGCTTTAATTCCCTAATTTTTGCCTGGACCGCCCTTTCGGGTTTTCAGTCCACCGGGAAACCCTTTGTTGCCCAAGTCTCCCTTTCAGGTTTTCAACTTGCCGGGTGTACATTTTTTTTTTGTTTTATTCCTAATTTTTGCCTGAACCGCCCTTTCGGGTTTTCGATTCACCGGGATGCCCTTATTTTTCCTAGGTGTGTCAACCTAGCGGGTCTCTTATGCGTAGTATCTTTTGACTATGTCTGCGTTTGCAGGGTGCGGCAGATCGTCATCGTCCATGGTGGTTAGAATCATTGCCCCACCAAAAAAGATGTTCTTGATCACAAATGGTCCTTCATAGGTAGGAGTCCATTTTCCCCTGGGATCACTTTGTGGCAAGATGATGCACTTGATCACAAGATCTCCAACTTGATACACTTGGCGTCTGACTTTCTTATTGAAAGCTTTTATCATCCGTTTTCGATACGCCTGGCCGTGGCAAATAGCAACAAGTCTCTTTTTGTCAATTAAATTCAACTGATCAAGTCGGGTTTGAATCCAATCGTCTTCACTCAAACCAGCATCTTTCATGATTCTCAAGGAGGGAATCTGAACCTCGATAGGTAAAACAGCTTCCATGCCATATACCAAGGAATAGGGTGTTGCCCCAGTTGAAGTGCGAGCTGTGGTTCGGTACCCGTGGAGAGCAAACAGTAGCATCTCATGCCAGTCCTTGTAGGTGACTGTCATCTTTTGTATGATCTTTTTGATATTTTTGTTCGCAGCTTCGACTGCACCATTCATCTTTGGCCTATAGGGGGATGAATTGTGATGTTGAATCTTGAACTGCTCGCACAAGGCGGTGATCATAGTATTGTTAAGGTTTGTACCGTTATCAGTGATGATCCTTTCGAGGATACCGTACCGACATATAAGGTTCTGCTTGATGAAGTGGGCAACAACATTCTTAGTAACAGATGAGAAGGAAACTACTTCGACCCACTTTGTGAAATAATCAATGGCCACTAGGATAAAGTGGTGTCCATTTGATGCCGTAGGATTGATCTCTCCAATCATGTCGATTCCCCACATAGAGAAGGGCCAAGGAGCTGTTAATACATTTAGAGGAACCAGAGGCACGTGTACCTTATCGGGATAGATTTGACATTTGTGACAAGTGCGGGAGTGTTGATAGCAGTCTGCTTCCATGGTAGACCAATAATAGCCTGCCCGTAGAATCTTCTTTGCCATCGTATGCCCGCTAGAGTGAGTGCCAAAGGTACCTTCATGCAATTCAGCCATGATCTTTTCAGCTTCAATCTTGTCCACACAACGGAGCAGAATAGAATCATGATTTCGCTTGTACAGGATACCATTACTCAAGAAGAACTTAGCTGAGAATCTTCTTAAGAACTTTTTGTCATTGACTGAAGCTCCTTCAGGATATTCTTGCGTCTCGAGATACCTTTTGACTTCGTGAAACCAAGGCTGGTCCACTACTTCTTCAGTATTAATCTCGTGACAGTGTGCGGGTTCGTCCATCCGTTCAATGGTGATCTGGGGAGCCTCGTTGTCCCAGTTAAGTTTAATTATGGATGACATTGTAGCTAGAGCATCTGCCAGCAGATTTTCTTCTCGCGAGAAGTGTTCGAAGGTAATCTGCTCGAAACATGGTAACAATGTCAAGACATGTTCTTTGTAAGGGATGAGGTTTGGATGTTTAGTATCCCACTCTCCTTTGATCTGACTGATGACCAAAGCTGAGTCCCCAAACACAATCAAAGATTTGATTCCTAAGTCTATGGCAGCCTTGAGTCCGAAGATGCAAGCTTCATACTCTGCCATGTTGTTCGTACAGTTGAAGCAAAGTCTGGCGGTGAAAGGAGTATGGCAACCTTCTAGGGAGATGAGTACCGCGTCGATACCGTTGCCAAGCACATTGGAGGCACCATCAAAGTACAGGGTCCATCGGGATCCTTGTTCAGGCCCGTCATATGGTCTGAAATCTTCAACATTGTCCAATGTCATGATGTCTTCGTCGGGGAAGTCAAACTTCATGGATTGCTAATCTTCAACAGCTTGATGAGCCAGATGGTCAGCTAACACACTCTCCTTTATAGCTTTTTGGGTCATGTAATGTATATCATATTCGGTCAGGATCATCTGCCATCTAGCTATTCTTCTAGACAAAGCAGGCTTCTCAAAGATGTATTTGATCAGATCCATCTTAGATATCAGCAAAGTGGTATGGGTCAACATATACTGGCTTAGCCGGCGAGCAGCCCATACCAAAGAGCAACAAGTTTTCTCGAGCAGTGTATATCTTGTTTCACAGTCGGTAAACTTTTTGCTAAGGTAATAAATGGCATGCTCTTTTCGGCCAGACTCGTCATGCTGCCCCAGTATGCACCCCATTGAATTCTCAAGGACGGTCAGATACATGATTAACGGTCTTCCCTCGACGGGTGGCATCAGGATAGGAGGTTCTAGCAAATACTCCTTGATTTTATTGAAAGCAACTTGACAGTCATTATTCCATTTAACTACCTGATCTTTCTTCAACAGCTTGAAGATTGGTTCACAAGTAGATGTTAGGTGAGAAATGAACCTAACAATGTAGTTTAGGCGTCCCAAGAAACCTCTGACCTCCTTCTCAGTGTGAGGAGAGGGCATTTCTTGTATAGCTTTGACTTTGGAAGGACCAACCTCGATGCCTTTGTTGCTGACAATGAAACCCAAGAGTTTACCGGATCGGACTCCGAATGTGCACTTGTTAGGGTTCAATCTTAGCTTGTACTCCTTCAATATGACAAACAGCTTTTGCAAGTGATCAAGGTGTTTTTCTTCAGTTTGTGATCGGGCTATCATGTCATCTACGTAGACCTCTATCTCATGATGTATCATATCATGAAACAAAGCTACCATGGTGCGTTGATAGGTTGCCCCGACATTCTTCAGTCCGAATGGCATCACTTTGTAGCAGAACGTACCCCACTATGTAACAAAAGTAGTTTTCTCCATGTCTTCAGGTGACATTTTGATCTGGCTGTAACCTGAAAATCCGTCCATGAAAGAAAATACTTTGTGCTGAGCTGTGTTGTCAACCAGGATGTCGATGTTCGGAAGTGGAAAGTCGTCTTTAGGGCTGGCCCTGTTTAAATCTCTATAATCGACGCACATTCTCAATTTGTCGTCCTTCTTAGGCACGGGCACAATGTTAGTAACCCATTGAGGATAGGAAGTAACAGCCAGAAATCCAGCATTGAACTGCTTCATAACTTCTGCTTTGATCTTCTCGGACATGTCAGGTCTCATGAGGCAGACCTTTTGTTTCACTGGTGGACAATCTTCTCTTGTGGGTAGACGGTGTACCACAATGTCTGTATCAAGTCCCGGTACGTCTTCGTATGACCAGGTAAAGATTTCAACATATTCATGCAACAACTGAATTAGGCGCTCCTTGACACTCGACTCTAGGTTGGCACCCACTCTGATTTCCTTTTTGTCTTCCTCAGTTCCCAAGTTGATTGTATCCAACTGCTCTTCATGAGGCAGAATAGCCCTTTCCTCTTGTTGTAGAAATCTAGCCAATTCCCCTGGCACCTCACAATCTTCCTCACCTTTGTATTCGGCTTGGTAGATCAGATCTTCAGAGTCACTGAAGGCTATAACAGTATCGTTACCCATGGGATCTGGAATGGAAGAGTACATGCATTTTTGAGTGTAGGTGTGTGTAAGGGCATAGCCATCTTAAAACAAATAAAATGTAAAAAGAAAGACAATGAACACAAAAGTTTGTATGAAAAACGTCCATGATTCATTAAATGGCATATGAAGATGAAAAATAAGAACCCTTACAAATGGACCTTTGTGTCTCGGGTAAGACACGAGGTTAAAAAAGTACGAATTGTTTGAGAATTATTACAGGCCAACAAAAATGTTTGAAAGATAAATTACTGCGGTATGAAAGTAATTGGAACAAAGTCTTTTTCTTCCCAGTTGCACAGTCCTCCACCAACGGTAGGGAATATCCAGTCTTCCAGGCTGCCCTCTTCTTCACTGTCCTCTAGTGCATTAACTCCATGATAACTGATCTTCATAGGAGGCCCTCCGGCCCGGGAACGGCGTACGGCCTTCTGACCAGTTGAGGTGAATCCCAAGCAGAATTTGTCTGATTTGAAAGGAAAGTCTGGAAGCTGCCCCCAGAGTATGCTTCCTCCCTCTTCAACCACTGCTTTTGCATCCTTGAGAGATGACATCCGAGACGGAGGTCTGGTAATCATGGGTACAGAGGACACTGCCTTGGTTGCCGCTATTTCCTGAGCTACCTCCTCAAAATGCTGGAAAGGAGTTTTGATGAATTCGCCATCCAATTCTACATAACGGAAGGAATTCATATGACTGATCATGTATTCCTCTTCGCCATGAACAGTTATGATTTTCCCTTGGACAGGGTACTTAAGCATTTGATGCAGAGTAGAAGTGATAGCTCCAGCATGGTGGATCCAAGGTCTTCCCAACAGGCAAGAGTAAGAAGGACAGATGTCCATCACATAGAATGTGGAGTTGCAGGTTTTAGTTCCCACCTTAATCGGGATGTCCACCTCCCCGTGGACCATCCTTTTAGAACCATCAAAGGCTCTGAAAATGATATTGCTGGGTTTCAGAGTTAAACCTTCACAATCCAGTTTATCCAAGGCTTTCTTCGGCAAGACGTTCAAAGACGAACCAATGTCTACCAGTACGTGAGCTAAGGTTGTCCCTCTGCGTTCCACCGAGACATGCAAAGCATCATTATCTTTTCTCCCTTTCGAAGTTAAATCTGCATCGGAGAATCCTAGACCATTGTCAGCTATTAAACTAGCCATACATTCCTGGAACTGATCAGCGAAGGTTTCTTGTGGCACGTGGGCCGTCTTCAAAAATCTTATCAGAGCCTTAGCATGAGTGTGATCGGTAGAAATAGAACTGACTGTTTTTGAATGCTGGTTCGCGTTTGCGTTTCGCAAAATGTCGCGGTAAGCAAGAGTCGCCACCGTCTTTTATTTTCTTCAACAAGGAAAGGACAAAAGCACAGCAAAATTCCTTTTCGAGATGTTTCTCGGGTTCGGAAGGTAGATTATAGAAAGGGAAGGTGTTAGAACCCTTTCTATCCGTGGTTATCCACGGGCTCTTAGGTACTTGCTCACTATGTTTTCAAAATGTTTTGCTTTTCTTGTGTTTGTGGGTTTTAAAAAGTTTTGTTTGAAAACTTCGATTTAACTCTTGTATCTGTCCTCAAGAGTGTATGAAGTGTTTGTTCGAAAACTTTGTTTGAAAAGTGTGAGTGCGAAAAGTTGTTTTGTTTTGAAAGAGCAAGTATATAAGAACCTCTACCTACTCAAAAGAAATTAAGCTGTGTAAATGTCCTTTAGACAGTACTATCCCACTATTGAGAAGTAGGTAGCACCGTCGTTGGAGTTTTCGGGTCAATTCGATTTTAGGGACATGTGGTCACTAAAGCAATGGTAGGACACCTTAGCGGTAACCCTAATGTCTTAGATCGTTTTTTATCGAGGCAACCGTTTCAAGGCAACTTTGATCTTTAGACAGGAGGGCGACCTCTAAAACACCCTATACTCAATGACCACGTCGAGGCAACCAAGTGAGGCGTACCCTAGGAGTGGCATGTGCAAGTGTGTCAGGTTTCAGTTTATGTTATCTTTGTACATGTTGTGGTGAGCTACGATTGATTTTAATTTAAGGATAAGTCTTGTCATGCATAGCCTAGTTAGCATACATCTAGCAGTTAATGGTTGCGGAAAATAAAGCTAAACTATTACAAGGCGTCGTGTATTTACATCGCCAAAAACAAACCCTTGAAAAGTAAATTGCGGGAAATTAAAGAAAAGCGGTAAAAAAGGTCCTAATTAAAGCTATTACATCCTCGGAGCAATTACATAATCGAATAAAAATATGAACAAAATAAACATACGAGCGAGAAAAATTGAATCGGAGAAGTTCTTAGGGTTTTGACCCTTTTTTGAGAAAGAAAGAGATTTCTATTATTTTGTATTTAATTAAATTAAACCTAGACTAATTAATTAATAAAATAAAAGAGAAATATTTTTTCGAGTTTTTTATATTTTAAGGAAATAAAAATAAAGATGATTAAAATTGTCAAGAACCCTAATTCTATGTTGATTTTAAATTATTGCAAAAAAAAGTTAGAATTATCCTAATTAAAACTAAATTAGTTAATTATATTTATTTACAAAAATAATAAAAGGGTGAAATTAATTTTAATAAATAATAATAAAAAATAAAAAATAAAAAAAATATTATATTTTAGTTTTCTGATTTTATTATGAAAAAATTAATTTGGTTAATTAAGTAATAATAATAATAATTAATAATAAAAACAATTAAATGAAAAAATATAAAAGAAGAAAAAAGAATAACCCAGGGGGTGATGGGCCCAAGAGGAGGTGTATTTGGAAATCTGAAGCCCAATTACTGCAAGCCTTTTTGACTTTTCTGGATCGTCCACACGTATGCTGACCAGGGAGCATGGTGGTCCTTCAATCCTGGCCTTCAGATTTGGCCAGGAGCCACTTGGCATGTGGATCTCTGAGGTGTATGGTGGATCACGCATTGGAGAGTACATGGGATCACCTGCAGAAAGAAAACAAATAATTGTTTTGGGGGACCTGGGACTCGAACCCAGGTCCCAGTGCTCATTGGACATTCGCTCAACCACTCCACCAACCTGCCTTATTCGTTATTGGGATAACAAGCAATCAATATATTAGTAAACAATCAAATATGCTGGAATTATAAAATAAAGCGCGCGAATTTTAAAAGGGCCAATGAGGTATCAACACATCATCATCTTCTTTGTTTTCCCTGCATAAATAAAATCAGATAGCGGGGGTTTTTAACCCCCACTACTTCCTGCAAGGAAAAATAGCGATTAGAAGCACAGTGAATATAAATATTTCGCAAGGTGTGGTTCTTGTTCGTCTTGTTCTCACGATTTCACTCATATATCTCACTGGTCCCAATTTTTCTTGGTTCAGAAAGCCCTAATTGAAAGCTCAAGAACCCTAGAAATTTGATCATGGCATCTCACGATTCAGGGCATTACAGTTCAATTAAACCATGCCATTAGCTTTGTATGGTCCCTAGCAACACAAATCAATCACAAAAACCTGTTAAATATGCATGAATTAAGAAATATAATTTTGAATAAAAAAGGCAAACCGTGAAACTGTGTGCAGTGATTCCTTAAGCTTTGATGCCTGAATTTTATTGCAAAACGTTCGTGGGACCTCCTGCAATATGTTTGAATGAAGAGAACGCCTTGAATTGGCCTAGGATACAAGAATAGGTTTTCACTTTTCTTGAAATTTCTTGAATTGGACAGGGTCTTTTCTGCAGCTTTCAAATCGTACACTAGGTTAGGGTTTGCTTGCTTATGTATAAGGGAAACAAATTAGGTCAAAAAGTTGGGCCAATATCGATTGTATTGATGTTTAAATCTTTGATTGAAAATCAAATATTCTTGATTTTTCATGATTGAACAAAGTTTCCAAAATTGAATTTTTCTGTATCTTTGACTTGTGCACGAATTTGCCAGCATGTTTAGGTCATATTTGCTTCACAAAAAGATTTAAAAACCAAATCTTGTATTTTCTTATGATTTAAATTAATTAAATGGATTAATATTAATTAAAAATCCAATTAATCAATAAAAATAAGAAAATAAATCCAATTAATCTTGATGGGTCGTGCATAAGTCATGGATGAAGTTTCAACAAGAGATTTGAGGCCCATTAGCAAAAAGAAGGTGTTTTGGGCAAAGTTGACTTTTGCAAATTCATAAAAATTTCCCAACTTCTCCAATGCACAACTTGCTCAATTTTAATCATATGACCATGTTCTTGGACATTTTGGAAAGCTCTTGAAGTCCTCTAACCAATGCCTTTGGTCCCATGTCATTTGGATTTACCAATCTCAAGTTATGGCCTTGTACTCAAAGTGTACTTTTGTTGACTTTTGAAATTGACCTATAATGTAAAAATTGGTAACTTATTGTGAGTGCATTTCTTGAATTTGGAGTGTGAAGATAGATTGTAGGAAATTGTATCCCCTTCAAAATGAGCATTGGATGGAATTTTTCTAATAAACCATGAAAAGGTTATGCCCTGGTCAAGATACAGTTGACTTTTCTACTGTCCAAAAATAGTAACTTTTTGCATCTTGATGATTTTTGAGCTATTCTTGTGGAATCATGATCAAGACTTGATCAAATGATGATTGTGAACTCAAAATAAGATGTTGACCAAAAATTCCGACTTTTGACTGCAAAGTGACCATTTTGCCCTTGCAGTTGACTGTAGATCAAATGAGGCTTTTGATTGTGTAAATTGGCACTGTGAGTCTTGAAACTTGGCATGTAGGTGCTTGAGAATGTATATAGGCCTATGAGACTTGATTGAACCATTGAAAACCCCAAATTCCTTGAAAGAACCAAAACCCTCATTTCAGCTGTCTTAGGAGATGGTTGGACTGTACAATCCTTGAGCCATCTTGAGCAATCAATCTTGACAAATCTTGAGGAATATGGGAGGGAAAATTTTAGGGTACAACAGTTGCCTCTGTTCAATCTTCTTAAACCTGAGGATGTAGATTGGCTTGCGTGCCTTTCGTGATCCGAAGGTGGAAGATGATTGAACACTAAAGTGCCTAGAAATTTGCACTCGCATGGTGTAGTATCAGCAATGTGATGTCGGGAATGGGCTTACAGATGCCATTTGGAGAGATGATGGATAAGAGGATGGGCTTATAGATGCCACCTGGAGATTGTTGGTAGGTAGTTGTCTTTGTTGACAGGTTGTCTTCATTGACGGATTGTCTTCATTTGGGTTATCTCTATTGACGGATTGTCTTCATTGACAGGTTGTCTCTATTGACGGGTTGTCTCTATTGACGGGTTATCATCAGAAAAATCTTTAGGAATCGATTTAACTGGACTTGGCTTCTTTGGATTAGCGTCAGTAAAATCTTTAGGAATCAATTTAGCTGGGTTTTGTCTCCATTGACTGGCTTCAGAAAAATCTTTAGGAATTGATTTAACTGATTTTGTCTCCATTGACTGGCCTCAGAAAAATATTTAGGAGTTGATTTAACTGATTTTGTCTCTATTGACTGGCTTTGCCTCAGAAAAATCTTTAGGAATCGATTTAACTGATTTTGTCTCCATTGACTGGCTTTGCCTCAGAAAAATATTTAGGAATCGATTTAACTGATTTTGTCTCCATTGACTGGATTTGTCTCCCTTGACTGGATTTGTCTCCCTTGACTAGATTTGTCTCCTTTGACTGGATTTGTCTCTTTCGACTGAATTTGTCTCCTTTGACTGGATTTGTCTCTTTCGATTGAATTTGTCTCGCTTGACTGAATTTGTCTCCTTTG
The DNA here is from genome assembly GCA_948472305.1 of Vicia faba. Classification (NCBI taxonomy): domain Eukaryota; kingdom Viridiplantae; phylum Streptophyta; class Magnoliopsida; order Fabales; family Fabaceae; genus Vicia; species Vicia faba. The sequence continues at coordinate 323,647,228 of OX451738.1, read as the reverse complement.
ACTGCTGAGAACTTTAACTGTATCTTTCCTGAAAAGTAAAGGTCAGTCATATGCAATGCATGATATGGATCAAGCAATGATGTTCTCAATATAAATGAGATTGTTTGATATGATGCGTATATGCATGCATCATGATGTATGAAAATGTGATGTTTTAGCTGGGGAAAATAAATCCCGGAGCTGCTGAGAGTAGAGTTGAATTCTTCGTTTATGCTGGGGATGATGAACGAAGATGGTTGCAAGAATAAACTTGTAGGAGCAGATAACTCCGTTGGGGAATAAACCTGGTGAAGAGATTACTCTGCGGGGAATTACTCTGTGGGGAAGAGTTGTTCTGCTGAGAATTTAACAATAACTCCGCTAGGGATTCCGTAGATAAGCTCTATTGGGGATTTTGATGATGAACTCCACTGGGGATAGAAAGAACTTCACCGAGGATGGTCTTTCAGTTGCGACTTGCTGAGGATAACCCAGTTAGACTTTGGTGGGGATAACCTCTGAATATGGCTGGGGAGAGATATTTGCGCTCTGCAGGGAATAAGCTTCCAGAATCTACTGGGGAAGATAATTCAACTCTGGCGGGGAAGCCTTTTTTAGACTGCGCTGGGGAAATGACTCCACTGGGGGCATCTCGTATTCCACCGGGGAACATTCTTATACTCTGTTGAGGAATATTAAGACTGTCGGGGATGCTTGCTGAGGAATATCTGTATACTCCGCTAGGGAATATTAAGATCTTCTGGGGATACCCAACTTATTTTAGGGCTGATGGTAGACTAACCCTGCTTGGGGAGAGTATTGCTGATTCATCCGTAGTTGCAAGTCTCAGTGGGGAATAGATACCATTACTGTCTTACCCTTCGGGAGTGAAGGTATCTTGGTCGTATTCTTCAACCGAACCTACCTTGGTACCTTGGTGGACAGAGCAACTAGATCGCTTAGACAATTCTTATTGCCCCTACTTCCGATGTCACTCGTAATTAGTCCTTTGTTTCGCATGCAAATTTTTATGAGTAGCAATTAATGTCAGATGCATATATCAAAAATGAACATTGGACGTTCTTTGCAAAACAAAACAGATAAAGAAAAAACAATTTGCAATTTGTCTGAAAAATGAACTTGTATTGACTTTGAAATTTTCCTGTAAATAGGCGTTTTTGTACAAGAGGCTGACGTCCTAGTAAGAGAACGCCGCCGAACAAATAGGATTTATACATTTTGTAAAAAGAAAACAAAAAAGCTATGTGAAAAATTCCACTGGGTTCCAACTCTGCTATCGCCTTTATGTCTTCAAGCATCTCATCACTTTGCTGCTTAGTTGGAGATGAATCTGATTGATTAGTGCCGTCTGAGCCTGAGAGTTGATAACAAAGTCCGGATGCGAGGTGATCCAATGAGTCATAGTGTTACGCTTATCCCTAACTTTTGCCTGGACCGCCCTTTCGGGTTTTCAGTCCACCGGGATACCCATTTTTGCCCAAGCCGCCTTTTCAGGTTTTCGACTTGCCGGGTGTACATATTTTTTTATTTTCATCCCTTATTTTTGCCCGAACCCTTTTGGTTCGCCGGGAAGCCCTTATTTTTGCCTAGGCCAGTCGACCTAGCGATTCTTTAATCACGCGTAGTATCTTTTTACTATGTCTGCATTGGCGGGGTGAGGAAGGTCGTCACCATCCATGGTGGTTAGAATCATAGCTCCTCCTGAGAAAATGTTCTTAACCACAAATGGCCCTTCGTAAGTAGGGGTCCATTTGCCCCTGGGATCACCTTGAGGTAGAATGATGCGCTTGATTACCAGGTCTCCGACTTGATACTCTTGTCGTCTGACTTTCTTGTTAAATGCCTTGATCATCCGTTTTTGGTATGTTTGACCATGACAAATAGCAGTGAGTCTCTTTTCGTCGATTAGGTTTAGTTGATCAAGCCGAGTCTAGATCCAGTCATCTTCGCTTAAACCTGCATCCTTCATGATCCGGAGAGTGGGTATCTGAACTTCAATGGGCAGGACTGCCTCCATGCCGTATACCAAGGAGTAGGGTGATGCCCCTGTTGGCGTCTGTGCTGAGGTACGGTACCCATGAAGAGAAAATGTTAACATCTCGTGCCAATCTTTGTAGGTCACTGTCATCTTCTGCACAATCTTCTTAATGTTTTTATTAGCCGCTTCTACAACCCCATTCATCTTCGGCCGGTAGGGAGAAGAGTTGTGGTGTTGTATCTTGAATTGCTCGCAGAGCTCAGTGATCATCTTGTTGTTAAGATTGGTACCATTATCCGTAATGATCCTCTCTGGTACACCGTATCGACAGATCAGGTTATGCCGAATGAATCGTGCCACGACGTTCTTGGTTACGGTGGCAAAGGAAGCTGCTTCAACCCACTTCGTAAAGTAATCAATTGCTACTAGGATGAAACGATGCCCGTTGGATGCCGTAGGTCTGATCTCGCCGATCATATCAACGCCCCACATTGCAAAAGGCCAAGGTGATGTCAAGATGTTCAAAGGAACTGGAGGAATGTGCACCTTATCAGCATAGATCTGGCACTTGTGACACATCCGAGAATGTCGATAACAGTCGGCTTCCATTGTTGACCAGTAATATCCTGCCCGAAGGATTTTCTTTGCCATGGTATGTCCACTGGAATGAGTTCCGAAGGTACCTTCATGCAGCTCTGCCATGATCCTTTCTGCTTCGATCTTATCCACACAACGCAGTAAGGTTGAATCATGGTTTCGTTTGTACAGAATGCCATTGCTGAGGAAGAATTTTGCCGCGAACCTTCTCAGAAACTTCTTTCATTAACAGATGCACCCTCGGGGTATTCTTGAGCTTCAAGGTACCTCTTCACTTCATGATACCAAGGCTTTTCTGTTACCTCTTCAGTCTCAAGATCGCAACAATGTGCAGGTTCATCCAATTTCCAAATAATGATCCAGGGAGCCTCGTTGTCCCACTTGACTTTGAACATAGAGGACATCGTAGCTAACGCGTCCGCCAACTGATTCTCCTCTCTTGGAAAGTGTTCAAAGGTTATTTCCTCGAAATGGGGAAGCAACGTCAACACATACTCCTTGTAAGGAATAAGGTTTGGGTGTTTCGTATCCCACTCGCCTTTGATCTGACTGATCACGAGAGCGGAATCTCCGAAGACACTCAGAAACTTAATCCTTAGGTCAATTGCAGCTCGAAGACCCATGATGCATGCTTCATACTCCGCCATGTTGTTGGTGCAGTTGAAACATAGTCGGGCGGTGAGCAGAGTGTGAGAGCCCTTAGGAGATATGATCACAGCGCCAATACCATTACCCAAAGCGTTTGAGGCTCCGTCAAAGTGCATAGACCATCGGGATCCTTCCTCAGGTCCTTCATCCGGCCCACGTATTTCACAATCAGTCACTGCCATGATATTCTCGTCAGGAAATTCGAAGTTCATAGACTGGTAATCATCCACTGCCTGATGTGCCAAATGGTCTGCCAACACACTTCCCTTGATTTCTTTTTGAGTCGTGTACTGGATGTCATATTCAGTCAAGATCATCTGCCATCTTGCTATTCTTCCGGACAAGGCAGGCTTTTCGAAGATATACTTGATTGGATCCATTTTTGAAATCAATAGAGTAGTGTGAGTCAACATATATTGTCTTAGCCGGCGAGCAGCCCATACCAAAGCGCATCAAGTTTTCTCGAGCAGTGAGTATCGGGTCTCACAGTCGGTAAACTTTTTGCTAAGGTAATAAATGGCGTGCTCTTTTCGGCCAGACTCGTCATGCTGACCTAGCACACACCCCATTGAGTTGTCCAGTACTGTCAAGTATAAGATTAGAGGTCTCCCTTCAACCGGTGGCATAAGAATGGGTGGCTCTTGGAGATACTCTTTGATTCTTTCAAAAGCGGCCTGACATTCATCGTTCCAACGTACTACTTGATCTTTCTTCAGCAGCTTGAAGATTGGTTCACAAGTAGCAGTTAGGTGTGAGATGAATCGGGCAATGTAGTTCAGCCGTCCTAGAAAGCCTCTGACTTCTTTCTCTGTCTTGGGAACTGGCATCTCTTGTATGGCTTTCACTTTGGCAGGGTCCACTTGAATACCTTTGTCGCTTACGACGAAACCTAGTAGCTTTCCAGATCTCACCCCGAAGGTGCATTTGTTCGGGTTTAATCTCAGCTTGTACAACTTCAACCGGTCAAACAACTTCTGTAAATGGTCAAGGTGTTCTTCCTCCGTTTGGGACCTTGCAATCATATCGTCGACGTATACTTCGATCTCATGATGGATCATATCATGAAACAGAGCAACCATGGCACGCTGATACGTTGCCCCAACATTTTTCAACCCAAAAGGCATGACCTTGTAACAAAAGGTGCCCCACTGAGTAACAAAGGTGGTCTTCTCCATGTCTTCGGGAGCCATCTTTATCTGATTATAACCGGAGAAACCGTCCATGAAGGAGAATACCTTATGCTGAGCAGTGTTGTCAACCAGAACATCGATGTGAGGAAGAGGGAAGTCATCCTTAGGGCTCGCCCTGTTCAAATCCCTGTAGTCAACACACATTCAGACCTTACCATCTTTCTTCGGTACCGGAACCACATTAGCAATCCACTGAGGGTAAGAAGTTACTGCTAGGAAACCGGCGTCAAATTGCTTCATAACCTCAGCCTTGATTTTTTCGGACATCTCTGGACGCATACGACGGACCTTCTGTTTTACCGGAGGGCAGTCTTCCTTGGTAGGCAGGTGATGAACCACAATGTCGGTATCCAACCCAGGCATATCTTCGTAAGACCAGGAAAATATTTCCACGTAGTCATGCAACATCTGGATCAACCGTTGTTTCACACTAAGCTCCAGATTTGCACCAATCTTGACTTCCTTTTTGTCTGTCTCAGTACCCAGATTTATTGTTTCCACTGGCTCTTCATGTGGCTGAATGGCCCTCTCTTCCTGGAGTAGCAGTCTTGCAAGCTCACCAGGCACTTCACAATCATCTTCACCTTCGTCTTCGGCTAAGTTGATCGGATTTTCGAAGTCCTAACTGGCAGTAGCAAAGTCGTTACCAGTGAGATCCAGAGTGGATTGGGACCTGTATATGTGAGTGTGTGTAAATAGCTGTTTTGCAATATATAATAAAGAAAGACAAGGAGCGCAAGATTTGAAATGCAAAAAATGTCCAATGCTTTTATTAATGATATATGAAAATGACACACAAAAGCCCTCACAAATGAAGCCACGGTGCCCCGGGTAAGACACAGGGCTATAAAGTTTCACAATATTGTTTGTTACAAATTCAAAACAAAGGAGTTCATTACTGAGTAACAAAAGTAATAGGGATGAAGTCTTTCACTGTCTAGTTATTTGGTCCACCGTTGGTCGTAGGGTAGATCCAGCTGTCGAATTCAGATTCCTCCATGTCATCTTCAATGGCATTTACTCCCGAGTTGCTGATGAACACAGGAGGTCTTCCAATCCTTGCACTACGAACGACCCTCTGAGCTTCTGCAGTGAAACCCAAACCAAACTTGTCAGTCTTCTGAGTGAAATCAGGAAGTCGGCCCCAGTTTGCATACTCACCCTTCTCAACAACAGCCCGGGCATCCTTTAAGGAAGCCATCTTCAAAGGAGAATCTTCAATCACAGCCTCAGCTGATGCCAGTGTCTGAGGAACCTCTTCAAAGTGCTGGAATGGAGTCTCAACGAATTCCCCATCCATCTATATGTACCGGAGCGAGTTGAGGTGGCTGACCATGTACTCTTCCTCCCCCTGAACTGTCACAGTCTTCCCTCTGACCGGGTATTTCAGCTTCTGATGGAGTGTGGAGGTCACAGCTCCAGCCTTATGAATCCATGGATGACCCAGCAAACAAGAATAGGATGGCCGAATGTCCATCACATAGAATGTAGACTCAAAGACCTGAGAACTAACTCTGATTAGAATATAAACCTCACCATGCACCATTCTTTTAGACCCATCAAAGGCCCGGACAACAATGTTACTTGGCTTCAGCTCCAAACCTTCCCAATCCAACCTGTCTAGAGCTTTCTTGGGCAAGACGTTCAGCGAGGAACCAGTGTCAACCAACACATGTGCAAGAGTAATGCCCCTGCATTCAATGGAGACATGCAGGGCATCGTTATGGTTCTTCCCTTTAGCAGTCAGATCAACGTCGGAGAAACCCAAACCATTATCAGCAGTTAAGTTGGCCACACAATCGGTAAAATGATCAGCTGATGTCTCTTGTGGCACGTGGGCCGTCTTCAGGAAGGTAATCAGGGCCTTGGCATGGGCCTCTGAACACAACAACAGTGATAACATAGAAATCTTGGAGGGGGTTTTCCCCAGCTGCTCAACTACATTATAATCACTCTTCTTGATGATCTTAAGAATCTCTTCCATCTCCTGCTTGGAAGCTTCAACATTGATGGTCTTTGGTGCCTCCATCTGGGCAGGCATATCAGTGGCTATCCCTTTGCCCCGAGCATCAGATGACTCGGCGGCAGGGGTGGAAATAGGAACTTGATCAGGAAGGGAAGTAGGCACACTTGCAGGTGTGATGACAATAGGTCTCTGGATAGTTGGTGGCGCAATATCTGGTGAGAAAAGTCTACCGCTGCGGGTGACTTTGGCAGGCCCAGTGATGTTGCTGACGTCGGTACTAGTATCAAACTCTTGCTTAACTCCAAGCACATAAACATCTGCCCCATAGTGCTAAGGGACAGCTTTGTCGGATGTATAGGGGATGGGCCCCGGAACAGTGATGATTATGGGTGCAATCTTCTGAACAGGCATAATTCTGACAGGCTTCCTCGAGGGAGCCTCAGGAGAATTGTTGAAAATGGTAACAATGGAAACTTCTTCAATAGGGGTAGCAGGAACATCAACCTTCTCAAATAGGATCTCTTTATTATCCATCAGGTCTTGGATGCCTGACTTCAAAGATGGACAACCAGTAGGTGAAACAGAACATAGATGGCAACCTTCACTACATCCCGGAAATAAACCGGCTAGCAACAGGTTCCTCTTGACAGTCGACAGCGGAGTAACAATATCATCCGCAGAGGCTACAAACAGGTCTTCCTCTACAGCATTCACTCCATGCTTGGGCATGGGAGCAGTCATAACATTGGGCCTTTCGGGCGCCTCGAACTCTATCTCTTTAGCATCAATCAGGTCTTGGACCTTATTCTTCAGAGTCCAACAATCATCCGTATTATGTCCCGGGCTGTCAGAGTGATAAGCGCAGCGGGCGTTAGGATTGTACTTTGGAGAAGTAGTATTCGGATTCTTTGGGGCTTCCCTTAGAGTTACCAAATTGGTTGTCAGTAACTGCGGCAATATCTGGGACAAGGTCATGCTGAGTCGAGTGAACTGCCTTCTAGGTCTCTCACCCCTTTGTTGGTTGTGATGCTGAGGAGCACTAGCAGGTTTTGAAATGACCACCGCGTTGACAGCTTGGCGGTGTTCAGATCTATTTGGTCTCCTTGAACCATAGACAACACTAGATTATTTCTTGAACGACTTCTTTTCAGTGCTCGAGGAGGCACCCTTTTGTATTTTCCTAGACTTGATACCAGCTTCAATTCTCTCACCAGTCAAGATAAGGTCTGTAAACCCGGCTGAAGAATTTCCAATCAAATGGTTGAAGAACGGACCAGACAGGGTCCCCAGAAACATATCAACCAGCTCACGATCAGTCAAAGGTGGCTGCACCCTTCCGGCAAGGTCTCTCCATTTTTGGGCGTACTCTTTAAATCCTTCACCCGTCCCTAGTGACATACCCTGGAGTTGGGTACGCGTAGGAGCAAGGTCGGAATTATACTGATACTGCTTATAGAACGCAGTAGCCAAATCCTCTCAGTTGCGGATACTGGCCCCATCCAGCTGATAGAACCATTCGAGTTGAGTCCCTGAAAGACTATCCTGAAAGAAATGGATCTATAAATTCTTGTCACCAGTGTAAGGTTGGATCTTCCTTACATACGACCGGAGGTGCAGCTTTGGGCAGGAATTTCCGTCATATTTGGCAAAGGCAGGTGCCTTAAACTTATGGGGAATCACCACCCCAGAGGAGAAACCTAGGTCTCCAAAGTCCAACCCGGGCACATTCTGTATCTCCATAGCACTTAAGTGGTCCTCCAACTGTTTGTACCTATCCTCAGCAGGAGGGTACTGTTCCTCATCATAATCCGTCTCGTTGTCGGAGACCACGGGACTAGGAACCCTTCTCTCTTGTGGACTGTCTTTTCCTATAGATGAGGTAGTCAACTCAACCTCATTCTGCAGTCCATTCCCAAATCTGCGTCCAGTGTTGAACAAGACGGTCCTCTTCTTCTTCTTCCTTTCTTTCAGAATCAGAGTCTTCAACTCCTGTTGACCCTGGGCTAGGCTCATAACCAACTCTTGGAACTGGGCATTCTGGGCCTGTAGGGCCTTGATAGCTTGTTCAGTGGAAGGTTCAGTAGACATGATGATTGCTGAAATAAACAGCAAAGAAGGTAAGTGACCTGTAAAAGGGTACCTGTTATGCATATGATGAAATGAAATGCGTATGATTTATGTTTTCAAAGACAATCGGGATTCAAATTTGTAGACAAAAAGGAAACACACTTTATTAGATTTAACTTCAGAATTTAAATTGTTCAACAAATTGCCCTTAGGCGTTACAAGAATGAAAATACTGAAAAGTAAATAAAAGTTGTAAAAGAAACATCAAAGGTCCATCAATGCTCCCATGGCCTCTTCTTCTCAGTGCGGATATAGTCATTCAGGATCCGCTCATTCTCCAATTGCTTAGTCAGCTTCTGAATCTTCTGTTCTTGTTCGTTGAACCTTTCCCGATAAGAATCCCGTTCTTCCTGCAGTTGCGCCCAAGACCTCTTCAGAGTGCCAACATCAGTGGGCATATGGGGATGGAGAACAATTAGGGGAACCCCTTCTTTATCAGCAACTTCAAGAGTAATAGGCCTGACAGCTTCGTATGGCATACCTAACTTCTGAGCACGGATGCGGACCCATCTGAAATAGGACTCTATTGGCAGAGAAGTTTTTGGTCTCAACTCATGGGGGTCAGCTTTGTGAACTTGATCCCAGGCCCTGATGAATCTACGATGCAGCTCGTCACTATCTACCTGAAAATCAAAGACGATATGAGGTATCAACATCTCATGAGGCCCTTCTCTTCTGGCTCTTCCAAATTGACGGAGAGCTAAGCACGGGTTATAAGAGATTCAACCATGGGTTCCGATCAATGGAACATTAGGATACTCTCCACAACGATCAACGACAGCCACCTCATCTAAGCCTCTGAGAGTCCAAATAATGTCTTTATCAGTAAGAGACATTATCCTATGAGCCCATCCCCTTCCTTCTTTGTTCTTCAGCACGAACTTAGGGAGGTGTGAAATAAACCACCTCGCCAATAAAGGAGCACAACACATCAAAGTTCCCCGTCTTCGGGAAGTACGAGTATAGAGCTGATAAAGGATATCACCCAAGAGAGTGGGTACAGGATTCCGAGAGATGAAGATCCTTATGGAATTAACATCAACAAAGGTGTCGGGATTTGGAAACAATACCAGACCATAGATTAAGAGAGCCAGAATGTCCTCGTACGCTTGAAAGTCTAAGTCATTCCAGAAACCATTAGCTTTGCCAACCAAAAACTTAGCCAAAAAGCCCTTAACTCCACTTCTAGTCTCCCAGTTAGCCATTACCTCCTCTTTGGTTAAGTGAAGGGCTGCAGCAATCTCTTCAGGCCTGAGAGTCTTTTCCCAACCAGTAAATGGAATCTGCTCCAAAACAGGGATACCAAGCAAATCAGAGAATTCTTCCAGGGTAGGGACCAGCTGGAAGTCTTGAAAGGTGAAGCAATGGTATAGCGGATCATAAAACTGGACCAGGACACTCATCAACTGTTGGTCCCACTTTGAAGTGACTAAACCGAGAAGAGAACCATGCCTCCTGATGAAGGTAGTAGTGTCTGGAATCCTGTCAACCAATTCCTTAAGCAAAGTAGGTGGTTGAACAAAGTTGAGCCGGATAGTATTCCTACGCATGGGCATCATGATGTCCTACAAAACAGAGCAAAGATGAAACCTTCTTGTCTTTGAAATGGGTTAGTCCTTATGCAGGATGCATGCAATGTTTATGATGTTATGATGTTATGATAAAGGCACACCACAAGTATTCACAAAAGGCAAACATGGTAAAGGCACACAAGTCACACAAGACAACCCTTAGAGTTCAGGCTGGCATGAAGTTTAGGTACTACCCTCTTTCAGTTTCAGTTGGTTAAGACCTGTCCTAAAAGTAGTATCCGGGTTCTAGATGATCTCAATATCATGGACTACCCTCGATCGGTCATAATTCCAGTTTGGAAACCTTTTCTTGCGGTCGGAACCATCGCGAGAGTTTAGCCTCAATGAGTGTAGCATACGGCTACTGTTCTATGGCCAAGTTGGTCAATTTAAGGTTCTAAGGTCAGTTGGTGCTTAACGACTCCTCAGAAGACTCATATTCTCCTCGTTCCAACACAAGGGATATCGGTACAGACCAAGGTGTCACACCAATGTAGATACTGCTTCACCCGTGTCGGTCTACGCCAGACATGTCCCTCACAGTTTATTGCTACTTACCTAAAAAAGGGTACCCCAAATCCGGGTTAGGATCTATGAAACTCCGATACAATCCCACAAAATTAAAGCATACAAGGCATACAATTGAAAACATAGTGGTCTAATTCTAAGGTACACCTCACTTATATATTCCCCAGTAGAGTCGCCAGTTCTGGCGATCGGTGGAAATAGAACTGACTGTTTTGGAATGCTGGTTCGCATTTGCGTTCCTCAAAATGTCGCCGTAAGCAAGAATCGCCACCGTCTTTTATTTTCTCCAACAAGGAAAGGACAAAAGCACAACAAAATTCCTTTTCGAGATGTTTCTCGGGTTCGGGAGGTAGATTATAGAAAGGGAAGGTGTTAGCACCCTTTCTATCCATGGTTATCCACGGGCTCTTAGGTACTTGCTCACTATGTTTTCAAAATGTTTTGCTTTTCTTGTGTTTGTGGGTTTTAAAAAGTTTTGTTTGAAAACTTCGATTTAACTCTTGTATCTGCCCTCAAGAGTGTATGAAGTGTTTGTTCGAAAACTTTGTTTGAAAAGTGTGAGTGCGAAAAGTTGTTTTGTTTTGAAAGAGCAAGTATCTAAGAACCTCTACCTACTCAAAAGAAATTAAGCTGTGTAAATGTCCTTTAGACAGTACTATCCCACTATTGAGAAGTAGGTAGCACCGTCGTTGGAGTTTTCAGGTCAATTCGATTTTAGGGACATGTGGTCACTAATGCAATGGTAGGACGCCTTAGCGGTAACCCTAATGTCTTAGATCATTTTTTATCGAGGCAATCGTTTCAAGGCAACTTTGATCTTTAGACAGGAGGGCGACCTCTAAAACACCCTATACTCAATGACCACGTCGAGGCAACCAAGTGAGGCGTACCCTAGGAGTGGCATGTGCGAGTGTGTCAGGTTTCAGTTTATGTTATCTTTGTACATGTTATGGTGAGCTACGATTGATTTTAATTTAAGGATAAGTCTTGTCATGCATAGCCTAGTTAGCATACATCTAGCAGTTAATGGTTGCGGAAAATAAAGCTAAACTATTACAAGGCGTCGGGTATTTACATCGCCAAAAACAAACCCTTGAAAAGTAAATTGCGGGAAATTAAAGAAAAGCGGTAAAAAAGGTCCTAATTAAAGCTATTGCATCCTCGGAGCAATTACATAATCGAATAAAAATATGAACAAAATAAACATACGCGCGAGAAAAATTGAATCGGAGAAGTTCTTAGGGTTTTGACCCTTTTTTGAGAAAGAAAGAGATTTCTATTATTTTGTATTTAATTAAATTAAACCTAGACTAATTAATTAATAAAATAAAAGAGAAATATTTTTTCGAGTTTTTTATGTTTTAAGGAAATAAAAATAAAGATGATTAAAATTGTCAAGAACCCTAATTCTATGTTGATTTTAAATTATTGCAAAAAAAAGTTAGAATTATCCTAATTAAAACTAAATTAGTTAATTATATTTATTTACAAAAATAATAAAAGGGTGAAATTAATTTTAATAAATAATAATAAAAAAAAATATAAAAAAATAATATTTTAGTTTTCTGATTTTATTATGAAAAAATTAATTTGGTTAATTAAGTAATAATAATAATAATTAATAATAAAAACAATTAAATGAAAAAATATAAAAGAAGAAAAAAGAATAACCCAGGGGGTGATGGGCCCAAGAGGAGGTGTATTTGGAAATCTGAAGCCCAATTACTGCAAGCCTTTTTGACTTTTCTGGATCGTCCACACGTATGCTGACCAGGGAGCATGGTGGTCCTTCAATCCTGGCCTTCAGATTTGGCCAGGAGCCACTTGGCGTGTGGATCTCTGAGGTGTATGGTGGATCACGCGTTGGAGAGTACATGGGATCACCTGCAGAAAGAAAACAAATAATTGTTTTGGGGGACCTGAGACTCGAACCCAGGTCCCAGTGCTCATTGGACATTCGCTCAACCACTCCACCAACCTGCCTTATTCGTTATTGGGATAACAAGCAATCAATATATTAGTAAACAATCAAATATGCTGGAATTATAAAATAAAGCGCGCGAATTTTAAAAGGGCCAATGAGGTATCAACACATCATCATCTTCTTCGTTTGCCCTGCATAAATAAAATCAGATAGCGGGGGTTTTTAACCCCCACTACTTCCTGCAAGGAAAAATAGCGATTAGAAGCACAGTGAATATAAATATTTTGCGAGGTGTGGTTCTTGTTCGTCTTGTTCTCACGATTTCACTCATATATCTCACTGGTCCCAATTTTTCTTGGTTCAGAAAGCCCTAATTGAAAGCTCAAGAACCCTAGAAATTTGATCATGGCATCTCACGATTCAGGGCATTACAGTTCAATTAAACCATGCCATTAGCTTTGTATGGTCCCTAGCAACATAAATCAATCACAAAAACCTGTTAAATATGCATGAATTAAGAAATACGATTTTGAATAAAAAAGGCAAACCATGAAATTGTGTGCAGTGATTCCTTAAGCTTTGATGCCGGAATTTTATTGCAAAACGTTCCTGGGACCTCCTGCAATATGTTTGAATGAAGAGAACGCCTTGAATTGGCCTAGGATGCAAGAATAAGTTTTCACTTATCTTGAAATTTCTTGAATTGGACAGGGTCTTTTCTGCAACTTTCAAATCATCCACTAGGTCAGGGTTTGCTTGCTTATGTATAAGGGAAACAAATTAGGTCAAAAAGCTGGGCCAATATCCATTGCATTGATGTTTAAATCTTTGATTGAAAATCAAATATTCTTGATTTTTCATGATTGAACAAAGTTGCCAAAATTGGATTTTTTTGTATCTTTGACTTGTGCACGAATTTGCCAGCATGTTTAGGTCATATTTGCTTCACAAAAAGATTTAAAAACCAAATCTTGTATTTTCTTATGATTTAAAATAATTAAATGGATTAATATTAATTAAAAATCCAATTAATCAATAAAACTAAGAAAATAAATCCAACTAATCTTGATGGGTCGTACATAAGTCATGGATGAAGTTTCAACAAGAGATTTGAGGCCCATTAGCAAAAAGAAGGTGTTTTGAGCAAAGTTGACTTTTGCAAATTCATAAAAATTTCCCAACTTCTCCAATGCATAACTTGCTCAATTTTAATCATATGACCATGTTCTTGGACATTTTGGAAAGCTCTTGAAGTCCTCTAACCAATGCCTTTGGTCCCATGTCATTTGGATTTACCAATCTCAAGTTATGGCCTTTGACTCAAAGTGTACTTTTGTTGACTTTTGAAATTGACCTATAATGTAAAAATTGGTAACTTCTTGTGAGTACATTTCTTGAATTTGGAGTGTGAAGATAGATTGTAGGAAATTGCTTCCCCTTCAAAATGAGCATTGGATGGAATTTTTCTAATATACCATGAAAAAGTTATGCCCTGGTCAAGATACAGTTGACTTTTCTACTGTCCAAAAATAGTAACTTTTTGCATCTTGATGATTTTTGAGCTATTCTTGTGGAATCATGATCAAGACTTGATCAAATGATGATTGTGAACTCAAAATAATATGTTGACCAAAAATTCTGACTTTTGACTGCAAAATGACCATTTTGCCCTTGTAGTTGACTGTAGATCAAATGAGGCTTTTGATTGTGTAAATTGGCACTGTGAGTCTTGAAACTTGGCATGTAGGTGCTTGAGAATGTATATAGGCCTATGAGACTTGATTGAACCATTGAAAACCCAAAATTCCTTGAAAGAACCAAAACCCTCATTTCAGCTGTCTTAGGAGATGGTTGGACTGTACAATCCTTGAGCCATCTTGAGCAATCAATCTTGACAAATCTTGAGGAATATGGGAGGGCAAATTTTCGGGTACAACAATGAGCTTCTGAACAAAGCAACAGGGCCAACATGGAAATCTTTGAGGGGGTTTGCCCCAGCTGTTCCACCATATCATAATCTCTTTTCTTGATTATTTTCAAAATTTCCTCCATTTCTTTTTGAGAGGTTTCAGGGATGATCAACGGATGAGCCCTCGTCCTGACAGGCTCTTCTTGGATCCATTTTCCTCGAACATCAGTAACAGCAGAGGGGATAACCCTGGGGGTTGTGACTTCTTCTATGATTGGTGTTCTTGCAGATATGTTTACCGGTGTAGAGGTAACTTTAGGAGAAGCTGAGGATCCAAGAATTGCCTTTGTAGGGGAAATATTTGGAGAAAAGATTCTTCCACTACGGGTAACTTTGCTTGTTCCGACAATGTTACTGATATCGGAATTGTCTTCTTCAGAACTCTCTTCCTCGGCAGTCTGTTCAATCTGCTTAACACCATGATAGTAGATTTCTCCACCATAGTTCCATGGTATTGATTTGTCGGACTTGTACGGGACTGGCTCGGGCATGGTTATCTTCAAAGGTGCAGCCTTCAGAGCGGGTGTAATCCTAACAGGTCTTTTAGGGACCTTGGAAGGATTGGCGGATATGGTTATTATTGAAACATCGTTAACAGGAGTTGATAAAACAGGAGACTTCTCAAATAGGATTTCTTGGTTATCAATTAGGCGTTGGATGCCTATCTTCAACAATGGACAGTGGGTTAATGAGGATGAACAAAGGTGACAATCTTCTTCACAACCTGGGAAAACCCCAGCCTTCAACAAATTTGACTTGATTATAGGGAGCGGAGTTATCAAATCATCTACAGTAGCAACAAACAGATCCCCCTCAACAACATGGGCGTTGTGGCCGTG
The DNA here is from genome assembly GCA_948472305.1 of Vicia faba. Classification (NCBI taxonomy): domain Eukaryota; kingdom Viridiplantae; phylum Streptophyta; class Magnoliopsida; order Fabales; family Fabaceae; genus Vicia; species Vicia faba. The sequence goes on along the minus strand of OX451738.1, from coordinate 323,631,891 downwards.
CCTTGGCATTGGAGAAGAGATAACATTGGGTTTTTCAGGTGCGTCAAATTCAACTTCTTTAGCATCTATCAAATCCTGAATTTTATTGTTCAAGGCCCAACAATTGTCAGTGTCGTGCCCCGGGCTCTCCGAATGGTAAGCGCACCTGGCGTTCGGATGATAATATGGAGAAGCAGTGTTAGGGTTTTTAGGGGCCTCTTTCAGCATGGCAAGGTTCAACTTCAAAAGATGTGGTAAGACTTGAGCAGGAGTCATGTTTATCTTGGTGAATTTCCGTACAGGCCTTTCCACCCTTTGCTGACTATTTCTAGGCTAATCACTCCTCGGATAATTGTTTCTGGGCTAGTCTGATGCAAACTTTTGAATCATAACGGCCCCCACCGCTGGTCGACGCTCAATTCTTCCTTGACCCCTCTGAGAGTAGACAACTGACACTTCCTTCTTTCCCGTGAAAGGTTTTCTAATGGCAGCAGAAGTAGATGCATCTTTTTGAATTTTCCCTCTTTTAATACCGGCCTCCACTCTTTCTCTGGTTAGAATCAATTCAGTGAACCCAGTAGACGAACTTCCAATCAGGTGATTGAAGAAAGGACCTGACAGGGTACCTAGGAACATGTCTACTAGCTCTCTTTCTGACAACGATGGTTGTACCCTTCCAGCTAAGTCCCTCCACTTTTGGGCGTAGTCTTTGAATCCCTTGTTGGTAGCCATAGCCATACTCTGTAGCTGAGTACGGGCCGGCGTTGTATTGATACTGTTTATAGAAGGCGGCTGCCAAATCTTCCCAATTATGCACATCATACCTCTCCAACTGGTAGAACCAATCCAGCCGCGTCCCTGATAAACCGTCTTGGAAAAGTGGACCCACAAATCTTTGTCAGCAGAATGCGATTGAATTTTCTTGAGATAAGATCGTAGGTGCATCTTTGGGCAAGACACCCCATCTTACTTAGCAAATAGTGGCACTTTAAATTTAGGAGGGATTACAATTCCAGAAACCAACCCTAGCTCCTCAAAGTCCAGCCCCGGTACTCTCTGCACTTCCATAGCAGCTAGACGCTCTTCCAAGTTTTTGTATTTGTCATCGACCGGAGGGTATTGCTGTTCAGCATAGTCCTCTTCTTCTTCTTCTTCTTCTTCTTCTGCTTCTGCTTCATAATCAGAAGGCACTGCAGTCTCTTTACCTTTTCCTTCCCCTTTTTCAGAGGTTGATGGAAAATCCAAGGCCCTTCTGGCTTGTCTTTCAAACCTTCTGCCCATGGTAGCCACGCCAACTCGCTTCTTCTTCTTTTTCTCTTTCTCCTTCTCTAGCAGAGTCTTGAGCTCCTCCTGCCCCTTGGCCAAGGTCAAGAGTAGCTGTTGAAATTGTGAATTCTGAGCTTGCAAGTCTTTAACCGTTTGTTCAAGATCCATGTTGCTGAAATAAACAACAGAGGGATGAGGAAACTTCTTGCAAAGACCTGCTTATGCATATGATGAATGATATGTATTCATGTAATGCTTTCAAGGATTCAGAAATTCAAATTTGTTTTAAACAAAAAAAGAAACACACGTCATATTAATAAGATAGAATTTGTTAGTACTTCAATGCCCCTTGGGCAAAATAATACAAAATTCTAAGGTAAAACGACGTTGTGCATCCTTTTTGGCGTAATGTAGGTGTTGAGAGTCTGCTCTTCATGAAGTAACCGAGTGAGTTCTAAAACCTTCTTCTCACTTGCGTAGAATTGGGCTTCAAAAGTATCGTGTTCTCCCTTGAGCTGTATCCAACTCCTTTGTAGATCTTCGAGTGATGTTGGCATGTCAGGATGTAGGAGGGTGTATGGAACCTCTCCTTCCTTAACTGGCTCTATAATCACTGGGAGAATGGAGGGGTAAGGCATCATAAGACTTTGGGCGCAGGTTCGTACCCACTTGAGGTAAGGCTCAAGGGGGATGGAATTCTTGTGTCCCAAGGTCTTACTGTCTACCTTGTTAGGCATCCTCCAAGCTCGGATGAACCTTTGTCGGAGTCCTTGATTGTCGTTGTTGAAGTCGAAAACTAAGCCTTGAATCAGCATGTCATGTGGGCCATCCCTTCGAGCATAGTCAAACTGTCTTAGAGCCAAGAAGGGGTTGTAGGTGATTCCTCCCCTAATGCCAAGTAGAGGGTCATTAGGGAATTCCCCACAACGATCGACGATGATAACATTCTCTCTAGTTCGAGAACACCAATGAATATCTGAATGTGTAAGAGTCATCAATCGTTGTGACCACCTCAAACCTTGCTCATTCTTCAAGACTGATTGGGGAAGATGAGAAATAAACCATCTTGCCAGAAGAGGAGTGCAACACATGAGAACACCTCTTTTCCTCATTGTTCGAGTGTAAAAAGAGTGTAAGATATTTCCAAGCAATGTAGGCACCAGCTGGTAGTCAGGAAATGTAAAGCAGTGATGCAAAGGGTCAAAGAACTGGAATAGAACTTTCATCATGTCTTCCTCTGTGTTGGAAGTGACTAATTTGAGAAGACGACCATGCCTTTCGGTGAATGGAGAGTTCTCAGGAATCCTTGAAGCTAGCTCCTTGAGTTGTGGAGGAATTCTTACAAGGTTGACTTGGATAGTTTTCCTGCGAAGTGAATCCATAGCCTACAAAACAGGAACAAAGATGAACTTCCAAAAATCCTTGAAATGGTTAGTGGATGCATATGATGCTTCATGATATCCATGATGTTATGCACAAGTATGTATGTATAAGAAAGTCACACAAGTTCCTAGTTTAGGCTTGCACGGGGTTTCATAGGTAAGTACCCTATTGAAGTTTAGTTGGCTCAACCTGTCCTAGAAATAGTAATCGGGTTCTAAGGAGCTCAATATCACTGGATTGTTTCCTTGTTCATTGTTTCAATTCAGCCTCAATGAGTGTAGTATCGAGTATCTACCAACTTCGGACTGCACCAAAGCCGGTCATCTCACTACATCCTAAAAGGCCAAGTTGGTCAAGTAAAGGTTCTAAAAGTTTGTTAGTGCTTCATGACATCACTCAGCGGCCCCGTATTCTATTTGATTGACTCAAAGGCTACCGGTACCCACAAATATGTCACACTAACATAGCTATTGCTTAGACCGTGTCGGTATACCCCGCATAGTTTCCACAACGTATTGCTATTTACCTATGAATGTTTCCCAAATCCGGGTAGAGGATTCAAACCCAAACAATAGAACCAAAGTGTAAAGCAAACAAGTCAAGCAAGATAAGTATGTAAAGGTGATATAAAACCCTAAGGTAACACCACTTTTATATTTTTCCCCAGCAGAGTCACCAGTTCTATGATGCGGTGGGAGAACTGACTAGATGTTTTGCGTTTCGTTCGCACTTGTGCGGTTAGCAAGAGTCGTCACCGACTTTTCTTTTATCCAAAAGGAAAGGTAAAAAAGCACAGGAAAGACCTTTCGAGATTTATCTCGGGTTCGGGGGGTAGATTATGAAAAGGGAAGGTATTAGAACCCTTTTCATCCCCATGGGCTCTTAGTTACTCATTTTAGATCACTTGCTTTTGTTTGATTGTGTGCTTGTGGTATGGGTTTTGAAAATATTTTGGAAAAAAATCTCTTTGTAATGGTTCTCGTCTCTATAAGAACGTATACAAAGTTTTGTTTCGAAAAATGGTTCAAAGATGTGTTTGTGAATCTTGTTTTGAAAAGTGTTTTGAAAAGAGCTTTTGCAATGGTTCTCGTCTCTATAAGAACGTATACAAAACATTTTTTCTTTTTGAAATTGTTTTTGAAATGAGAGTGTAGGTGTAAAAGTTTTGTCGTAAGCAAGCGAGTAACTAAGAGCGAATATATCTACTCGAAAGGTCTTAAGTTGTTCTTTTCTTCCTTTTAATGGTGCTATCTTACTGATTGTCTCTTCCTAATTTCATGAGCGAAACGACCCTTGGCCTCTTTGATTCAACCTGATTTGCGCCTTTTTCGGAAAGCCTAAGTTTGAAATGAACTTATGTCTAAGAGGTTTGAAATTTGTGCTTATCTGATCTTCCCCTCAACCTTCCGTTACCGGGGCTCTCTCTCTCTCTCTCATCTCCTAACCGAGCGCTAATAGTTTTGTTTCTTGAAAGGTATGGTTCTGTTTTGTTTAAGGCTTAATAGTTTCATCGTTTTTTGCGTGTTTTATTCATGCTCTTCTGTTAATCTACTTGCTATTCATTGAGATGCAGGAAATGTTATGAGGAAGTTAAAGAGACCATACCTGTTTGGAATTTTTCCCCCTGTGAAATAGAAAGGAATGGTGAGATTGAGAGTAGCGCTTCTTGGTTGCCGGAAATAGGGGGAAGAGATGAAGATGATTGAAGGCGTGCTTCTGGTAACCTTCTTCAGTTTTCTGTGCTTTGAATGATGATGCTGCTGTTTGATGGTGTTTGCTGATGATAATGATTTGATGATGTTTGTTGGATATTTATTTTATGATGTTTGAGACTTTTTTCTGGTTTTCTGGGTTTGTGTTGGATATGTTCTGGTATTTGAGGTTGTTACTGTATTTTTTTTGGTTATGTTTTTGATGTTGGTGTTTCAACAGGTTTGATGAGTTTTTTCTGGTTTTTGATTTGTATGTTTGTTTGAGATTTGTTTTGAGGTTGGGCAGTTTGAAGGTTGGTTGTTACAGTTTGGTTTTGACAGGTTTGAAGGTTGTGTTTAAGTTTGAAGGTTGGTTTGAAAGTTAGGAGGTTTTGTGATTTTTGGTTTGTATGTTTTGAAAGCTTGAGGTTTATCAGTTTTGGACCTTAACAGTTTTGGACCTTAACAGTTTTGGAGGTTTTGGTATTTTTGTTGACAGTTTTTGAGGTTTGGTATTTTTGTTGATAGTTTGGAAGTTTGAATATTTTGGCTTGCTGTTGCTACAGGTTTTTTTTTCAAACTGGGTTTGATATTTGGCTTATGAGTTTGAAAATGGTTTTTCTGAGGGTTTTGCTTTGTTACAGGCTTGATGAGTTATTACAGGTTTGTGACTCTTTATGGATGGCTTGGAATATTTGTTAATAGGTTTTGGTTACAGGTTTGATGGAAGATGGTTTGAAGGTTGATGGCAGTTTGACAGTTTGACAGTTTGGAGGTTTTTTGGAACTGTGTTTTATAATTTTCTTTCTCTTTTGCTTGAGAATTATATACTGTTATATTAGTTGCTTTGGTTTGACAGCTTATTCAAAATGGTGGGAAAACACCAAATTTTGAATACTTTGGCATATTGTTCTCATGCTCTTTTTCTTGCAGTTTTTGTTTTCTAGCAACTCTTATGCAATTGTGATAATCAAGTCAGCAGGGCTATGCATCCCTAGGTGACTTCTTTCCTCTCTCTCTCTCTCAATGACCCTAAGAGTCAATTGCTCTTTTACTTTTTCTGAAAAGTTTGCAATAAATGGAAAATGATGAAAATGCTTATTGAACAAGCCTCTTGCTTGTTGACTTAGTTTATCATATTGCTATACTTCTTTGCTGTCTGCTTTCTAGCTTATGCTATTTGTTGCTTCGTTTGTATTGATGCTGTTTGTTTTTGCTGTTTGTTGCAAATTGGACAATTTTGCTCGCCTCTTGTTTGGACAATTTTGTTGTTTTCCTGGTGATGCGCTGATGTCTAGTTTATGCTGTTTGGAAAACTTTGTTGTTTGTTTGGACAACCTTGCTGCATTTCTCTTGTTTGGATAGCTTGCTTACATTTCTCTTGTTTGGATAGCTTGCTTACATTTCCTATTTCTTCTTTTTGTGAACCAAGAGGAATAATTCTCTTGTGATTTGCAAATAGAGAAAAAATAAAAATGTGATGAATTAAAAAATAGCCTTCTGATTCCAAATTGCAAACTTTAATGATGAACACTTTTTCTTTTGAAAATTCTTGCTCATGTCTAATTAATTGTACTAACTATTTTTCTGTCTTTCGTTTTCATGTGAGCACAACTGGATGGTGGCAAAGCAGGGGAAGCAAGAGACTCTGTGGCAAGCATGGAAGCAAAGGAAGCTCAGTCAACCTTAGGCATAAATTCATTTTCTTTGTAATTTAGAGAGAAACGTTTAATCAATTGTACTAATTTATTTATTTTAAATACAATAAGTTGTAAAAACTAAAGTATTTAAATAATAAATTGTTTTGTAACAACTTTTGAAATAAATGGAGAAAGTCTTATGAGATATTCTGGTGTCCATTGAAACCCTTTACTGTCGATAACTTGTATTTTTCTCTTTGCATCCTAACTAATTCTTAAAGATTCCCAATCAAGATAATTGAAACAAAAATGCTCCAATCTGATAACTTAAACTCCAAGTAATCCAATAACTATGTAATCTTGCAACTGCATTCCAATCAAAACACGCACTGTCTATTCCATTTCCTAAACAAGCAAATGTTTTAAAAGACGCAAATTATCTGGTTAACCTGGATCAAACAAAACATGAATGTCCCAAATGACAGTCTTATATTCCATCTCTTGTCCCAAGAAAACATGCCTTGAGAACAAACATTAACCTTTCAGTAAACTTGAAAAAGCATGAAAACATGTGAAAGCCAATTGGATCTTTGAGAATTCATTTCTTTTGAGAATTGCAAGAAAAAACCTAATTGTTGGTTTACTGCCACAGGAGAAACTCTGTCTGATTGATTGCTGAGCCAACTTGAATATCTGAGAAACCCTAGGGTTCTGCTTTTCTATGAAAAATGGGAGGGAAAATTTTGGGGTACAACACAGTTTAAGATACAACATCACAACTCTTCTCCTTACCGGCCGAAGATGAATGGGGCTGTTGAAGCGGCTAATAAGAACATCAAGAAGATTGTGCAGAAAATGACGGTGACATATAAAGATTGGCACGAGATGTTACCGTTTGCTCTTCATGGGTACCAAACTTCAGCACGAACTTCAACAGGAGCAACACCCTACTCTTTGGTGTATGGAATGGAAGCAGTGTTGCCCATTGAAGTCCAGATACCCTCTCTCAGGATTATGAAGGATGCAGGTTTGAACAAAGACGACTAGATCCAGACCTGACTTGATCAGCTGAACCTAATCGACAAAAAGAGACTTACTGCTATCTGTCATGGTCAGACGTATCAAAATCGGATGATCACGGCTTTTAACAAGAAAGTTAGACGACAAGAGTATCAAGTTGGGGATCTGGTGATCAAACGCATCATACTGCCACAAGGTGATCCCAGGGGCAAATGGACCCCTACGTACGAAGGGCCATTTATGGTTAAGAACATTTTCTCAGGAGGAGCCATGATTCTAACCACCATGGATGGTGACGACCTTCCTCACCCCGTCAATGCAGACATAGTGAAAAAATACAATGCATAATCAAAGACCCGCTAGGTTGACTGGCCTAGGAAAAAATAAGGGCTTCCCGGTGAACCAAAAGGGTCTGGGCAAAAATAAGGGATGAAATGAAGAAAAAAAACTGTACACCCGGCAAGTCGAAAACCTGAAAAGGCGGCTTGGGAAAAAAAGGGTATCCCGTTGGACTGAAAACCCGAAAGGGCGGTCCAGGCAAAAATTAGGGATTAAAGCGTAACACTATGTCTCATTGCATCTCCTTGCAATCAGACTTCGGTATCGACTATCAAGCTCGTACGACGCTAATCAAATCTGATCTACCTTTAACCAAGTAGCAAAGTGATGAGATGCTCGAGGATATAAAGGAAATAGCAGAGTTGGAACCCAGTGGGATTGTTCACATAGCTGTTTTTCTTGTTTTTCACAAAAACTGTATAAATTCTATTGTTCGGCGGCGTTCTCTTACTAGGACATCAGCCTCTTGTACAAAAACGCTTATTTTCAAGGCCAACTTCAAAATCAATACAATTCATTTTCACAAAGAAATTTCAAATTGTTTTCTTTTTCTGTTTTGTTTTGCAAGAACGTCCAATGTTCCATTTTTGATATATGCATTTGACAACAATTGCTGCTCATAAATATTTACATGCGAAACAAAAGACGATTACTCGTAATACCAGAAACAGGGGCAAATAAGAAATGTCTAAACCATACAGTTACTCTATCCACCAGGTATAAGGATAAACCTAGTTGGAGAAAACGATTGAAGGTGCGTTCACTCCCCGCAGAGTAAGGAAAAGACAGTGACATTAGCGGTTCCGAACAGGACATCACTCTCCCCAGTTAAGATTCACAATCGCGAATGAATCGGCAATATTCTCCCCAAGCAGAGTTTATCTATCATCAGAACTAGAAAATTACCCCCAGTGGAGTTTGGAGAATTCTCCCCAGTAGACTCTGGAGGATTGTCCCCAGTAGAGTCTAAAAGATTATTCCCAATGAAGTCGCAACTGGAAAGTCATCCCCAACGGAGTTCATTTCTTTCACGAACATAAACTCAATTCCCAACAGAATGTATCATCGCCAGCAACGGTAATTCATCCCCAGCTGAGGTGATTCTTCCAAACCAACAGATTCTCTAGCAAAGCATCTCTTCCCCACAGAGTCATTTCCTCGTCAGTTTATCCCCCATCGAAGTTGTTCTTTCCCACAAGGTTATTTCCTCGCCAGTTTATTCTCCAGCAGGATTATTCTCACAATCACCTTCATTCACTATCCTCAGCGGAAATGAGGAATTCAACTCTTTTCTCCAGCAGCACTCCGGGATTTATTTTCCCCAGCTAGAGAACATCAAAAACATTTGCATGTCCGTACATCATGACATATGCATACGCATCATACAACACAATCTCATTTATTTTTAGAACATCATTGCTTGGTACATGTCATGCATTACATACAATTAACCTTTACCTTTCAGGAGAGATACAATCAAATTCTCACGAAGTTCAAGCTATGAAGCTTGGATCCGACCGGATAGTATCTTGATCTCTACAGCATATTGTGAAACCCGGATTACAACCAGATAGCAGTATCAAACACCGTGAAACCTGGATTCGACTAGATAGTGGTTTATCTCTAAGCTATGAAGCCCAGAGTACGACCGGATAATAGTTTAATCCCTAGAAAGCCGTAAATCCCGGATTACGACCGGATAACAGCTCAACAAGTTATTGTGAAGCCTGGATTACGACCGGATAGCAAGATTAATCTCATCTCCCCAGTAAGTCACTGTAAAGCCTGGATTACGACCAGATAGCAGTCGATCTTATCACTATGAAGCCTGGACCACAACCAGATGGTAGTTCATTATAAACTTTCCTCTTCAATAGAGATGATTCCTCAGTAGAATAACGAACGAACGAAGTTCCTAAATTTCAACAGAGATGATTCCTCAGTAGAATAACGGACGATCGAAGTTCCTAAATTTCAACAGAGATGGTTCCTCAGTAGAATAACGGATGACCGAAGTTCCTAAATTTCAACATAGATGATTCCTCGGTAGAATAACAGACGACCGAAGTTCCTAAATTTCAACAGAGATAATTCCTCGGTAGAATAATGGACGATCGAAGTTCCTAAATTTCAACAGAGATGATTCCTCGATAGAATGACGGACGACTGAAGTTCCTAAATTTCAACAGAGATGATTCCTCAGTAGAATAACGGACGATCGAAGTTCCTAAATTTCAACATAGATGGTTCCTCAGTAGAATAACGGATGACCGAAGTTCCTAAATTTCAATAGATATGATTCCTCGGTAGAATAATGGACGATCGAAGTTCCTAAATTTCAACAGAGATGATTCCTCGGTAGAATAACGGAGGATCGAAGTTCCTAAATTTCAACAGAGATGATTCCTCGGTAGAATGACAGACGACCGAAGTTCCTAAATTTCAACAGAGATGATTCCTCAATAGAATAACGGACGATCGAAGTTCCTAAATTTCAACAGAGATTATTCCTCGGTAGAATAATGGACGATCGAAGTTCCTAAATTTCAACATAGATGATTCCATGGTAGAATAACGGACGACCGAAGTTCCTAAGTTTCAACAGAGATGGTTCCTCAGTAGAATAACAGACGACCGAAGTTCCTAAATTTCAACAGAGATGGTTCCTCAGTAGAATAACAGACGATCGAAGTTCCTAAATTTCAACATAGATGGTTTCCCAATAGAATAATGGACGACTGAAGCTCCTAAATTTCTATTTCTCTCAAGACAAAGATCAACATTCCCCAGCGGAATCTTCCTCAACAACAGGTATACAAGCTCTCACTAAGGAATCTCTTATGCGATCGACGCTCCTTCGGGTGGCATTTTTAAGCCCATCCCCCATCAGCAAACTCCAAATGGCATCTATAAGCCAATTCGCGACATCGCAAGACGGACACCACATTATGCGAGTGCAAATTTCTGGGCACTCTAGTGTTCAATCCTCTTCCACCTTCGGATCACGAAAGGCCAGCAAGCCAATCTACATCCTCAGGTTTAAGAAGATTGAACAGGGGCAGCTGTTGTACCCCAAAATTTTCCCTCCCATATTTCTCAAAACATTTCAAGAAAGATCCTCAATTTGTTCAAGGAAGTCCAAGGGTTGACCAGACAAGCTCTCTCCTAAGACAGTCTACCTCAAATTAGGGTTTCATGTTGCATCAAGATACTTGAGTCAAAAGGACCCCAAATGCTCAACATTGTCCTAATATGTTCTCAAGATAATCCATGTCAAGTTTCAAGCCTTGCAGAGGAAATTTGTTCAGTCAATTGCTCAAAGGCCTGAAAATCGACTGTGCTAGGGCAAAAGTCAACTGTGACCCCCATACAATCAAACTTCAAGATTTTTGGTCAACATCATCATTTTGAAGTATATTTCATCATTTAATCAAGGGTCGATCATGATTCATCTAGTCTCAAAAGTTGCTAAATTAGGGTTTTACAGGAAAAGTCAACTCAACTTTGACCAAGCATAACTTTCTCATACTTTATGATAAATGACCCATCCAAAGCTCATTTTGAAGAAGATGCCATGCTCTACAATCCATATTCAGCTCCCAAGTTCAAAATATGAACTCACAAGAAGTTATGAATTTGGACATTATAGGTCATTTTGAAAAGTCAACAAAGACACCTTTGTTGTCAAAGCTTCATAATTAAGCATGGGATATCAAATTGAGATGAGACCAAAAATGTTGCTTAGAGGACATCTCAATATTTCTAAAAAGTCCAATAACACCTTCAAAGATTCAAAATTGAGGAAGTTATGCATTGGTGAAGTTGGCCTTTTTTGCAAAATTGCCAAAAGTCAACTATGCCTAAAACTTCAATTTTTGCCAAATGGGCCCAATCTTTTTCACTTGTTTTGAGTTGGAAACATAGTCCACGAGCTCTAGCCCTTGCCACTTGTCATTATCTTATTTATATCATTTATTTTGATTTTTATTTGAATTAAATCATTTTAAAATCAAAACAAATCATATAAAATCCAAAACATTGAAAACTCAAGATTTTTTACATGATTCAGGTCTTAAATTCCAGCTAGCATCAAATCAAATTCGTGTAAAGGCATGGTGTGGACAAAAAGATTGAATTAGGCCAATTTTAGTAAGATATTCAAGGTGTATCAAATCAAAATCAAACTCATTGATTGAGGAAGATTGAGTACATTCTTTTAACCCTAATTCACTCCTCAATACATATAGAAGAATTGCAGACCAAAAACTAGTGGAGAAAGAGGCGCAACATCAAGAATCAAACTTGGAAAAATCAAGAAAAGTGGTGAATCGAATTCATACTTAGAGGCCAATTCAAGACCCTTGGACTATCCCAATCGATTCCTGGGAGTGTAGGCAAGCAAAAGCAACCCAGAATAAGCGTTTCCAGGCCTTATATTACGCTGTAAGTCACCCACGGCATAACTTCTTGTTTGAAATCGAATAGCATCATTCTTGTACTTGTAGCATAAAATAATTGCATATCATTGTTCACCATCCTATTTGCAAGCTTTCTGTAATTGTTAATTGCATTTTCATGGCCTATATTGGATTTCACCATTATTAGGGTTCCTTGCTTCGATTTGGGATTTTCTTTTACAGGCAAAATTAGGCCATGAAAGGGCCACCATTATACTCAGGAGGTCCAGATGAATTGATTGGTGGCCCTAGTTTTCATTTATCTTGCTCATGGTTAATTTTGAAGAATGACAGGGATATAGCGACAGACAAACATCCGTAGGTAAAAGTTTCCAACTTTTACCAACGGAACAAGGTCAGGGATGACCTGCGTGTCACCTTTCCATTGGCATATTTGAATTCTGGTGCGCGTTTTCTTTGTTCTCAACTAACTTCTTTTTTTTTTTGCATATTATTTATTATTAATATTTGATATACAAAAAGAACAACTAGCTCAGCTGGTAGCCAGTCACTGGAATGTGCCTCAGGACCTGGGTTCGAATCCCAGGTCCCCCACTTTCTTCATGTATTTTTCTTTCAGATAATCCAGCGTATACCCAAGTCTAAGGCCTATCATACGCCCTCATAATCCAGCTTGCCAAGTGTCTTGAGATCCAGATCTGATGGCCAGCGATGAAGGCGCACCAAAGGCATGGTCAAACGCGTGGCATGAGATTGCAAAGAGTCAAATGTGCATCTCTTTGTCTTGGGCCCAAATTGTTATTCACACCCCCAAATCTCCATTGCAGGCCCAAGTTTCTTTTCTTCTTCTTTTTTATATTTTTGTTTAATTCAATTTATTTATTTATTTTATTAACCAATTAAATATTTTCTTTTTATTAAAAAAATAACAAAAATATTTTTCTATCCAATTAAATTTAAGATATTTATTTTTTATACAAAAAATTAAATTAATTTAATTAGATTATTAATTTAGATAACTTTAATTCTTTTTTGTAAATAATTAAAAAACAATTAGAACAATTAAGTTTTTCTTCTAACTTAATTATATTTTCTTTTTTCTTAAAAATAATCAAAAACCAAAAAATAGGCCATGTAAGTATTTTCATTAATTAATTTAATTAACTAATTATTGTGTATTTAATTTAAAACCTAAATTCTTTTCTTTAAAAAATATTTAAAACAACAAAAATATTTTCTCTTTTAATTAGGATAGAAGGGTCAAAACCCTAGTTCGCCCTCGTTCTAATTTTCATCGCGCGCTTTATTATTATTTTTGCCCGATTATTATATCTGTTCACAAGTTGTAATAGTTAATTAGGACTTTTATTTTATTTATCGCTTTATTTTCAAAGGGTTTGTTTTTGGCTATGTAAATACCCGAAGCCTTGTAATAGCGTAGTTTAATTTCTGCATTTTAAATTCCGCAAATTATTAGCTGTTAGATGTATGATATTAGGATGCATGACAAGAATGTATGATTAATTTTAAAACAGTTAGATAACCCTAAAATGTGCAAAGATAATAATCTGAAATTGAATCACTCGCACATGCGCACTCCTAGGGTACACTCCCACTTGGTTGCCTTCGGTAAATGGTCATTGAGTATAGGATGCTTTAGTGGTCGTCCTTTTGTCTATACAAAGATCAAAGTCCCGATTCGAAAAAGTTGCCTCAGAATGGTTGCCTCGGAATTGTTGCCTCGAATAATTGATCTAAGACATTAGGGTTATTACTAAGAGTCCTAACATTGCTTTAGTGACCGTACGTACCTTTCGAATTGACCCTCAAAACTCCAACAACGGTGCTACCTACTCACTAATAGTGGGATAGCACTGTCTAAAGGAAACAAACATAGAACGATTCTTTTTTCGAGAAGGTAGATTAGTTCTTAAGTACTTGCTCAATCCAAAAAAAAAAATTTCACACTTACACTCCTTTACAAACAAAGTTTTCAAAAACACTTCATTACACTCTTGAAGATAGAAGCAAGAGTTAAATCTAAGTCAAAACAAAAGATTTTAAAATCACACAAACACAAAGAAAACAATTTTGAAAAGGATGAGCAAGTACCTAAGAGCCCGTAGATAACTACGGATAGAAAGGGTGCTAATACCTTCCCTTTCTATAATCTACCCCCCGTACTCAGAAATATCTCGAAAAAGGAATTTTTCTGTGCTTTTTCCTTTCCTTGTTGGATAAAATAAAAGGCGGTGGCGACTCTTGCTTACCGCGACATTTTGCAAACACAAACGCAAAACGCAAACCAGCAAATTTCCTAAAAAGAGGGAAACAGGTCCCGGTTCTGGCCACCGTATCACACTCTCTATTTGTGATTTTCTCATATTCATTATATGAGATAGCACTTAGAAGAACGGTTCTTGCTTTGTAGTTATTTCAGCATACTTTCTTCCGTGCTTCAGTCATTGCACTTCTTGCAATCTTATGACCTTTATCATCTACTGGGTGAGTGTAGCCATCAACTACCAAGTCCCATAGATCCAAGTTATATGCTAGAAAATAACTTTCTATTCTATCCTTCCAATAGTCAAATTTCTTCCCATCAAACATAGGAGGTTTTAAACTATAGTAATTTCTATCATTATCCCTATTATCAACAGTGGAAGTAGATGTAGCCATTAGTTTTCCACACACACTGGATCAGTACTGGACACTGTTAAGTGTTGATAAAAATTCAAACTTTTTATCTTCTTAGAATCAGAGCTCTGATACTGTGGTACGGTGGCAGAACCGACTGTTTAATACGGGTTTATGTTTTTTGTTCGCAAATGTCGCGGTAAGCAAGAGTCGCCACCAAATTTTCTTTTATCCAACAAAGGAAAGGGTGAAAAGAACCAAAAAAGACATTTTTTCGAGATTTTTGAGTACGGGGGGTAGATTATGGAAAGGGAAGGTGTTAGCATCCTTTCCATCTATGGTTTTCCATGGGCTCTTAGGTACTTGCTCATTTTCTAAAATTGCTTGTGCTTTGTGTGTTTTGAAAAGCTTTGAAAATTGCCTTAGTGCGGCGATTCACTTTATGGCAACTCTTGTATCAGTCCTTAAGAGTGTGATAAAGTGTTTTTGAAAACTTTTGTTTGAAAAGTATGTTTGAAAGTGTATGGTGTAAAAAGGATTATTTGAGCAAGTACCTAACAGTTATCTACCTACTCGAAAAAAGGCGTTCTTTTCCTCCTATCCTTTAGACCGTGTTATCCTACTATTAATGAGTAGGTAACCCTAGTCGTTGGATTTTTTAGGGACTATCGAAAGGGACGTACAATCATTGAAGGCAACATGTAAGGATACCTTAGCATTTCGAAGGGACTATCATCATAAGATCATTTCTCGTAGGCAACTCGAGGGACATTTTAAGGACTATGATCTTCATGACGATTTTAACCAAGGGTCTTTGCTAAGAGTATCCCTACGTTTCGAGGGATGCGTCTTTTTGGATCTTCCCACTCTTAATTCCAGCTTCCACTCTCTCTCCCCAGTCAAGATTAATTCAGTGAAGCTGGCTGAGGAGCTTCCAATTAGATGATTAAAGAAAGGACCAGACAGGGTACCCAGAAACATGTCCATTAGCTCCCTATCAGACAGGGGAGGTTGGACTCTTCCTGCTAAGTCCCTCCACTTTTGAGCGTAGTCTTTGAAACCCTCGCTCGAACCCATAGACAAACTCTGGAGTTGAGTACGGGTGGGAGCAAGGTTTGCGTTATACTGATACTGCTTATAAAAAGCAGCGGCCAGGTCTTCCCAATTATGAATGTTGGCCCTCTCCAGTTGATAGAACCAATCTAACTGAGTTTCGAATAGACTGTCCTGAAAGAAATGGACCCATAAATATCTCTCAGCACTTCACATAAGATCGGAGGTGCATCTTGGGACACGAAACCCCATCGTACTTAGCAAACAATGATGCCTTGAATTTTGGCGGAATAACAATCCCAAACACCAAACCCAACTCTTCAAAGTCAAGCCCAGGCACTTTTTGAATCTCCATTGCACTCAGACGCTCTTCCAGCTGTTTGTACCTTTCGTCATCCGGAGGATACTGCTCTTCATTATAATCAATGTCATTATCAGATTCCTCCGGACTAGGGTCTTCCTCTCTTGTCTCACCCTCTTGATTCTCTCCTTCCTTGGAAGAAGAGGTCAGATCAACCATATGCTTCAACGGTCCCTTGAATCTTCTTCCCAGATTTACCACACCAGTTGTCCTTCTTGGCTTCTTAGCTTTGTCTTTAACAATCAGGGCTTTCAGTTCCTCCTGCCCTTTGGCTAGAGCCACGACCATCTGCTGGAATTATGTGTTATGAGTCTGTAAGTCTTTCACAGTTTGTTCGAGAGCCATTTCTTGCTGAAATAAACAGCGAAGAAGATGAGAAACCTGTTGTGAAACCTGTTTATTCATTGATATGTATGGCATGTGTATGCAATGATTTCAAGGACCTTATTGGATTCAAACTATTTTAAACCAAACAAAAAGCAAAACCTTTTATTAGCAAGTTTTTAAAGAAACAAAAGATTACACAAGGGTAAAAATTGAAAGGAAATTCCTAAGTCTCCCATGGACGCTTCCTCTTGGTGTTGAGGTAGGTGTTGAGGTTCCTCTCTTCGTGAAGTTGCTTTGTTAATTCCAACTCCTTTTTCTCACTTGCATAGAATTGAGCCTCAAAAGTATCCCGTTCTTCCTTGAGCTGAATCCAAGACTTTTGCAAATCTTCGTAGTTGGTTGGCATATCAGGATGGAGAATGATACATGACTCGCCCCATTGAACAATAGGTTCTAAGATCACCGGTAAGATGGAATCGTATGTCATCATAAGACTTTGGGCTCGAGCTCTCACCCATTTGAGGTAAGGTTTCAAAGGGGTGGAGTTCTTACGCCCCAACGTCCTACTATCAGTCTTTTTAACAATTCCCCAAGAGCGGATGAACCTCTAACGATAATTATGCAAATCATTTGAGTAGTTGAACATAATACCCTGGATGAGCATATCCAGTGGACCATCTCTCAGTGCATAGCCAAACTGACGTAGTGCTAAAGAAGGATTGTAGGTGATGCCTCCCCTAATGCCCAAAAGTGGCACATTAGGAAATTCTCCGCAACAATTGATAAAAGAAATGTCCTCTTGAGAGCGATGACACCAATATATGTTAGAGTGAGAGAGAGGCATTATTTTTTTACTCCACCTTAAGCCTAAATTATTTTGCATTACTGACTGAGAAAGGTGCGAAATAAACCACCTATATAACAGAGGGGTGTAACACATGAGAGTTTCTCGCTTCTTCAAAGTACGAGTATGAAGAGAATGTAGAATATCCCCGATCAATGTAGGAACCGGATTGTGAGTAATAAAGATATTGATGGCATTCACATCTATAAGTTGATCTGAATTAGGAAACAGGACCAACCCATAGATCAAGAGGGCTAACACATCTTCAAAGGCATGATAGCTCATAGCATCCAGGAAAATCTGAGCTTTCTTCATCAGGAAATTTGGAAGGAGACCCTTAACTCCACTTCTTTTTTCCCAGTTGGCCTAAATTTCAGATGGTTTCAAGTGCAAAGCTACAATAACATTTTCAGAAGCTGGGTCTTGTTCTAAACCAGTGAAAGGTACTCTCTCCAATATAGGTAAACCAAGTAACTTAGAGAATTCTTCCAGCATAGGCACCAGTTGATAATCGAGGAACGTGAAGCAATGTTGCTTAGGGTCTAAGAATTGGAATAAGACGCTCATCAAACCTTCTTCAAACCCGGAGGTAACCAAACTGAGCAAGTGACCATGTCTTTTGTGGAATGATGAGTCCCCGGGGTTTTTCAAGACTAACTCCTTGATCTTAGGAGGAACTTCTGTGAAGTGAATCCGGATGGTTTTTCTGCGACCTGAATTCATATCCTATAAAACAACAAAGAGGTAAATCCAACATGTCCTTGAAATGATTAGTATGTATGAACGTCATGATGCTTATGATGTCATGATTATGCTAAAAATCCTAGATAAACACAAGAAAATCACACAATAGACCTTAGGTTCAAAGGCTCGCATGAGTATTTAAGGTATGCACCCTCTTGAATGTTCAGTTGGCTCAACCTATCCTATTAATAGTAACCGGGTTCTAAGGAGCCTCAATATCACTGAACTTCCCTTCAGAAATTGTTTCAGCTCCGCACCGAAGTATTACAGCCAAAAAATCCTGAAAGTCCAGCCTCACTGAGTGTAGTATCGAGTATCAACCAATCTTCGGTCGGAATCAAAGTCGGTTATCTCACTACCTCCTAATGGCTAGGATGAGTCAATTAAAGGTTCTAAAGGTCAGGTAGCGCTTAGTGACACTATGAGGAAGCCTAATGTTATCCTTAACTTACTTAAGGAACATTAGTAAAATCCAAAGCATCGCGCTAACATAGCCACCACTTCGTCCGTATCGGTCTACACCGTACAACTTCCATGGTTTATTTCTACTTACCTAATATTGTGCCCCAGATCCGGGTATAGGATCTTTACAAGAATACCCCAACAAAACCCTCAAAGATAAAAGCAATCAAAGCAAACAGAAGAAAGCAATTTAAAATGATCTAGAGCTTAAGGTAAACCCCACTTTATATTCATCCCCAACAGAGTCGCCAGTTCTGTGATATAGTGGCATAACCGATTGTTTAATACTGGTTTGCGGTTTTTGTTCGCAAATGTCACGGTAAGCAAGAGTCGCCACCGACTTTTCTTTTATCCAACAAAGGAAAGGGTGAAAAGAACAGAAAAAGACCCTTTTTCGAGATTTCTAAGTACCGGGGGGGGGGGGGGAGGGGATAGATTATGGAAAGGGAAGGTGTTAGCACCCTTTCCATCCATGGTTTTCCATGGGCTCTTAGGTACTTGCTCATTTTCTAAAATTGCTTGTGCTTTGTGTGTTTTGAAAAGCTTTGAAAATTTCCTTAGTGCGGCGATTCACTTTATGGTAACTCTTGTATCAGTCCACAAGAGTGTGATAAAGTGTTTTTGAAAACTTTTGTTTGAAAAGTATGTTTGGAAGTGTATGGTGTAAAAAGGATTATTTGAGCAAGTACCTAACAGTTATCTACCTACTCGAAAAAAGGCGTTCTTTTCCTCCTATCCTTTAGACCGTGTTATCCTACTATTAATGAGTGGGTAACCCTAGTCGTTGGATTTTTGAGGGACTATCGAAAGGGACGTATGGTCATTGAAGGCAACATGTAAGGATACCTTAGTATTTCGAAGGGACTATCACCATAAGATCATTTCTCGTAGGCAACTCGAGGGACATTTTAAGGACTATGATCTTTATGACGATTTTAACCAAGGGTCTTTGCTAAGAGTATCCCTACGTTTCGAGGGACATGACCATTGTTTTGCGAAGTCTACCAAGTGAGGTAATACCCTAGGGGTGCCAGTGTGTAAAAGTGTGATTTTTTCAGATATTTTATCTTACACAATTAGGGTTATCTAGGTTCAATTAATCATTATCTTTCATGCAACCTTATTAACTATTCATCTAAACAGTTTATCATGCGGGAAAATAAATGGCGGAAAGATAAAATTCCTAACTATTACAAGGCTTTGGTGCAATTACATAATTAATGATTGAAAGGTAAAAATGCGGAATTAAAACCCTAGTTAAACTATTACAAACCGGGCGCAATTACATCATTAATGAAAAATAAATCGTACGGCAAAAATAATTAAGCGCGAGGATTAAAATTGAAAAGAAAAGTGCAAAACCCTAAAAAACTAATTTGAAATATTTTTTGGATCTTTTTAGAAAAAATGATTTGAAATTGACCTAATTTTCTAATTAATTTTAATTAATGAAAATAAGTTAAAATTAATTAAAATAATTGATTTGAAAAAATTAATTTACTAAAAAAGCTAAGTCCTTTTTTTTTTGATTTTATAAAAAAATGATTTTAAAAAAAGAATTAAATTAATTGACAAAAATAAAAATAGTAAAAACAAAGAAAGAGTGAAGGAATGGGCCTGAGGGGTGTTAACCCAAATCTGGGGGGTGTATGTTGAATTTGCTAGGCCCAGCCAGAGTTAGCCCATTATCCCTGTGTGTGATCTAATGATGCTACACCTGGAAGGTCCATGGTGGGGCTGCAAGCTTGTAGCGCTGGATCTAGACCACTGGGATCTGATGGCATGAGCTTGAGGATCTATGGTGTACGCATGGGAAGGAAATGCATTGGATCTGAAAGAAACTAGTTATAAAACACAAAATGTTGGAACTGGGACTCGAACCCAGATCCTCTCCCTTCCAGCGCGCTTCCTTTGCCATCCGTGCCAAGTGATCATTCATTGAATAACACAAACGAAAAACAATACATTCAAAATAAATGGTCAGAATTTTGTTTAACAAAAAAAATGCGCTTATTTCAAACGGGCCAACCAGGCTGCGCCACGCCATCATCTTCTCCACCCATCCGTTGTATTAACCTACGCATCTTTTACCTACGGACAGTGTCCGTCACTAAAACACATGCGGCTTCCAAAATCTACAGCACGCAATATAAATTCAGTTTAAAGCCATGGATCAACTGGGTTTAATCCCCTGAGCATAATGGTATTCCTCATTAGGCCGAATTTCTCCTATATCTGAAAACCCTAAATCAAAGGTTAAAACCCTAACAATGGCATATGTCCATACAAGCATCAAAACTCATAATTAATCATACAAATAGCTTCTAAATGATGATACAAACATGAATGTATGTCTAGAAATAATTTATACTGCGTAGATATTTAAAATCAAATTCAAGAATGAAGGAAAAACCGTGATACCGTATGGAGCGTTCCTGAGTGCTTTGATGCGTGGTAATGGTCCAAACAGCTTCCAAACGTGCCTAGGAGTTTATTGCAAGCTTTAGGATGCATTGAATCTCCCTGCAAATGCCAAACCGAATGCCACTTTTTTGTCAAAAATTGGAGTTTCTTGTCAGTGTTCTATGCGGCAAAACCTGTCTTTTTTTATCAGGCAAGGTTATGAATATATACTATAGTGCATTAGGTCAATAAAATTGGATGCAATCTTGAAGATTTGGAGGAAGAAGATTTGATTTTCAATTGTTACTTTAAGTTTCTAAATTTGGCCATTACATGCTCTATTCATCCCAATCATTCCTTGCACGAAAATCTTGATTTGCCAGCTGATTATAGACCTATAATGTGCTCATAAAATCCAATCTTTGATTTTATTTTATTATTCCATTATTTAAATTGATTTATTTTGATTTAAATGAATAAAAAATCAAAACAAATAATAAAAATAATAAAATAATAAGTGGATAAGCTCATGGGTCGTGGGTCCTCTTAGGAACATGTTTCAAACAAGAAAACATGGCCCATTTGGGAAAAAAAATCAATTTTGATCAATGTTGACTTTATGCACATTTCCAAATTTTGGTCAACTTTAGCAATGCATATCTCTCTCATTTTTAACCCTAAGAGGGTGTTATTGGACTTTTTAGAAAGCTTAGGATGTTCTCTAAACAACCCTTTTGGTTTCATCTCAATTGGATCTTCCATGTTCATGTAAGGAGCTTTGACCCAAAAGGTGTTTTTGTTGACTTTTTGAAATGACCTATAATGTCTGCGCTTATATCTTTTGATTGAGGCATTTCTTGAACTTGATGGATGAATAGGAAATGTAGGGAATTGGATTATCTTCAAAATCAGCCTTGGTTGGAAAATATCTAATAAAGCATGAGAAAGTTATGCCTAGTCAAAGTTTGGTTGACTTTTCCAATAGAAACCCTAAATTGCCATTTTTGGCTTTTGAAGAGTTGGGAGCATTTCTTGAGGAATCATGATCAACCCTTGAACAAATGATGGATATTACTTCATAAGTTTATGTTGACCAAAAATCTTGAAGTTTGACTGTATTTGGGCTACAATTGACTTTTAACCTAGTATAGTTGATTTTTAGGCACTTGAGCAGTTGACTGAGCAAACTTGTTATGCAAGGCATGAAACTTGGCATGGATGATCTTGAGGACATATTAGGACAATGAAGACCATTTAGTACCCTTGGAACTCAACCATCTTGATGAAGAGTGAAATCATAGTTTGAGGCTTATTGTCTTAAGAGGAGGATTTGTCTGGTCAATCCTTAGTCAACTTGAGTAATTGAGGATCTCTAGGAATATGTCTTGTTTGAAAATGCGAGGGCAAATTTTGGGGTACAACAGATACCAATTGAAGGTGTGAAAAACACAAGAAATTGGGGGTTTGAATTGGGTTTTAAAACAAAACTATTCTTTTAAAAATGTTACCCTTTAAGTTAAAATGCTTTTTCTTTCACTATTGATAATACCAATAAGTAAGAACAGGAAGTTTAGAACAATGTATGTTTATACTAGTTCACTTGAAAATTATCAAGCTAGTCCAGTACACCCACCAAGGTGATTTCACCTCACTCAATCGAGGACTTAATCCACTTTAACCAAACTGATTAAAATTTTCACAAGCTACCCGCAACTAAATAACAACCTCTAGACTCGCAAGCTCTAGACTTCTTAAGGATTCAGACCTACCCGATCCCTTAAGGAATATCAACTAATAATTAACCTGATTAATACAATGCACAATCTACCCGCGAGTGACTAACAACTTCTAGAACTCACAAGCTCTAGACTTCTTAAGGATTCAGGCCTAGCTGGTCCCTTAAGGAATATCAAACAACAATTTGAATACATGTTTTGTTTATAAGAGTATTGCTTATAAAAGCTGAGTATGTAAACTATTTTATGAGTAGTGACTTAGAATGTGAAAGCCATAAATAGCGTTTGCGCGTGAAATATTTAGTAGTTTCTCTTGCTTTCTTTCTTGGTCTTCAAGCCTTTATATAGCCATTAACATAATGTATCCATTGAGGGATACTCTTGGAATTTACAGAAACATTGACAACTTGAACAATAACGTGGAGGACAAGATCGTGCGATGCGTCCATCCTTTAATGGTAGTGGAACAAAGTGTTGATTGTACCATGTACTATTTGTACCATGTTAACATTATCTTATTTCCTTCTGTACTTTAGAGGCTTATGCGATCATGAGTTTAGAAGCGAGAACATATCATTAGGTCCTCAGAACTTCAAGTTTTCAGAGTCTTCAGAAATGCGTCTTTAGAGTCTTTAACACTTGGTTATGAGAACCTTTTCTTCGAACCTTGGGTCTTAGAACTTCATGTCTTTAGAATCTTTAGACCTTTTTTCTTTTAGAGTCTTCAGCACTTGGTCTTGAGAACCCTTATCTTTAGAACTTCATAAATAGAAACACCAGCTTTCAGCATATGGACTTCAGTAGAAACTTTGTGTTCAGATCTTCTAACTTTGTTTCTTGAATCATGTTGTCTTTAGAAACGTGAGTCTTCACCATCTGGATGTAAGTAACAACTCCTGTCTTCAGATCTTCTGTCTGGTTTCCTTGGAACACGTTGCCTTTAGAAGCTTGAGTCTTCATCATCTGGACATAAGTAACAACTTCTGTCTTCAGATCTTCTGTCTGGTTTCCTTGGAACACGTTTTCTTTAGAAGCTTGAGTATTCAACATCTAGACATAAGTAACAACTTTTTTCTTTAGATCTTTTGACTGGTTTCTTCAAACAAATATTAGAGTTTACACTTCAGAGCCTTCTGGAGTTTCTTGCTACTATTTAACAAAATTTGTGTAGCATAAAAGCCGAATCATTTCTCTTCTAATTCTTGGCCACACCATCCATCAGAAGCAGAACCTGTTTGTTAAATACTCAACAATAACAAACATTAGTATAACAAAATTGTTCATACAATCATACTCATTTGTTATCATCAAAACTCAAAGATAATATTGCAGAACCAAATCTTGTTCTTACATTAGTCACTTGCGGGTAGCTTGTGAAAATTGTAATCAGTTTGGTTATAGTGGATTAAGTCCTCAATTGAGTGAGGCGAAGTCACCTTGGAGCATGGAATTAATCCTTGTAAGTATCCCTCTCCTCCATCAACTGAATCTAAGACCTCTGTAATTCTCCAAGATCAGTGGGCATATAAGGATAGAGAACTGTGTAAGGAATACCCTCCTCCGTAGTGGGTTCCACAATCACGGGAAAAACAGCCACATAGGGCATCATAAGCTGCTGGGCACGAGCTCGTACCCATTGTAGGTAGGGTTCCATAGGAATGGAAGTCTTTGGTCCCAAAGCCTTGGTTCCAGATCTGTTTACCATGCCTCAGGCTCGTATGAATCTCCGACGATACTCTTTGACATCATCTTCATAATTGAATACAATACCCTCGATAAGTAACTCATGGAGACCATCCCTTCAAGCATAACCAAATTGTCGTAGGATAGACAAGGGTTGTAGGTTATACCCCCTCTGATGCCAAGTAGCGGGACATTAGGGTACTCTCCGCAGCGATCAATAATAGCAGTATTTTCCATAGCTCGAGAACACCAGAGAATATCTGCATGAGCGAGCGACATTATCCTTTGCGACCAACCCAAACCTTTGTCATTATTTAGTACCGACTTAGGGAGGTGAGAAATAAACTACCTCGACAGCGGTGGCATACAGCACATAAGAATCCCTCTTCTTTTCATGGTACGAGTATGGAGAGCGTGCAAAATATCTCCGAGCAGAGTAGGCACTGGGTTGCGAGAGAGAAAGATCTTGATAGCATTCACATCTACAAATGAGCTCAGATTAGGGAATAAGACTAACTCGTAGATTAGAAGAGCCAAGACCTCCTCGAAAGTCTGAAAATTCGCATCATCCCAAAACAGGTGGGATTTGTTTATCAGAAACTTAGCTAGAAAACCCTTGACTCCGCTTCTTGTTTCCCAATTGGCTACCATGTCGGCCCATTTCAGGTGTAAAGCTGAGGCAATGACTTATGGCTTAGGAGCTTCTTCTAAACCTATGAAGGGTAACTGCTCAAGAATGGGTATATCCAACAGCTGAGAGAATTCTTCCAAGGTAGGTACCAACTGATAGTCTGGAAAGGTGAGGTAGTGGTGCTTATGATCAAAGAACTGAAAAAGTACACTCATCATCTTTTCATCAAAGTTTGAAGTAACCAGGTCGAGAAGTCGACCATGTCTCTTGGTGAACGCAGAAGTTTCAGAAACCCTTGATGCTAGCTCTTTGAGTTGGGAAGGGATCTTCACAAAGCTGATTCGGATAGTGTTTCTATGAACAGAAGCCATGATCTGCAAAATAGGGAAAAGATAAATTCCCTTGGTCTTTGAAATGGTTAGTGCAATAAGAATGGATGCTATGTTATGATGCATGATGTCATGATAAAACATAGGTACAACAAACACAGGTATAGCAAGCACAGTCAAATCACACAAAGTCCTTAGGTTTATGGCTTGCATGAGGCCAAAGGTAATACCCTCTTGAAGTTAGTTATTTCAAACCTGTCTTAAAAGTAATCGGGTTCTAGAGGATCTCAATATCACTGAACATCCTTTATCGGCATTGTCTCAGCCCACGCAATCTTTTCTTGCGACCGAAATATCCCAAAAGTCTGATCTCAATGAGTGTAGCATCGAGTATCAACCAGTTCTCAGCTCTACACCAAGGTCGTCTATCTCACTACTTCCTAATGGCCAAGTTGGGCAATTAAAGGTTCTAAGGTCAGTTGATGCTTCACGACACCACGCGGTAGCCCCGTACTCTCCCTGATTGACTCAAGGGTTACCGGTACCAACCAAAGTGCCACATCAACGTAGCTACTGCTTCAACTGTGTCGGTATACCCCAACATAGTTCCCTCACAGTTTATTGCTACTTACCTAAAATGTGTTTCCCAGATCCGGGTGTAGGATCAAATAACCCAAGCAGTTCCCATAAATATAAAGCAAGCAAGACAATCAAGAAAAAAAATTAAACATGACCTAGATCCTAAGTGTTGTACCCCAAAATTTGCCCTCCCATATTCCTCAAGATTTGTCAAGAATCATCTTCCAATGGTTCAAGATTGCTCAAGAGATTGTACAGTCAAATCACTTCCTAAGACAGTTGAAATTAGGGTTTTGGTTCTTTCAAGGGATTTGAGGTTTTCAATGGTTCAATCAAGTCTCAATGGCCTCTATACATTCTCAAGCACCTACATGCCAAGTTTCAAGACTCACAGTGCCAATTTGCACAATCAAAAGCTCCATTTGATCTACAGTCAACTGCAGGGGCAAAATGGTCATTTCACAGTCAAAAGTCAGAATTTTTGGTCAACATCTTATTTTGAGTCCACAATTATCATTTGATCAAGTCTTGATGATGATTCTACAAGGATAGCTCAAAAATCATCAAGATGCAAAAGTTACTATTTTTGGACAGTAGAAAAGTCAACTGTATCTTGACCAGGGCATAACTTTTTCATGGTTTATCAGAAAAATCTCATCCAATGCTCATTTTGAAGGGGATGCAATTTCCTACAATCCATCTTCACACTCCAAGTTCAAGAAATGCTCTCACAAGAAGTTATCAATTTCTACATTATAGGTCAATTCAAAAGTCAACAAAAGTGCACTTTAAGTCAAAGGCCATAACTTGAGATTGGTAAATCCAAATGACATGGGACCAAAGTCATTGGTTATAGGACTTCAAGACCTTTCCAAAATGTCCAAGAACATGTTCATATGATCAAAATCGAGCAAGATATGCATTGGAGAAGTTGGGAATTTTTAGGAATTTGCAAAAGTCAACTTTGCTCAAAACACCTTATTTTTGCTAATGGGCCTCAAATTTCTTGTTGAAACTTCATCCATGGTCTATGCACGACCCATCAAGATTAATTGAATTTATTTTCTTATTTTTTATTGATTAATTGGATTTTTAATTAATATTAATTCATTTAATTAATTTAAATTGTAGGAAAATAGAAGATTTGATTTTTTCAATCTTTTTGTGAAGCAAATATGGTCAAGATATGCTGGCAATTTCGTGCTCAAAGTCAAAGATGCAAAATATCCAAAATTGGCAACTTTGTTCAATCATGAAAATGCAAAAAGATTTGATTTTCAATCAAAGATCAAATCATCAATTCAATGGATTCTTGCTCAAGTTTTGACCTAATTCCATTCCTCTATATATATGCAAGCAAACCCTAATCTCAAGAGACGTGAGAAAGCTGCAGAAAAAAGCCATAGCATATTGAGAAAATTAAAGAAAATTGCAAACTGGTTTTTGCATTCTAGGGTGATTAAAGGACTTTTGTTGATTCTAATACACTGCAGGAGGTTCCCAGAACATGTGACAATCAAATTCCAGCTTCATAGCTCAAAGAATCATCGCTTACAGTTTCACGGTTTGCCATCTTTTTCCAAAATCGTATTTTTGAATTCATGCATATTTAACATATTTTCTTGATTGGTTTGTGTTAATAGGGACCATACGAAGCTAATGGTATAACTGAATTGAACTGAAACGCCATAAATCAAAAGTTTCCATGGACGATTTCTAGGGTTCTTAAGCTTTGAAATTGGGGCTTTGTAATCCAGGAAAAATTAAGACTTGTGAGACCCATGGTTGGAATCGTTAGAACAAGACGAACTCAAAGAATCCTTCGCGAAATATTTATATAAACCACAGTGCTAATCGCTATTTTTCCTCGTAGCATATTGTGGGGGTTAAAAACCCCAGCTATCTAATATTGTTTTTTGCAGGTACAACGAGGAAGATGATGAGGTGTTGATTCATGGTTGGCTGATTTGAAAATACGCGCGTTTTTATTGTGTCACAGCATATCATTTAATTTCTTAATATAATAATCACTTATCATTCTAATAACGATTGAAGCATGATGGTGGAGTGGTTAGCGTGTTGTTTGAAAGCATTGGGACCTGGGTTCGAATCCCAGGTCCCCCAAAACATTTATTTCCTTTTGTTTCATATATTCATATGCAGCTTTCACAAGGGAGTCCATCATGTACCTCACATCTCAGCACGCCATGTGTCTTCAAGTCCAAATCCAAGGGTCATGAGATGATGACCACCATACGCTTTAGTCAATGCACGTGTGGACGATCTAAAAAGTCAAAGAGCCTTGCAGTTTGTTGGGCCACCAATTTCCAAACTTACCTCCTAAATGGGCCAACACCCCCCTGGTTTCTTCTTTTTTCCTTTTATATTTTTCATTTAATTATTTTACTATTAATTATTATTATTATTACTTAATTAACCCAAATTAATTTTTCGTAATAAATCAGAAAACTAAAATATAATATTTTTTTTAATTATTATTAATTTCACCCTTTTATTATTTTTGTAAATAAATGTAATTAACTAATTTAGTTTAATTAGGATAATTCTAACTTTTTGGCAATAATTTCAAATCAACATAGAATTAGGGTTTTCTTGACAATTTTAATTTCTTTTTATTTTATTTTCTTTAAAACATAAAAACTCAAAAAATATCTTTCTTTTATTTTATCAATTAATTAGTTTTAGGATTAATTTAATTTAATGCAAAATAACCAAAACTTCTTTCTTTCTCAGAAAAAAGGGTCAAAACCCTAAGAACTTCTCCGATTCAATTTTCTCTCGCGCGTATGTTTGTTTTATTAATTTTTGATCCATATTTATGTAATTGTTCCGAGGATGTAATAGCTTTAATTAGGACTTTTTATCACTTTTATTTATTTTCCGCAATTTACTTTTTCCAAGGGTTTGTTTTTGGCGATGTAAATACCCGACGCCTTGTAATAGCTTAGATTTACTTTTCGCAACTATTAACTGTTAGATGTATGTTAACTAGGCTATGTATGACAAGACTTATCTCTGAAATTAAAATCAACTCGTAGCTCACCATAACGTGTGCAAAGATAACTTAACTGAATCCTGACACACTCGCTGTGATCGGTGGAAATAGAACTGACTGTTTTTAGCTGGTTCGCGAAATGTCGCGGAAGCAAGAGTCGCCACCGTCTTTTATTTTCTCCAACATGGAAAGGACAAAAGCATAGCAAAATTCCTTATGAGAACGTTTCTCGGTTCGGGAGGTAGATTTATAGAAAGGGAAGATGTTATCACCCTTTCTATCCATGGTTATCCATGGGCTCTTAGGTACTTGCTCTTATGTTTTCAAAATGTTTGCTTTTCAAAATGTGAGTGGGTTTGAAAAAGTTTCATTGAAAGATTTCTGAATGACTCTTGTATCTGTCCTCAAGAGTGTTTGAAAATTTTGTTTTGAAAGCTTTTGAAAGTGTCAGTGTGAAAAGATTTTTGTTTTGTTTTTTAGAGAGCAAGTACCCATGAGTCATCTACCTACCCTAAGGAATTAGGCTGTGTAAAAGTCCTTAAGGTAGTGCCATCCCGCCATTGAGAGGTAGGTAGCACCACCGTTGGAGGTGTTCGGGTCAATTCGATTTTAGGGACAGTGTGGTCACCGAAGTAATAATAGGACACCTTAGAAGTAACCCTAATGTCCTAAATCCTTTTTAATCCGAGGCAACCGTTTCGAGGCAACTGGATCTTGGACATAAGAGCGACCGCTAAAATGTCCTATACTTGACGACCACGTTTCGAAGGCAACG
Source organism: Vicia faba (assembly GCA_948472305.1). Classification (NCBI taxonomy): domain Eukaryota; kingdom Viridiplantae; phylum Streptophyta; class Magnoliopsida; order Fabales; family Fabaceae; genus Vicia; species Vicia faba. The sequence goes on along the minus strand of OX451738.1, from coordinate 323,602,575 downwards.
AGTGAGGCGTACGCTAGAAGTGGTGTGTGCATTGTGTGTTGTTTTCATGTCATGTTTATCTTTGATCAGGCATTGTGAGCTACGAGTTATTTTTAGTTATCATACATTCTTTCATGCAAGTTTAGCAGTTAGGAGTGTGGAAAATTAAATACAGAAAGATAAAAGCTACGCTATTACAAGGCGCGGGTCTATACATCGCCAAAATACAAAGACCCGTTTTTGATAAAAATGTGGAAAGTAAAAACAATAAACCTAATTACTATTACATCCTTGAACAATTACATAATAATCAAATAAGAAAATAGTGCGCGAATAAATTAAACTGGAACGTCCGAGGGTGTTGGACCCTTTTGAGAAATTAAGAGTTTTTGTCCTTTGCTTGAAGTTAAATTAAAACCTAATTATTTAATTAATTGTTTACAAGAAAGATGTTTTTTATGTTTTTGTATTTAATGAAAATAAGAAAAAGAATTAAAGAAAACCCTAGTTCTATGTTTATTTTAATTATTAATGAAAATGCCGAAGTTGACCTAATTTGAACTAATTAATTAATTTACATGTTTATTTACAAAAATAATAATAATCAATAATGATGATAATAATTAATAAAAAGATTAAAAGTGTCAAAACCTAATTCTATATAATTTTTATTTATTAAGAAAAAGGATTAAATTTCAAACCTAAATTAACTAATTTAATTATTAGAATTTATTTACAAAAAATAGGTTAATGGTGAAATTTGTAAATAATTAAATATATATTTACAATTTTTGATTTTCTGATTTTTATTAGGAAAAAACTATTTTATGGTGAATTAATAAAAATAATTAAAACAATTAAAAGTATTAAAAAGAAAAGAAAATAAAATTATGCAAAGCAAACCAAGGGGGTGTCTGGCCCAAAGTGGAGGTGAGATTGAAGCAATTCAGGCCCAAGAACACAAGCCTCGTTGACTTTCAGGAATCATGCGTATGCTGTTTGACTGGGGCATACCATGGACTTCACCTTCTGGCCACTGGATGGATCTCATGGCCACTTGGCAGGCGTAGGTGTGAGGGTGCAAGATGGACCATTAAATCGTTGCTGCATTGGAATGGGTTAAGAAAAATATGAATAATTATGTGGGGAACCTGGGAATCGAACCCAGGTCCCAGTGGTGAACAAACACGTCTCCCACCATCTGAGCCATGAAGCGCTTTGTAAGTATAATAACAAAGAAATATAATATATGAAAAGTGCCAATTATGCTGGGACATTAAAAAAGCGCGCCACAGTTTGAATACTCCAGTAGCGTTTGGACAGCTCACCCTTCTTCTTCGTTTTTCCTGCAAACATGAACAAGATAGCGGGGGTTTTAAACCCCCACAAAGTGAAAGTCCCAAGAATAGCGATTAGCAACACATGTTACATAAAAAGAGCGCGAGGGTTCCATTCAACTCGTATTGAGCTCCTGAATTCAACTGTATAGGTCTCAAGGCCTGATTTTTCCTCTATAAGAAAGCCCTATTTTGAAAACTCGAAAACCCTAAAATCCATTCATGGTGAATTGTAATTATGTGAGTTTCAGTGCAATTAAACCATACCAAAAGGTTCCTGTATGTTCAAACAATGCAAAACAAACAATCAAACATGTTAAATGCTCATGAGATACAAGTTTCAATTATGAAAAATAAAGGTGAACCGTGAATCTGTTCTGGGCAATTTCTTGAGTGTTAACGTGTAATTTGGATCCCTACACGTTCCTGGAAGTGTCAGCAATCTATTAGAAACCAAAACAAGCTTTGAATCACGCTGCAGTATTGATTTCAGTTTTCAAAATTTTCTTGAATTTTTGCAAATTGGCTATGTGGTTTCAGCAGCAATTTTTCGTGTGTAGCTTTAGGGTTTCACTCAGCATATGTATGTGAATGAATTTAGGTTAGAATAAAGCCCATGAATCCATTGCATTATGACTTGAATATTTGATTGCCAATCATATCTTTTTCAATCTTTTCTTTCATGAAACCTTGCCAATCATGGATTTTTTGATGCCTTTGAGGTGCATACGAGTTGCCAGCTTGCCCTAGTCATATTTGCTGCACAAAAAGATCTAAAAAGCATATCTTTGAATTTTCCTATAATTAAAACCAATTAAATGAATTAATATTAATATAAATTCAATTAATTAGTTAAAAATTAGAAAATAAATCAAATTAAGTTCAATGGGTCGTGCATAGGCCTTGAGTAATGATTCAAGAAAGAATTTGAGGCCCATTAGCCAAATTGAAGTGTTTTAGGCAAAGTTGACTTTTGAAAGTTCCCAAAAATTTCCCAACTTCTCCAATGCATATCTTGCTCAATTTTGAAGCTATGAACATGTTCTTAGACATTTTGGAAAGGTCTTGAAGTCCTATAACCAATGCCTTTGGTCCCATGTCATTTTGATTTACCAATATCAAGTTATGGTCTTTGACTTAAAATGCCTTTTTGTTGACTTTTGAAAATGACCTATAATGTTGAAATTGATAACTTTTTGTGAGAGCATTTCTTGGACTTAGAGTGTGAAGATGAGTTGTAGGAAAAGTCATCCCCTTCAAAATGATAATTGGATGGGATTTTTCTAATAAGCCATGAAAAAGTTATGCCTTGGTCAATTTGCAGTTGACTTTTCAGCTGTCCAAAAATAGAAACTTTTGCATCTTGAGACTTTTTGAGCCATGCTTGTGGAATCATGATCAAGAATTGATCAAATGATGATTGTGGCTTCAAAATAATATGTTGACCAAAAATTTTGACTTTTGACTGTCAAATGACCATTTTTCCCCTACAGTTGACTGTGAAGCAATTAGGGCTTTTGACTGTGCAACTTGATGCTGTGAGTCTTGAACCTTGACATATGGATGCTTGACAATGTATATGGGCATATGGGACTTGATTGGACCCTTGAAAACCTCAATTTCTTTGCAAGAACCAAAACCCTAATTTTGACTGTGTTAGGAGGCAATTGGACTGTGCAACCCTTGAGAGATTTTGAATCATCTGGAGATTGATCTTGGCAAATTTTGAAGGATATGGGAGGGCAAATTTTGGGGTACAACAGTTTCCCCTGTTCAATCTTCTTAGACCTGGGGATGTAGATTGGCTGGCGTGCCTTTCGTAATCCAAGGGTGGAAGATGATTGAACACTAGAGTGCCCAGAAATTTGCACTCGCATAGTAGAATATCAGCATTGTGATGTCGGGAATGGGCTTACAGATGCCATTTGGAGATATGATGGGTAGGAAGATGGGCTTATAGATGCCATATGGAGATGTGACAGAATCTTGTCGGGAATGGGCTTATAGATGCCATTTGGAGACTGTTGATATGTGGATGGGCTTATAGATGCCCTCTAGTGTCGATCGCGTAAGAGATTCCTTTAGCGAGAACTTGCGTACCTGAGAAAGAAAGATAATTACCTGGCCTGTTACCGGGGTTGATCTTCAAACTCTTTATGTAGATATGCCCTGGCTGTATACAGGAATCGAATCTTCAAACTCTTCAGACGTGCCCTGGCAGGATACAGGAATCGAGTCCGGAATTAGTCGTCAACTGACATGCCCTGGCAGGATACAGGAATCGAGTCTGGAATTAGTCGTCAACAGATATGCCCTGGCTTGATACAGGAATCGAATCTTCAAACTCTTCAGACGTGCCCTGGCAGGATACAGGAATCGAGTCTGGAAATAGTCGTCAACAGATATGCCCTGGCTGGATACAGGAATCGAATCTTCAAACTCTTCAGACGTGCCCTGGCAGGATACAGGAATCGAGTCCAGAATTAGTCGTCAACAGACATGCCCTGGCTTGATACAGGAATCAAATCTTCAAACTCTTCAGACGTGCCCTGACAGGATACAGGAATCGAGTCTGGAATTAGTCTTCAACAGATATGCCCTGGCTTGATACAGGAATCGAATCTTCAAACTCTTCAGACGTGCCCTGGTAGGATACAGGAATCGAGTCTGGAATTAGTCGTCAACAGATATGCCCTGGCTGGATACAGGAATCGAATCTTCAAACTCTTCAGACGTGCCCTGGCAGGATACAAGAATCGAGTCTGGAAATAGTCGTCAACAGATATGCCCTGGCTGGATACAGGAATCGAATCTTCAAACTCTTCAGACGTGCCCTGGCAGGATACAGGAATCGAGTCTGGAATGCAGATATGCCCTGGATAGATACAGGTGTCGAATCCATAGGTAATCGCTCACAGATATGCCTTGGCTAGATACAGGTATCGAATCTGGAATTGCGACAATTGATAGTAATCATCTTTGTATTGACCCTTTGTCCTGAAAAGACAAAACGTTAGTTATATGCGATGTCATGATGTATGAGATGTGTGATATTCTCAAAATAAATGAGATTGTGTGATATGATGCGTATGCATGCTATAATGTATGAAGATGTGATGTTTATGAATGTATTTTTGTCTGGGAAAGTAAATCCTTGACGAATGCCGGGAGTTTGTTGAGTCTTGGGCTGATGGTGAAGAGTAGAGCTCTTTGTTTCCGCTGGGGATGATGGTTACGAGAATAATTCCGTAGGAGAAGATGACTCCGTTGAGGAATAAACTTTGCTGGAGAGATCACTCTGCGGGGAATTACTCTGTGGGAAGAGAGGCACTTTGCTGAGATGTTGATGATAACTCCGCTGGGGATACCATTGTTGAGCTCTGTTGGAAGATTTGATGAACTCCGCTGGGGGTAGGAAGACTTCGCCGGGGACGATCTTTCTGTGGCAATTGGCTGAGGATAACCCAGTTATATCCTGGTGGGGACATAACCTTCTGAATAAAGCCGGGGAGACGCGCTCGTACTCTGCAGGTGATAAGCTTCCAGAATCTACTGGGGATAAGCTTCCTGAATCTACTGGGGAAATTGATTGAACTCTCCTGGGGAAAATTTTCAGATTGGACTGGGGAATGGTTCCACTGGATGTCCGGTATACCGCCGGGGAACAATCTTAGATCAAGATTGTCGGGGATGCTTGCTAGGAATGTTTGTATGCTCCGCTGGGGAATACTGAGATCTTCTGGGGGATAATCCAACTTCCTTGAGGCTGACAGTAGGCTAACTCTGCTTGGGGAGAGTGTTGCTAACTTGCTTGGGATACTGTGCCTTTTAGGGGCTGATGAGAGACCAACTCTGCCAGGGGGAGAGGTATTGTTGATTCTGGTCTTACTCTGGGGAGTGGAGGTATCTTGCTTACGTTCTTCAGCCGAACTTACCTTAGTACCTTGGTGGACAGAGCAATTAGATCGCTTAGACAACTCATTAGTGCCCCTGTTTCTGATGTCACCTGTAATTAATCCTTTGTTTCGCATGCAAATATTTAGAGTTAGCAATTAGTGTCAAATGCATATATCACAATTGAACATTGGACGTTCTTCGCAAGACAAAACAGAAAAAGGAAAAATAATTGGCAATTTATCTGAAAAGTGAATTTGTATTAATTTTTGAATTTGCCTGTAAATAGGCGTTTATGTACAAGAGACTGACGTCCTAGTAAGAGGACGCCGCCGAACAACAGAGTTTATACAATTTTGTGAAAGGAAAACAAAACAGCTATGTGGAAAGAATAACCCCACTGGGTTCCAACTCTGCTATCGCCTTTATATCCTCGAGCGTCTCATCACTTGGCTGCTCAGTTGAAGATGAAGCTGACTGATCGATACCGTCTGAACCTGATAGTTGATACCGGATTCTGGATGCAAGGTGATTCAATGAGACATAGTATTACGCTTTAATCCCTAACTTTTGCCTGGACCGCCCTTTCGGGTTTTCAGTCCACCGGGATACCCATTTTTGCCCAAGCCGCCTCTTCAGGTTTTCGACTTGCCGGGTGTACAGTATTTTCCATTTCATCCCTTATTTTTGCCCGAACCCTTTTGGTTCGCCGGGAAGCCCTTATTTTTGCCTAGGTGTGTCAACCTAGCGGGTCTTTTATCATGCGTAGTATCTTTTTACTATGTCTGCATTGGCGGGGTGAGGAAGGTCGTCACCATCCATGGTGGTTAGAATCATGGCTCCTCCTGAGAAGACATGTTTAACCACAAATGGCCCTTCGTATGTGGGGGTCCATTTGCCCCTGGGATCACTTTGAGGAAGAATGATGCGCTTGATTACCAGGTCCCCAACTTGATACTATTGTGGTATAACTTTCTTGTTAAATGCCCTGATCATCCGTTTTTGATAGGTTTGACCATGACAAATAGCAGTGAGTCTCTTTTCGTCAATTAGGTTTAACTGATCCAGTCGGGTCTGGATCCAGTCATCTTCGCTCAAGCCTGTATCCTTCATTATCCGGAGAGAGGGTATCTAGACTTCAATCGGCAAGACTGCCTCCATGTCATAGACCAAGGAAAAGGGAGTTGCCCCGGTTGACGTTCTTGCTGAGGTACGGTACCCGTGAAGAGCAAACGGTAACATCTCGTACCAATCTTTATAGGTCACTGTCATCTTCTGCACAATCTTTTTGATATTCTTATTAGCTGCTTCTACAGCCCCATTCATCTTCGGCCGGTAAGGAGAAGAGTTGTGGTGTTGTATCTTGAACTGCTCGCAGAGCTCAGTGATCATCTTGTTGTTAAGATTGGTACCATTGTCCGTAATAATCCTCTCTGGTACACCGTAACGACAGATCAGGTTGTGTCGAATGAACCGTGCCACGACGTTCTTGGTTACGGTAGCATAGGAAGCCGCTTCAACCCACTTTGTAAAGTAATCGATCGCCACCAGGATGAAGCGATGCCCGTTGGATGCTGTAGGTTTGATCTCGCCGATCATATCAATGCCCCACATTGCAAAAGGCCAAGGTGCAGTCAAGACATTCAGAGGGACTGGAGGAACGTGTATTTTATCTGCATAGATCTGGCACTTGTGACATGTTCGAGAATGTTGGTAACAGTCGGCTTCCATTGTGGACCAGAAATATCCTGCCCGAAGGATTTTCTTGGCCATGGTGTGTCCACTGGAATGCGTTCCAAAGGTGCCTTCATGCAGTTCTGCCATGATCTTTTCTGCTTCAGTCTTATCCACACAACGCAGTAAGGTTGAATCATGGTTTCGCTTGTAGAGAATGTCGTTGCTGAGGAAGAACTTTGCAGCGAACCTTCTAAGGAACTTCTTATCATTGACAGATGCACCCTCGGGATATTCTTGAGCTTCCAGATACCTCTTCACCTCATGATACCAGGGTTTTTCAGTTACATCTTCAACTTCAAGATCACAACAATATGCCGGTTCATCCAACTTCCAGATAATGATCCGGGGAGCCTCATTATCCCATTTTACTTTGAACATGGAAGACATCGTAGCCAGCGCGTCCGCCAACTGATTCTCCTCTCTTGGGAAGTGTTCAAAAGTTATCTCCGTGAAATGGGGGATTAATGTCAACACACACTCTTTGTAAGGAATAAGGTTTGGGTGTTTCGTATCCCACTCGCCTTTGATCTGATTGATCACGAGAGCGGAATCTCCGAAGACACTCAGAAACTTGATCCTTAAGTTAACCGCAGCTTGAAGACCCATGATGCATGCTTCATACTCTGCCATATTGTTGGTGCAGTTGAAACATAGTGGGGCAGTAAGTGGAGTATGAGTGCCTTTGGGGGATATGATCATAGCGCCGATATCGTTACCCAAAGCGTTGGAGGCTCCGTCAAAGTGCATAGACCATCGGGATCCTTCCTCAGGTCCTTCATCCGGTCCAGGTACTTCACAATCAGTCACTACCATGATGTTCTCGTCAGGAAATTCAAAGTTCATTGACTAGTAGTCATCTACTGCCTGGTGTGCCAAATGGTATGCCAATACACTTCCCTTGATTGCTTTCTGAGTCGTGTACTGGATGTCGTATTCTGTCAAGATCATCTGCCATCTTGCTATTCTTCCAGACAGAGCAGGCTTTTCGAATATGTACTTTATTGGATCCATTTTTGAAATCAACAGAGTAGTGTGAGTCAGCATATACTGTCTCAGCCGGCGAGCAGCCCATACCAAAGCGCAACAAGTTTTCTCGAGCAGTGAGTATCGGGTCTCACAGTCGGTAAACTTTTTGCTAAGGTAATAAATGGCGTGCTCTTTTCGGCCAGACTCGTCATACTGCCCCAGCACACACCCCATTGAGCTGTCAAGTACTGTCAGGTATAGTATTAGAGGTCTCCCTTCAACCGGTGGCATAAGAATGGGTGTTTCTTGGAGATACTCTTTGATTCTGTCGAAAGCGGCCTGACATTCATCATTCCAACGTACTACCTGATCTTTCTTCAGCAGCTTGAAGATTGGTTCACAGGTAGCAGTTAGGTGCGAGATGAATTGGGCAATGTGATTCAGACGTCCTAGGAAGCCTCTGACTTCTTTCTCTGTCTTGGGAACTGGCATCTCTTGTATGGCTTTAACCTTGGCAGGATCCACTTGAATACCTTTGTCGCTCACGACGAAGCCTAGCAACTTTCCAGATCTTACCCCAAATGTGCACTTGTTTGGGTTCAACCTCAGCTTGTACAACTTCAGACGGTCAAACAACTTCTGCAGATGGTCAAGGTGTTCCTCCTCAGTTTGGGACCTTGCAATCATATCATCGACATACACTTCGATCTCATGGTGGATCATGTCATGAAATAAAGAAACCATGGCACGTTGGTAGGTTGCCCCAGCATTTTTCAACCCAAAAGGCATGACCTTGTAACAGAAGGTGCCCCACTGAGTAACAAAGGTAGTCTTTTCCATATCTTCCGGAGCCATCTTGATCTGATTATAACCTGAAAAACCATCCATGAAGGAGAACACCTTGTGCTGAGCAGTATTGTCAACCAGAACGTCGATGTGAGGTAGAGGGAAATCATCCTTGGGGCTTGCCCTGTTCAGATCCCTGTAATCAACACACATTCGGACCTTACCATCTTTCTTTGGCACCGGAACCACGTTGGCAACCCACTGAGGGTAAGAAGTCACTGCTAGAAACCCGACATCAAATTGTTTCATAACCTCAGCTTTGATTTTCTCGGACATCTCTGGGCGCATACGGAGGACCTTCTGTTTAACCGGAGGGCATTCTTCCTTGGTAGGCAGGTGATGAACCACAATGTCGGTATCCAGCCCAAGCATGTCTTCGTAAGACCAGGCAAATATTTCCACATAATCATGCAACATCTGAATCAACCGCTGTTTTACGCTGAGCTCTAGATTTGCACCAATCTTAACTTCCTTTCTATCTGTCTCAGTACCCAGATTTACCGTTTCTGCTGGCTCTTCATGTGGCTGAATGGCCCTCTCTTCCTGGAGTAACAGTCTTGCAAGCTCACCAGGCACTTCACAATCATCTTCACCTTCGTCTTCGGCTAAGTTGATCGAGTTTTTGAAGTCATAACTGGCAGTAGCAGAGTCGTTACCAGTGAGATCCAGAGTGGATTGAAACCTGTATGAGTGAGTGTGTGTAAATATAGCTGTTTTGCAATATATAAAGAAAGAAAGAAAGGGAGCACAAGATTTGAAATGCGAAAAACATCCAATGTTTTTATTCATGATATATGAAAATGACAAGTAATAAGCCCTCACAAATGAAACCAACGATGCCCCGGGTAGGACACCGGGCCATAAGGTTTCACATTATTGTTCATTACAAATTTAAAAACAAAGGAGTTCATTACTGAGTAACAAAAGTAACAGGTATGAAATCTTTAGCAGTCCAATTGTTCAGTCCACCGTCGGTCGTCGGGTAGATCCAGCTATCAAACTCAGATTCCTCCGCATCGCCTTCAATAGCATTTACTCCCGGGTTGGTGATGAACACGGGAGGTCTTCCAATCCTTGCTTTGCGTACAGCCCTCTGAGCCTCTGCAGTGAAACCCAGCCCAAACTTGTCAGTCTTTGGAGTAAAATCAGGGAGCCTGCCCCAGTTTGCATATTCACCTTTCTCGATCACAGCCCGGGCGTCTTTCAAGGAAGCCATCTTCAAGGGAGAGTCTTCTTCAATCACTGTCTCTGCTGACGCCAATGTTGGAGGCACCTCTTCAAAATGTTGAAAGGGGGTCTCAATGAACTCCCCGTCCATCTCTATATACCGGAACGAGTTCAGATGACTAACCATGTATTCTTCCTCCCCCTGCACTGTAACAATCTTCCCTCTGACAGGGTACTTAAGCTTTTGGTGTAGAGTGGAGGTCACAGCCCCAGCCTTGTGGATCCAAGGACGACCCAACAAACAAGAATAGGATGGTCGGATGTCCATCACATAGAACGTTGAGTCAAAGACTTGAGAACCAACCCGGATTGGAATGTCCACTTCACCATGTACCATCCTCTTCGACCCGTCAAAGGCTCGGACAACGATGTTACTAGGCTTCAACTCCAAACCCTCACAATCCAACCTGTCTAAGGCCTTCTTGGGAAGTACGTTCAATGAAGAACCGGTGTCCACCAACACGTGTGCAAGAGTAGTGCCCCTGCATTCAATGGACACATGCAGGGCATCATTATGATTCTTTCCCTTAGCGGTCAGATCTGCATCAGAGAAACCCAACCCGTTGTCAGCGGTCAAGTTGGCCACACAATCAATGAATTGATCAGCAGACGTTTCTTGTGGCACATGGGCCGTCTTTAGGAAGGAAATCAAGGCCTTGGCATGGGCCTCTGAGCACACCAACAATGATAGCATGGAGATCTTAGAGGGGGTATGCCCCAGCTGTTCAACGACGTTGAAATCACTCTTCTTGATGATCTTGAGAATTTCCTCCATCTCTTGCTGGGAGGCTTCAACATTAACAGTCTTCGGTGCCTCCATCTGGGCAGGCATATCAGCAATCCCTTTGCCCCGAGTGTCAGATGACTCGGCAGCAGGGGTAGAAACTTGATCAGGAGGGGAAACAGGCGCACTTGTAGGCGTGATGATAAGAGGTCTTCAGATGACTGGTGGCGCAATGTCAGGCGAGAAGAGCCTGCCACTGCGAGTAACTTTAGCGGGACCGGTGATGTTACTGATGCCGGTACTAGTGTTGAACTCCTGCTTCACTCCAAGCACATACACATCTGCCCTATAGTGCCATGGGACAGCCTTGTCAGATTTATAGGGGAGGGGCCCCGGAACAGTAATGATGATAGGTGCAACAGACATGATTTTGACTGGCTTCCTCGGGGGAGCCTTGGTAGGATTGTTGAAAATGGTGACAACAGATACTTCTTCAGTAGGAACAATAGGAACATCGGTCTTCTTGAACAAGATATCTTTGCTATCCATCAGGTTTTGGACGCCTGACTTCAGCAACAGACAACCAGTAGGTGAAACAGCACATAGAAGGCAACCCTTGCTACAACCCGGAAATAAACCGACTAGCAACAGGTTCCTCTTGACAGTCAATAAAGGAGTCACAATATCATCCACAGAAACGACATACAGGTCTTCCTCAATAGCATTCACTCCATGCTGGGGCATGGGAGTAGTCACAACGTTAGGCCTTTCGGGCGCCTCAAACTGTATTTCCTTGGCATTGATAAGGTCCTGGACCTTATTCCTCAGGGCCCAGAAATCATCAGTAGAATGCCCCGGGCTATCAGAGTGATAAGCACAGCGGGCGTTGGGATTATACTTCGGAGAGGTTGTGTTTACCACCTTCGGAGCTTCTCTAACGGTTACCAAGCTGGTTGACAGCAGTTGTGGGAAGATCTGCGACAAGGTCATACTAAGCCAAGTGTATTCTCTTCTGGGTCTCTCACCCCTTGGTTGGTTAGGTTGCCGAGGAGCGGCAACAGGCTTTGCAATTACCACCGCGTTGACAGCTTGGCGGAGTTCCGGTTTGTTTTGCCTCCTGGGGCCATACACAGCACTGGCTTCCTTCTTGAAAGGCTTCTTTTCAGAACTTGAGGACGCACCCTTTTGTATCTTCCCCGATTTCATACCAGCTTCTATCCTTTCACCCGTCAGAATGAGATCTGTGAACCCCGCAGAAGAATTACCGATCAAGTGGTTGAAGAATGGCCCAGATAGGGTCCCCAAGAACATGTCCACGAGTTCACGGTCGGTTAACGGCGGCTGCACCCTGCCAGCCAGGTCCCTCCACTTCTGCGCGTACTCTTTAAAACCTTCTCCCGATCCTAGCGACATACCCTGGAGTTGGGTACGTGTAGGAGCGAGGTCGACATTGTACTGATACTGCTTGTAAAAAGCAGTAGCCAAGTCCTCCCAGTTACGAACCTTGGTTCCATCCAGCTGATAGAACCATTCGAGATGAGTCCCTGAAAGACTCTCCTTGAAGAAATGGATCCATAAGTTCTTGTCCATAGTATACGGCTGGATCTTCCGCACATAAGATCTGAGATGTAGCTTAGGGCAGGACGCCCCGTCATACTTTGTGAAAGATGGTGCTTTGAACTTGTGTGGGATCACCACACCAGAAGATAGACCCAGGTCTCCAAAATCCAACCCAGACACTTGTTGAATTTCCATGGCATTCAGGCGATCCTCTAACTGCTTGTACTTGTCTTTAGCGGGAGGGTACTGCTCTTCATTGAAATCAGTCTCGTTGTCAGAGACCACAGGACTAGGAACCCTTTCCCCTTGGGGACTGCCTTTCCCTACAGAAGAACCAGCTTGATCAACCTCATTCTGCAATGTATTGCCAAACCTCCGTCCAGTGTTGAATAGTACAATTCTCTTCTTCTTCTTCTTCTTGACCAACAGAGCCTTCAATTCCTCTTGACCTTGGGCTAAACTCATGATCAGCTCTTGGAACTGGGCGTTTTGAGCCTGGAGGGCCTTGATGGATTGCTCAGTAGATGATTCAGGGTTCATGATGGCTGCTGAAATAAACAGCGAAGAACATTAAGCAACCTGAAAAGAAGAGTACCTGTGATGCACATGATGAATGGAATGCGTATGATTTATGTTTTCAAAGACAATTGGGATTCAACTTTGTAAACAAAAAGGAACACACTTTATTAGATTTAAACTTTGGAATTTAAATTGTTCAATAGATTGCCCTTAGGCGTTACATAAAATGGAAATACTGAAAAGGAAAATAAAAAAACTGTAAAAGAACATCCAAAGCTCATCATTGATCCCAGGGTCTCTTCTTCTCAGTACGGATGTAGTCATTCAAGGCCCGCTCGTTCTCCAACTTCTTTGTCAGCTTCTGGATCTTCGATTCCTGCTCATTGAACTTTTCCCGATAAGAATCCCGTTCTTCTTGTAGTTGTGCCCAAGACCTCTTTAGTATATCAACATCGGTAGGTATCTGAGGAGGGAGAACAGTTGGAGGAATCCCGTCTCTATCAGGATATTCAAGAATGATGGGTCTGACAGCTTCATATGGCATACCTAACTTCTGAGCACGGATGCGGACCCATCTGTAGTAGGATTCCATAGGTAGAGAAGTCTTCGGTCCTAACTCATGTGGGTCAGCTTTGTGAATTCTGTCCTAAGCCTTGATGAATCTACGACGCAGCTCGTCACTATCTACCTGAAACTCAAAACTGATGTGAGGCACCAACATCTCATGAGGCCCTGCTCTTCTGGCTCTTCCAAACTGACGGAGAGCTAGACATGGATTATAAGAGATTCCTCCTTGGGTACCAATCAAATGAACATTAGGATATTCTCCGCAACGATTAATAACAGCTACCTCATCCAAACCTCTGAGAGTCCAAATGATGTCATTATCAGTGAGAGACATTAACCTATGAGCCCAGCCTCTTCCTTCTTTGTTCTTCAGCACGAACTTAGGGAGGTGTGAAATAAACCACCTTACCAACAAAGGAATACAACACCAAAGAGTTCCTCGTCTTCGGGAAGTACGAGCATAGAGTTGTTGCAGGATATCACCCAAGAGAGTGGGCACAGGGTTCCGAGACATGAAGATCCTTATGGCATTGACACTAACAAAGTTATCAGGATTTGGAAATAGAACCAGGCCATAGATTAAGAGAGCCAGAGTGTCTTCATACGCCCGGAAGTCTAAGTCATTCCATAAACTGTTAGCTTTACCGATCAGAAGCTTGGCCAAGAAACCCTTAACTCTGCTTCTAGTCACCTAGTTGTCCATTACCTCTTTGTGGGTCAAAGGAAGGGCTGCAGCAATCTCCTCAAGCCTAAGAGTCTTTTCCCAACCAGTGAATGGAGTCTGATCCAAGATAGGGATACCCAGCAAATCAGAGAATTCTTCCAGGGTAGGGACCAGCTGGAAGTCTTGAAAGGTGAAGCAATTATACAAGGGATCATAAAACTGGGTCAGGACACTCATCAGTTGTTGGTCCCACTTTGAAGTGACTAAACCGAGAAGAGAACCATGCCTCTGGATGAAGGAAGTGGTGTTTGGAATTCTGCTAACCAATTCTTCAAGCAACTCAGATGGGTGAACAAAATTGAACCGGATAGTGTTCCTTCGCATATGCATCATGATGTCCTACAAAACAGAGCAAAGATGAAACCCTCTTGTCTTTGAAATGGGTCAGTCCTTATGCAGGATGCATGCAATGTCTATGATGGTATGATGTCATGATAAAGCACACCACAAGTATTCACAAAGGCAAACATGATAAGGCACACAAGTCACACAAGATAGCCCTTAAAGTTTAGGCCAACATGAAGTTCAGGTACTACCCTCTTTCAGTTTGTTGGTTAAGACCTGTCCTATCAAGAGTAACCGGGTTCTAGAGGATCCCAATATCACTGACTACCCTCAATCGGTCATAACTCCAACGTCGCAATCTTTTCTTGCGGCCAGAACCATCGCGAGAGTTTAGCCTCAATGGGTGTAGCATACTGCTACTGTTATATGGCCAAGTTGGGTCGAATTAGGGTTCTAAGGTAGGTTGGTGCTTAATGACTCCTCAGAAGACCCATATTCTCCTCGTTGCAACACAAAGGATATCGGTACAGACCAAGGCGCCACACCAACGTAGCCACTGCTTCACCCGTGTTGGTCTACGCCGAACAGGTCCCTCACAACTTATGCTACCTAAAAGGGTATCCCCAGATTCGGGTTAGGATCTATGAAACTCCAAGACAATGCCCATAATAATAAAGCAAACAAACAATCAATTGAAAACATAAGTATGATTTATCCTAAGGTACACCTCACTTTAAAAGTTTCCCCAGCAGAGTCGCCAGTTTTGTGATCGGTGGTGTTGTACCCCAAAATTTGCCCTCCCATATTCTCCAAGATTTGGCAAGATAATGGTTCAAAATCTCTCAAGGGTTGCACAGTCCAATTGCCTCCTAACACAGTCAAAATTAGGGTTTTGGTTATGGAAAAGAAATTGAGGTTTCCAAGGGTCCAATCAAGTCCCAAATGCCTATATACATTGTCAAGCATCCATATGTCAAGTTTCAAGACTCACAGCATCAAGTTGCACAGTCAAAAACCCTAATTGCTTCACAGTCAACTGTAGGGGCAAAATGGTCATTTGACAGTCAAAAGTCAAAATTTTTGGTCAACATCTTATTTTGAAGCCACAATCATCATTTGATCAATTCTTGATCATGATCCCACAAGTATGGCTCAAAAAGTCTTAAGATGCAAAAGTTTCTATTTTTGGACAATTGAAAAGTCAACTGCAAATTGACCAAGGCATAACTTCTTCATGGTTTATCAGAAAAATCCCATCCAAAGCTCATTTTGAAGGGGATTACATTTCCTACAACTCATCTTCACACTCCAAGTCCAAGAAATGCTCTCACAAAAAGTTATCAATTTCAACATTATAGGTCATTTTCAAAAGTCAACAAAAAGGCACTTTAAGTCAAAGACCATAACTTGAGATTGGTAAATCAAAATGACATGGGACCAAAGGCATTGGTTAGAGGACTTCAAGACCTTTCCAAAATGTCCAAGAAAATGATCATAGCTTCAAAATTGAGCAAGATATGCATTGGAGAAGTTGGGAAATTTTTGGGAATTTTCAAAAGTCAACTTTGCCTAAAAAGCTTCAAATTTGCTAATGGGCCTCAAATTCTTCCTTGAATAATTACCCAAAGCCTATGCACGACCCATTGAGCTCAAAATAATTTATTTTCTTATTTTTAATTAATTAATTGGATTTATATTTATATTAATTCATTTAATTGGTTTTAAATATAAGAAAATTTAAAGATATGCTTTTTAAGATCTTTTTGTGCAGCAAATGTGACTAGGGCAAGCTGGCAAGTCATTTCTCATTCAAAAAAGGAAGATCTTCCATAATTGGCAAGGGTTTCCATGGAAAAAGATTGAAAAAAGATATGATTAACAATCAAATATTCAAGTCATTAATCCATGGATTTGTGGGCTTATTTTTGACCTAGAATCATTCACATACAAAGGCACAAGTGAACCCTAGTGCAGAGGATACGAAAAAGCTGCTGCAACAGCATACTCACTTTGCAAAATTTTCATAAAAACTTGGAAACTGATTTCATACTTGCAGGGCAATTCAAGGCCTAAAATCTTTTCCATTACATTACTGACATTGGTAGGAAGCTATTACAATCAAGAACTAGTCCAAACGCGCAAAGAATCATCCCCACGAAGTCACACGGTTTGCTTTGTTTTCCAATTTGACATATCATCATTCACTCACTTTTAACCATGTTTCTTGTTTGATTTACACTAATATTAACCTGCTGAAGCGATTGGTACAGTTCAATTGGATTAACGCTGCCTAAATCAGAATCCACCATGGACAAAATTTAGGGTTTAGAAGCTTGAAAATTAGGGCTTTCATGTAGAGGAAAAATTAAACCTTGAGACCTATACAGCTGAATTCAGAAGCTCAATACGGTTTGAATGGCAACCTCGCGCTCAATTTATGTGACTCACAGAGCTGTTCGCTATTTTTCACTATTGCACTTAGTGGGGGTTTAAAACCCCCGCTATCTTGTTCATGTTGCAGGTACAAACGAAGACGAATACAGGCGTGGCATCATGCTATTGGGGCATTCAAATGTTAGCGCGTTTTTTAAACGTTTCAGCATAACTGACTTTTTTTATATATTATATTTGCTGTCCATTATGTGTACAAACGTGTTGCCTAGCTCAGTTGGTTGAGGATGTGTATTGCAAGCATTGGGACCTGGGTTCGATTCCCAGGTCCCCCCATATACTTAATGATTTTTGTTTTAACACGTTCACATGCAGCGCTTCTCTAACGTCTCACCATACAGCCTCACGCATAGCTTACCAAGTGGCCTTGATGAGCAATCTGAAGGTCACAGAATGAGATCCAGGGTGCACTCCAGTCAATGAGCGTGTACACAATTCTGAAAGTCAAACGTGACTTTGCTTCAATGGGCCAGAATTCTGCAATCAAACCTCCCCTTGGGCCTGATACCCCCCCTTGGTTTGCATCTTTTTTTTAATTTTATTTTCTTTTCTTTTCTAATTCTTTTCAATTGTTTTTAATTGTTTTCATTAATTCACCATAAAATCAACTTTCCATAATAAAATCAGAAAAATCAAAATACAAAAATATATTTAATTATTATTAATCTCACCACTAACCTATTTTTTTGTAAATAAATAACTAACAATTAATTTAGTTTAATTTAGGTTTTAAATTTCAATCTTTTCTTAATAAATAAAAAATATATAGAATTAGGTTTTTTTGACATTTTATTTTTTTTCTTAATTAATTATTTTCATCATTATTTATTATTATTATTTTTTGTAAATAAACATGTAAGTTAAATAATTTAGTTAATTAGCCTAATTTTGACCTTTTTCATTAATAATTAAAATAATCTAGATTTAGGGTTTCCTTTTAAATTATTTTCTTTATTTCCATAAATACCAAAAACATAAAAAACACTTTCTTCTCTTTCTTTAAATAATTAATTAAGTTTTAATTTCATTTAAAGGGTCAAAACCCTCGGACGTTCCAATTTATCCTTTTCGCGCGTTATTCTTATTTTCTTATTGATCATTATGTAACTGCTTTCCGGATGTAATAGTAATTAGGTCTTTTTACTTTCCGCATCTTTTATCAAAAACGGGTCTTTGTATTTTGGCGATGTATAGACCCGCGCCTTGTTGTTGTACCCCAAAATTTTCCCTCCCATATTCTTCAAGATTTGCCAAGAGCATGCTTCAAAAACTCCCCAAGGGTTGCACAGTTCAAGGGCCTCCTAACAGTCAAAAACTAGGGTTTTGGTTCTGACAAAGAAATTGAAGTTTTCAAGGGTCCAATCAAGTCCCACATGCCTACAAACATGGTCAAGCATCTTCATACCAAGTTTCAAGACTTACAGCATAAAATTACACAGTCAAAAACCCTAATTCCTCTACAGTCAACTGTAGGGGAAAAATGGTCATTTGACAGTCAAAAGTTCAAATTTTTGGTCAACATCTCATTTTGAAGCCACAAACATCATTTGATCAATGCTTGATCATGATTCTCAAAGTATGGCTCAAAAAGTCCCAAGATGCAAAAGTTTCCATATTTGGACAGTTGAAAAAGTCAACTGTAACTTGACCAAGGCATAACTTCCACATGGATTATCAGAAAAATTCCATCCAAATCTCATTTTGAAGATAAAGACATTTCCTACAACTCCTCTTCATACTTCAAGTCCAAGAAGTGCTCACACAAAAAGTTATCAATTTCAACATTATAGGTCATTTTCAAAAGTCAACAAAAAGAGACTTTAAGTCAAAGGCCATAACTTGGGATTGGTAAATCAAAATGAAATGGGACCAAAGGAATTGGTTAGAGGACTTCAAGACCTTTCCAAAATGTCCAAGAACATGATCAAGGCTTAAACATTGAGCAAGATATGCCTTGTGGAAGTTGGGAAATTTTTGGGTATTTTGAAAAGTCAACTTTGCTTCAAATGCCTTAAAATTGCTAATGGGCCACATTTTCTTCCAAGATTCATCATCCAAAGCATGTGCACGACCATTTGGCCCAAAGGGAATTTATTCATCATTTTTATTTATTTATTTGAATTTTTAAATTGCTATTAATTCATTTAATAAAATAAAATATGTGAAAAATACCAAGGCAAGCTTTTTAAATCTTTTTATGCATGAAATATCTTCAAAATTTCGTGCATTATTTGATATGGAAAGAATCAGGAAGATTGGACATGATTGGTATCAAATATGCATGGAAAAGATTTGAAAATATATGCCATGAAAATCAAATATCTTTCCATCAATGCAAAGGGTTTTTGGATCAAAATCTTTACCCTAATCATTCCATACATAAGCCAGAAGCAAACCCTAGTGGAAGAGACCAAAAAAGCTGCGCCAGAAAACAAGAACAAAGTTGGTGTTTTTTGTCAAAAATTCTAAAACTGAAAACGTGATTCCAAGGCTTTTTAAGGCAAGAAAACCATCCTATTGTGTTCCTGAGGCTTCAAGGAACGTGCCTGAATCAAAACCATCATCCCTAACGCGGAGAATTGGTAGAATAACCTCGTTCTGTTCATGCTTTTTTTTTGTATCCTTGTATCATGATTCATGCATTGTTTGTACTTTTTAACGTTGGATTTGTGTTCATTGGATCATTCTAAAGCTAACCACATGTTTTAATTGAGTTTTTAAGCATCGTACGCGATTTCACCATTGAAGTATGCTAGGGTTCCTCAAGCTTCAAATTGGGCGTTTTCGTATACTGTAAAATCAGGACTTCCCAGTACCATGGCTAAACTCAGGAAGCTTGGACGAACATAACCCACTAATCGCGCCTAATTTATGTAGCAAGATGGGCTAATCGCTATTTTTGAAAAGCTTGCATTTTGGGGGGGTTTAAAACCCCCGCTAATCTTTTTTTGTTTCAGGGATAAATGAAGAAGATGATCATGTGGCAAAGTTTGATTGGGTACTTTGAATTCTGGCGCGCGTTTTTCTGATTTATACCACTAGCGTTTGTCCTTTTTTATAATAATTATGGTTCATATAATATACAAAGAAGCACAACAGCGCGATTGGCAAGGCATCAGTGTGGTAACCTCTGGGACCTGGGTTCGATCCCCAGGTCCCCCATATTATTTCCATATTTTTCTTGCTAATATCTTCCTATGCAGCATGCCTCCTGATGATCACCATACACCCATAATCCACACATGCCACATGGCCACTGAGGGCAATCCAAAGGTGGAGATCTGATGAACACCATGGACATTGGTCAACGCACATGCACGCTTCCAGAAAAGTCAAACAAGACCATAAACATTGGGCCCAAATTGCTGGAACAAAACCTCCACTTGGGGTCAACACCCCCTAGGGTTTGTGTTTACTTTCTTTTTCTATCTTTTTTATTATTTGTTTAATTTAATTATTTCCTCTTAAAACTTTAAATTAATATTTTCATAAAACATAAAAAAGTAATAAAAATCAGAAAGTCATAAAAAATAAAATATATTTTATTTAAATGCCATTTTGTAAATAAAGTCTTACTAATTAATTAGTTTTATTCTTAGATTTAATTTTAACATTTTTTTCAATAAACTTAAAATTTGTAGAATTAGGTTTTAATTACTTTTATCTTTTTCTTTTATTTTCTCATTATTAATAATTAATTATTTATTTTTGTAAATAAAATTGCATTAATTAATTAGGTTAATTTTAGGTTAAATTTTAATGCTTTCTTAATAAATTAAAAATAACTAGAATTAGGGTTAATTAATTAGTTTCATTTAGTTCTCATTAAAAAATTCATAAATACAAAAACTCAAAAAAATAATTTCTTTTCATTTTAATTTAATTAATTTGTTAATATAATTTAATTTCATTAAAAAGGGTCCAACACCCTCGCATTCCCGATTTTTATTCTCTTCGCGCATTTTATTCTTATTCCTTCTTTTAAATATTAATGTAATTCTCCCAAAGCCATGTAATTCGGACATTTATATTCTTCGCACTTTACTTTATTTTATGTCAAATCGGGTCCTGGATTTAATTTGGCGATGTGGACCCGCGCCTTTGTAATAGTTTAGGAACTTTATATTTCTCGCAACTTTTAACTGCTAATAAACTGCATGCAAGAATGAATGAAAAAATAAAAAACAAAAGCGTAGATCACCCATGACATGACAAGACCAAAATATCTGAAAAAACGACACACAAATCACACACCACCCCTAGGGTACGCCTCACTGTTGCCTTGCCCCTCGAAACGTGGTCGTCGAGTACAGGACGTCTTAGTAAGTCCTTATGTCCATGAACATGGCATAAGGGTAGCTTCTAAGGTGTCTTACTGTTGCTCTGGTGATCACACTGTTGCCTTGCCCCTCGAAACGTGGTCGTCGAGTACAGGACGTCTTAGTGAGTCCTTATGTTCCATTGATCTAGTTGCCTCGAAACGGTTGCCTCGAAACAAGTTGCCTCAAAACGGTTGCCTCAGAATAAAAAGATCAATGGCATAAGGGTAGCTTCTAAGGTATCCTACTGTTGCTCGGTGACCACACTGTCCCTACAAACGAATTGACCCGAACACCTCCAACGGTGGTGCTACCTACCTCTCAATGGTAGGATGGCACTACTTTAAAGGACATCTACACAGACGAATTCCTTAGGGTAGGTAGACGACTCTAGATACTTGCTCTAATTTCAAAACAAATCAAAAATCCTTTTCACACCAACACCTTTTCAAAAAGCTTTCGAAAGCAAATTTTTCAAACACTCTTGAGGACCGATACAAGAGTCGAACTGGAATTTTCAAAGAAACTTTTTAAAACCCACAGTTGAAAAGCAAACGAAACATTTTGAAAACACAAATGAGCAAGTATCTAAGAGCCCATGGATAACCATGGATAGAAAGGGTGCTAACACCTTCCCTTTCTATAATCTACCTCCCGAACCGAGAGCAATCTCTTTAAGGAATTTTTCTGTGCTTTTGTCCTTTCCATTTGGAGAAAATAAAAGACGGTGGCGACTCTTGCTTCCGCGACATTTCGCGAACCAGCGTTAAACAGTCAGTTCCAGATCCACCGATCACAGAACTGGCGACTCTGCTGGGGAAATCTTTATAAAGTGAGGTGTACCTTAGGGTAGTTCATAACTGTGTTTTCAATTGTATTGATTTGCTTGCTTTATTATTGTGGGACTGTCTTGGGAGTTACAAGGATCCTAACCCGGATTTGGGGATACCTTCTTAGAAAGTAGCAACAAGGCTGTGAGGGAACTGTGTGGGGTATACCGACATGGTTGAAATAGTCTGCTACGTTGATGTGGCACTTTGGTGTGTACCGGTAACCCTTGAGTTCAGTCAAGGAGAGTACGGGGCCTCCGCTCGGTGTCGTGAAGCATCAACAGACCTTAGGAACCTTAATTGAACTATCTTGGCCTCTTTAGGGTAGTGAGATAACTGACTTTGGTGCAGTCCGAGGTTGGTTGATACTCGATGCTACACCCAATTGAGGGTTGCTTTCCTGGAATATTTCGGTCGCCAGTTCAGTGGATAAATCGAAACGATGAACAATGAAAGCAATCCAGTGATATTGGGACCCTTAGAACCCGGTTACTTCTAATAGGACAGGTTGAACCCACCAACTTCAAGAGGGTAATACCCAGACCCCATGCTGGCTTAAACTCTAAGGGCTTCTCTTGTGTAACTTGTGTGCCTTCGTACTTGACTACTTGCATGCTTGTTATCTGACACATGAACTACTTGCAGGTTTTGTTTATAGTCCTTAATTGGGACTCATAACAGGGTTTACTAAGTGTCTTGCAGGTTTTGGTTTGTAGTCCTTAATTGGGACTCATAACAGGGTTACTTACATTATCCCATGCATAGCATAACATCATACCATTGCATACATCCTAACCCATTTCAAGGATCTCAAAGGCTTGTGATGCAGGTCATGACGAACCAGAATGTCTAACAAGGGGTAAAGGGGATCCATTTTCCTCTAGACAAGATTGTCAGGGGCTATGACCCACTGGATATGGTGAGCTTTGACACTTGAAGAAGGTTCCCCGAACCAAGACTGTCAGGGGCTATGACCCACTCGATATGGTGAGCCTTGACCCTTGAAGAAGGATTCTCAGCAACATGGAGTTCCCTCAATCAAGCTACTGGACCCAAGTTCTAACAAATTTTCTTGTTTATCCTGCGAGGTCCTTGAAAACATTACATGCATGTCATACACATCATTGCATAACAGGTACCCTTGTTGCAGGTCACTTACCTTTCCCGCTGTTTATTTCAGCAATGGCTTCCCAACAAGATAACCAGGACCTTCTTGCTCAAGAGACTCAGTTCGAGGAAATCCTCCTGAATCTATCCAAAGGGCAGGAGGAGTTGAGAGCACTTCTCAATGGGACTTTGGTCAGGAACAGCGCTGAGGACGAACGGCTGAAACGTCTGCAAGCTGAGATGGATGCCATGAAAGCCCAGATGCTGGGGCAGGTGACTATCATCCAAGACTTAGCTCAAAGACAAGATGAGCTCGGGGTTCTCGTCAACCAACTGCTTCGGGGTAACCAACTGGGGCAAACATATAAGGTTGAAAGTCCAGTCATCATTCAACCATCTTTGAGACAAGGAGATAAGGGGAGAGCTCCTCAATTGGCTCTAGTGTCACAAATTCAGCATCATCCTCACCAGCTTCAGCCAGACAAGCCCAGGAGGCAATTCACCCAGCTCAACATGTCGCTGTTCCAAGCTTTACAACACCTGTTGAGGTTGAATTTGATCACATTAAGGGCTCATCCCCGGAACCCCAACACAGCATCTCCTATCTATGATCCCAATAAAAGGTGTGCCTACCACTCTGCCAGTCCTGGACATGATACAAATGAGTGTTGGGCTCTGAAGAACAAAATCCAGGACCTGATTGATGAAGGGGCATTGGAGTTCACACAAGATGGTCAGGCTGAGTTTTTCTACCGTCCCTCCAAGGCTCACCATCTGAAGTAACAAGCCCTGAGATAAAAGACTTTTGTTCATTAGGATTTTCAAGTTGTAATTTTCTTTTGTTCAAACATTTACTCATGTTAAACATTGTTATTTCAATAATGCATCACATATGTCTGTTTTGAAGCAATATATTCGTATTCACTATATGCAAATTATTTTCATATTTTTTCTGATGATCAACGCTCGATTAATAATTCTAAGCCTCTTGAGGGAGGATGACGAAAACGATATCGCAATCTACAGTATGCTATTGAACAGACCCCGCTGATGAGGTACAGGCATTGTTTCAATCCCTAAACACTAGAGTTATAAGGAAGATAATCCCTCGTCAACCCCTCTAAGCCAAAGAAGTAGGAGTTTTTCTTTTCGAAATTTAAAACCCTTAATCATAACCTGGGGCAGGGTAGTCTCTCAGTTGATCCAAGTGCATCACAAATGGCACCGAAGAGGTCCTTACAAAAAAGAGAAGACAGTGATGGTTCCGAATAATCATAAGGATAGGCAGTCGTTACTTCTCAAAATAAAAACCCATTAAGTCAAAACCTATGAAGGAGACTTACAAAACTGGGGCATCCCGCTGACTGTAATTCCAAAAGAAACAGTTCAGGAAAAAAAACAGGGATAACAAAATCAAAAAAAAAAAGAAGAAAGAGGTCCTACAAACCCTCAACCAAAAAAGAAATGACGGCCTATTCGAAATAAATCGTCAGTATCCGAACCATCACTGGTATATCAGAGCAAAGACTCAAACAAGGTCTAACGTATGATCAACTGAGTTTAGGTTTGAAGAACATCATGAAGAGCGGGTGGGTACAAATAATTTGAGCCTTTATCCTTTGTTTCTTAAACCATGAACCAGGCCACGCTACAACCCTTAAAAGTCCTAGCCGAAGCATGGGTTAGTTCGAAAGCATACTGTTACAAAAGGTATCCTGACTCCTTAAGGCCTACGGTAAATACGGAGTTGACATCACGTTTTACAAACATTCACTTGTTTTATGAAAAAGAATGCATTTTCAAAATCTTCAAGACAGACATAAGCTTTGCATTTTTAACATGACTTTGTTTGCATATGACTTTTTGTTTGAACAACATAGAAATTCGCACGACGAATGCCTAATGAACAGAAGCACTTCCAATCAAGGGGCAGACGTGATTATTGTCCATTATCTGGGGCAATTAAGTCAAGATTCGGAGAATCTCTCAAAAGGCCAAATAGCCTGGGGCAAATCTCCGTCTGAGTCACTTGGGGCATTCCAACAACGAATCTTGCCTGATCAAACACCTTCTGGTGGCATGACAAAACACTTCTAACAGGGGCAATTCCCTACATTCTAAGAGCATGGACATAGTCGGAAGAATACTACGCATAATCAAAGACCCGCTAGGTTGACACACCTAGGAAAAAATAAGGGCTTCCCGGCGAACCAAAAGGGTTCGGGCAAAATAAGGGATGAAATAAAAAAAAACTGTACACCCGGCAAGTCGAAAACCTGAAAAGGCGGCTTGGGCAAAAACGGGTATCCCGGTGGACTGAAAACCCGAAAGGGCGGCCCAGGCAAAAGTTAGGGATCAAAGCGTAAGGATGTGTCCCGTCATCTTGTCACATGCTTACCAGAAGTAGGTCTGTCCATCAACAAGCTATCAGCACCTCACAGGTCTTCCTCTCCCACCTCAGAAACAGGGGCAATGATGAGCCGTCCAAGCGATCTAATTGCTCTGTCCACAAGATATAAGGGATGTTCAGCTGAAAAACATAACCAGTATACCTTAATTCCCCAGAGAGTGAGCCAGCAAGTCAGTGCACTCTCCCCAAGCAAAGCTATACTATCAGCCTTAGGGAAATTGGGTGTCCTCCAGCAGATCCCAACATTCCCCAGCACGATATACGAACATTCTTAACAAGCATCCCCGGCAGTCTTGGTCTAAGACTATTCCCCGGCGGTATATCAAACATTCAGTGGAGTCACTTCCCCAATACAGTTCAAATCTTCCCCCAAGAGAGTCCAATCTAGTTCCCCAGGAAAGTTGGAATTCATTTCCCCAAGCAGTAAGCTTATCCCCAGTAGATTCTGGAAGCTTATCCCCGTAGAGCACGAACGCGTCCCCCGGCTTTATCCAAAGAGTTATTTCCCTACCAGGATATAACTGGGTTATCCTCAGCCAAAAGCCACGGAAAGAGCGTCCTCGACAAAATCTTCTTATCCCCAGCGAAGTCTATTAACACTTCCAACACAACAATGGTATCCCCAGCGAAGTTACCATCGACATTTCAGCAAAGCACCTCTCTCCACACAGAGTATTGCTCTCCAGCAAGATCGCTAGAGTACTTTTCTCCCTGCAGAGTAATCCCGTCACCAAGTTTATTCCCCAACGGAGTTATCTTCTCCCACCGGTATTCTTGCAACTATCATCCCCAGCGGAAGCAAAGAGCTATTCTTCAAACGTCAGCCCAGGAGTGACTTCCCGGCACCCGTCAAGATTTACTTTCCTAGACAAAAACATACATAAACATCACATTTCCATACATTATAGCATGCATATACGCATCATATATTACAAATCTTACTTATGTTGAGAACATCATTGCTTGATCCATATCATGCATTGCATATGACTGACCTTTACCTTTCAGGAAAGATCCAGTTAAGTTCTCAGCTATATTCAAGACCTAGACTGGTTCAGTTAAATCGACCCTAAGATTTTCCTGTTTCTTATCCAGTCAAAGGCCTTCTCTGGTTCAGTCAGATCGACCCTAAGATCTCCCTGTTTCTTATCCAGTTGAAGATTTCAAGACCTAGACCGGTTCAGTTAAATCGATCCTAAGATTTTTCTGTTTCTTATCCAGTCAAAGGCCTTCTCTGGTTCAGTCAGATCGACCCTAAGATCTCCCTGTTTCTTATCCAGTTGAAGACATTTCAAGACCTAGACCGGTTCAGTTAAATCGACCCTAAGATTTTTCTGTTTCTTATCCAGTCCAAGACCTTCTCTGGTTCAGTCAGATCGACCCTAAGATCTCCCTGTTTCTTATCCAGTTGAAGATTTCAAGACCTAGACCGGTTCAGTTAAATCGACCCTAAGATTTTTCTGTTTCTTATCTAGTCAAAGGCCTTCTCTGGTTCAGTCAGATCGACCCTAAGATCTCCCTGTTTCTTATCCAGTTGAAGATTTCAAGACCTAGACCGGTTCAGTTAAATCGATCCTAAGATTTTCCTGTTTCTTATCCAGTCAAAGGCCTTCTCTAGTCCAGCTAAATCGACCCCTAACAGATTTTCCTGATGAAGACTCAGTAGAAGATATCCAAGATTCTCTCAGCGTTACTGTTGAGGTTGAAGTCGCCCCAGATTCTCTCGGCGTTACTGTTGAGGTTGAAGTCGCCCCAGATTCTCTCAGCGTTACTGTTGAGGTTGAAGTCGTCCAAGATTCTCTCAATGATACTGTTGAGGTTGAAGTCGCCTATGGTTCTCTCCCCGTTACTGCGGAGGTAGTAATCGTCCCCAGATTCTCTCGGCGTTCCTGTTGAGGTAGTAATCATCCA
This sequence comes from Vicia faba, assembly GCA_948472305.1. Classification (NCBI taxonomy): domain Eukaryota; kingdom Viridiplantae; phylum Streptophyta; class Magnoliopsida; order Fabales; family Fabaceae; genus Vicia; species Vicia faba. Next base: position 323,575,182 of record OX451738.1, on the reverse strand, counting down.
AGGTTCTCTCACCGTCCCTGTTGAGGTAGTAACCATCCCTGGTTCATTCATCACCTGTTGAAGCTCCAGATCCAGCTCCTGTAACCAGTCAGGACACATCTATACAAAGAGTTTGAAGACTAGCTCCTGTAACATGCCAGGTACTCATTTTTCTTTTGCAGGTACGCAAGCCCTCGCTAAAGAATCTCTTACGCGATCAACATCCAGATGGCATCTATAAGCCCATCCACCTTCCATCACCTCTCAGCATTGCATCTATAAGCCCATCATCCTATCCATCAATCTCCAAATGGCACCCGTAAGCCCATTCCTACCATCACACTGCTACTATGTGAGCGCAAATTTCTGGGCACTCTAGTGTTCAATCATCTTCCACCTTCGGATTACGAAAGGCACGTCAGCCAATCTGCATCCTCAGGTCTAAGAAGATTGAACAGGGGCAACTGTTGTACCCCAAAATTTTCCCTCCCATATTCTTCAAGATTTGCCAAGAGCATGCTTCAAAATCTCCCCAAGGGTTGCACAGTTCAAGGGCCTCCTAATAGTCAAAAACTAGGGTTTTGGTTCTGACAAAGAAATTGAAGTTTTCAAGGGTCCAATCAAGTCCCACATGCCTACAAACATGGTCAAGCATCTTCATACCAAGATTCAAGACTTACAGCATAAAATTACACAGTCAAAAACCCTAATTCCTCTACAGTCAACTGTAGGGGCAAAATGGTCATTTGACAGTCAAAAGTTCAAATTTTTGGTCAACATCTCATTTTGAAGCCACAAACATCATTTGATCAATGCTTGATCATGATTCTCAAAGTATGGCTCAAAAAGTCCCAAGATGCAAAAGTTTCCATATTTGGACAGTTGAAAAAGTCAACTGTAACTTGACCAAGGCATAACTTCCACATGGATTATCAGAAAAATTCCATCCAAATCTCATTTTGAAGATAAAGACATTTCCTACAACTCCTCTTCATACTTCAAGTCCAAGAAGTGCTCACACAAAAAGTTATCAATTTCAACATTATAGGTCATTTTCAAAAGTCAACAAAAAGAGACTTTAAGTCAAAGGCCATAACTTGAGATTGGTAAATCAAAATGACATGGGACCAAAGGCATTGGTTAGAGGACTTCAAGACCTTTCCAAAATGTCCAAGAACATGATCAAAGCTTAAAAATTGAGGAAGATATGCCTTGTGGAAGTTGGGAAATTTTTGGGTATTTTGAAAAGTCAACTTTGCTTCAAATGCCTTAAAATTGCTAATGGGCCACATTTTCTTCCAAGATTCATCATCCAAAGCATGTGCACGACCATTTGGCCCAAAGGGAATTTATTCATCATTTTTATTTATTTATTTGAATTTTTAAATTGCTATTAATTCATTTAATAAAATAAAATATGTGAAAAATACCAAGGCAAGCTTTTTAAATCTTTTTATGCATGAAATATCTTCAAAATTTCGTGCATTATTTGATATGGAAAGAATCAGGAAGATTGGACATGATTGGTATCAAATATGCATGGAAAAGATTTGAAAATATATGCCATGAAAATCAAATATCTTTCCATCAATGCAAAGGGTTTTTGGATCAAAATCTTTACCCTAATCATTCTATACATAAGCCAGAAGCAAACCCTAGTGGAAGAGACCAAAAAAGCTGCGCCAGAAAACAAGAACAAAGTTGGTGTTTTTTGTCAAAAATTCTAAAACTGAAAACGTGATTCCAAGGCTTTTTAAGGCAAGAAAACCATCCTATTGTGTTCCTGAGGCTTCAAGGAATGTGCCTGAATCAAAACCATCATCCCTAACGCGAAGAATTGGTAGAATAACCTCGTTCTGTTCATGCTTTTTTTTGTATCCTTGTATCATGATTCATGCATTGTTTGTACTTTTTAACGTTGGATTTGTGTTCATTGGATCATTCTAAAGCTAACCACATGTTTTAATTGAGTTTTTAAGCATCGTACGCGATTTCACCATTGAAGTATGCTAGGGTTCCTCAAGCTTCAAATTGGGCATTTTCGTATACTGTAAAATCAGGACTTCCCAGTACCATGGCTAAACTCAGGAAGCTTGGACGAACATAACCCACTAATCGCGCCTAATTTATGTAGCAAGATGGGCTAATCGCTATTTTTGAAAAGCTTGCATTTTGGGGGGGTTTAAAACCCCCGCTAATCTTTTTTTGTTTCAGGGATAAATGAAGAAGATGATCATGTGGCAAAGTTTGATTGGGTACTTTGAATTCTGGCGCGCGTTTTTCTGATTTATACCACTAGCGTTTGTCCTTTTTTATAATAATTATGGTTCATATAATATACAAAGAAGCACAACAGCGCGATTGGCAAGGCATCAGTGTGGTAACCTCTGGGACCTGGGTTCGATCCCCAGGTCCTCCATATTATTTCCATATTTTTCTTGCTAATATCTTCCTATGCAGCATGCCTCCTGATGATCACCATACACCCATAATCCACACATGCCACATGGCCACTGAGGGCAATCCAAAGGTGGAGATCTGATGAACACCATGGACATTGGTCAACGCACATGCACGCTTCCAGAAAAGTCAAACAAGGCCATAAACATTGGGCCCAAATTGCTGGAACAAAACCTCCACTTGGGGTCAACACCCCCTAGGGTTTGTGTTTACTTTCTTTTTCTATCTTTTTTATTATTTGTTTAATTTAATTATTTCCTCTTAAAACTTTAAATTAATATTTTCATAAAACATAAAAAAGTAATAAAAATCAGAAAGTCATAAAAAATAAAATATATTTTATTTAAATGCCATTTTGTAAATAAAGTCTTACTAATTAATTAGTTTTATTCTTAGATTTAATTTTAACATTTTTTTCAATAAACTTAAAATTTGTAGAATTAGGTTTTAATTACTTTTATCTTTTTCTTTTATTTTCTCATTATTAATAATTAATTATTTATTTTTGTAAATAAAATTGCATTAGTTAATTAGGTTAATTTTAGGTTAAATTTTAATGCTTTCTTAATAAATTAAAAATAACTAGAATTAGGGTTTATTAATTAATTTCATTTAGTTCTCATTAAAAAATTCATAAATACAAAAACTCAAAAAAATAATTTCTTTTCATTTTAATTTAATTAATTTGTTAATATAATTTAATTTCATTAAAAAGGGTCCAACGCCCTCGCATTCCCGATTTTTATTCTCTTCGCGCATTTTATTCTTATTCCTTCTTTTAAATATTAATGTAATTCTCCCAAAGCCATGTAATTCGGACATTTATATTCTTCGCACTTTACTTTATTTTATGTCAAATCGGGTCCTGGATTTAATTTGGCGATATGGACCCGCGCCTTTGTAATAATTTAGGAACTTTATATTTCTCGCAACTTTTAACTGCTAATAAACTGCATGCAAGAATGAATGAAAAAATAAAAAACAAAAGCGTAGATCACCCATGACATGACAAGACCAAAATATCTGAAAAAACGACACACAAATCACACACCACCCCTAGGGTACGCCTCATTGTTGCCTTGCCCCTCGAAACGTGGTCGTCGAGTACAGGACGTCTTAGTAAGTCCTTATGTCCATGAACATGGCATAAGGGTAGCTTCTAAGGTGTCCTACTGTTGCTCTGGTGATCACACTGTTGCCTTGCCCCTCGAAACGTGGTCGTCGAGTACAGGACGTCTTAGTGAGTCCTTATGTTCCATTGATCTAGTTGCCTCGAAACGGTTGCCTCGAAACAAGTTGCCTCAAAACGGTTGCCTCGGAATAAAAAGATCAATGGCATAAGGGTAGCTTCTAAGGTATCCTACTGTTGCTCGGTGACCACACTGTCCCTACAAACGAATTGACCCGAACACCTCCAACGGTGGTGCTACCTACCTCTCAATGGTAGGATGGCACTACTTTAAAGGACATCTACATAGACGAATTCCTTAGGGTAGGTAGACGACTCTAGATACTTGCTCTAATTTCAAAACAAATCAAAAATCCTTTTCACACCAACACCTTTTCAAAAAGCTTTCGAAAGCAAATTTTTCAAACACTCTTGAGGACCGATACAAGAGTCGAACTGGAATTTTCAAAGAAACTTTTTAAAACCCACAGTTGAAAAGCAAACGAAACATTTTGAAAACACAAATGAGCAAGTATCTAAGAGCCCATGGATAACCATGGATAGAAAGGGTGCTAACACCTTCCCTTTCTATAATCTACCTCCCGAACCGAGAGCAATCTCTTTAAGGAATTTTTCTGTGCTTTTGTCCTTTCCATTTGGAGAAAATAAAAGACGGTGGCGACTCTTGCTTCCGCGACATTTCGCGAACCAGCGTTAAACAGTCAGTTCCAGATCCACCGATCACACTTGTAATAGCGTAGCTTTTTATGTTTCGTCTTTTAATTTTCCGCACTCTTAAATTCTAAATTGCATGAAAGAATGTATGGTAATTAAAAACAAGCGTAGCTCACAATGCCATGATCAAAGATAATTGTTAAACTGAAAACAACACACAATGCACACACCACTTCTAGGGTACGCCTCACCCGTTGCCTTCGAAACGTGGTCGTCAAGTATAGGACGTTTTAGCGGTCCTTATGTCCCTGATCCAGTTGCCTCGAAACAGTTGCCTCAAAATGGTTTCCTCGGATAAAAAAAGGATCAAGGACATAAGGGTAGCTTCTAAGGTGTCCTACTGTTGCTTCGGTGACCACACTGTCCCTACAATCGAATTGACCCGAACACCTCCAACGGTGGTGCTACCTACCTCTCAATGGTGGGATGGCACTACTTTAGGGACTTCTACACAACTTAATTCCTTAGGGTAGGTAGATGACTCATGGATACTTGCTCTATTCAAAAACAAATCAAAAACCTTTTCACACCGACACTTTCAAAAAGCTTTCAAAACAATTTTTCAAACACTCTTGAGGACAGATACAACAGTCATTCAGAAATCTTTCAATGAAACTTTTTCAAACCCACTCACACTATGAAAAGCAAACATTTTGAAAACATAAGAGCAAGTATCTAAGAGCCCATGGATAACCATGGATAGAAAGGGTGCTAACACCTTCCCTTTCTATAAATCTACCTCCCGAACCGAGAAACGTTCTCATAAGGAATTTTACTGTGCTTTTGTCCTGTCCATGTTGGAGAAAATAAAAGACGGTGGCGACTCTTGCTTCCGCGACATTTTGCGAACCAGCGTTAAACAGTCAGTTCTAAATCCACCGATCACAGAACTGGCGACTCTGCTGGGGACACTTTAAAGTGAGGTGTACCTTAGGATAGCTCATACTTGTGTTTTCAATTGCTGTGTTTTGTGTGCTTTAATATTATTGTGGGCACTGTCTTGGGAGTTCTATAGATCCTAACCCGGATCTGGGGGATACCTTCTTAGAAAGTAGCAACAAGACTGTGAGGGAACTGTGCGGGGTATACTGACATAGTTGAAGCAGTCTGCTACGTTGATGTGGCACTTTGGTGAGTACCGGTAACCCTTGAGTCAAGTCAAGGAGAGTACGGGGCCGCCGCGTGGTGTCGTGAAGCATAAACTGACCTTAGGAACCTTAATTGAACCATCCTGGCCTCTTTAGGGGTAGTGAGATAACTGACTTTGGTGCAGTCCGAAGTTGGTTGATACTCGATACTACACTCATTGAGGGTTGTTTTCTTGGAATATTTTGATCGCCAGTTTAGTGGCTAAATCGAAACGATGAACACAGAAAACAATCCAATGATATTGAGATCCTTAGAACCCGGTTACTTTTGATAGGACAGGTTTTGAGCCCACCAACCTCAAGAGGGTAATACCTAGACCCCATGCTGGCCTAAACTCTAAGGGCTCTCTGTGTGACTTGTGTGCCTTCATACCTGAACTACTTGCATACTTGTTATCTAACAACACGAGTTCCTTGCAGGTTTTGTTTACAGTCCTTAATTGGGACTCATTACAGGGCCTACTTACATCTCTCCATGCATAGCATACCATCATACTATTGCATACATCCTACATAAGGACTAACCCATTTCAAGGATCTCAAGGGTTTGTGATGCAGGTCATGATAAATCAACATGTCTAGCAAGGGGAAAAGGGGATTTATTTTCCTCTAGCCAAAGAGTCAGGGGCTATGACCCACTCGATATGGTGAGCTTTGACTCTTGAAGAAGGATTCTCAACAGCACGAAGTTCCTTCAATCAAGCCACCGTATTCAACTTCTAACAATTTTCTTATTTACTCCGAGAGGTCCTTGAAAACATTGCATGCATACATACATATCATTGCATTACAGGTACATTTGTTGCAGGTCACTTACCTTTTCGCTGTTTATTTCAGCAATGGCTTCCCAACAAGATAACCAGGGTCTTCATGCTCAAGAGACTCAGTTCAGGGAGATCTTCTTAAGCCTATCCAAGGGGCAAGAGGAGTTAAGGACACTCCTCATGGGGAATTTGGCCAAGAAAAGTCTCGAAGATGACAAGGACGAACGGCTGAAACGTCTGCAAGCTGAGGTAGATACAATGAGAACCCAGATGCTGGGGAAAATGGCTCTCATCCAAGGCTTAGCTCGGGAGAAAGAAGAGTTGAGGACCATGATCAGTCAGCTTCATCAAGACATGAAGCAACCAGCCCAAGTCAGGGACCAGGTCATTGATCAGCTTCCAAGAGGCCAAGAGTCTGGTATGGTGAAGAATAGACCCCTCCAAATTTCTACCACTTCACAGGTCCAACCACAACCCCGCCCAGAGCAACAGGTTGATCAGAGTAAGCCAAGCAGGTCCAGGAGGCAATTCACCCAGCTCAACGTGTCGCTGTTTCAAGCTTTACAACACCTGTTGAGGTTGAATCTGATTACACTAAGAGCTCCTCCCCGGAATCCCAACATCTCTGCTCCTAACTATCATCCCAACAAAAGATGTGCATACCACTCTGATAGTCCTGGACATGACACTGCCGACTGCTGGGCTCTGAAGAACAAAGTTCAGGACCTGATTAATGAAGGAGTAGTGGATTTCACCCAAGAGGGTCAAGCTGAGTTCTTTTACCATCCCTACAGGATTCACCATTTGAAGTAACAAGTCCTGAGATGAGAAGACTTTTTTTGTCCATTAGAATTTTCAAGTTGTAATTCTCTTTTGATTGTTCAAACAATTATCATGGCAAACGTTATTACTTTATCAATGCGTCGCATATGTCTGTTTTGAATCAATATATTCGCATTCGCTATATTCAAAATTGCTTTCATTTTTCTGTGATGATAAACTCTCGATTAATAATTCTAAGCCCCTTGAGGGAGGATGACGAAAACGATACCACGATTTACAGTATGCTTTTGAACAGACCCCGCTGATGAGGTATAGGCATTGTTTCAATTCCTAAACACTGGAGTTATAAGGAAGATAATCCCTCGTCAACCCCTTCGAGCCAAAGAAGTAGGAGTTTTGCTTTTCACAAAAAATTAAAACCCTTAATCATAACCTGGGGCAGGGTAGTCTTCTCAGTTGATCCAGGTGCACAACGAATGGCACCAAAGGAGTTCTTACAAAACAAAAGACAGTGATGGTTCCGAATAATCATAAAGACAGGCAGTCATTACAAAAAAAAACTAAAGCCCAATAAGTCAAAACCTATGAAGGGGACTTACAAAACTGGGGCATCCCGCTGACTGTAATCACAAAAAGGGAAACAGTTCAGGCAAAAAACAGGGATAACGAAATCAAAAAGAAAGAGGCCCTACAAACCCTCAACAAAAAAAATGATGACTGCCTATTCAAAATAAACTGTCAATATCCGAACCATCGTTGGAATATCAGGACAAAGACTCAAACAAGGTCTCACGCACGATCAGCTGAGTTTAGGATTGAAGGATATCACGAAGAGCGGGTGGGTACAAATATTTTGAGCCTTTATCCTTTGTTTCTTAAACCGTGAACCAGGACACATTATAACCCTCAAAAGTCCTAGCTGAAGCATGGGTTAGTTCGAAAGCATACTGTTACGAAAGGTATCCTGACTCCTTAAGGTTTGCGGTAAAATAACGAGTTGACATCACAGTTTACAAAAAATTCACTTGTTTTTATGAAAAAACGCATTTTTCGAAAACTTCAAGACAGACATAAGCTTTGCATTCTTAAAATGACATTGCTTGCATATGACTATTTGTTTAAACAGCATGGAAATTCGCATGATGAATATTCAGTAAACAAGAGCATTCTCAACAAAAGGGTCATCTCAAGTGGGAAAAGCACTCCCAACCAAGGGGCAGACATGATCATTGTCCGTCATCTGGGGCAGTTAAGTCAAGATTCAGAGAATCTCTCAAATGCCAACTAGCCAGGGGTAGATCTCCATCTGAATCAACTAGGGCATTGGGGCCTGAACTCCAGGGACAAATCTGGTACGATCAAACATCTTCTGGTCACATGGCAACACAATACTATTGACAGTGACAACTCCCTACATCCTGAGAGCACGGACATAGTCGAAAAAATACTACGCACAATCAAAGACCTGCTAGGTTGACACACCTAGGAAAAAATAAGGGCTTCCCGGTGAACCAAAAGGGTTCGGGCAAAAATAAGGGATGAAATGAAAAAATCTATACACCCGGCAAGTCGAAAACCTGAAAAGGCGGCTTGGGCAAAAATGGGTGTCCCGATGGACTGAAAACCCGAAAGGGCAGCCCAGGCAAAAGTTAGGGATTAAAGCGTAATACTATGTCTCATTGAATCATCGTGCATCCAGAATCCGGTATCAACTGTCAGGTTCAGACGGCATCGATCAGTCAGCTTCATCTTCAACTGAGTAGCCAGGTGATGAGACGCTCGAAGATATAAAGGCGATAGCAGAGTTGGAACCCAGTGGGATTATTCTTTTCACATAGCTGTTTTGTTTTCCCTTTTCACAAAATTGTATAAACTCTGTTGTTCAGCGGCGTTCTCTTACTAGGACGTCAGCCTCTTATACATAAACGCCTATTTACAGGAAAATTCAAAAATCAATACAAATTCACTTTTCATACCAATTGCCAATTGTTTTTCCTTTTCTGTTTTGTTTTGCGAAGAACGTCCAATGTTCAATTGTGATATATGCATTTGACACTAATTGCTAACTCATAAATATTTGAATACGAAACAAAGGATTAATTACAGGGAACATCAGAAACAGGGGCAATAATGAGTTATCTAAGCAATCTAATTGCTCTGTCCACCAAGGTACCAAGGTAAGTTCGACTGAAGAATATAACCCAGATACCTTCACTCCCCGTCGAGTAAGACAAGATTCAACAATTCTCCCCGAGCAGAGTTGGTTTCCCATCAGCCCTAACAAGGCACCGTATCTCCAGCAAGTCAGTAACGCTATCCCCCAAGCAGAGTTAGACCACAGTCGGCCTTAAGGAAGTTGGGTATCCCCAGAAGATCTCAACATTCCCCAGCGGTATACAAACATTCCTAACAAGCATCCCCGACAGTCTTAATATAAGATTGTTCCCCGGCGGAATACAGACACTACAAGTGGAGCCACTTCCCCAGTCCAATCTGAAAAGTTTCCCCAGGAGAACTTAATCAATCTCCCCATTAGATTCAGGAAGCTTATCCCCAGTAGATTCTGGAAGCTTACCACCTCAGAGGGCGAACGCTCCCCCGGCTTTATTCAAAGGTTATTTCCCCACCAGGATATAACTGGGTTATCCTCAGCCAGTTGCCACGGAAAGATCGTCCTCGGCGAAGTTATTCCTACCCCCAGCGGAGTTCATCAAAACTTCCAACAAAACTTATCAACGGTATCCCCAGCAGAGTTATCAGCAACATCTCAGCAAAGTGCCTCTCTTCCCACAGAGCATTCCCCACATAGTAATCTCCTCAACAAGTTTATTCACCAACGGAGTCATCTTCTCCTACTGGTTTATGCTTGCAGCCATCACTCCCCAGCAGAAACGAAGAAGCTCTACTCTTCAACATCAGCCCAGGATTCGACTTCCCGACACTCATCAAGGATTTATTTTCCTAGACGACAATACATTCATAAACATATCACATTTCATACACCCCGCTTACATACACAATGCATGCACATACGCATCATGAACATACAATCTCATTTATTCTGAGAACATCACGCATGTCATACATCATAACATCGCATACAACTAACGTTTTGTCTTTTCAGGACAAAGGTCAATACAAAGATAATTACAATCAACTGTCGTGATTCCAGATCCGATTCCTGTATCTTGCCAGGGTGTATCTATTGACGACTATTTCCAGACTCGATTCCTGTATCTTGCCATGGCACGTCTGAAGAGTTCGAAGATCCGATTCCTGTATCTTGCCAGGGTGTATCTGTTGACGACTAATTCCAGACTCGATTCCTGTATCCTGCCAGGGCACGTCTGAAGAGTTTGAAGATCTGATTCCTGTATCTTGCCAGGGTGTATCTGTTGACGACTAATTCCAGACTCGATTCCTGTATCTTGCCAGGGCACGTCTGAAGAGTTCGAAGATCCGATTCCTGTATCTTGCCAGGGTGTATCTGTTGACGACTAATTCCAGACTCGATTCATGTATCTTGCCAGGGCACGTCTGAAGAGTTCGAAGATCCGATTCCTGTATCTTGCCATGGTGTATCTGTTGACGACTAATTCCAGACTCGATTCCTGTATCCTGCCAGGGCACGTCTGAAGAGTTTGAAGATTCGATTCCTGTATCTTGCCAGGGTGTATCTATTGATGACTATATTCCAGACTCGATTCCTGTATCCTGCCAGGGCACGTCTGAAGAGTTTGAAGATCCGATTCCTGTATCTTGCCAGGGTGTATCTGTTGACGACTAAATTCCAGACTCGATTCCTGTATCTTGCCAGGGCACGTCTGAAGAGTTTGAAGATCCGATTCCGGTATCTTTCCAGGGTGTATCTGTTGATGACTATATTCCAGACTCGATTCCTGTATCCTGCCAGGGCACGTCTGAAGAGTTCGAAGATCCGATTCTTGTATCCTGCCAGGGTGTATCCGTTGACGACTAATTCCAGACTCGATTCCTGTATCCTGCCAGGGCACGTCTGAAGAGTTTGAAGATCCGATTCCTGTATCCTGCCAGGGTGTATCTGTTGACGACTATTATCCAGACTCGATTCCTGTATCCTGCCAGGGCACGTCTGAAGAGTTTGAAGATTCGATTCCTGTAACCAATCAGGGCACATCAACATAAAGAGTTTGAAGATCAACACCGGTAATAGGCCAAGTAATTATCTTTCTTCCTCGGGCACGCAAGTTTCTCGCTAAGGAATCTCTTACGCGATCAACACCTAGATGGAATCTATAAGCCCATCCACATACCAACAGTCTCCAAATGGCATCCATAAGCCCATTCCCGACAAGGCTCCGTCACAGCTCCAGATGGCATCTATAAGCCCATACTCCCATCCATTATCCTCCAAATGGCATCTGTAAGCCCATTCCCTACATCATACTGCTGACGTTCTGCTATGTGAGTGCAAATTTCTGGGCACTCTAGTGTTCAATCATCTTCCACCTTCGGATTACGAAAGGCACGCCAGCCAATCTGCATCCTCAGGTCTAAGAAGATTGAACAGGGGCAACTGTTGTACCCCAAAATTTTCCCTCCCATATTCTCCAAGATTTGGCAAGATAATGGTTCAAAATCTCTCAAGGGTTGCACAGTCCAATTGCCTCCTAACACAGTCAAAATTAGGGTTTTGGTTATGGCAAAGAAATTGAGGTTTCGAAGGGTCCAATCAAGTCCCAAATGCCTATATACATTGTCAAGCATCCATATGTCAAGTTTCAAGACTCACAGCATCAAGTTGCACAGTCAAAAACCCTAATTGCTTCACAGTCAACTGCAGGGGCAAAATGGTCATTTGACAGTCAAAATTTTTGGTCAACATCTTATTTTGAAGCCACAATCATCATTTGATCAATTCTTGATCATGATCCCACAAGTATGGCTCAAAAAGTCTCAAGATGCAAAAGTTTCTATTTTTGGAAAGTTGAAAAGTCAACTGCACATTGACCAAGGCATAACTTCTTCATGGTTTATCAGGAAAATCCCATCCAAAGCTCATTTTGAAGGGGATGACATTTCCTACAACTCATCTTCACACTCCAAGTCCAAGAAATGCCCTCACAAAAAGCTATCAATTTCAACATTATAGGTCATTTTCAAAAGTCAACAAAAAGGCACTTTAAGTCAAAGACCATAACTTGAGATTGGTAAATCAAAATGACATGGGACCAAAGGCATTGGTTAGAGGACTTCAAGACCTTTCCAAAATGTCCAAGAACATGATCATAGCTTCAAAATTGAGCAAGATATGCATTGGAGAAGTTGGGAAATTTTTGGGAATTTTCAAAAGTCAACTTTGCAAAAAAAGGTTCAAATTTGCTAATGGGCCTCAAATTCTTCCTTGAATCATTACCCAAAGCCTATGCACGACCCATTGAGCTCAAAATAATTTATTTTCTTATTTTTAATTAATTAATTGGATTTATATTTATATTAATTCATTTAATTGGTTTTAAATATAAGAAAATTCAAAGATATGCTTTTTAAGATCTTTTTGTGCAGCAAATGTGACTAGGGCAAGCTGGCAAGTCATTTCTCATTCAAAAAAGGAAGATCTTCCATAATTGGCAAGGGTTTCCATGGAAAAAGATTGAAAAAAGATATGATTAACAATCAAATATTCAAGTCATTAATCCATGGATTTGTGGGCTTATTTTTGACCTAGAATCATTCACATACAAAGGCACAAGTGAACCCTAGTGCAGAGGACACGAAAAAGCTGCTGCAACAACATACTCACTTTGCAAAATTTTCATAAAAACTTGGAAACTGATTTCATACTTGCAGGGCAATTCAAGGCCTAAAATCTTTTCCATTACATTACTGACATTGCTAGGAAGCTATTACAATCAAGAACTAGTCCAAACGCGCAAAGAATCATCCCCATGAAGTCACACGGTTTGCTTTGTTTTCCAATTTGACATATCATCATTCACTCACTTTTAACCATGTTTCTTGTTTGATTTACACTAATATTAACCTGCTGAAGCGATTGGTACAGTTCAATTGGATTAACGCTGCGTAAATCAGAATCCACCATGGACAAAATTTAGGATTTAGAAGCTTGAAAATTAGGGCTTTCATGTAGAGGAAAAATTAAACCTTGAGACCTATACAGCTGAATTCAGAAGCTCAATACGGTTTGAATGGCAACCTCGCGCTCAATTTATGTGACTCACAGAGCTGTTCGCTATTTTTCACTATTGCACTTAGTGGGGGTTTAAAACCCCCTCTATCTTGTTCATGTTGCAGGTACAAATGAAGACGAAGACAGGCGTGACATTATGCTATTGGGGCATTCAAATGTTAGCACATTTTTTAAACGTTTCAGCATAACTGACTTTTTTTATATATTATATTTGCTGTCCATTATGTGTACAAACGCGTTGCCTAGCTCAGTTGGTTGAGGATGTGTATTGCAAGCATTGGGACCTAGGTTCGATTCCCAGGTCCCCCCATATACTTAATGATTTTTGTTTTAACACGTTCACATGCAGCGCTTCTCCAATGTCTCACCATACAGCCTCACGCATAGCTTGCCAAGTGGCCTTGATGAGCAATCTGAAGGCCACAGAATGAGATCCAGGGTGCACTCCAGTCAATGAGCGTGTACACAATTCTGAAAGTCAAACGTGACTTTGCTTCAATGGGCCAGAATTCTGCAATCAAACCTCCCCTTGGGCCTGATACCCCCCCTTGGTTTGCATCTTTTTTTTAATCTTATTTTTTTTTCTTTTCTAATTCTTTTCAATTGTTTTTAATTATTTTCATTAATTCACCATAAAATCAACTTTCCATAATAAAATCAGAAAAATCAAAATACAAAAATATATTTAATTATTATTAATCTCACCACTAACCTATTTTTTTGTAAATAAATAACTAACAATTAATTTAGTTTAATTTAGGTTTTAAATTTCAATCTTTTCTTAATAAATAAAAAATACATAGAATTAGGTTTTTTTGACATTTTTTTTTCTTAATTAATTATTTTCATCATTATTTATTATTATTATTTTTTGTAAATAAACATGTAAGTTAAATAATTTAGTTAATTAGCCTAATTTTGACCTTTTTCATTAATAATTAAAATAATCTAGATTTAGGGTTTCCTTTTAAATTATTTTCTTTATTTCCATAAATACCAAAAACATAAAAAACACTTTCTTCTCTTTCTTTAAATAATTAATTAAGTTTTAATTTCATTTAAAGGGTCAAAACCCTCGGACGTTCCAATTTATCCTTTTCGCGCGTTATTCTTATTTTATTATTGATCATTATGTAACTGCTTTCCGGATGTAATAGTAATTAGGTCTTTTTACTTTCCGAATCTTTTATCAAAAACGGGTCTTTGTATTTTGGCGATGTATAGACCCGCGCCTTGTAATAGCGTAGCTTTTTATGTTTCCGTCTTTTAATTTTCGGCACTCTTAAATTCTAAATTGCATGAAAGAATGTATGGTAATTAAAAACAAGCGTAGCTCACAATGCCATGATCAAAGATAATTGTTAAACTGAAAACAACACACAATGCACACACCACTTCTAGGGTACGCCTCACCCGTTGCCTTCGAAACGTGGTCGTCAAGTATAGGACGTTTTAGCGGTCCTTATGTCCCTGATCCAGTTGCCTCGAAACAGTTGCCTCGAAATGGTTGCCTCGGATAAAAAAAAGGATCAAGGACATAAGGGTAGCTTCTAAGGTGTCCTACTGTTGCTTCAGTGACCACATTGTCCCTACAATCGAATTGACCCGAACACCTCCAACGGTGGTGCTACCTACCTCTCAATGGTGGGATGGCACTACTTTAGGGACTTCTACACAGCTTAATTCCTTAAGGTAGGTAGATGACTCATGGATACTTGCTCTATTCAAAAACAAATCAAAAACCTTTTCACACCGACACTTACAAAAAGCTTTCAAAACAATTTTTCAAACACTCTTGAGGACAGATACAAGAGTCATTCAGAAATCTTTCAATGAAACTTTTTCAAACCCACTCACACTTTGAAAAGCAAACATTTTGAAAACATAAGAGCAAGTATCTAAGAGCCCATGGATAACCATGGATATAAAGGGTGCTAACACCTTCCCTTTCTATAAATCTACCTCCCGAACCGAGAAAGGTTCTCATAAGGAATTTTGCTGTGCTTTTGTCCTGTCCATGTTGGAGAAAATAAAAGACGGTGGTGACTCTTGCTTCCGCGACATTTTGCGAACCAGCGTTAAACAGTCAGTTCTAAATCCACCGATCACAGGTGGAAATAGAACTGACTGTTTTTAGCTGGTTCGCGAAATGTCGCGGAAGCAAGAGTCGCCACCGTCTTTTATTTTCTCCAACATGGAAAGGACAGAAGCACAGCAAAATTCCTTATGAGAACATTTCTCGGTTCGGGAGGTAGATTTATAGAAAGGGAAGGTGTTAGCACCCTTTCTATCCATGGTTATCCATGGGCTCTTAGGTACTTGCTCTTATGTTTTCAAAATGTTTGCTTTTCAAAATGTGAGTGGGTTTGAAAAAGTTTCATTGAAAGATTTCTGAATGACTCTTGTATCTGTCCTCAAGAGTGTTTGAAAAATTTGTTTTGAAAGCTTTTGAAAGTGTTAGTGTGAAAATATTTTTGTTTTGTTTTTTAGAGAGAAAGTACCCATGAGTCATCTACCTACCCTAAGGAATTAGGCTGTGTAAAAGTCCTTAAGGTAGTGCCATCCCGCCATTGAGAGGTAGGTAGCACCACCGTTGGAGGTGTTCAGGTTAATTCGATTTTAGGGACAGTGTGGTCACCGAAGCAATAGTAGGACACCTTAGAAGTAACCCTAATGTCCTAGATCCTTTTTAATCTGAGGCAACCGTTTCGAGGCAACTGGATCTTGGACATAAGAGCGACCGCTAAAACGTCCTATACTTGACGACCACGTTTCGAAGGCAACGAGTGAGGCGTACGCTAGAAGTGGTGTGTGCATTGTGTGTTGTTTTCATGTCATGTTTATCTTTGATCAGGCATTGTGAGCTACGAGTTATTTTTAGTTATCATACATTCTTTCATGCAAGTTTAGCAGTTAGGAGTGCGGAAAATTAAATACAGAAAGATAAAAGCTACGCTATTACAAGGCGCGGGTCTATACATCGCCAAAATACAAAGACCCGTTTTTGATAAAAATGCGGAAAGTAAAAACAATAAACCTAATTACTATTACATCCTTGAACAGTTACATAATAATCAAATAAGAAAATAGTGCGCGAATAAATTAAACTGGAACGTCCGAGGGTGTTGGACCCTTTTGAGAAATTAAGAGTTTTTGTCCTTTGCTTGAAGTTAAATTAAAACCTAATTATTTAATTAATTGTTTACAAGAAAGATGTTTTTTATGTTTTTGTATTTAATGAAAATAAGAAAAAGAATTAAAGAAAACCCTAGTTCTATGTTTATTTTAATTATTAATGAAAATGTCGAAGTTGACCTAATTTGAACTAATTAATTAATTTACATGTTTATTTACAAAAATAATAATAATCAATAATGATGATAATAATTAATAAAAAGATTAAAAGTGTCAAAACCTAATTCTATATAATTTTTATTTATTAAGAAAAAGGATTAAATTTCAAACCTAAATTAACTAATTTAATTATTAGAATTTATTTACAAAAAATAGGTTAATGGTGAAATTAGTAAATAATTAAATATATATTTACAATTTTTGATTTTCTGATTTTTATTAGGAAAAAACTATTTTATCGTGAATTAATAAAAATAATTAAAACAATTAAAAGTATTAAAAAGAAAAGAAAATAAAATTATGCAAAGCAAACCAAGGGGGTGTCTGGCCCAAAGTGGAGGTGAGATTGAAGCAATTTAGGCCCAAGAACACAAGCCTCATTGACTTTCAGGAATCATGCGTATGCTGTTTGACTGAGGCATACCATGGACTTCACCTTCTGGCCACTGGATGGATCTCATGGCCACTTGGCAGGCTTAGGCGTGAGGGTGCAAGATGGACCATTGAATCGTTGCTGCATTGGAATGGGTTAAGAAAAATATGAATAATTATGTGGGGGACCTGGGAATCGAACCCAGGTCCCTGTGGTGAACAAACACGTCTCCCACCATCTGAGCCATGAAGCGCTTTTGTAAGTATAATAACAAAGAAATATAATATATGAAAAGTGCCAATTATGCTGGGACATTAAAAAAGCGCGCCACGGTTTGAATACTCCAGTAGCGTTTGGACAGCTCACCCTTCTTCTTCGTTTTTCCTGCAAACATGAACAAGATAGCGGGGGTTTTAAACCCCCACAAAGTGAAAGTCCCAAGAATAGCGATTAGCAACACAGGTTACATAAAAAGAGCGCGAGGGTTCCATTCAACTCGTATTGAGCTCCTGAATTCAACTGTATATGTCTCAAGGCCTGATTTTTCCTCTACAAGAAAGCCCTATTTTGAAAACTCGAAAACCCTAAAATCCATTCATGGTGAATTGTAATTCTGTGAGTTTCAGTGCAATTAAACCATACCAAAAGGTTCCTGTATGTTCAAACAATGCAAAACAAACAATCAAACATGTTAAATGCTCATGAGATACAAGTTTTGATTATGAAAAATAAAGGTGAACCGTGAATCTGTTCTGGGCAATTTCTTGAGTGTTAACGTGTAATTTGGATCCCTACGCGTTTCTGGAAGTGTCAGCAATCTATTAGAAACCAAAACAAGCTTTGAATCACGCTGCAATATTGATTTCAGTTTTCAAAATTTTCTTGAATTTTTGCAAATTGGCTATGTGGTTTCAGCAGCAATTTTTCGTGTGTACCTTTAGGGTTTCACTCAGCATATGTATGTGAATTAATTTAGGTTAGAATAAGGCCCATGAATCCATTGCATTATGACTTGAATATTTGATTGCCAATCATATCTTTTTCAATCTTTTCTTTCATGAAACCTTGCCAATCATGGATTTTTTGATGCCTTTGAGGTGCATACGAGTTGCCAGCTTGCCCTAGTCATATTTGCTGCACAAAAAGATCTAAAAAGCATATCTTTGAATTTTCCTATAATTAAAACCAATTAAATGAATTAATATTAATATAAATTCAATTAATTAATTAAAAATTAGAAAATAAATCAAATTAAGTTCAATGGGTCGTGCATAGGCCTTGAGTAATGATTCAAGAAAGAATTTGAGGCCCATTAGCCAAATTGAAGTGTTTTAGGCAAAGTTGACTTTTGAAAATTCCCAAAAATTTCCCAACTTCCCCAATGCATATCTTGCTCAATTTTGAAGCTATGAACATGTTCTTGGACATTTTGGAAAGGTCCTGAAGTCCTCTAACCAATGCCTTTGGTCCCATGTCATTTTGATTTACCAATCTCAAGTTATGGTCTTTGACTTAAAATGCCTTTTTGTTGACTTTTGAAAATGACCTATAATGTTGAAATTGATAACTTTTTGTGAGAGCATTTCTTGGACTTGGAGTATGAAGATGAGTTGTAGGAAAAGTCATCCCCTTCAAAATGAGCATTGGATGGGATTTTTCAGATAAGCCATGAAAAATTTATGCCTTGGTCAATTTGCAGTTGACTTTTCAGCTGTCCAAAAATAGAAACTTTTGCATCTTGAGACTTTTTGAGCCATGCTTGTGGAATCATGATCAAGAATTGATCAAATGATGATTGTGGCTTCAAAATAAGATGTTGACCAAAAATTTTGACTTTTGACTGTCAAATGACCATTTTGCCCCTGCAGTTGACTGTGAAGCAATTAGGGCTTTTGACTGTGCAACTTGATGCTGTGAGTCTTGAACCTTGACATATGGATGCTTGACAATGTATATGGGCATATGGGACTTGATTGGACCCTTGAAAACCTCAATTCCTAACAGTCAAGAATTAGGGTTTGGGTTCTGACAAAGAAAATGAAGTTTCCAAGGGTCCAATCAAGTCCCACATGCCTATAAACATGGTCAAGCATCCTCATACCAAGTTTCAAGACTTACAGCACAAAATTGCACAGTCAAAAACCCTAATTGCTCAACAGTCAACTGTAGGGGCAAAATGGTCATTTAACAGTCAAAAGTTCAAATTTTTGGTCAACATCTCATTTTGAAGCCACAAACATCATTTGATCAATGCTTGATCATGATTTTCAAGGCTTGGCTCAAAAAGTCTCAAGATGCAAAAGTTTCCATATTTGGACAGTTGATAAAAGTCAACTGTAACTTGACCAAGGCATAACTTCCACATGGTTTATCAGAAAAATTCCATCCAAAGCTCATTTTGAAGATAAATACATTTCCTAGAACTCCTCTTCACACTTCAAGTCCAAGAAATGCTCTCACAAAAAGTTATCAATTTCAACATTATAGGTCATTTTCAAAAGTCAACAAAAAGGGACTTTAAGTCAAAGGCCATAACTTGAGATTGGTAAATCAAAATGACATGGGACCAAAGGCATTGGTTAGAGGACTTCAAGACCTTTCCAAAATGTCCAAGAACATGATCAAAGCTTAAAAATTGAGCAAGATATGCCTTGTGGAAGTTGGGAAACTTTTGGAAATTTTGAAAAGTCAACTTTGCTTCAAATTTCTTAAAATTGCTAATGGGCCACATTTTCTTCCAAGATTCATCATCCAAAGCATATGCACGACCATTTGGCCCAAAGGGGATTTATTTCATCATTTTTATTATTTATTTGAATTTTTAATTACAATTAATTCATTTAATTAATTAAAATATGGAAAAAATACTAAACAAATGTATGTGAATCTTTTTATGCAGTATAAACACTCATGATTCACTCAAGATTCGTGCACAACTCAAATTGGGAAGATTGGCTATGATTGGAATCAAATATGCATGGAAAAGATTTGAAAAAATATGCATGAAAATCAAATATTCATTCCATCAATGCAAAGGGATTTGGACATATTTTTCAACCCTAATCTGATCCCATACATATACTAATGCAAACCTAATGCACAGGGACCTCTAAGCTGCGCCTCTTCTCAAGAACAACTTTTGAAATTTTATCAAAAAAATCAAAAACTGAAAACTGCCTTGGAGGACGATTCAAAGGAAAAGATTGATCCCATTAGCTTGCCAAGACATCACTGAACCTAACTGCACTATTTTACAATCCTCACGCACCCAGAATTGGTACCTAGCAATCAAATTGTCTCATCTTTTTTGCATAATCGTATTTCATCATTCATGCCATAATTTTGAGTTCTAATGATTGTTTTGTATTAGTCTTATCATGCTGAAGCTAACCATATTGTTTAATTGAGTTTTGCTTGCCTATACGCGAAATCACCATGGAAGCTTGCTAGGGTTACGAAACTGTAAAATTGGGGGTTTCCTTATCCAGAAAAATTAGACCCTAAGACTAGGACTGTTGAATTCAGAAGCTTCATGTGAATCGTTTCCATACCTCGCGATTTATTTATGATTAACAGGGTGCTAATCGATATTTTTATGCTTGCTATTTAGTGGGGGTTTAAAACCCCCGCTATTCAGTTTGTTTTTGTTTCAGGCACAGCAAATAATTGGAGAAGATGATGATGTGTAGGCCAACGAATGGTGTGTTTGAATTTCGCGCGAAAATTGTCCACTAACCCTTATTTTGCATTATGTTATTTGTTTTCTATATTATATCCAAAGCGCGTGAATGGCTCAGTGGCAAGGCACATGGTTTGGTAAGCAATGGGACCTGGGTTCGATCCCCAGGTCCCCCTATCCCTTCAATATTATTTTTTCTAATATCATCCTATGCAGTTTCTCTCCAAGCGTCCACCATACGCTCACAATCCAGGCACGCCACTTGTCCCATAATCCTAATCCAAAGGCCAATGTTTGAAGAGTACCATGGGCACCAGTCAACGCATACGTACGTGGCTCAGAAAAGTCAACAAGGCCAGGGTTTCAATGGGCCAGAAATGCTGATGATACCTCCCAATTGGGGGCAACACCCCCCAAGGGTTTGCAATTCTTTTCTTTTTTTATTTTCCATTATTTGTGTTAATTCAATTATTTCTTTTTAATTCTTTAAATTAATATATTTTCATAACATAAAAAAATAATAAAAAATCAGAAAGGATAAAAATAAAAATATATTTTATTTAAATATTATTTTTGTAAGTAAATCTTGTTAATTAGTTTAGTTCTTATTCTAGTATTAATTTTAACATTTTCTTAATAAACTTAAAATTTGTAGAATTAGGGTTTTAATCACTTTTTATCTTTTTCTTTTCTTTTACCATTATAATAATTAATTATTTATTTTTGTAAATAAAATTGAATTAATTAATTAGGTTAATTTTAGGTGCAACTTTAACATATTTCTTAATAAATAAAAATAGTTAGAATTAGGGTTAATCAATTAATTTTTTTAATTTCATTTAATTCTCTCATAAAAATCCATAAATACAAAAACTCCAAAAAAAATCTTTTCTTTTTATTTTAATTTAATTAATTTGTTAATCATAATTTAATTTCATTAAAAAGGGTCCAACGCCCTCGCTTTCGATTATTAGTTCGTTTCGCACATTTTATTTCCTTTCTTATAATATTCATGTAATTCTCCCAAAGCCGTGTAAATTAGACATTTTATATTTCTCACGCTTTATTTTATTTTAAATCGGGTCCTGGATTTAATTTGGTGATGTGGACCCGCGCCTTTGTAATAGCGTAGAACTTTTAAATTCCGCACTTTTTTAACTGTTAATAAATTTGCATGCAAGAATGAATGTCAAAATAAAAGCAACGCGTAGATCACCCATGACATGAATAAGACAAAAATAAATGAACATGACACACAAATCACACACCACCCCTAGGGTACGCCTCACTGTTGCCTTGCCCCTCGAAAGGTGATCGTCGAGTAGAGGATGTTTTAGTAAGTCCTCATGATCTGGGAACCTGGCATGAGGGTAGCTTCTAAGGTATCTTCCTATTGCTCTGGTGATCACCACGTCCCGAACCCTCGAATTGACCCGAATACCTCCAACTGTGGTGCTACCTACTTCTCAATGGTGGGATGGCACTACTTTAAGGACATCTACACAGACGAATCCCTTAGGGTAGGTAGACGACTCTAGATACTTGCTCTAATTTCAAAACAAAAAATACTTTTCACACCGACACCTTTTCAAAAAGCTTTCGAAAGCAACTTTTCAAACACTCTTGAGGACTGATACAAGAGTCGAACTGAAATTTTCAAAGAAACTTTTTAAAACCCACAGTTGAAAAGCAAACAAACCATTTTGAAAACACAAATGAGCAAGTATCTAAGAGCCCATGGATAACCATGGATAGAAAGGGTGCTAACACCTTCCCTTTCTATAATCTACCTCCCGAACCGAGAGCAATCTCTATAAGGAATTTTTCTGTGCTTTTATCCTTTCCATTTGGAGAAAATAAAAGACGGTGGCGACTCTTGCTTTTGCGACATTTCGCGAACCAGCGTTAAACAGTCAGTTCCAGATCCACCTATCACACACGGCGAGGTTGATATTCCAATCAGAGTTGGTTCTCAGGTCTTTGATTCAACATTCTACGTGATGGATATTCGAACATCTTATTCTTGTTTGTTGGGTCGTCCATGGATCGATAAGGCTAGAGCTGTGACCTCTACGCTACATTAGAAGCTGAAATACCTGGTCAGAGGGAAGATTGTGACAGTTCAGGGGGAGGAAGAATACATGGTCAGCCACCTCAACTCGTTCCGGTACATAGAGATGGATGTGGAGTTCATTGAGACCCCATTCCAACACTTTGAAGAGGTTCCTCAGACGCTGGCATCAGCAGAGACTGTGGTTGAAGATTCTCCTTTGAAGATGGCTTCCTTAAAGGATTCCCAGGCTGTTATTGAGAAGGGTGAGTATGCAAACTGGGGCCGACTTCCTGATTTCACTCAAGACTGACAAGTTTGGTTTGGGTTTCACTGCAGAAGCTCAAAGGGCTGTTCATAGTGCAAGGATTGGAAGACCTCCTGTGTTCATCAGCAACTCGGGAGTAAATGCCATTGAAGATGACGTAGAGGAATCTGAATTCGACAGCTGGATCTACCCTACGACCGACGGTGGACCCAACAACTGGACAGTGAAAGACTTCGTACCTATTACCTTTGTGACTTAGTAATGAACTCCTTTGTTTTGAATTTGTAACAGACAATATTATGAAACTTTATGGCCCGGTGTCTTACCCGGGGCACCGTGGCTTCATTTGTGAGGGCTTTTGTGTGTCATTTTCATATATCATTAATAAAAGCATTGGACGTTTTTTGCATTTCAAATCTTGTGCTCCTTGTCTTTCTTTATTATATATTGTTAAACATCTATTTACACACACTCACATATACAGGTCCCAATCCACTATGGATCTCACTGGTAACGACTCTGCTACTGCCAGTTATGACTTCGAAAATCCGATCAACTTAGCCGAAGACGAAGGTGAAGATGATTGTGAAGTGCCTGGTGAGCTTGCAAGACTGCTACTCCAGGAAGAGAGGGCCATTCAGCCACATGAAGAGCCAGTGGAAACGGTAAATCTGGGTACTGAGACAGACAGAAAGGAAGTCAAGATTGGTGCCAATCTGGAGTCTAGTGTGAAACAACGGTTGATTCAGATGCTGCATGACTACGTGGAAATCTTTGCCTGGTCTTACGAAGATATGCCTGGGTTGGATACCGACATTGTGGTTCATCACCTTCCTACCAAGGAAGATCGCCCTCCGGTAAAACAGAAGGTTCGCCGTATGCGTCCAGAGATGTCCGAGAAAATCAAAGCTGAGGTTATGAAACAATTTGATGCCGGGTTTCTAGCAGTAACTTCTTACCCTCAGTGGGTTGCCAATGTGGTTCCAGTGCCGAAGAAGGATGGTAAGGTCCGAATGTGTGTTGACTACAGGGATTTGAACAGGGCGAGCCCTAAGGATGATTTCCCTCTGCCTCACATCGACGTTCTGGTTGACAACACTGCTCAGCATAAGGTATTCTCCTTCATGGACGGTTTCTCCGGTTATAATCAAATCAAGATGGCTCCTGAAGACATGGAGAAGACCACTTTTGTTACTCAGTGGGGCACCTTCTGTTACATGGTCATGCCTTTTGGGTTGAAAAATGCTGGGGCAACCTACCAACGTGCCATGGTTGCTTTGTTTCATGACATGATCCATCATGAGATTAAAGTATACGTCTATGATATGATTGCAAGGTCCCAAACTGAGGAAGAACACCTTGACCATCTACAGAAGATGTTTGACCGGTTGAAGTTGTACAAGCTGAGATTAAACCCGAACAAGTGCACCTTCGGGGTGAGATCTGGAAAACTACTAGGTTTTGTCGTAAGCGACAAAGGTATTCAAGTGGACCCTGCCAAAGTGAAAGCCATACAAGAGATGCCAGTTCCCAAGACAGAGAAGGAAGTCAGAGGCTTTCTAGGACGGCTGAACTACATTGCCCGATTCATCTCGCACCTAACCGCTACTTGTGAACCAATCTTCAAGCTACTGAAGAAAGATCAAGTAGTGCGTTGGAACGATGAATGTCAGGCCGCTTTCGAAAGAATCAAAGAGTATCTCCAAGAGCCACCCATTCTTATGCCACCGGTTGAAGGGAGACCTCTAATATTATACTTGACAATACTTGACAGCTCAATGGGATGTGTGCTGGGGCAGCATGACCAGTCTGGCCGAAAAGAGCATGCCATTTATTACCTTAGCAAAACGTTTACCGACTGTGAGACCCGATACTCACTGCTCGAGAAAACTTGCTGCGCTTTGGTATGGGCTGCTCGCCGGCTGAGACAATATATGTTGACTCACACTACTCTGTTGATTTCAAAAATGGATCCAATCAAGTACATCTTCAAAAAGCCTGCCTTGTCCGGAAGAATAGCAAGATGGCAGATGATCTTGACTGAATATGACATCCAGTACACGACTCAAAAAGCAATCAAGGGAAGTGTATTGGCAGACCATTTGGCACATCAGGCAGTGGATGATTACCAATCTATGAACTTTGAATTTCCAGACGAGAATATCATGGTAGTGACTGATTGTGAAATACCTGGACCGGATGAAGGACCTGAGGAAGGATCCCGATGGTCTATGCACTTTGATGGAGCCTCAAACGCTTTGGGTAACGGTATTGGCGCCGTGATCATATCTCCTAAAGGCTCTCATACTCCACTTACCGCCCGACTATGTTTCAACTGCACCAACAACATGGCGGAGTATAAAGCATGCATCATGGGTCTTCGAGCTGCAATTGACCTAAGGATCAAGTTTCTGAGTGTCTTTGGAGATTCCGCTCTCGTGATCAGTCAGATCAAAGGCGAGTGGGATATGAAACACCCAAATCTTATTCCTTACAAGGAGTATGTATTGACGTTGATTCCCCATTTCGAGGAGATAACCTTTGAACACTTCCCAAGAGAGGAGAATCAGTTGGAGGACGCGCTGGCTACGGTGTCTTCTATGTTCAAAGTCAAATGGGACAACGAGGCTCCCCAGATAGTCATTTGGAAATTGGATGAACCTGCACATTGCTGTGATCTGGAGACCGAGGAGGTAACAAAAAAGCCTTGGTATCATGAAGTGAAGAGGTACCTCGAAGCTCAAGAATACCCCGAGGGTGCATCTGTTAATGACAAGAAGTTTCTGAGAAGGTTCGCGATAAAGTTCTTCCTCAGCAATGGCATTCTCTACAAGCGAAACCATGATTCAACCTTACTGCGTTGTGTGGATAAGACTGAAGCAGAAAGGATCATGGCAGAGCTGCATGAAGGTACCTTCGGAACGTACTCCAGTGGACATACCATGGCAAAGAAAATCCTTCGGGCAGGATATTACTGGTCCACAATGGAAGCCGACTGTTATCAACATTCTCGAACATGTCACAAATGCCAGATCTATGCTGATAAGGTGCACGTTCCTCCAGTTCCCTTGAACGTCTTGACAGCACCTTGGCCTTTTGCAATGTGGGGCATTGATATGATCGGCGAGATCAGACCTACGGCATCCAACGGGCATCGCTTCATCCTAGTAGCAATTGATTACTTTACGAAGTGGGTTGAAGCGGCTTCCTTTGCCACCGTAACCAAGAATGTCGTGGCACGGTTCATTCGGCATAACCTAATCTGTCGATACGGTGTACCTGAGAGGATCATTACGGATAATGGTACCAATCTTAACAACAAGATGATCACTGAGCTCTGCGAGCAATTCAAGATACAGCACCACAACTCTTCTCCCTACCGGCCAAAGATGAATGGGGTTGTCGAGGCGGCTAATAAGAACATTAAGAAGATTGTGCAGAAGATGACAGTGACCTACAAAGATTGGCACGAGATGTTACCATTCTCTCTTCATGGGTACCGTACCTCAGCACGGACGTCTACAGGGGCAACACCCTACTCCTTGGTATACGGCATGGAGGCAGTCCTGCCCATTGAAGTTCAGATACCCTCTCTCCGGATCATGAAGGATGTAGGTTTAAGCGAAGATGACTGGATCTAGACTCGACTTGATCAATTAAATCTAATCGACGAAAAGAGACTCACTGCTATTTGTCATGGTCAGACGTACCAAAAACGGATGATCAAGGCATTTAATAAGAAAGTCAGACGATAAGAGTATCAAGTCGGAGACCTGGTAATCAAACGCATCATCCTACCTCAAGGTGATCCCAGGGGCAAATGGACCCCTACGTACGAAGGGCCATTTGTGGTTAAGAATATCTTCTCAGGAGGAGCGATGATTCTAACCACCATGGATGGTGACGACCTTCCTCACCCCGTCAATGCAGACATAGTAAAAAGATACTACGCATGATTAAAGACCCGCTAGGTCGACTGGACTAGGAAAAAATAAGGGCTTCCCGGCGAACCAAAAGGGTTCGGGCAAAAATAAGGGATGAAAATATATATAAAAAAATTTGTACACCCGGCAAGTCGAAAACCTGAAAAGGCGGCTTGGGCAAAAATGGGTATCCCGGTGGACTGAAAACCCGAAAGGACGGTCCAGGCAAAAATTAGGGATAAGTGTAATACTATGTCTCATTGGATCACCCTGCATCCATGCTTCGGTATCGACTATTAGGCTCAGACGGCACCAATCAATCAGATTCATCTTCAACTAAGCAAAAAAGCGATGAGACGCTTGAAGACATAAAGGCGATAGCAGAGTTGGAACCCAGTGGGATTTTTCACATAGCTGTTTTGTTTTCCTTTCCACAAATTGTATAAACTCTATTTTGTTCAGCGGAGTTATCTTACTAGGACGTCAGCCTCTTGTACACAAAACGCCTATTTACAGGCAAACTTCAAAATCAATACAAGTTCATTTTTCAGACAAATTGCAAATTGTTTTTCCTTCATCTGTTTTGTTTTGCAAAGAACGTCCAATGTTCATTTTTGATATATGCATTTGACATTAATTGCTGATCACAAATATTTGCATACAAAACAAAGGACTAATTACAGGTGACATCGGAAGTAGGGGCAATAAGAATTGTCTAAGCAATCTAGTTGCTCTGTCCACCGAGGTACCAAGGTAAGTTCAGTTGAAGAATATGACCAAGATACCTTCACTCCCCGCAGGGTAAGGCAAGATTCAGCAATACTCTCCCCAAGCAGAGTTTGGTCTCCCATCAGCCTTAAAAGGGCACAGTATCCCCAGCAAGTCAGCAATACTCTCCCCCAAGCAGAGTTGGTCTACCATCAGTCCTGAAAAAGTTGGGTATCCCCAGAAAATCTTAATATTCCCTAGCAGAGTATACAGATATTCCTCAGCAAGCATCCCCGGCAGTCTTAATATTCCTCAACGAAATATAAGAATGTTCCCCAGCGGAATACAAGATACCCCCAGTGGAGCTATTTCCCCAGCGCAGTCTAAAAGAAAGCTTCCCCACCAGAGTTGAATCATCTCCCCAGTAGATTCTGGAAGCTTGTTCCCTGCAGAGTGCAAAAGTATCCCCTCAGTTAAATTTAGAGGTTATCCCCACAAGAGTCTAACTGGGTTATCCTCAGCAAGTTGCAACTGAAAGATCGTCCCCAGCGAAGTTCTTTCTATCCCCAGCGGAGTTCATCATCAAAACCCCCAACAGGGTTTATCAACGGAATCCCCAACAGAGTTATCATTAAAATCTCAGCAAAGCATCTCTTCCCACAGAGTAATTCCCCGCAGAGTAATCTCTTCACCAGGTTTATTCCCCAACGGAGTCATCTTCTCCTACCGGTTTATTATTGCAATCATCTCCGTTCATCATCCCCAGCGGAAACGAAGAACTCTACTCTTCAACATCAGCCCAGGATTTAACAAACTCCCCGACATTTGTCAAGGATTTATTTTCCCAGACGAAAATACATTCATAAACATATCACATTTCACATCTCCTATTTACATACATACAAAGTGCATGCGACACGATCTCATTTTGAGAACATCATGCATCTCATACATCATGACATTGCATACATCTAACGTTTTTCCCTTTTCAAGAAAATGACAATCCAAAGATGGCTACCATCAACCTTTCTTAAGTTCCAGATCAACACCTGTAACTAGCCAGGAAATATCTGTGGACGACTGATTATAGGTTAACACCTGAAACCGGTCTTGAGAACTTGGTCTTGAGAACCCTTATCTTTAGAACTTCATAAATAGAAACACAAGCTTTCAGCATATGGACTTCAGTAGAAACTTTGTGTTCAGATCTTCTAACTTTGTTTCTTGAATCATGTTGTCTTTAGAAACGTGAGTCTTCACCATCTGGATGTAAGTAACAACTCCTGTCTTCAGATCTTCTGTCTGGTTTCCTTGGAACATGTTGCCTTTAGAAGCTTGAGTCTTCATCATCTGGACATAAGTAACAACTTCTGTCTTCAGATCTTCTGTCTGGTTTCCTTGGAACACGTTTTCTTTAGAAGCTTGAGTCTTCAACATCTGGACATAAGTAACAACTTTTGTCTTTAGATCTTTTGATTGGTTTCTTCAAACAAATATTAGAGTTTACACTTCAGAGCCTTCTGGAGTTTCTTGCTACTATATAACAAAATTTGTGTAGCATAAAAGCCAAATCATTTCTCTTCTAATTCTTGGCCACACCATCCATCAGAAGCAGAACCTGTTTGTTAAATACTCAACAATAACAAACATTAGTATAACAAAATTGTTCATACAATCATACTCATTTGTTATCATCAAAACTCAAAGATAATATTGCAGAACCAAATCTTGTTCTTACATTAGTCACTTGGGGGTAGCTTGTGAAAATTGTAATCAGTTTGGTTATAGTGGATTAAGTCCTCAATTGAGTGAGGCGAAGTCACCTTGGAGCATGGAATTGATCCTTGTAAGTTTCCCTCTCCTCCATCAACTGAATCTAAGACCTCTGTAATTCTCCAAGATCAGTGGGCATATAAGGATAGAGAACTGTGTAAGGAATACCCTCCTCCGTAATGGGTTCCACAATCACGGGAAAAACAGCCACATAGGGCATCATAAGCTGCTGGGCACGAGCTCGTACCCATTGTAGGTAGGGTTCCATAGGAATGGAAGTCTTTGGTCCCAAAGCCTTGGTGCCAGATCTGTTTACCATGCCCTAGGCTCGTATGAATCTCCGACGATACTCTTTGACATCATCTTCATAATTGAATACAATACCCTCGATAAGTAACTCATGGAGACCATCCCTTCGAGCATAACGAAATTGTCGTAGGCTAGACAAGGGTTATAGGTTATACCCCCTCTGATGCCAAGTAGAGGGACATTAGGGTACTCTCCGCAGCGATCAATAATAGCAGTATTTTCCATAGCTCGAGAACACCAGAGAATATCTGCATGAGCGAGCGACATTATCCTTTGCGACCAACCCAAACCTTTGTCATTATTTAGTACCAACTTAGGGAGGTGAGAAATAAACTACCTCGACAGCAGTGGCATACAACACATAAGAATCCCTCTTCTTTTCATGGTACGAGTATGGAGAGCGTGCAAAATATCTCCGAGCAGAGTAGGCACTGGGTTGCGAGAGAGAAAGATCTTGATAGCATTCACATCTACAAATGAGCTCAGATTAGGGAATAAGACTAACCCGTAGATTAGAAGAGCCAAGACCTCCTCGAAAGCCTGAAAATTCGCATCATCCCAAAACAGGTGGGCTTTGTTTATCAGAAACTTAGCTAGAAAACCCTTGACTCTGCTTCTTGTTTCCCAATTGGCTACCATGTCGGCCCATTTCAGGTGTAAAGCTGACGCAATGACTTCTGGCTTAGGAGCTTCTTCTAAACCTATGAAGGGTAACTGCTCAAGAATGGGTATATCCAACAGCTGAGAGAATTCTTCCAAGGTAGGTACCAACTGATAGTCTGGAAAGGTGAGGCAGTGGTGCTTATGATCAAAGAACTGAAAAAGTACACTCATCATCTTTTCATCAAAGTTTGAAGTAACCAGGTCGAGAAGTCGACCATGTCTCTTGGTGAACGCAGAAGTTTCAGAAACCCTTGATGCTAGCTCTTTGAGTTGGGAAGGGATCTTCACAAAGCTGATTCAGATAGTGTTTCTATGAACAGAAGCCATGATCTGCAAAACAGGGCAAAGATAAATTCCCTTGGTCTTTGAAATGGTTAGTGCAATAAGAATGGATGCTATGTTATGATGCATGATGTCATGATAAAACATAGGTACAACAAACACATGTATAGCAAGCACGGTCAAATCACACAAAGTCCTTAGGTTTATGGCTTGCATGAGGCCAAAGGTAATACCATCTTGAAGTTAGTTATTTCAAACCTGTCTTAAAAGTAATCGGGTTCTAGAGGATCTCAATATCACTGACCATCCTTTATCGGTATTGTCTCAGCCCACGCAATCTTTTCTTGCGGCCGAAATATCCCAAAAGTCTGATCTCAATGAGTGTAGCATCGAGTATCAACCAGTTCTCAGCTCTACACCAAGGCCGGCTATCTCACTACTTCCTAATGGCCAAGTTGGGAAATTAAAGGTTCTAAGGTCAGTTGATGCTTCACGACACCACGCGGTAGCCCCGTACTCTCCCTGATTGACTCAAGGGTTACCGGTACCAACCAAAGTGCCACATCAACGTAGCTACTGCTTCAACCGTGTCGGTATACCCCAACATAGTTCCCTCACAGTTTATTGCTACTTACCTAAAATGTGTTTCCCAGATCCGAGTGTAGGATCAAATAACCCAAGCAGTTCCCATAAATATAAAGCAAGCAAGACAATCAAGAAAAAAAAATTAAACATGACCTAGATCCTAAGTGTTGTACCCCAAAATTTGCCCTCCCATATTTCTCAAGATTTGTCAAGAATCATCTTCCAATGGTTCAAGATTGCTCAAGAGATTGTACAGTCAAATCACTTCCTAAGACAGTTGAAATTAGGGTTTTGGTTCTTTCAAGGGATTTGAGGTTTTCAATGGTTCAATCAAGTCTCAATGGCCTCTATACATTCTCAAGCACCTACATGCCAAGTTTCAAGACTCACAGTGCCAATTTGCACAGTCAAAAGCTCCATTTGATCTACAGTCAACTACAGGGGCAAAATGGTCATTTCACAGTCAAAAGTCAGAATTTTTGGTCAACATTTTATTTTGAGTCCACAATCATCATTTGATCAAGTCTTGATCATGATTCTACAAGGATAGCTCAAAAATCATCAAGATGCAAAAGTTACTATTTTTGGATAGTAGAAAAGTCAATTGTATCTTGACCAGGGCATAACTTTTTCATGTTTTATCTGAAAAATACCATCCAATGCTCATTTTGAAGGGGATGCAATTTCCTACAATCCATCTTCACACTCCAAGTTCAAGAAATGCTCTCACAAGAAGTTATCAATTTCTACATTATAGGTCAAATTCAAAAGTCAACAAAAGTGAACTTTAAGTCAAAGGCCATAACTTGTGATTGGTAAATCCAAATGACATGGGACTAAAAGCATTGGTTAGAGGACTTCAAGACCTTTCCAAAATGTCCAAGAACATGTTCATATGATCAAAATTGAGCAAGATATGCATTGGAGAAGTTGGGAATTTTTAGGAATTTGCAAAAGTCAACTTTGGTCAAAACGCCTTATTTTTGCTAATGGGCCTCAAATTTCTTGTTGAAACTTCATCCATGGCCTATGCACGACCCATCAAGCTTAATTGAATTTATTTTCTTATTTTTTATTGATTAATTGGATTTTTAATTAATATTAATTCATTTAATTAATTTAAATTGTAGGAAAATAGAAGATTTGATTTTTTTAATCTTTTTGTGAAGCAAATATGGTCAAGATATGCTGGCAATTTCGTGCTCAAAGTCAAAGATGCAAAATCTCCAAAATTGGCAACTTTGTTCAATCATGAAAATGCAAAAAGATTTGATTTTCAATCAAAGATCAAATCATCAATTCAATGGATTCTTGCTCAAGTTTTGACCTAATTCCATTCCTCTATATATATGCAAGCAAACCCTAATCTCAAGAGACGTGAGAAAGCTGCAGAAA
Organism: Vicia faba; assembly: GCA_948472305.1. NCBI lineage: Eukaryota > Viridiplantae > Streptophyta > Magnoliopsida > Fabales > Fabaceae > Vicia > Vicia faba. The sequence goes on along the minus strand of OX451738.1, from coordinate 323,542,593 downwards.
AAAGCCATAGCATATTGAGAAAATTCAAGAAAATTGCAAACTGGTTTTTGCACTCTAGGGTGATTTAAGGACTTTTGTTGATTCTAATATACTGCAGGAGGTTCCCAGAACGTGTGGCAATCAAATTCCAGCTTCATAGCTCAAAGAATCATCGCTTACAGTTTCACGGTTTGCCATCTTTTTCCAAAATCGTATTGTTGAATTCATGCATATTTAACATATTTTCTTGATTGGTTTGTGTTAATAGGGACCATACGAAGCTAATGGTATAACTGAATTGAACTGAAACGCCATAAATCAAAAGTTGCCATGGACGATTTCTAGGGTTCTTAAGCTTTGAAATTGGGGCTTTGCAATCCAGGAAAAATTAAGACTTGTGAGACCCATGGTTGGAATCGTTAGAACAAGACGAACTCAAAGAATCCTTCACGAAATATTTATATAAACCACAATGCTAATCGCTATTTTTCCTCGTAGCATATTGTGGGGGTTAAAAACCCCCGCTATCTAATATTTTTTTTGCAGGTACAACGAGGAAGATGATGAGGTGTTGATTCATGGTTGGCTGATTTGAAAATATGCGCGTTTTTATTGTGTCACATCATATCATTTAATTTCTTAATATAATAATCACTTATCATTCTAATAATGATTGAAGCATGATGGTGGAGTGGTTAGCGTGTTGATTTGGAAGCATTGAGACCTGGGTTCGAATCCCAGGTCCCCCAAAACATTTATTTCCTTTTGTTTCATATATTCATATGCAGCTTTCACAAGGGAGTCCATCATGTACCTCACATCTCAGCACGCCATGTGTCTTCAAGTCCAAATCCAAGGGTCATGAGATGATGACCACCATACGCTTTAGTCAATGCACGTGTGGACGATCTAAAAAGTCAAAGAGGCTTGCAGTTTGTTGGGCCACCAATTTCCAAACTTACCTCCTAAATGGGCCAACACCCCCCTGGTTTCTTCTTTTTTCCTTTTATATTTTTCATTTAATTATTTTACTATTAATTATTATTATTATTATTACTTAATTAACCCAAATTAATTTTTCGTAATAAATAAGAAAACTAAAATATAATATTTTTTTATTATTATTATTAATTTCACCCTTTTATTATTTTTGTAAATAAATGTAATTAACTAATTTAGTTTAATTAGGATAATTCTAACTTTTTGACAATAATTTAAAATCAACATAGAATTAGGGTTTTCTTGACAATTTTAATTTCTTTTTATTTTATTTTCTTTAAAACATAAAAACTCAAAAAATATCTTTCTTTTATTTTATCAATTAATTAGTTTTAGGATTAATTTAATTTAATGCAAAATAACCAAAACTTCTTTCTTTCTCAGAAAAAAGGGTCAAAACCCTAAGAACTTCTCCGATTCAATTTTCTCTTGCGCGTATGTTTGTTTTATTAATTCTTGATCCATATTTATGTAATTGTTTCGAGGATGTAATAGCTTTAATTAGGACTTTTTATCGCTTTTATTTATTTTCCGCAATTTACTTTTTCCAAGGGTTTGTTTTTGGCGATGTAAATACCTGACGCCTTGTAATAGCTTAGATTTACTTTTCGCAACTATTAACTGTTAGATGTATGTTAACTAGGCTATGTATGACAAGACTTATCTTTGAAATTAAAATCAACCCGTAGCTCACCATAACGTGTGCAAAGATAACTTAACTGAATCCTGACACACTCGCACATGCCACTCCTAGGGTACGCCTCACTTGGTTGCCTCGACGTGGTCATTGAGTATAGGGTGTTTTAGAGGTCGCCCTCCTGTCTAAAGATCAAAGTTGCCTCGGAACGGTTGCCTCGATAAAAAATGATCTAAGAAGTTAGGGTTACCGCTAAGGCGTCCTACTATTGCTTTGGTGACCACATGTCCCTATAATCGAATTGACCCGAAAAACTCCAACGAAGGTGCTACCTACTTCTCAATAGTGGGATAGTACTGTCTAAAGGACATTTACACAGCTTAATTTCTTTTGAGTAGGTAGAGGTTCTCAGGTACTTGCTCTTTCAAAACAAAAAAATACTTTTCGCACCTACACTTTTCTGACAAAAGTTTTCAAACAAACACTTCATACACTCTTGAGGACTGATACAAGAGTTAAACTTTTTCAAAACCCACAAACACAAGAAAACAAAAACATTTTGGAAAACATAGTGAGCAAGTACCTAAGAGCCCGTGGATAACCACGGATAGAAAGGGTGCTAACACCTTCCCTTTCTATAATCTACCTCCCGAACCGAGAAACATCTCGAAAAGGAATTTTGCTGTGCTTTTGTCCTTTCCTTGTTGGAGAAAATAAAAGACGGTGGTGACTCTTGCTTACCGCGACATTTCGCGAACCAGCATTTCAAAACAGTCAGTTCTCATTCCCACCGATCACACTAAGGTATACCCCACTTTTAATCCCCAGCAGAGTCGCCAGTTTTATGATACGGTGGCAGAACCGACTGTTTTTACTGGTTTCCATATTGCATTTTTTTGTTCACAAAATGTCGCGGTAAGCAAGAGTCGCCACCGACTTTTATTTCATCCAATCATGGAAAAGGAAAAAGAACAGAAAAAACCTTTTTTCTAAATATTATGAGTACGGGGGGTAGATTATAGAAATGGAAGGTGTTAGCACCCTTTCTATCCGTAGTAATCTACGGGCTCTTAGGTACTTGTTCTTTTTTTTCTTTCAAAATTGCTTGTGTGTGATAGTCTTGAAAATGTTTACTTTGTGATAACCCTTGTATCAGTCCTCAAGGATGTGACGAAGTTTATTTTGAAAATTGTTTTTGAAAGGTGTTTTGTGTGAAAAGATTTGTTTTGAGCAAGTACCTACTAACATCTACCTACTCGAAAAAAGATTGTTTTAGTTCTATTTCCTTTACACAGCGCTAGCCCACTATTAAGGAGTGGGTAGCACCATCGTTGGAGTTTGTAAGGGACATTCGAAAGGGACAAGTACAATCACTAAAGAAATAGTTAGAAAACCTTAGTAGTAACCCTAGAGTCTTAAGATCATTTCCGAGGCAACATTTCCGAGGCAACATTTGAATTGGACACTTTGATCTCTTTATACTGGAGGGAAACCACTAAAATATCCTATGCTTAATGATTGTTTACCGAAGGCAACCGAAGTGAGGTAAACCCTAGGAGTGAACATGTGCGAGTGATTTGTTTCAGTTATTTAGTCTTTGCACATTAGGGTTTTCTAACTGTTTTAATTTTTCATGCATTCTTGCCATACAATCCTATTAATACATCTAACAGTTAATAATTTACTGAAAGTAAAAGCGGAAATAAACCTAGCTATTACATGGCTTTGACAGTTACATAATTGCCTTGACGGGAAATAAAAGTACAAAATTTTAAAACCCTAATTAAAACTATTACAACCTTGAAACAGTTACAATAATAATGGAAAAATTAATAACAAGCGCGCGGCAAATTAAATGCGAGAGAAATTAGGGTTTTGACCCTTGACTAAATCTAATATCAATTGATTAAAGAAAACTTCATTTTTTTGTGTCATTTTTGTTTTTTAAGAAAATAAGTAATAATTGAAATAAATAAAAAAAGAACCTAATTACTAATTAACTTTAATTTAAAAAAAATTAAATTACCCTATTTTTTGTGTTTTTGTTTGAAGAAAAGAAAATAATTAAATCAAGAATTTAAACCTGGTTTTCTAATTGATTTTAATTATAAAAACAAGTTAAAGTTTCCCTAAATTAAATAAACTAATCAATTTAAAAAAATATTTATTTAAGAAAATAAATTATTTTTTTGTGATTTTTGATTGGTCAATTTTAAAAAAAAAATAATTTTTGTATTAATAAAATAAAGAAAAGAAATTAAAGAAAATAAATAAAATAACCAAATGGGCCTGCTATTAGCAATTCTGGGGGGGGGGGTGTTGAACTGAAATCCTTGGCGCATTAAGCCTCCAGGCCTGGTCAACATTGGGATCTAGTGTAGCATTGACTTGGAGGAATACCATGAACCCTCATTGGAGAAGCGTGAGATCTAGCCAGCTGGGTATCCAATGAATGAGCGTTGATGGTACATGATAGGCGTGGGATGATGTATTGCATTGGATTCACCTGAAACAATCAAGAAAAAAATAAAATGCACACGCCTGGGATCGAACCCAGGACGTGTGCATCAAAGGCATTCCTTACAACCATCTGCGCTGGACTTGTTAGTTGTAAACATAATAAAAACAATAAATCAAAAGCCAAATCAATTGCCATGCTCAGAACATGCGCGAATTTTCAAATGCCCCAATGGTTGCTTGACACGCCAGCGTCTTCTTCCTTGGACCGTTGCTTTAGGTAAAATACTTTTACCTACGGACGTTTGTTCATGGCTATAACCCCGTCCACCTCAAAAATCTTGTACACGCAATATAAATTCAATTGGTGACCATGAATCAACTGGGCTTGAAGCCCTGATCATCATGGTACCCAATATGAGAGCCAATTGTTCCTGCATTGAAAACCCCTAAAACAAACTTGTAAACCCTAGTAATGGCATACTGTGATTCCTGCATTGTAAATGCAATTAAATGATGCCAATAGCTTGCAAACAAGATTATGAACAAGAATGTGTGATCAAAACATGCTAATGCTGCCAAAATCAAGGAAATCTGAATCGAGTTTTTTGGGTAAACCGTGGTTGATGGTGGGCACGATTCCTAGCATTTTGAAGCCTGAGGATAGGTGGAATAGCTTCCTGGGATGTCCTGGAATAGATTGGAATCTTTAAATCTCCGTGGGGATGGCTATAGAGTGGATTTTGATCTCACCCTTTTCTTTGAAATTTTACAGTTTTGTTCTGCCTCTTTTCACGACTCTCACCCTTGTTCTTGCCTTGGATATGTTTAATATATATCATAGAGTGAATTAGGGTTGTAAAAATAGATCACATCTTTGAAAGTTTTGAAGATTTGATTTTATTTTCATGGCATATGTAAACTTGCTATATTGAGCCAAATTATGTCTTTCTTGTACCAATCAGCCTTGATTCAAATTGATCATGATATCCTTGCATTATTTGATTGAAATCCTGTCCAAAAATCAGATCACAACATATCTTTTCATTATTCACCAATTATTTGATTTAATTGAAATTTTAATTAACAAAAAATCAAAATAAATTGAAAAGTGAAGAAAATATCATGAGGTTGGATATTTGGGTCGTGGATCATATTATAAGTGAGGTGCAAGCATAAAAAGTTAGGCCCATTTGGCAAAAAATTACAATTTTGAGCCCATTTGACTTTTGGCAATTTTGCAAAAAAGGTCAACTTTGACAAAGCATATCTCCTCCAATTTTAATCCTAGAGATGTGTTCTTGGACTTTTTATAAATATTAGGATGTCCCCTAAGCAACCCTTTTGGTATCATCTCAACTAAGTCTTCCATGTTCATGTATGAAGCTTTGACCCAAAAGGTGTTTTTGTTGACTTTTCAAAATGACCCATAATGTCAAAATTCATATCTTTTTATGGGTGCATATTTTGAACTTGTGAGATAACTATGAATTGTAGGGAATTGCATCCTCTTCAAAATGATCTTTGGATGGAAAATTTATGATAAAGTATGAAGAAGTTATGCCTGGTTAAAGTTGGGTTGACTTTTCCTGAGAAACCCTAATTTAATAACTTTTGGGTTTTGATGAATTTGGAGCATTCCTTGACGAATCATGATCAACCCTTTATCAAATGATGGATAACACTTCAAAATAATGATGTTGAACAAAAGTCTTATGGTTTTACTGTATGTGAGCCACAGTTGACTTTTGACCTAGTGTAGTCGATTCTCAAGCATCTGAGCAGTTGAGTGAGCAAACTTTTTGTACAAGGCATGAAACTTGACATGGATGATCTTAGGGGTGTTCGCGGTTCGGTTTGGATCGGTTTTAAGATAAAAAATCATCCGATCCAAAGATAAATTTACTTGCGGTTCGGTTCGGTTTTGGATGATATATTAAAAAAATCCAATCCGATCCGATCCAATTTTATGCGATTTAATTTGGATCGGTTTTTGGATATCCAAATTACACATTATATTTTTATTAATATTATAAAACTACAAATAAATCATATATTTGATATAATATATAACATATAGTATATTAAAAGTTAATATTACAAAATGAGAGTGGTTGCTTATGATTGAAATAATAAAAATAAATAAATTATACCAAGCTAATAACTATTATTAAAAAAATTATTATCATCTAATAATAATTTCACATAGCATATCATACTAATAAAAAGTAAATAAGTATAAAAATATATGTATGCGGTTTGGTTTGGTTTGGATCGGTTTTGAAAAATTAATCCGAAATTCGATCCGAACTAATCGGTTTTCACAAAATAACATCCAAACACATCCAATAAATTTCGGTTTTTTGCGGTTTTCAGTTTTTTGGATCGATTTTCGGTTTTTTATTTGGATTGGTTTGGATTTGAACACTCCTAGATGATCTTGGGAACATATTAGGACCTTGGGAAGTATTTGAGTCATTTGTAGTTCACACATATTGATGAAAATAGAAACCCTAATTTGAGGTATACTTCCTTAGGAGAGAGTTTGTCTGGTCAACTCTTGGACTTCCTTGAGCAACTTGGGGACCTCAATTGACATTTGTTGAGTAAAATGAGAGGGAAATTTTTTGGGTACAACAGATATCATCAACCAACAACAATACTTCATGTGTATGTGAGTGCAAATTTCTGGGCACTTTAGTGTTCAATCATATTCCACCTTCAGGTCACGAAAGGAAGACAAGCCAATATAAATCCTCAGGTTTAAGAAGATTGAACAGGGCAGCTGTTTTACCCCAAAATTTTCCCTCTCTTTTCTCACAAGGATTTTCAAAATTCCAAGTTTGCACAAATACAATTGGATTTTTGATGCCCCATATAGTTTCCATATAGTCATATTGGGCTCTCAAGCATCAAATCTAAGAAAGAGCCAGTTTGCTTTGATTCCCAAGCTTCCACAAGGAAAAGAATTCCTTCAAAACAACTTGCTTTCGATTCACAAAGAAAAGGTTTCCTTCGAAGCAACTTGCTTTCAATTCATAGGGTAAATACATCTTTTAGGCTTACTTCTGATTCACTAGGCAAGTACATCCTTCAGGTTTGCCTTCGATTCACAAGGCAAGAACTTCTTTCATGCGTGCTTAGATTCACAAAGCATAGGCTTCCCTCATGATAGCTTTGACTCCACCTCTGAACCATTCAACACATAATTTCTACATTATAAACACACATTGGTGGCCCATTCGAAGAACGTACAAGGGGTGGATGTGGTCCATTCGAAGAAACTCACAAGTGGTGCCTTCGAAGGAAATACATTTGGCCCATTCGAAGAAACTCACTAATTCCTTCAAAGGATATGCATTTGGCCCATTCGAAGAACGCACAAGTGGTGCATATGGTCCATTAGAAGAAACTCACAAGTGGTGCCTTCGAAGGACATACATTTGGTCCATTCGAAGGACACACAATTGTTGGAAATAAGTTTTGTTTTGTCTTTTGATGAGTCTAGTTCAAGATGCTTGCTAGCTAAAGTCCTACATGCTGCAAAGCCCAAGCCTCCTGTACAATTACATTCAAAGGAAATAACAAAAGAAGCTTCGACTGGCCAGAAGAAAGTGTTCGATTGGGCTAATAGGTGAATTTTCCAAGTCAAACAACCAACGTAAATGGACTCAATCGAAGCAGCCATACGGATGAAACCGTGAACAAGTCGCATTGAAGCCTAGAGCCTTCGAAGGAAGCCACTCAGAGCCAATCGAGGAACAAGGCTTGAGGGTATTCGAAAGAGTCAGGGAGTGAAACATGTCCAGGTTCATTCAAAACCCAAAAGGGTAGAAAATCCTCAAAAAAGGCAATTTATTTAAGGATTTTGATTCTACCTTCAAAGCCTGATTAATGGTTGTTTCTTGCCATTTCCATTCACCACTGCCCCCTATATATACAGAGCTAAAGACACATTGCCAAGATGGAAAAAAAAGAAACATTTTTCCTCCACCCAGACAAAGAAACATTGCCACAAAAACATTTTTGCAGAGACACAGAAACATTTTGCATGCATGCGCAAATCACCCCAAAGAGCTACACGAAAATCATACAAATATCTCAAAGCTTCCAGAATCGAAGCACACTTTACATTCCTCCTCTCTCAAAACAAAACATCCTATCCCTCTCCTGAGATTCCCAGGAAGACTTTTAGGCCTCTAAGCAAGCAGTTCCACGCCTAAAGCCACAGGTCCATGCATCTTCGATTGGTAAGGGTTTGCAAATCCAAAAAACTACATTTTCATGGCATATTAATACTTTTAACCATTTGATTCATGTTCAAGGCTATTGATAGTACATGTTTAACATGAATGATATCGTGTCATTACTAGGGCACGATCTGAGATTTCCTTCGAATCTCTGGGTTTAGGTTGTTTTGAGCCAAAATAAGCTCATACCTGAGATCAGAATATTCGAATTAGGGGCGAGAAGGATAAGGTGTTGCGTGTGTGCAGAGGTAGGGGTTTCGCTCCATGCCTCTTGCAATGATTTTTTCTGTTTGTTTTATTGCATATCCAGTACCCTCCACAGACAATCCATCATATGCTTTCAACAACATCCCTTTCTGGATCAAAGGACAACCTCCTTCCCTGGATCGAAAGCACAACATCCTTCCCTGGATCGAAGGACAAACTCCTTCCCTGGATCGAAGGACCATTTGTATTTTTATTTTGTTTTGTTCATTTCTTTTAATCGCTTTACTCTTTAAATGAACATTAAATCAAAAAAATCACAAAAAAATATTAGGTTAGTATTTTTATTAATTAAGCTAATTTTGTAAATTAATTAATTAATTACTTTAACATTTTATTTAACTAAAATCAATAGATTTAAGATTCTAATCAATTTTAGTTCTATTTATAAAAAAAATACCAAAAAAATCATTTTTTCTTAATGCTTAAGGTTTCAAGACTTTTTTTTTGTATTTTTTTTCTTATCATTTTTCTATTTATTTACCATTTAAATTCTAGAAAGAATGTATAGGTTGCATGGGATATTTTGTAATCGTTTAGTTTATTTTTCCATATTTTTCTAAATATTGTAACTACTCATGGGATGTAATAGCGTAGGATTTAATTTCCGCACTTTAAATTCCTGCACATATATTAACTGTTTAGATGTATGGCAATAGAATTGTATGACAAGAATTTAAAACAAGATGTTAGCAAACCTAACACAAAGATAAATAAATGAAACAAACGCACCTGCACATGCGCACCTTTAGGGTATTCCCACTTCGGTTGCCTTTGGAAAATAGTCACAACTCTCGAAACGTTAGAGATTTTAGTGACTACTCTCTGGTTTAAAGATCAAAATGACCCTCTCGATGTTGCCTCGGTAAACATGATCTTAAAACCCTAGGGTAGTTACTAAGGTTTCTTGCTAATTTTCCTTCGTGACTATAAACGTCCCTTCAAATGTCCCTAAAACATCCAAAGGACTAGGCCTACCTACTCACTAATAGTAGGATAGCACTATCTAAAGGAAAGGAAGAAAAGAAAGAACCTTTCGAGTAAAGTAGATTGTTCCTAGATGCTTGCTCAAAACAAATTTTTACACCTACACAAAAATTTTCAAAAAAATTTACAAAAATTCTTTATCAACACTCTTGAGGATTAATACAAGAGTTATCATAAAGCAAATTTCTACACTAAGGAATTTCAAAATACTTTTCAAAAACACACAAAAGCACAAGGTATTTCAAAAATGAGCTAAGCATCTAAGAGCCCGTAGATAACTACAGATGGAAATGGTGCTAACACCTTCCCTTTCCATAATCTACCCCCCTTAATCAGAAATAATCTCGAAAGGTATTTTCTGTTCTTTTCACCCTTTCCTTTTGTTGGATAAAAGAAAAGTCGGTGGCAACTCTTGCTTACCGCAACATTTGCGAACACAAACACAAAACCAGTATAACAGTCGGTGCTGGCACCATATTACACTTACAAAACAATGTAATGAGGTCAAGTGTAGCAAGATTGTTGGCTTCCTTGATTATGGTGACCTTTGGTTTTCAATCCCTAGTAAGACATCTCAAAACTTTGTTAGTAGCAATTTCATTGGAAACCATTTTCACCATGCTTCATGCGAAAGAGATCGAACTCTTGAGTCAGTGTATTTACTATAGCTTGTTTAACTTCATTGGTTCCCTCATGGGAAACTTCCATTACGTTCCACATAGCATTTGCGGTTTCACAATGAGAGACACAATAAAACTCATCCACTCCAAAGGAGGACATGAGAATGTTTCATGCTTTCCAATCATAACTCCATAACTCCTTTTCATCTTTATTCCATGTTGCTTTCGATTTAGGTATGGTGACACCATCAACATCCTCAGTAATAACATTTGGACCGTTTTTTATGACATCCCATACACCCTTATTATAAGAATTGATATGAATGCGCATACAAGTCTTCCAATAACCATAGTTTTCTCTGGTGAATACAAGAGCTCTATTATACTCCCCTTTAGGTGCGTTTGCCATTTCCTAAAAAGTGTATTGGAAGCACATAGAATGAACCGAGCTCTTGATTCCACTTGTTAGACAACGACAACTTATCTAGGGGGTGAATAGATACCTAATTTAAATTTCATTTTAAAAACAGTTTTTAAATCACGTTAAAAACAATGGTTAGCGAAAGTCGTGTCCTAGATAGAATTCGCCTAAATGCACACGATTATTGGGGCTTGGGTATGTGTTCAATAAATTAACGTTAAGTAAAGATGATAAGAGAGCAACACAAAAAATTCTCAATAAGATATTTGAACACAATCAATTAAGTAACCTATTTCTAATGAAATCGATGGTAAAAACATACTTAGACAATTTATCGAACACCTAGTATGCACTTTAATTGTTCAGAAATTCCTTTGAATTTTTTTGATGTTAAAACCTCTTACAATCAAAGTGATTATAATAAGAACAACAAATTGATTTAAACTTTCAAAGAAAACTTCTATCCTAATCAATTTTCACAATCAAGAGTGTAATAAATTGCTAACAAAATATAAAAGAAATAAAGCGAGAGAGAGAGAGAGAGAGAGAGAGAGAGAGAGAGAGAGAGAGAGAGAGAGAGAAGAAGAATATTTAAAAGAGAAATGCTGCAATGCACCACTATAACACCAATGGTTGATAATGATCCAACAAAATTTCCTTTGTCTTGATGGAGTAAGATCAAGCCCCCAACAATTCCAATTGATCCACCGTCTCACGCTACTAAGTTGAAGGAAAACCGTCTTCAATGTTCACTCGGAGAATCCAATTGAAATCTTGTTGTCACCCAAGATTACCCGATGATTCACCATCTCACGCTACTAGGCTTGCAAGAATCACCCCATTCTTCAAGGTCTTCACTCGGTCGAATCCAATATCGGTACAATCTTGTCAAAAACCTTCAAATCTCCACATGATCTTGAGGTAAAAATTCTCGCAGTTTTTCCGGATGAAACCCCCTTGATTCTTAACCTATTATTAGGTTACAACCAACCTAAATTGAACGGTATCAACCGAGTCTAGATGGCACCCAAACAATGAATGATTATATGTATGTTGTTTGTGTGTATGCGTAGATTCAAGATTAAAGATGAAGAGCAATCAAGTAAGTGTTTATAGTTTTATCTAATTGAAAATGATGCATGTATATATATATATATATATATATATATATATATATATATATATATATATATATATATATATATATATATATATATATATATATATATATATATATATATATATATATATATATATATATATATATATATATATATATATATATATATATATATATATATATATATATATATATATATATATATATATATATATATATATATATATATATATATATATATATATATATATATATATATATATATATAGGTGTGAGACTTGGAGGAAAAAGAAAGACCTAGAAAAAAAATTATTTTTGAAGTTTGGTACATGATGTATTCACACAAATAAGTGATGTGTCGACACATACATGACAGAAATAGGCACATGTGTCGACCTGTAACAAGCCATGAGTCGACACAAACTTCCATAGGTTTTCAAGCTTAAAAATAACACCATATGAGTCGATACAAACCATGAATGTGTCGACACATAGAGTAGTTTTGAATGCATGTGTCGACACGAACAAGAGGATGAATCGGCACAAACTTCCAGAGAATTATTTGCTTAAAAACAACAACACATGTGTCGACACGAAGCACGAATGTGTCGTCGACACATGCATATAAATTTTGTGCAGTAAATGGTTTTTATTTTATGAGACCAATGGATAGCCAAACCAAACTTGTTCTATATGCTTCTTAAGGTTCCTAATGAGTTTTAATTCAAGGGTGCACACAAATAATCAGAGATACCGTTTAATGTACAAAAAAGCTAAATCACTTCCTAGTTTTGATATCATGCAAAACATCTAAAAGAGAAATGCATCCACAGTATATGGCTATAAACACACACACACACACACACAACACACACACACACATACACACACACAACACACACACACACACAAAACCTTTTTATAAAATGTTTTTGAAAAGAATAAAGCTTTGAGAAGTATATAAACATTGCATAGAAAAGGATTAGAGCATTCAAAAAGCCAACAAATATTTGTTGACTGAATCTAATCGATTAACACATAAGTTCAATCAATTAGATTAGAGCACTCTTGAAGAACAAGGCAACTTGAACTCACTCAGACCCTATGCAACAACTATATATCACTTATTTCCTATTTTGGAACTCATAGCTGTTATATTTAAATGAGTTAATCGATTATTAACAACCATTTTTGCTTTAATGTTATTTCCACTTTTGGGGAATTTCAAGTCTATAAATAGAGGTTGCATTCCTCGTTTCATTAAATCCATAATACGATTTGTATATTGACAATCACTCTCTATCTCTAATTTTGTTTTTCACTTTCTCTAACTAGTTCTTATAGACAAATGCTTTTGTGAGGAAATATCTTTTGTGAGTGAGGTGTTCATGTAATTCTGGGTGGGTAGAAATATTTAAATTCACTAAGGTATTCATACTATAAACCTTTTGTTGAATACTATCTGTGATACGGTGGGAGAACTGACTTGAGGTTTTGCGTTTGTGTTTACAAATGTTTCGGTTTAGCAAGAGTCGCCACCGACTTTTTATTTTATCCTAAGGAAAGGTCAAAAAGCACAGGAAAGACCTTTGAGATATTTTCTTGGGTTCGGGGAGTAGATTATGAAAAGGGAAGGTGCAAGCACCCTTTTCATCCATGGTTATCCATGGGATCTTAGTTACTTGTTTATGTGACTTGCTTTGCTTTTTCCAATTGTTTGAAATGGTGCTTTGTGTGTGGTTTTGAAAGATGTTTTGAAAAGAGGCCATCGTTGTGGCAACCTTTGTAATGATTCTTGTTTGAATGTATACAAAGGTGTTTTTGTCTTTTGAAAAGATTTCAATGTTTGAAAGTTTTATTTGGGAAATATTTTGAAATTGTGTTGTGAAGTGTGTTTGGAAATAGCAAGGATGTTTTTTGCAAGCTTTTGATCAAGTAACTAAGAGTTATCTACCCTATTTTACTCAAAGATCTTTCCTAATGTTTTTAACCCTTTTGACAGTGTTGTTTCACCATTGCATTTGGTGAACAACCTTGTGTTAGGATGTTAAACAGGACAGGTGCGAGTCATCGTGTAGACCATGATAGCAATTGTGTTAAGTATCTTTGACAATTTTGAGGGACTTGATCATTTTTGTTTAGGCAACCTAGATAGCGTCATCGAGGGACTATGATCTTTTATTTTGTTTTTGTTTTGCCAAAGTACCCAACATGCATAATATGACCCATTTTTGAAGGCAACAAGTGGATTGTAACCCTAGGGGTACAAGTGTGCATTGTGTTTGATTTTCATGCATTTTTGTCTTTGATTAGGTCAAACTATTTGTTGATTTGGATTTTTGCATACAAACCCTAATTCTCTAATCATGGCATAATTGAAAGCGTAAAGTGCGAGAATTAAAATTCTAAGCTATTACTACATGATTATAGGGATGGGGGTACAATCTTTGAATGGGGGGTATTTGACAAGAAATATAAACCCTAGTTTACTATTACATCCAAATTGAATTTAATTGCATGAATAATAAATGGATAATATTTAAATAAACAAACAGATAAATATATCAAATAATATGGAATATGCAAAAAAATGGGTTTTTGTTCATTAATGTATGTAAAATATTTAATGTAAAAATAAAGGAATAAATAAAAGATTTATTTTATTTGTTTAAGGGTAAAACCCTAATTTTTTTAAGAAAATAAATACATTATATTATTTATATACAATAAAATATATTAATATATGTAAAAATAAAATATACTTAGAAAAAAGTATTTTTTAGTATAAATAAAAATAAAAGTAAAAATGTAATATTTTGTATTCTTTTATTTTAGAGTATTTAATAAAATAAAAAGTATATATTTATATATGTATATTAATCAAATTAAATATATACAACATAAAATAAAATATGTACAAAAATAAAATATATTTAGGAAAATATTTTTAGTATGAATAAAAATAAAGAACAAAAATAAAAGTATAAATTATATATTTTTCAAGTCTTAATAAATAATATAAAAGTATTTAAATACTTTTCATGTTAGAAAAATTAAAATAAAATGCCAAATAAATGTAAAAAATTTATGAAAATATTTTTGAGCATTTTTTATATTTGGAAATAAATAAACAAAATCAGAAATGAAAACAAAAATGCAAAAATATAAAAATACAAGAAATTGGGCCAGGGGGTGCAAAAAGGAAAAAAGGGGGTGTCAAAAGTAGCCAGGCCAAGCCCAACCTAGAACTTCATCTTCAACCTCCAGCATTTGAAAAAACGCGCGCGTCCCTGTACAAACTACCAGATCCTGTATACGTGATCTATTGCAAAAACACACAACATCAAACTTGTAGAGAATTTCAAGACGATTCCAACCATATAAACAACTTGTCCTAACTCTCAAAGACCAGAGAGAATTTCTCTGGCCCTAAAATCTGACCTAGTTTTTTAAGCATGATCATGGATGAAATTCTCCTAGCACACTTAATATAAATGAAAACTGAGCATATGCACAACTTCATGGCAATGAACACTACATTTTTTATTCACAAACCTAAGGCTAAATGTTCCTAAATAGAGAGATAGAAAGTGAAGAAAAACCTGTTTCAGTTGGATTCGTGTAGGGCAATGTAGTGCTTTTTAACAAGGCTTGCGATGTCTGGTAGCTTGCCTGAACTTCACTTGTCCTTCTCCAATAGCTAGCTTGTCTTGAATGTCCTTGAATCAGTCTATAGAACTCAACCTGCACAAGCTCAAAATGAAAATGGTGAACACTGTAAATGGAGTTACAGTTGTTATTTGAGGTTTGGGATAGCTTGAGTGAGTTGAATGGAAGGTGTTTGAAGCAACTTGGGGCAAAACGCACAAGCCAAATGAGCTATGGCACTCAAGTTGCAGAACCTGTCCTGTTTTGCCAAAGGAATGTGATTTCTGGCTATGGGGTGTTTAGAGGCTCAAGCAATCATGTTTCTAGATCAAAGGGGTGTGAGAAATATGTTCAAACTGTTTGTGTAAGTTAGCATTGGCTGGTTTTTAAGTTCTTGAGTTTTTGACAAGTTTCTTGTTTTTGAAGTAAGAAATATGGAAGTGAAGTTACAAGCCTGTACAGGCTATCAAATATGCTTGCATACTTTGCTCTTGGACCCTCTGATTTGTGGATTTGTTTTGCTGCAAGAGATCTTGGACCAATGCTCAAGGGATAGTGGTTTGACATAAAGCATACTTAATTAAAAATGGAAATTTGCCTTTTTCTACTTAGGGCTTAAACTTGTGTACAATGTCCAAATGGCCAAAACAAAAGCTTAGACTAATGGCTTTGCATTTAATTATGGAGTGTGAAGTGTTTTAGAGGCCTGCAAACTAGTGTAAGGAATGCTGACTTGAAAATGCAACTTGTATGAACATGAATATGCCATGGATGAAAAGTGAGTTTTTGCCAACTTCAAGCCTTCGATTCTCCATAACCACAAATGTGTTTGAGGAGTTCTTGGAAAATTTGGAAAGCTTGCAACATACTCTATAATCCATCTTTGAAATGCAACTTGAGATTCCAAGTGAAACAATGTGAAAAATGGCCAAGAAGATAGGTCAAAATCCTGCCTAAACTAGGGCAAAATTTCACTAAGTTAAAAGTTTTAGGGACCCTTGTTCCAAAAATCATAACTTGAGATACAAGCTTCTTTTGAGAAAACTTTGTGAATAAAAGTTGTAGATTTTGTGGAGGAATACAACTTTCATGTTGGAGATTTTTTTTGAATCCATTTGCATCATGGTGAAAATGTGGGGCAAAGTTAGGAAAAATTAAGAAAATTTCATAACTTAGAAAATTTCTGTTATGAAATTTTTCAACTTTAAACCTTAATTTGAAATTTTGGGATTCTTGATGAACAAGTTTCATAATTTGACACATCTTGATGAAAAATGACCCTTGGCCCTTGATCTTGACCAAAAAGTCAAAGTTTGACTTTTCAGTGTACAGTCAAATTTTGATCAGTTGATTGAAAAATTCATCTGTCAATCCCATGCATTTGAGATCTTTTGAACTTTTTGAATAAGTCAAGATGATGTCATTGAGTCCTTGAGTCCATGTTTGAACCTAATTTGCCATTGGCTAGGTCAAAAAGTCAAAAATTGCCTTTGTACAGTCAAAAACCCTAAAAATGACCATTTTGCCCTTTTGGTGATTTGATCAAATTTCTTGTAGAGTTGTGGTCCAAACTTGATCCAATGGTTCATATGAGTTCATAATGTTGATGTGGGTCAAAATTCATGAGGTTTGACTGTAAATTGGCCACAGTTGACTTTTCCCACAATACAGTTGATTTCTGGTCAACTGTCCAATTGACTGGGCAAAAATTTGATTCAAGGCTTGAAACTTGGTATGGACAAACTTATGAGTCCAATATGAAGTATGAAAGTCAATTTGAGCATTGAAGGTCCAAAAATCCTTGTGCAAACTCAAACCCTAGTTTAGGTCATCAATGCAAGGAGATGTCTTGAGCAGAGCAAACCCTAACTTGATCTTGAGTTCCAAGAGCCTTGTGATGAGAAATGTTGATAAAATGAGAGGGAAAATTTTGGGGTACAACAGTTGCCCCTGTTCAATCTTCTTGAACCTGAAGAGTTAGATTGGCAAGTTTGCCTTTCGTGACTCGAAGGTAAAAGAGGATTGGACACTAGAGTGCCTGTAAATTTGCACTCGTCAAAATGTAGCTGAGGGAATGGGCTTAAAGATGCCATTTGGAAATGGTAGAATCTTGCTGGAGATGGGCTTAGAGATGCCATCCAAAATTTCTTTGTCGAAAATCAGTAGAATGAACATCAGAATGGTATTCGTATTTGGAACGTATCTGAGTTGTATCTGGAGACTGGGTTCGTATGAGCAAGGGAATGGCGTCCGTGTCTAGAGCGTATCTGAGCTGTAACTGTATTTGATTCTTGAATGAATATCAGAACAACTGCCGTGTCTGGGGTGTATCTGTATTCTGAATGGGTAACAGAGAAACATCTGTGTATGGAGCATCTATGTGCTGGGGATAAATTCCAAATGAGTGACAGAATGGCAACCGTGTCTGGAGCGTATCTGGACTGTATCTGAAGTTGAGATCTATATGAGTAGCAGAATGACTTCCGTGTCTGGAGTATATTCGTACTGTAACTGGGATCCGGACAAGTGACATAATGACTTCCGTGTCTGGAGTGTATCTGAACTTGAAGTTGATAGTTGAATCTGAATGAGAAATAGAATGGCCGCTGTGTCTGGAGCATATCTAGTCTGTATCTGATTGCTGAAGTCTGAATGAGTAGTAGAATAACCTCCGTGTCTGGGGTGTATCTATAATTTATCTTGACTTGAAATTCTGAATGAGTAATAGAATGACCGCCGTGTCTGGAGGTGTATCCATACTGTATCTGAAATCTCTGAATAGTTGTTAACGATAGCTTTTTAATCTTATCCTGAAAAGGGTAGAATGTTAGCTAAAGCACAAAGTTATGTTGCATGATATGTATGATGCAATAAAATGTGTTTCATCAATGTTTATGATATATGAATGTAATGGATGTGCATGTAAGCTGATTAGTTGTCTTGCTGAGGAAAATAAATCCTTGATAGCTGGAGATAATGAAATATTTGACTGCTGTCGGGGAAAGTAAATCCTTGATCGGTGCAGGGGATTCCAAAAACTTTGATTGTTAAAGATGATAAATCCTTACTGACCACTGTTGGGGATAGAAAATCCTTGGCAACCTGCGGGGATTATCAAAACTTTGACAACTTCTGTGGGGATGTGAGAATCCTTCATGACTTTCCTGAGGAAATAAGGAAAAATCCGACAACCTCTACCGGGGAATTAAAACCTGGGAGGCTTCAAATGGAGAAACGGGAACTAGAATCTTCGTTCTGTCGGGAAATAACTTCGTGGGGAGAGTGTTTCTTCTGCCGAGGAAATCAAGAGCTTGGGTTGTATGCCAATCTACTGGGGATTCCTTATTTTATGGAGAACTCTGCTGGTGAATTGGAGGAAGTTGGATAGTATTCCACTGAGGTTTAAGATTTGAAGTTTTGGACTCCGCTGGTGATGATAGTTTAGAGTATTCTGGCTCCGCTGGGGATCGGGAGTTTTTTAGAAACCTAACTCTAATGGGGATTTTGAAATTTAACTCCGCTTGGAATATGCACTTCAAGGTTTTAGCTCTGTTGAGGACCTGGATGATGTACTGCAGAGGATTTCCTCTGGAATAGCCTAAAGACGTTTTCCTATACTTTCGACCTATCAGTAATTATCCTTTCTTATTTTGTTTTATTTGTAAGCAGTGATTATATTCAAATGCATATGCCTATTTAACAAACCATTGGATGTTTTCAAATAAAACATAAGTGTAAAAAAGAAAAGAAAGGCAAGCAAATTTCTGCACTTTGAAGTATCTTTGTATTAACTTTGTGTAAGTATTTTGTACAAAGGAGACAGACATCCTAGTAAGAGGATGTTGTCATAAAAAATGAGAAAAATTTATACAAAGAAAGATGGCTATGTGTAACAATTCCATGGGTTTCCCATTCTGCTATAGCCTTCATAACTCTGAGTATCTTGTCCATTCTTCGCTTCGTTCGCAGATGATTGGATTGATCAGAAGCCTGGAGTTTGGTCGTGAAGAGATTGTCCTTAAAGTGATCCGACGAGACATAGTCATACGCTATAATTCCCTAACTTTTGCCTGGACCGCCCTTTCGGGTTTTCGATCCACCGGGAAACCCTTTTTTGCCCAAGTCGCCCTTTCGGGTTTTCAACTTGCCGGGTGTACATTTTTTTTTATCCCTAATTTTTGCCTGAACCGCCCTTTCGGGTTTTCGATTCACCGGGATGCCCATTCATGCCCAAGTCGCCCTTTCGGGATTTCGACTTGTCGGGTCGTTTTATGCGTAGTATCTTTTGACCATGTCTGCGTTCGCAGGGTGCGGCAGGTCGTCACCGTCAATGGTGGTCAGAATCATTGCCCCACCAGAAAAAATGTTCTTGATCACAAATGGTCCTTCGTAAGTAGGAGTCCACTTTCCCCTGGGATCACTTTGCGACAAGATGATCCGCTTGATTACAAGATCTCCGACTTGATATACCTGACGCCTGACTTTCTTGTTGAAAGCCTTGATCATCTGTTTTTGATACGTCTGACCATGAAAAACAGCAGTAAGTCGCTTCTCGTCGATCAAGTTAAGTTGATCAAGCCGGGTCTGAATCCAATCGTCTTCACTTAAACCAACATCCTTCATAATCCTCAAGGAAGGGATCTGAACTTCCATAGGTAAAACAACTTCCATGCCATATACCAAAGAAAAGGGGGTTGCCCCGTTTGAAGTACGTGTCGTGGTATGATATCCATGCAGAGAAAATGGTAACATCTCGTGCCAGTCCTCGTAGGTGACTGTCATATTTTGAATGATCTTCTTGATATTTTTGTTCGCGGATTCAACAACACCGTTCATCTTTGGCTGATAGGGAGATGAATTGTGATGTTGAATCTTGAACTGCTCGCACAGAGCGGTGATCACAGTGTTGTTTAAATTCGTACCTTTGTCCGTGATGATCCTGTCGGGGATACCGTACCGGCATATGAGATTCTGCTTGATGAAGCGGGCAACCACATTCTTTGTAACGGAGGCGAAGGAAGCTGCTTCGACCCACTTGGTAAAATAATCAATAGCGACCAAGATGAAGCGATGTCCATTGGATGTTGTAGGCTTGATCTCTCCAATCATGTCAATTCCCCACATTGCGAATGACCAAGGAGTTGTCAGAATGTTGAGAGGAACTGGAGGAATATGTACCTTGTCAGCATAGACTTGGCATTTGTGACAAGTACAGGAATATTGATGACAGTCAGCTTCCATGGTAGACCAGTAGTAGCATGCCCTTAGAATCTTCTTAGCCATCGTATGTCCGCTTAAGTGGGTGCCAAAGGTGCCACTATGTATTTCGGTCATGATCAACTCTGCTTCAACCTTGCCCACACAACGAAGTAGAACACAATCATGGCTGCGCTTATATAAGATACCATTGCTCAGGAAGAACTTGGCAGAAAATCTCCTTAATAACTTTTTGTCATTGACGGAAGCTCCTTCAGGGTATTCTCGAGTCTGGAGATACCCTTTGATTTCAAGAAACCAGGGTTGTTCCACTACTTCTTCGGTATTAATCTCATGATAGTGCACAGGTTCGTCCATTCGCTCGATGGTGATTTGGGGATCCTCATTATCCTAATTGAGTTTTGTTGTACCCCAAAATTTTCCCTCCCATATTTCTCAAGACATTACAAGGATAATCTCCAAGTGGCTCAAGATTGCCCAAGAATTGGACAGTCAAGTCATCTCCTAAGGCAGTCAACCTCAAAATTAGGGTTTTGTGTTGCATCAAGGTCTTTGCATCCAAATGACCCCAAGTGCTCCCCAATGTCCTAATATGTTCTCAAGTTCATCCATGTCAACTTTCAAGCCTTGCAGAGGAAGTTTGGTCAGTCAATTGCTCAAGAAGCCCAAAAATCGATTGTGCTAGGGCAAAAGTCAACTGTGACCTAAAAATAGTCAAACCTCAAGATTTTTTGTCAACATTCTCATTTTGAAGGATAATTCATCATTTGATCAAGGTTTTATCATGATTCATTAAGGATTGCTCAAGATTCATCAAGATTCAAAAGTTGCTAAATTAGGGTTTTGCAGGAAATGTCAAACCAACTTTGACCAAGCATAACTTTCTCATACTTTATGAGAAATGACCCATAAAAATATCATTTTGAAGAGGATGCAATTTCCTACAATCCATCTTCACACCCCGAGATCAAGAAATGCACTCACAAAAAGTTACAAATTTGGACATTATAGGTCATTTTTGAAAGTCAACAAAAACACCTTTTTTGCCAAAGCTTATAACTTGATCATGGAATATCAAAATGAGATGAGACAAAAAGGGTTGGTTAGAGGACATATCTAGGTTTCTAAAAAGTTCAAGAAAACCTCCAAAAGTTCAAAATTGAAGAAGTTATGCATTGTTGAAGTTGGGCATTTTCCCAAAATTGCCAAAAGTCAACTATCCCCAAAACATCAAATTTTGCCAAAAGGGCCCACTTTTTTCCACTTGATTTGATCTTGTCACACTACACACGTGTCCTATCTTCAGTCTTGTGTCCAAATATTAATTTTTCTATTTTATTTGATTTTTATTGAATTAATTCATTTTTAATCAATTTAAATCCAAATAAAATCCAAATCTTGATAACTTGGTATCTTTTTGATTGATACAGGCTTTAATTATCATCATGGACAAGATCAAACTCGTATCAAGCCATATCATGCACAAAATATTTGATTTGGAATGAAATTGGAAGCTTTTTAATGGAGGATCATATCTTCAAGCATTGATTGGCAAGGATTCAAAGCCCAAAACCTGACCTAATTCATTCCATTATACTTATACAACACAAAGCATACGAGTTCAAGGGCTAGAGGCTGCATAATCACCAATACCAAACTTGAAAAAAAAATTGAAAAAGCTTGAAACTGAAATCCATTCTAGAGGCAGATTCAAGGTCAAATCTCAACGTAGACCTCTTGCTGGACATCCATTGAGTCTAAAGGAATAAAAAACAAGCTCTCTCCCTCCCAAAAACGCACTGTAAGTCTCCCTAAACACGACCCTGCGTTTGAAATCGGAACCTCTCATTCTTGCATCTTTTTGACAAACCATGGACATATTCTTGATCCTTGTATGATTTCTAAACTTTCTGCAATATTCAATTGTATTTTTATAGCCTGTAATGCCATACCCGAACCTAGGGTTTGGAAGTTTGTTTTTTGGGCGTTTTAGCTACAGGTAAAATCAAAGCAAATAATGGACATAGCCATGTTCAAGAGGGAGAGACGAAGCGAACCATGGTCTTGGATTGCATTTTTACAGCCTAGAATTAATTTTAGGAGCAAGCTTTGGATTTAGTTGCGGATAAAAATCCGCAGGCAAAAGAACCAGGTCTCAGTGGGGAAGACAAAGACGTGTCCTTCTCCAACTGGCCCATTCAAAACTTTCGCGCTTTTTTTTTTTATAATTCTGGCATAATAGTTTGTTTTCTATATTATAATTAACGCTTATTCCACTTACAATAAAAACATAGTGGCGCAGTGGCCAGGCGAGCATGTGAAATCCAATGGGACCTGGGTTCGAATCCCAGGTCCACCATATTGCATATTATTATTTTGTTTCAGGTATTCAAGCGCTTTTCAGCAATTAAGGCCTATCATACACCATCACCCAGATGCCTGCCAGATGGCCCTAGGCCAGATCTGGTGGCCAAGATTGCAAGTCCACCATATTCCCAAGTCAATGCACACGCGTGGAATGGCAAAAGTCAAAGCAGGCCAACGTACATGGGCCTCACAAAATGCTAATCTCACTCCCTTTCCAGGCCCAAACCCCCTTTTGGTTATTTCTTTCTTTTTATATTTCTTTTATTTTATTGTTTTGTATTATTATTTTTATTATTTAAACTAACCAATTAAAATATTTTTCTCATAAAATCAAAAACACAAAAATACATTTTATTTATTAAAATTAAATTCATCATTTTATTTTTCTAAATAAATTAATTCAATTAATTTAGTTTAATTAGGTTTAACTTTTAATATTTTTGCAATATTTAAAATCAATATAGATAATTAGGTCTTACTAACTTTAAATCAAATTTATTTTATTTCTTTAAATACTCAAAAATCCAAAAATATTTTTATTTATTTATTTATTTATTTATTTAATTGTTAACCTAATTTAATTTCCTTTTAATTCAAAAAATTAACAAAAAAATCTCTTTCTTTCAAAAAAGGGTCAAAACCCTAAAAAAAAAACTCGCACTCGATTTAACTTTCCGCGTGCGATCTATTTTTCCATATTGATGTAATTGTTTCCCGGAATGTAATAGCTTTTAATTAGGGCTTCATTTTATCGCTTTATTTTATTTTCCGCATTTTAAATTAAAGGGTTGTTTTTGGCGATGTAAATACCCGACGCCTTGTAATAGTTTAGATTTAATTTCCGCAATTTAAATTCTGCAATCTATAAACTGTTAGATGTTTGATAATAGGGAATGCATGACAAGATCAAATGTATGAACTTAAAATCAACATAGCTCACCCATGACATGTACAAAGATAAAATTAACCGAAATAACACACTCGCACATGCGCACTCCTAGGGTACACCTCACTCGGTTGCTTTCGAACGTGGTCATTGAGTATAGGAAGTTTTAGAGGTCACCCTCTTGTCCAAAGTTCACAGTTGCCTCGAAACGGTTGCCTCGGAAAAATGATCTAAGACATTAGGGTTACCGCTAAGGCGTCCTAACATTGCTTTAGTGACCACACGTCCCTTAATCGAATTGACCCTTAAAACTCCAACGACGAGGCTACCTACTCATCAATAGTGGGATAGAATTGTCTAAAGGACATTAGCACAGATTGATTCCTTTTTCGAGTAGGTAGATGGTTCTTAAGTACTTTCTCTCTCAAAACAAAACAAAAACTTTTCGCACTTACACCTTTCAAACGAAAACTTCTTTCAAACCCACAAACACAAAGAAAAGAAAATTTTGAAAACACTTTAAGCAAGTACCTAAGAGCCCGTGGATAACCACGGATAGAAAGGGTTCTAACACCTTCCCTTTCTATAATCTACCCCCCGGACCCGAGAAATATCTCAAAAAAGGAATTTTTCTGTGCTTTTTTCCTTTCCTTGTTGGATAAAATAAAAGTCGGTGGCGACTCTTGATTACCGCGACATTTTGCAAAAACAAACGCAAAACGCAAACCAGCATTCCAAAAACAGTCAGTTCTCCCACCGTATCACAGAACTGGCGACTCTACTAGGGATTATCTATAAGTGAGGTGTACCTTAGGATTAGATCATTGTGTTTTCAATTGCTTGACTTGTATGCTTTATCTTTGTGGGTTTGAATCGGAGTTACTATAGATCCTAACCGGATCTGGGGGATACCCTTTAGGTAAGTAGCAATAAACTGTGAGGGAACTGTACGGCGTAGACCGATACGGTTGAAGCAGTAGCTACGTTAGTGTGGAACTTTAGATTGTACCGATATCCCTTGTGTTGGAATGAGGGGAATATGGGTCATCTAAGGGGTCATTAAGCACCAACTGACCTTAGAACCTTTAAATTGACCAACTTGGCCATAGAACAGTAGCAGTATGCTACACTCATTGAGACTAAACTCTCGCGATGATTCCGGCCGCAAGAAAAGGTTGCTAAACTGGAATTATGACCGATTGAGGGTAGTCAATGATATTGAGATCCTCTAGAACCCGGTTACTATTTTTAGGACATGTTTAAACCAACTGAACTGAAAGAGGGTAGTACCTAAGCTCCTTGCCAGCCTGAAATCTAAGGGCTCTCTGTGTGACTTGTGTGCCTTTACCATGTTTGCTATTTGTGGATACTTGTGGTGTGCTTACTATCATGACATCATGACATCATAACATTGCATACATCTTGCATAAGACTAACCTATTTCAAAGACATGAGGGATTCATCTTTGTTCTGTTTTGTAGGTCATCATGATGCCCATGCGTAGGAATACCATCCAGATTAACTTTGTCCAAGTTCCCACCTTGCTTAAAGATCTGATTGCAAAGATGCCTGATACTACTTCCTTCCTCAGAAGACATGGTTATCTTCTCATTTTGGTCACCTCTAAATTGGACGAGAAGATGACGAGTGTCCTGGTCCAATTCTATGATCCACTGTACCATTGTTTTACTTTCCAGGACTACCAGTTGGTTCCCACCGTAGAAGAGTTCTCTGAGCTGCTCGGTATCTCTATTTTGGAGCAGACCCCATTTACTGGTTGGGAAAAGATTCTTAGGCCCGAAAAGATTGTTGCAGCCCTTCATTTGACCAAAGAGGAGGTAATGGCTAATTGGGAGACTAGAAGTGGAGCAAAGGGCTTTCTGACTAAGTTCTTGGTTGGTAAGGCTAACTATTTCTGGGATAGCCTAGACTTCAAGGCATTCAAGGATATTCTGGCTCTTCTGATATACGGCTTGGTATTGTTTCCGGACTTTGACTCCTTTGTTGATGTTAATGCGGTAAAGATCTTCATCTCTCGCAATCTTGTACCCACTCTCTTGGGTGACATCCTTCATCAGCTTTATGCTCGTACGGCCGGAAAGCGGGGAACCTTGATGTGTTGTGCTCCTTTATTGGCGAGGTGGTTTATTTCCACCTCCCCAAGTCAGTGCTGAAGAATAAAGAAGGCATGGGCTGGACTTATAGGGTGATGTCTCTCTCTTATAATGAAATCATCTGGACTCTCAAGGGTATGGATGAGGTGACTATTATTGATCGATATGGGGAGTACCCCAATGTTCCACTGTTAGGAACCCATGGAGGAATTTCTTATAACCCATGCTTAGCTCTACGTCAGTTCGGGCGTGCCAGAAGAGAAGGACCTCATGAGATGATAATGCCTAGTATCATCTTTGATTTACAAGGGGATAGCGACGAGAAACGTCGCAGATTCATAAGAGCTTGGGATAGAGTTCACCAATCTGATCCACATGAGCTGGGCCCAAAGACTTCGCTTCCAATGGAGCCATATCTCAGATGGGTCTGTATCCATGCCCAAAAGCTAGGTATGCCATATGAAGATGTCCGGCCTATCATTGTTGAAGTTGCTAATGAAGAAGGGATTCTTCCAACCATCCTCCATCCTCATATGCCCACTGACATTGGGGCACTGAAAAGGTCTTGGATGCAACTGAGGGAAGAACGGGATTCTTACCGAGAGAAGTTCAACGAGCAAGAGCAGAAGATCCAGAGGTTGACTAGGCAGTTGGAGAACGAGCGGATTCTTAATGACTATGTTCGCACTGATAAGAAGAGACCACGGGAGCATTGATTGACCTTTGATTGTTTCTTTTCCAGTTTTTATTTACCTTTCAGTATCTCCATTCTTGTAACGCCCTGAGGGCATCAGTTGAACAATTTGAATTCCAAAGTTTATCTAATAAAGTGTGTTTCCTTTCTTGTTTACAAATTTGAATCTCCCGATTGTCATTGAAATCATAATCATATGCATTTCATCCCATGCACTTCATAAACAGGTACCCATTACAGGTCTCTTATCTTCTTCATTATTTATTTCAGCACTCATCATGTCTGCTGAACCATCAACTGAGAAAGCAATCAAGGCCCTCCAGGCCCAGAATGCCCAATTCCAAGAGCTGTTCATGAATCTAGCTAAGGGTCAGCAAGATCTGAAGACCCTGATTCTGAAAGAGAAGAAGAAGAAGAAGAAGAGGACAATCCTGTTTAACACAGGGCACAGGTTTGGAAACAGGCTACAGAATAAAGTTGATTTGACCACCTCATCTGGAGGGAAAGATAGTCAAGAGGAAAGGAGGGCTCCTAGCCCTGTGGTCTCCGACAACGAGACGGACTTCGATGAAGAACAGTATCCTCCTGCTGAGGATAGATACAAGCAACTGGAAGACCGGTTGAGTGTTATGGAAGTTCAGAAAGTGCCTGGTCTGGATTTCGGTGATCTGGGTCTATCATCTGGGGTAGTGATTCCCCACAAGTTCAAGGTACCAGCCTTTGCTAAGTATGACAGAGTTTCTTGTCTAAAGTTGCACCTCCGATCGTATGTGAGGAAGATTCAGCCGTACACTGCTGATAAGAACCTATGGATCCATTTCTTTCAAGACAGTCTCTTAGGGACTCAGCTTGAGTGGTTCTATCAGTTGGACGAAACCAGTATCCGCAGTTGGGAAGATTTGGCTACTGCTTTCTACAGGCAGTATCAATATAACTCCGACCTCGCTCCTACGCGTACCTAACTCCAGGGTATGTCAATTGGAACGGGTGAAGGATTCAAAGACTATGCTCATAAGTGGAGGGACCTCGCCGGAAGAGTACAACCACCCTTGGCTGATCGGGAGATAGTTGATATGTTTCTGGGGACCCTGTCTGGTCCATTCTTTAACCATCTGATCGGAAGCTCCTCATCTGGGTTTACAGAGCTTATTCTGACCAGTGAGAGGATTGAGGCTGGTATTAAGGCTGGTAAGATACAGAAGGGTGCCTCATCGAGCACCGAGAGGAAGCCCTTTAAGAAAGAGTCCAGTGTTGTCTACAGTTCAAGAAACCAGAATAGACCCGAACGCCGCCAAGTTGTTAATGCGGTTGTTATTTCAAAACCTGCTGGTGCTCCACAGCACAACAATCAACAGAAGGACGAGAGACCTCGAAGGCAATTCAATCGTCTCAGCATGACCTTATCTCAGATTCTGCCACAGTTGCTGAAGACCAATCTGGTGATTCTAAAGGAAGCCCCAAAGAATCCAAATACAACATCACCGAGGTATAACCCTAATGCCCGCTGTGCTTATCACTCTGATAGCCCGGGGCATAATACAGATGATTGTTGGACTTTGAAGAATAAGATACAAGACTTGATTGATGCGAAAGAGATCGAGTTCGGAGCACCAGAGAAGCCTAAACAAGAGGCAGGGGTGAATGCTATCAGGGATGACGGTGATGAAGAGTTTGATATCGACAGTTGGATCTACCCGACTGCCAATGGTGGATTAAGCAACTGGACAACGAAAGATTCTATGCTCGTTTCCGTTATTACCCATTAATGAAACTTTTTGTTTTGAATCTGTAACAGACAATGTTTTAAACCTTATGGCCCGGTGTCTTACCCGGGGCACCGTGGCTTCATTTGTGAGGGCTTTATGTGTGTCATTTTCATATATCATCAATAAAAGCATTGGACATTCTTGCATTTCAAATTTTGCGCTCCTTGTTTTTCTTTATTATATATTGCAAAACAACTATTTTACACACACTCACATATACAGGTCCACATCCACTCTGGATCTCACTGGTAACGTCTCTGCTACTGCCAGTTATGACTTCGAAAACCCAATCAACTTAGCCGAAGACGAAGGTGAAGATGATTGTGAAGTGCCTGGTGAACTTGCAAGACTGTTGCTCCAAGAAGAGAGGGATATACAGCCACATGAAGAGCCGGTGGAATCAGTGAATCTGGGCACCGAGACAGACAAGAAAGAGGTCAAGATCGATGCAAACCTGGAGCTTAGTGTGAAACAACGGTTGATTCAGATTCTGCATGACTATGTTGAGATCTTTGCCTGGTCTTACGAAGATATGCCTGGTTTGGATACAAATATTGTGGTTCACCGCCTGCCTACCAAGGAAGATTGTCCTCCAGTAAAACAGAAGGTCCGCCGAATGCGCCCAGAGATGTCTGAGAAAATCAAGGCTGAAGTCATGAAACAGTTCGACGCCGGTTTTCTAGCAGTTACTTCTTACCCTCAGTGGATAACCAATGTGGTTCCTGTGCCGAAGAAAGATGGTAAGGTTCGAATGTGTGTTGACTACAGGGATTTGAACAGGGAAAGCCCCAAGGATGATTTCCCTCTACCTCATATTGACGTTCTGGTTGACAACACTGCTCAGCATAAAGTCTTCTCCTTTATAGATGGTTTCTCCGGTTATAATCAGATTAAAATGGCTCCCGAAGACATGGAGAAGACAACTTTTGTTACTCAATGGGGCACCTTTTGCTACAAGGTCATGCCTTTTGGGTTAAAGAACGTTGGGGCAACGTATCAGCGTGCCATGGTTGCTTTGTTTCATGACATGATCCATCATGAGATTGAAGTATACGTCGACAATATGATTGCAAGGTCCCAAACTGAGGAGGAACACCTTGACCATATGCAGAAGTTATTTGACAGGCTGAAGTTGTACAAGCTGAGATTGAACCCGAACAAGTGCACCTTCGGGGTGAGATCTGGTAAACTACTGGGTTTCGTCGTCAGCGATAAAGGTATTCAAGTGGATCCCGCAAAAGTGAAAGCTATACAAGAGATGCCAACTCCTAGAACAGAGAAAGAAGTCAGAGGCTTCCTGGGACGTCTGAACTACATTGCCCGATTCATCTCACACCTGACTGCTACTTGTGAGCCAATCTTCAAGCTACTGAAGAAAGATCAAGTAGTACGTTGGAATGATGAATGTCAGGCTGCTTTCGAAAGGATCAAAGAGTATCTCCAAGAGCCACCCATTCTAATGCCACCAGTTGAAGGGAGACCTTTGATCTTATACTTGACAGTACTCGACAACTCAATGGGGTGTGTGCTGGGTCAATATGACGAGTCTGGCTGAAAAGAGCATGCTATTTACTACCTTAGCAAAAAGTTTACCGGCTGTGAGACCCGATACTCACTGCTTGAGAAAACTTGTTGCGCTTTGGCATGGACTTCTCATCGGCTGAGACAGTATATGCTGACTCACACTACTCTGTTGATATCAAAGATGGATCCAATCAAGTATTTCTTCGAGAAGCCTGCCTTGTCCGGAAGAATAGCAAGATGGAAGATGATCTTGACTGAGTATGACATCCAATATACAACCCAAAAGGCAATCAAAGGAAGTGTGTTGGCAGACCATTTGGCACACCAGGCAGTGGATGATTACCAGTCTATGAACTTTGAATTCCCGGACGAGAATATCATGCTAGTAACTGATTGTGAGACACCTGGACCGGATGAAGGACCTGAGGAAGGATCCCGATGGTCTATGTACTTTGATGGAGCTTCGAACGCTTTGGGTAATGGCATTGGCGCCGTGATCATATCTCCTAAAGGCTCTCATACTCCGTTTACCGCCCGACTATGTTTCAACTGCACCAACAATATGCCGGAGTATGAAGCATGCATTATGGGTCTTCGAGCAGCAATTGACCTAAGGATTAAGTTTCTAAGTGTCTTCGGAGATTCCGCTCTCGTGATCAGTCAGATCAAAGGCGAGTGGGATACGAAACACCCTAATCTTATTCCTTACAAGGAGTATGTGTTGACGTTGCTTCCCCACTTTGAGGAGATAACCTTTGAACACTTCCCTAGATAGGAGAATCAGTTGGCGGATGCGCTGGCTACGATGTCTTCTATGTTCAAAGTCAATTGGGACAACAAAGCTCCCCGGATTATCATTGAAAGATTGGACGAACCTGTGCATTGCTGTGACATTGAGACTGAAGAGGTAACAAAAAAGCCTTGGTTCCATGAGGTGAAGAGGTATTTGGAAGCTCAGGAATACCCCGAGGGTGCATCTGTTAATGACAAGAAGTTTCTGAGGAGGTTCGCGGCAAAGTTCTTCATCAGCAATGGCATTATTTACAAGCGTAACCATGATTCGACCTTACTACGATGTGTGGATAAGATTGAAGCAGAAAGGATCATGGTAGAGTTGCATGAAGGTACTTTTGGAACTCATTCAAGTGAACACACCATGGCAAAGAAAATCCTTAGGGCGGGATACTATTGGTCCACAATGGAAGCCGACTGTTATCAACATTCTCGGACATGTCACAAGTGTCAAGTCTATACTGATAAGGTGCACATACCTCCAGTTCCTCTAAACGTCTTGACGGCACCTTGGACTTTTGCAATGTGGGGCATCGATATGATCGGCGAGATCAGACCTACAGCATCCAACGGGCATCGTTTCATCCTGGTAGCAATTGATTATTTTACGAAGTGGGTTGAAGCAGCTTCCTTTGCTACTGTAACCAAGAACGTCGTGGCACGGTTTATTTGGCACAATCTGATCTGTCGATACGGTGTACCAGATAGGATCATTACGGACAATGGTACCAATCTCAACAACAAGATGATCACTGAGCTCTGCAAACAATTCAAGATACAGCATCACAATTCTTCTCCCTACCGGCCGAAGATGAATGGGGCTGTAGAAGCGGCTAATAAAAACATTAAGAAGATTGTGCAGAAAATGATAGTGACATACAAAGACTGGCACGAGATGTTACCGTTTGCTCTTCATGGGTACCGTACCTCAGCACAGACGTCAACAGGGGCAACACCCTATTCCTTGGTATATGGCATGGAGGCAGTCTTGCCCGTTGAAGTTCAGATACCCTCTCTTCGAATCATGAAGGATGCAGGTTTGAGTGAAGATGACTGGATTCAGACCCGGCTTGATCAACTGAATTTAATCGACGAAAAGAGACTTACTGCTATTTGTCATGGCCAAACGTACCAAAAACGGATGATCAAGGCATTTAACAAGAAAGTTAGACGACAAGAGTATCAAGTTGTGGATCTGGTAATCAAGCGCATTATCTTACCTCAAGGTGATCCTAGGGGCAAATGGACCCCTACTTACGAAGGGCCATTTGTGGTTAAGAACATTTTCTCAGGAGGAGCTATGATTCTAACCACCATGGATGGTGACGACCTTCCTCACCCCGTCAATGCAGACATAGTGAAAATATACTACGCATAAACAAAGACCCACTAGGTTGACTGGCCTAGGCAAAAATAAGGGCTTCCCGGCGAACCAAAAGGGTTCGGGCAAAAATAAGGGATGAAAATGAAAAATCTATACACCCGACAAGTCGAAAAACCTGAAAAGGCGGCTTGGGCAAAAAAGGGTATCCCGGTGGACTGAAAACCCGAAAGGGCGGTCCAGGAAAAAATTAGGGATCAAAGCGTAACACTATGTCTCATTGGATCACCTTGAATCCAGACTTCGGTATCAACTATTAAACTCGGACGACATTAATCAATCTGATTCACCTTCAACCAGTAGCAAAGTGATGAGATGCTCGAGGACATAAAGACAATAGTAGAGTTGGAACCCAGTGGGATTATTCACATAGCTGTTTTGTTTAGTTTTTCACAAATTGTGTAAATTCTATCTGTTCGGCGGTGTTCTCTTACTAGGACGTCAACCTCTTGTACAAAAACGCCTATTTACAGGCTAAACTTCAAAATCAATACAATTCATTTTCAAAGAAATTTCAAACTGTTTTTTTTCTTTATCTGTTTTGTTTTGCAAAGAACGTCCAATGTTCATTTTTGATATATGCATTTGACATTAATTGCTGCTCATAAATATTTACATGCGAAACGAAAGATGAATTACTGGTAATATCAGAAACAGGGGCAGTAAGAATTGTCCGAACTGTGTGATTGCTCTGTCCACCAGGTACAAAGGTAGATTCAGCTGAAGAATATGGCTAAGATACCTTCACTCCCCACAGAGTAAGACAATAATGGTAACTCTCTCAGCTGAGACTTACAACTACGAACAAATCAGTAATACTCTCCCCAAGCAGAGTTAGTCTACCATCAGCACTAAAAGGGTCTTAATATTCCCCAGCGGAGTGTAAGAATATTCCCTAGCAAGTATAAGAGTATCCCCGGTAGTCTTAATATTCCTCAACAGAGTATAAGAATGTTCCCCGGTAGAATACAAGATACCTCTAGTGGAGTCAATTTTCCCAGCACGGTCTGAAAAAGGCTTCCCCAATGGAGTTGAAGCATCATCCCCAGTAGACTCTGGAAGTTTATCCCCGGCGGAGTACAAAAATAAATCTCCCCATCCAAGTTCAAGGGATCATTCCCAGCATAATTCAGAAGGATTATCCCCGCAAGAGTCTAACAGGGTTATCCCTAGCAAGTCACGACTGAAAGATCATCCCCAGCGAAGTTCTTTCCTTTCACGAACAGGTATTCAATTCTCAACAGATCCAATATCACCAGCAACGGTAATCCATCCCCAGCGGAGTTTATCAGTGGAATCTTCAGCAGAACATCTCTTCCCCACAGAGTAATTCCCCTCAGAGTAATCTCCTCATCAGTTTATTCCCCAACGGAGTTATCCTCTCCTGCAAGTTCATCATCTTTGTTCGTCATCCCCAGCGGAAACGAAGAATTAAACTCTATTCTCCAGCAGCTATCCAGGATTTATTTTCCCCAGCTAAAACATCACATTTCCATACATCATGATACATGCATATACGCATCATACCATACAATCTCATTTATGTTGAGAACATCATTGCGTGATCCATATCATGCATTGCATATGACTGACCTTTACCTTTCAGGAAAGATGCAGTTAAATTCTCAACTATGTGGAAGACCTTCTCTGGTCCAGTTAAATCGATTCCTAAAGATTTTTCTGATGCGAACACAGTCAAAGGAGACAAAACCAGTTAAATCGATTCCTAAAGATTTTTCTGATGCGAACGCAGTCAAAGGAGACAAAACCAGTTAAATCGATTCCTAAAGATTTTTCTGATGCGAACGCAGTCAAAGGAGACAAAACCAGTTAAATCGATTCCTAAGGATTTTTCTGAGGCCAATCCAGTCAAAAGAGACAAAACCGGTTAAATCGATTCCTAAAGATTTTTCTGATGCGAACTCAGTCAAAGGAGACAAGACCAGTTAAATCGATTCCAAAAGATTTTTCTGATGCGAACGCAGTCAAAGAAGACAAGACCAGTTAAATCGATTCCTAAAGATTTTTCTGATGTGAACGCAGTCATACGAGACAAAACTAGTTAAATCGATTCCTAAAGATTTTTCTGAGGCCAATCTAGTCAAAGGAGACAAAACCAGTTAAATCAATTCCTAAAGATTTTTCTGAGGCCAATCCAGCCAAAAGAGACAAAACCGGTTAAATCGATTCCTAAAGATTTTTCTGATGCCAATCCAGTCAAAGAAGACAACACCGTTCATGTTTGGATGATAGGGAGATGAATTGTGATGTTGAATCTTGAACTACTCGCACAGAGCGGTGATCATAGTGTTGTTTAAATTCGTACCGTTGTCCGTGATGATCCTGTCGGGGATACCGTACCGGCATATGAGATTCTGCTTGATGAAGCGGGCAACCACATTCTTTGTAACAGAGGCGAAGGAAGCTGCTTCGACCCACTTGGTAAAATAATCAATAGCGACCAAGATGAAGCGATGTCCATTGGATGTTGTAGGCTTGATCTCTCCAATCATGTCAATTCCCCATAATGCGAATGGCCAAGGAGCTGTCAGAATGTTGAGAGGAACTGGAGTAATATGTACCTTGTCAGCATAGACTTGGCATTTGTGACAAGTACGGGAATATTGATGACAATCAGCTTCCATGGTATACCAGTAGTAGCCTGCCCTTAGAATCTTCTTAGCCATCGTATGTCCGCTTAAGTGGGTGCCAAAGGTGCCACTATGTATTTCGGTCATGATCAACTCTGCTTCAACCTTGCCCATACAACGAAGTAGAACACAATCATGGCTGCGCTTACATAAGATACCATTGCTCAGGAAGAACTTGGCAGCAAATCTCCTTAAGAACTTTTTGTCATTGACGGAAGCTCCTTCAGGGTATTCTCGAGTCTGGAGATACCTTTTGATTTCATGAAACCAGGGTTGTTCCACTACTTCTTCGGTATTAATCTCATGACAGTGCACAGGTTCGTCCATTCGCTCGATGGTGATTTGGGGAGCCTCATTATCCTAGTTGAGTTTTGTTGTACCCCAAAATTTTCCCTCCCATATTTCTCAAGACATTACAAGGATAATCTCCAAGTGGCTCAAGATTGCTCAAGAATTGGAAAGTCAAGTCATCTCCTAAGGCAGTCAACCTCAAAATTAGGGTTTTGTGTTGCATTAAGGTCTTTGCATCCAAATGACCCCAAGTTCTACCCAATGTCCTAATATGTTCTCAAGTTCATCCATGTTAACTTTCAAGCCTTGCAGAGGAAGTTTGGTCAGTCAATTGCTCAAGAAGCCCAAAAATCGATTGTGCTAGGGCAAAAGTCAACTGTGACCTAAAAATAGTCAAACCTCAAGATTTTTTGTCAACATTATCATTTTGAAGGATAATTCATCATTTTATCAAGGGTTGATCATGATTCATTAAGGATTGCTCAAGATTCATCAAGATTCAAAAGTTGCTAAATTAGGGTTTTGTAGGAAAAGTCAAACCAACTTTGACCAAGCATAACTTTCTCATAATTTATGAGAAATAACCCATACAAATCTCATTTTGAAGAGTATGCAATTTCCTACAATCCATCTTCACACCCCGAGATCAAGAAATTCACTCACAAAAAGTTACAAATTTGGACATTATAGGTAATTTTTGAAAGTCAACAAAAAAACCTTTTTTTCCAAAGGTTATAACATGATCATGGAATATCAAAATGAGATGAGACCAAAAGTGTTGGTTATAGGACATCTCAAGGTTTCTAAAAAGTCCAAGAACACCTCCAAAAGTTCAAAATTGAAGAAGTTATGCATTGTTGAAGTTGGGCATTTTTCCAAAATTGCCAAAAGTCAACTATCCCCAAAACTTCAAAATTTGCCAAAAGGGCCCACTTTTTCCCACTTGATTTGATCTTGTCACACTACACACGTGTCCTATCTTCAGTCTTGTGTCCAAATATTAATTTTTCTATTTTATTTGATTTTTATTGAATTAATTCATTTTTAATCAATTTAAATCCAAATAAAATCCAAATCTTGATAACTTGGTATCTTTTTGATTGATACAGGCTTTAATTATCATCATGGACAAGATCAAACTCGTATCAAGCCATATCATGCACAAAATATTGGATTTGGAATGAAATTGGAAGCTTTTTAATGGAGGATCATATCATATCTTCAAGCATTGATTGGCAAGGATTCAAAGCCCAAAACCTGACCTAATTCATTCCATTATACTTATACAACACAAAGCATACGAGTTCAAGGGCTAGAGGCTGCATAATCACCAATACCAAACTTGAAAAAAAAAACTTGAAAAAGCTTGAAACTGAAATCCATTCTAGAGGCAGATTCAAGGTCAAATCTCAACGTAGACCTCTTGCTGGACATCCATTGAGTCTAAAGGAATAAAAAAAAAGCTCTCTCCCTCCCAAAAACGCGCTGTAAGTCTCCCTAAACACGACCCTGCGTTTGAAATCGGAACCTCTCAGTCTTGCATCTTTTTGACAAACCATGGACATATTCTTGATCCTTGTATGATTTCTAAACTTTCTGCAATATTCAATTGTATTTTTATAGCCTGTAATGCCATACCCGAACCTAGGGTTTGGAAGTTTGTTTTTTGGGCGTTTTAGCTACAGGTAAAATCAAAGCAAATAATGGACATAACCATGTTCAGGAGGGAGAGACGAAGCGAACCATGGTGTTGGATTGCATTTTTACAGCCTAGAATTAATTTTAGGAGCAAGCTTTGGATTTAGCTGCGGATAAAATCCGCAGGTAAAAGAACCAGGTCTCAGTGGGGAAGACGAAGACGTGTCCTTCTCCAACTGGCCCATTCAAAACTTTCGCGTTTTTTTTTTATAATTCTGGCATAATAGTTTGTTTTCTATATTATAATTAACGCTTATTCCACTTACAATAAAAACATAGTGGCGCAGTGGCCAGGCGAGCATGTGAAATCCAATGGGACCTGGGTTCGAATCCCAGGTCCACCATATTGCATATTATTATTTTGTTTCAGGTATTCAAGCGCTTTTCAGCAA
Organism: Vicia faba; assembly: GCA_948472305.1. NCBI lineage: Eukaryota > Viridiplantae > Streptophyta > Magnoliopsida > Fabales > Fabaceae > Vicia > Vicia faba. The sequence continues at coordinate 323,505,438 of OX451738.1, read as the reverse complement.
TTAAGGCCTATCATACACCATCACCCAGATGCCTGCCAGATGGCCCTAGGCCAGATCTGGTGGCCAAGATTGCAAGTCCACCATATTCCCAAGTCAATGCACACGCGTGGAATGGCAAAAGTCAAAGCAGGCCAACGTACATGGGCCTCACAAAATGCTAATCTCACTCCCTTTCCAGGCCCAAACCCCCTTTTGGTTATTTCCTTCTTTTTATATTTCTTTTATTTTATTGTTTTGTATTATTAATTTTATTATTTAAACTAACCAATTAAAATCTTTTTCTCATAAAATCAAAAACACAAAAATACATTTTATTTATTAAAATTAAATTCATCATTTTATTTTTGTAAATAAATTAATTCAATTAATTTAGTTTAATTAGGTTTAACTTTTAATATTTTTGCAATATTTAAAATCAATGTAGATAATTAGGTCTTACTAACTTTAAATCAAATTTATTTTATTTCTTTAAATACTCAAAAATCCAAAAATATTTTAATTAATTAATTAATTTATTTAATTGTTAACCTAATTTAATTTCCTTTTAATTCAAAAAATAACAAAAAAATCTCTTTCTTTCAATAAAGGGTCAAAACCCTAAAAAAAAAAACTCGCACTCGATTTAACTTTCCGCGCGCGATCTATTTTTCCATATTGATGTAATTGTTTCCCGAAATGTAATAGCTTTTAATTAGGGCTTAATTTTATCGCTTTATTTTATTTTCCGCATTTTAAATTAAAGGGTTGTTTTTGGCGATATAAATACCCGACGCCTTGTAATAGTTTAGATTTAATTTCCGCAATTTAAATTCCGCAATCTATAAACTGTTAGATATTTGATAATAGGGAATGCATGACAACACTCGCACATGCGCACTCCTAGGGTACACCTCACTCGGTTGCCTTCGAACGTGGTCATTGAGTATAGGAAGTTTTAGAGGTCGCCCTCTTGTCCAAAGATCACAATTGCCTCGAAACGGTTGCCTTGTAAAAATGATCTAAGACATTAGGGTTACCGCTAAGGCGTCCTAACATTTCTTTAGTGACCACACGTCCCTTAATCGAATTGAACCTTAAAACTCCAACGACGAGGCTACCTACTCATCAATAGTGGGATAGAATTGTATAAAGGACATTAGCACAGATTGATTCCTTTTTCGAGTAGGTAGATGGTTCTTAAGTACTTGCTCTCTCAAAACAAAACAAAAACTTTTCGCACTTACACCTTTCAAACGAAAACTTCTTTCAAACCCACAAACACAAAGAAAAGCAAATTTTGAAAACACTTTGAGCAAGTACCTAAGAGCCCGTGGATAACCACGGATAGAAAGGGTGCTAACATCTTCCCTTTCTATAATCTACCCCCCGGACCTGAGAAATATCTCAAAAAAGGAATTTTTCTGTGCTTTTTTCCTTTCCTTGTTGGATAAAATAAAAGTCGGTGGTGACTCTTGCTTACCGCGACATTTTGCAAAAACAAACGCAAAACGCAAACCAGCATTCCAAAAACAGTCAGTTCTCTCCCACTGTATCACAAGTTTAAACATGGAAGACATTTTAGCCAGAGCATCTGCTAGTTGATTTTCTTCTCGCGGGAAGTGCTCAAAGGTAAACTGCTCGAAATGAGGCAACAATGTCAAGACATGTTCTTTGTATGGGATAAGATTAGGATGTTTGGTGTCCTACTCTCCTTTGATTTAACTGATAACCAAAGCTGAGTCCCTAAATACAATCAGAGATTTGATTCCCAAGTCAATAGAAGCCTTGAGACCAAAGATACAAGCTTCATACTCGACCATGTTATTGGTGCAGTTGAAGCAGAGTCTAGCAGTGAAAGGTGTATGGCAACCTTCTGGAGAAATAAGTATCGCGCCGATACCGTTGCCAAGTGCATTTGAAGCACCATCAAAGTACAGGGTCCATCGGGATCCTTGTTCAGGTCCGTCATACGATCTGTTACCTTCAATGTTGTCCAATGTCATAATGTCCTCATCAGGGAAGTCGAACCTCATAGATTGGTAATCTTCGACAGCTTGATGAGCTAGATGGTCAGCTAGTACACTCCCCTTTATAGCTTTTTGAGTTGTGTACTGGATATCATATTCAGTTAGGATCATCTGCCATCTAGCGATTCTTTCGGATAAAGCAGGCTTCTCGAAGATGTACTTAATCGGATCCATTTTGGAAATCAGTAAAGTGGTATGTGTCAACATATACTGCCTTAGCCGGCGAGCAGACCATACCAAAGCGCAACAAGTTTTCTCGAGCAGTGAGTAGCGAGTATCACATTCGGTAAAAATTTTGCTAAGGTAATAAATGGCATGCTCTTTTCGGCCAGACTCGTCATGTTGGCCCAGTACGCACCCCATTGAGTTATCCAAAACAGTCAGATACATGATTAAAGGCCTTCCTTCGACGGGTGGCATCAAGATAGGAGGTTCCAGGAAATACTCCTTGATCTTATCAAAAGCAACTTGACAATCATTATTCCATTCAACCACCTGATCTTTCTTCAACAACTTGAAGATTGGCTCACAGGTGGATGTTAGGTGAGAGATGAACCTTGCGATATAGTTTAAGCGTCCCAAGAAACCTCTGACCTCCTTTTCAGTGCGGGGGGCAGGCATTTATTGTATAGCTTTGACTTTAGCAGGATTAACCTCAATGCCTTTGTTACTGACGATGAATCCCAAAAGTTTACCTGACCTGACTCCGAACGCGCACTTGCTAGGGTTCAGTCTGAGCTTATATTCTTTCAATCTGACAAACAGCTTTTGCAGATGGTCGAGGTGTTCTTCTTCTGTTTGTGAACGGGCTATCATGTCGTCTACGTAGACTACAATCTCATGATGTATCATGTCATGAAACAAAGCTACCATGGCTTGCTGATAGGTTGCCCCGACATTCTTCAGTCCGAATGGCATCACTTTATAGCAGAAGGTACCCCCCTGTGTAACAAAAGTAGTCTTCTCCATGTCTTCGGGGGCCATTTTGATCTGGTTGTATCCCGAGAGTCCATCCATGAAGGAAAATACCTTGTGTTGAGCTGCATTGTCAACCAAGATGTCGATGTGTGGTAGTGGAAAATCATCTTTAGGGATAGCCCTGTTTAGGTCTCTGTAGTCCACACACATTCTGACTTTGCCGTCCTTCTTAGGCACAGGCACAATGTTAGCAACCCATTATGGATAGGAAGTAACAGCCAGAAAACCAGCATTGAATTGTTTAATCACTTCAGCTTTGATCTTTTCGGACATGTCGAACCTCATTCGGCGGACTTTCTGTTTGATTGGTGGACAGTCTTCTCTTGTAGGGAGACGGTGAACCACAATATTCGTATCCAATCCCGGCATGTCTTCATAGGACCAGGTGAAGATTTCAACATATTCATTCAACAACTGTACTAAGCGCTCTTTGACATTTGGCTCCAGGTTGGCACCCACTTTAACCTCTTTCTTGTCTTCCTCGGTTCCCAAATTGATAGTCTCTAGCAATTCTTCATGGAGCAGAATAGCCCTTTCCTCTTGTTGCAAAAGTCTAGCTAACTCTCTAGGCACTTCACAGTCTTCATCACCTTCGTACTCGGCATGATTGACCAAATCTTCAGAGTCATCGAAGGCCAAAGCAGAATGGTCACCCATGGAATCCGGAGTGGATGGGTACCTGCATTTTTGAGTTTGGGTGTGTGTAAGGGATAGCCATCCTTAAACAAAACAAAATGTAAAAGGAAAGAAAATGAACACAACAGTTTGTAGATGAAAACGTCCAATGATTCATTAAAAATGGCATATGAAAATGAAGAATCAAAACCCTTACAAATGGACCTATATGCCCCGGGTAAGGCATAAGGTGAAAAGAGTGTACGAATTATTTAATTATTACAGACCAAACAGGAAATTGTTCAAAGATAAATTACTGATTGATGAAAGTGATGGGAACAAAGTCTTTCGCCTCCCAGTTGCTTAATCCTCCTTCAATGGTTGGAAAGATCCAATCTTCAAAGTTGTCTTCTTCATCATCATCTTCTAAGGCATGAATTCCATGGTGAGTGATTTTTAAGGGTGGTCCTCCAGCCCAGGAGCGACGCACAGCTTTCTGGCCAACGGCAGTAAAACCTAGTCCGAACTTGTCCGTCTTGTGAGGAAAATCAGGCAGTTTCCCCCACACTGTACTTCTTCCTTCTTTGATTACAGCCTCCGCATATTTAAGGGATGCCATCCGAGATACAAGCTTGGAAACAATCGGCACATCAGTCATTGTCTTTGCTACTGCGACTTCAGGAGAAACCTCTTCAAAGTGTTGGAAATGTGTTTCTATGAATTCGCCATCTAACTCTACATAGAGGAAGGAGTTAAGGTGACTTATCATATACTCCTCCTCACCATGAACTGTTATGATCTTACCCTGAACTGGATACTTTAGCATTTGGTGTAGAGAATAAGTGACTACCCCAACATTATGGATCCATGGCCTTCCCAAAAAGCATGAATATGAAGGACGGATGTCCATCACATAAAATGTAGAGTTGAAAATTTTTGTACCCACTTTGATTGGAATGTCCACTTCTCCGTGAACCATCCTCTTAGAACCGTCAAAGGCTCTAACAACGATGTTACTGGGCTTTAGGGTCAAACCTTTGCAGTCCAATCTATCCAACGCCTTCTTTGGTAGAACATTTAAGGATGAACCCGTATCTACCAGAACATGAGCAAGTGTGGTCCCCCTGCACTCTACCGAGACATGCAGTGCATCGTTATGCTTTCTTCCCTTAGGGGTCAAATCAGCATCAGAAAAACTAAGACCATTATCGGCTGTAAGGCTAGCCACGCACTCTTGAAACTGGTCCGCAGAAGTTTCTTGAGGCACGTGTGCCATTTTTAGAAATTTGATCAAGGCTTTGGCATGAGCCTCGGAGCAGAGTAAGAGAGCCAACATGGATATTTTCGAAGGGGTTTGCCCTAGCTGCTCCACGACATCGTAGTAACCACAGTTCGAGCCTTCACAGGCGCTTCTTGTATCCCCTTACCTTTATTGGTAGTAACATCAGAGGGTCTAGCTTCGGGTGCGTCAATTTATTCAATTACCGGACTTTGCACAGATGGTTTAACAGGTACAGAAACTCTCGAGGGCCTGAATACTGCCCTTGGAGGAGGAATCTCCGGAGAGAAGATCCTTCCGCTGCGAGTTATCTTGCTCATTCCCGCAATATTCCCTATATCAGGGGTTTCATCATCGGAATTCTCTTGGACTGATTCGATCTGTTTGACACCTTGGTAGAAGATATCTTCTCCGTAATTCCATGGTATCGTCTTGTTAGATTTATACGGGATAGGCCCCGGCATGGTGATTTTCAATGGCACAAACTTAGGATAAGGCATAATCTTAATAGGCTTTTTGCAGGTCTTGGAAAGATTGTCGGAGATGGTTATTATAGCAATGTCATTGATTGGAGTATCAAAGGTAATAGGAGTAACATGAGTGATAGTGGAAACAGGGGTTTTCTGAAAGAGGATCTCTTGGGTATCCATCAGGTGTTGGATGCCTGATTTCAACAGTGGGCAGTCAATTTACAAGTTTGAACAAAAGTAACAGTCTTTTCCACAGCCTGGGAATATCATGGCTTTCATCAAATTCACTTTAATCACTGGCAACGGAGTCAAAAGGTCATCAATAGTGGTAACATGAAGATCCTCCACAATGGCATGGACATTATGACCATGTTTTGGCATAGGAGCGGATATCATGTTGGGTTTTTTGGGAGCATCAAACTCTACTTCCTTGGCGTCTATTAGGTCTTGGATCTTGTTTTTAAGAGCCCAACAGTTGTTTGTATCATGCCCTACACTGTCTGAGTGGTATGCACATTTTGCATTGGAATGATAATAAGGAGAAGAGGTATTAGGGTTTTTCGGCGCTTCTTTCAAGTTGGTAATGTTCAACTTTATAAGATGAGGGAGGACTTGAGCCGGTGTCATGTTGATTTGGGTGAATTGCCATTGTGGCCTTTCTACCCATTGCTGATTAGCTCTTGGTTGATTGCTGCAAGGTTGGTCGGCTGAGGAGTTTTGGATCATAACAGCCCCCACCGTTGGTCGGCACTCTGTTCTCCCTTGGTTTCTCTGGGTATGAATAGCAGAAACTTCCTTCTTGGCTGGGAAGATCTTCTTAATAGCAATGGAAGCGGAGGTATCCTTATGAATTTTACCACTTTTAATGCCAGCTTCGACCCTTTCACCGGTCAGAATTAATTCGGTGAACCCTGCAGATGAGCTCCCGGTCAAGTGATTGAAGAACGGACCTGACAGAGTCCCTAAAAACATGTCAACCATCTCTCTATCCGATAATGGTGGCTGCACCCTTCCATCCAAATCCCGCCACTTCTGGGCATACTCCTTAAATCCCTCATTAGAGGCCATACCCATCCTCTGTATTTGAGTACGAGTAGGCGCTAAATCTGCGTTGTATTGCTATTATCGATAGAAAGCAGCAGCCAAATCTTCCCAGTTATGAACATCAGATCTCTCAAGTTGATAGAACCAGTCCAATTGTGTGCCTGACAAACTATCTTGAAAAAAATGGACCCAAAGATCCTTATCAGAGGAGTGAGGTTGGATATTCCTGACGTAGGACCTCAGATGCATCTTTGGATAGGACAAAGCGTCATACTTAGCAAATGTAGGTACTTTGAACTTGGAAGGAATGACGATCCCAGCGACCAACCCTAGTTCTTCGAAATCTAAACCAGGTACCCTTTGCAACTCCATGGCTTCCAACCGATCCTCAAGATTTTTATACTTATCATCCGTCGGAGGATATTGTTGTTCGGAGTAATCTTCATCCTCTTCCTCTTCTTCTTCTTCATATTTAGATTCAGAGGGAATTGCAACTCCTTTTCCTTTACCAACCCCTTCGTCAAACATTGAGGGAAATTCCAGAACTTTCCTAGCTTGATGCTCAAATCTCCTTCCCATAGTGGCTACCCCAACTCTTTTCTTTTTCTTCCTTTCTGGTTCCTTCTCTTTTTCTAATAGTGCTTTAAGATCCTCTTGACCCTTTGCTAAGGTCATGAGGAGTTGTTGGAATTGCGAATTCTGTGCTTGCAGATCTTTAACCGTCTTCTCCAAATCCATCTTGCTAAAATAAACAGCAGAAAGATAAGGAAACCTGGTATGAAGACCTGTTTATGCATATGATGAATGATATGTTATTCATGTAATGCATTCAAGGATTCAGAAATTCAAATTTGTTGCAAACAAAAAGAACACACGTCATATTAAGAAGACATTTGTTAGTACATAAATTCCCCATGGGAAAAATATTACAAAATTCTTAATGTAAAAAGACATTGCGCATCCTCTTTGGCGCGATGTAAGTGTTGAGAGTTTCCTATTCATGAAGTCGGCGGGTAAGTTCCAAAACCTTCTTCTCACTGGCATAGAAGTTGGCTTCAAAAGTATTCTGCTCTTCTTTGAGTTGTATCCAACTCTTTTGTAATTCTTCCAATGATGTTGGCATGTCAGGATGTAGGAGGGTGTATGGAACCTCTCCTTCCATAACAGGCTCTTTGATCACGGGGAGAATGTGAGGGTATGGCATCATAAGACTCTGGGTGCGGGTTCGTACCCACTTGAGATAAGGCTCAAGGGGGATGGAATTCTTGTGCCCCAGTGTCTTACTATCCACTTTGTTGGGCATCCTCCAAGATCTGATAAACCTTTGTCGGAGTCCTTGAGCGTCGTTGTCGAAGTCAAAAACCAAGTCAGGGATCAACATATCATGAGGACCATCTCTCCAGGCATATCCAAACTGCCTTAGAGCTAAACAGGGGTTGTAGGTGATGCCTCCCCTAATGCCAAGTAGTGGGACATTAGGGAATTCCCCGAAATGATCAATGATGATGACATTTTCTCTGGACCGAGAACACCAATAAACATCAGAATGTGTGAGAGTCATCAACCATTGTGACAACCTTAAACCCTTCTCATTCTTCAAAACTGTTTGGGGAAGGTGAGAAATAAACCACCTTGCTATAAGAGGAGTACAACACATAAGAACACCTCTTTTCCTCATTGTTCGTGTGTGAAATGAGTGTACGATGTCCCCAAGCAATGTAGGCACAGGATTCTGAGATATGAAAATCTTGACAGCATTCACATATATAAGCTGATCAGGGTTTGGGAACAAGACCAACCCATAGATAAGAAGTTCCACAATCTCCTCAAAGGCTTGCATATATAGAGAATTCCAGCAGTCTTGTGCCTTCTCAAACAGAAACATTGCCAAGAAACCCTTGACACCACTTCTGGTTTCCCAATGACCTTTGATATCAGATGGTTGCAAGTGTAATGCTTGAGCAACATCTTCAGGCTTTGGTTCTCTTTCCGTACCGTTGTAGGGTAGTTGATGGAGAATAGGAATCCTCAGGAGTTGAGAAAATTCCTCCAAAGTAGGTACTAGTTGGTAATCAGGGAATGTGAAATAGTGGTGTAGGGGGTCAAAGAACTGGAAGAGAACTTTTACCATGTCTTCTTTAATGTTGGAGTTGACCAAGTTGAGAAGTCTACCATGTCTTTCACTGAAGAGAGAATTCTCTGGAATCTTGGAAGTAAGCTCCTTGAGTTGAGGAGGGATCCTCACAAGGTTGACTTAGATTGTTTTCCTGCGAAGAGATTCCGTGACCTACAAAACAAGAACAAAGATGAAAATCCAAACCCTTGAAATGGTTAGTGGATGCATATGATGCTTTATGATGTTCATGATGTATGCACAGGCATATGTACAAACAAGTCACACAAGATCCTAGTTTTAGGCTTGCATGAGGTTTCATAGGTAAGTACCCTCTTGAAGTTAGTTGGCTCAACCTTTCCTATAAATAGTAACCGGATTCTAAGGAGCTTAATATCACTGGATTATTTTCTGTGTTCATTGTTTCAGTTTGGCCACTTAACTGGCGACCGAAATATTCCAAGAAAACAACCCTCAATGAGTGTAGTATCGAGTATCTACCAACTTCGGACTGCACTAAATCCGGTCATCTCACTACCCCTAAAAAAGGCCAAGATGGTCAAGTAAGGTTCTAAGAGTTCATTAGTGCTTCATGACATCACTCAGCGGCCCCGTATTCTCTTTGATTGACTCAAAGGTTACCGGTACTCACAAATATGTCGCACTAATATAGCTATTGCTTCAACCATGTCGGTATACCCCGCATAGTTTCCACAACGTATTGCTATTTACCTATGAATGTTTCCCAAAAAATCAGGGTGGAGGATTCGAACCCAAACATTAGAACCAAATGTAAAGCAATCAAAGCAAACAAGATAAGCATGCAAAGGTGATCTAAACCCTAAGGCTACTCCACTTTCAAATTACTCCCCAGCAGAGTCGCCAATTCTGTGATACGGTGGGAGAACTGACTTGAGGTTTTGCGTTTGTGTTCGCAAATGTTTCGGTTTAGCAAGAGTCGCCACCGACTTTTTATTTTATCCTAAGGAAAGGTCAAAAAGCACAGGAAAGACCTTTGAGATGTTTTCTTGGGTTCGGGGAGTAGATTATGAAAAGGGAAGGTGCAAGCACCCTTTTCATCCATGGTTATCCATGGGCTCTTAGTTACTTGTTTAGATCACTTGCTTTGCTTTTCCAATTGTTTGAAATGGTGCTTTGTGTGTGGTTTTGAAAGATGTTTTGAAAAGAGGTCATCATTGTGGCAACCTTTGTAATGATTCTTGTTTGAATGTATACAAAGGTGTTTTTGTCTTTTGAAAAGATTTCAATGTTTGAAAGTTTGATTTGGGAAATGTTTTGAAATTGTGTTGTGAAGTGTGTTTGGAAATAGCAAGGATGTTTTTTGCAAGCTTTTGATCAAGTAACTAAGAGCTATCTACCCTATTTTACTCAAAGATCTTTCCTAATGTTTTTAACCCTTTTGACAGTGTTGCTTCACCATTGCATTTGGTGAACAACCTTGTGTTAGGATGTTAAACGGGACAGGCGCAAGTCATCGTATAGACCATGATAGCAATTGTGTTAAGTATCTTTGACAATTTTGAGGGACTTAATCATTTTTGTTTAGGCAACCTAGATAGCGTCATCGAGGGAATATGATCTTTTGTTTTGTTTTTGTTTTGCCAAAGTACCCAACATGCATAACATGACCCATTTTTGAAGGCAACAAGTGGATTGTAACCCTAGGGGTGCAAGTGTGCATTGTGTTTGATTTTCATGCATTTTTGTCTTTGATTAGGTCAAACTATTTGTTGATTTGGATTTTTGCATACAAACCCTAATTCTCTAATCATGGCATAATTGAAAGCGTAAAGTGCGAGAATTAAAATTCTAAGCTATTACAACATGATTATAGGGATGGGGGTACAATATTTAAATGGGGGGTATTTGACAAGAAATATAAACCCTAGTTTACTATTACATCCAAATTGAATTTAATTGCATGAATAATAAATGGATAATATTTAAATAAACAAAAAGATAAATATATCAAATAATGTGGAATATGCAAAAAAAAAAGGGGGGGGGGGGGGGGGGGGGGGGGGTTTGTTCATTAATGTATGTAAAATATTTAATGTAAAAATAAAGGAATAAATAAAATATTTATTTTATTTGTTTAAGGGTAAAACCCTAATTTTTTTAAGAAAATAAATACATTATATTATTTATATACAATAAAATAAATTAATATATGTAAAAATAAAATATACTTAGAAAAAAGTATTTTTTAGTATAAATAAAAATAAAAGTAAAAATGTAATATTTTGTATTTTTTATTTTAGAGTATTTAATAAAATAAAAAGTATATATTTATATATGTATATTAGTCAAATTAAATATGTACAACATAAAATAAAATATGTACAAAAATAAAATATATTTAGGAAAATATTTTTAGTATGAATAAAAATAAATAACAAAAATAAAAGTATAAATTATATATTTTTCAAGTCTTAATAAATAATATAAAAGTATTTAAATACTTTTTCATGTTAGAAAAATTAAAATAAAATGCCAAATAAATGTAAAAAATTTATGAAAATATTTTTGAGCATTTTTTATATATGGAAATAAATAAACAAAATCAGAAATGAAAACAAAAATGAAAAAATATAAAAATACAAGAAATTGGGCCAAGGGGTGCAAAAAGGAAAAGAGGGGGTGTCAAAAGTAGTCAGGCCAAGCCCAGCCCAGAACTTCATCTTCAACCTCCAGCATTTGAAAAAACGCGCGCGTCCCTGTACAAACTACCAGATCCTGTATACGTGATCTATTGCAAAAACACACAACATCAAACTTGTAGAGAATTTCAAGACGATTCCAACCATATAAACAACTTGTCCTAACTCTCAAAGACCAGAGAGAATTTCTCTAGCCCTAAAATCTGACCTAGTTTTTTCAGCATGTTCATGGATGAAATTATCCTAGCACACTTAATATAAATGAAAACTGAGCATATGTACAGCTTCATGGAAATGAACACTACATTTTTTATTCACAAACCTAAGGCTAAATGTTCCTAAATAGAGAGATAAAAAGTGAAGAAAAACATGTTTCAGTTGAATTCGTGTAGGGCAATGTAGTGCTTTTCAACAAGGCTTGAGATATCTGGTAGCTTGCCTGAACTTCACTTGACCTTCTCCAATAGCTAGCTTGACTTGAATGTCCTTGAATCAGTCTATAGAACTCAACCTGTACAAGCTCAAAATGAAAATGGTGAACACTGTAAATGGAGTTACAGTTGGTATTTGAGGTTTGGGATATCTTGAGTGAGTTGAATGGAAGGTGTTTGAAGCAACTTGGGGCAAAACGCATGAGCCAAATGAGTTATGGCACTCAAGTTGCAGAACCTATCCTGTTTTGCCAAAGGAATATGATTTCTGGCTATGGGGTGTTTAGAGGCTCAAGCAATCGTGTTTCTAGCTTAAAGGGGTGTGAGAAAGATGTTCAAACTGTTTGTGTAAGTTAGCATTGGCTGGTTTTCAAGTTCTTGAGTTTTTGACAAGTTTCTTGTTTTTGAAGTAAGAAATATGGAAGTGAAGTTACAGGCATGTACAGGCTATCAAATATGCTTGCATACTTTGCTCTTGGCCCCTCTGATTTGTGGATTTGTTTTTCTTCAAGAGATCTTGGACCAATGCTCAAGGTATAGTGGTTTGACATAAAGCATGCTTAAGTAAAAATGGAAATTTTCCTTTTTCTACTTAGGGCTTAATCTTGTGTACAATGTCCAAATGGCCAAAACAAAAGCTTAGACTAATGGATTTGCATTTAATTATGGAGTGTGAAGTGGTTTAGAGGCCTGCAAACTAATGTAAGGCATGCTTACTTGAAAATGCAACTTGTATGAACATGAATATGCCATGGATGAAAAGTGAGTTTTTGCCAACTTCAAGCCTTCGATTCTCCCTAACCACAAATGTGTTTGAGGAGTTCTTAGACAATTTGGAAAGCTTGCAACATACTATATGATCCATATTTAAAATGAAAATTGAGATTCCAAGTGAAACAATGTGAAAAATGGCCAAGAATATAGGTCAAAATCCTGCCTAAACTAGGGCAAAATTTCACTAAGTTAAAAGTTTTAGGGACCCTTGTTCCAAAAATCATAACTTGAGATCCAAGCTTCTTTTGAGAAAACTTTGTGAATAAAAGTTGTAGACTTTGTGTAGGACTACAACGTTCATGTTGGAGGTTTTGTTTGAATCCATTTGCATCATGGTGAAAATGTGGGGCAAAGTTAGGAAAAATTAAGAAAATTTCATAACTTAGAAAATTTCTAAGTTATGAAAATTTTCAACTTTAAACCCTAATTTACAATTTTGGGTTTCTTGATGAACAAGTTTCATAATTTGACACATCTTGATGAAAAATGACCCTTGGCACTTGATCTTGACCAAAAAGTCAAAGTTTGACTTTTTAGTGTACAGTCAAATTTTGATCAGTTGACTGAAAAATTCATCTGTCAATCCCATGCATTTGAGATCTTTTGAACTTGTTGAATAAGTAAAGATGATGTCATTGAGTCCATGGTTGAACCTAATTTTCCATTGGCTAGGTCAAAAAGTCAAAAATTGCCTTTGTACAGTCAAAAACCCTAAAAATGACCATTTTGCCCTTTTGGTGATTTGATCAAATTTCTTGTGGAGTTGTGGTCCAAACTTGATCCAATGGTTCATATGAGTTCATAATGTTGATGTGGGTCAAAATTCATGAAGTTTGACTGTAAATTGGCCACAGTTGACTTTTTCCCCAATCCAGCTGATTTCTAGGTCAACTGTCCAATTGACTGGGCAAAAATTTGATTCAAGGCTTGAAACTTGGTATGGACAAACTTATGAGTCCAATATGAAGTGTGAAAGTCAATTTGAGCATTGAAGGTCCAAAAATCCTTGTGCAAACTCAAACCCTAGTTAGGTCATCAGTGCAAGGAGATGTCTTGAGCAGAGCAAACCCTAGCTTGATCTTGAGTTCCAAGAGCCTTGTGATGAGAAATGTTGATAAAATGAGAGGGAAAATTTTGGGGTACAACATTATCCAATTAGGGATGTTTTATATATGTGGTTCATAAGCTAAACCCGTTAAAAGCTTTGGTTAGGGATTATGTGATCAATTCCTATGTTTATTTAGGTTGAGGATCATCAATATTGATGAACTTCCCTTGACTCTTAGTTGGCCTTGTTTGTTTATAGGTTAAAGATCATCAATATTGATGAACTTACCATTATTTCATGGTTAGCCTGTTTAAAACCATAGGTTAAAAGATCATCCTATTAAAAACTCAAGAGGTAATTGGTTATCCTGTTAAACCAATTGAGCTCGATTATTTTTGTGGAGAGAAGACTAACCGCTTCAATCTACAGTTTGAAAGGAAGCTTGGGAACTTCAGTCTCAGTAATTTCAATGGAGAAGACGTAAACATTCATATCTTACATCTTGTATTTAATGGTTGTAATTCAACTATCATTTCCTTTCATAAGGGGGTTCATGAGTCTTTCCTACTAAAATCTCACAAGTACATAGTGGAAACTCTCAGGAAGAATTATTTGGGAGAGGAGTAAGTATTTGTATTTTATGTCCAAACCTCTATAATTCTTGGTATTCTTCTTCCCGTAACTCTTTTCTTTCTGCATCTTATTTTGATACATATTTACTTTCCATTGCTTAGATATAGAAAAATATTTTCAAACTCCGGTTTTAATCTTGAAAAGTTTTCAAAACCACGTTTTTTGAAACCACATAATTCACCCCGTCTTGTGTGTGACGTCTCAAGTCCAACAACCTTATCAAAATGATGGCTAAATTCCGAAATCGGGGCCTCACACCTCCTATCAGAATTTTCCCACAACATGTATTTCTAAGCCTTCTTGAAATGTTTTAGATTTCAGTAATGAGGAAAAAAGGATGGGATAGTCCCGCCAAAGGTATCCTTATATGAAATACCACACACTTCCTCGTGATTGTATCGTTAGGGGATGAATTACAACATGCCAAAACTAAATATTCTTAAGTGAGTCAATGAAGACCTCAAAAACCTTGGAGGACTGCTTGAAGGAGATCAACCTTTTGAGGTCTTGGGAATTAACGACCTCCTAGACTAGAAATAATATGTTGAAGAAGAAACACCAAAGAATTAACATATTCAAGTAATCACATGAGATCTTAAATGTGTGGATGAAAGCTCAATAAATAGGGTGAAACTAGAAGGGTTCCATATTAAGGTGGCACAAATTTTTCTTCTAAAATAAAGAAAAGGTCGTAGAACCCATTTTTTTGGAAGACAATATCATTCATTAGAATGGAGAAACCCAAATAATTAATGTAAAGATGGATCAAAATGATAATGAGCCTCTATGATGCAGTACCCATTGATGCCCACATTCGTGAACATCTGATAGAAGGTCAAATAAGCTGGATCAAAATAACCATAAAAGGTCCTCATTATTCATTGTTTACGTAACTACACTAGGTTTCCATCTCCAGATTTATGCTCGGTCTATCATCAATATATTTTATTATTTTTCCCATCATACACTTGTCCACACAAAGATAAAGAGTGAGTTTGAGTAACATTCCCACCCACCTATCCACCCCCCACTTCATGTCAAAGGGTTGAAGAACAATGTTTCTCCTATTTTCAAAACCCTTAAGATCATCCAAAAGGTGATTCATGAAGTCCGACAATTACTCAATCTCAAAAATGACATGAAAGAGGGATGGAAAGGAGGGGGACGCCTAAGGCGCCGACAAGTTAAAGGGGGGCACCCCACCACTCGCACAACCATGAAACCCATTAAGTAGAAAAGAAAAAAAATAGAAAGAAAGAAATTAGGCATAACCATGATAATGGAAGAAGGTTCTAGAGAGATTTCAAGGATAATATTAGAAAATTATAACAATGGCACCCAAGGTTCGTGGAATTTTATTTGAAACAAGAGAAAATAAAAAGTCCAGAGTCAAGAAGGAAGAAGAATCAGCAAAAGAGAAAAGAGACAAGTTTCACCCCTATAAATACACAATGAACTAATCGGGAATACAAAGAGCTCAAGGATCCAACAAATAACAACCAAGAAATCCACGAAGATATGATCACACTAATGCACGAGCATCATGTCTTTAAAGGGAGGCCTCGTTGAGCATTAGGGTCATAATGGAAATTATGCTCCCCTAGTAGTTAATTATACCATGCCTCATCATAGAAAGCTATCCCTTATGCTACTACGAAAAAGGGTTTTAACAAAAGTTGGATTAGGTATATAATCAGGCAAGTCCAGACGTTGTTATGTAGTGTGTTGTTGTATATGTGTTACTTTAAATCACGGTCCAGTGACTGTTGTAGTAAACTGAATAGCGTGCACCCTATAAAAACCGTTAAGAGTAATAACCATTGTGATATTGTTTATGAATAAATTTCAAATGTATCTTACCAGAATCAACAATACACCATTTGTAAACTGATATCAAAACCATCATAACATCTAATACACCATTTGTAAACTGATATCAAAACCATCATTACATCAAAATATATGTAAGAAGGAATATTTAAGAATGGAAATGAAATTTGAAAAGACAAGGAGATATAACCATTCAACAGCTCGAGGTAGAATTAAAGAACCAATAATGAGCACACTAGCTTGACATGCGTGAAATCTTTCCAACTTCTAAGAGAAGATGAAGAATCAGATGAAACAATATAAAAGCGAAGAACACAAAACCAAATTTATCCAAAGGAATAAAATGAGTCCTCCTACAAAGCTATCGACAATGCTGATAATCAAGATGTTGTTGTTGTAGAGGGTGATGTGGTGCAAAATCATCCTCAGAATCAAGATGAGGAAAGAAGTCAGTCTTGTGCAACATAACTGTACTTGAGAGCTCTCAGGGTGAGGAGAAGAAGACAAAGAAGAAGAAAAAGAAGGTTGAGAAGGCATATGATTTTTTTCTCATCTGATGATGATGATGCTAACTATGATTAGTCAAACTTCCTCTCAGTTAGAGGATTTAGATTTGATTAAGTGTATGTAATGAAAGTTTATGTAACAAAAGTTTATATGTAATGAAAGGTTATCAACCTAAACTACCAGCTTAAATCTATCAACTAATATACTAACAAACAGATAAATAACAGTCTACGATGAACTTACTCGTAAGAAACGATCTTTTAGTTGCATTCCTGTCAAGTTCAATGCATATGCAGTTTCAACATCAACAATGGAATTTAACTATTATATTTTAACTAATATACTAAAAAACAGATAACTGGTTGAAACTTCAACTATTACATTTCATAAGAAAATTAACATTAAACATAAAGGAGACAAGAAAACATAAAATCTTAAAATTTCCACATAATGTCTCTGATTTCAGTGGGTTCTACAAATTCTTGTTCTTCTTCTTTGAATCTTCATACATAACCTTCAAAATAGACATATCTAACTCTGACTTCATAATGCTCTCATCTTCATTTCCATCTTTTTCTTCCATGTCTTCATCACATATGAACAAATTACAGGTTTCATCACTCCTCCAAAATGGACATCTCCAAAAAAAGCCTTCCTTTATTTTGTCCCTTCTTGCATTGGTACGAAATCATACAACCATCACAACCATATTAATTTTCAGATCCAGATTTTACAGAATAAGAAGACATAGAAACACCTTTGGATAACTTTGCCTTCAAATGCGACATTAAAAGGAAACTAAACAACAATAATATATTTTACGTATCGTAAAGGAGAGTACTGTGTCGGTGTTGTTGTCTTCCTTCTCGATGATGATGACAACGTTGGTGTTAGGGCTGTTTCATCTTGTTTCTTTTTTTAGTGGAAAAAAAGGATGCTTATAGTGTTTAAAATACATAAAGAAGCGCCTGTGTGTAATAATGATTTTAAACAACAACTGTAGTGATATCTCTGTTAATTTTTAGTTACATATAAATAAAAATGAAAAGGTGCACATTTACGTAAAAGTAATAAACTATTAGAGGGCGATGAGGTTCAAATCCATGAAAGCTTCATTGTATCACCACGGTGTTCCCACTAACCATTATTATACCCTTACAATTTTTAATTAAAAAACATAAAAATAATGTTAGCCAAGAGTTTAGACATGTCACCACGGTTTTTAGGAAAACCGCGATGACATTGGCGTTGCTATATGCACTTTTTGTAGTAGTGTTAGGATAGGATCCACATGGAAGAAAGAAGGAAGGCTAAATCCTAATAGGTTAAATCACCTCCTAACATCGGCCAAGATAATATCGACAACAAATTTTGATTGAACTCCAAAAAAGTATTTTTGGAAAAAAAAACTTTTAAGTACAAGCATGTGGCGTCTAATGTGCGTTTCAGAGTTTCTCAAAGGTCGTAATTGTTGCAGCCATCCATGAAAAGTAAAACCACATCGATTCTATGTCGGCCACACTCTTTTTGTAACACCCCTATTTAATTAGAATTGTTTTTAATTAAATAATTACAATGTGGTGTATTCTTATGAATTAGTTGGAATTATTTTTATTTAATAATTGGATGACGTGATATGTTTATATGAGTTGATGAATTTTATGATGTGTTTATATGTGTTTTGATGGAATTATTGGAAGATTAGGAGTTGTGAGAATTGTAGAAGTTAAGGTGTAGGAGTGTGTGGCTAAAAGTATAGATACATGAGGTGAATGGAGAATATTAATATCATTGTTATCATTATTATATTTACTATTGTTATTATATGAGATAAATAGTAATTATAATATTAATAATTAAATAATTAGATTAATCTAGTAATAAGAAGAGGGGTATGATGGGGATATCTATATTAGGGGTCTAAAAGAGAGAAGAGGTTTTGGTTATTCTGATCGATCATAAAAAACGAGAGAAGAAGCGGAAGAGAGAAGAAGAGGAAGAGCATTAGGAAGCTAGAGCAAGATATTTCATCATAGAGATTTTGAATCGTCAATACAAGGTAAGGTGGGATTCTGACTCTCTAATAGGTGGTATAATTATGGGTAGATAAAGGTTTAAATGTTAGGTTTTGGGTGTAGAGTAATTGTTAGATTTATTGTTGTAATTGCTTGTAAATAATGAAATTAATATGTTGATTGTGTTGGGTTTGTGGTATATGGTGTGTCTTGATGATTTAAAACAATTGGCATGTTTGATTTTTCCTAAAAAGTGGTATTTGGATGAAGAGAATGAAAATTCGTAGCAGAAAATTACTGATTTTTGGACTCTAGTTCAGTGGTAACTGATTACTAGGATTGAGTAACCGGCTACCAGTTGCATTTTTGGAAAACATTGGACCTATTTTTTATGCAGTAACCGACTTCTTGGTTTGAGTAACCGGTTACCGCTGAAGGTTTTTGTGTTATTCTCCACTGTTTTGTATGTAAAAACTGGATACTGGTATTGAGTAACCGGTTACCACTATGTTGGACATCATTTTTGTAAAATTAAAAACTTTATAACTTTTGACTTGGGTGTCCGTTAGAAGCGCTGTTTGGACCGTTGGAAAGCTAAAAACATTTTTTACTCAATAAAAATGATTTGAACACAATATGAGATGATTTTATTGATTTTGTTTTATTCTGATTTTTTTTTATAATTGCGAAGTTGCGAATATGACGATGAATATGAAGAGATTTCATGATGTAATGATGTTGTGACGATGTATGAATAATGATGTTTGATTAACGACATGTATTAGCTTAGTTTGTTGATGTGTATTGTGCGGTTGCATTTATTGTTATAACATGTTAGTGTTGCATGCATGTTCATAAGTGACGATGTAGCCTTAATGGCAAGTGACAGTGTAGCCTTAATGACAAGTGACAGTGTAGCTAAATGGAAAAGAGACATTGTTATGGTACCACATGGATATAATTAGTGAAGTTGGTCTCATTGCATTTATTATGTTGTTGATGAATAAGATGTGATTTAATTGATTGTTGGATGTGATTGTTGAAAATGTGACGTGTATTGGCGTTAATGCATGAAGTATGGATAATTATGATGTTGTTGATGAATAACATGTGATTGGTTTAATTGTTGGGTGTGATTGAGTGGTATTTTCGATTTATGTTGTATGATAGGTGAGGACAATGAAGTTGATTTGTATGTTTGATCTATGTCATATGATGAGTGATGACAATTAAGTATGTATCCGTGTAATCGTTTTGAACTATAACTGATGATTGTTGAACTTGAAATCTTGCGTGATATACCTGTTGTTCACTCATGATTATATGACTTATTATATTGTCATGATATCTCACTCTTACTATTTGAATGTTGCCTCTATGTGGGTAACGTGCAGATAACCAGAAGTAGTGCGAAGTCGCGGAGTCTAGGAGAGGTTGCTCTTTTTATTTTGAGTTGTTGTCATTGCTCTGATACGTAATACCAGGGGGATGAACATTTGCTTGTTATTTAATTGATGTTTTTATTTTGGATTATTGTGGGAGTACTATAGACTCTATTTTATTTGATTAAAAATATTGTTTTGCGATGAGTTGAAGATGTTGAAAACAATTTATGAATTTCTTTCCAATGCATTAACAAAGTTGAAGTTTGAGGACTATGTTGAAATGTTGTCGGTTCATTTTAAATAATTGTGTTATGTATCTATTTACTAAATGATTGAGCAATTTTTGAGATGATAAAATGTGACATCCTATTTTGATGTTGATTGGAAAATTTTAAATTACTCTGATTTTATTAAATATACGATGGGGAAAATAGGGTGTTACAATTGGTATCAGAGCACGTCGGTCCGTCCGGCCAAATTGTTAAGTCTGTAGTATGACAGTTGAATAATGTCGTTATTTTATTCCTAAGTACGCAACATGTGTTTGAAACACTGTTGGTACTTTCTTGTTGTTCTAGTCACTTGTTTGCAGGGGGATTGAAATAAGTGGGGGACAAGATGTTGCTTCTCAAGTATGTTTTAGTTATGAGGTGTGCACAGTTGGTTTAGGTGTGAACAATTGGTTCAGGGTGTTGTAAATCACATAAGTGCAAATATTGGCGAAACCGTATTGTTTCCCGAATTCGGAGGAAGTACGGATTCAGGATTTAAGTCTAACGGTCATTCGAAGTGTTCTTGAGGGGGAATGATCAGATACTTGTGTTGTTCGCATCTTAGGAGTGGAGGGAGATGTTGTGGATAATGAGGTGCCGGTGAGTGTGAATTCTGATGTTTTCCCAGGGGCAATTTCGACTTGTCGTTAGAAAGAGATGTTGGATTGACTTAGTGTTATCTTTGGAGTGAACTGTTTGGAGTTAGACAAAACAATTACGAATTATTTTGATGAGTAAATGCATATTATTATGCTAGAAGATATTTGTTAAGCAAGTAAGATAACTCTTAGAAGGTGGAACTCAGATGATTATAATGTTTTCAGCACTGCATGTTGATTTTGAAGTTGTCAATGTTGAGTTACCAATGTCGAGTAATGTTGGAATGATTGATTGTTGTGAATTTTGTTGTTGGAATCACAGAGGTGGTTGTTGAATGTCATTAGTGTTGTTGGATATTTGTGAATCGCGAGACAGAATTGGAACATTGATAATGATGTATATAGATAGGAATTATAATTTGGAACATGAATGATGAAGTATGTGGAAGTTGGGGATGTTTGAGTACGAAATAAGTGGTTTTCGTAACATGATAATATGATATATTTTTTTTACTCTAGTTCAGTGGTAACCGGTTACTGGGATTGAGTAACCAGTTACCGCTAAAAAAGATTAGCGTTTTTTGTTGTTTTGTGGGGTGTAACCAGTTACCGCTATTAGGGTAACTCGTTACCGCTGAGTTGACAGCATTTTATAATTCTTTGAAAAATTCATAACTTGAGTTATGGACGTCTGATTTGAGTTCCGTTTGAAGCGTTGGAGAGCAAATGTGATGAACTTTGTTTTAAAAATGGTTCTAGCACCTGGAAGTAATTTATTTGTCACGTGGTGATGTTGGATGATAGGAGGAGTTTGTTGTTGATCTCATTCTTGGTACCAGACTAGTTCTTATAGCATCATATAGGATGTCAGTTCAAAAGTTGGGAGAATTGGAGAAGTTATTAGAAGATGTGCGGAGAAATAGATTTGTAAAACCGAATGTATCATTTTTGGAGTTTTGATGTCATTATTTAAGGAAAAAGAAAGTAGTATGAAGTTGTATGTGGATTACCGATATTTTATTAAAGTAGTGGTTGAGGTTACGCATCCACTACAGATGATTGACGACTGGATGGACCAACTGGTAGGCGAGTATTTTTCCCAGTATAATTGAATTGAGATCGGATTATCTTCAAATACGGATGAAGAGTGAGGATAGTTAGAGGAAAACTTTTAGAAATCAGTGAAGTTATTTTGAATAATTAGATTAGTTCGTTGCAGTATTTATTGAGGACATTTTGATAAGTCTGAGTCAGAAAAAGGAAACTTTGAATGTCGTGACTCGAATTTCAGTGTTAAAATGGAAGAAAATGTTTGCAAGGGTGTCAGGATATAGACCATGATTTGAAGAGGTGAATTTTATTGAACATTGCTATTTCGAATGAAGATATCAGTGGAATCTATTCAAAGTAAATATAGAGGTCTATATCAAGAGGCTCTAAAATTGGTTATGGAGACTAGAAGCTCTTTAGGATTAATTGGTTATTATTACAGTTTGCTTGAGATGAGGTCAAGTGATATATGTTTCTAGTGAATGAGTTAAGGGAATGAGATGTTTTACATTAGTAAGGATGTGAATGTATTAGATAAGAGCATAGAGATGCAACTTATGCCGATTAAGGATGATTAGAATGACAATAATTTTGAGGAGAAGAAAAGTAATGCTAAAGGAAAGATAAATTCAATAAGGATTGGAATCATGGATATGACGGAAATGTATAGACATGAGTTAGGGAGAAATTGGGGAGTTTTATCACCAACCATATGAAAGAATGCTAGTTTTGAGATTGTGATTAATATGAGATCCGAATGTGAGATTAAAGGGAAGAGGGGATTTATTGATGTGGCCAAAGTCTTCTAACTGGATAAAGACTCCTTTTAGAATGAAACGATTTGGATTACAATTTGTGTAGTAGTTTTCCTGTATTATAATATACTTAGTAATGGTGTTGTGCTGCAAGCGCGTAAAGGAGACAATGAAATGGATTTTTGGCGTTTATGCACCATTGACGAGGTAGAAATGAAGGAAATTAAGAAAAACGTTTGTAAACCTTGGAGAGATTGTTGGACATTATGCTCAGGTAACTTTGAGCACAAGGTGAAGGGTGCTATTATAGTTGGGTACTGATGATTTATGCCACCATTATAGTTTTCGGCTACTTATTGACAAATTTAAGAACTCATCACCCTTGATCTCTTGTTGATAATAGACGGAATCGTGTTGGATGGGATATACATATCGTGACATCTTAGTGATGTGTAAAGTGAATTGGCGTTTTATCGAGAGGACGGTGGTTCACCATTTTGCGTGAACATAATACAAAAAGTGTCTATGAAATAGTTGAGACTTATTGAACAGTTCAGAGACTTGAGTTGGTATGCGAGCTAACATTGTAGAATGGAAGGTTGAGGATGTCAAAAAGTGAACATTGATTTTTTTTGTGGATACTAAAGAGAGACTGAAGATAGATGTGAAACTTATGTATTTGATAATGGATGGAAATAAAAAAGAAGACAATGACTTAAAGTAGATGATCAGAGTGGCGTAGAGGAAGCGTGATGCATCGTAGCTTGTTATACATGTATGACTTATTGGGAGTTAATGGCTAAACGTCAGAGGCCTGAAGGAATGATGTAAACTGTGATCGGTGGATCTGGAACTGACTGTTTAACGCTGGTTCGTGAAATGTCGCGGAAGCAAGAGTCGCCACCGTCTTTTATTTTCTCCAAATGGAAAGGACAAAAGCACAGAAAAATTCCTTAAAGAGATTGCTCTCGGTTCGGGGGGTAGATTATAGAAAGGGAAGGTGTTAGCACCCTTTCTATCCATGGTTATCCATGGGCTCTTAGATACTTTCTCACTTGTGTTTTCAAAAATGGTTTGTTGCTTTTCAACTGTGGGTTTTTAAAAAGTTTCTTTGAAAATTTCAGTTCGACTCTTGTATCGGTCCTCAAGAGTGTTTGAAAAGTTGCTTTTGAAAGCTTTTTGAAAAGGTGTCGGTGTGAAAAGTATTTTTGATTTGTTTTTTTGAAATTAGAGCAAGTATCTAGAGTCGTCTACCTACCCTAAGGAATTCGTCTGTGTAAATGTCCTTTAAAGTAGTGCCATCCCACCATTGAGAGGTAGGTAGCACCACCATTGGAGGTGTTCGGGTCAATTCGAGGTTCGGGACATGGTGATCACCAGAGCAATGGGAAGACACCTTAGAAGCTACCCTCATGCCAGGTTCCCGGATCATGAGGACTTACTAAGACATCCTCTACTCGACGATCACCTTTCGAGGCAAGGCAACAGTGAGGCGTACCCTAGGGGTGGTGTGTGATTCGTGTGTCGTTTTCAGATATTTGTCTTGTCATGTTAAAGTGATCTACGCTTGATTTTATTTAGGGCCATACATTCTTTCATGCTTTTTTGTTAACAGTTAAAAAATATTTGCGGGAAAGTAAATCTAAGGCTATTACAAATGGCGTGGGTCCACATCGCCAAAATTAAACCGGACCCGATTTGACGGAAAATAAATAAGCAAATAAAGAAAGTGCGAGAAGATTATTTACACGGCTTTGGGAGAGATACATAATTATTTAAGCAATAAAATAAACATGCGAAATTAAAGAGAATTAAGAACATGGGCGTTGGACCCTTTTGCAAAATATTAGATTACATGACTTAATTAATTAGAATTAATGATGAATTAAAATTAAAAATTTAGAAAAAAGAATGTTTTTGGTATTTTTAGTGTTTTTAGGAATTTGATGAAAAAAAGGGTTAATTAAAATTAAACTAGAAGGCAAACCCTAATTCTAATAACTTTTAAATTTATTATGAAACTATTAAATTGAAACCTAAATTAAACTTAATTTATATGTACAATTTAATTATGAAAATAAAATAAGTAAATAATATTATGGTAAAAAAAAAGGAAAAAAAAGATTAAAAGGAAAAATTATCAATTACCTAATTCTATGTTTTTTTTTATTTATTAAAAAGAATTAAAATTGCAAAAACCCTAATTATACTAAATTCAATTATACAATTTATTTATGAAAATAATTAAAATAAAAATATTTATTACATTTTTGGCTTTTTCTGATTTTTTTATGATGTTTTTCATATTTTGTAAAAATAATAATTAATTTAAACAAATAAAGAAAATAAAATAACAATTAAAAATAAAACAAGAAAAATATAGAGAAAGCAAACCAGGGGGGGTAGTCCCCAAATAGAGGTGTGGCCCAGTAGTTTGAGCCCAATATCCCTCAGGTCCATTGACTTTTCCATCCAGTGTGTACATGCTTTGACCAAGCTTATGATGTACACCTAATCCCAGCCTTTGATTTGGATTTCTTAGATACGTGGATGGCTAGATGATGAAGGAACATGATGCGCTTCAACGTTGTGCCTGCATGGGAATTTACATGGAAAAATAATATGGCAATTATACAGACCTGGGGTTCGAACCCAGGTCTTGGACGTCAATGCATTGATAGCTTGCCAGCTGAGCCATGAAACGTATGTTAATATATTATAACAAACAAATAACAAAAAGAAAAACAAACGCATTAGTGGTTTAACGCGCCAATTTTCAAACCGGCCTATCGCTGATGGCCACGAGTTCATCTTCTTCACCTCTCCTGAAACATAAACAATCAGCCACGGTTTTTTAGCGTTGTTTTAGGTTAGCTTCAAGAAAATAGCGACTAGGTTCTGAGCACTCATAAATGGAGCGCGATGGTCCTATCTTCTTCGTCCAGATGAGCTGGTTTGAATGGTGGCGGTTTGGAGTCCTAATTTTTCCTCTTTGCAAAAGCCCCGAATTAAGAACTCTGAAAACCCTAAAAGTCAGTTATGGCATAATCGCGTATGGCTTGCAAAAATTCAATCAAACATATCAGTTAGCTTTGAAATCACATCAGGAACAAGAATCAATAAGTGAAATGTCATGAAAATGCATAGAATATAGAATACGATTTTGAAATTTTCATGGAATATGTTGAGTTCTGTACACCGATTCCTTGCCTTTTGATGAGTGTTATGAATTGGAATATGATCAGTGAACCACAAGGAAGCTTTTGGAATGAATTTCGTGCCTTGAATCAACCTCTATCAATGATTTCAGTTTTGCTTTTTATGGAGAAAATTTCAAGTTTCTAATGAGTTCTTTAGCGCAGCTTAGAGTCTATTGTGATTAGGTTTGTGTTTCTGATTATGTAGTGAAGGTATTAGGTTAAGAAAATTGAATCAAATCTCTTCCATTCAATGATTTTGCAAATTGATTTTTCACCATTATGTTTCATATCTTTTCATGTGCTTTTGTGTTCAATCATGCTCAAATCAAACCAAATCTTGCCATATTGGGATGTGCACGAGATATTGAGGGTAAAACATGCATGAAAAGATTTTTTAGGTCAAGTTAGGTATTTTTCATATATTTATATAATTTAAATGAATTAATATGAATAATAATTCAAATAAATAAATAAAAAATGAGAAAATACTTCCCTTTGGGCCAAGTGGTCGTGCACATGCTTGGAATGATGAATCATGGAAGAAAAATGGGCCCAATAGCAATTTTAGGTCATTTGAAGTAATGTTGACTTTTCAAAATATCCAAAAATTTCCCAACTTCCACAAGGCATAACTTGCTCAATTTTTAAGCTTTTCTCATGTTCTTGGACATTTTGGAAAGGTCTTTGAGTCCTTTAACCAATGCCTTTGGTCCCATGTCATTTTGATTTACCAATCTCAAGTTATGGCCTTTGACATAAAGTCCCTTTTTGTTGACTTTTGAAAATGACCTATAATGTTGAAATTGATAACTTTTTGTGAGAGCATTTCTTGGACTTGAAGTATGAAGATGAGTTGTAGGAAATGTCTTTCTCTTCAAAATGAGCTTTGGATGGAATTTTTCCGATAATCCATGTGAAAGTTATGCCCTGGTCAATTTCAGTTGACTTTTTCAGCTGTCCAAATATAGTAACTTTTGCATCTTGATGATTTTCTGAGCCAAATTTTGAGAATCATGATCAAGCATTGATCAAATGATGTTTGTGGCTTCAAAATGATATGTTGACCAAAAATTTGAACTTTTGACTGTCAAATGACCATTTTGCCCCTACAGTTGACTGTAGTGCAATTTAGGGTTTTGACTGTGCAATTTTGAGCTGAATGCCTTGAAACTTGATATGAGGATGCTTGACCATATTTGTGAGCATGTGAGACTTGATTGGGCCCTTGAAAACTTCATTTTCTTGATCAGAACCCAAACCCTAGTTTTGACTGTATGAGAGACAGTTGGACTGCACAACCCTTGGGGAATTTTGTGACTTGGCTTGGCAATTTCTTGAAGAACATGGGAGGGCAAATTTTGGGGTACAACAGTTGCCCCTGTTCAATCTTCTTAGACCTGAGGATGCAGATTGGCTAATGTGCCTTTCGTAATCCGAGGGTAGAAGATGATTGGACACTAGAGTGCCCAGAAATTTGCGCTCACATAGTAGCAGTGTGACGGAAATGGGCTTATAGATGCCATTTAGAGGTTGCTGGATAGGATGATGGGCTTATAGATGCCATCTGGATGTTGATCGCGTAAGAGATTCCTTAGCGAGAACCTGCATACCTGCAAAAGAAAGATGAGTACCTGGCACGTTGCAGGAACTGGTTTTCAGATGCTTGGTATAGATATGTCCTGACTGGTTACAGGAGCTGAGTCTGGAGCTTCAAACGGCGATGAATGAACCAGGGATGGTTACTGTCTTAGCATGAATGGTAAGAGAATCTTGGGCGACTTTAACTTCAACAACGCTCGTTGAGGAAAATCTTGGGTGACTTTAACTTCAACAACGCTCGTTGAGAAAAATCTTGGGTGTCTTCTACTGGGATAAGAATCAGGGAGATCTTAGGGTCGATCTGACTGAACCGGAGGAGGTTTTTTTTTTATAAGGATGTGATGAAGGAATCTGAGACGATTGCTACTCCAAATCTATGATGAAGGAATCTGGGACGATTACTACCTCAGCAGAATGATGAAGGAATCTGAGACGATTACTACCTCAGCAGGATGATGAAGGAATCTGGGACGATTACTACCTCAGCAGGATGATGAAGGAATCTGGGACGATTACTACCTCAGCAGGATGATGAAGGAATCTGGGACGATTACTACCTCAGCAGGATGATGAAGGAATCTGGGACGATTACTACCTCAGCAGAATGATGAAGGAATCTGGGACGATTACTACCTCAGCAGAATGATGAAGGAATCTGGGACGATTACTACCTCAGCAGGATGATGAAGGAATCTGGGACGATTACTACCTCAGCAGGATGATGAAGGAATCTGGGACGATTACTACCTCAGCAGGACGATGAAGGAATCTGGGACGATTACTACCTCAGCAGGATGATGAAGGAATCTGGGACGATTACTACCTCAGCAGAATGATGAAAGAATCTGGGACGATTACTACCTCAGCAGGATGATGAAGGAATCTGGGCCGATTACTACCTCAGCAGGATGATGAAGGAATCTGGGACGATTACTACCTCAGCAGGATGATGAAGGAATCTGGGCCGATTACTACCTCAGCAGGATGATGAAGGAATCTGGGACGATTACTACCTCAGCAGAATGATGAAGGAATCTGAGACGATTACTACCTCAGCAGGACGATGAAGGAATCTGGGACGATTACTACCTCAGCAGAATGATGAAGGAATCTAAGACGATTACTACCTCAGCAGAATGATGAAGGAATCTGAGACGATTACTACCTCAGCAGGATGATGAAGGAATCTGGGACGATTACTACCTCAGCAGAATGATGAAGGAATCTGAGACGATTACTACCTCAGCAGGACGATGAAGGAATCTGGGACGATTACTACCTCAGCAGAATGATGAAGGAATCTGAGACGATTACTACCTCAGCAGAATGATGAAGGAATCTAAGACGATTACTACCTCAGCAGGATGATGAAGGAATCTGGGACGATTACTACCTCAGCAGGATGATGAAGGAATCTGGGACGATTACTACCTCAGCAGGACGATGAAGGAATCTAGGACGATTACTACCTCAGCAGGATGATGAAGGAATCTGGGACGATTACTACCTCAGCAGAATGATGAAGGAATCTGGGACGATTACTACCTCAGCAGGATGATGAAGGAATCTGGGCCGATTACTACCTCAGCAGGATGATGAAGGAATCTGGGACGATTACTACCTCAGCAGGATGATGAAGGAATCTGGGCCGATTACTACCTCAGCAGGATGATGAAGGAATCTGGGACGATTACTACCTCAGCAGAATGATGAAGGAATCTGAGACGATTACTACCTCAGCAGGACGATGAAGGAATCTGGGACGATTACTACCTCAGCAGAATGATGAAGGAATCTGAGACGATTACTACCTCAGCAGAATGATGAAGGAATCTGAGACGATTACTACCTCAGCAGGATGATGAAGGAATCTGGGACGATTACTACCTCAGCAGGATGATGAAGGAATCTGGGACGATTACTACCTCAGCAGGACGATGAAGGAATCTGGGACGATTACTACCTCAGCAGGACGATGAAGGAATCTGAGACGATTGCTACTCCAAATATATGATGAAGGAATCTGGGACGATTGCTACTCCAAATATATGATGAAGGAATCTGGGACGATTACTACCTCAACGGGTAAAGACTTTTATCTGTTGATCGTTCTTTCCTGAAAAAGTAACGAATTAGTTGTATGCAATGTCATAATGCATGAATTGCCTGATTTTAAGATGTTCTCAAAAATAAACGAGATTGGGGTGATATGATGCGTCTATGCATGCTATAATGATGTATGTGACGTTTTATGAATGTGTTTTTCGTCTAGGAAAGTAAATCCTTGACGGGTGCCGGGAAGTCGTATCCTGGGCTGATGTTGAAGAATAGATTTTGCTTCCGCTGGGGATTATAACTGCAAGAATACCGGTAGGAGAAGATGACTCCGTTGCGGAATAAACTTGGCAAATGGAAGATTCTGCGGGGAGAAAAGATACTCTAGCGACCATGCTGGGAAGCAACACTCTGGGGAGAGAGATACTTTGCTGAATGTTGATAGTAACTTGTTGAGGATGTCTTGTTGTTGGAAGTGTGAATAGACTTCGCTGGGGATAGGAAAGAACTACGTCGAGGACGCTCTTTCTGTGGCTTTTGGCTGAGGATAACCCAGTTATATCCTGTTAAGGAAATAACTCTTTAAATCCAGCCGGACGACGCGTTCGTGCTCTGTGAGGGGATAAGCTTGTTGCTTGGGGATATGAATTCCATCCTTCCTGGGGAGATTGGATTGGACTCTTCTGGGGAAGCTTTGGACTGTAATGTTGAGATACCGCCGGGGAACAATCTTTAGGCCAAGACTGCCGGGGATGCTTGTTATGAATGCATGCATACTGCTGGGGGATGTTGAGATCTGCTGGAGGATACCCAACTTCCTTAAGGTTTAATTGTATAGCTTTATTTGGAGAGAGTATTGCTGACCTGCTGGCTCACTCTCTGGGGAATTGAGATGTCTGGTTATGTTCTCCAGCTGAACATACCTTGGTACCCTGGAGGATAGAACAATTATATTGCTTGGGCCACCCAACATTGCCCCTGTTTCAGTGGTGGGAGAGGAAGACCTGTGAGGTGCTGATAGTTTGTTGATGGACAAATCTTCTTCTGGTAGGCAGGTGATAAGATGACAGGACATAGTCGTACGCTTTGATCCCTAACTTTTGCCTGGACCGCCCTTTCGGGTTTTCAGTCCACCGGGATACCCATTTTTGCCCAAGCCGCCTTTTCAGGTTTTCGACTTGCCGGGTGTACAGATTTTTTCATTTCATCCCTTCATTTTGCCCGAACCCTTTTGGTTCGCCGGGAAGCCCTTATTTTTGCCTAGGTGTGTCAACCTAGCGGGTCTTTGATTATGCGTAGTATTTTTTCGACTATGTCCGTGCTTTCAGAAGGTAGGGAGTTGCCCCTGTTAGAAGTGTTTGGTCATGCTACCAGAAGACGTTTGATCAGGCAAGATTCGTTGCTGGAGTGCCCCAAGTGATTCAAGCAGAGATTTGCCCCAGGCTATTTGGCATCTTGAGAGATTCCTTGAATCTTGATTGGACTGCCCCAGATAATAGACCCTGATCATGTTTTCCCCTTGATTGGGAGTGCTTTTGTTCACTAGGTATTCATCGTGCGAATTTCCCTGCTGTTCAAACAAAAAGTCATATGCAAACAAAGTTATGTTAAAAATGCAAAGCCTATGTCTGTCTTAAATATTTTGAAAATGCATTTTTTCCATAAAACAAGTGAATGTTTGTAAAACGTGATGTCAACTCCGTATTTATCGTAGGCCTTGAGGAGTCAGGATACCTTTCGTAACAGTATGCTTTCGAACTAACCCATGCTTCAACTAGGACTTTTAAGGGTTATAACGTGGTCTGGTTCACGGTTTAAGAAACAAAGGATAAAGGCTCAAATTATTTGTACCCACCCACTCTTCGTGATGTTCTTCGAACCTAAACTCAGTTGATCATACGTTAGACCTTGTTTGAATCCTTGCTTTGATATACCAGTGATGGTTCGGATATTGAACGTTTATTTTGAATAGGCAGTCAATTTTGTTTTTGTCGAGGGTTTGTAGGACCTCTTTCTTTTGATTTCGTTATCCCTATTTTTTTTGCCTGAACTGTTTCCTTTTGGAATTACAGTCAGCGGGATGCCCCAGTTTGGTAAGTCTCCTTCATTGGTTTTGACTTTTTGGGCTTTTCATTTATGATTTTTTTTTTGATAATGACTGCCTGTCCTTATGATTGTTCGGAACCATCACTGTCTTTCTTTATTTTGTAAGGACTTCTTTGGTGCCATTTGTTATGCACTTGGATCAACTGAGAGACTACCCTGCCCCAGGTTATGATTAAGGGTTTTAAATTTCGAAAAGAAAAACTCCTACTTCTTTGGCTCAGATGGGTTGACGAGGGATTATCATCCTTATAACTCCAGTGTTTAGGAATTGAAACAATGCCTGTACCTCATCAGCGGGGTCTGTTCAAAAGCATACTGTAAATATCGTGGTATCGTTTTCGTCATCCTCCCTCAAGAGGCTTAGAATTAAAGAGAGTTGATATCAGAAAAAATATGAAAATAATTTGCATTTAGTGAATACGAATATATTGATTCAAAATAGACATAAGCGATGCATTAATGTGATAACAATGTTTAACATGAATAAATGTTTGAACAATCAAAGAAAAATACAACTTGAACATTTGAATGAACAAAAGACATTCTCGATGATTTGGTGTAGGATCAGTGTTCAAACTCGACCTCCCTGGCGTCAATCAAATCCTGGATCTTGTTCTTCAAGGTCCAACAGTCGTCGGTGTCATGTCCAGGATTGTCAGAATGGTAGGCACATCTCACACCCGGGTTGTACTTGGGAGAGGAAGTGTCAGGATTTTGAGGAGGACCCTTTAGTGTGATCAGTTTTGCCCTCAGCAATTGTTGTAATGCCTGAGACAAAGACATGTTGATGTCAGTATACTTCCTATCTTGATGCTTTATCCTACGCCTATTGCTCTTTCTTGGTTGAACGGGCGTGGGATCAGAAATCTGGATTGCCCCTACATCATGACGACCCTTTTTACCATGTATAGCATTGGACTCTTTCTTTCCACTGTGGGGCTTTTTCTGAGTATCAGCAGGTGCGGTTTCTTGAATCTTCCCCGACTTGATACCAGCTTCAATTCTCTCCCCAGTCAAGATAAGATCTGTGAACCCAGCAAAAGAATTCCCAATCAGATGGTTGTAGAATGAACCAGACAAAGTCCCCAAGAACATGTCGACGAGCTCGCGGTCAGTCAAAGGTGGCTGCACCCTACCGGCAAGGTCTCTCCATTTCTGAGCATATTCTTTGAAACCTTCACCTGCACCCATAGACATTCCTTGAAGTTGAGTGCGCGTGGGAGCAAGGTCGGCATTGTACTGGTAATTCTTGTAGAATGCCGTGGCCAGGTCCTCCCAGCTGCGAATGTTGGCTCCACTCAGTTGATAGAACCACTCGAGCTGAGTCCCTGAAAGACTCTCTTGGAAGAAGTGGATCCATAAGTTTTTGTCAGCTGTATAGGGCTGGATCCTCCTTGTGTAAGCCCTGAGATGCAATTTAGGACAGGATGCCCCGTCGTATTTAGCAAAGGCAGGTGCCTTAAACTTGTGCGGGATCACTACCCCAGAAGACAGACCTAGATCCTCGAAGTCCAGGCCAGGCACCTTTTGTATCTCCATAGCACTTAACCGGTCTTCCAACTGTTTGTACTTATCCTCAGCCGGAGGGTACTGCTCGTCGTTGAAATCTGTCTCGTTGTCGGAGACCACTGGACTAGGCACCTTTCTCTCATGGTGACTGCTTTCCCTCACAGATGGAGTTGTCCTCTCAGCTTGATACTGTAGGGTGTCCCCAGATCTGTGTCTAGGGCTGAACAAAACAGTCCTCTTCTTCTTCTTTTCCTTCTTTAAGAGCAGAGCCTTCAGATCTTGCTGCCCCTGGGTCAAATTCATGATCAGCCCTTGGAACTGGGCGTTCTGAGCCTGGAGGGCCTTGATAGTCTGCTCGGCTGATGATTCAGGATTCATGACGATCGGCTGAAATAAACAGCGAAGAAGGGTAAGCAAACCTGTCCAAGGGGTACCTGCAATGCAATGAGATGCATGACATGCATGTAATGTTTTCAAGGACCTCGCGGGATAAACAGAGAAACTTGTTAGTGTTGAAAACTGATGACTTGATTGAAGGTACTTCATGTTGTTGAGAGTCCTTCGTCAAGGGTCAAAGGCTCACCATATCCAGTGGGTCATAGCCCCTGACACCCTTGGCTAGAGGAAAATAAATCCCCTTTGCCCCTTGCTGGGTAATTGGTTTATCATGACCTGCATCACAAGCCCTTGAGATCCTTGAAATGGATTATGATGTATGCAATGGTATGATGTCATGCTATGCATGGGGTGATGTAGGTAAACCCTGTTATGAGTCCCAATTAAGGACTATAAACAGACCCCGCAAGAAATTCAGTATACTTTGTTGTGAGTCCCAATTAAGGGCTATAAACAAAACCTGCAAGAGATCTAGTAGACCCTGTCATGAGTCCTAGTTAAGGACTATAAACAAAACCTGCAAGAAATTTGGTAAACCTTGTCATGAGTCCTAGTTAAGGACTATAAACAAAACCTGCAAGTAGTTCATGTGTCAGCTAACAAGTATGCAAGTAGGCAAGTACAAAGGCACACAAGTCACACAAGAGAAACCCTTAGGGTTTAAGCCAGCATGGGGTCTGGGTAGTACCCTCTTGAAGTTGGTGGGCTCAACCTGTCCTAATCAAAGTAACCGGGTTCTAAGGTTCCCAATATCACGGGATTGCTTTCATTGTTCATCGTTTCGATTTAGCCACTGAACTGGCGACCGAAATATTCCAGGAAAGCAACCCTCAATTGAGTGTAGTATCGAGTATCAACCAACCTCGAACTGCACCAAAGTCAGTTATCTCACTACCCTAAAGAGGCCAAGATAGTTCAATTAAGGTTCCTAAGGTCTGTTGATGCTTCACGACACCACGCGGAGGCCCCGTACTCTCCTTGACTGAACTCAAGGGTTACCGGTACACACCAAAGTGCCACATCAACGTAGCAGACTGTTTCAACCATGTCGATATACCCCGCACAGTTCCCTCACAGCCTTGTTGCTACTTTCTAAGAAAGGTATCCCCAGATCCGGGTTAGGATCTATAGAACTCCCAAGACAGTCCCACAATAATAAAGCAAGCAAGTCAATACAATTGAAAACACAGTTATGAACTACCCTAAGGTACACCTCACTTTAAAAATAGTCCCCAGCATAGTCGCCAGTTCTGTGATCGGTGGATCTGGAACTGACTGTTTAACGCTGGTTCGCGAAATGTCGCGGAAGCAAGAGTCGCCACCGTCTTTTATTTTCTCCAAATGGAAAGGACAAAAGCACAGAAAAATTCCTTAAAGAGATTGCTCTCGGTTCGGGGGGTAGATTATAGAAAGGGAAGGTGTTAGCACCCTTTCTATCCATGGTTATCCATGGGCTCTTAGATACTTGCTCACTTGTGTTTTCAAAAATGGTTTGTTGCTTTTCAACTGTGGGTTTTTAAAAAGTTTCTTTGAAAATTTCAGTTCGACTCTTGTATCGGTCCTCAAGAGTGTTTGAAAAGTTGCTTTCGAAAGCTTTTTGAAAAGGTGTCGGTGTGAAAAGTATTTTTGATTTGTTTTTTTGAAATTAGAGCAAGTATCTAGAGTCGTCTACCTACCCTAAGGAATTCGTCTGTGTAAATGTCCTTTAAAGTAGTGCCATCCCACCATTGAGAGGTAGGTAGCACCACCATTGGAGGTGTTCGGGTCAATTCGAGGTTCGGGACATGGTGATCACCAGAGCAATGGGAAGACACCTTAGAAGCTACCCTCATGCCAGGTTCCCGGATCATGAGGACTTACTAAGACATCCTCTACTCGACGATCACCTTTCGAGGCAAGGCAACAGTGAGGCGTACCCTAGGGGTGGTGTGTGATTCGTGTGTCGTTTTCAGATATTTGTCTTGTCATGTTAAAGTGATCTACGCTTGATTTTATTTAGGGCCATACATTCTTTCATGCTTTTTTGTTAACAGTTAAAAAATATTTGCGGGAAAGTAAATCTAAGGCTATTACAAATGGCGCGGGTCCACATCGCCAAAATTAAACCGGACCCGATTTGACGAAAAATAAAGAAGCAAATAAAGAAAGTGCGAGAAGATTATTTACACGGCTTTGGGAGAGATACATAATTATTTAAGCAATAAAATAAACATGCGAAATTAAAGAGAATTAAGAACATGGGCGTTGGACCCTTTTGCAAAATATTAGATTACATGACTTAATTAATTAGAATTAATGATGAATTAAAATTAAAAATTTAGAAAAAAGAATGTTTTTGGTATTTTTAGTGTTTTTAGGAATTTGATGAAAAAAAGGGTTAATTAAAATTAAACTAGAAGGCAAACCCTAATTCTAATAACTTTTAAATTTATTATGAAACTATTAAATTGAAACCTAAATTAAACTTAATTTATATGTACAATTTAATTATGAAAATAAAATAAGTAAATAATATTATGGTAAAAAAAAAGGAAAAAAAAAGATTAAAAGGAAAAATTATCAATTACCTAATTCTATGTTTTTTTTTATTTATTAAAAAGAATTAAAATTGCAAAAACCCTAATTATACTAAATTCAATTATACAATTTATTTATGAAAATAATTAAAATAAAAATATTTATTACATTTTTGGCTTTTTCTGATTTTTTTATGATGTTTTTCATATTTTGTAAAAATAATAATTAATTTAAACAAATAAAGAAAATAAAATAACAATTAAAAATAAAACAAGAAAAATATAGAGAAAGTAAACCAGGGGGGGTAGTCCCCAAATAGAGGTGTGGCCCAGTAGTTTGAGCCCAATATCCCTCAGGTCCATTGACTTTTCCATCCAGCGTGTACATGCTTTGACCAAGCTTATGATGTACACCTAATCCCAGCCTTTGATTTGGATTTCTTAGATACG
Organism: Vicia faba; assembly: GCA_948472305.1. Lineage (NCBI taxonomy): Eukaryota > Viridiplantae > Streptophyta > Magnoliopsida > Fabales > Fabaceae > Vicia > Vicia faba. The sequence continues at coordinate 323,469,122 of OX451738.1, read as the reverse complement.
TGGATGGCTAGATGATGAAGGAACATGATGCGCTTCAACGTTGTGCCTGCATGGGAATTTACATGGAAAAATAATATGGCAATTATACAGACCTGGGGTTCGAACCCAGGTCTTGGACGTCAATGCATTGATAGCTTGCCAGCTGAGCCATGAAACGTATGTTAATATATTATAACAAACAAATAACAAAAAGAAAAACAAACGCATTAGTGGTTTAACGCGCCAATTTTCAAACCGGCCTATCGCTGATGGCCACGAGTTCATCTTCTTCACCTCTCCTGAAACATAAACAATCAGCCACGGTTTTTTAGCATTGTTTTAGGTTAGCTTCAAGAAAATAGCGACTAGGTTCTGAGCACTCATAAATGGAGCGCGATGGTCCTATCTTCTTCGTCCAGATGAGCTGGTTTGAATGGTGGCGGTTTGGAGTCCTAATTTTTCCTCTTTGCAAAAGCCCCGAATTAAGAACTCTGAAAACCCTAAAAGTCAGTTATGGCATAATCGCGTATGGCTTGCAAAAATTCAATCAAACATATCAGTTAGCTTTGAAATCACATCAGGAACAAGAATCAATAAGTGAAATGTCATGAAAATGCATAGAATATAGAATACGATTTTGAAATTTTCATGGAATATGTTGAGTTCTGTACACCGATTCCTTGCCTTTTGATGAGTGTTATGAATTGGAATATGATCAGTGAACCACAAGGAAGCTTTTGGAATGAATTTCGTGCCTTGAATCAACCTCTATCAATGATTTCAGTTTTGCTTTTTATGGAGAAAATTTCAAGTTTCTAATGAGTTCTTTAGCGCAGCTTAGAGTCTATTGTGATTAGGTTTGTGTTTCTGATTATGTAGTGAAGGTATTAGGTTAAGAAAATTGAATCAAATCTCTTCCATTCAATGATTTTGCAAATTGATTTTTCACCATTATGTTTCATATCTTTTCATGTGCTTTTGTGTTCAATCATGCTCAAATCAAACCAAATCTTGCCATATTGGGATGTGCACGAGATATTGAGGGTAAAACATGCATGAAAAGATTTTTTAGGTCAAGTTAGGTATTTTTCATATATTTATATAATTTAAATGAATTAATATGAATAATAATTCAAATAAATAAATAAAAAATGAGAAAATACTTCCCTTTGGGCCAAGTGGTCGTGCACATGCTTGGAATGATGAATCATGGAAGAAAAATGGGCCCATTAGCAATTTTAGGTCATTTGAAGTAATGTTGACTTTTCAAAATATCCAAAAATTTCCCAACTTCCACAAGGCATAACTTGCTCAATTTTTAAGCTTTTCTCATGTTCTTGGACATTTTGGAAAGGTCTTTGAGTCCTTTAACCAATGCCTTTGGTCCCATGTCATTTTGATTTACCAATCTCAAGTTATGGCCTTTGACATAAAGTCCCTTTTTGTTGACTTTTGAAAATGACCTATAATGTTGAAATTGATAACTTTTTGTGAGAGCATTTCTTGGACTTGAAGTATGAAGATGAGTTGTAGGAAATGTCTTTCTCTTCAAAATGAGCTTTGGATGGAATTTTTCTGATAATCCATGTGAAAGTTATGCCCTGGTCAATTTCAGTTGACTTTTTCAGCTGTCCAAATATAGTAACTTTTGCATCTTGATGATTTTCTGAGCCAAATTTTGAGAATCATGATCAAGAATTGATCAAATGATGTTTGTGGCTTCAAAATGATATGTTGACCAAAAATTTGAACTTTTGACTGTCAAATGACCATTTTGCCCCTACAGTTGACTGTAGTGCAATTTAGGGTTTTGACTGTGCAATTTTGAGCTGAATGCCTTGAAACTTGATATGAGGATGCTTGACCATATTTGTGAGCATGTGAGACTTGATTGGGCCCTTGAAAACTTCATTTTCTTGATCAGAACCCAAACCCTAGTTTTGACTGTATGAGAGACAGTTGGACTGCACAACCCTTGGGGAATTTTGTGACTTGGCTTGGCAATTTCTTGAAGAACATGGGAGGGCAAATTTTGGGGTACAACAGTTGCCCCTGTTCAATCTTCTTAGACCTGAGGATGCAGATTGGCTAATGTGCCTTTCGTAATCCGAGGGTAGAAGATGATTGGACACTAGAGTGCCCAGAAATTTGCGCTCACATAGTAGCAGTGTGACAGAAATGGGCTTATAGATGCCATTTAGAGGTTGCTGGATAGGATGATGGGCTTATAGATGCCATCTGGATGTTGATCGCGTAAGAGATTCCTTAGCGAGAACCTGCATACCTGCAAAAGAAAGATGAGTACCTGGCACGTTGCAGGAACTGGTTTTCAGATGCTTGGTATAGATATGTCCTGGCTGGTTACAGGAGCTGAGTCTGGAGCTTCAAACGGCGATGAATGAACCAGGGATGGTTACTGTCTTAGCATGAATGGTAAGAGAATCTTGGGCGACTTTAACTTCAACAACGCTCGTTGAGGAAAATCTTGGGTGACTTTAACTTCAACAACGCTCGTTGAGAAAAATCTTGGGTGTCTTCTACTGGGATAAGAATCAGGGAGATCTTAGGGTCGATCTGACTGAACCGGAGGAGGTTTTTTTTTTATAAGGATGTGATGAAGGAATCTGAGACGATTGCTACTCCAAATCTATGATGAAGGAATCTGGGACGATTACTACCTCAGCAGAATGATGAAGGAATCTGAGACGATTACTACCTCAGCAGGATGATGAAGGAATCTGGGACGATTACTACCTCAGCAGGATGATGAAGGAATCTGGGACGATTACTACCTCAGCAGGATGATGAAGGAATCTGGGACGATTACTACCTCAGCAGGATGATGAAGGAATCTGGGACGATTACTACCTCAGCAGAATGATGAAGGAATCTGGGACGATTACTACCTCAGCAGAATGATGAAGGAATCTGGGACGATTACTACCTCAGCAGGATGATGAAGGAATCTGGGACGATTACTACCTCAGCAGGATGATGAAGGAATCTGGGACGATTACTACCTCAGCAGGACGATGAAGGAATCTGGGACGATTACTACCTCAGCAGGATGATGAAGGAATCTGGGACGATTACTACCTCAGCAGAATGATGAAGGAATCTGGGACGATTACTACCTCAGCAGGATGATGAAGGAATCTGGGCCGATTACTACCTCAGCAGGATGATGAAGGAATCTGGGACGATTACTACCTCAGCAGGATGATGAAGGAATCTGGGCCGATTACTACCTCAGCAGGATGATGAAGGAATCTGGGACGATTACTACCTCAGCAGAATGATGAAGGAATCTGAGACGATTACTACCTCAGCAGGACGATGAAGGAATCTGGGACGATTACTACCTCAGCAAAATGATGAAGGAATCTAAGACGATTACTACCTCAGCAGAATGATGAAGGAATCTGAGACGATTACTACCTCAGCAGGATGATGAAGGAATCTGGGACGATTACTACCTCAGCAGAATGATGAAGGAATCTGAGACGATTACTACCTCAGCAGGACGATGAAGGAATCTGGGACGATTACTACCTCAGCAGAATGATGAAGGAATCTGAGACGATTACTACCTCAGCAGAATGATGAAGGAATCTAAGACGATTACTACCTCAGCAGGATGATGAAGGAATCTGGGACGATTACTACCTCAGCAGGATGATGAAGGAATCTGGGACGATTACTACCTCAGCAGGACGATGAAGGAATCTAGGACGATTACTACCTCAGCAGGATGATGAAGGAATCTGGGACGATTACTACCTCAGCAGAATGATGAAGGAATCTGGGCCGATTACTACCTCAGCAGGATGATGAAGGAATCTGGGCCGATTACTACCTCAGCAGGATGATGAAGGAATCTGGGACGATTACTACCTCAGCAGGATGATGAAGGAATCTGGGCCGATTACTACCTCAGCAGGATGATGAAGGAATCTGGGACGATTACTACCTCAGCAGAATGATGAAGGAATCTGAGACGATTACTACCTCAGCAGGACGATGAAGGAATCTGGGACGATTACTACCTCAGCAGAATGATGAAGGAATCTGAGACGATTACTACCTCAGCAGAATGATGAAGGAATCTGAGACGATTACTACCTCAGCAGGATGATGAAGGAATCTGGGACGATTACTACCTCAGCAGGATGATGAAGGAATCTGGGACGATTACTACCTCAGTAGGACGATGAAGGAATCTGGGACGATTACTACCTCAGCAGGACGATGAAGGAATCTGAGACGATTGCTACTCCAAATATATGATGAAGGAATCTGGGACGATTGCTACTCCAAATATATGATGAAGGAATCTGGGACGATTACTACCTCAACGGGTAAAGACTTTTATCTGTTGATCGTTCTTTCCTGAAAAAGTAACGAATTAGTTGTATGCAATGTCATAATGCATGAATTGCCTGATTTTAAGATGTTCTCAAAAATAAACGAGATTGGGGTGATATGATTCGTCTATGCATGCTATAATGATGTATGTGACGTTTTATGAATGTGTTTTTCGTCTAGGAAAGTAAATCCTTGACGGGTGCCGGGAAGTCGTATCCTGGGCTGATGTTGAAGAATAGATTTTGCTTCCGCTGGGGATTATAACTGCAAGAATACCGGTAGGAGAAGATGACTCCGTTGCGGAATAAACTTGGCAAATGGAAGATTCTGCGGGGAGAAAAGATACTCTAGCGACCATGCTGGGAAGCAACACTCTGGGGAGAGAGATACTTTGCTGAATGTTGATAGTAACTTGTTGAGGATGTCTTGTTGTTGGAAGTGTGAATAGACTTCGCTGGGGATAGGAAAGAACTACGTCGAGGACGCTCTTTCCGTGGCTTTTGGCTGAGGATAACCCAGTTATATCCTGTTAAGGAAATAACTCTTTAAATCCAGCCGGACGACGCGTTCGTGCTCTGTGAGGGGATAAGCTTGTTGCTTGGGGATATGAATTCCATCCTTCCTGGGGAGATTGGATTGGACTCTTCTGGGGAAGCTTTGGACTGTAATGTTGAGATACCGCCGGGGAACAATCTTTAGGCCAAGACTGCCGGGGATGCTTGTTATGAATGCATGCATACTGCTGGGGGATGTTGAGATCTGCTGGAGGATACCCAACTTCCTTAAGGTTTAATTGTATAGCTTTATTTGGAGAGAGTATTGCTGACCTGCTGGCTCACTCTCTGGGGAATTGAGATGTCTGGTTATGTTCTCCAGCTGAACATACCTTGGTACCCTGGAGGATAGAACAATTATATTGCTTGGGCCACCCAACATTGCCCCTGTTTCAGTGGTGGGAGAGGAAGACCTGTGAGGTGCTGATAGTTTGTTGATGGACAAATCTTCTTCTGGTAGGCAGGTGATAAGATGACAGGACATAGTCGTACGCTTTGATCCCTAACTTTTGCCTGGACCGCCCTTTCGGGTTTTCAGTCCACCGGGATACCCATTTTTGCCCAAGCCGCCTTTTCAGGTTTTCGACTTGCCGGGTGTACAGATTTTTTCATTTCATCCCTTCATTTTGCCCGAACCCTTTTGGTTCGCCGGGAAGCCCTTATTTTTGCCTAGGTGTGTCAACCTAGCGGGTCTTTGATTATGCGTAGTATTTTTTCGACTATGTCCGTGCTTTCAGAAGGTAGGGAGTTGCCCCTGTTAGAAGTGTTTGGTCATGCTACCAGAAGACGTTTGATCAGGCAAGATTCGTTGCTGGAGTGCCCCAAGTGATTCAAGCAGAGATTTGCCCCAGGCTATTTGGCATCTTGAGAGATTCCTTGAATCTTGATTGGACTGCCCCAGATAATAGACCCTGATCATGTTTTCCCCTTGATTGGGAGTGCTTTTGTTCACTAGGTATTCATCGTGCGAATTTCCCTGCTGTTCAAACAAAAAGTCATATGCAAACAAAGTTATGTTAAAAATGCAAAGCCTATGTCTGTCTTAAATATTTTGAAAATGCATTTTTTCCATAAAACAAGTGAATGTTTGTAAAACGTGATGTCAACTCCGTATTTATCGTAGGCCTTGAGGAGTCAGGATACCTTTCGTAACAGTATGCTTTCGAACTAACCCATGCTTCAACTAGGACTTTTAAGGGTTATAACGTGGTCTGGTTCACGGTTTAAGAAACAAAGGATAAAGGCTCAAATTATTTGTACCCACCCACTCTTCGTGATGTTCTTCGAACCTAAACTCAGTTGATCATACGTTAGACCTTGTTTGAATCCTTGCTTTGATATACCAGTGATGGTTCGGATATTGAACGTTTATTTTGAATAGGCAGTCAATTTTGTTTTTGTCGAGGGTTTGTAGGACCTCTTTCTTTTGATTTCGTTATCCCTATTTTTTTTGCCTGAACTGTTTCCTTTTGGAATTACAGTCAGCGGGATGCCCCAGTTTGGTAAGTCTCCTTCATTGGTTTTGACTTTTTGGGCTTTTCATTTATGATTTTTTTTTTGATAATGACTGCCTGTCCTTATGATTGTTCGGAACCATCACTGTCTTTCTTTATTTTGTAAGGACTTCTTTGGTGCCATTTGTTATGCACTTGGATCAACTGAGAGACTACCCTGCCCCAGGTTATGATTAAGGGTTTTAAATTTCGAAAAGAAAAACTCCTACTTCTTTGGCTCAGATGGGTTGACGAGGGATTATCATCCTTATAACTCCAGTGTTTAGGAATTGAAACAATGCCTGTACCTCATCAGTGGGGTCTGTTCAAAAGCATACTGTAAATATCGTGGTATCGTTTTCATCATCCTCCCTCAAGAGGCTTAGAATTAAAGAGAGTTGATATCAGAAAAAATATGAAAATAATTTGCATTTAGTGAATACGAATATATTGATTCAAAATAGACATAAGCGATGCATTAATGTGATAACAATGTTTAACATGAATAAATGTTTGAACAATCAAAGAAAAATACAACTTGAACATTTGAATGAACAAAAGACATTCTCGATGATTTGGTGTAGGATCAGTGTTCAAACTCGACCTCCCTGGCGTCAATCAAATCCTGGATCTTGTTCTTCAAGGTCCAACAGTCGTCGGTGTCATGTCCAGGACTGTCAGAATGGTAGGCACATCTCACACCCGGGTTGTACTTGGGAGAGGAAGTGTCAGGATTTTGAGGAGGACCCTTTAGTGTGATCAGTTTTGCCCTCAGCAATTGTTGTAATGCCTGAGACAAAGACATGTTGATGTCAGTATACTTCCTATCTTGATGCTTTATCCTACGCCTATTGCTCTTTCTTGGTTGAACGGGCGTGGGATCAGAAATCTGGATTGCCCCTACATCATGACGACCCTTTTTACCATGTATAGCATTGGACTCTTTCTTTCCACTGTGGGGCTTTTTCTGAGTATCAGCAGGTGCGGTTTCTTGAATCTTCCCCGACTTGATACCAGCTTCAATTCTCTCCCCAATCAAGATAAGATCTGTGAACCCAGCAAAAGAATTCCCAATCAGATGGTTGTAGAATGAACCAGACAAAGTCCCCAAGAACATGTCGACGAGCTCGCGGTCAGTCAAAGGTGGCTGCACCCTACCGGCAAGGTCTCTCCATTTCTGAGCATATTCTTTGAAACCTTCACCTGCACCCATAGACATTCCTTGAAGTTGAGTGCGCGTGGGAGCAAGGTCGGCATTGTACTGGTAATTCTTGTAGAATGCCGTGGCCAGGTCCTCCCAGCTGCGAATGTTGGCTCCACTCAGTTGATAGAACCACTCGAGCTGAGTCCCTGAAAGACTCTCTTGGAAGAAGTGGATCCATAAGTTTTTGTCAGCTGTATAGGGCTGGATCCTCCTTGTGTAAGCCCTGAGATGCAATTTAGGACAGGATGCCCCGTCGTATTTAGCAAAGGCAGGTGCCTTAAACTTGTGCGGGATCACTACCCCAGAAGACAGACCTAGATCCTCGAAGTCCAGGCCAGGCACCTTTTGTATCTCCATAGCACTTAACCGGTCTTCCAACTGTTTGTACTTATCCTCAGCCGGAGGGTACTGCTCGTCGTTGAAATCTGTCTCGTTGTCGGAGACCACTGGACTAGGCACCTTTCTCTCATGGTGACTGCTTTCCCTCACAGATGGAGTTGTCCTCTCAGCTTGATACTGTAGGGTGTCCCCAGATTTGTGTCTAGGGCTGAACAAAACAGTCCTCTTCTTCTTCTTTTCCTTCTTTAAGAGCAGAGCCTTCAGATCTTGCTGCCCCTGGGTCAAATTCATGATCAGCCCTTGGAACTGGGCGTTCTGAGCCTGGAGGGCCTTGATAGTCTGCTCGGCTGATGATTCAGGATTCATGACGATCGGCTGAAATAAACAGCGAAGAAGGGTAAGCAAACCTGTCCAAGGGGTACCTGCAATGCAATGAGATGCATGACATGCATGTAATGTTTTCAAGGACCTCGCGGGATAAACAGAGAAACTTGTTAGTGTTGAAAACTGATGACTTGATTGAAGGTACTTCATGTTGTTGAGAGTCCTTCGTCAAGGGTCAAAGGCTCACCATATCCAGTGGGTCATAGCCCCTGACACCCTTGGCTAGAGGAAAATAAATCCCCTTTGCCCCTTGCTGGGTAATTGGTTTATCATGACCTGCATCACAAGCCCTTGAGATCCTTGAAATGGGTTATGATGTATGCAATGGTATGATGTCATGCTATGCATGGGGTGATGTAGGTAAACCTTGTTATGAGTCCCAATTAAGGACTATAAACAGACCCCGCAAGAAATTCAGTATACTTTGTTGTGAGTCCCAATTAAGGGCTATAAACAAAACCTGCAAGAGATCTAGTAAACCCTGTCATGAGTCCTAGTTAAGGACTATAAACAAAACCTGTAAGAAATTTGGTAAACCTTGTCATGAGTCCTAGTTAAGGACTATAAACAAAACCTGCAAGTAGTTCATGTGTCAGCTAACAAGTATGCAAGTAGGCAAGTACAAAGGCACACAAGTCACACAAGAGAAACCCTTAGGGTTTAAGCCAGCATGGGGTCTGGGTAGTACCCTCTTGAAGTTGGTGGGCTCAACCTGTCCTAATCAAAGTAACCGGGTTCTAAGGTTCCCAATATCACGGGATTGCTTTCATTGTTCATCGTTTCGATTTAGCCACTGAACTGGCGACCGAAATATTCCAGGAAAGCAACCCTCAATTGAGTGTAGTATCGAGTATCAACCAACCTCGGACTGCACCAAAGTCAGTTATCTCACTACCCTAAAGAGGCCAAGATAGTTCAATTAAGGTTCCTAAGGTCTGTTGATGCTTCACGACACCACGCGGAGGCCCCGTACTCTCCTTGACTGAACTCAAGGGTTACCGGTACACACCAAAGTGCCACATCAACGTAGCAGACTGTTTCAACCATGTCGATATACCCCGCACAGTTCCCTCACAGCCTTGTTGCTACTTTCTAAGAAAGGTATCCCCAGATCCGGGTTAGGATCTATAGAACTCCCAAGACAGTCCCACAATAATAAAGCAAGCAAGTCAATACAATTGAAAACACAGTTATGAACTACCCTAAGGTACACCTCACTTTAAAAATAGTCCCCAGCATAGTCGCCAGTTCTGTGATCGGTGGATCTGGAACTGACTGTTTAACGCTGGTTCGCGAAATGTCGCGGAAGCAAGAGTCGCCACCGTCTTTTATTTTCTCCAAATGGAAAGGACAAAAGCACAGAAAAATTCCTTAAAGAGATTGCTCTCGGTTCGGGGGGTAGATTATAGAAAGGGAAGGTGTTAGCACCCTTTCTATCCATGGTTATCCATGGGCTCTTAGATACTTGCTCACTTGTGTTTTCAAAAATGGTTTGTTGCTTTTCAACTGTGGGTTTTTAAAAAGTTTCTTTGAAAATTTCAGTTCGACTCTTGTATCGGTCCTCAAGAGTGTTTGAAAAGTTGCTTTCGAAAGCTTTTTGAAAAGGTGTCGGTGTGAAAAGTATTTTTGATTTGTTTTTTTGAAATTAGAGCAAGTATCTAGAGTCGTCTACCTACCCTAAGGAATTCGTCTGTGTAAATGTCCTTTAAAGTAGTGCCATCCCACCATTGAGAGGTAGATAGCACCACCATTGGAGGTGTTCGGGTCAATTCGAGGTTCGGGACATGGTGATCACCAGAGCAATGGGAAGACACCTTAGAAGCTACCCTCATGCCAGGTTCCCGGATCATGAGGACTTACTAAGACATCCTCTACTCGACGATCACCTTTCGAGGCAAGGCAACAGTGAGGCGTACCCTAGGGGTGGTGTGTGATTCGTGTGTCGTTTTCAGATATTTGTCTTGTCATGTTAAAGTGATCTACGCTTGATTTTATTTAGGGCCATACATTCTTTCATGCTTTTTTGTTAACAGTTAAAAAATATTTGCGGGAAAGTAAATCTAAGGCTATTACAAATGGCGCGGGTCCACATCGCCAAAATTAAACCGGACCCAATTTGACGAAAAATAAAGAAGCAAATAAAGAAAGTGCGAGAAGATTATTTACACGGCTTTGGGAGAGATACATAATTATTTAAGCAATAAAATAAACATGCGAAATTAAAGAGAATTAAGAACATGGGCGTTGGACCCTTTTGCAAAATATTAGATTACATGACTTAATTAATTAGAATTAATGATGAATTAAAATTAAAAATTTAGAAAAAAGAATGTTTTTGGTATTTTTAGTGTTTTTAGGAATTTGATGAAAAAAAGGGTTAATTAAAATTAAACTAGAAGGCAAACCCTAATTCTAATAACTTTTAAATTTATTATGAAACTATTAAATTGAAACCTAAATTAAACTTAATTTATATGTACAATTTAATTATGAAAATAAAATAAGTAAATAATATTATGGTAAAAAAAAAGGAAAAAAAAGATTAAAAGGAAAAATTATCAATTACCTAATTCTATGTTTTTTTTATTTATTAAAAAGAATTAAAATTGCAAAAACCCTAATTATACTAAATTCAATTATACAATTTATTTATGAAAATAATTAAAATAAAAATATTTATTACATTTTTGGCTTTTTCTGGTTTTTTTATGATGTTTTTCATATTTTGTAAAAATAATAATTAATTTAAACAAATAAAGAAAATAAAATAACAATTAAAAATAAAACAAGAAAAATATAGAGAAAGCAAACCAGGGGGGGTAGTCCCCAAATAGAGGTGTGGCCCAGTAGTTTGAGCCCAATATCCCTCAGGTCCATTGACTTTTCCATCCAGCGTGTACATGCTTTGACCAAGCTTATGATGTACACCCAATCCCAGCCTTTGATTTGGATTTCTTAGATACGTGGATGGCTAGATGATGAAGGAACATGATGCGCTTCAACGTTGTGCCTGCATGGGAATTTACATGGAAAAATAATATGGCAATTATACAGACCTGGGGTTCGAACCCAGGTCTTGGACGTCAATGCATTGATAGCTTGCCAGCTGAGCCCTGAAACGTATGTTAATATATTATAACAAACAAATAACAAAAAGAAAAACAAACGCATTAGTGGTTTAACGCGCCAATTTTCAAACCGGCCTATCGCTGATGGCCACGAGTTCATCTTCTTCACCTCTCCTGAAACATAAACAATCAGCCACGGTTTTTTAGCGTTGTTTTAGGTTAGCTTCAAGAAAATAGCGACTAGGTTCTGAGCACTCATAAATGGAGCGCGATGGTCCTATCTTCTTCGTCCAGATGAGCTGGTTTGAATGGTGGCGGTTTGGAGTCCTAATTTTTCCTCTTTGCAAAAGCCCCGAATTAAGAACTCTGAAAACCCTAAAAGTCAGTTATGGCATAATCGCGTATGGCTTGCAAAAATTCAATCAAACATATCAGTTAGCTTTGAAATCACATCAGGAACAAGAATCAATAAGTGAAATGTCATGAAAATGCATAGAATATAGAATACGATTTTGAAATTTTCATGGAATATGTTGAGTTCTGTACACCGATTCCTTGCCTTTTGATGAGTGTTATGAATTGGAATATGATCAGTGAACCACAAGGAAGCTTTTGGAATGAATTCCGTGCCTTGAATCAACCTCTATCAATGATTTCAGTTTTGCTTTTTATGGAGAAAATTTCAAGTTTCTAATGAGTTCTTTAGTGCAGCTTAGAGTCTATTGTGATTAGGTTTGTGTTTCTGATTATGTAGTGAAGGTATTAGGTTAAGAAAATTGAATCAAATCTCTTCCATTCAATGATTTTGCAAATTGATTTTTCACCATTATGTTTCATATCTTTTCATGTGCTTTTGTGTTCAATCATGCTCAAATCAAACCAAATCTTGCCATATTGGGATGTGCACGAGATATTGAGGGTAAAACATGCATGAAAAGATTTTTTAGGTCAAGTTAGGTATTTTTCATATATTTATATAATTTAAATGAATTAATATGAATAATAATTCAAATAAATAAATAAAAAATGAGAAAATACTTCCCTTTGGGCCAAGTGGTCGTGCACATGCTTGGAATGATGAATCATGGAAGAAAAATGGGCCCATTAGCAATTTTAGGTCATTTGAAGTAATGTTGACTTTTCAAAATATCCAAAAATTTCCCAACTTCCACAAGGCATAACTTGCTCAATTTTTAAGCTTTTCTCATGTTCTTGGACATTTTGGAAAGGTCTTTGAGTCCTTTAACCAATGCCTTTGGTCCCATGTCATTTTGATTTACCAATCTCAAGTTATGGCCTTTGACATAAAGTCCCTTTTTGTTGACTTTTGAAAATGACCTATAATGTTGAAATTGATAACTTTTTGTGAGAGCATTTCTTGGACTTGAAGTATGAAGATGAGTTGTAGGAAATGTCTTTCTCTTCAAAATGAGCTTTGGATGGAATTTTTCTGATAATCCATGTGAAAGTTATGCCCTGGTCAATTTCAGTTGACTTTTTCAGCTGTCCAAATATAGTAACTTTTGCATCTTGATGATTTTCTGAGCCAAATTTTGAGAATCATGATCAAGCATTGATCAAATGATGTTTGTGGCTTCAAAATGATATGTTGACCAAAAATTTGAACTTTTGACTGTCAAATGACCATTTTGCCCCTACAGTTGACTGTAGTGCAATTTAGGGTTTTGACTGTGCAATTTTGAGCTGAATGCCTTGAAACTTGATATGAGGATGCTTGACCATATTTGTGAGCATGTGAGACTTGATTGGTCCCTTGAAAACTTCATTTTCTTGATCAGAACCCAAACCCTAGTTTTGACTGTATGAGAGACAGTTGGACTGCACAACCCTTGGGGTATTTTGTGACTTGGCTTGGCAATTTCTTGAAGAACATGGGAGGGCAAATTTTGGGGTACAACAGTTGCCCCTGTTCAATCTTCTTAGACCTGAGGATGCAGATTGGCTAATGTGCCTTTCGTAATCCGAGGGTAGAAGATGATTGGACACTAGAGTGCCCAGAAATTTGCGCTCACATAGTAGCAGTGTGACGGAAATGGGCTTATAGATGCCATTTAGAGGTTGCTGGATAGGATGATGGGCTTATAGATGCCATCTGGATGTTGATCGCGTAAGAGATTCCTTAGCGAGAACCTGCATACCTGCAAAAGAAAGATGAGTACCTGGCACGTTGCAGGAACTGGTTTTCAGATGCTTGGTATAGATATGTCCTGACTGGTTACAGGAGCTGAGTCTGGAGCTTCAAACGGCGATGAATGAACCAGGGATGGTTACTGTCTTAGCATGAATGGTAAGAGAATCTTGGGCGACTTTAACTTCAACAACGCTCGTTGAGGAAAATCTTGGGTGACTTTAACTTCAACAACGCTCGTTGAGAAAAATCTTGGGTGTCTTCTACTGGGATAAGAATCAGGGAGATCTTAGGGTCGATCTGACTGAACCGGAGGAGGTTTTTTTTTTATAAGGATGTGATGAAGGAATCTGAGACGATTGCTACTCCAAATCTATGATGAAGGAATCTGGGACGATTACTACCTCAGCAGAATGATGAAGGAATCTGAGACGATTACTACCTCAGCAGGATGATGAAGGAATCTGGGACGATTACTACCTCAGCAGGATGATGAAGGAATCTGGGACGATTACTACCTCAGCAGGATGATGAAGGAATCTGGGACGATTACTACCTCAGCAGGATGATGAAGGAATCTGGGACGATTACTACCTCAGCAGAATGATGAAGGAATCTGGGACGATTACTACCTCAGCAGAATGATGAAGGAATCTGGGACGATTACTACCTCAGCAGGATGATGAAGGAATCTGGGACGATTACTACCTCAGCAGGATGATGAAGGAATCTGGGACGATTACTACCTCAGCAGGACGATGAAGGAATCTGGGACGATTACTACCTCAGCAGGATGATGAAGGAATCTGGGACGATTACTACCTCAGCAGAATGATGAAGGAATCTGGGACGATTACTACCTCAGCAGGATGATGAAGGAATCTGGGCCGATTACTACCTCAGCAGGATGATGAAGGAATCTGGGACGATTACTACCTCAGCAGGATGATGAAGGAATCTGGGCCGATTACTACCTCAGTAGGATGATGAAGGAATCTGGGACGATTACTACCTCAGCAGAATGATGAAGGAATCTGAGACGATTACTACCTCAGCAGGACGATGAAGGAATCTGGGACGATTACTACCTCAGCAGAATGATGAAGGAATCTAAGACGATTACTACCTCAGCAGAATGATGAAGGAATCTGAGACGATTACTACCTCAGCAGGATGATGAAGGAATCTGGGACGATTACTACCTCAGCAGAATGATGAAGGAATCTGAGACGATTACTACCTCAGCAGGACGATGAAGGAATCTGGGACGATTACTACCTCAGCAGAATGATGAAGGAATCTGAGACGATTACTACCTCAGCAGAATGATGAAGGAATCTAAGACGATTACTACCTCAGCAGGATGATGAAGGAATCTGGGACGATTACTACCTCAGCAGGATGATGAAGGAATCTGGGACGATTACTACCTCAGCAGGACGATGAAGGAATCTAGGACGATTACTACCTCAGCAGGATGATGAAGGAATCTGGGACGATTACTACCTCAGCAGAATGATGAAGGAATCTGGGACGATTACTACCTCAGCAGGATGATGAAGGAATCTGGGCCGATTACTACCTCAGCAGGATGATGAAGGAATCTGGGACGATTACTACCTCAGCAGGATGATGAAGGAATCTGGGCCGATTACTACCTCAGCAGGATGATGAAGGAATCTGGGACGATTACTACCTCAGCAGAATGATGAAGGAATCTGAGACGATTACTACCTCAGCAGGACGATGAAGGAATCTGGGACGATTACTACCTCAGCAGAATGATGAAGGAATCTGAGACGATTACTACCTCAGCAGAATGATGAAGGAATCTGAGACGATTACTACCTCAGCAGGATGATGAAGGAATCTGGGACGATTACTACCTCAGCAGGATGATGAAGGAATCTGGGACGATTACTACCTCAGCAGGACGATGAAGGAATCTGGGACGATTACTACCTCAGCAGGACGATGAAGGAATCTGAGACGATTGCTACTCCAAATATATGATGAAGGAATCTGGGACGATTGCTACTCCAAATATATGATGAAGGAATCTGGGACGATTACTACCTCAACGGGTAAAGACTTTTATCTGTTGATCGTTCTTTCCTGAAAAAGTAACGAATTAGTTGTATGCAATGTCATAATGCATGAATTGCCTGATTTTAAGATGTTCTCAAAAATAAACGAGATTGGGGTGATATGATGCGTCTATGCATGCTATAATGATGTATGTGACGTTTTATGAATGTGTTTTTCGTCTAGGAAAGTAAATCCTTGACGGGTGCCGGGAAGTCGTATCCTGGGCTGATGTTGAAGAATAGATTTTGCTTCCGCTGGGGATTATAACTGCAAGAATACCGGTAGGAGAAGATGACTCCGTTGCGGAATAAACTTGGCAAATGGAAGATTCTGCGGGGAGAAAAGATACTCTAGCGACCATGCTGGGAAGCAACACTCTGTGGGGAGAGAGATACTTTGCTGAATGTTGATAGTAACTTGTTGAGGATGTCTTGTTGTTGGAAGTGTGAATAGACTTCGCTGGGGATAGGAAAGAACTACGTCGAGGACGCTCTTTCCGTGGCTTTTGGCTGAGGATAACCCAGTTATATCCTGTTAAGGAAATAACTCTTTAAATCCAGCTGGACGACGCGTTCGTGCTCTGTGAGGGGATAAGCTTGTTGCTTGGGGATATGAATTCCATCCTTCCTGGGGAGATTGGATTGGACTCTTCTGGGGAAGCTTTGGACTGTAATGTTGAGATACCGCCGGGGAACAATCTTTAGGCCAAGACTGCCGGGGATGCTTGTTATGAATGCATGCATACTGCTGGGGGATGTTGAGATCTGCTGGAGGATACCCAACTTCCTTAAGGTTTAATTGTATAGCTTTATTTGGAGAGAGTATTGCTGACCTGCTGGCTCACTCTCTGGGGAATTGAGATGTCTGGTTATGTTCTCCAGCTGAACATACCTTGGTACCCTGGAGGATAGAACAATTATATTGCTTGGGCCACCCAACATTGCCCCTGTTTCAGTGGTGGGAGAGGAAGACCTGTGAGGTGCTGATAGTTTGTTGATGGACAAATCTTCTTCTGGTAGGCAGGTGATAAGATGACAGGACATAGTCGTACGCTTTGATCCCTAACTTTTGCCTGGACCACCCTTTCGGGTTTTCAGTCCACCGGGATACCCATTTTTGCCCAAGCCGCCTTTTCAGGTTTTCGACTTGCCGGGTGTACAGATTTTTTCATTTCATCCCTTCATTTTGCCCGAACCCTTTTGGTTCGCCGGGAAGCCCTTATTTTTGCCTAGGTGTGTCAACCTAGCGGGTCTTTGATTATGCGTAGTATTTTTTCGACTATGTCCGTGCTTTCAGAAGGTAGGGAGTTGCCCCTGTTAGAAGTGTTTGGTCATGCTACCAGAAGACGTTTGATCAGGCAAGATTCGTTGCTGGAGTGCCCCAAGTGATTCAAGCAGAGATTTGCCCCAGGCTATTTGGCATCTTGAGAGATTCCTTGAATCTTGATTGGACTGCCCCAGATAATAGACCCTGATCATGTTTTCCCCTTGATTGGGAGTGCTTTTGTTCACTAGGTATTCATCGTGCGAATTTCCCTGCTGTTCAAACAAAAAGTCATATGCAAACAAAGTTATGTTAAAAATGCAAAGCCTATGTCTGTCTTAAATATTTTGAAAATGCATTTTTTCCATAAAACAAGTGAATGTTTGTAAAACGTGATGTCAACTCCGTATTTATCGTAGGCCTTGAGGAGTCAGGATACCTTTCGTAACAGTATGCTTTCGAACTAACCCATGCTTCAGCTAGGACTTTTAAGGGTTATAACGTGGTCTGGTTCACGGTTTAAGAAACAAAGGATAAAGGCTCAAATTATTTGTACCCACCCACTCTTCGTGATGTTCTTCGAACCTAAACTCAGTTGATCATACGTTAGACCTTGTTTGAATCCTTGCTTTGATATACCAGTGATGGTTCGGATATTGAACGTTTATTTTGAATAGGCAGTCAATTTTGTTTTTGTCGAGGGTTTGTAGGACCTCTTTCTTTTGATTTCGTTATCCCTATTTTTTTTGCCTGAACTGTTTCCTTTTGGAATTACAGTCAGCGGGATGCCCCAGTTTGGTAAGTCTCCTTCATTGGTTTTGACTTTTTGGGCTTTTCATTTATGATTTTTTTTTGATAATGACTGCCTGTCCTTATGATTGTTCGGAACCATCACTGTCTTTCTTTATTTTGTAAGGACTTCTTTGGTGCCATTTGTTATGCACTTGGATCAACTGAGAGACTACCCTGCCCCAGGTTATGATTAAGGGTTTTAAATTTCGAAAAGAAAAACTCCTACTTCTTTGGCTCAGATGGGTTGACGAGGGATTATCATCCTTATAACTCCAGTGTTTAGGAATTGAAACAATGCCTGTACCTCATCAGCGGGGTCTGTTCAAAAGCATACTGTAAATATCGTGGTATCGTTTTCGTCATCCTCCCTCAAGAGGCTTAGAATTAAAGAGAGTTGATATCAGAAAAAATATGAAAATAATTTGCATTTAGTGAATACGAATATATTGATTCAAAATAGACATAAGCGATGCATTAATGTGATAACAATGTTTAACATGAATAAATGTTTGAACAATCAAAGAAAAATACAACTTGAACATTTGAATGAACAAAAGACATTCTCGATGATTTGGTGTAGGATCAGTGTTCAAACTCGACCTCCCTGGCGTCAATCAAATCCTGGATCTTGTTCTTCAAGGTCCAACAGTCGTCGGTGTCATGTCCAGGACTGTCAGAATGGTAGGCACATCTCACACCCGGGTTGTACTTGGGAGAGGAAGTGTCAGGATTTTGAGGAGGACCCTTTAGTGTGATCAGTTTTGCCCTCAGCAATTGTTGTAATGCCTGAGACAAAGACATGTTGATGTCAGTATACTTCCTATCTTGATGCTTTATCCTACGCCTATTGCTCTTTCTTGGTTGAACGGGCGTGGGATCAGAAATCTGGATTGCCCCTACATCATGACGACCCTTTTTACCATGTATAGCATTGGACTCTTTCTTTCCACTGTGGGGCTTTTTCTGAGTATCAGCAGGTGCGATTTCTTGAATCTTCCCCGACTTGATACCAGCTTCAATTCTCTCCCCAGTCAAGATAAGATCTGTGAACCCAGCAAAAGAATTCCCAATCAGATGGTTGTAGAATGAACCAGACAAAGTCCCCAAGAACATGTCGACGAGCTCGCGGTCAGTCAAAGGTGGCTGCACCCTACCGGCAAGGTCTCTCCATTTCTGAGCATATTCTTTGAAACCTTCACCTGCACCCATAGACATTCCTTGAAGTTGAGTGCGCGTGGGAGCAAGGTCGGCATTGTACTGGTAATTCTTGTAGAATGCCGTGGCCAGGTCCTCCCAGCTGCGAATGTTGGCTCCACTCAGTTGATAGAACCACTCGAGCTGAGTCCCTGAAAGACTCTCTTGGAAGAAGTGGATCCATAAGTTTTTGTCAGCTGTATAGGGCTGGATCCTCCTTGTGTAAGCCCTGAGATGCAATTTAGGACAGGATGCCCCGTCGTATTTAGCAAAGGCAGGTGCCTTAAACTTGTGCGGGATCACTACCCCAGAAGACAGACCTAGATCCTCGAAGTCCAGGCCAGGCACCTTTTGTATCTCCATAGCACTTAACCGGTCTTCCAACTGTTTGTACTTATCCTCAGCCGGAGGGTACTGCTCGTCGTTGAAATCTGTCTCGTTGTCGGAGACCACTGGACTAGGCACCTTTCTCTCATGGTGACTGCTTTCCCTCACAGATGGAGTTGTCCTCTCAGCTTGATACTGTAGGGTGTCCCCAGATCTGTGTCTAGGGCTGAACAAAACAGTCCTCTTCTTCTTCTTTTCCTTCTTTAAGAGCAGAGCCTTCAGATCTTGCTGCCCCTGGGTCAAATTCATGATCAGCCCTTGGAACTGGGCGTTCTGAGCCTGGAGGGCCTTGATAGTCTGCTCGGCTGATGATTCAGGATTCATGACGATCGGCTGAAATAAACAGCGAAGAAGGGTAAGCAAACCTGTCCAAGGGGTACCTGCAATGCAATGAGATGCATGACATGCATGTAATGTTTTCAAGGACCTCGCGGGATAAACAGAGAAACTTGTTAGTGTTGAAAACTGATGACTTGATTGAAGGTACTTCATGTTGTTGAGAGTCCTTCGTCAAGGGTCAAAGGCTCACCATATCCAGTGGGTCATAGCCCCTGACACCCTTGGCTAGAGGAAAATAAATCCCCTTTGCCCCTTGCTGGGTAATTGGTTTATCATGACCTGCATCACAAGCCCTTGAGATCCTTGAAATGGGTTAGGATGTATGCAATGGTATGATGTCATGCTATGCATAGACCACGATAGCAATTGTGTCAAGTATTTTGGCAAATTTTTGAGGGACTTGATCATTTTTGTTTAGGCAACCAAGATAGCGTCATCGAGGGACTGTGATCTTTTGTTTTGTTTTTGTTTTGCCAAAGTACCCAACATGCATAACATGGCCCATTTTGGAAGGCAACAAGTGGATTGTAACCCTAGGGGTGAAAGAGTGCATTGTGTTTGATTTTCATGCATATTTGTCTTTGATTAGGTCAAACTATTTGTTGATTTGGATTTTTGCATACAAATCCTAATTCTCTAATCATGGCATAATTGAAAGAGTAAAGTGCGAGAATTAAAATCTAGACTATTACAACATAATTATGGGGATGGGGGTACAATCTTTGAATGGGAGGTATTTGACAAGAAATATAAACCCTAGTTTACTATTACATCCAAATTGAATCCACAATGCATAAATATTAAATAGACAATATTTAAATAAACAAAATAAATAAATAAATCAAATAATATGAATTATGCAAAAAAGGTTTTTGTTTGTTTATGTATGTAAAAGGTTTTAATGTAAAAAATAAAGAAATAAATAAAAAGATTAATTTTATTTGTTTAAGGGTAAAAGCCTAATTTCTTTAAGAAAATAAATATGTTAATTATTTTTCTTATATACACTAAAAATAAATTAATATATACAAAAATGAAATATACTTAGAAAAAAAGTATTTTTTAGTATAAATAATAATAAAAGTAAAAATGTAATATTTTGTGTTTTTTATTCTAAAGTATTTAATAAAATAAAAATATATATGTATATATATGTATATTAATTATATTAAATATGTATAATATAAAATAAAATATATACAAAAATAAATTATATTTATAATAATATTTTCAGTGTGAATAAAAATAAGAAATAAAAATAAAAGTATAATTTACATATTATTTTCCAAGTCTTAATAAATAATATAAAAGTATTTAAATGCTTTTTATGTTAGAAAAATTAAAATAAAATGCCAAATAAATGTGAAAAAATTATGAAAATATTTTTGAGCATTTTTCATATTTGGAAATAAATAAACAAAATCAGAAATGAAAACAAAAATGCCAAAATATAAAAATACAAGAAATTGGGCCAGGGGGTGCAAAAAGAAAAAGAGGGGGTGTCAAGAGTGAGCCAGGCCAGGCCAGGCCCAGCCCACCACTTCATCTTCAACCTCCATATTTTGAAAAAAACGCGCGCGCCTGTTATCCCACATGAACATCCTGCATACGAGCTCTATTACAAAAACACATAACATCAAACTTGTAGAGAATTTCAAGACGATTCCAACCATATAAACAACTTGTCTTAACTCTCAAAGACTAGAGAGAATTTCTCTGGCCCTAAAATCTGACCTAGGTTTTTCATCATGTTCATGGATGAAAGTCTCTTAGCACACTTAACATAAATGAAAACTGAGTATATGTACAGCTTCATGGCAATGAATACTATATTTTTTATTCACAAACCTAAAGCTAAATGTTCCTAAATAGAGAGATAGGAAGTGGACAAAAACCTGTTTCAGTTGAATTCGTGTAGGGCAATGTAGTGCTTTTTAACAAGGCTTAAGATGCATGGTAGCTTGCTTGAACTTCACTTGACCTTCTCCAATAGCTAGCTTGCCTTGAATGTCCCTGAATCAACATGTAGAACTCAACCTACACAAGCTCAAAGTGAAAATGGCAAACACTATAAATGGAGTTACAAGTGGTATTTGAGGTTTGGGATAGCTTGGGTGAGTTGAATGGAAGGTGTTTGAAGCAACTTGGGGCAAAACGCACGAGCCAAATAATCTATGGAACTCAAGTTGCAGAACCTGCCCTATTTTGCCAAAGGAATGTGATTTCTGGCTATGGGGTGTTTAGAGGCTCAAGCAATCGTGTTTCTAGCTCAAAGGGGTGTGAGAAAGATGTTCAAACTGTTTGCATAAGTTGGTATTGGCTGGTTTTCAAGTTCTAAGGTTTTGGACAAGTTTCTTGTTTTTGAAGTAAGAATGTGGAAGTCATTGAAACAGGCTTGTACAGGCTCTCCTTATGCTTGCATACTTTGCTCTTGGCCCCTCTAATTTATGGATTTGATTAGCTGCAAAAGATTTGGATCAATGCTCAAGAAATCAATTTTGACATAAAGCAAGATTTAAGCAAAAATGGAAATTTGCCTTTTTCTACTTAGGGCTTAATTTTGTGTACAATGTCCAAATGACCAAAACAAAAGCTTAGACTGATGGATTTACATTTAATTATGGAGTTTGAAGTGGTTTAGAGGCCTGTAAACTAGTGTAAGGCATGCTGACTTGAAAATGCAACTTGTATGAACATGAATATGCCATGGATGAAAAGTGAGTTTTTGCCAACTTCAAGCCTTCGATTCTCCCTAACCACAAATGTGTTTGAGGAGTTCTTGGATAATTTGGAAATCTTGCAACATGCTCTATAATCCATCTTTGAAATTCAACTTGAGATTCCAAGTGGAACTATGTGAAAAATGTCCAAGAAGATAGGTTAAAATCCTGCCTAAACTAAGGCAAAATTTCACTAAGTTAAAAGTTTTAGGGACCCTTGTTCCAAAAATCATAACTTGAGATCCAAGCTTCTTTTGAGAAAACTTTATGAATCAAATTTGTAGACTTTGTAGAGGACTACAACTTTCATGTTGGAGGTTTTGTTTGAATCCAAATGTATCATGGTGAAAATGTGGGGAAAAGTTAGGAAAAATTAAGAAAATTTCATAACTTAGAAAAATTCTAAGTTATGAAAATTTTCAATTTTAAACCCTAATTTGCAATTTTGGGTTTCTTGATGAACAAGTTTCATAATTTGACACATCTTGATGAAAAATGACCCTTGGCACTTGATTTTGACCAAAAAGTCAAAGTTTGACTTTTCAGTGTACATTCAAATTTTAATCAGTTGACTAAAAAGTTCATATGTCAATCCCATGCATTTGAGATCTTTTGAAATTGTTGAATAAGTCAAGATGATGTCATTGAGTCCTTGAGTCCATGGTTGAGCCTAATTTGCCATTGGCTAGGTCAAAAAGTCAAAAATTACCTTTGTACAGTCAAAATCCTAAAAATGACCATTTTGCCCTTTTGGTGATCTGATCAAATTTCTTGTGGAGTTGTGGTCCAAACTTGATAAAATGGTTCATATGAGTTCATAATGTTGATGTGGGTCAAAATTCATGAGGTTTGCCTGTAAATTGGCTACAGTTGACTTTTTCCCCAATACAGCTGATTTCTAGGTCAACTGTCCAATTGACTGGGCAAAAATTTGATTCAAGGCTTGAAACTTGGTATGGACAAACTTATGAGTCCAATATGAAGTATGAAAGTCAATTTGAGCATTGAAGGTCCAAAAATACCTGTGCAAACTCAAACCCTAATTTAGGTCATCAGTGCAAGGAGATGTCTTGAGCAGTGCAAAACCCTAATCCTGTCTGGAGTTCAAGGAGCCTTGTGAGGGGAAATCTTGATAAAGTAAGAGGGCAAATTTTGGGGTACAACAGTTACCCTTGTTCAATCTTCTTGAACCTGAAGAGTTAGGTTGGCAAGTTTGCCTTTCGTGACTCAAAGGTAAAAGAGGATTGGACACTAGAGTGCCCGTAAATTTGCACTCGTCAAAATGTAGGTGAGGGAATGGGATTAAAGATGCCATTTAGAAATGGTAGAATCTTGTAGGAGATGGGCTTAAAGATGCCATCCAAAACTGTTTGTTGAAAATCAGGAGAATGAACATCAGAATGGTATCCGTGTTTGGAACGTATCTGAGTTGTATCTGGAGATTGGATTCGTATGAGCAAAGGAATGGCGTCCGTGTCTAGAGAGTATCCGAGCTGTAACTGTATTTGACTCTTGAATGAATATCAGAATGACTGTCGTGTCTGGAGTGTATCTGTATTCTGAATGGGTGACAGAGAAACATCTGTGTGTGGAGCATCTCTGTGCTGGGGATAAATTCTGAATGAGTGACAGAACGGAACCCGTGTCTGGAGCGTATCTAGTATGTATCTAAAGTTGAGATCTATATGAGTAGCAGAATGACTTCCATGTCTGGAGTGTATCCGTACTGTACTGGGATCTGGATAAGTGACAGAATGACTTCCGTGTCTGGAGTGTATCTGAACTTGAAGTTGATAGTTGAATCTGAATGAGAAATAGAACGGCTTCCGTGTCTGGAGCGTATCTAGTCTGTATCTGATTGCTGAGGTCTGAATGAGTAATAGAATGACCACCGTGTTTGGGGTGTGTCCATACTGTATCTGAATAAGAGATCTGAATGAGTAGCAGAATGACTTCCATGTCTTGGAGTGTATCCGTACTGTATCTGAAATCTTTGAATATTTGTTAAAGGTAGCTTTTAATCTTATCCTGAAAGGGTAGAATGTTAGCTAAAACACAAAGTTATGTTGCATGTCATGTATGATGCAATAAAATATGTTTTATAAATGTTCATGATATATGAATGTAATGGATGCGCATGTAAGCTGATTAGATGTCCTGCTGAGGAAAATAAATCCTTGATAGTTGGAGATAATGAAATCTTTGACTATTGTCGGGGAAAGTAAATCCTTGACCGATGTTGGGGATTCCAAAAATCTTTGATTGCTGAAGATGAGAAATCCTTGCTGACTACTGTTGGGGATAGAAAATCCTTGGCAACCTGCGGGGATTATCAAAACTTTGACAACTTCTGTGGGGATGTGAGAATCCTTCATGACTTTCTGGGGAAGAATGAGGACAACTCTGACGATCTCAACTGGGGAATCAAAACCTGGGAGGCTTCCACTGGAGAAATAAGAACAAGAATCTTCGTTCTGCTGGGAAATAACTTTGTGGGGAGAATACTCATCCTGCCGGGGAAATCAGGAGCTTGGGTTGTATGCCAATCTACTGGGGATTCCTGTTTTATGGAGAACTCCGCTGGTGAATCGGAGGAAGTTGGATAGTATTCCATCGGGGTTTAAGATTTGAAGTTTTAGACTCTGCTGGGGATGAAAGTTTAGAGTATTCTGGCTCCGCTGGGGATCGGGAGTTTTTTAGAAACTTAACTCTGATGGGAATTTTGAACCTTAACTCCGCTGGGGATATGCATTTCAAGGTTTTAGCTCTGTTGAGGATCCGAATAACATACTGTAGGGAATTTCTCCTGGAATAGCCTAAAGACGTTTTCCTATGCTTTCGACCTATCAGTAATTATCTTTTCTTATTTTGTTTTATTTGTAAGCAATGATTATATTCAAATGCATATGCTCATTTAACAAACCATTGGACGTTTTCAAATAAAACATAAGTGTAAAAAGAAAGGAAAGGCAAGCAAGTTTCTGCACTTTGAAGTATCTTTGTATTAACTTTTGTAAGTATCTTTGTACAAAGGAGACAGAAATCCTAGTAAGAGAATGTTGCCGAAAAATTGAGAAAATTTTTATACAAAGAAAGATGGCTATGTGTAACAATTCCATGGGGTTCCCATTCTGCTATAGCCTTCACAACTCTGAGTATATTGTCCATTCGTTGCTTCGTCTGCGGATGATTGGATTGATCAGAAGCTTGGAGTATTGGTCGTGAAGAGATTATCCTTAAAGTGATTCGACGAGACATAGTCATACGTTTTAATTCCCTAACTTTTGCCTGGATCGCCCTTTCAGGTTTTCGATCCACCGGGAAACCCTTTTTTGCCCAAGTCACCCTTTCGGGTTTTCAACTTGCCGGGTGTACAGATTTTTTGTTTATCCCTAACTTTTGCCCGAACCTCCCTTTCGGGTTTTCGATTCGCCGGGATGCCCATTTTTGCCCAAGTTGCCCTTTCGGGTTTTCAACTTGCCGGGTCATTTACGCGTAGTATCTTTTGACTATGTTTGCGTTCGCAGGGTGTGGCAGATCATCATCGTCCATGGTGGTCAGGATCATTGCCCCACCAGAAAAGATGTTCTTGATCACAAAAGGTCCTTCATAAGTAGGAGTCCACTTGCCCCTGGGATCACTTTGCGGTAAGATGACCCGCTTGATTACAAGATCTCCGAGTCGATATACCTGACGTCTGACTTTCTTGTTGAAAGCCTTGATCATCCGTTTTTGATACGTCTGACCATGGCAAACAGCAGTAAGTCGCTTCTCATCGATCAAATTAAGTTGATCAAGCCGGGTCTGAATCCAATCGTCTTCATTTAAACCAACATCCTTCATAATCCTCAAGGAAGGAATCTGAACTTCCATAGGTAAAACAGCCTCCATGCCATATACCAAAGAAAATAGGGTTGCCCCGGTTGAAGTACGTGTCGTGGTACGATATCCGTGCAGAGCAAATGGTAACATCTCATGCCAGTCCTTGTAGGTGACTGTCATCTTTTGAATGATCTTCTTGATATTTTTGTTCGCGGCTTCAACAACACCGTTCATCTTTGGCCGATAGGGAGATGAATTGTGATGTTGAATCTTGAACTGCTCGCACAGAGCGGTGATCACAGTGTTGTTCAAATTTGTATCGTTGTCCGTGATGATCCTGTCGGGGATACCATACCGGCATATGAGGTTCTGCTTGATGAAGCGGGCAACCACATTCTTTGTAACAGAGGCGAAGGAAGCTGCTTCGACCCACTTGGTAAAATAATCAATAGCGACCAAGATGAAGCAATGTCCATGGATGCCGTAGGCTTGATCTCTCTAATCATGTCGATTCCCCACATTGCGAACGGCCAAGGAGCTGTCAGAACGTTGAGAGGAACTGGAGGAATATGTACCTTATCAGCATAGACTTGGCATTTGTGACAAGTACGGGAATATTGATTATAGTCGGCTTCCATGGTAGACCAGTAGTAGCCTGCCCTTAGAATCTTATTAGCCATCATATGTCTGCTTAAGTGGGTGCCAAATGTGCCGCTATGTATTTCAGTCATGATCAACTCGGCTTCAACCTTGTCCACACAACGAAATAGAACACAATCATGGCTGCTCTTATATAAGATACCATTGCTCAGGAAGAACTTGGCAGCAAATCTCCTTAAGAACTTTTTGTCATTGACAGAAGCTCCTTCAGGGTATTCTCGAGTCTGGAGATACCTTTTAATTTCATGAAACCAGGGTTGTTCCACTACTTCTTTGGTATTAATCTCATGACAGTGCGCAGGTTCGTCCATTCACTCGATGGTGATTTGGGGAGCCTCATTATCCCAGTTGAGTTTAAACATGGAAGACATTGTAGCCAGAGCATCTGCTAGCTGATTTTCTTCTCGTGGGAAGTGCTCAAAGGTAATCTGCTCGAAATGAGGCAACAATGTCAAGACATGTTCTTTGTATGGGATAACATTAGGATGTTTAGTGTCCCATCCTCCTTTGATTTGACTGATAACCAAAGCTGAGTCCCCAAACACAATCAGATATTTGATTCCCAAGTCAATTGCAGCCTTGAGACCAAAGATACAAGCTTCATACTCGGCCATGTTGTTGGTGCAGCTAAAGCAGAGTCTAGCAGTGAAAGGCGTATGGCAACCTTCTGGAGAAATAAGCATCGCGCCGATACCGTTGCCAAGTGCATTTGAGGCACCATCAAAGTACAGGGTCCATCGGGATCCTTGTTCAGGTCCGTCATACAGTCAGTTACCTTCAATGTTGTCCAATGTCATAATGTCCTCGTCAGGGAAGTCGAACCTCATAGATTGATAATCTTCGACGGCTTGATGAGCTAGATGGTCCGCTAGTACACTCCCCTTTATAGCTTTTTGGGTTGTGTACTGGATATCATACTCTGTCAGGATCATTTTCCATCTAGCGATTCTTCCAGATAAAGCAGGCTTCTCGAAGATGTACTTAATCGGATCCATTTTAGAAATTAGCAAAGTGGTATGCGTCAACATATAATGCCTTAGCCGGCGAGTAGCCCATACCAAAGCGTAACAAGTTTTCTCGAGCAGTGAGTAGCGAGTCTCATAGTCGATAAACTTTTTGCTAAGGTAATAAATGGCATGCTCTTTTCGGCCAGACTCGTCATGTTGGCCCAGTACGCACCCTATTGAATTATCCAAAATAGTCAGATACATGATTAAAGGTCTTCCTTCGACGGGTGGCATCAAGATAGGAGGTTCCAGCAAATACTCCTTGATTTTATCAAAAGCAACTTGACAATCATCGTTCCATTCAACCACCTGATCTTTCTTCAACAGCTTGAAGATTGGCTCACAGGTAGATGTTAGGTGAGAGATGAACCTTGCGATATAGTTTAAGCGTCCCAAGAAACCTCTAACCTCCTTTTCAGTGCGGGGGGCAGGCATTTCTTGTATAGCTTTGACTTTAGCAGGATCAACCTCGATGCCTTTGTTACTGACGATGAATCCCAAAAGTTTACCGGACCTGACTTTGAAATTGCACTTGCTAGGGTTCAGCCTGAGCTTATATTCCTTTACCCTGACAAACAGCTTTTGTAGATGGTCGAGGTGTTCTTCTTTTGTTTGTGAACGGGCTATCATGTCGTCTACGTAGACTTCAATCTCATGATGTATCATGTCATGAAACAAAGCTACCATGGCTCGCTGATAGGTTGCCCCGACATTCTTCAGTCCAAATGGCATCACTTTATAGCAGAAGGTACCCCACTGTGTAACAAAAGTAGTCTTCTCCATGTCTTCGGGGGCCATTTTGATCTGGTTGTATCCCGAGAATCCATCCATGAAGGAAAATACCTTGTGTTGAGCTGTGTTGTCAACCAAGATGTCAATGTGTGGTAGTGGAAATCATCTTTAGGGCTAGCCATGTTTAGGTCTCTGTAGTCCACGCACATTCTGACTTTGCCGTCCTTCTTAGGTACGGGCACAATGTTAGCAACCCATTATGGATAGGAAGTAACAGCAAGAAAACCAGCATTGAACTGTTTCATCACCTCAGCTTTAATTTTTTCGAACATGTCGAGCCTCATTCGGCGGACTTTCTGTTTGATTGGTGGACAATCTTCTCTTGTAGGGAGACGGTGAACCACAATATCTGTATCCAATCCCAGCATGTCTTCATAGGACCAGGAAAAGATCTCAACATATTCATTCAACAACTGAACTAAACGCTCTTTGACATTTGGCTCCAGGTTGGCACCCACTTTAACCTCTTTCTTGTTTTCCTCTGTTCCCAAATTGATAGTCTCTAGCAACTCTTCATGGGGCAGAATAGCCTTTTCCTCTTGTTGCAAAAGTCTAGCTAACTCTCCAGGCACTTCACAGTCTTCATCACCTTCGTACTCGGTATGATTGACCAAATCTTCAGAGTCACCGAAGGCTAAAGCATAATAGTCACCCATGGAATCCGGAGTGGATGGGCACCTGCATTTTGTGAGTGTGGGTGTGTGTAAGGGATAGCCATCCTTAAAAAATGTAAAAGGAAAGAAAATGAACACAACAATTTATAGATGAAAACGTCCATGATTCATTAAAAATGGAATATGAAAATGAAGAATCAAAACCCTTACAAATGGACCTATATGCCCCGGGTAAGGCATAAGGCGAAAAGAGTGTACGAATTGTTTAATTATTATAGACCAAACAAGAAATTGTTCAAAGATAAATTACTGATTGATGAAAGTGATGGGAACAAAGTCTTTCGCCTCCCAGTTGCTTAATCCTCCTTCAACGGTTGGAAAGATCCAATCTTCAAAGTTGTCTTCTTCATCATCATCTTCTAAGGCATGAATTCCATGGTGAGTGATTTTTAAGGGTGGTCCTCCAGCCCGGGAGCAACGCACAGCTTTCTGGCCAGCGGCAGTGAAACCCAATCCAAACTTGTCCGTCTTGTGAGGAAAATCTGGCAGTTGCCCCCACACTGTACTTCTTCCTTCTTTGATTACAGCCTCCGCATCTTTAAGGGATGCCATCCGAGACACAAGCTTGGAAAAGATAGGCACATCAGTCATTGTCTTTGCTACTGCGACTTCAGGAGAAACCTCTTCAAAGTGTTGGAAAGGTGTTTCTATGAATTCACCATCTAACTCCACATAGCGGAAATAGTTAAGGTGACTTATCATATACTCCTTCTCACCATGAACCGTTATGATCTTACCCTGGACCGAATACTTTAGCATTTGGTGTAGAGAAGAAGTGACTGCCCCAGCGTTGTGGATCCATGGCCTTCCCAATAAGCATGAGTATGAAGGACGGATGTCCATCACATAAAAAGTAGAGTTGAAAATTTCTATACCCACTTTGATTGGAATGTCCACTTCCCCGTGAACCATCCTCTTAGAACCGTCGAAGGCTCTAACAACGATGTTACTGGGCTTTAGGGTTAAACCTTCACAGTCTAATCTGTCCAACGCCTTTTTTGGTAGAACATTTAAAGATGAACCGGTATCAACCAGAACATGGGCAAGTGTGGTCCCCTTGCACTCTACCGAGACATGCAGAGCATCATTATGCTTTCTTCCCTTAGGGGTCAAATCAGCATCAGAAAAGCCAAGACCATTATCGGCTGTAAGGCTAGCCACGCACTCTTGAAACTAGTCCGCAGAAGTTTCTTGAGGCACGTGTGTCGTCTTCAGAAATTTGATCAAGGATTTGGTATGAGCCTCGGAGCAGAGTAAGAGAGCCAGCATAGAGATTTTTGAAGGGGTTTGCCCTAGCTGCTCTACGACATCATAATCGCTCTTCTTGATTATCTTTAAGATTTCTTCCATCTCTTTTTGGGTGGTCTCGGGGATAACCACAATCTGAGCCTTCGTCCTGACAGGCGTTTCTTGGATCCCATTACCCTTATCGGTTGTAACAACAGAGGGTCTAGCTTCGCGAGCATCGATTTCTTCAATTACGGGACTTTGCACAGATGGCTCGACAGGCACAAAAACTCTCGAGGTTCCGAAGACTGCCCGTGGAGGAGAAATCTCCGTAGAGAAGATCCTTCCACTACGAGTTATCTTGCTCGTTCCCGCAATATTCCCTATATCAGGGGTTTCATCATCGGAATTCTCTTGGACTGATTCGATCTGTTTGACACCATGGTAGAAGATCTCTCCTCTGTAATTCCATGGTATCGTCTTATTGGACTTATACGGGATAGGCCCCAGCATGGTGATTTTCAGCGACACAAACTTAGGATCAGGCGTAATCTTAACAGGCCTTTTGCAGGTCTTGGAAAGATTGTCGGAGATGGTTATTATAGCAATGTCATTGATTGAAGTAACAAGGGTAACATGAGTAACATGAGTGATAGTAGCAACATGAGTCTTTTGAAAGAGGATCTCTTAGGTATCCATCAGGCGTTGGATGCCTGATTTCAATAGTGGGTAATCAGTTTGCATGGTTAAACAGAAATAACAGTCTTTTCCACATCTTGGGAATATCCCGGCTTTCAACAAGTTCACTTTAATCATTGGCAACAGAGTCAATAGGTCGTCAACAGCGGTAACATGAAGATCTTCCATAATGGCATGAACATTATGACCATGTTTTGGCATAGGAGCGGATATCACGTTGGGTTTTTCGGGAGCATCAAACTTTACCTCCTTGGCATCTATCAAGTCTTGGATCTTGTTTTTAAGAGCCCACCAGTTGTTGGTATCATGCCCTACACTGTCCGAGTGGTATGCACATTTTGCATTGGAATGATAATAAGGAGAAGAGGTATTGGGGTTTTTCGGCGCTTCTTTCAAGTTGGTAAGGTTCAGCTTTAACAGATGAGGGAGGACCTGAGCCGGTGTCATATTGATTCGGGTGAATTGTTGTTGTGGCCTTTCTACCCTTTGCTGATTAGCTCTTGGTTGATTGTTGCAAGGTTGATCGGCTGAGGAGTTTTGGATCATAACAGCCCCCACCGTTGGTCGGCGCTCTGTTCTCCCTTGGTTTCTCTGGGTGTGAACAACAGAAACTTCCTTCTTGGCTGGGAAGGTCTTTTTAATAGCAGTGGAAGCGGAGGCATCCTTTTGAATTTTACCACTCTTAATGCCATCCTCGACCCTTCGCCGGTCAGAATTAATTCGGTGAACCCTGCATATGAGCTCCCGATCAAGTGATTGAAGAATGGACCTGACAGAGTCCCTGAAAACATGTCAACCATCTCTCTATCCGACAATGACGGCTGCACCCTTCCAGCCAAATCCCGCCACTTCTGGGCATACTCCTTAAATCCCTCATTAGAGGCCATACCCATACTATGTAGTTGAGTACGAGTAGGCGCTAAATCTGTGTTGTATTGGTATTGTCAGTAGAAAGCAGCAGCCAAATCTTCCCAGTTATGAACATCAGATCTCTCAAGTTGATAGAACCAGTCCAATTGCGTACCCAACAAACTATCTTGAAAAAAGTGGACCCATAGATCCTTATCGGAAGAGTGAGGTTGGATCTTTCTGACGTAGGATCTCAGATGCATCTTTGGACAGGATAAATCGTCGTATTTGGAAAATGTAGGTACTTTGAACTTGTGAGGAATGACGATTCCAGCAACCAACCCTAGTTCTTCAAAATCTAGCCCAGGTACCCTTTGCAACTCCATGGCTGCCAACCGATCCTCAAGATTTTTATACTTATCATCCGTCGGAGGGTATTGCTATTCAGAGTAATCTTCATCCTCTTCCTCTTCTTCTTCTTCAGCTTCAGATTCAGAGGGTATTGCAACGCCTTTTCCTTTACCAACCCCTTCGTCAGACGTCGAGGGGAATTCCAGAACTCTCCTAGCTTGATGCTCAAATCTCCTTCCCATAGTGGCTACCCCAACTCTTTTCTTCTTCTTCATTTCAGGTTCCTTCTATTTCTCTAACAGTGCTTTAAGATCCTCTTGACCCTTTGCTAAGGTCATGAGGAGTTGTTGGAATTGCGAATTATGTGCTTGCAGATCTTTAATCGTCTGCTCTATATCCATCTCGCTGAAACAAACAGCAGAAAGATAAGGAAACCTGGTGTGAAGACCTGTTTATGCATATGATGAATGATATGTTATTCATGTAATGCATTCAAGGATTCAGAAATTCAAATTTGTTGCAAACAAAAAGAACACACGTCATATTAAGAAGAAATTTGTTAGTACATAAATGCCCCAGGGGAAAAATGTTACAAAATTCTTAATGTAAAAAGACATTGCGCGTCCTCTTTGGTGTGATGTAAGTGTTGAGAGTCTCCTCTTCATGAAGTTGGCGGGTAAGTTCCAAAACCTTCTTCTCACTGGCATATAAGTTGGCTTCAAAAGTATTTCGTTCTTCCTTGAGTTGTATCCAACTCTTTTTCAATTCTTCCAAGTTGTTGGCATGTCAGGATGTAGGAGGGTGTATGGAACCTCTCCTTCCATAACAGGCTCTTTGATCACGGGGAGAATGTAAGGGTAAGGCATCATAAGACTCTGGGCGCGAGTTCGTACCCACTTGAGGTAAGGCTCAAGGGGGATGGAATTCTTGTGCCCCAGTGTCTTACTATCCACTTTGTTGGGCATCCTCCAAGCTCTGATAAACCTTTGTTGAAGTCCTTGAGCGTCGTTGTCGAAGTCAAAAACTAAGTCAGGAATCAGCATATCATGAGGGCCATCCCTTCAGGCATACCCAAATTGTCTCAGAGTTAAACAGGGGTTGTAGGTAATGCCTCCCCTAATTCCAAGTAGTGGGACATTAGAGAACTCTCAACAACGATCAATGATGATGACATTTTCTCTGAACCGAGAACACCAATGAACACCAGAATGTGTGAGGGTCATCAATCATTGTGACCACCTTAAACCCTGCTCATTCTTCAAAACTGATTGGGGAAGGTGAGAAATAAACCACCTTGCAAGAAGAGGAGTGCAACACATGAGAACACCTATTTTCCTCATTGTTCGTGTGTGAAATGAGTGTAGGATGTCCCCAAGCAATGTAGGTACAGGATTCCGAGATATGAAAATCTTGACAGCATTCACATCTATAAGTTGATCAGGGTTTGGGAACAAGACCAACCCACAGATGAGAAGTGCTACAATCTCTTCAAAAGCTTGCAGATCTAGAGAATTCCAGCAGTCTTGTGCCTTCTCAAACAAAAACTTTACCAAGAAACCCTTGACACCACTTCTGGTTTCCCAATGACCTTTGATATCAGATGGTTGCAAGTGTAAGGCTTGAGCAACATCCTCGGGCCTTGGTTCTCTTTCCGTACCGTTGTAGGGTAGTTGATGGAGAATAGGAATCCTCAGGAGTTGAGAAAATTCCTCCAAAGTAGGTACTAGTTGGTAATTAGGGAAGGTAAAACAGTGGTGTAGGGGGTCAAAGAACTGGAAGAGAACTTTCACCATGTCTTCTTCAATGTTGGAGTTGACCAAGTTGAGAAGTCTACCATGTCTTTCACTGAAGAGAGAATTCTCTGGAATCTTGGAAGTAAGCTCCTTGAGTTGAGGAGG
Organism: Vicia faba; assembly: GCA_948472305.1. Lineage (NCBI taxonomy): Eukaryota > Viridiplantae > Streptophyta > Magnoliopsida > Fabales > Fabaceae > Vicia > Vicia faba. The sequence goes on along the minus strand of OX451738.1, from coordinate 323,434,825 downwards.
GATTCTCACAAGGTTGACCTGAATTGTTTTCCTGCGAAGAGATTCCATGACCTACAAAACAAGAACAAAGATGAAGATCCAAACCCTTGAAATGGTTAGTGGATGCATATTATGCTTTATGATGTTCATCATGTATGCACAAGCATATATACAAACAAGTCACACAAGATCCTAGTTTTAGGCTTGCATGGGGTTTCATAGGTAAGTACCCTCTTGAATTTAGTTGGCTCAACCTGTCCTATAAATAGTAACCGGGTTCTAAGGAGCTCAATATCACTGGATTATTTTCTGTGTTCATTGTTTCAGTTTGGTCACTTAACTGGCGACCGAAATATTCAAGAAAATAACCCTCAATGAGTGTAGTATCGAGTATCTACCAACTTCGGACTGCACCAAATCCGGTCATCTCACTACCCCTAATAAGGCCAAGATGGTCAAGTAAGGTTCTAAGAGTTTATTAGTGCTTCATGACATCACTCTGCGGCCCCGTATTCTCTTTGATTAACTCAAAGGCTACCGGTACTCACAAATATGTCACACTAATATAGTTATTTCTTCAACCATGTCGGTATACCCCGCACAGTTTCTACAACGTATTGCTATTTACCTATGAATGTTTCCCAAAAATCCGGGTGGAGGATTCAAAACCCAAGCAAGAGAACAAAATTTAAAGCAAACAAAGCAAACAAGAGAAGCATGCAAGGGTGATCTAAACCCTAAGGTTACTCCACTTTTAGATATTTCCCTAGCAGAGTCGCCAGTTCCGTGATACGGTGGGAGAACTGACTTGAGGTTTTGCGTCTGTGTTCGCAAATGTTTCGGTTTAGCAAGAGTCTCCATCGACTTTTTATTTTATCCTAAGGAAAGGTTAAAAAGCACGGGAAAGACCTTTGAGATGTTTTCTTGGGTTCGGGGAGTAGATTATGAAAAGGGAAGGTGCAAGCACCCTTTTCATCCATGGTTATCCATGGGCTCTTAGTTACTTGTTTAGATCACTTGCTTTGCTTTTCCAATTGTTTGAAATGGTGCTTTGTGTGTGGTTTTTGAAAGATGTTTTGCAAAGAGGCCATCATTGTGGCAACCTTTGTAATGATTCTTGTTTGAATGTATACAAAGGTGTTTTTGTCTTTTGAAAAGATTTCAATGTTTGAAAGTTTGATTTGGAGACTGTTTTGAATTTGTGTTGTGAAGTGTGTTTGAAAATAGCAATGATGTTTTACAAGCTTTTGATCAAGTAACTAAGAGCTATCTACCCTATTTTACTCAAAGATCTTTCCTACATGTTTTTAACCCTTTTGACAGTGTTATTTTACCATTGCATTTGGTGAACAACCTTGTGTTAAGATGTTAAACGGGACAGGCGCGGGTCATTGTATAGACCATGATAGCAATTGTGTCAAGTATTTTGGCAAAATTTTAAGGGACTTGATCATTTTTGTTTAGGCAACCAAGATAGCGTCATCGAGGGACTATGATCTTTTGTTTTGTTTTTGTTTTACAAAAGTACCCAACATGCATAACATGACCCATTTTAGAAGGCAACAAGTGGATTGTAACCCTAAGGGTGCAAGAGTGCATTGTGTTTGATTTTCATGCATATTTGTCTTTGATTAGGTCAAACTATTTCTTGATTTGGATTTTTGCATACAAACCCTAATTCTCTAATCATGGCATAATTGAAAGAGTAAAGTGCGAGAATTAAAATCTAGACTATTACAACATGATTATGGGGATGGGGGTACAATCTTTGAATGGGGGGGTATTTGACAAGAAATATAAACCCTAGTTTACTATTACATCCAAATTGAATCCACAATGCATAAATATTAAATGGACAATATTTAAAACAAAATAAATAAATAAATCAAATAATATGAATTATGCAAAAAAGTTTTTTTTTTGTTTATGTATGTAAAAGTTTTTAATGTAAAAAATAAAGAAATAAATAAAAAGATTAATTTTATTTGTTTAAGGGTAAAACCCTAATTTCTTTAAGAAAATAAATATGTTAATTATTTTACTTATATACACTAAAAATAAATTAATATATACAAAAATGAAATATACTTTGGAAAAATAAGTATTTTTTAGTATAAATAATAGTAAAAGTAAAAATGTAATATTTTGTGTTTTTTATTCTAAAGTATTTAATAAAATAAATATATATATATATATATATATATATATATATATATATATATATATATATATATATATATATATATATATATATATATATATATATATATATATATATATATATATATATATATATATATATATATATATATATATATATATATATATATATATATATATATATATATATATATATATATATATATATATATATATATATATATATATATATATATATATATATATATATATATATATTAATTATATTAAATATGTATAATATAAAATAAAATTGTACAAAAATAAATTATATTTATAATAATATTTTCAGTGTGAATAAAAATAAGAAATAAAAATAAAAGTATAATTTACATATTATTTTCCAAGTCTTAATAAATAATATAGAAGTATTTAAATGCTTTTTATGTTAGAAAAATTAAAATAAAATGTCAAATAAATGTGAAAAAATTATGAAAATATTTTTGAGCATTTTTCATATTTGGAAATAAATAAACAAAATCAGAAATGAAAACAAAAATGCCAAAATATAAAAATACAAGAAATTGGGCCAGGGGGTGCAAAAAGAAAAAGAAGGGGTGTCAAGAGTGAGCTAGGCCAGGCCCAACCCACCACTTCATCTTCAACCTCCAGATTTTGAAAAAAAAACGCGCGCGCCTGTTATCCCACATGAACATCCTGCATACGAGCTCTATTGCAAAAACACATAACATCAAACTTGTAGAGAATTTCAAGACGATTCCAACCATATAAACAACTTGTCTTAACTCTCAAAGACCAGAGAGAATTTCTCTGGCCCTAAAATCTTACCTAGTTTTTTCAGCATATTCATGGATGAAATTCTCTTAGCACACTTAATATAAATGAAAACTGAGCATATGTACAGCTTCATGGCAATGAATACTACATTTTTTATTCACAAACCTAAAGCTAAATGTTCCTAAATAGAGAGATAGGAAGTGGACAAAAACCTGTTTCAGTTGAATTCGTGTAGGGCAATGTAGTTCTTTTTAACAAGGCTTAAGATGTCTTGTAGCTTGCTTGAACTTGACTTGACCTTCTCCAATAGCTAGCTTGCCTTGAATGTCCCTGAATCAACCTGTAGAACTCTACCTGCACAAGCTCAAAGTGAAAATGGCAAACAATGTAAATGGAGTTAAAGTTGGTATTTGAGGTTTAGGATAGCTTGGGTGAGTTGAATGGAAGGTGTTTGAAGCAACTTGGGGCAAAATGCACGAGCCAAATGAGCTATGAAACTCAAGTTGCAGAACCTCCCCTACTTTGCCAAAGGAATGTGATTTCTGGCTATGGGGTGTTTAGAGGCTCAAGCAATCATGTTTCTAGCTCAAAGGGGTGTGAGAAAGATGTTCAAACTGTTTGCATATGTTGGTATTGGCTGGTTTTCAAGTTTTAAGGTTTTGGATAAGTTTCTTGTTTTTGAAGTAAGAATGTGGAAGTGATTGAAACAGGCCTGTACAGGCTCTCCTTATGCTTGCATACTTTGCTATTGGCCCCTCTAATTTGTGGATTTGATTAGTTGCAAAAGATTTGGATCAATGCTCAAGAAATTAGTTTTGACATAAAGCAAGATTTAAGCAAAAATGGAAATTTGCCTTTTTCTACTTGGGTCTTAATTTTGTGTACAATGTCCAAATAACCAAAACAAAAGCTTAGACTGATGGATTTGCATTTGATTATGGAGTGTGAAGTGGTTTAGAGGCCTGTAAACTAGTGTAACGCATGCTGACTTGAAAATGCAACTTGTATGAACATGAATATGACATGGATGAAAAGTTAGTTTTTGCCAACTTCAAGCCTTTGATTCTCCCTAACCACAAATGTGTTTGAGGAGTTATTGGACAATTTGGAAAGCTTTCAACATGCTCTATAATCCATATTTGAAATGCAACTTGAGATTCCAAGTGGAACTATGTGAAAAATGGCCAAGAAGATAGGTCAAAATCCTGCCTAAACTAAGGCAAAATTTCACTAAGTTAAAAGTTTTAGGGACCCTTGTTCCAAAAATCATAACTTGATATCCAAGATTCTTTTGAGAAAACTTTGTGAATAAAGGTTGTAGACTTTGTGGAGGACTACAACTTTAATTTTGGAGGTTTTGTTTGAATCCAAATGTATCATGGTGAAAATGTGGGGCAAAGTTAGGAAAAATTAAGAAAATTTCATAACTTAGAAAAATTCTAAGTTATGAAAATTTTCAATTTTAAACCCTAATTTGCAATTTTGGGTTTCTTGATGAACAAGTTTCATAATTTGACACATCTTGATGAAAAATGACCCTTGGCACTTGATTTTGACCAAAAAGTCAAAGTTTAACTTTTCAGTGTACAGTCAAATTTTGATCAGTTGACTGAAAAATTCATCTGTCAATCCCATGCATTTGAGATCTTTTGAACTTGTTGAATAAGTTAAGATGATTTAATTGAGTCCTTGAGTCCATGTTTGAGCCTAATTTGCCATTGGCTAGGTCAAAAAGTCAAAAATTGCCTTTGTACAGTCAAAACCCTAAAAATGACCATTTTGCCCTTTTGGTGATCTGATCAAATTTCTTGTGGAGTTGTAGTCCAAACTTGATCAAATGGTTCATATGAGCTCATAATGTTGTTGTGGGTCAAAATTCATGAGGTTTGCCTGTAAATTGGCCACAGTTGACTTTTTCCCCAATACAACTGATTTCTAGGTCAACTATCCAATTGACTGGGCAAAAATTTGATTCAAGGCTTGAAACTTGGTATGGAAAAACTTATGAGTCCAATATTAAGTATGAAAGTCAATTTGAGCATTGAAGTTCCAAAAATCCCTGTGCAAACTCAAACCCTAATTTAGGTCATCAGTGCAAGGAGATGTCTTGAGCAGTGCAAAACCCTAATCCTGTCTGGAGTTCAATGAGCCTTGTGAGGGGAAATCTTGATAAAATAAGAGGGAAAATTTTGGGGTACAACAATTATTATTATATTTACTATTCCTATTATATGAAATAAATAGTAATTATAATATTAATAATTAAATAATTAGATTAATCTAGTAATAAGAAGAGGGGTATGAAGTGGATATCTATATTAGGGGTCTAAAAGAGAGAAAAGGTTTTGGTTATTCTGATCGATCATAGAAAATGAGAGAAGAAGCGGATGAGAGAAGCAGAGGAAGTGCATTAGAAATCTAGAGCAAGGAATTTTACTGTAGAGATTTTGAATCATCAATCCAAGGTAAGGGTGGGGTTCTGACTCTCTAATAAGTGGTATAATTGTGGATAGGTGAAGGTTTGAATGTTAGGTTTTGGGTGTAGTAATTGTTAGATTGATTGTTGTAATTGCTTGTAAATGATGAAATTGATGTGTTGATTGTGTTGTGTTTGTGATATATGATGTGTGTTGATGATTTAAAGTAATTGGTGTGTTTGATTTTTCCTAAAAAGTGGTTTTTGGATGAAAAGAATGGAAATTCGAAGCAGAAAATTACTGATTTTTAGACTCTGGTTCAGTGGTAACTGGTTAATGGGATTGAGTAACTGACTATCCGTTGCATTTTTGGAAAATATTGGGTCTGTTTTGTATGCAGTAACCGGCTACTGGTTTTGAGTAATCGATTACTGCTGAAGGTTTTTACGTGATTCACCACTGTTTTGTATGCAGTAACCGGCTACTGGTATTGAGTAACCAGTTACCACTGTGTTGAACAACATTTTTGTAAAATTGAAAACTTCATAACTTTTGACTCGGGTGTCCGTATGACGCGCCGTTTGGACCGTTGGAAAGATAAAAAACATTTTCTACTCAATAAAAATAGTTTGAACATAATATGAGATGATTTTCTGGATTTTGTTTTATTCCGATATTTTTTTGCAATTGCGAAGTTGTGAATATGACGATGAATATAAAGAGATTTCATGATGTAGTGATGTTGCGACGATATATGAACAATAATGTGTTATTAACGAGTTGTATTAGATTGGTTTGTTGATGTGTATTGTGTCGTTGCATTTGTTATCATAACATGTTAGTGTTGCATGCATGTTCATAAGTGACGATGTAGCCTTAATTGCAAGTGACGAAGTAGCCTTAATGGCAAGTGACGGTGTAGCCTAAATGGCAAAGAGACGTTGTTATGGTACCACATGCATATAATTAGAGAAGTTGGTCTCATTGCATTTATGATGTTTTTGATGAATAAGATGTGATTTAATTGATTGTTGGATGTGATTGTTAAAATCGTGACGTGTATTGGTGTTAATGCATGAAGTATGGATAATTATGATGTTGTTGATGAATAAGATGTGATTGGTTTGATTGTTGGGTGTGATTGAGTGGTATGTTTGATTTACGTTGTATGATGGGTGATGCTAATGAAGTTGAGTTGTATGTTTGATTTATGTCGTATGATAAGTGATGATAATTAAGTATGTATCTGTGTAATCGTTATGAACTATAACTGATGATTGTGAAACTTGAAATCTTACATGATATATCTATTGTTAACTCATGATTATATGACTTATTGTATTGTCATGATATCTCACCCTTACTATTTGAATGCTGTCTCCACGTGGGTAACATGCAGATAACCAGAAGTAGTGCAAAGTCGTAGAGTCTAGGAGATGTTGCTCTTCTTATTTTGAGTTGGTGTCATTGCTCTGATACGTAAAACCGGGGGATGAATGTTTGCTTGTTTATTTAATTGATATTTTTATTTTGGAGTATTGTGGGAGTATTATAGACTCTATTTTATTTGATTAAAAATGTTGTTTTGCGATGAGCTGAAGATGTTGAAAATATTTTATGAATTTCTTTCCGTTGCATTAATAAAGTTGAAGTTTGAAGACTATGTTGAAATGTTGTTGGTTCTTCCGAGATAATCGTGTTATGTATCTATTTACTAAATGATTGAACAATTTTTGAGATGATGAAATGTGATATCCTATTTTGATGTTGATTAGAAAATTTTAAATTATTCTGATTTTATTATACGATGGAGAAAATAGAGCGTTACACTTCCGCTCTAGGTCGATGCCCAATCCACGGTGATTCGAATTATATGATTTCATCAGATAAAATTAGTTTATAAGATACACTTTCCCTAAAAGGCGTACTAGATCATGGCCACCCAACAATCATGGACCGTTAAATACAAAAGTCATACAATTTACATACATCTGTCCCTCGAGATAGGTGTCTCCTAAAAAATATTTTAAAGCCTCTAACCCTAAACACGCATTATAAAAGTTGATGGTTAATTAGGTCTCAACTACAATTTTCTAAACTTTATATTTTATATTTACGATCGTCATTGACTTCAATATTAATCTATTATTGAATACACTTTCCACTCCAAAACAAACCTAAGAGATTATTTTAGATTTTGATATTGGATCCATTAAAATGAAAATATGAGCACCTTTAACCATTAGGATTTCAATATTGATTTCTTATGTGACGAGAGACTAGTCTTGATTCCATTCATGATTTTAAATTGCAATGCGCAACCGCTGCAATATTGTGTAATTTGAAATCATCCATCCTTCTATATTAGGAACCGCATCCGATAATTTAATTCTAAGTTTCTTTAAGATTTTTAGTAAAATACACAATTTAGAACCCAAAACACGACTTCTGAATTTTTTTACTGCTTTTAGTGAGAATACATAGTATCTTCTTAAATAAAATTCACGCGGTAACTGCTGCAATGCGAAATGTAACAATCGTAATGATCATAATCGCAATACTCGCAGGTGCATATGTGACAAATAAAAGAAAAACAAGTCGTACTTGGAGATGTAGGGCAAGACAAACTTTACATCGAAAATAAGAATTTTTTACCAACATACACTCTTTTTAGCAACTAAATCCCAATATACCATCTCATACATTCATTAATCCCAATCTACCCTCTTTTCAAACAAAATTTTTTTTTGCCACAACTCATCTGCCAATACAATGGGCGGAGGAGTGCATTTTTTCTTCATTTCGCATCTGCATTGGGCGGATGCTGTTAAAAACGGAGAGGGTCCTCCCATAGGATGGGCGGATGTGTGCAACCGTGATTTTTTTTCTTTTCTAAATTAAATTGATATAATTAAATAATATACATTATAATTAAACAAAATACACTATAATTAAACAAAATATACTATACATAAACAAAATTTTAACTAAATGACATAAATTAATTTTTTTCATTTTAACATATATAATTCCAGGACACATCTACTGTCGATTTTGACCGGGTCGTGTCAATCGTTGGTGAGTTCCACAAGCAGGTGCTCATCTAGTACGTTGGCCCGTTCTGCGATTTCCTTCTTCATTTTGTGGTTGAGTTGAAGTTGAAGGTCCCGCGTCATACCCGCCCATTAAAATTCCTCAATCATGTCCTCATTGGTAAAGTCTGTCTCGGCTGCACTGCCATAACTTAATCTGGTTCCCTCCTGTTGTACCCCAAAATTTGCCCTCGCGCTTTTCCACAAGGAATCTCAGCTTCAAACTTTCCCTGACTTTTCAAACTGGCTCAAGAATCGGACAAACGGACTTTTCTTGACAGTCAAGCAAAACTAGGGTTTTTACTGATTTTCAGAGCTCTGAATTGTTTCATACAGTGGGCTTAGGGTTTGATTGATTTTTGGTTCAATTTTGATCAAGCGAGCGTGATTTGGCATTCAATCGGGAATTAGGGTTTTATAGGCATATTCTCAGAAGAATTTGAATTCCACAGCACTTTGCGGTTTATTTCAAGATTCGGATTAAAATTCGCGTTATCTTGGTTTAATCAGTAAAAGAGACAGTGGTTTGAATTCAGTACGTTTTGATTGGGCCAGTCAGATACAAGATGCAGTATTGGATTCACAGTGTTCATGTGTTTGATCAGTCTATCTGGGTTAATTACTGCTTTGCTTTGGATGTGGGATAAGACAGGCTTATTGGATCAATGTTGTTTTATTTTAGTTATTTATTATTCTAAAATTAAATGATTGAATTTATTTTTTCAATTGCTTTAATTCTAAGAATTTTAAATAAATAAATAAGCAATAAAGAAAGTTAGAACCAATTGGATAATTTGGATTTTTTATTGATATTTGAATTATTTACAAATTGTTGTTACAGACAATAATTTACATTTAATTTAAATATTACATAGAATGAAAAAAACTATCCTATTTTCTAAATATTCTTCGTTCTTCACTCCGCTCCGGTATTCCTTTTTTTCATCTGCAAAAAGAAACAAGAAAAGTCAGAAAGCATTAAATTGGAAAAGACAGATAAAAAGTTGCTCATCATTAGGGGCCACTGACTGGGATCAGTTGCCCTCTCTGCAAATCACGGGATTTCTCCCGGTTCACAGAGAGGGAAGATTTTCATTTCATGAAATGCAAATGCATAAGTTATAAAATTCAAGCTACATAAGAATCTCAATTTTCAATTCAAAACCCAAACTTTCTATCCAAAAGCAAAGACTACTGTCAAAATGCCCAAAGTCCACTCAAAGAAAATCAAGGAGGTACATTTGCTGTCACAAGCTCAAAAGCTGTCATGGAAAGATTTTGCCAAGATATCAAATGCAAAATCAGACACAAACTGTCAAAAGAGAGATAAAGGAGATGCAAAATGTGTTATGCAAGCAACAAACATCTTAATTCATCATTTCCCATAGTTAGCCCCTTCAGAACAGTACAGATAAAAAACATTAAAAATTCTTAGACTGTACTTTAAGAGAGAAAAAAAGAGATAAAGCATAGGCAGGGTTAGACATCAGCACGGCAGGCAAAAGGAAGAGAGAGGAATGTGTACAAATTTCATCAACTCTGCATAATAGAAGATCCACAAGACAGTGCAGTAGCAGGAAAAAAAAGATACACAAAATCAAAAAAGCCAATGAAACAGTCCAGCATAGCAGGGGCAAGACAGTTCTGAAGAGTAAGAAGAAAACAAAATACACAACAAGCCAACTCAACTCAGAAGACAGTTCAATATAGCAGTTCAGAAGTAAGGTGAAAAGAGAAGAGAGATACACAACTCAAAAGGCATCAAACCTCCAAGCACACATTCTCAAACACAAACATCCTGAGCCAATACAAAACTCAGTCCAACATAACCAAAAACAAAGCGATCAAGCCTGCATCACCTCAACGGAAGTTCAAAACCATAAAACACACAGTTCAATTCAAAAACAATGCCAATATCCTGTCATACCAGTACCAAAACTGTCAAGGCAACCCAATCTTAAGCATAATCAAAGCACACAAAAGTTCCAGGCCCTCAGTATAACATCATTGGGCAAAAGCTTTAGGTCACAAGGCCGGCAAGCATCTCAGTAAGGCGCATCTCAAAACACACATAGGCAAATCGGGCAATCAAGCAACCAACAGTTCAAAGGGACGAAAGGGGAAGAAACAAAGATATCAAGGCAGCAATGTTCTAAAATACACAGGCAACAATACATAGGCAACACGTAGTGGAAGAAGAAGATAAAAAAGAGTGAATTTTTTAAGAAGGGTTTTCAGGCAAATCCAGCATCATCATCAAAGCCCTAAATATAGCAAAGGAACGAAAATACCGGAAAAGCTCAAAGCTTCATCACTGAATCTTCGCCATCAAAGCCTCCTAAGCATCCTCGTCTCCTTCCTTCCCTTTTCCAGTAGAGGTATGACATTTCTTTTCCCTCCTAATGCACCTCCAAATAAAAATCAATAACACAACATGAGAGGTCAAACCCCAAGCAGTTAATCAATAAATACGCAGAAGATCACAAAATGTACTAAAAACAAAACAAATCAAAGCGATTACCAAGTTCTACTGCCTCAGCAATATCGCTGGAGGAAAGGGGAAACGGAGGTTGCCGGTGGCTGAGGCAAGAAGCTCATGATGGATCCTCTGCATCTTGGAAATGGAGAAGACGAATACAACGAACGCGCCGTCGCTGCCTCACGAACCCTAATTTCGTTCATTACCAAACTAAGCCAACGCCTAAACCTAAAATTCGTTTCAGGCTTTGATTTGGGCCTGACCCGGCCTCACTTCCTAAGCCCAAGTTAACACTTCAGCATGTTTACTAAACACTAACCTTTTCTTTCTTTTATTTCCTAAACAATATTTAATTCCTCTTCTTATAAAATACTAACCATTCTTTTTATTTTATAAAAGCAATATTCTTTATTCCTTGAAAAAATATTAACTTAAATAAAGTGCTTTTATTATTATCATAAGGTTAAGACATTTTTTAGATAAGATATTTGTACATACGTTTTAGCACATTCATTTTGTACATATCATATAAATTAAATTTGAAAATACTTTTTCTTAATCAAAATACTTTTTATACACAAATTAAACTTAAAAACATTTTTTTGAAATACATTTGTACATATTATACATTTTATACATAATTAAAATTAAACCCTTTTTTAGTTAACATTCTTTTTGTACATAACAATTTAAATACACATTTTCTCTAATATTAAAAACTCACAAACATTTTGACTAAAATACTTTTTTTAATTAAAACTTAACATTCTAATCAAAACGCTTCATTTTTCTTTCGTACATAATTAAACATACAAAAATCAAGATTCATCTAAAAAATATTTATCTAGGTCAAAACCCTAATACGGCTCAATTTCACATTTCGCACTTGTACATATTTACACTTACACAATACATATACATTTGCACTTACACAATATATTGCTCTACACACATTTTATCTTATATTTGTACATTCGATATTTATATTTTGATTGTGACATTCGATTTGGTTGTAAATATTATAAGTTCCATCCCCTTGTACATTTATACCCCCACTCCTGGATATTATTGTGTAATAGCGTAGATTTACATTCCGCAATTTACAGTTTTCCAATTATACCATGGTTAGACCTAGGGTTTGTATATACCTAAAATCAAACGCTAGATAACCTAATACAAGACAAATACATGTAATCAATACACAATCACACTTGCACCCCCTAGGGTAATCCCACATGTTGCCTTCCAAATGGGCCATGCTTGCACGTCGAGTATCTTTGGCAAAACGAATCAAATGATCATAGTCCCTTCAAAACAAATTGCCAAAGACACTTGGCACCATTGCATTCATGGTCCATACGATGACCCGCGCTCGTCCCGAATAAACTTCCTAAACGCAAGATTGTCTACCAATTTCAATGGTAGAACAAAATTGTTAAAAGGGGTTAAAACATGACAAAAACCTTTGAGTACAATAGGGTAGACAAAACTATTAGTTACTTGAGATCAAACTTGCAAAAACACTTGCCTTATTTTCAAAAACCACAATCCACAACACTTTCAAACAAACTCTCAAAAACATTTGAAAGCATCTTTTCGAAAAGATTCACACTTTTGTAAAACACTCAAACGCGAGTCAAATACATTAGTTGCCTAAGACAAGGCATCTTTTTCCAAAACATTTTCAAAAAAGCACCCACACACACACCATTTTCAAAGCAATCGAAAAACAAGGCAAGTGATCTAAAAAACCAAGTAACTAAGAGCCCATGGATAACCATGGATGAAAAGGGTGCTAATACCTTCCCTTTTCATAATCTACCCCCCGAACCCATGAAATATCTCAAAAGGTTTTTGCTGTGCTTTTTAACCTTTCCTTTAGGATAAAATAAAAAAGTCGGTGGCGACTCTTGCTAACCGCACAAGTGCGAATACGAACGCAAAACACTAGTCAGTTCTTCCACCGTATCACAGAACTGGCGACTCTGCTGGGGATCTTTTAAGTGGGGTTACCTTAGGGTTTAGATCACCTTTTTTTCAATTGAGTGCTTTGTTTGCTTTACCTTTGTGGGCTTTGTATCGGAGTTTCATAGATCCTAACCCGGATCTGGGAAATACCCTTTTAGGTAGCATAATCTGTGAGGGACCTGTCCGGCGTAGACCGACATGGGTGAAGCAGTGGCTACGTTGGTGTGGCATCTTAGTCTGTACCTATATCCCTTGTGTTGTAACGGGGAGAATATAGGTCTTCTAAGGGGTCATTAAACACCAACCAACCTTAGAACCCTAAATTGACCAACTTGGCTATTAGGACAGTAGCAGTATGCTACACTCATTGAGGCTAAACTCTCGAGATGGTTCTGGCCGCGAGAAAAGATTGCGATGCTGGAGTTATGACCGATTGAGGGTAGCCAATGATTTGAGATCCTTTAGAACCCGGTTACTTTTGATAGGACAGGTTTTAACCAACAAAACTGAAAGAGGGTAGTACCCGAACCTCATGCAAGCCTAAACCTAAGGCCTTGTATGCTTTGTGTGAATATTGTTTGCCTGTATATACACTTACTTGCTTGTGCATACATGTACATAACATCATGACATCATACCATAGCATTTTAGCATTTTCAATAACCATTTCAAGGAGCTCGAGGGTTCTTTTGATGCAGGGTTACGTTGAACCAGACATCTATCAAGGGGCAAGAGGTTTCTCCTCTAACCAATCCAAACAAAGTTCAAGTGCAACAACTTGAATCAGTGGCTATGACCCACTCGACATGGTGAGCTTGATTCTCATGGAAAGACATCCACCAACACAAAGCCCTCCAAACAAAGGTCGAGAACAACAACTTGAATCAGTGGCTATGACCCATTCGACATGGTGAGCTTGATTCTTGTGGAAGGACGTCCACCGGTGCAGAGATCTCCAATCCAAGAGCAGAGTTCAACCTCTAACATTTTCTTGTGTTTACCCCAAGAGATCCTTGAAAGCATGCATCCACATATCATGCATTGCATTTTGACGACCTTTCCTTTTTCAGGTTTCCTTACTCTCCTGCTGTTTATTTCAGCAAGAGATGGCTCTAGAACGGTCTGTCAAGGACATCCAAGATCAGACTGCTCAGCTGCAAGAGATGTTCCTGAACTTGTCTCTGGGGCAAGAAGAGATGAAAGCTCTCCTCACCAAGGACTTGGGGAATTCCAACCATGCCAGGAGTGATCAGATTGCAGAGCTGCAGTTTGATCTGACAACACTGAGGACTCAAATGATGGGATATTTGGTGGGCCAGATGGCTCTCATCCAAGATCTATCTCAAAGACAAGAGGAACTCAGAGTTCTGGTCCGCCAACTGCTTCCAAACAACCAACTGGGGCAAACATCTGAGGTCGAAGAGCAAGTCACCGCTCAACCTCCATCAACTCAAGAAGACAAGGGGAAAGCTCCTTTGTTAGCTTCAGGGTCACAAACCCATCAACAACCTCGCCAGCGTCAGCGGGGCAATCGGCGTAAACAAGAAAAGCCGGGAAGACGGTTTACGGAGACTGAGATACCATCATTCTTCATACTGAAGCGCCTGTTGGAGGTCAATTTGCTCACCGTAAAGGACCCTCCTCAGAAGCTCAATATCTCCTCTCCTCGCTTTAATCCCGACGAATTTTGTGTTTACCACTCCTGCAGCCCGGGGCACAGTACCAACGACTGTTGGGCCTTGAAGAACAAGATTCAAGATTTGATTGACATTGGGGTGCTGGAATTCATGCCAGACGGCGAGATGAGGATCTTCCGTTAAAGGGTTCTCCGCTTGAAGTGACGAAGCTCGAAACTGAAAGGCTTTTGCTTCTTTTTGAATTTTCAAAGTTGTAATTTTCTTTTGCTGTCAAACAATTATTTGTTGATGTTAAACTTTGTTTTCATTAATGCATTGCATATGTTTGTCTTGAATTCATCCATTCGTTTCACTACTCTTATGCTTTTCTTTACGATATTTGACTCTTGATAAAAAGCGGCAAGCCTTTAGAAGGAGGATGACGAAACAATACCGTGATCTTATACAGTATGCTTTTGAACAGACCTCGCTGATGATGTACAGGCATTTCTTTCAATTCCCAAACACTGGAGTTATAAGGAAGTTAATCCCTAGTCAACCCCTTCGAGCCAAAGAAGTAGGAGTTTCCTGTTCTAAACAATCAAAACCTTTGATATAAACCTGGGGCAGGGTAGTATCTCAGTTAATTCAAAAGAAAATGCGCATTGAAGTCGCAAACTCTCAGTTCGTAATACAACGAACGACGTCGAGAAAGAAAGCATTCCTTCGGAATCAAAAGACAAGGGTGGTTCCCTATCACATAGACAGTCAATCTCTCAAAAGAGAAAAGCCCATCAAGCCAAAACCTATGAAGGAGGCTTAAGAAAGCTGGGGCATCCCGCTGACAGTAATCCCGAAAACGGTAACAGTCAGGCAAAAGTTAGGGATAACAAATCAAAATCAAAATAGTGAGGTCATTACAAAACCCTCAACAACATGAAAAGTGTTGAAAAAGAAAAAGGAGATGATGACTGTCTCCCCAAATTCAAACCGGTGAACCATCGCCCAAAAGTCGTTCCGAACTCAAAACAGAGTGCGACGCACAATTAACTGAGCTTAGGTTGAAGAACATCACGAAGAGCGGGTGGGTACAAATATACTTTGAGCCTTTATCTTTTGTTTCTTAAACCGTGAACCAGGCCACGTTACAACCCTCCAAAAGTCCTAATTGAAGCATGGGTTAGTTCGAAAGCATACTGTTACAAAAGGTATCCTGACTCCTGTAGGGATTTGCTCTAAATCTTATGTTAACTTGTCTTGTGAAAAGTTTTCTGCTAAAAAACGCATTTTTCAAAATTTCGAGAGAAACATAAACTTTGCATTGCTTGAATATCACTGTCTGCATTTAACCCCTTTTGTTTGACAGCGAAGAAGTGCATACAGCGAACGTTCGGAGGAATAAAAACTCTCTCAGTAAGTCAAAATCACTTCAAGAGGATAACACTTCCATCAAATCCCCTATCAACAAGGGGCATGACATGTCACAATACAGTTAACCTGGGGCAATCCAGTCGAGGTCCAACAGATCTTTCAAAGTACAGTTAACCTGGGGCAGTCCAGTCGAGGTCCAACAGATCTTTCAAAGTACAGTTAACCTGGGGCAGTCCAGTCAAGGTCCAACAGATCTTTCAAAGTACAGTTAACCTGGGGCAGTCCAGTCAAGGCCCAACAGATCTTTCAAAGTACAGTTAACCTGGGGCAGTCCAGTCACGATTTCAAGAAATCTCTCAATATGCAGAGTAATCTGATTCAAGACTCCTTCTTCACCACTTGGGGCATTCGAATGTCAAAAGTGTTCAAAACCCGATGTAGTTTTACACAAGCTCATCATCAGGAAGCCCTACATCAGATTCTTATCAAGACTTCTGAAACAGTTTACGGATTCTTCCCAACAACGGACGCCAATCTACCGACTTGTTCAGATTCTTATCAAGACTTCTGAAACAGTTTACGGATTCTTCCCAACAACGGACGCCAATCTACCGACTTGTTCAGATTCTTATCAAGACTTCTGAAACAGTTTACGGATTCTTCCCAACAACGGACGCCAATCTACCGACTTGTTCAGATTCTTATCAAGACTTCTGAAACAGTTTACGGATTCTTCCCAACAACGGACGCCAATCTACCGACTTGTTCAGATTCTTATCAAGACTTCTGAAACAGTTTACGGATTCTTCCCAACAACGGACGCCAATCTACCGACTTGTTCAGATTCTTATCAAGACTTCTGAAACAGTTTACGGATTCTTCCCAACAACGGACGCCAATCTACCGACTTGTTCAGATTCTTATCAAGACTTCTGAAACAGTTTACGGATTCTTCCCAACAACGGACGCCAATCTACCGACTTGTTCAGATTCTTATCAAGACTTCTGAAACAGTTTACGGATTCTTCCCAACAACGGACGCCAATCTACCGACTTGTTCAGATTCTTATCAAGACTTCTGAAACAGTTTACGGATTCTTCCCAACAACGGACGCCAATCTACCGACTTGTTCAGATTCTTATCAAGACTTCTGAAACAGTTTACGGATTCTTCCCAACAACGGACGCCAATCTACCGACTTGTTCAGATTCTTATCAAGACTTCTGAAAACAGTTCATGGACTCATCCCAACAACGGATGTTAATCTATCAACTTGTTCAGATGCAACCTTTGAATTTAGGTTATGGACGCTTCCCAACAACGGATGTTTGTTCTATTGCTGATTCAACTTCAAGACTTCTGAAACAGTTCATGGATTCATCCCAACAACGGATGTTAACCTATCGCTTGTTCAGATTCTTCTCAAGCCAACCACCACAGAAGATCGCGCTCGCCAAGATTCTCCCTATCCCCAGCGGAGTTCCCTCAATCCCCAGTGGAGTCAGATTTTCAAACCTTCTCCCCACAGAGTTTTAAGAAGGCAAATCTTGGGTTCCCCAGTGAAGTCTCAGGGTTTACTTCCCATCAAACCGAAGATTCTCAATCTGGTCTCCCCGGCATGAGTCTTCTAGTTTGGAACTCCCCAGTAGAGGTCATCAGGAATTCTCTTCCCCAGCAACAGCCAAGGATTTATTTTCCCCGGCAGCGGTCAAGACGCTTTTATCTTCAGCCATCTCGGAATCATGTATCCTTGGCGAGATTAGCTCATCAGCTTACATGCACATCCATCACATTCATAAACATTAAATGTCACATGCATTGCGTCATGCATCATAACATTACATACAGCTAACCCTTTACCTTTTCAGGTAAGATCAGTCGACAGACACAGATCATCTCCTGAGATTCATCCAAAAAATAGTTCAGATGTGACCCGGACACGGCGACATTCTGATACTTATTCCAGATTCATTCAGACGCATCAGCAGAAACCTTACACCGGTTCCTCTTCAACTTCTTAGCTTCTGAAACAGTTTACGGATTCTCCCCTACAACGGATGTCAATCTACCAACTGATTCAGACTCTTCTCAACTTTTGAAGACAGTTTACGGATTCTTCCCTACAACGGATGTCAATCTACCAACTGATTCAGACTCTTCTCAATTTTTGAAAATAGGTTACGGACGCTTCCCAACAAACGGATGCTGTTCCATTGCTTGTTCAGTCCCAACTCCTGAAAATAGTTTACAGATTCTCCAGACATGGACGTCAATCTGTTGCTTGTTCAGACCCCAATTCAGAGATATTCCAAAACATGGATGCCCTTCTGACACTTGTCCACTCACCATCGACCTACGGTTCAACATCACCATATGGCATCTATAAGCCCATCCTCCTACCAGCAGTCGCCGAATGGCATCTGTAAGCCCATTCTCAGATGGCATCTCTAAGCCCATCCCCCGACAAAGTTCTCTCGCACCAGATGGCATCTTTAAGCCCATCACCAAATGGCATCTGTAAGCCCATTCTCAGATGGCATCTCTAAGCCCATCCCCCGACAAAGTTCTCTCGCACCAGATGGCATCTTTAAGCCCATCACCAAATGGCATCTTTAAGCCCATTCACCTCCACCGTCACATTGACGAGCGCAAATTTTCTGGGCACCTTAGTGTCCAATCTCCTTTTACCTTCAAGTCGCGAAAGGCAAACCTGCCAATCTAACTCTTCAGGTCAAAGAAGATTGAACAGGGGCAACTGTTGTACCCCAAAATTTGCCCTCGCGCTTTTCCACAAGGAATCTCAGCTTCAAACTTTCCCTGACTTTTCAAACTGGCTCAAGAATCGGACAAACGGACTTTTCTTGACAGTCAAGCAAAACTAGGGTTTTTACTGATTTTCAGAGCTCTGAATTGTTTCATACAGTGGGCTTAGGGTTTGATTGATTTTTGGTTCAATTTTGATCAAGCGAGCGTGATTTGGCATTCAATCGGGAATTAGGGTTTTATAGGCATATTCTCAGAAGAATTTGAATTCCACAGCACTTTGCGGTTTATTTCAAGATTCGGATTAAAATTCGCGTTATCTTGGTTTAATCAGTAAAAGAGACAGTGGTTTGAATTCAGTACGTTTTGATTGGGCCAGTCAGATACAAGATGCAGTATTGGATTCACAGTGTTCATGTGTTTGATCAGTCTATCTGGGTTAATTACTGCTTTGCTTTGGATGTGGGATAAGACAGGCTTATTGGATCAATGTTGTTTTATTTTAGTTATTTATTATTCTAAAATTAAATGATTGAATTTATTTTTTCAATTGCTTTAATTCTAAGAATTTTAAATAAATAAATAAGCAATAAAGAAAGTTAGAACCAATTGGATAATTTGGATTTTTTATTGATATTTGAATTATTTACAAATTGTTGTTACAGACAATAATTTACATTTAATTTAAATATTACATAGAATGAAAAAAACTATCCTATTTTCTAAATATTCTTCGTTCTTCACTCCGCTCCGGTATTCCTTTTTTTCATCTGCAAAAAGAAACAAGAAAAGTCAGAAAGCATTAAATTGGAAAAGACAGATAAAAAGTTGCTCATCATTAGGGGCCACTGACTGGGATCAGTTGCCCTCTCTGCAAATCACGGGATTTCTCCCGGTTCACAGAGAGGGAAGATTTTCATTTCATGAAATGCAAATGCATAAGTTATAAAATTCAAGCTACATAAGAATCTCAATTTTCAATTCAAAACCCAAACTTTCTATCCAAAAGCAAAGACTACTGTCAAAATGCCCAAAGTCCACTCAAAGAAAATCAAGGAGGTACATTTGCTGTCACAAGCTCAAAAGCTGTCATGGAAAGATTTTGCCAAGATATCAAATGCAAAATCAGACACAAACTGTCAAAAGAGAGATAAAGGAGATGCAAAATGTGTTATGCAAGCAACAAACATCTTAATTCATCATTTCCCATAGTTAGCCCCTTCAGAACAGTACAGATAAAAAACATTAAAAATTCTTAGACTGTACTTTAAGAGAGAAAAAAAGAGATAAAGCATAGGCAGGGTTAGACATCAGCACGGCAGGCAAAAGGAAGAGAGAGGAATGTGTACAAATTTCATCAACTCTGCATAATAGAAGATCCACAAGACAGTGCAGTAGCAGGAAAAAAAAGATACACAAAATCAAAAAAGCCAATGAAACAGTCCAGCATAGCAGGGGCAAGACAGTTCTGAAGAGTAAGAAGAAAACAAAATACACAACAAGCCAACTCAACTCAGAAGACAGTTCAATATAGCAGTTCAGAAGTAAGGTGAAAAGAGAAGAGAGATACACAACTCAAAAGGCATCAAACCTCCAAGCACACATTCTCAAACACAAACATCCTGAGCCAATACAAAACTCAGTCCAACATAACCAAAAACAAAGCGATCAAGCCTGCATCACCTCAACGGAAGTTCAAAACCATAAAACACACAGTTCAATTCAAAAACAATGCCAATATCCTGTCATACCAGTACCAAAACTGTCAAGGCAACCCAATCTTAAGCATAATCAAAGCACACAAAAGTTCCAGGCCCTCAGTATAACATCATTGGGCAAAAGCTTTAGGTCACAAGGCCGGCAAGCATCTCAGTAAGGCGCATCTCAAAACACACATAGGCAAATCGGGCAATCAAGCAACCAACAGTTCAAAGGGACGAAAGGGGAAGAAACAAAGATATCAAGGCAGCAATGTTCTAAAATACACAGGCAACAATACATAGGCAACACGTAGTGGAAGAAGAAGATAAAAAAGAGTGAATTTTTTAAGAAGGGTTTTCAGGCAAATCCAGCATCATCATCAAAGCCCTAAATATAGCAAAGGAACGAAAATACCGGAAAAGCTCAAAGCTTCATCACTGAATCTTCGCCATCAAAGCCTCCTAAGCATCCTCGTCTCCTTCCTTCCCTTTTCCAGTAGAGGTATGACATTTCTTTTCCCTCCTAATGCACCTCCAAATAAAAATCAATAACACAACATGAGAGGTCAAACCCCAAGCAGTTAATCAATAAATACGCAGAAGATCACAAAATGTACTAAAAACAAAACAAATCAAAGCGATTACCAAGTTCTACTGCCTCAGCAATATCGCTGGAGGAAAGGGGAAACGGAGGTTGCCGGTGGCTGAGGCAAGAAGCTCATGATGGATCCTCTGCATCTTGGAAATGGAGAAGACGAATACAACGAACGCGCCGTCGCTGCCTCACGAACCCTAATTTCGTTCATTACCAAACTAAGCCAACGCCTAAACCTAAAATTCGTTTCAGGCTTTGATTTGGGCCTGACCCGGCCTCACTTCCTAAGCCCAAGTTAACACTTCAGCATGTTTACTAAACACTAACCTTTTCTTTCTTTTATTTCCTAAACAATATTTAATTCCTCTTCTTATAAAATACTAACCATTCTTTTTATTTTATAAAAGCAATATTCTTTATTCCTTGAAAAAATATTAACTTAAATAAAGTGCTTTTATTATTATCATAAGGTTAAGACATTTTTTAGATAAGATATTTGTACATACGTTTTAGCACATTCATTTTGTACATATCATATAAATTAAATTTGAAAATACTTTTTCTTAATCAAAATACTTTTTATACACAAATTAAACTTAAAAACATTTTTTTGAAATACATTTGTACATATTATACATTTTATACATAATTAAAATTAAACCCTTTTTTAGTTAACATTCTTTTTGTACATAACAATTTAAATACACATTTTCTCTAATATTAAAAACTCACAAACATTTTGACTAAAATACTTTTTTTTAATTAAAACTTAACATTCTAATCAAAACGCTTCATTTTTCTTTCGTACATAATTAAACATACAAAAATCAAGATTCATCTAAAAAATATTTATCTAGGTCAAAACCCTAATACGGCTCAATTTCACATTTCGCACTTGTACATATTTACACTTACACAATACATATACATTTGCACTTACACAATATATTGCTCTACACACATTTTATCTTATATTTGTACATTCGATATTTATATTTTGATTGTGACATTCGATTTGGTTGTAAATATTATAAGTTTCATCCCCTTGTACATTTATACCCCCACTCCTGGATATTATTGTGTAATAGCGTAGATTTACATTCTGCAATTTACAGTTTTCCAATTATACCATGGTTAGACCTAGGGTTTGTATATACCTAAAATCAAACTCTAGATAACCTAATACAAGACAAATACATGTAATCAATACACAATCACACTTGCACCCCCTAGGGTAATCCCACATGTTGCCTTCCAAATGGGCCATGCTTGCACGTCGAGTATCTTTGGCAAAACGAATCAAATGATCATAGTCCCTTCAAAACAAATTGCCAAAGACACTTGGCACCATTGCATTCATGGTCCATACGATGACCCGCGCTCGTCCCGAATAAACTTCCTAAACGCAAGATTGTCTACCAATTTCAATGGTAGAACAAAATTGTTAAAAGGGGTTAAAACATGACAAAAACCTTTGAGTACAATAGGGTAGACAAAACTATTAGTTACTTGAGATCAAACTTGCAAAAACACTTGCCTTATTTTCAAAAACCACAATCCACAACACTTTCAAACAAACTCTCAAAAACATTTGAAAGCATCTTTTCGAAAAGATTCACACTTTTGTAAAACACTCAAACGCGAGTCAAATACATTAGTTGCCTAAGACAAGGCATCTTTTTCCAAAACATTTTCAAAAAAGCACCCACACACACACCATTTTCAAAGCAATCGAAAAACAAGGCAAGTGATCTAAAAAACCAAGTAACTAAGAGCCCATGGATAACCATGGATGAAAAGGGTGCTAATACCTTCCCTTTTCATAATCTACCCCCCGAACCCATGAAATATCTCAAAAGGTTTTTGCTATGCTTTTTAACCTTTCCTTTAGGATAAAATAAAAAAGTCGGTGGCGACTCTTGCTAACCGCACAAGTGCGAATACGAACGCAAAACACTAGTCAGTTCTTCCACCGTATCACACCTCCCAATTCCAATTTGGTATGGGATTAGAAGACATTGGGCTATTTATTGAGGGTTGGTAACAATCTTGGGAGGTAAATTGTTGTGGTCGGGGAATAGGCATTTGTTGTTGGGGTGTCTGATAGTTGGGATTATGTGGGGTTTGTTGGGTGCCCCATTGGGTGGGGTTAGATGAAGGATATTGTTGTTAGGTTCCCCATTGGGTGGGGTTAGATGAAGGATATTGTTGTTGGATGCCCCATTGGGTGGGGTTAGATGAAGGATATTGTTATTGGATGCCCCATTGGGTGGGGTTAGATGAAGGGTTTTGTTGTTGGGTGCCCCATTGGGTGGGGTTAGATGAAGGGTTTTGTTGATGGTATTGTTGGCTTGGGGTAAAAGGTGGTTGTGTTGGGAAAAAAGGTTGTTGCGTAAAAGATGGTTGTGTTGGGAAGAAAGGTTCTTGGTTGCTCATGAATGGTTGTTAGGTGTAAGTGCTTGATGATGGTCTGGTGTGTTGGACGTTTGAAGATGTTGGAAAATTACGAGGGTCATATAAGAAGTTGTTTGGTGACAGATACAAATTTGTAACAGACTTATACCATTCCATGTATTCCTTACTCGGTTTACATTCTTCTGACATGACATCTCCTTGTAAGACTTTATTTTCGCGGTTATGCCATTGACGACGCTCCTGTTTGTAACAATCTTTCCAATTGCTATATGCTCATTGGTCGTTCACCACACTTTTGTGATACTCCTCCATGCACTGTGGAGCATCCGGTATGCCTTGCTTAATGCTAAATTGTAGTTTTACCCGATCAGAATGGTGCATTTCAACAGTAGTAAAACAGATGATAAATGTTTTTGCACTCCACACGTGACTATCGGTCGGATCGGTATCATCAAGTCCTAGATAGGGCCTCCATGTAAACTGTTAAAAAAAATCAGTTATTAGTTTAACGAACTATATAAAATATGTAATACTTAAAATATGGTTAAGAATATTACATCAGATTCTTCGAAATGATCGATGAAAGTCCGATAGCCAGGTGCACAATGATGAGGAGTCTTTTCGTAATCCATCCCATAGGCAGACCATCTAAAAAATGTAATACTTAAATATTGTTCACATAGTAAATAAGTTTAAGACAAAGGAGCAGTTACAACTTACTTGGTTGCGTACGGAAATTGAAAAGGATTACGATTCTTAGGCGCTAGATTCGGCATCCTGAACCATCCCCAAGCTTGTATTAGTGTTGAACAACCAGCAAAATTATGAACATCTTTTTTGGCGCATATACAGAGGTTTCTGTATAGATGCGATAAAACTGTTGATCCCCAACTGTATCTACCTATTTTATTAAAGGCAGCTAGTAATGGTAAATACATTAGATGTATTGTGTTACCATTTGTGTCAGGAAATAATAAACAAGCGAATAACAATAAAATATAAATTCTAGTTTTTTTATGAATTTGTTCTATGGTGGAATCTTGGTTCAAGTAAAATGCATCATATATTTCCCGGAGCCAAGTAATTTTGACGAATTTTCCCTTTCTAGCTCTTTCGGGAAATTCTTCACCCAAGAGTTCTTGAGTTATGGAGTAGTCAACATTTGTTCTCCCATTCACTGCCAAACCGTTTACACGTAAACCCATCAACATGTGGACATCTTCAAGGGTGACTGTGGATTCACCGGTAGGAAGATGGAATGTGTGTGTCTCTGGACGCCATCTTTCACATAAAGCGAGAATAAATTTCCTATCCACCCCATATGACGTTATGTTGAGAACGTGCCCAAAGCCCGTTTGCATCAGATATGGACGGATCATTTCGTCTACGGGCACATACGAGTGTGTACGAGGCCTAAATTTTTTATCATTCTAAAAAATAAAATAGTTAATATTAGAATATGGTTAATGTCAGAAGTATATTCTTAAAATTTTAAAAAAATTATACGTAAATATATTCAATACTTACATATTGGAGTATGTTTGACAATGTTCCTCGGTGCTCCTCTCCATAAGTTAACAGAGACATTATAGAAAATTGAGTTTGGTGTAAAATTATGGTGAGAAAGAACAGATAAAGATTGAGTATGATGTAAATTTTGAAAAAACAAATAGTATTTATAGAGAAAAAATGTAGGGTTTTATTCAAAAAATTTAATGGAAACCATTAAATGGTTGGGAGTAATAACTTTGCATGCATGTTGTGTACGTAAATTGTGCTGCATGCATAGCTTTACATAATTTGCCTACTCAATGGGCGGAACCCTTTGCATTTTCTCACACGCTGCAGATACAATGGGCGGACATGTTACTTTTTGGTCTGCCATCCGCGCATTTAATGGGCGGAAGCGTGTAATTTGGCCTGCCAATGTCGCAGGAGCAATGGGCGTAGCCTATACGAACATCAATGCTTCTGCCTTCCCATTGGGTGGAGCCCTTACACAAATTAATGTCACCGCTTCTGCAATGGGCGGATGAGTTAATTTTATCAGTTTGACCACTAAATTCAGTTCTTCCTACGTTTATTTATTATAATATATTTACTAAACACAAAATATATTTCATTTAAATTTAGTTCTTCCTCCTACTTTTTTTCAACAACCCAACCCATTTCAAAAACAAATTTCTCCTACAATTCAGCTCTTGTTCACTAACAAATCAACATGTCTCAAGTACCTTAATATATAATGGATGCTCATTACAATAGAGAGATCCTTATCTCTGATGAAATGGGCATTATATTCGAAAATACCGATATATGCCGGTCCAAATTAAGTAGAAATGCGAAGTTTGAATATTTGAGGGAGAGGATACAAACAAGGATGCAATATGGAGCTGTCTCACAAATTATATATCGAAATGCTGTTAATTTCAGTGTGAACCAGGTGAAATATGTTTCGCTGAAAATCTGAGATGATGATGATGTGGAAATGATGTTTTACAACCATGAATTATCTGGGTTACATGCGATAGATTTATACATAAAATTTCAACTTTCTCAACAATCTCAAATCTCACAAGTGGCCAATCCCAATGATGTTGAGCCCGTGTCCATAATTCCCGAGGAAGTCGTTGTCGAAGATGACGAAGAAAAAGAGACTGAGTCACAAGTTGATGATTTGTTCACTACTTTATTTGAAGACGGTGGACGTGACGAGGCAGATGCAATCAATGAAACTGAACAACACATTCCGCTTGAGAATGTCTATTGTCCACCCGCCCACATGACCACTCTGGAAACAGCTGGAGACGAATCATCCTTTCAATGGCCCAAAAATCCTCGTCTTCCGCTGGAGGATGACATAGCTGTTGGGAACCAGTTCAAAAACAAATATGACTGTGTCTTTGCGATATCCAGGTACCATATGAAACATGTCGTTGATTTCAGGGTTACATGTTCTGACACGAAGAGATATAAAATTTATTGTAAGCGTAGTGGTTGCAACTTTCGTCTAGTGGCATCCTATAGGAAAAGGAGCGACCTATGGGAGATAGGAAACATGGAGCCCCCATATAATTGTTCAACGACCATCTTTAATCAGGATCATCGACAACTAAGCTCTCGACTGATGAGTGAACGATTAATGCCTCTTGTTGAAAAGGATCCCTCTATCAAGGTGAGTGTATGTATTAACGAAATTGTTTCTTTTTTCAAATACACTCCATCTTACAAGAAAGCATGGATTGCTAGAAACAAAGCAATCGAACAAGTGTTTGGTAATTGGGAAAAGTCATACAATGAAATTCCAAATTACTTGTTGGCCCTTAAGAAGTTTGTTCCAGGCACTGTAGTAGAAATGCAAACACTACCGGTATATACAGATGACGGGACTATTATTGTTGGGAAACAAATCTTCCACCGACTATTTTGGGCTTTCCAACCATGCATACGTGGCTTTGCATATTGCAAGCTTTTACTACAGATTGATGGTACCTGGTTATATGGAAGGTACAAAGGTACACTACTAATGGCTGTAGCACAAGACAGAAACAACAATATTTTCCCAGTTGCCTTTGCCTTAGTGGAAGGTGAGACGGCGGATGGTTGGGGTTTCTTTCTAAAAAAATTGAGAATGCATGTAGCTCCTCAACCTGGCTTGTGTTTGATTTCTGACCGACATGCATCTATCGAAAGCGCTTATAACAATCCTGAAAATGGTTGGAATAACACTACACATGTCCATGTGTATTGTATCGGGCATATTGCACAAAATTTTATGAAGGATATCAAGGACCGTATCCTCCGGAAAAAAATAATCAACATGGGTAAGTACCTTTTATGCAAACATTACATGCTCGTTGATAGTATACCATTATATTAACCAATATTTTTTTAACATGTAGGATATGCGCTGAACCAACCAACATTTAAATATTATCGTAACGAAATTGGGATGGCTAATGGTGATGCTTTGAGGTGGATAGACAAAATTCCCGTTGAAAAATGGACGAGGGCATTTGACGAGGGTCGTCGTTGGGGGCACATGACAACAAACCTTGTCGAGTCACTAAATTCCGTATTTAAAGGCACTTGTAATCTCCCCATCACATCGTTAGTAAGTGCAACATACTATAGGATGGGAACACTCTTTGCTGAAAGGGGTGCAAAGTGGAGTGCATTTTTGAATTCTGGACAAACATTTACAGAACGGTGCGTGAAGGTGATAAAAGAAGAGACGTTTAAATCCGCCACGCATCAGGTAAGCATTTTTTACTATAATAATAACACGTTCAGTGTGAAGGAGACAATTAACCACGGTGAGGGGAAGCCATTGGGGCTTTACAAGGTCAACCTAATGGAAGGATGGTGTGAATACGGAAAGTTTCAAGCATATTGTGTTCCTTGTTCACATGTTATCGCTGCATGTTCTGTGGTGCACCAAGACACATTTCTTCTATTGTCTGACGTTTACAAGGTGGCGAACTTATTTGGGGTTTACAACACGAGCTTTCCAGTTCTACCATGCGATGAGTATTGGCCCACTTATGAGGGAGATCAAATTTACCATAATCCAGTTATGCGGAGGAACAAGAAAGGTCGTCCCGTGAGCACCCGTATTACAACAGAAATGGACGCATATGATAAGTTGGAGAGAAAATGCACATTGTGTCGTCTTCCAGGTCACAACCGAACGCGATGCCCCAATGTAGAAACTAGTAATAATTAGTTATTCATTTTGTTATCAATCTGCAAAGTTGTATGTATAATGACGCCGAGTAATTATGTTTCATTTCACTAATACTTCTGCATTTGATATAAATAACAATTCGAAAAAACAACACATAAATTAAAATACTGAGACGAATAGTAGAACTTAGCAACAACATTAAACGTAAACAACATCAACATGTTCAAACAAGGACATAACCATTTCTAGGATATTACAATCAGCAACACAATATCTTTTTGTTGAAGCATCATCATAAGAACACATGCGTCGTTGTGAACAAGTCTCCAAGAACGAGTGGGTCCATTTAAGCCAGGCACCGTAACTAACCTCTCTATTTTCCGGATCTTTTCACCTTGGGCAATTTCTTACCCTAACCATCCCTCCAAGTGCCTATGCAGATGCTCAAATGTCTGCGTGTTCAACAATTTGATCTTCATCGGAGGCTTTACTGGAGAAAAAATAAGTTCTGCGTCTCTTTTCATATATGGAAACATTGAAAACTCCCCGGATGTTGAAGACATTTTTAAGATACAACTAAAGAAAAATAATTTAAGTGTAGCTAGGATCATTCAACATCAACGATATTTATAGTTCATAGCAAAAAATTTAAATTAATAAAATAATAAAACCCTCCGCCCATTACAGTGGCGGAACCGTACATAAATAATAAAATTACGGAAGCTTCCGCCCATTGCACTGGCGGAACCGTACTTAAATAATAAAATAATAAAATGAATAAAACCTTCCGTCCATTGCAGGGGCGGAGCCGCACTTCAATAATAAAATAACAAGACCCTTTCTATGATTAATATTTTAACATTGATTTCTTATTTAATAGAAATTTTAATTTATTTTTAAAATTACATTAAAAAAAATTTTATTTGATATTAATATTTTAATATTTTAATAATTTCATTAAAATGACTTAAATTTGAATATTTCAAAGTCATTTTATACAAATATATTGATTTCTTATTTAATAGAAATTTTAATTTATTTTTAAAATTACATTAAAAAATAATTTATTTATATATTAATATTTTAATATTTTAATAATTTCATTAAAATGACTTAAATTTGAATATTTCAAAGTCATTTTATACAAATATATTGATTTCTTATTTAATAATAATTTTAATTTATTTTTAAAATTACATTAAAATAAATTTTATTTGTATATTAATATTTTAATATTTTAATAATTTCATTAAAATGACTTAAATTTGAATATTTCAAAGTTATTTTATACAAATATATTGATTTCTTATTTAATAATAATTTTAATTTATTTTTAAAATTACATTAAAATAAATTTTATTTGTATATTAATATTTTAATATTTTAATAATTTCATTAAAATGACTTAAATTTGAATATTTCAAAATCATTTTATAAAAATATATTATTTTTTTATTTAACAACAATTTTATTTTATTTTTAAAATTATTTAAAAAAAAAAAAACGTTACTCAAACAGCTCCGCCAATGCAATGGGCGGAAGCTGTGTAATTTTAAGACCATCCGCCCATCCATTGGGCGAAGCCTCCTAATATTAAAAAAATTTTTTTTGAAAAGGTGATATAGTGGGAATATTGGTTGAAATGTGTGGTATATTGGGATTTAATTGTTAAAAGGGGTGTATGTTGATAAAAAATTCCGAAAATAAATCTTACTAGCATATTGACTAATCCATCCAAGCCAAATAGCATAAAGACATTTCCCACGTCATATCTACAAACAATGCATTTCACTAAATAACATGACACAAGAACAAAAAGTCAAGTGTACCATATTTCACAAAAAGTGCAACTATCAGAAAACACATAGAGAGATAATAATATATCATATCTATATCTTCTCTTTCCTTTCTCCACCAACGGTTACTGTATAAACAAACAAACACACCATGAAGCTATCTAGTACCAAACCCAAACCCATTTCTAGTCCAAGTAGAATGGAAAAATTCCCATCACCATTAATGAGATTCTTAAAAACAAATGCAGGAAACAGAAGCAGAGGAAGGTTAAAATCAAAATCAAGTAACTCTATGTTCCAAATCCTAAGGAAAAAGAACACTACCAGTACCTCCATCGAAACCAAGGAACCTTCTTCCCCAAAAGTCACTTGCATGGGTCAAGTTCGCTCCTCCAAACAAACCACCGCTAAAAAGGGTCTATCCGGCGACGGAGCTCCGACTAAATGCCGCTGCCGGTTTTGGTGGTTCCCACATACAGATTGCTGGTTTCGAAGAAAGGGAAAAGCCTCTAAAGCTTCAACGAAGAATGGACCGAAATCGAAAGAATCAGAAAGAGAACAACAACAACAACAACATGAAGAAGAAGAAGATAACAGACAAGTTAAAGTTAAAGCTTTTGTTTCTACGCCTCCGAGAAATGCTTTATTACTAACGAGGTGTAAATCAGCACCTTATAGTTCTTCTTCATTAGCAAGTAGGTTTTGGGATTCTCCGGCAAGGAGCGAAGAAACAGAGCAACCCAATGAGAAACAGAGTGAGTCCGTTTCGAAGCTGCGGTTTTTCACAGAACTTGAAGATTCAGTGAGAGAAAGAATGAATGAGTCTGAAAGTGTTGGTGAATTGAAGAGAAAGGAAGAAGATAAAGTAGACTCTGTAGGGTTTCCAATAGTGCTAACGAGGTGCAAATCTGAAAGAACAAGAAGATTTTGATTCATAGGTAAATTACATGGTTGTGTTTTTTGTTTTGTTTTCAGATACATTGTTTTTTACATGGTTTCATGTATTTTTATATTTTTTATTATTGTTTATTAGAAATACAAACTATAGTCATGTTATTTTGTTAATGAGTTGAATATAGATCAAGGATGTTTCTTTTTATTAGGATGGTCATTTTAGAGTCTAAACTGATTTAAATACATTTAAGGGCAAAAAATGAGTGATTACTTTTTGAGTTGTTAATTGCTTCTTTTTATGACTGAGGTAGCATAGTTTGGGTGAATTTTGTCAGCTCCTTGAAAATAAATATTTTAAATTCTGACATCAAATTATATTTTGACAATAATTCTGACATCAATATGAAATAAAATAAATATTTGTAGACACCGTGCACATGTTCCGGGGTTCTATAATAATAATAATAATAATAATAATAATAATAATAATAATAATAATAATAATAATAATAATAATAATAATAATAGAGATTTATTATTATTAAAAGCGTACAATTATATTTTATTGGATCTCTTACTACAAATTTTATTACCTAAGTCAAAGGATCCGTTCAATCAACTTCTTCCGACACCAAGAGATGAGATGTTCGAAGACTTAGGGACAATAGCAGAGTTGGAATCCAACAAGATCATTTCCACATAGCTATATGTTTTGTTTTCACTTTGTACTCTTTTTATTTCATGACAATTTCCTCTTACAAGGATTTATGTCTCTTTGTATAAAATCGCATGTTATGGGCAAATTATCAATTCAAATACACCATAAAATTCAAACTTTCTGTTATTTCTCTTTTGTTTGAAAAACGTCCAATGACTAAAATTTAATGAACATATTCATATGAACGCAATTAACTGTTAACAAATATATGCATAAGAACAAGAATAAGTATTTACTCAAAACTCTATGAGTTAGGATGACATTCAAGATGTCCACAAAATCTCCACAGAGTCACTTTCATGAGATTATCTCCACAGAGTAATCTTCACAAATTCATCTTTAGTGAAGATACATTTCCCAGAAGATCGCTCCAGCGGATAAAAGAATATGATCTTTTTCCCGACGATATCACCAACCTACGAAGTTTCAATCAGTACAGTTCATGGGAGTTCTCTTCTCCAACTGAGTTTATTCCTCCGAAACTATAAGATCCCCTGCAGATTTCTTCACTCCAGTAGAGCTTGTTTCCTCAGCAGAGTATTTCTCCGTCAACAGGATTTATTTCCCCAATAGATTACAGTCTCCACAGCTTGAGTTTATTCCTTAGATTGCTACGAATCACTGACAAAATTCCTCTGCCCAGTGAAGTCACCACTATCCCCAGAGAGTTGCTACGGAACCTGGAACCGGACCAGATATCAGTCAACTTTATCCTCCCCATACGAGTCGAAGGTTATCCATCTCTTTTATCCCCAGTCAGGATATATAAGAATCATCCTCCTCAGACGAGTCAGAAGGTTATCTATCTCTTTTATCTCAGGTCAGGGTATATAAGAATTAAACTCCTCAGACAAGTCAGAAGGTTATTCATCTCTTTTATCCCCAGTTAGGGTATATAAGAATTAAATTCCCCAGATAAGTCAGAAGGTTATCCCTCTCTTTTATCCCCAGTCAGGGTAATGAGAACTAAACTCTACTCCCCAAGCAGAAGTCAACATTCCCCAGTGGAGTTTACTCAAACAGCAAGCGGGAATCCCCAGCGGAAGCATTTCTAGACAAGGTTCAAGATTACACATGTTCTTCATCCCCAGCACCATTCAGGGATTCATTTTCCCCAGCAAGCTATCATATGGAACTGTTGATACATTTCCAACAAACATTTCACATTCATACATCATTTACCAATATCATAACATATGCATACGAAACGCATTAACACAATCTCATTTATTTTGAGAACATCATTATGCAATGTATTTCATACATCATGAAATTGCATACAACTAACTCTTTACCTTTTCAGAAAAAACCAATCGACAAACAAACATTATCAACTACTTATATGACCCAACAATCTTCTCAAAGGCTACGTCTGACAAAGGGCTATTTCAGTAACTTCCTCAGAGGGTCATTCTTAAGTATACTTTTTCTGGCTTAGATTAAATCGACCATAGATTTATTCTGATACTTCTCCCAGTTAAGGACAGACAATACATTTTCTGGCTTAGATTAAATCGACCATAGATTTATTCTGATACTTCTCCCAATTAAAGACGGACACAGACATCTTCTGGCTCAGATTAAATCAACCATAGATTTATTCTGATACTTCCTCCAGTAGACCTTTGCTGGCTCAGATTGAATCGACCATAGATTTATTTTGATACTTCTTCCAGTTAAATACATGCACAAGCATCTTCTGGATCAGATTAAATCGACCATAGATTTATTCGAATACTTCTTCCAGTAGATATTTTTCTGGCTCAGATTAAATTGATCATAGATTTATTCTGATACTTCTTCCAGTTAAAGACAAAAGACCTCTTCTGGCTCAGATTAAATCGAGCATAGATTTATTTTGATTCTTCTTCCAGTTAAAGACATGCATAAACATCTTCTGGCTCAGATTAAATCAACCATAGATTTATTCTGATACTTCTTCCAGTAGACATTTTCTGGCTCAGATTAAATCGACCATAGATTTATTCTGATACTTCTTCTAGTGAAAGACAAAAAGACCTCTTCTGGCTCAGTTTAAATCGAGCGTAGATTTATTCTGATACTTCTTCCAGTTGAAGTCGAGCACAAACTTAGTCTAAATTCTATCCACATTTACTTTGGATGGAATCTATAAGCCCATCTCCGACAACTCTCCATCACCTCTCCAAATGGCATCTTTAAGCCAATTCCCAATACATCAATCAACAACATTATTTCGGGCACATGCGAGTACAAATTTATGGCCACTTAAGTGTTCAATCGTCTTCCACCTTCAAGTCACAAATGGCGGATACGCCAATCTAACTCTTAAGGTTTAAGAATATTTAACAGGGGAAGCTTTTGTACCCAAAAATTTGTCCTCCCATTTTCTTCAAGACATTCTTTTAAGGTTCTCAAATGCTCAAGGATTCTCAAGAGTTGATAAGATAAATTCACCTCCTAAGCAAGGGTCTTCAACTAGGGTTTGGTTCTTCTAAAATAATATTGGGTTGCAAGGGTATCAAATGACTTTCATGGTTCATCATAGGTCCTCAATAA
Organism: Vicia faba; assembly: GCA_948472305.1. Classification (NCBI taxonomy): domain Eukaryota; kingdom Viridiplantae; phylum Streptophyta; class Magnoliopsida; order Fabales; family Fabaceae; genus Vicia; species Vicia faba. The sequence continues at coordinate 323,400,859 of OX451738.1, read as the reverse complement.
TGCTTAGGTCAAGTTTCAAGCCTTGCATCACAAGTTTGCTCAGATGGCTGAAAATCAACTGTATTGGACAAAAAGTAAACTATGATCAACATACACTCAAACTTTAAGAATTTTGGTCAACATTAACATTTTGATGTGATATTCATCATTAGATCAAGGTTTGATCATGATTCCTCAAGGGGAGCCCTCAAACCATCAAAGGTAAAAAAATTGCCAAATTAGGGTTTTGACTGAGGATGACTGATCTTTGACTTTTGGTCTAGTGCATGACCTAATGGCTTGAAGCATGATATCAAAAGCTCAAATACAACATCTTGACCTAATTACATGGCTCAAGGAAGTTCCAAAGATGCAAGTGATTGATAGTTGAGGAATTGAATCAACTGATGAAAAGTCAACAGTCACACAAAAGTCAAACTTTGACTTTTTGGTCAACATTGGAATTCAAAAATCAAGAATCATCAAGATATTAAAAACTATCAAACTCTATCATGAAGAATAAAAAAAGTCAACAAAAGTCAAAAAGTTGGAAAGTTTTCCAACACTTGGAAATTTTTTAAGTGTTTTGTTCTTAACAAAATCACTACTTCATGGCCATTTTTCACTAAGATCCAAGTTGATTCAAAGAAAAATTTCAACATGAAAGTTATAGGGATTGATGAATTCTACAACTTTGTCAGTGTGGGATGATTCTCAAAAAGTTTTTGGATTAAGAGATATGAGCCCATGAAGTTATGACATTTTTATCTAACACTCAGAAAAAATTTCAACAAGTTTTGGTTAGTTTTTCATCTCAACTTCTTGGCAAATTTTCACCAAGTTCCCAATTGATTCAACAAAAATGATCAACATGAAAGTTGAAGATATTGATTCAAGATTTTTAAAATGTCCATAATCATAAAAGGATCTTGCTTGAGCTAGAAGTTTCAAAGATATGAAGTTGGGTATCTAAGGTTTTATTATAGGTCATTTTTGTGACAAGTTCATAACCAAATCTTCAAGCCATGCTGCATAATCTCACTTTGCAGGCATCTAAACCTCCAAATCTATCCATAATCATAAGTTTGCACCCACTTTTGAGCCATTATCTAAGTGATTCAAGCTTTGTCCAAGCTTACTTGCCATTTAAGGGAGAAAGGTCACATTTCCATTCTTGTAAAGTGACTTTAATCATAAAGTCCACTCTCCTTGAGCCTTTTAATTGTTTCTTCTACACACACAATGTCAAAACCAGAAGTAACATCTCTATGCCTGTCAACCACCTTACATTGCATTGGAACCATGTTCTTCAAAGTTACTTCAAAACTAAGCAACCAAACCATAACATGCTACCTTTCAAACCTGATCATCCATTTCCCTCAAACCTTTTCATTATAAATATAGGGTCCATTTGCAAGCCAATAAATGATTTGACAAGCCCTCAAACACTCCCAAACTCAGAATTGCTCAAAAAACTCCATTGTTGAGCCAAAAATCCATTCCTTCGAATTTCACAATCCTTGCAAGTTCCTTGCAAACTAATTGTTTATACACCTCATATACATCATACAGAAGTTGTCTAAACACAAGAACAACTTATGTAACATCATTATCACCATCTTCCAAACTCAAAAATAGTTCCCTACAAGTTGACTTGGTTGGGGAGATTCAAACACTTTCAGCATAAAGTAAGAGTTGAAATAGATTTAGGAAGGCCCCAGCAAGCTCATAGGATCATCACTTTGCACTGAAAGTCCATAGAAGAAGCGTTAGACTTTCTTCAACTTGGTGAAAAACTCAAACTCTGAACTTCTTATTCGTGTATCTTTAGTGCATACTATGATACGGTGGGAGAACTGACTTGGGTTTTGCATTTTTTGTTCGCAAATGTTTCGGTTGAGCAAGAGTCGCCACCGACTTTTTATTTTATCCTAAGGAAAGGTTAAAAAGCACAGGAAAAACCTTTGAGATGGTTTCTTGGGTTCGGGGAGTAGATTATAGAAAGGGAAGGTATTAGCACCCTTTCTATCCATGGTTATCCATGGGCTCTTAGTTACTTGCTTAGATCACTTGCCTTTGCTTTTCAATTGTTTGAAATGGTGCTTTGTGTGTGTGGTTTTGAAAATGTTTTGAAAAAGATGCCTTGTCTAGGCAACCATTGTAACAATTCTTGTTTGAATGTTTTACAAGGGTGTTTGTCTTTTTGAAAAGATGTTTCAATGTTTTTGAAAGTTTGTTTTGAAGTTGTGTTGTGATGTGTGTTTTGAAAAATCGCAAGGATTGTTTTGCAAGATTGGTCAAGTAACCAAGAGCTATCTACTCTAAATTTATCAAAGACCTTTCTCATGTTTTAACCCTTTTAACAGTGTTGTTTCACCATTGTATTTGGTGAACAACCTTGTGTTAGGATGTTAACGGGACGGGCGCGGGTCATTGTTTAGACGATGGAGGCAATAGTGCCAAGTATCTTTGGCAATTTTCTCAAGGGACTTGATCATTTTTAGGCAACTTGATAGCGTCATCGAGGGACTATGATCATTTGATTTGTTTTTGTTTTGCCAAAGACACTTAACATGCAACCATGACCCATTTTTGAAGGCAACAAGTGGAGTAACCCTAGGGGTGCAAGTGTGCATTGTGTATTTGATTTTCATGCATTTGTCTTGTATTAGGTCAAGCTATTTGTTGGTTTTATTTGCATACAAACCCTAGGTCTATCATGGCATAATTTGAAAGCTTTTAAATGCGGAAATTTAAATGCTAAGCTATTACAACAATGATTATGGGGATGGGGGTACAAGTTTGAATTTGGGGATATTTGACAAGAAATTAAATTCTAAGCTATTACATCCATATCGAATATACAAATATTTAATTGTACAATATTTAAATAAATGCAATAAATATGCAAAATGTATTATGCACAAAATGATTTTTTATGTATGTGAAAGTATTTTTCAATGTGAAATAAAAAAAAGTCAATTTTTTTGGTTATTTTTATGGTTTTAGGGTTAAACCCTAGTTTTTGAATAAATATTATTATTTATTGATTATGTACAAAATATATTAATTTATGCACAAAATAAAAAGTATATGGTTAAAAAAAAAGTATTTTTTGATGTCAAATATTAAATAAAAATAAAACATATTATTTTTTTATTTTGCCTTAAATAATTAATAAAATATGTATAAGTATAAATCATATATATTTAATATACTAAATGTGTAAAAAATAAAATATTAATTATTTACAAAAAAAATTATATTTTTAGAAAGTATTTTCAAAATGTAAATAAAAAATAATAACTAAAAATAAATATTTTTTGTATTATTTCTAGGGTTTTAAAATGAAAAGGAAATATATTTATTTACATGTATATGTTTAATAAAGCAAATAAATGCCAAATAAATGTAAAAAAATGTGGAAAAATATTTTTAATGTTTTTTATGTTTGAGCAAAAAATATAAAATCAGAATCAAAAAGAAAAATGCAAAAATGATAAATATTTCACATAATGGGCCAGGGGGTGCAAATGAAAAAAGGGGTGTGAACAGCAAGCTGACTCAAGCCCAGCCCAAGCCAACATTCTTCAACCTCCAGCTTCTGTTTGAATGAAAAACGCGCGCCTCTTTGATCAAACATCAACTCCTGATTCTTTGACTTTTATGCAAAACTCATAACACCAATATTATAGAGCATCAAAAGATGAATTCAAACATGTAAAGAACTTGCCCTAACTCTAAGAAACCAGGGAGAATTTCTTCACCCCCAATTTCTGACCTAATTTTTTTCACATGTTCATGGCTAAAATTCTCACAGCACGCTTAACATAAATAAAAACTGATCACATGTATGGCTTCAAGGCTATGAGTAGAGCATGTTTCATTCACAAACCTAAGCCTAGCTCTTCCTAGATTGAGAGATAGAAGTTCATGGTTTTACCTGTTTCAGCTTGACTTGAACAGAGCAATGTAGGTATCTTCAATGGAGTTTGAGCTTTGGTTGAGCTTGCCTGAAGTCCAAGGATGCTTCCCAAATGCCTAGCTTGCTTTGAAACCAACTGTATCGTGCTATGGAAGTCCACCTGCACATCTTGAAAGTAAAAATGGCAAACGTGGTTAAGGGTGTTACAGCTTGAGTTCAGGGCTTGGAATAGTTTCAGTGGATGGTATGGAATGTGTTTGAATAGGCTTGAGCAAAAACGCACGAGTGGATATGGTTATGGAGGTCAAGTTGCAGAACTTGCCCTGTTTTGCAGCAAAACAGGGATTCTGAGTATGAGCAGGTCTTAGGGATGGATGAGTCGTGCTTTAGGCTAGCTGGGATGTATGGAAGATGAGAACAAAGTTTGCTTAGGCTTATGCTTGCAGGAAGTGAGAGTTGGTTATGATTTGCAAACTTGCTTGTTTTTGAAGTAAGAAGGTTCAAGTTGCAATGCAGTCCTGTGTACCCTCTCTATCTATGCTGCACAATTTGCTCTTGATAAATGGGATTTGTCTACCAAAATTTGCCTCAAAGATCTGGCTTGTACTTCAAAGATCATGTATTGACATAAAGTGATACTTTATCAAAATGGAAACTTTGCTTTTTCCAATTAAGGATTAGTTTAGCATGTAATGTCCAAATGGATGAAATAATACCTTAATACAATGGTTTGGCATTAAATTAAGGTGTGTGAAACTGGTTTTGAGGCCTGCAAGCTAGCATTGTACAAGCTGATTTGAAAATGCAAGTTGCCATGAACATGTATTGGTCATGAACAAAAATGAGTTTTTGCCAACTTTGTGAATTCGATTCTCTCTAACCACAAGGGTGTTTGAGAAGTTCTTAGACAATTTGGAAAGCTTGGAATGTGTACTACAATCCATCTTTGTAATGAAAATTGAAACTCCAAGTGGAACCATGTGAAAAATGGCCAAGAAGTTGGACAAAAATCCTGCCTATAATAGGGCAAAATTTCTCTAAGTTAAGAATGTTTTGCACCCTTGTTCCAAAAATCATAACTTGAGATACAAGCTTCCTTTGAGAAAATTTTGTGAATCAAAGTTGTAGATTTTGAAATGGACTACAACTTTCATGTTTCAAGTTTTGTTTGAATCCATTTGCATCTTGGTGAAAAAATTGGACAAAGTTAGGAAAAAATAAGAAAATTTCATAACTTAGAAAATTTCTAAGTTATGAAAAATTTTCATTTTAAACCCTAATTTGCAATTTTGGGTTTCTTGATGAACAAGTTTTATAATTTGACATGTCTTGATGAAAAATGAATCTTGGCACTTGATTTTGACCAAAAAGTCAAAGTTTGACTTTTCAGTATACAGTCAAATTTTGATCAGTTGACTGAAAAATTCATCTGTCAATCCTATGCATTTGAGATCTTTTGGACTTGTTGAATGGGTCAAGACAATGCCATTGAGTCCTTGAGTCCATATATGAGCTTGGTTTGCCATTGGTTAGGTCAAACAGTCAAAAATTGCCTTTGTGCAGTCAAAACCCTAAAAATGACCATTTTGCCCTTTTGGTGATCTGATCAAATTTCTTGTGGAATTGTGATCCAAAATTGACCAATTGGTTTATATGAGTTCATTATGTTGATGTGGGTCAAAAACCATGAGGTTTGACTGTCAATTGGCCACAGTTGACTTTTTCCCCAATACAGTTGATTTCTAGGTCAACTGTCCAATTGACTGGGAAAAGATTGGAATCAAGACTTGAAACTTGGTATGGATAAACTTATAAGTCCAACATGAAGCATAAAACTCACCTTGGGCATTTTAGGTCAAAACATCCCTGTGCAAACTCAAACCCTAATTTGGGTCAACAGTGCAAAGAGGAGTCTTGAGCAGAGCAAACCCTAACTTGATCTTGAGTTCCAAGAGTCTTGTGATGAAAAAGGGAGGGCAAATTTTGGGGTACAACAGTTGCCCCTGTTCAATCTTCTTGCACCTGAAGAGTTAGATTGGCAGATTTGCCTTTCGCGACTCGAGGGTAAAAGGAGATTGGACACTAGAGTGCCCAAAAAAAATTTGCACTCGTCCAAGCGTAGTTGAGGGAATGGGCTTAAAGATTCCATTTGGAGATGGGCTTAAAGATTCCATCTGGAGATGTGACAGAATCTTGTCGGGGGATGGGCTTAAAGATGCCATCTGGAATGTTTGTTGAACTGTAATGTGATAGGTCAGAAGAATGAGGATCAAAATGGTATCCGTGTCCGGAATGCATTTGAACTGTATCTGGAGACTGAGTTTGTATGAACAAAAGAATGGCCTTCGTGTCTGGGGCGTATCTGAGATGTGACTGTGTTTGAATGTAGAATGAATATCAGAATGACTGCCGTGTCTGGAGTGTATCTGTATTGTATCTGGGTAACATAGAAATATCTGTGTATGGAGCAACTGCGTGCTGGGGATAAATTCTGAATGAGTGACAGAATGGCAACCGTGTCTGGAGCGTATCTGGACTGTATCTGAAGTTGAGATTTGTATGAGTAGCAGAATGACTTTCGTGTCTGAAGTGTATCTGAAACTGTAACTGGGATCTGAATAAATGACAGAATGACTTCCGTGGCGAATGCACTAGGGAGAATCAAACTGCTGCTGTAAGGGTCAGAATGGTATCCGTGTTTGGAATGCATTGAACCTTGAGGTTGATAAATGAATCTGAATGAGAGATAAAATGGCTGCCATGTCTGGAGCGTATCTAGTCTGTATCTGATTGTTGTAGTCTGAATGAGTAGTAGAATGACCACCGTGTCTGGGGTGTATCTGTACTGTATCTGAATAATTGTTAACGATAGCCTTTTAATCTTATCCTGAAAAGTATGAAATGTTAGCTAAAACACAAAGTTATGTTGCATGATATGTATGATGCAATATATATGTTATATCAATGTTTATGATATATGAATGTAATGAATGCGTATGTAAGCTGATGAGCTGTCTTGCTGAAGATAGATGAATCCTGGATAGTCAGTGATAATAGAATCTTGACTGCTGTCGGGGAAAGTGAATCCTTGACTGCTGTAGGGGATTCTAAGGATCTTTGATTGCTGAAGCTGAGACATCCTTGTTGACTGCTGAATGCTTGGGGAGCAAGATCTTCAGTTGTTGAGGGATCTTAGGACCACTGCCAGGGATTGAAAATCCTTGGTGGATTGTGGGGAATGAGAATTCTGATGATCTCTACTGGGGAGTCCAGAACCTGGGAGACTCATGCTGGAGAAGTGAGACTGAGAATCTTCAATCTGATGGGAAGTACCTATGTGGGGAGAATGTTTACTAATCCGGTTCCGCTGGGGATTAACAGTTTTGGCTCCACTGGGGATCTTGAAACTTGACTCTGAGGGGATTTGGATTCTAGAAGGCTCTCTGGCTGGGGAAATCAGCTTTGAGAAAGCTTTTGTTCTGCTGAGGATCCTGAATTTACTCTGTTTGGGGAATTAAGTTCTGGATTTTAACCTTGTTGAGGAATTTGGAGTTTAATTCTTCTGGGGATTTCTTCTGAGAGGGCATCAAGATATCTATCTGTACCTTCAACCTATCAGCAATCATCTCTCTTGATTTGTAAGAAAACGATTATGTTCAAATGCATATGCCTATTTAACAAAACATTTGGACGTTTCTCAAATAAAACATAAATGTAAAAAAAAAAAAAAAAAGAAGACAAAGCAAATTTCTGCACTGGGAAAAGTATTTGTATTAACTTTTTATGAGTATCTTTTGTACAAAGGAGACAGACACCCTAGTAGGAGGATGTTGTCGTAAAAATTGAAAATTTTATACAGAAGAAAAAAATGGCTATGTGTAATAATTCCATGGGATTCCATTCTGTTATAGCATTCACAACTCTGAATATCTTGTCCATTCAATGCTTTGTCCGCCGATGATTGGATTGATCAGAAGCTTGGAGCTTGTTGATGAAGATATTGTTCTTTAAAGTGATCCGACGAGACATAGTCATACGCTTTAATTCCCTAATTTTTTCCTGAATTTCCCTTTCGGGTTTTCGATCCACCGGGAAACCCTTTTTTGCCCAAGTCGCCCTTTCGGGTTTTCAACTTGCCGGGTGTACAGATTTTTTTTTGTTTTATCCCTAATTTTTGCCTGAACCGCCCTTTCGGGTTTTCGGTTCACTAGGATGCCCATTTTTGCCCAAGTCTCCCTTTCGGGTTTTCGACTTGTCGGGTTATTTTATGCGTAGTATCTTTTGACTATGTCTGCGTTCGCAGGGTGTGGCAAATCTTCACCGTCCACGGTGGTCAGAATCATTGCACCACCAGAAAAGATGCTTTTGATCACAAACGGTCCTTCGTAAGTAGGAGTCCATTTGCCCCTGGGATCACTTTGCGGCAAGATGATCCGCTTGATTACAAGATCTCCGACTTGATATACTTGACGTCTGACTTTCTTGTTGAAAGCCTTGATCATCCGTTTTTGGTACGTCTGACCATGGCAAACGGCAGTGAGTCGCTTCTCGTTGATCAAATTGAGTTGATCAAGTCAGGTCTGAATCCAATCGTCTTCACTCAAACCAGCGTCCTTCATAATCCTTAAAGAAGGAATCTGAACTTCCATGGGTAGGACAACTTCCATGCCATATACCAAAGAAAATAGGATTGCCCCTGTTGAAGTATGTGCCGTGGTACGATATCCATGTAGAGCAAACAGTAACATCTCATGCCAGTCCTTATAGGTAACTGTCATTTTCTGAATGATCTTCTTGATGTTTTTGTTCGCAGCTTCAACAACACCGTTCATCTTCGGCCGATAGGGAGATGAATTGTGATGATAAATCTTGAACTGTTCGCATAGAGCGGTGATCATAGTATTATTCAAATTTGTACCGTTGTCTATGATGATCCTGTCGGGGACACCATACCGGCATATGAGGTTCTGCTTGATGAAGCGGGCAACCACATTTTTTGTAACAGAGGCAAAGGAAGCTGCTTCGACCCACTTGGTGAAATAGTCAATAGAGACTAAGATGAAGCGATGTCCATTGGATGCCGTGGGCTTGATCTCTCCAATCATGTCAATGCCCCACATTGTGAATGTCCAAGGAGCTGTCAGAACGTTGAGAGGAACATGAGGAATATGAATCTTGTCAGCGTAGACTTGACATTTGTGGCAAGTACGGGAATGTTGATGGCAATCAGCCTCCATGGTAGACCAGTAATAGCCTGCCCTTAGAATCTTCTTAGCCATCGTATGCCCGCTCAAGTGGGTGCCAAATGTGCCACTATGTATCTCAGTCATGATTAACTCTGCTTCAGCTTTATCTACACATCGGAGTAAAACACAATCATGACTGCGTTTATAAAGGATGCCATTGCTCAGGAAGAACTTGGCCGCAAATCTCCTTAAGAACTTCTTGTCATTGACGGAAGCTCCTTCGGGATATTCTCTAGTCTGGAGATACCTTTTGATTTCATGGAACCAGGGTTGTTCCACTACTTCTTCGGTATTAATCTCATGACAATGCGCAGGTTCATCCATTCGCTCGATGGTGATATGGGGATCCTCGTTATCCCAGTTGAGTTTAAACATGGAAGACATTGTAGCCAAAGCATCTGCTAGCTGATTTTCTTCTCGCGGGAAGTGCTCGAAGGTGATCTGCTCGAAATGAGGCAACAATGTCAGGACATGTTCTTTGTATGGGATAAGATTAGGGTGTTTGGTGTCTCACTCTCCTTTGACTTGACTGATAACCAAAGCCGAGTCTCCAAATACAACCAAAGATTTGATCCCCAAGTCTATGGCAGCCTTGAGACCAAAGATGCAAGCTTCATATTCGGCCATGTTGTTGGTACAGCTGAAACAAAGTCAGGCTATGAAAGGTGTATGGCAACCTTCCGGGGAAATGAGTACCGCACTGATACCGTTTCCAAGTGCATTTGAAGCACCATCAAAGTACAGGGTCCATCGGGATCCATTTTCAGGTCTGTCATACGGTCTGTTACCTTCAATGTTGTCCAAAGTCATGATGTCCTCGTCCGGGAAGTCGAATATCATGGATTGATAATCTTTGATAGCTTGATGAGCTAGATGGTCAGCTAGTACACTCCCTTTTATAGCTTTTTGGGTAGTATACTGGATGTCATACTCAGTCAGGATCATTTGCCATCTAGCGATTCTTCCAGATAAAGCAGGCTTCTCGAAGATATACTTGATCGAGTCCATTTTGGAAATCAGCAAAGTGGTATGAGTCAACATATACTGCCTTAGTCGGCGAGCAGCCCATACCAAAGCGCAGCAAGTTTTCTCGAGCAGTGAGTAGCGAGTCTCACAGTCGGTAAACTTTTTGCTAAGGTAATAAATGGCATGCTCTTTTTGACCAGACTCGTCATGTTGGCCCAATACGCACCCCATTGAGTTATCCAAAACAGTCAGATACACGATCAACGGTCTTCCTTCGACGGGTGGCATCAGAATAGGAGGTTCTAGCAAATACTCCTTGATCTTATCAAAAGCAGTTTGACAATCATCGTTCCATTCGACTACCTGATCTTTCTTTAATAGTTTGAAAATTGGCTCACAGGTAGACGTCAGGTGAGAGATGAACCTGGCGATATAGTTCAAGCGTCCCAAGAATCCTCTAACCTCCTTTTCAGTACGGGGGGCAGACATTTCTTGTATAGCCCTTACTTTTGCTGGATCGACCTCAATGCCTTTGTTGCTGACAATAAATCCCAGAAGTTTACCAGACCTAACTCCAAAAGTGCACTTACTTGGATTCAGCCTGAGTTTGTACTCCTTCAACCTGGCAAACAGCTTCTGCAAATGTTCAATGTGTTCTTCTTCTGTTTGCGATCGAGCTATCATGTAGTCTACGTAAACTTCGATCTCATGATGTATCATATCATGAAAAAAAGCTACCATGGCGCGTTGATAAGTTGCCCCTGCGTTCTTCAGTCCGAACGGCATCACCTTGTAGCAGAAGGTACCCCATTATGTAACAAAGGTTGTTTTCTCCATGTCCTCGGGGGCCATTTTAATCTGGTTGTAGCCCGAGAATCCGTCCATGAAAGAAAACACTTTGTGCTGAGCCGTGTTGTCAATCAAAATGTCGATATGTGGTAGCAGAAAATCATCTTTAGGGATGGCCCTGTTCAAATCCCGGTAGTCCACACACATTCTGACCTTGCCGTCTTTTTTAGGTACTGCACGATGTTGGCAACCCATTGTGGATAGGATGTAACAGCCAAAAAGCCAGCGTTGAATTGTTTCATTACTTCAGCTTTAATCTTCTCAGACATGTCGGGCCTCATTCGGCGGACTTTTTGCTTGATCGGTGGATAGTCCTCTCTTGTAGGGAGACGATGAACCATGATATTTGTGTCTAACCCCGACATGTCTTCATAAGACCAGGCGAAGATTTCAACGTATTCATTTAACAGATGTATTAAGCGCTCCTTGACACTTGGTTCCAGATTGGCACCCACTTGTACTTCTTTCTTGTCTTCCTCTGTTCCTAAGTTGACAGTTTCCAACAACTCTTCATGAGGTAAGATGGCCCTCTCTTCTTGTTGTAGAAGTCTGGCTAGCTCTCCCGGTACTTCACAATCTTCGTCAGCTTCGTACTCAGCCTGATTGACCAAATCTTCAGAGTTATTGAAGGATACAGCAGAATAGTCACCCATGGAATCCGGAGTGGATGGATACCTGCATTTGTGAGTGTGGGTGTGTGTAAGGGAAAGCCATCCTTAAACAAACAAAAATGCAAAAGGAAAGAAAGTGAACACAACAGTTTATAAATGAAAAACGTCCAATGAATCATTAAACATGGCACATGAATATGAAGAGAATCAAAACCCTTACAAATGGACCTACATGCCCCGGGCAAGGCATGAGGTGAAAAATAGTGTGCAGATTGTTTTAGTAATTATTACAGACCAACAGGAAATGTTCAAAAGATAAATTACTGATTGATGAAAGTAATGGGAACAAAGTCTTTCGCCTCCCAGTTGTGCAGTCCTCCTTCAATGGTTGGGAAGATCCAATCTTCAATGTTGGCCTCTTCGTCTTCGTCTTCTAAAGCATTGATTCCACGAGGAGAAATCTTGATGGGTGTCTGTTGTACCCCAAAATTTTCCCTCCCATATTCTTTAAGATTTGCCAAGGTCAATCTCCAGATGATTCAAAATCCCTCAAGAGTTGCACAGTCCAATTGCCGCCTAACACAGTCAAAATTAGGGTTTTGGTTCTTGCAAAGAAATTGAAGTTTCCAAGGGTCCAATCAAGTCCCATATGCCTACATACATTGTCAAGCATACATATGTCAAGTTTCAAGACTCACAGCATCAAATTGCACAGTCAAAAACCCTAATTGCTTCACAGTCAACTGCAGGGGCAAAATGGTCATTTAACAGTCAAAAGTCAAAATTTTTGGGCAACATCTTATTTTGAAGTCACAAACATCATTCGATTAATTCTTGATCATGATTCTCAAAGCATGGCTCAAAAAGTCTCAAGATGCAAAAGTTTCTATTTTTGGACAGTTGAAAAGTCAACTGCAAATTGACCAGGGCATAACTTCTTCATGGTTTATCAGAAAAATTCCATCCAAAGCTCATTTTGAAGAGAATGACATTTCCTACAACTCATCTTCACACTTCAAGTCCAAGAAATGCTCTCACAAAAAGTTATCAATTTCAACATTATAGGTCATTTTCAAAAGTCAACAAAAAGGCACTTTAACTCAAAGACCATAACTTGAGATTGGTAAATCAAAATGACATGGGACAAAAGACATTGGTTAGAGGACTTCAAGACCTTTCCAAAATGTCCAAGAAAATGTTCATAGCTTCAAAATTGAGCAAGATATGCCTTGGAGAAGTTGGGAAATTTTTGGGAACTTTGAAAAGTCAACTTTGCTTCAAAAGCTTCAAAATTGCTAATGGGCCACAAATTCTTCCATGAATCATTACCCAAAGCATATGCACGACCCATTAAGCTCAAATGGATTTATTTTCTTATTGTTAATTAATTAATTGAATTTTTATTCTTATTTATTCATTTAATTAGTTTTAAATATGAGAAAAATATCAAATCATGCCTTTTAAATCTTTTTTGTGCAGCAAATCAAACTAGGGCAAGGTGGCAAATCGTTTCTCATCCAAAAGGGAAAGATTCTCCATGATTGACAAGGGTTTCAATGGCAAAAGATTGAAATTGATATAATTGAAAATCAAATCTTCAAAACATGAATGGATGGACCTTGGGCTTGTTTTCTTGACCTAATCACGTTCAGATACATATACAAGACTAAACCTAATTGACATAGACGCAAAAGACTGCTCAGGAGGCCATAACCAAATTGCAACTTTTCATCCAAATTTTGGAAACTGAATTCATAGTTACAGGACGATTCAAGGCTTGAAAAGCATCCTAATACGTTCCTGACATTGCTAGGAACCGATTGCAACCGTTTTCCAGTCTCCATACTCCAAGAATTGGTAGAATAGAGTCACACTTTTCATGAATATGTCAACAATCGTTTTCTAATTTTCATGCATTATTCACATGTTTTATTTGTTGCTTTACACTAACAATGATGTTCTGAAGCTATTGGTGATAGTTAATTGGACTAATGATGCGTGTATCCAAATCTGCCATGGATGAAACCTAGGGTTTCAGAAGCTCTAAATTGGGGCTTTCCTCATATGGAAAAATTAGACCTTAAAACCTATGCCATTGAATTCGTGGTATCAAGACGGAGCAAACCAATACCTCGCGCCCTTTTTATATTTGTCCATGTTCTAATCGCTATTTTTTCAGGCTTCATTTAGTGGGGGTTTGAAACCCCCGCTACTTGTTTTGTGTTTCTGCAAAAAGATGAAGAAGAAGCATAGGTGTCCAAGCGTGAGTGGAGGATTCAAATACTGGCGCGCAATTTTTTGTTTACACCACTAACTAACATTTTTTGTATATTATATTTTCCATGCATTATGTTAACAAAGAAACTCAATAGCGCAGTTGGCTGGCAACGTGTCCCTCCAGCGTTGGGACCTGGGTTCGATTCCCAGGTCCCCCATATGTTCAATAATTTTTCTCCTAATGCTTTCCAGTGCAGCGTTCAACCAAAGGCCTACCATGCATCCTCACATGCTAGCTTGCCACATACTCATGAGGATCAATCTGAAGGCTACAAAAGGAGTCCTACCATGTACCTCAGTCAATGCACATACACACACGCTAGAAAGTCAAGCAGGCCTTTGTTCTGATGGGCCAAAAATGCTTCAAACAAACCTCCCTTTGGGGCCTGACACCCCCTGGTTTGCATTTTTTTAATTCTTATTTTCTTTTTCAATTTTAATTCCTTTAATTGTTTTTTTAATTGTTTTCTTTAAATTCCATAAAATAATTTTTCCATAATAAAAACAGAAAAAAAAAAAGAAAAAAAAATATATTTAATTATTATTATTTCACCATTAATTTATTTTGTAAATAAACTTTAATAATTAATTTAGTTTAATTTAGGGTTAAAATTTTAATCTTTTCTTAAATAAATAAAATAGGTAGAATTAGGGTTTTTGACCTTTTCATTTTTTTTTAATAAATAATTTTCTCATCATTATTATTATTATTAATTACTAAATATTTTTGTAAATAAACATGTACATTAATTATTTAGTAAATTAGGTTAAATTTTAATATTTTTCATTAATAATTAAAAACAACTTAGAATTAGGGTTTCTCTTGATTTTCAATTTTCTTTATTTTCATAAAACAAAAACCTAAAAAACATTTCCTTTCTTTAATTTAATAATTAATTAACTTTTAATTCAATTTAATTTCAAAAGGGTCCAACGCCCTCGAACGTGCAACTTTAATTCTTTCGTGCATTTATTCTTATTTTTCTTTTTGAATATTATGTAATTGCTCAAGGCTTGTAATAGTAATTAGGTCTTTTTACCTTCCGCATTTTTATTAAAACGGGTCTTTGTAATTTGGCGATGTATAGACGTGCGCCTTGTAATAGCGTAGGATTTATCTTTCCGCATTTAAATTTCCGCACTCTTAACTGCTAAACTTTGCATGAAAGAATGTATGGCTAATTAAAAATAACTCGTAGCTCACGAATGCCCTGATCAAAGATAAATATTAACATGAAAATAACGCACAAATTCACACACCACTTCTAGGGTACGCCTCACTGTTGCCTTACCTTCGAAACGTGGTCGTCAAGTATAGGACGTCTTAGTAAGTCCTTACGTCCATTGATCCAGTTGCCTCAAAACAAGTTGCCTTGAAACGGTTGCCTCGGAATAGTTGCCTCGAAACGGTTGCCTCGGACTAAAAAAGGATCAATGGCATAAGGGTAGCTTCTAAGGTGTCCTAATGTTGCTTCGGTGATCACAACGTCCCTTCACTCGAATTGACCCGAACACCTCCAACGGTGGTGCTACCTACCTCTCAATGGTGGGATGACACTACTTTAAGGACTTCTACACAGCTTAATTCCTTAGGGTAGGTAGATGACTCATGGATACTTGCTCTATTCAAAAACAAATCCAAACTCTTTTCACACCGACACTTTCAAAAAGCTTTCAAAACAATTTTTCAAACACTCTTGAGGACTGATACAAGAGTTATTCAGAAAACTTTGACGAAACTTTTTCAAACTCACCCATATTTTGAAAAGCAAACACTTTTGAAAACACAAATGAGCAAGTATCTAAGAGCCCATGGATAACCATGGATAGAAAGGGTGCTAACACCTTCCCTTTCTATAAATCTACCTCCCGAACCGAGAAACTATCTCATAAGGAATTTTGCTGTGCTTTTGTCCTGTCCATGTTAGAGAAAATAAAAGACAGTGGCGACTCTTGCTTCCGCGACATTTCGCGAACCAGCGTTAAACAGTCAGTTCTAAATCCACCGATCACAGAACTGGCGACTCTGCTGGGGAAATTTTTGAAAGTGAGGTGTACCTTAGGACTAAGATCACTTGTGTTTTCAATTGCTGTTTTTGTTTGCTTTATTATTGTGGGCTGTATCGGAGTTACATAGATCCTAACCCGGATTTGGGGATACGCTGTTAGGTAGCATAAGCTGTGAGGGACCTGTTCGGCGTAGACTGACACGGGTGAAGCAGTGGCTACGTTGGTGTGGCGCCTTGGTCTGTACCGATATCCCTTGTGTTGCAACGAGGAGAATATGGGTCTTCTAAGGAGTCATTAAGCACCAACCGACCTTAGAACCTTAAATGACCCAACTTGGCCAATAGAACAGTAGCAGCATGCTACGCCCATTGAGGCTAAACTCTCGTGATGGTTCTGGCCGCAAGAAAAGATTGCGATACTGGAGTTATGACCGATTGAGGGTAGTTAGTGATATTGGGATCCTCTAGAACCCGGTTACTTCTGATAGGACAGGTCTTAACCAACAAAGTGAAAGAGGGTAATACCTAGACCCCATGCTGGCCTAAACTCTAAGGGCTTGTCTTGTGTGACTTGTGTGCCTTATCGTGTTTGCCTTTGTGAATATTTGTGGTATGCTTTATCATAACATCATGTCATCATAAACATTGCATGCATCCTGCATAAGGACTGACCATTTCAAAGACAAAAAGGGTTTCACCTTTGCTCTGTTTTGTAGGATATCATGATGCCTATGCGAAGGAACACTATTCGGTTCAATTTTGTTCACCCACCTAAGTTGCTTGAAGAATTGGTTAGCAGAATTCTAAATACTACTTCCTTCATCCAGAGGCATGGTTCTCTTCTCAGTTTAGTCACTTCAAAGTGGGACCAACAACTGATGAGTGTCTTGACCCAGTTCTATGACCCTCTATACCAGTGCTTCACCTTTCAAGACTTCCAGCTGGTCCCTACCCTGGAAGAGTTCTCTGATTTACTTGACATCCCTATCTTGGATCAGACTCCCTTCACTGGTAGGGAAAAGACTCTTAGGCTTGAGGAGATTGCTGCAGCTCTCCCTTTGACCCACAAGGAGGTAATGGACAACTGGGTGACTAGAAGCAAGGTTAAGGGTTTCTTGGCCAAGTTCCTGATTGGTAAAGCTAACAGTTTCTGGAATGACCTGGACTTTAGGGCGTATGAAGACATCCTGGATCTCTTAATCTATGGTCTAGTCTTGTTCCCTAATCTCGACAACTTCGTTAACGTCACTGCCATAAGGATCTTCATGTCTCGGAACCCTGTGCCCACTCTCTTGGGTGACTTCCTGCAACAACTTTATACTCGTACTGCCCGAAGACGAGGAACTATGTGGTGTTGTATTCCTTTGTTAGTGAGGTGGTTTATTTCGCACCTCCCTAAGTTCGTGCTGAAGAACAAAGAAGGAAGAGGTTGGGCTCATAGGTTAATGTCTCTCACGGATAATGACATCATTTGGAATTTCAGGGGTTTGGATGAGGTAGCTGTTATTGATCGTTGTGGAGAATATCCTAATGTTCCTCTGATTGGTACCCAAGGAGGGATCTCTTATAATCCATGTCTAGCTCTCCGTCAGTTTGGAAGAGCCAGAAGAGCAGGACCTCATGAGATGTTGGTGCCTCACATCAGTTTTGAGTTTCAGGTAGATAGTGACGAGCTGCGTCGTAGGTTCATCAAGGCTTGAGACAGAATTCACAAAGTTGACCCACAAGAGTTGGGACCGAAGACTTCTCTACCTATGGAAGCCTACTACAAATGGGTCCGCATCCGTGCTCAGAAGCTGGGTATACCGTACGAAGCTGTCAGACCCATCATCCTTGAATATCCTGATAAGGATGGGGCTCCTCCAACTGTCCTCCCTCCTCAGATACCTACTGATATTGATACACTAAAGAGGTCTTAGGCACAACTACGAGAAGAACGGAATTCCTATCGGGAAAAGTTCAACGAGCAGGAATTGAAGATCCAGAAGCTGACAAAGCAGCTGGAGAATGAGCGAGCCTTGAATGACTACATCCGTACTGAGAAGAGGAGACCATGGGATCAATGATGAGCTTTGGATTTCTTTTACAACTTTTATTTCCCTTTTCAGTATTTCCACTTTATGTAATGCCTAAGGGCAATCTGTTGAACAATTTAAATTTCAAAGTTGAATCTAATGAAGTGTGTTCCTTTTTGTTTACAAAGTTGATTCCCGATTGTCTTTGAAAACATAAATCATACGCATTCCATTCATCATATGCATCACAGGTACTCTTCTTTTCAGGTTGCTTAATGTTCTTCGCTGTTTATTTCAGCATCATGAACCCTAAATCATCTACTGAGCAGTCCATCAAGGCCCTCCAGGCTCAAAACGCCCAATTCCAAGAGCTGATTATGAGTTTAGCCCAAGGTCAGGAGGAACTGAAGGCTCTGCTGGTCAAGAAGAAGAAGAAGAGAATTGTGCTATTCAACACGGGCCGGAGGTTTGGTAACACACTGCAGAATGAGGTTGATCAAGCTGGTTCTTCTGTAGGAAAAGGCAGTCCCCAAGGGGGAAGGGTTCCTAGTCCGGTAGTCTCTGACAACGAGACTGATTTTAATGAGGAGCAGTGTGATCGGTGGATCTGGAACTGACTGTTTTAAGCTGGTTTCGCGAAATGTCGCGGAAGCAAGAGTCGCCACCGTCTTTTATTTTCTCCAACATGGAAAGGACAAAAGCACAGAAAAATTCCTTATAGAGATTGCTCTCGGTTCGGGAGGTAGATTATAGAAAGGGAAGGTGTTAGCACCCTTTCTATCCATGGTTATCCATGGGCTCTTAGATACTTGCTCATTGTGTTTTCAAAAATGTTTGTTTGCTTTTCAAGGTGAGTGGGTTTTGAAAAAAGTTTCGTTTGAAAAATTTCTAAGTAACTCTTGTATCTGTCCTCAAGAGTGTATGAAAAATTTGTTTGAAAACTTTTAGAAAGTGTAGGTGTGAAAAGTATTTTGTTTGTTTTTGAAAAGAGCAAGTATCTATGAGAATCTACCTACCCTAAGGAATTCGTCTGTGTAAATGTCCTTAAAGTAGTGCCATCCCACCATTGAGAGGTAGGTAGCACCACCGTTGGAGGTGTTCGGGTCAATTCGAGGTTTAGGGACAGTGTGGTCATCGGGCAATAGTAAGATACCTTAGAAGCTACCCTTATGCCATTGATCTTTTTATTCCGAGGCAACTTGTTTCGAGGCAACCAAATCAATGGAACATAAGGACTCACTAAGACGTCTTGTACTCAACGACCACGTTTCGAGGGGCAAGGCAACAGGGTGATCACCAAAGCAATGGTAAGGTACCTTAGAAGCTACCCTTATGCCATTGATCCTTTTATTCTGAGGCGACCGTTCCGAGGCAACTTATTCGAGGCAACTGGATCAATGGAACATAAGGACTCACTAAGGCATCCTGTACTTGATGACCACCTTTCGAGGGGCAAGGCAATAGTGAAGCGTACCCTAGGGGTGGTGTGTGAATTGTGTGCCATTTTCAGTTTATTGTTTGTCTTGTCATGCATTGGTGATCTACGTTTCGATTTTATTTTTGGGCATTCATTCTTTCATGTTATTATTTAACAGTTAAAAGTGCGAAAATTTAAAGTGCGGAAAGGATAAAGGTCCTACGCTATTACAAGGGCGCGGGTCTACAACGCCAAATTAATCCAGACCCGATTTAAAATAAATTGCAGAAAATAAATATCTAATAGCTATTACATGGCTTTGGTACAAGTACATTATATTTACATCAAAAATAAATAAAACGCGCGAAAAAGGAAAATATGACCGAATGCGAGGGCGTTGAACCCTTTAAGGAATTAAAATAAAATTAATGGAATAATTAAATTAAATAAAAAGAAAGAACTTGTTTTTTATGTTTTTTGTATTTATGACATTAAAGAAAATTAAATTAATTAAAAGTCAAATAATTGATTCTAATTCTAATGTTTTTTAATTTATTAAAGAAAATGCATTAAAGTTAAAACCTAGAATAAAAACTAATTAATTATAAAATTTATTTACAAAAATTAATGATTAATGATAAAAATATTTAATTAAACAAAAGATAAAAAAAAAAGAATTAAAGGTCTATTTTTTATTATTTTTTTGGGTTTATTGTGAAAAAAAAGAATTAAATTATAACCTAGGATCAAATCTAAATTAATTATGGAATTTAATTACAAAATTAATACTAAAATAAAATTATTATTTATTTTTATCTTTTCTGATTTTTTTTAATGTTTTTTTATATTTTGAAAATAATAATTAATTAAAATAAAACAACAATTAAAAGAATATAAAAAATAATAAAAGAACAAAAGAAAAGAAAGAAATTGTAAAAACCTAAGGGGGTGAAGCCCCTAATTTGGAGGTAAAGCCCATGTGATTAGGCCCATTGGAATTTCTGACTTTGTGGACTTTTTTGCTCACACGCTGGCACGTTGACTCAAGCTTAAGGTGTTCATCAATCCTCAGCCTTTGATCTGATCCCAGTGGACGCGTGGATATTGGATTCTGAGGGTGCATGATGTGCCTTGATATTGAATCTGCATGAGATTGCTTATTGAAAAATAATATAGAGATTATTGAAGACCTGGGGCTCGAACCCAGGTCATGTGCTTTGCCCATCCTTACGCTTGCCAACTGTACTAGAAACGCGCTTTGTATATTAAGGAACAAACAAATAATATAAGATAAAATGCATGTTAGCGTTGTAAAATAAAAAAAGCGCGCGCTGGATTCAAACCAGCCATTCACAGCACGACACATGATCATCTTCTCCACTGTACCTGTAACAAAAATGAAATAGCGGGGGTTTTGAACCCCCCCAAAATTCAAGCTATTTGGAAATAGCGAATAGGCCATGCCTAAACATAAATTGGGCGCGAGCATGGCATTTTCTTCGTCTAGTCACACTGATTCCAATAGTGGTGGTCATGAGTGCTAATTTTTCCACATTCGAAAACCCCTAATTTCCAATCCTGTAAAACCCTAGAACACGAACATGGTGTCTTGGCATAGAAGGCGTGAAACTTAAATTAAGTCATATCATTAGCTTGCAAATTTCATCATAAACATAAATATAACAACAAAATATGATAAAGGGGCATGAATAAGGGAGAACAGTTTTGGAATTTCTTTTACCAATTTCAATGGTAACCTTGCGTTTCTTTGAGTATGGGGCTTGGGGAATGATTCAGTTATGTCCTATGATCCTCCAAGAAGCCAATGGAACAGGTTTTGAGACTTGAATCGCTTTGGAAATGAGTTTTCAGTTTTGAGTTTTTTTGTTAAAAATGTGAGTTTTTCGTGAGCAATAGGGTGTAGCCTCTGTCCAATTCTTGTTGTGTCTCAATTGTATATACTCTAGTCAATGTGTATGAATGAGATTTATGGTCAATAAAGCCTTGCTTTGATGATTTGGATTTTCACATAAACCACCATTATCAACTTTCCATTTTTGACTCAAATTTTGAATTCTTGCCTTGTTTGCTCTTTGCACGAATTTTGGTAGGCCCATAATGATGTTTCAAGGCTAGTTAAGGCCAAATATTCCCTCTTAAATCAATTTTTGAATTTCTTTTGATTTTAAAAAGATTTAAAATTAATTAAATCCAATAAAAATCAATAAAAATGAAAAAATTAATAAAAAAATCTGAAATAAAAGGTGGGACACGTGGGAAGCATGGCCAAGTTAATTCAAGTGGAAAAAATGGGTCCCTTTTGTCAAAAATGAGATTTCAAGGATAAATGATTTTGGCCATTTCACAAAACTTTCCCAACTTCTCCAATGCATAACTTGCTCAATTTTTAAGCTTTGCTCATGTTCTTGGACATTTTAGAAAGGTCTTGAAGTCCTCTAAACAATGTCTTTGGTCCCATGTCATTTTGATTTACCAATCTCAAGTTATGGCCTTTGACTTAAAGTCCCTTTTTGTTGACTTTTGAAAATGACCTATAATGTTGAAATTGATAACTTTTTGTGAGAGCATTTCTTGGACTTGAAGTATGAAGATGAGTTGTAGGAAATGTCTTTCTCTTAAAAATGAGCTTTGTATGGAATTTTTCTGATAATCCATGTGAAAGTTATGCCCTGGTCAATTTCAGTTGACTTTTTCAGCTGTCCAAAAATAGAAATTTTGCATCTTGATGATTTTTGAGCCAAGTTTTGAGAATCATGATCAAGCATTGATCAAATGATGTTTGTGGCTTCAAAATGAGATGTTGACCAAAAATTTGAACTTTTGACTGCCAAATGACCATTTTGCCCCTACAGTTGACTGTAGTGCAATTAGGGTTTTGACTGTGCAATTTTGTGCTGAAAGTCTTGAAACTTGACATGTAGGTGCTTGACAATGTTTATGTGCATGGGAGACTTGATTGAGCCCTTGAAAACTTCAGCTTCCTTGTGAGAACCAAAACCCTAGTTTGACTGGCTTCAGGAGGGTGGTTGACTGTGTAGCCTTTGAGTAGACTTGAACCAATTGTGGATGATTCTTGTCAAAACTTTGAAGGTTATGGGAGGGAAAATTTTGGGGTACAACAGTTGCCCCTGTTCAATCTTCTTAGACCTGAGGATGTAGATTGGCTGACGTGCCTTTCGTAATCCGAGGGTGGAAGATGATTGAACACTAGAGTGCCCAAAAATTTGCGCTCTCATAGCAGCAGTGGGATGATGGAAATGGGCTTACAGATGCCATTTAGAGGTTGAAGAATAGGATGATGGGCTTATAGATGCCGTCTGGATGTTGATCGCGTAAGAGATTCTTTAGCGAGAACCTGCATGCCTGCAAAAGAAAAAATGAGTACCTGACACGTTGCAGGAGCTGATTTTCAGATGCTTGGTATAGATGTGTCCTGACTGGTTACAGGAGTTGGATCTTTGAATTCTTCAGACGTGCCCTGGCGAGATACAGGAATCGAGTCTGGTAATGTTAGTCTTCAACGGATACACCCTGGCAAGATTCAGGTATCGGATCCTCGAACTCTTCAGACGTGCCCTGTCTAGATACAGGAATCGAGTCTGGTACTGAAGTCGTCAACAGATACACCCTGGCAAGATACAGGAATCAGATCTTCGAACTCTTCAGACGTGCCCTGTCAAGATACAGGAATCGAGTCTGGTACTGTAGTCGTCAACAGATACTCCCTGGCAAGATTCAGGAATTGGATCTTCGAACTCTTCAGACGTGCCCTGTCTAGATACAGGAATCGAGTCTGGTACTGTAGTCGTCAACAGATACTCCCTGGCAAGATACAGGAATCGGATCTTCGAACTCTTCAGACGTGCCCTGTCTAGATACAGGAATCGAGTCTGGTACTGTAGTCGTCAACAGATACTCCCTGGCAAGATTCAGGAATCGGATCTTCGAACTCTTCAGACGTGCCCTGTCTAGATACAGGAATCGAGTCTGGTACTGTAGTCGTCAACAGATACTCCCTGGCAAGATACAGGAATCGGATCTTCGAACTCTTCAGACGTGCCCTGTCTAGATACAGGAATCGAGTCTGGTACTGTAGTCGTCAACAGATACTCCCTGGCAAGATTCAGGAATCGGATCTTCGAACTCTTCAGACGTGCCCTGTCTAGATACAGGAATCGGGTCTGGTACTGTAGTCGTCAACAGATACTCCCTGGCAAGATACAGGAATCGGATCTGGAATCACGACAGCTGATAGCAGTTATCTTTGTATTAACTTTTGTCCTGAAAAGACAAGACGTTAGTTGTATGTGATGTCATGATGTATGACATGCGAGGTATTCTCAGAATGAATGGGATTGTATGTTCATGATGCGTATATGCATGCTATAATGTATGAAGATGTGTTGTTTATGAATGTATGTTTTTGTCTAGGAAAATAAATCCTTGACGGATGCCGGGAAGTTGAATCCTGGGCTGATGTGGAAGAAAAGAGCTTCTTGTTTCCGCTGGGGATAATGGTCGCAAGAATAAACCGGTAGGAGAAGATGACTCCGTTGGGGAATAAACTTGGCAAATGGATTACTCTGCGGGGAGAAAATTAATCTAGCAATCTTGCTGGGGAACAAAACTCTGTGGGGAGAGAGGTACTTTTGTTGAGATGTTGATGGGAACTCCGCTGGGGATACCATTGTCATGTTGGGAGTGTTAATAGACTTCGCTGGGGATGATAAGACTTTGTTGACGACGATCTTTCCGTGGCTTTTGGCTGAGGATAACCCAGTTATATCCTGTTAAGGAAATAACTCTTTGAATAAAGCCGGACGACGCGTTCGTGCTCTGCGAGGGACAAGCTTCCAGAATCTACTGGGGATAAGCTTGCTGCTTGGGGAGATGAGTTCCAACTTTCCTGGGGAACTGGATTGGACTCTCCTGGGGAAGTATTGAATTGCGGGGGAAGTGATCCCTTTGAATACTTGGTATGCCTCCGGGGAACAATCTTTAGACCAAGATTGCCGGGGATGCTTGTTAAGAACATGTATGCTGCTGGAGAATGTTGAGGTCTGCTGGAGGACACCCAACTTCTTTAAGGTTGATAACTGCTTTGCTTGAGGAGAGTATACTGCTTGTTGGCTCATTCTCTGGGGAATTTAAGATGCCTGGTTATGTTCTTTAGCTGAACCTACCTTGGTACTTTGGAGGATAAAACAATTAGATTGCTTAGACAACTCCTTATTGCCCCTGTTTCTAATGTCACCTGTAATTAATCCTTTGTTTTGTATGCGAATACTCATGAGTTAGCAAGCTATTGTCAATGCATATATCACAAATTGAACCTTGGACGTTCTTCGCAAAACAAAACAGAAAAAGAAAAACAATTGGCACATTTTAACTGAAAAGTATATTTGTATTGATTTTTGAGTGGCCTGTAAATAGGCGTTTTGTATACAAGAGGCTGACGTCCTAGTAAGAGAACGCCGCCGAGTAAAAGAGTTTATACAAATTTTGTACAAAAGAAAATAAAACAGCTGTGTGAAATGAATGATCCACTGGGTTTCAACTCTGCTATTGCCTTTATAACTCCGAGCGTCTCATCACTTGATGACCTTGGTTGAAGGTGAAGCTGACTGATCGATGCCGTCTGATCTTGATGTAGATACCGGATTCTGGATGCAAAGTGATCAATGAGACATAGTATTACGCTTTTATCCCTAATTTTTGCCTGGACCGCCCTTTCGGGTTTTCAGTCCACCGGGATACCCATTTTTGCCCAAGCCGCCTTTTCAGGTTTTCGACTTGCCGGGTGTACAGATTTTTTTTCATTTCATCCCTTCATTTTGCCCGAACCCTTTTGGTTCGACGGGAAGCCCTAATTTTTGCCTAGGCATGTCAGCTTAGCGGGTCTTTTTTTCATGCGTAATATCTTTTTACTATGTCTGCATTGACAGGGTGAGGAAGGTCGTCACCATCCATATTGGTTAGAATCATGGCTCCTCCTGAGAACACATGTTTAACCACAAATGGTCCTTCGTACGTAGGGGTCCATTTTCCCCTTGGATCACTCTGAGGAAGGATGATTCGCTTGATTACCAGATCCCCAACTTGATATTCCTGTGGTCTGACCTTTTTGTTAAATGCCCTGATCATCCGTTTTTGATACGTCTGACCATGGCAGATAGCAGCAAGTCTCTTTTCATCAATAAGATTGAGCTGATCAAGTCGGGTCTGGATCCAATCATCCTCGTTCAGATTTGCATCCTTCATTATCCGGAGAGAAGGTATTTGTACTTCGACCGGTAAGACTGCTTCCATACCATAAACCAAAGAGAAAGGAGTTGCCCCGATTGACGTCCTAGCTGAGGTACGGTACCCATGTAGAGCAAACGGTAACATTTCGTGCCAATCTTTATAGGTCACTGTCATCTTCTGCACGATTTTCTTGATATTTTTATTTGCTGCTTCTACAGCCCCATTCATCTTCGGTCTGTAAGGAGAAGAATTGTGGTGCTGTATTTTGAACTGTTCGCAGAGCTCAGTGATCATCTTGTTATTCAGATTGGTACCGTTATCTGTAATAATTCTCTCAGGGACGCCGTATCGACAGATCAGGTTATGCCGAATGAACCGTGCCACAACAGTCTTGGTTACCGTAGCATAGGATGCTGCTTCGACCCATTTTGTAAAGTAATCAATCGCTACAAGGATAAAGCGATGCCCGTTAGATGCCGTAGGTCTGATCTCACCAATCATGTCAATGCCCCACATTGCAAACGGCCAAGGTGCTGTCAAGACATTCAGGGGAACTGGAGGAACGTGCACCTTGTCTGCATAAATCTGGCACTTATGGCATGTCCTAGAATGTTGGTAACAGTCAGCTTCCAATGTGGACCAGTAATACCCTGCCCGAAGGATCTTTTTAGCCATAGTGTGTCCACTGGAATGTGTACCAAAGGTCCCTTCATGTAGCTCTTCCATGATCTTTTCTGCTTCCGTCTTATCCACACAACGCAGTAAGGTTGAATCATGGTTTCGCTTGTACAAGATGCCATTACTAAGGAAGAACTTTGCCGCGAACCTTCTTAGAAACTTTTTATCATTGACAGATGCACCTTCAGGATACTCCTGAGCTTCCAGATATCTCTTTACCTCATGGTACCAAGGCTTCTCAGTTACCAATTCAGTCTCGAGATCGCAACAGTATGCCGGTTCGTCTAACTTCCAAATGATGACCCTGGGAGCCTCATTATCCCATTTAACCTTGAACATAGAAGACATTGTAGCTAATGCGTCCGCCAGCTGATTCTCTTCTCTCGGGAAGTGTTCAAAAGTTATTTCTGTGAAGTGGGGGATCATTGTCAACACACATTCTTTGTAAGGGATAAGATTCGGATGTTTCGTATCCCACTCTCCTTTGATCTGGTTGATCACGAGGGCGGAATCTCCGAAGACACTCAGAAACTTAATCCTTAAGTCAATCGCAGCTTTGAGTCCCATGATGCACGCCTCATACTCTGCCATGTTGTTGGTGCAGTTGAAACACAGCCGGGCAGTGAGTGGAGTATGAGTGATTTGAGGGGATATGATTACAGCGCCGATACCGTTACCCAAAGCATTGGAGGCTCCGTCAAAGTGCATAGACCATCGGGATCCTGGTTCAGGTCCTTCATCCGGTCCAGGTACTTCACAATCCGTCACAATCATGATACTTTCATCCGGAAACTCGAAGTTCATTGACTGATAGTCATCTACGGCCTGATGTGCCAAGTGGTCTGCCAATACACTTCCCTTGATGGCTTTCTGGGTCGTATACTGAATGTCATATTCCGTCAAGATCATTTGCCATCTTGCAATCCTCCCAGACAGAGCAGGCTTTTCGAATATGTACTTTATAGGATCCATCTTTGAGATCAGCAAAGTAGTGTGAGTCAACATATACTGTCTCAGCCGGCGAGCAGCCCATACCAAAGCGCAGCAAGTTTTCTCAAGCAGTGAGTATCGGGTCTCACAGTCGGTAAACTTTTTGCTAAGGTAATAAATGGCATGCTCTTTTCGGCCAGACTCGTCATGCTGCCCCAGCACACACCCCATTGAGTTATCAAGTACTGTCAGGTAAAGTATCAGAGGTCTCCCTTCAACCGGTGGCATAAGGATGGGTGGTTCTTGGAGATACTCTTTGATTCTGTCAAAAGCAGCCTGACATTCATCATTCCAACGTACTACCTGATCTTTCTTCAGCAGTTTGAAGATTGGCTCACAGGTAGCAGTCACGTGTGAGATGAATCGAGCAATGTAATTCAGGCGTCCTAAAAAACCTCTGACTTCCTTCTCTGTTCTAGGAACTGGCATCTCTTGAATAGCTTTAACCTTGGCAGGGTCCACTTGAATACCCTTATCACTTACAACGAAGCCTAGTAACTTCCCGGATCTTACCCCGAAGGTGCACTTGTTCGGGTTCAACCTCAGCTTGTACAGTTTCAGACGGTCAAACAATTTTTGCAGATGATCCAGGTGTTCTTCCTCAGTCTGGGACCTTGCGATCATGTCATCAACATACACTTCTATCTCATGATGGATCATGTCATGAAATAAAGCAACCATGGCACGTTGGTAGGTTGCCCCAGCGTTCTTCAGTCCAAAAGGCATGACTTTGTAGCAGAAGGTGCCCCACTGAGTAACAAATGTAGTCTTTTCCATGTCTTCAGGTGCCATCTTGATCTGATTGTACCCTGAAAAGCCATCCATGAAAGAGAACACCTTATGCTGAGCTGTATTATCAACAAGGACATCAATGTGAGGTAAAGGGAAGTCATCTTTGGGGCTGGCCCTGTTCAGATCCCTGTAGTCGACACACATTCTGACTTTACCGTCCTTCTTAGGTACCGGCACCACATTAGCAACCCACTGAGGGTAAGAAGTTACTGCAAGGAACCCGACATCAAACTGCTTCATAACCTCGGCTTTAATCTTCTCAGACATCTCTGGACGCATACGTCGGACCTTTTGCTTAACCGGAGGGCAGTCTTCCTTAGTAGGCAAGTGATGGACCACAATGTCGGTATCCAACCCGGACATGTCTTCATAGGACCAGGCGAATATTTCCATGTAGTCATGTAGCATCTTAGTCAACCGTTGCTTCACGCTGAGCTCTAGGTTGGCACCAATCTTCACCTCTTTCCTATCTTCTTCAGTACCCAAGTTTATTATTTCCACTGGCTCTTCATGTGGTTGAATTGCCCTCTCCTCCTGTTGTAACAGTCTTGCAAGTTCGCCAGGCACTTCGCAACCATCTTCACCTTCGTCTTCGGCTAAGTTGATCGGATTTTCGAAGTCATAACTGGCAGTAGCAGAGTCGTTACCAGTGAGATCCAGAGTGGATTGAAACCTGTATGAGTGAGTGTGTGTAAATACAGCTGTTTTTTTGAAATATATGTAAAGGAAAGAAAGACAGAAAAGGAGCATAAGATTTGTAATGCGAGAAAACGTCCAAGATTTTCATTTATGATATATGAAATGACAATTTATATGCCCTCACAAGTAGAACCACGGTGCCTCGGGTGAGACACCGGGCCATAGAGTTTATTATTGTTTATTACAGATACCAACAACATAGGAATTTATTACTTAGTAACAAGAGAAACAGTCAGATTGTCCTTTGCACTCCAATTGTTAAGTCCACCGTCAGTTGCCGGGTAGATCCAGCTATCAAACTCAGCTTCATCCACTTCCTCTTCGTCCCCAATAACATTTACTCCATGGGCAGGCAGGGGAGCTGTCACTACATTGGGCTTCCCAGGTGCCTCAAACTGAACCTCCTTTGCATCAATAAGGTCCTGCAGCTTGTTCTTTAAGGCCCAGCAATCATCAGTAGAATGCCCCGGGCTATCGGAGTGATAAGCACAGCGGGCATTTGGATTAAACTTGGGGGATGCAGTATTCACAACCTTCGGGGCCTCTCTAACAGTCACCAAGCTGGCTGATAACAGTTGCGGCAGGATTTGAGAGAGAGAGTCATGCTGAGCCGAGTATATTGTCGCTTGGGCCTCTCAGCTCTGGCTTGATTGTACTGTTGTGGAGCAGCGGCAGGTTTAGAAATAACCACCGCGTTGACAGCTTGGCGGTGTTCAGGTTTGTTCTGCCTTCTCGGGCCATACACAGCACTTGCCTCTTTCTTGAAGGGCTTCTTTTCAGCATTGGAGGAGGCAACCTTCTGTATCTTCCCCGATTTTATACCGGCTTCGATCCTCTCACCAGTCAGGATCAGATCGGTAAACCCAGCAGAGGAATTACCGATGAGATGATTGAAAAATGGACCAGAAAGGGTCCCCAAAAACATATCCACCAGCTCTCGGTCCGTCAATGGTGGCTGCACCCTGCCAGCCAGATCCCTCCATTTCTGGGCGTACTCCTTAAAACCTTCACCCGACCCTAGCGACATACCCTGGAGCTGGGTACGCGTAGGAGCGAGGTCGGAATTATATTGATACTGCTTGTAAAAAGCAGTGGCCAGATCCTCCCAGTTACAAATGCTGATTCCATCCAGCTGATAGAACCATTCGAGGTGAGTCCCTGAAAGACTCTCCTGGAAGAAGTGGATCTAAAGGTTCTTGTCTGCTGTGTAAGGCTGGATCTTCCTTACATAAGAACGGAGGTGCATTTTGGGACAGGAAGCCCCGTCATACTTCACAAAGGCGGGTGCCTTGAACTTGTGTGGAATCACCACCCCAGTAGATAACCCCAAGTCTCCGAAATCCAGTCCAGGCACACGCTGAACTTCCATAGCTTTTAATCTATCCTCCAACTGCTTGTACCGGTCTTCAGCAGGAGGGTACTGTTCGTCGTTGAAGTCTGTTTCAGTATCAGAGCCCACAGGAGTAGGGACCTCCCTTTCTTGGTGACTATCTTCCCCCACAGATGGAGTAGTCCTCTCAGCCTCATTTCGCAAGGTGTTCCCGAGTCTGCGCCCAGTGTTGAATAGCATAGTCCTCCTCTTCTTCTTACTCTTCTTCAGAAGCATGGTCTTCAGAAGCCTCGGTTGATGATTCAGGGTTCATGATGCTGAAATAGACAGCGAAGAACAGTCAGCAACCTGAAAAGAAGAGTACCTGTGATGCATATGATGAATGATATGTGTTTATGCAATGCATTCAAAGGGTTCGAAAATTCAAATTTGTTGTAGACCAAAAGGAACACACGTTATTATTAAGAAAAATAATTGTTCAGTACATTAAAGCCTCATAGGCAAACATTACAAAGCAGATCAGTCCCAAAAGACACTACGCATCCTTTTTGGAGCAATATAGGTATTGAGATTCCTTTCCTCATGCAGTAGGCGGGTGAGCTCCAGGACCTTTTTCTCACTGGCATGTAGATTGGTTTCCAGAGAATTCCGTTCTTCCTTAAGCTGGATCCAACTCTTCTGCATTTCTTCCCAGGATGTGGGCATGTCAGGATGTTGAATGGTGTAGGACACCTCTCCTTCCGAGTATGGCTCTTTGATCACGGGGAGAACATGAGGATATGGCATCACCAGCTTTTGGGAACGGGCTCGTACCCATTTGAGATAAGGCTCCAATGGGATGGAGTTCTTGTGCCCCAGGGTCTTGCTGTCTATTTTGCTGGGCATCCTCCAAGCTTTGATAAATTTCTGGCGAAGTTCTTGCGTATCCTTGTCGAAGTCAAAAACTATGTCAGGAATTAACATCTCATGAGGGCCATCTTTCCGAGCATAACCAAACTGTCTCCAAGCCAGACACGGGTTGTAAGTAATACCTCCTATGATTCCAAGTAAAGGAACATTAGGGTACTCCCCACAACGATCAATGATAGTGACATCCTCTTTGGACCGAGAACACCAATGTATATCTGCATGTGTAAGAGTCATCAACCGTTGTGACCACCTCAAACCTCGCTCGTTCTTCAAAACTGATTGTGGAAGGTGCGAAATAAACCACCTTCCCAGGAGGGGAGTGTAGCACATAAGAACACCCCTTTTTCTCATGGTTCGAGTGTAACATGAGTGAAGGATGTCCCCCAGCAACGTAGGTATAGGATTCCTGGACATGAAGACCTTGACAGCACTGATATCTATAAGCTGATCTGGTTTAGGGAACAACACCAACCCATAGACAAGGAGGGCTACAACTTCTTCAAAGGCTTGCAGGTCAAGGGAATTCCAACACTCTTGGGCCTTCTCAAACAGAAACTTTGCCAAGAATCCTTTGATACCATTTCTGGCTTCCCAATGCCCCTTGATGTCAGATGGTTGTAGGCATAATGCTTTAGCCACTTCTTCAAGTTTTGGTTCCCTTTCCGTACCGTTGTAGGGTAGTTGATTGAGAATGGGAATCTTCAGAAGTTGGGAAAACTCTTCTAGAGTAGGCACCAGCTGATAATCCTGGAAAGTAAAACAGTGATGCAGAGGGTCAAAGAATTGGAAAAGGACCTTTACCATCTCTTCCTCAATATTGGTATTGACCAGGCTGATGAGTCTACCATGCCTTTCACTGAATGACGAGCTCTCGGGAATCCTGGATGTAAGCTCCTTAAGCCGAGGGGGGACCCTTATGAGGTTGATCTGAATTGTCTTTCTGCGGGTAGTTTCCATGTCCTACAAAACAAGAACAAAGATGAAGATTCGAACCCCTGAAATGATTAGTGGATGCATATGATGCTGTATGATGTCATGATGCTATGGTTAAACACACCACAAATATTTACAAAGGCAAACATGTAAGGCACACAAGTCACACAAGACAAAGCCCTTAGAGTTTAGGCCAGCATGGGGTCTGGGTATTACCCTCTTGAAGTTGGTGGGCTCAAACCTGTCCTATCAAAGTAACCGGGTTCTAAGGATCTCAATATCATTGGATTGCTTTCATTGTTCATCGTTTCGATTTAGCCACTGACTGGCGATCAAAATATCCCAAGAAAACAACCCTCAATTGAGTGTAGTATCGAGTATCAACCGACTTCGGAGTACACCAAAGTAGTCATCTCACTACCCTAAAGAGGCCAAGATGGTTCAATTAAGGTTCCTAAGGTCTGTTGATGCTTCACGACACCACATGGAGGCCCCGTACTCTCCTTGATTGACTCAAGGGTTACCGGTACACACCAAAGTGCCACATCAACGTAGCAGACTGCTTCAACCATGTCGGTATACCCCGCACAGTTCCCTCACATCCTTGTTGCTACTTTCTAAGAAGGTATCCCCAGATCCGGGTTAGGATCTATAGAACTCCCAAGACAATACCCACAATTTAAAGCAAACAAGTCAAAGCAATTGAAAACACAGTGATCTTAGTCCTAAGGTACACCTCACTTTAAAAGTAGTTCCCCAGCAGAGTCGCCAGTTCTGTGATCGGTGGATCTGGAACTGACTGTTTTAAGCTGGTTTCGTGAAATGTCGCGGAAGCAAGAGTCGCCACCGTCTTTTATTTTCTCCAACATGGAAAGGACAAAAGCACAGAAAAATTCCTTATAGAGATTGCTCTCGGTTCGGGAGATAGATTATAGAAAGGGAAGGTGTTAGCACCCTTTCTATCCATGGTTATCCATGGGCTCTTAGATACTTGCTCATTGTGTTTTCAAAAATGTTTGTTTGCTTTTCAAGGTGAGTGGGTTTTGAAAAAAGTTTCGTTTGAAAAATTTCTAAGTAACTCTTGTATCTGTCCTCAAGAGTGTATGAAAAATTTGTTTGAAAACTTTTAGAAAGTGTAGGTGTGAAAAGTATTTTGTTTGTTTTTGAAAAGAGCAAGTATCTATGAGAATCTACCTACCCTAAGGAATTCGTCTGTGTAAATGTCCTTAAAGTAGTGCCATCCCACCATTGAGAGGTAGGTAGCACCACCGTTGGAGGTGTTCGGGTCAATTCGAGGTTTAGGGACAGTGTGGTCATCGGGCAATAGTAAGATACCTTAGAAGCTACCCTTATGCCATTGATCTTTTTATTCCGAGGCAACTTGTTTCGAGGCAACCAAATCAATGGAACATAAGGACTCACTAAGACGTCTTGTACTCAACGACCACGTTTCGAGGGGCAAGGCAACAGGGTGATCACCAAAGCAATGGTAAGGTACCTTAGAAGCTACCCTTATGCCATTGATCCTTTTATTCTGAGGCGACCGTTCCGAGGCAACTTATTCGAGGCAACTGGATCAATGGAACATAAGGACTCACTAAGGCATCCTGTACTTGATGACCACCTTTCGAGGGGCAAGGCAATAGTGAAGCGTACCCTAGGGGTGGTGTGTGAATTGTGTGCCATTTTCAGTTTATTGTTTGTCTTGTCATGCATTGGTGATCTACGTTTCGATTTTATTTTTGGGCATTCATTCTTTCATGTTATTATTTAACAGTTAAAAGTGCGAAAATTTAAAGTGCGGAAAGGATAAAGGTCCTACGCTATTACAAGGGCGCGGGTCTACAACGCCAAATTAATCCAGACCCGATTTAAAATAAATTGCAGAAAATAAATATCTAATAGCTATTACATGGCTTTGGTACAAGTACATTATATTTACATCAAAAATAAATAAAACGCGCGAAAAAGGAAAATATGACCGAATGCGAGGGCGTTGAACCCTTTAAGGAATTAAAATAAAATTAATGGAATAATTAAATTAAATAAAAAGAAAGAACTTGTTTTTTATGTTTTTTGTATTTATGACATTAAAGAAAATTAAATTAATTAAAAGTCAAATAATTGATTCTAATTCTAATGTTTTTTAATTTATTAAAGAAAATGCATTAAAGTTAAAACCTAGAATAAAAACTAATTAATTATAAAATTTATTTACAAAAATTAATGATTAATGATAAAAATATTTAATTAAACAAAAGATAAAAAAAAAAGAATTAAAGGTCTATTTTTTATTATTTTTTTGGGTTTATTGTGAAAAAAAAGAATTAAATTATAACCTAGGATCAAATCTAAATTAATTATGGAATTTAATTACAAAATTAATACTAAAATAAAATTATTATTTATTTTTATCTTTTCTGATTTTTTTTTATGTTTTTTTATATTTTGAAAATAATAATTAATTAAAATAAAACAACAATTAAAAGAATATAAAAAATAATAAAAGAACAAAAGAAAAGAAAGAAATTGTAAAAACCTAAGGGGGTGAAGCCCCTAATTTGGAGGTAAAGCCCATGTGATTAGGCCCATTGGAATTTCTGACTTTGTGGACTTTTTTGCTCACACGCTGGCACGTTGACTCAAGCTTAAGGTGTTCATCAATCCTCAGCCTTTGATCTGATCCCAGTGGACGCGTGGATATTGGATTCTGAGGGTGCATGATGTGCCTTGATATTGAATCTGCATGAGATTGCTTATTGAAAAATAATATAGAGATTATTGAAGACCTGGGGCTCGAACCCAAGTCATGTGCTTTGCCCATCCTTACGCTTGCCAACTGTACTAGAAACGCGCTTTGTATATTAAGGAACAAACAAATAATATAAGATAAAATGCATGTTAGCGTTGTAAAATAAAAAAAGCGCGCGCTGGATTCAAACCAGCCATTCACAGCACGACACATGATCATCTTCTCCACTGTACCTGTAACAAAAATGAAATAGCGGGGGTTTTGAACCCCCCCAAAATTCAAGCTATTTGGAAATAGCGAATAGGCCATGCCTAAACATAAATTGGGCGCGAGCATGGCATTTTCTTCGTCTAGTCACACTGATTCCAATAGTGGTGGTCATGAGTGCTAATTTTTCCACATTCGAAAACCCCTAATTTCCAATCCTGTAAAACCCTAGAACACGAACATGGTGTCTTGGCATAGAAGGCGTGAAACTTAAATTAAGTCATATCATTAGCTTGCAAATTTCATCATAAACATAAATATAACAACAAAATATGATAAAGGGGCATGAATAAGGGAGAACAGTTTTGGAATTTCTTTTACCAATTTCAATGGTAACCTTGCGTTTCTTTGAGTATGGGGCTTGGGGAATGATTCAGTTATGTCCTATGATCCTCCAAGAAGCCAATGGAACAGGTTTTGAGACTTGAATCGCTTTGGAAATGAGTTTTCAGTTTTGAGTTTTTTTGTTAAAAATGTGAGTTTTTCGTGAGCAATAGGGTGTAGCCTCTGTCCAATTCTTGTTGTGTCTCAATTGTATATACTCTAGTCAATGTGTATGAATGAGATTTATGGTCAATAAAGCCTTGCTTTGATGATTTGGATTTTCACATAAACCACCATTATCAACTTTCCATTTTTGACTCAAATTTTGAATTCTTGCCTTGTTTGCTCTTTGCACGAATTTTGGTAGGCCCATAATGATGTTTCAAGGCTAGTTAAGGCCAAATATTCCCTCTTAAATCAATTTTTGAATTTCTTTTGATTTTAAAAAGATTTAAAATTAATTAAATCCAATAAAAATCAATAAAAATGAAAAAATTAATAAAAAAATCTGAAATAAAAGGTGGGACACGTGGGAAGCATGGTCAAGTTAATTCAAGTGGAAAAAATGGGTCCCTTTTGTCAAAAATGAGATTTCAAGGATAAATGATTTTGGCCATTTCACAAAAATTTCCCAACTTCTCCAATGCATAACTTGCTCAATTTTTAAGCTTTGCTCATGTTCTTGGACATTTTAGAAAGGTCTTGAAGTCCTCTAAACAATGTCTTTGGTCCCATGTCAGTTTGATTTACCAATCTCAAGTTATGGCCTTTGACTTAAAGTCCCTTTTTGTTGACTTTTGAAAATGACCTATAATGTTGAAATTGATAACTTTTTGTGAGAGCATTTCTTGGACTTGAAGTATGAAGATGAGTTGTAGGAAATGTCTTTCTCTTCAAAATGAGCTTTGGATGGAATTTTTCTGATAATCCATGTGAAAGTTATGCCCTGGTCAATTTCAGTTGACTTTTTCAACTGTCCAAAAATAGAAACTTTTGCATCTTGATGATTTTTGAGCCAAGTTTTGAGAATCATGATCAAGCATTGATCAAATGATGTTTGTGGCTTCAAAATGAGATGTTGACCAAAAATTTGAACTTTTGACTGCCAAATGACCATTTTGCCCCTACAGTTGACTGTAGTGCAATTAGGGTTTTGACTGTGCAATTTTGTGCTGAAAGTCTTGAAACTTGACATGTAGGTGCTTGACAATGTTTATGTGCATGGGAGACTTGATTGAGCCCTTGAAAACTTCAGCTTCCTTGTGAGAACCAAAACCCTAGTTTGACTGGCTTCAGGAGGGTGGTTGACTGTGTAGCCTTTGAGTAGACTTGAACCAATTGTGGATGATTCTTGTCAAAACTTTGAAGGTTATGGGAGGGAAAATTTTGGGGTACAACAAGCAGTATCCTCCAGCTGAAGACAAATACAAGCAGTTGGAAGACCGTCTGAATGCCATGGAAATTCAACAGGTGCCTGGGTTGGATTTTGGAGACTTGGGTCTATCTTCTGGTGTGGTCATCCCACACAAGTTCAAAGCACCATCTTTCGCAAAGTATGACGGGGCGTCCTGCCCTAAGCTACATCTCAGATCTTATGTGCGGAAGATTCAGCCGTACATCATGGACAAGAACTTGTGGATCCATTTCTTCCAGGAGAGTCTTTCAGGGACTCATCTCGAATGGTTCTATCAGCTGGATGGAACCAAGGTTCGTAACTGGGAGGAATTGGCTACTGCTTTTTACAAGCAGTATCAGTATAATGCCGACCTCCCTCCTACACGTACCCAACTCCAGGGTATGTCGCTAGGATCAGGAGAAGGTTTTAAAGAGTATGCGCAGAAGTGGAGGGACCTGGCTGGCAGGGTGCAGCCACCGTTAACCGACCGTGAACTAGTAGACATGTTCTTGGGGACCCTATCCGGGCCATTCTTCAATCATCTCATTGGAAATTCGTCTGCAGGGTTTACAGATCTCATCCTGACTGGGGAAAGGATAGAAGCTGGTATGAAATCAGGGAAAATTCAGAAAGGTGCGTCCTCAAGTTCTGAGAAGAAGCCTTTCAAAAAGGAAGCCAGTGCTGTGTATGGGCCTAGAAGGCAAAACAAACTGGAACACCGCCAAGCTGTCAACGCGGTGGTAATTGCAAAGCCTGCTGCCGCTCCTCGGCAACCTAACCAACCAAGGGGTGAGAGACCCAGAAGAGAGTACACTCGGCTGAGTATGACCTTGTCACAAATCTTGCCGCAACTGCTATCGACCAACTTGGTAACCGTCAGAGAGGCTCCAAAGGTGGTGAACACTACCTCTCTGAAGTATAATCCCAATGCCCGCTGTGCTTATCACTCTGATAGCCCGGGGCATTCTACTGATGATTGTTGGGCCCTGAGAAATAAGGTTTAAGACCTTATTGATGTGAAGGAAATACAATTTGAGGCGCCCGAGAGGCCTAACATTGTGACTGCTCCTATGCCCCAGCATGGAGTAAATGCTATTGAGGAAGACTTGTATGCAGTTTCTGTGGAGGATGTTGCTACCCCTTTATTGACTGTTAAGAGGAACCTGTTGCTAGCCGGTTTATTTCCGGGTTGTAGCAAGGGTTGCCTTCTGTGTGCTGTTTCCCCTACTGGTTGTCCGTTGCTGAAGTCAGGCATCCAAAGCCTGATGGATAGCAAAGAAATTTTGTTCAAGAAGACCGTTGTTCCTTTTGTTCCTGTTGAAGAAGTATCTGTCGTCACAATTTTCAACAATCCTACCAAGGCTCCCCCGAGGAAGCCAGTCAAGATCATGTCTGTTGCACCCATTATCATTACTGTTCCGGGGCCCCTCCCCTATGAATCTGACAAGGCTGTCCCATGGCACTATGGGGCAGATGTGTATGTACTTGGAATAAAGTAGGAGTTCAACACCGGTACCGGTATCAGCAACATCACTGGTCCAGCTAAAGTAACTCGCAGTGGCAGGCTCTTCTCGCCTGACATTGCGCCACCAGTTATTCGAAGACCTCTTATAATAACGCCTGCAAGTGCGCCTGTTTCCACTTCTGATCCAGTTTCTACCCCTGCTGCCGAGTCATCTGACACTCGGAGCAAAGGGATTGATGATGAGCCTGCCCGGATGGAGGCACCAAAGACTGTCAATGTTGAAGCCTCCCAGCAAGAGATGGAGGAAATCCTTAAGATAATCAAGAAGAGTGACTTCAACGTCGTTGAACAGCTGGGGCATACCCCCTCCAAGATCTCTATGCTATCATTGCTGCTGTGCTCAGAGGCCCATGCCAAGGCCCTGATTTCATTTCTGAAGACGGCCCATGTGCCACAAGAGACATCTGCGGATCAATTCACTGACTGTGTGGCTAACCTGACCGTCGACAATGGTTTGGGTTTCTCGGATGCTGATCTTACCGCCAAGGGAAAGAACCACAATGATGCCCTGCATGTCTCCATAGAATGCAGGGACACTACTCTCGCACACGTGTTGGTGGACACTGGTTCTTCGCTGAATGTATTGCCCAAGAAGGCCTTAGACCGGTTGGATTGTGAAGGTCTGGAGTTGAAGCCTAGCAACATGATTGTCCGAGCCTTTGATGGATCGAAGAGGATGGTGCATGGTGAGGTAGACATTCCTATTCGTGTGGGTTCTCAAGTATTTGACTCAACGTTCTATGTGATGGACATTCGTCCATCTTATTCCTGTTTGCTGGGTCGACCTTGGATTCACAAGGCTGGGGCTATGACCTCCACGCTACACCAGAAGCTCAAATACCCTGTCAGAGGGAAGATTGTTACAGTGCAGGGGGAGGAAGAATACATGGTTAGTCATCTGAACTCGTTCCGGTACATTGAGATGGACGGGGAGTTTATTGAAACCCCCTTTCAACATTTTGAAGAGGTACCTCCAACATTGGCATCAGCAGAGACAGTGATCGAAGAAGACTTTCCTTTGAAGATGGCCTCCTTAAAGGACGCCCAGGCTGTAATTGAGAAAGGTGAATGTGCTAACTGGGGCAGGCTCCCTGATTTTACTCCTAAGACTGACAAATTTGGGCTGGGTTTTACTGCAGAGGCTCAGAAGGCTGTACGCAAAGCTAGGATCGGAAGACCTCTTGTGTTCATCACCAACCCGGGGGTGAATGCTATTGAAGGCGATGCGGAGGAATCTGAGTTTGATAGCTGGATCTACCCGACGACCGATGGTGGACTGACTAATTGGACTGCAAAAGATCACATACCTGTTACTTTTGTTACGCAGTAATGAATTCCTTTGTTTCTTTATTTGTAATAAACAATAAATTGAAACTTTATGGCCCGGTGTCTTACCCGGGGCACCGTGGCTTCATTTGTGAGGGCTTATTACTTGTCATTTCCATATATCATGAATAAAGACATTGGACGTTTTTCGCATCTCAAATCTTGTGCTCCCTTTCTTTCTTTCTTTCTTTATATATTGCAAAACAACTATATTTACACACACTCACTCCTACAGGTTTCAATCCACTCTGGATCTCACTGGTAACGACTCTGCTACTGCCAGTTATGACTTCGAAAATCCGATCAACTTAGCCGAAGACGAAGGTGAAGATGATTGCGAAGTGCCTGGTGAGCTTGCAAGACTGTTACTCCAGGAAGAGAGGGCCACTCAGCCACATGAAGAGCCAGTGGAAACGGTGAATCTGGTTACTGAGACGGACAGAAAAGAGGTTAAGATTGGTGCCAATCTGGAGCTCAGCGTGAAACAACGGTTGATTCAGATGTTGCATGATTATGTGGAAATCTTCGCCTGGTCTTACGAAGACATGCCTGGGTTGGATACCGACATTGTGGTCCATCATCTGCCTACCAAGGAAGATTGCCCTCCGGTTAAGCAAAAGGTCCGCCGTATGCGTCCAGAGATGTCCGAGAAGATCAAAGCCGAGGTTATGAAACAATTCGATGCCGGGTTTCTAGCAGTAACTTCTTACCCTCAGTGGGTTGCCAACATAGTTCCAGTGCCAAAGAAAGATGGTAAGGTCCGAATGTGTGTTGATTACAGGGATCTGAACAGGGCCAGCCCCAAGGATGACTTCCCCTACCTCACATTGACGTTCTGGTTGATAATACTGCTCAGCACAAGGTGTTCTCCTTCATGGATGGTTTTTCAGGTTATAATCAGATTAAAATGGCTCCTGAAGACATGGAGAAGACTACCTTCGTTACTCAGTGGGGCACCTTCTGCTACAAGGTCATGCCTTTTGGACTGAAAAATGCTGGGGCAACCTACCAACGTGCCATGGTTGCTTTATTTCATGACATGATCCATCATGAGATTGAAGTGTATGTCGACGATATGATTGCAAGGTCCCAAACTGAGGAGGAACACCTTGACCATCTGCAAAAGCTGTTTGACCATCTAAAGTTATACAAGCTGAGGTTGAACCCGAACAAGTGCACATTTGGGGTAAGATCTGGAAAGTTGCCAGGCTTCGTCGTGAGCGACAAAGGAATTCAAGTGGACCCTGCCAAGGTTAAAGCCATACAAGAGATGTCAGTTCCCAAGACAGAGAAAGAAGTCAGAGGCTTTCTAGGACGTTTGAATTACATTGCCCGTTTCATCTCGCACCTAACTACTACTTGTGAACCAATCTTCAAGCTACTGAAGAAAGATCAGGTAGTACGTTGGAATGATGAATGTCAGGCCGCTTTTGACAGAATCAAAGAGTATCTCCAAGAACCACCCATCCTTATGCCACCGGTTGAAGGGAGACCTCTGATACTATACTTGACAGTACTTGACAGCTCAATGGGGTGTGTGCTGGGGCAGCATGACGAGTCTGGCCGAAAAGAGCATGCCATTTATTACCTTAGCAAAAAGTTTACCGATTGTGAAACCCGATACTCACTGCTCGAGAAAACTTGCTGCGCTTTGGTATGGGCTGCTCGCCGGCTGAGACAGTATATGCTGACTCACACTACTCTGTTGATTTCAAAGATGGATCCAATAAAGTACATATTCGAAAAGCCTGCTCTGTCCGGAAGGATAGCAAGATGGCAAATGATCTTGACAGAATACGACATCCAGTACACGACTCAGAAAGCTATCAAATGAAGTGTATTGGCAGACCATTTGGCACACCAGGCAGTAGATGATTACCAATCAATGAACTTTGAATTCCCAGACGAGAGCATCATGATAGTGACTGATTGTGAAGTACCGGGACTGGATGAAGGACCTGAGGAAGGATCCCGATGGTCTATGCACTTTGACGGAGCCTCCAATGCTTTGGGTAACGGCATCGGCGCTGTGATTATATCCCCTCAAGGCACTCATACT
This sequence comes from Vicia faba, assembly GCA_948472305.1. Classification (NCBI taxonomy): domain Eukaryota; kingdom Viridiplantae; phylum Streptophyta; class Magnoliopsida; order Fabales; family Fabaceae; genus Vicia; species Vicia faba. The sequence goes on along the minus strand of OX451738.1, from coordinate 323,359,318 downwards.
CCACTCACTGCCCGGCTATGTTTCAACTGCACTAACAACATGGCAGAGTATGAGGCGTGCATCATGGGTCTTCAAGCTGCGATTGACTTAAGGATCAAGTTTCTGAGTGTCTTCGGAGATTTCGCTCTCGTGATCAATCAGATCAAAGGCGAGTGGGATACGAAACATCCGAATCTTATCCCTTACAGAGAATGTGTGTTGACATTGATCCCCCGTTTCACAGAGATCACTTTTGAACACTTTCCAAGAGAGGAGAATAAGTTGGCGGACGCGCTGGCTACGATGTCTTCTATGTTCAAAGTTAAGTGGGACAATGAGGCTCCCCAGATCATTATCTGGAAGTTGGACGAACCTGCATATTATTGTGATCTCGAGGCTGAGACAGTAACTGAAAAACCCTGGTATCATGAGGTGAAAAGATATTTGGAAGCTCAAGAATACCCCGAAGGCGCATCTGTCAACGACAAGAAGTTTCTGAGATGGTTCGCAGCAAAGTTCTTCCTCAGCAACGACATTCTCTACAAGCGAAACCATGATTCCACCTTGCTGCGTTGTGTGGATAAGAATGAAGCAGAAAAGATCATGGCAGAGCAACATGAAGGTACCTTCGGAACACATTCCAGTGGACACACCATGGCAAAGAAAATCCTTCTGGCAGGATATTTCTGGTCCATAATGGAAGCCGACTGCTACCAACATTCTCGGACATGTCATAAGTGCCAGATATATGTTGATAAGGTGCACGTTCCTCCAGTTCCTCTGAATGTCTTGACAGGACCTTGTCCTTTCGCAATGTGGGGTATAGATATGATCGGTGAGATTAAACCTACAGCATCCAACGGGCATCGCTTCATTCTGGTGGCGATTGATTACTTTACAAAGTGGGTGGAAGCAGCTTCCTATGCTACAGTAACAAAGAATGTCGTGGCACGGTTCATTCGGCATAACTTGATCTGTCGATACGGCGTCCCAGAAAGGATCATTACGGACAATGGTACCAATCTTAATAACAAGATGATCACTGAGCTCTGCGAGCAATTCAAGATACAACACCATAACTCTTCTCCTTACCGGCCGAAGATGAATGGGGCTGTAGAAGCAGCGAATAAGAATATCAAGAAGATTGTGCAGAAGATGATAGTGACATATAAGGATTGGCACGAGATGTTACCGTTTGCTCTTCATGGGTACCGTACCTCAGCAAGAACGTCAACCGGGGCAACTCCATTTTCCTTGGTTTATGGCATAGAGGCAGTCTTGCCGATTGAAGTGAAGATACCCTCTCTCCGGATAATGAAGGATGCAGATCTGAGCGAAGATGACTGGATCTAGACCCGACTTGATCAGTTAAACCTAATTGACGAAAAGAGACTCGCTGCTATTTGTCATGGTCAAACGTACCAAAAACGGATGATCAGGGCATTTAACAAGAAAGTCAGACCACAAGAGTATCAAGTTGGGGACCTGGTAATCAAACGCATCATTCTTCCTCAAAGTGATCCCAGGGGAAAATGGACCCCTACATACGAAGGGCCATTTGTGGTTAAACATGTGTTCTCGGGAGGAGCCATGATTCTAACCACTATGGATGGTGACGACCTTCCTCACCCCGCCAATGCAGACATAGTAAAAAGATACTACGCATGATAAAAGACCCGCTAGGTTGACATACCTAGGCAAAAATTAGGGCTTCCCGGCGAACCAAAATGGTTCGGGCAAAATAAGGGATGAAATGAAAAATCTATACACCCGGCAAGTCGAAAACCTGAAAAGGCGGCTTGGGCAAAAATGGGTATCCCGGTGGACTGAAAACCCGAAAGGGCGGTCCAGGCAAAAGTTAGGGATTAAAGCGTAATACTATGTCTCATTGGATCACCTTGCATCCAGAATCCGGTATCACCATCAAGTTCAGACGGCATCGATCGATCAGCTTCATCTTCAACCGAGCAGCCCAGTGATGAGACGCTCGGAGATATAAAGGCGATAGCAGAGTTGGAACCCATTGGGATTATTCTCTTCACATAGTTGTTTTTCTTTCTCTTTGTACAAAATTGTATAAACTCTTTTGTTCGGCGGCATTCTCTTACTAGGACGTCAGCCTCTTGTACATAAACGCCTATTTACAGGCAAATTCAAAAATCAATACAAATTCACTTTTCAGACAAATTGCCAATTGTTTTTTCCTTCTTCTGTTTTGTTTTGCGAAGAACGTCCAATGTTCAATTTGTGATATATGCATTTGACACTAATTGCTAAACTCATAAATATTTGCATACGAAACAAAGGATTAATTACATGTAACATTAGAAACAGGGGCAATAATGAGTTGTCTAAGCGATCTAATTGATCTGTCCACCAAGGCACCAAGGTAAGTTCGGCTGAAGAATGTAACCAAGATGTCTTAATTCCCCAGAGAGTGAGCCATCAAGTCAACGATACTCTCCCCAAGCAGAGTTAATATACGGTCAGCCTTAAGGAAGTGAGTATCCCCATAAGACCTCAACATTCCTCAGCAGAGTATACAAACATTCTTAACAAGCATCCCCGGCAGTCTTGATCTAAGATTGTTCCCCGGCGGTATACCAGACGTTCAATGGAGCCATTCCCCAGTCCAATCTGAAAAGTCTCCCCAGGAGAGTGGAATCCATATCCCCAGCAGGTCTTGAAGCTTATCCCCAGTAGATTCTGGAAGCTTGTCACCCGCATAGCACGAACGCGTCTCCCCGGACTTTATTCAAAGGTTATCTCCCCACCAGGATATAACTGGGTTATCCTCAGCCGATTGTCACAGAAAGATTGTCCCCGGCAAAGTCTTCCTATCCCCAGCGGAATTCATCTTCCAACAAAGCACATCAATGGTATCCCCAACGGAGTTATCATCAACCTCAACAAAGCATCTCTCTCTCCCCACAGAGTATCTCCCCGCAGAGTAATCTATTCGCCAAGTTTATTCCTCAACGGAGTCATCTTCTCCTACCGGTATTCTTGCAACCATCATCCCCAGCGGAAACAAAGAATTCTATTCTTCCACAACAACCCAGGATTCAACTTCCCGACACCCGTCAAGGATTTACTTTCCTAGACAAAAACATACATTCATAAACATCGCATCTTCATACATTATAGCATGCACATACGCATCATGAACATACAATCTCATTTACTTTGAGAACACCACGTACGTCATACATCATGACATCACATACAACTAACGTTTTGTCTTTTCAGGACAAAGGTCGGTACAAGTTAATTACTATCAACTGTCGTGATTCCAGATCCGATTCCTGTATCTTGCCAGGGAGTATCTGTTGACGACTAAATTCTAGACTCGATTCCTGTATCCTGCCAGGGCACGTCTAAAGAGTTTGAAGATCCGATTCCTGTATCTTGCCAGGGTGTATCTGTTGACGACTACATTTCCAGACTCGATTCCTGTATCTTGCTAGGGCACGTCTGAAGAGTTCGAAGATTCGATTCCTGTATCTTGCCAGGGTGTATCTGTTGACGACTAACATTACCAGACTCGATTCCTGTATCTTTCCAGGGCACGTCTGAAGAGTTCGAAGATCCGATTCCTGTATCTTGCCAGGGTGTATCTATTGACGACTAATTCCAGACTCGATTCCTGTATCCTGCCAGGGCATATCTGAAGAGTTCGAAGATCCGATTCCTGTATCTTGCCAGGGTGTATCTGTTGACGACTACATTTCCAGACTCGATTCCTGTATCTTGCCAGGGCACGTCTGAAGAGTTCGAAGATCCGATTCCTGTATCTTGCCAGGGTGTATCTGTTGACGACTAACATTACCAGACTCGATTCCTGTATCTTGCCAGGGCACGTCTGAAGAGTTTGAAGATCCGATTCCTGTATCCTGCCAGGGTGTATCTGTTGACGACTGTATTCTCCGGACTCGATTCCTGTATCTTGCCAGGGCACGTCTGGAGAGTTTAAAGATTCGATTCCTGTATCCAGCCAGGGCACATCTACATGAAGAGTTTGAAGATCAACCCCTATAACAGGCTAGGTAATTATCTTTCTTTCTCAGGTACACAAGTTCTTGCTAAGGAATCTCTTACGCGATCGACACCTAGATGGCATCTGTAAGCCCATCCACATACCAACAGTCTCCAAGTGGCGTCTATAAGCCCATCCCCGACAAAGTTCTATCACATCTCCAGATGGCATCTATAAGCCCATCCTCCTATCCATCATCTCTCCAAATGGCATCTGTAAGCCCATTCCCGCCATCACACTGCTGACACTCTACTATGTGAGTGCAAATTTCTGGGCACTCTAGTGTTCAATCATCTTCTACCTTCGGATTACGAAAGGCACGCCAGCCAATCTACATCCTCAGGTCTAAGAAGATTGAACAAGGGAAACTTTTGTACCCCAAAATTTTCCCTCCCATATTCTTCAAGATTTTCCAAGGTCAATCTCCAAATGATTCAAAATCCCTCAAGAGTTGCACAGTCCAATTGCCTCCTAACACAGTCAAAATTAGGGTTTTGGTTCTTGCAAAGAAATTGAAGTTTCCAAGGGTCCAATCAAGTCCCATATGCCTACATACATTGTCAAGCATACATATGTCAAGTTTCAAGACTCACAGCATCAAATTGCACAGTCAAAAACCCTAATTGATTCACAGTCAACTGCAGGGGCAAAATGGTCATTTGACAGTCAAAAGTCAAAGTTTTTGGGCAACATCTTATTTTGAAGTCACAAACATCATTTGATCAATTCTTGATCATGATTCTCAAAGCATGGCTCAAAAAGTCTCAAGATGCAAAAGTTTCTATTTTTGGACAGTTGAAAAGTCAACTGCAAATTGACCAGGGCATAACTTCTTCATGGTTTATCAGAAAAATTCCATCTAAAGCTCATTTTGAATATAATGACATTTCCTACAACTCATCTTCACACTTCAAGTCCAAGAAATGCTCTCACAAAAAGTTATCAATTTCAACATTATAGGTCATTTTCAAAAGTCAACAAAAAGGCACTTTAATTCAAAGACCATAACTTGAGATTGGTAAATCAAAATGACATGGGAACAAAGACATTGGTTAGAGGACTTCAAGACCTTTCCAAAATGTCAAAGAACATGTTCATAGCTTCAAAATTGAGCAAGATATGCCTTGGAGAAGTTGGGAAATTTTTGGGAACTTTGAAAAGTCAACTTTGCTTCAAAAGCTTCAAAATTGCTAATGGGCCACAAATTCTTCCATGAATCATTACCCAAAGCATATGCACGACCCATTAAGCTCAAAGGGATTTATTTTCTTATTGTTAATTAATTAATTGAATTTTTATTATTATTTATTCATTTAATTAGTTTTAAATATGAGAAAAATATCAAATCATGCCTTTTAAATCTTTTTTGTGCAGCAAATCAAACTAGGGCAAGGTGGCAAATCGTTTCTCATCCAAAAGGGAAAGATTCTCCATGATTGACAAGGGTTTCAATGGCAAAAGATTTAAATTGATATAATTGAAAATCAAATCTTCAAACCATGAATGGATGGACCTTGGGCTTGTTTTCTTGACCTAATCACGTTCAGATACATATACAAGACTAAACCTAATTGACACAGACGCAAAAGACTGCTCAGGAGGCCATAACCAAATTGCAACTTTTCATCCAAATTTTGGAAACTGAATTCATAGTTACAAGATGATTCAAGGCTTGAAAAGCATCCTAATACGTTCCTGACATTGCTAGGAACCGATTGCAACCGTTTTCCAGTCTCCATACTCCAAGAATTGGTAGAACAGAGTCACACTTTTCATGAATATGTCAACAATCGTTTTCTAATTTTCATGCATTATTCACATGTTTTATTTGTTGCTTTACACTAACAATGATGTTCTGAAGCTATTGGTGATAGTTAATTGGTCTAATGATGCGTGTATCCAAATCTGCCATGGATGAAACCTAGGGTTTCAGAAGCTCTAAATTGGGGCTTTCCTCATATGGAAAAATTAGACCTTAAAACCTATGCCATTGAATTCGTGGTATCAAGACGAAGCAAACCAATACCTCGCGCCCTTTTTATATTTGTCCATGTTCTAATCGCTATTTTTTCAGGCTTCATTTAGTGGGGGTTTAAAACCCCCGCTACTTATTTTGTGTTTCTGCAGAAAGATGAAGAAGAAGCATAGGTGTCCAAGCGTGAGTGGAGGATTCAAATACTGGCGCGCAATTTTTTGTTTACACCACTAACTAACATTTTTTGTATATTATATTTTCCATGCATTATGTTAACAAAGAAACTCAATAGCGCAGTTGGCTGGCAACGTGTCCCTCCAGCGTTGGGACCTGGGTTCAATTCCCAGGTCCCCCATATGTTCAATAATTTTTCTCCTAATGCTTTCCAGTGCAGCGTTCAACCAAAGGCCTACCATGCATCCTCACATGCTAGCTTGCCACATACTCATGAGGATCAATCTGAAGGCTACAAAAGGAGTCCTACCATGTACCTCAGTCAATGCACATACACACGCGCTAGAAAGTCAAGCAGGCCTTTGTTCTGATGGGCCAAAAATGCTTCAAACAAACCTCCCTTTGGGGCCTGACACCCCGTGGTTTGCATTTTTTTAATTCTTATTTTCTTTTTCAATTTTAATTCCTTTAATTGTTTTTTTAATTGTTTTCTTTAAATTCCATAAAATAATTTTTCCATAATAAAAACAGAAAAAATAAAAAAAATACAATATATTTAATTATTATTATTTCACCATTAATTTATTTTGTAAATAAACTTTAATAATTAATTTAGTTTAATTTAGGGTTAAAATTTTAATCTTTTCTTAAATAAATAAAATAGGTAGAATTAGGGTTTTTGACCTTTTCATTTTTTTTAATAAATAATTTTCTCATTATTATTATTATTATTATTAATTACTAAATATTTTTGTAAATAAACATGTACATTAATTATTTAGTAAATTAGGTTAAATTTTAATATTTTTCATTAATAATTAAAAACAACTTAGAATTAGGGTTTCTCTTGATTTTCAATTTTCTTTATTTTCATAAAACAAAAACCTAAAAAAAATTTCCTTTCTTTAATTTAATAATTAATTAACTTTTAATTCAATTTAATTTCAAAAGGGTCCAACGCCCTCGAATGTGCAACTTTAATTCTTTCGCGCATTTATTCTTATTTTTCTTTTTGAATATTATGTAATTGCTCAAGGCTTGTAATAGTAATTAGGTCTTTTTACCTTCCGCATTTTTATTAAAACGGGTCTTTGTAATTTGGCAATGTATAGACCCGCGCCTTGTAATAGCGTAGGATTTACCTTTCCGCATTTAAATTTCCGCACTCTTAACTGCTAAACTTTGCATGAAAGAATGTATGGCTAATTAAAAATAACTCGTAGCTCACGAATGCCCTGATCAAAGATAAATATTAACATGAAAATAACGCACAAATTCACACACCACTTCTAGGGTACGCCTCACTGTTGCCTTACCTTCGAAACGTGGTCGTCAAGTATAGGACGTCTTAGTAAGTCCTTACGTCCATTGATCCAGTTGCTTCAAAACAAGTTGCCTCGAAACGATTGCCTCGGAATAGTTGCCTCGAAACGGTTGCCTCGGACTAAAAAAGGATCAATGGCATAAGGGTAGCTTCTAAGGTGTCCTAATGTTGCTTCGGTGACCACAACGTCCCTTCACTCGAATTGACCCGAACACCTCCAACGGTGGTGCTACCTACCTCTCAATGGTGGGATGGCACTACTTTAAGGACTTCTACACAACTTAATTCCTTAGGGTAGGTAGATGACTCATGGATACTTGCTTTATTCAAAAACAAATCCAAACTCTTTTCACACCGACACTTTCAAAAAGCTTTCAAAACAATTTTCCAAACACTCTTGAGGACTGATACAAGAGTTATTCAGAAAACTTTGACGAAACTTTTTCAAACTCACCCACATTTTGAAAAGCAAACACTTTTGAAAACACAAATGAGCAAGTATCTAAGAGCCCATGGATGACCATGGATAGAAAGGGTGCTAACACCTTCCCTTTCTATAAATCTACCTCCCGAACCGAGAAACTATCTCATAAGGAATTTTGTTGTGCTTTTGTCCTGTCCATGTTGGAGAAAATAAAAGATGGTGGCGACTCTTGCTTCCGCGACATTTCGCGAACCAGCGTTAAACAGTCAGTTCTAAATCCACCGATCACAGTGTCTTTTCAATTTTTGAGCGACGCATAGCCTTTTGCCCCGCAGCGGTAAATCCCAACCCAAACTTGTCTGCCTTGTGGGGAAAGTCAGGCAAATGTCCCCATGTTGAGCTCTTCCCCTCCTTCATTGCAGCCTTTGCGTCTTTCAGAGATGCCATCCTGGCCACCTGCTTGGGTACCTCAGCTACTGCCTTTGCTACTGCCACCTCGGGAGAAACTTCCTCGAAGTGTTGAAAGGGTGTTTCAATGAATTTGCCATCCACTTCCACATACCGAAAGGAGTTCAGATGGCTGATCATGTACTCCTCCTCACCGTGTACAGTTATGATTTTACCCTTAACAAGGTATTTCAGCATCTGATGTAGAGAAGAAGTGACTGCCCCAGCATTATGTATCCACGGTCTTCCTAGCAAGCAAGAGTAAGATGGGAGGATGTCCATCACATAGAATATGGAGTGGAACACCTCAGTGCCTACCTTGATGGGAATGTCGACCTCCCCATGCACCATCCTTTTAGACCCGTCAAAGGCCCTGACAATGATATTACTTGGTTTCAGCTCCAAGCCTTCACAATCCAACCGGTCCAGAGCTTTCTTAGGCAACACATTTAGAGAAGAACCAGTATCGACCAAGACATGGGCGAGAGTAGTTCCTCGACATTCAACTGACACATGCAATGTGTCATTGTGTTTTCTTCCCTTCGGAGTCAGGTCAGCATCAGAGAAACCCAGGCCGTTGTCGGCGGTAAGGCTGGCTACACAATCCTGGAATTGATCGGCTGAGGTTTCTTGGGGCACATGGGCTGTCTTCAAAAACCTTATCAGAGCTTTGGCATGAGCCTCCGAACAAAGAAGTACGGCCAACATGGAGATCTTCGAGGGGGTTTGCCCCAGTTGCTCTACAACATCATAATCACTCTTCTTAATTATTTTCAGAATCTCCTCCATTTCTTTCTTAGAGGTTTCGGGGATGAGCAATGGCTGAGCCCTCGTCCTGACGAGCTCGTCTTGGATCCCTTTCCCTTTGTCAGCAACAACAGGAGGGACAACCACAAGAGTAACAGCTTCTTCAATCATTGGAGTTCTTGCAGATAGTTTTACCGGTGCAGGGGTAACCTTGGGAACAGTTGAGGGTCCAAAGATTGCCTTTGGAGGGGCAATCTATGGAGAGAAAATTCTTCCACTTCGGGTAATTTTGCTCGTACCGGAAATGTTTCCAATGTCGGCAGTTTCTTCGTCAGAGCTCTCTTCAGTTATCTCAATTTGTTTAACACCGTGGTAGTAGATTTCTCCACCATAATTCCACGGTATTGATTTGTCAGATTTGTATGGGACGGGCCCAGGCATGGTTATCTTCAAGGGTACAATCTTCGGATCGGATGTAATCTTAACAGGCCTTTTGGGGACCTTGGAAAGATTGGCGGAAATGGTGATTATTGAAGCTTCATTGATAGGAGTTGGAGTAACAGGGGTCTTTTCGAAAAGAATTTATTGGTTGTCCATTAGGCGTTGGATGCCTATCTTCAGCAATGGACAGTCGATCGGTAGGGAGGAACAAAAGTAGCAATCTTCTTTACAACCTGGGAAAATCCCAGCCTTCAACAGATTCAACTTGATTGTCAGTAGTGGAGTTATCAGATCATCAACAGTAGAAACAAACAGATCTTTTTCAACAACATGGACATTGCGACCATGCTTTGGCATTGGAGCGGAGATTACATTCGGCTTCTCAGGGGCGTCGAACTCAACCTCTTTAGCATCTATAAAATCTTGAATTTTATTCTTAAGCGCCCAGCAATCATTGGTGTCATGCCTGGCGCTGTCAGAATGATAGGCACATTTAGCATTCAGATTGTAAGATGGAGAGGTTGTATTCACATTCTTTGGCATCTCTTTGATATTGGTAAAATTCAGCTTCAACAGATGGGGAAGAACTTGTGCAGGCATCATGTTGATGTGGGTGAACTGCCGTTGTGGCCGTTCTCCCCATTGCTGCTTAGGTTTGGACTGGTTGTTACGAGGCTGATCATTTGACGAATTTTGAATCATCACGGCCCCTACAGTCGGCCGACATTCAGTTCTTCCCAATCCTTTCTGAGAGTATATAACAACTACTTCCTTCTTGGCCGGGAATGATTTTTTAACAGTTGTGGACGCAGAGGCATCCCTCTGAATCTTCCCACTCTTAATACCAGCTTCTACCCTTTCGCCAGTCAGAATCAGTTCGGTAAACCCTGCCGAAGAACTCCCGATCAAATGGTTGAAGAAAGGGCCAGATAGGGTCCCCAAGAACATATCAACTAGTTCCCTATCTGAAAGAGGTGGCTGCACTCTTCCGGCCAAGTCGCGCCATTCCTGGGCGTATTCTTTGAATCCCTCATTTGAGGCCATCCCCATACTTTGTAACTGAGTACGGGTTGGCGCCAAGTCAGCGTTATATTGATACTGGCGATAAAAGGCAGCTACCAAATCCTCCCAACTATGCACTTCTGACCTCTCAAGCTGGTAAAACCAATCTAGCTGTGTACCAGACTGGATGTCCTGAAAAAAGTGTACCCAAATATTTCTATCGGATGAATGAGGTTGAATTTTTCTGACATACGACCTCAGGTGCATCTTCGGGCAAGACAGACCGTCGTATTTTGCAAAAGTTGGCACCTTAAACTTTGGAGGGATCACAATCCCATCAATCAATCCTAATTCTTCAAAATCTAACCCGGGAACCCGTTGCAACTCCATGGCTGCCAGTCTATCCTCCAGGTTTTTGTATTTGTCTTCCGCTGGCGGGTATTGCTGCTCTGAATAATCTTCATCTTCCTCAACCTCTTCTTCTTCAGCCTCAGACTCAGAGGGTAATGCAGCCCCTTTTCCCTTACCGGTCCCCTCATCAGATGTGGAGTGGAATTCAAGAACTCTCCTAGCTTCATTCTCAAATCTTCTTCCCAGTGTAGCTACCCCAACTCTTTCCTTCTTCTTTTTTCCTTTTTCTTGCTCTTTATTCCCTAACAGTCCTTTAAGATCCTCCTGACCCTTTTCCAAGGTCATAAAGAGCTGTTGAAACTGCGAGTTTTATGCCTGCAGATCTTTGACCGTCTGCTCAATATCCATCTTACTGAAATAAACAGCAGAAAGATAAGGAAACCTGGTGTGAAGACCTATTTATGCATATGATGAATGATATGTTTATCCATGTAATGCATTCAAGGATTTAGAAATTCAAAGTTGTTGCAAACAAAAAGAACACACGTCATATTAATAAGAAGAAATTTTGTCAGTACATAAATGCCCCATGGGCCAAACATTACAAAAACTTCTTAAGGTAAAAAGACGTTTCGCATCCTCTTTGGTGCGATGTAAGTGTTGAGGGTCTCCTCCTCATGAAGTCGGCGGGTAAGCTCTAAAACCTTCTTCTCACTGGTGTAGAAGCTGGCTTCAAAAGTATCCCTTTCTTCCTTGAGTTGGATCCAACTCTTCTGCATTTCCTCCTATGATGTTGGCATGTCAGGATGTAGGATGGTGTATGGAACCTCTCCTTCCTTAACAGGCTCTTTAATCAAAGGGAGAATGTGAGGGGAAGGCATCATAAGACTCTGGGCGCGGGTTCGTACCCACTTGAGGTAAGGCTCAAGAGGGATGGAGTTCTTGTGCCCCAGTGTCTTGCTATCCACCTTTTTAGGCATCCTCCAAGCTCTGATGAATCTTTGGCGAAGTCCTTGCGCATCGTTGTCGAAGTCAAAAACTAGGTCAGGAATCAGCATGTCATGAGGGCCATCCCTCCGAGCATATCCAAATTGTCTTAAAGCTAGACAGGGGTTGTAGGTAATGCCTCCCCTAATGCCAAGTAATGGGACATTAGGAAACTCACCACAACGATCAATGATGATGACATTTTCTCTGGACCGAGAACACCAATGTACATCAGAATGTGTGAGGGTCATCAATCGTTGTGACCACCTTGAACCTTGCTCATTCTTCAAAACAGATTATGGAAGGTGAGAAGTAAACCACCTTGCAAGGAGAGGAGTACAACACATGAGAACACCTCTCTTCCTCATTGTTCGTGTGTAAAATGAGTGGAGGATGTCCCCAAGCAATGTAGGTATGGGATTCCTGGATAGGAAAATCTTGTCAGCATTCACATCTATAAGTTGGTCAGGATTTGGGAACAAGACCAACCCATAAATGAGGAGTGCCACAATCTCTTCAAAGGCTTGCAGATCCAAAGAATTCCAACACTCTTGTGCCTTCTCAAACAAGAATTTTGCCAAGAAGCCTTTGACACCACTTCTAGTTTCCCAATGCCCCTTGATGTCAGATGGTTGCAAGTGTAGTGCTTGAGCAACATCTTCAGGTTTTGGTTCTTTTTCTGTACCGTTGTAGGGTAGTTGATTAAGAATAGGAATTTTCAAGAGTTGAGAAAATTCCTCCAAAGTAGGCACCAATTGGTAGTCGGGGAATGTGAAACAGTGGTGAAGGGGGTCAAAGAAATGGAACAACACTTTAACCATGTCTTCTTCAATGCTGGTATTGACTAGGCTGAGCAGTCTACCATGTCTTTCACTGAAGAGAGAGCTTTCTGGAATTCTGGATGTAAGCTCCTTGAGTTGAGGAGGGATTCTCACAAGGTTGACTTGGATAGTTTTCCTGCGAAGAATTTCCATGACCTACAAAACAAGAACAAAGATGAAGATCCAAACCCTTGAAATGGTTAGTGGATGCATATGATGCTTTATGATGTTCATGATGTATGCACAAACATATGTACAAGCAAGTCACACAAAACCCTAGTTTCAGGCTTGCATGGGGTTTCATAGGTAAGTACCCTCTTGAGTTTAGTTGGCTTAAAACCTGTCCTAAATAGTAACCGGGTTCTAAGGAGCTCAATATCATTGGATTGTTTTCCATGTTCATTGTTTTGGTTTAGCCACTTAACTAGCGACCAAAATATTCCAAGAAAACAACCCTCAATGAGTGTAGTATCGAGTATCTACCAACTTCGGACTGCACCAAAGCTGGTCATCTCACTACCCCTAACAAAAGGCCAAGATGGTCAAGTAAGGTTCTAGGTCATTAGTGCTTAGTGACATCACTCAGCGGCCCCGTGCTCTCCTTGATTGAACTCAAGGGTTACCGGTACTCACAAATATGTCGCACTAATATAGCTATTGCTTCAACCGTGTCGGTATACCCCACACAGTTTCCACAACGTATTGCTATCTATGAATGTTTCCCCAAATCCGGGTGTAGGATTTCAAGCCCAAACAAGAGACCCAAAATGTAAAGCAATCAAAGTAAACAATTAGTCATGCAAAAGGGTGATCTAGGCCCTAAGGTTACTCCACTTTTAAAGTTTTCCCCAGCAGAGTCTCCAGTTCTGTGATACGGTGGGAGAACTGACTTGGGTTTTGCGTTTTTTGTTCGCAAATGTTTCGGTTGAGCAAGAGTCACCACCGACTTTTTATTTTATCCTAAGGAAAGGTTAAAAAGCACAGGAAAAACATTTGAGATGTTTTCTTGGGTTCGAGGAGTTGATTATAGAAAGGGAAGGTATTAGCACCCTTTCTATCCATGGTTATCCATGGGCTCTTAGTTACTTGCTTAGATCACTTGCCTTTGCTTTTCAATTGTTTGAAATGGTGCTTTGTGTGTGTGGTTTTGAAAATGTTTTGAAAAAGATGCCTTGTCTCGGCAACCATTGTAACAATTCTTGTTTGAATGTTTTACAAGGGTGTTTGTCTTTTTGAAAAGATGTTTCAATGTTTTTGAAAGTTTGTTTTGAAGTTGTGTTGTGATGTGTGTTTTGAAAAATCGCAAGGATTGTTTTGCAAGATTGGTCAAGTAACCAAGAGCTATCTACTCTAAATTTCTCAAAGACCTTTCTCATGTTTTAACCCTTTTAACAGTGTTGTTTCACCATTGTATTTGGTGAACAACCTTGTGTTAGGATGTTAACGGGACGGGTGCTGGTCATCGTATAGACCATGGAGGCAATAATGCCAAGTATCTTTGGCAATTTTCTCAAGGGACTTGATCATTTTTAGGCAACTTGATAGCGTCATCGAGGGACTATGATCATTTGATTTGTTTTTGTTTTGCCAAAGACACTTAACATGCAACCATGGCCCATTTTTGAAGGCAGCAAATGGAGTAACCCTAGGGGTGCAAGTGTGCATTGTGTATTTGATTTCGATTGCATTTGTCTTGTATTAGGTCAAGCTATTTGTTGGTTTTATTTGCATACAAACCCTAGGTCTATCATGGCATAATTTGAAAGCTTTTAAATGCGGAAATTTAAATGCTAAGCTATTACAACAATGATTATGGGGATGAGGGTACAAGTTCGAATTTTGGGATATTTGACAAGAAATTAAATTCTAAGCTATTACATCCATATCGAATATACAAATATTTAATTGTACAATATTTAAATAAATACAATAAATATGCAAAATGTATTATGCACAAAATGATTTTTTATGTATGTGAAAGTATTTTTCAATGTGAAATAAAAAAAAAGTCAACTTTTTTGGTTATTTTTATGGTTTTAGGGTTAAACTCTAGTTTTTGAATAAATATTATTATTTATTGATTATGTACAAAATATATTAATTTATGCACAAAATAAAAAGTATATGGTTAAAAAAAAAGTATTTTTTGATGTCAAATATTAAATAAAAATAAAACATATTATTTTTGTATTTTGCCTTAAATAATTAATAAAATATGTATAAGTATAAATCATATATATTCAATATACTAAATGTGTAAAAAATAAAATATTAATTATTTACAAAAAAAGTATATTTTTAGAAAGTATTTTCAAAATGTAAATAAAAAATAATAACTAAAAATAAATATTTTTTGTATTATTTCTAGGGTTTTAAAATGAAAAGGAAATATATTTATTTACATGTATATGTTTAATAAAGCAAATAAATGCCAAATAAATGTAAAAAAATGTGGAAAAATATTTTTAATGTTTTTTATGTTTGAGCAAAAAATATAAAATCAGAATCAAAAAGAAAAATGCAAAAATGATAAATATTTCAAATAATGGGCCAGGGGGGTGCAAATGAAAAAAAGGGGTGTGAACAACAAGCTGACTCAGGCCCAGCCCAAGCCAACCTTCTTGAACCTCCAGCTTCTGTTTGAATGAAAAACGCGCGCCTCTTTGATCAAACACCAACTCCTGATTCTTTGACTTTTATGCAAAACTCATAACACCAATAATATAGAGCATCAAAAGACGAATTCAAACATGTAAAGAACTTGCCCTAACTCTAAGAAACCAGGGAGAATTTCTTCACCCCCAATTTCTGACCTAATTTTTTTCACATGTTCATGGCTAAAATTCTCACAGCACGCTTAACATAAATAAAAACTGATCACATGTATGGCTTCAGGGCTATGAGTAGAGCATGTTTCATTCACAAACCTAAGCCTAACTCTTCCTAGATTGAGAGATAGAAGTTCATGGTTTTACCTGTTTCAGCTTGACTTGAACATAGAAATGTAGGTATCTTCAATGGAGTTTGAGCTTTGGTTGAGCTTGCCTGAAGTCCAAGGATGCTTCCCAAATGCCTAGCTTGCTTTGAAACCAACTGTATCGTGCTATGGAAGTCCACCTGCACATCTTGAAAGTAAAAATGGCAAACGTGGTTAAGGGTGTTACAACTTGATTTCAGGGCTTGGAATAGTTTCAGTGGATGGTATGGAATGTGTTTGAACAGGCTTGAGCAAAAACGCACGAGTGGATATGGTTATGGAGGTCAAGTTGCAGAACTTGCCCTGTTTTGCAGCAAAACAGGGATTCTGAGTATGAGCAGGTCTTAGGGATGGATGAGTCGTGCTTTAGGCTAGCTGGGATGTATGGAAGATGAGAACAAAGTTTGCTTAGGCTTATGCTTGCAGGAAGTGAGAGTTGGTTATGATTTGCAAACTTGCTTGTTTTTGAAGTAAGAAGGTTCAAGTTGCAATGCAGGCCTGTGTACCCTCTCTATCTATGCTGCACAATTTGCTCTTGATAAATGGGATTTGTCTACCAAACTTTTCCTCAAAGATCTGGCTTGTACTTCAAAGATCATGTATTGACATAAAGTGATACTTTATCAAAATGGAAACTTTGCTTTTTCCAATTAAGGATTAGTTTAGCATGTAATGTCCAAATGGATGAAATAATACCTTAATACAATGGTTTGGCATTAAATTAAGGTGTGTGAAACTAGTTTTGAGGCCTGCAAGCTAGCATTATACAAGCTGATTTGAAAATGCAAGTTGCCATGAACATGTATTGGTCATGAACAAAAGTGAGTTTTGGCTAACTTTGTGAATTCGATTCTCTCTAACCACAAGGGTGTTTGAGAAGTTCTTGGACAATTTGGAAAGCTTGGAATGTGTACTACAATCCATATTTGTAATGAAAATTGAAACTCCAAGTGGAACCATGTGAAAAATGGCCAAGAAGTTGGACAAAAATCCTGCCTAGAATAGGGCAAAATTTCTCTAAGTTAAGAATGTTTTGCACCCTTGTTCCAAAAATCATAACTTGAGATACAAGCTTCCTTTGAGAAAATTTTGTGAATCAAAGTTGTAGATTTTGCAATGGACTACAACTTTAATGTTTCAAGTTTTGTTTGAATCCATTTGCATCTTGGTGAAAAAATTGGACAAAGTTAGGAAAAAATAAGAAAATTTCATAACTTAGAAAATTTCTAAGTTATGAAATTTTTTCATTTTAAACCCTAATTTGCAATTTTGGGTTTCTTGATGAACAAGTTTTATAATTTGACATGTCTTGATGAAAAATGAATCTTGGCACTTGATTTTGACCAAAAAGTCAAAGTTTGACTTTTCAGTATACAGTCAAATTTTGATCAGTTGACTGAAAAATTCATTTGTCAATCCTATGCATTTGAGATCTTTTGGACTTGTTGAATGGGTCAAGACAATGCCATTGAGTCCTTGAGTCCATATATGAGCTTGGTTTGCCATTGGTTAGGTCAAACAGTCAAAAATTGCCTTTGTGCAGTCAAAACCCTAAAAATGACCATTTTGCCCTTTTGGTGATCTAATCAAATTTCTTGTGGAATTGTGATCCAAACTTGACCAAATGGTTTATATGAGTTCATTATGTTGATGTGGGTCAAAAACCATGAGGTTTGACTGTCAATTGGCCACAGTTGACTTTTTCCCCAATACAATTGATTTCTAGGTCAACTGTCCAATTGACTGGGCAAAGATTGGAATCAAGACTTGAAACTTGGTATGGATAAACTTATAAGTCCAACATGAAGCATGAAAGTCACCTTGGGAATTTTAGGTCAAAACATCCCTGTGCAAACTCAAACCCTAATTTGGGTCAACAGTGCAAAGAGGAGTCTTGAGCAGAGCAAACCCTAACTTGATCTTGAGTTCCAAGAGTCTTGTGATGAAAAAATGTTGATGAAAAAGGGAGGGCAAATTTTGGGGTACAACACATACATACAAAAGAAAAAAATGTAGATATTGATGTCCTGAAGCTAACCATGTGCTTACTTTTCATTTATATTGCTTGTGTGTTGAGAATCGCATCTCTGAACAGTTAGGGTTATATTTTGGTACTGATAGAAATTCTTGTTCATCTTTGATGTATAGCTTAAATAAATTACATCATTGCATTCCTTGTAAAATTTTAGACAGGTTTGGTCTTTATAATTCTCAATTTGGTTGAGAAATGAAGGATTAGGAATTTGACAATGGTGTTGTTAGTTGTTTGTCTGCGCGAGGAAGAATATGAAGAAATGGCGCCATTTGTTCGATTTTCAAATTTTGAGTTTATATTATATTGAATGGTTGTTGTTCTATGATCGGATGAAATAGTCACCCTAATGGCAAGCATGTGTGTGTAAGGCATTAGTGTGCCAGGGCAGGGGTTCGATCCCTGCCTCTGGCATTTTATTTTTCAACATTTTCTTTGTTGATCAGGTGCAAGCAACTCCAGCGCGCAATGATGCACTCCCTCATCAACACCATTAGATCTCATCAAACCAGATCTGGATGTCTCATATATGCGTTTCCGCCATGAACCATCAAATACTGGATACACTAAATCATACAGGCCCTTGGGCCTCCCTGATTTGGGCTTTTTATTTTTGCTTTCTAACACCCCCCATTTGGTTTTATTCACTCAGTCCCATTTTATTTCTTTTTTATTTTAATTAAGTTTTTCTTTTTCTAAATCATTTTTTAGTTAATCAGAAAAAAATCATAAAAATCATAAAAAATTAGATTTAGGTTTCAATTAATTAACTAAATTTTTGATAATTAAAATTAATTTAATTTAATCACCTTTATTTTATTTTAAATGATTAATTTGTAAATTAATTAGAATTACGTTTTATACTTCAAATATCTTTTCTAAATAAAACACCAAAAATATTTTATAAATACTTAGAATTATTTAGGTTTTAATTAATTAATTTAATTTTCATAAATAAAATTAATTAATTTAATTACACTTTGTTTTATTTTAAACAACTAAATTGTAAATTAAATTAGAATTAAGTCTAATTTTTTATTTCACATTTCAAATATTTTCTAAACAAAGAAAAATACTTAGAATTTTTCGCACTTGTTTATTTTTCGCATTAATACAATTATGTAACTGGCAAAAGGTTGTATAGATAATTAGGGTTTATTGCTTTCATCCCCCATTCATAAATTTGTACCCCCCATTCTTGAAGCCTTGTAATAGCGTAGGACATTTAAAATCTGCAACTTACTGCTTTACTTTATTACTGTTAGTAATTAGGCTTTGTATGGCAAGACCTAAAACAAAATATTAGAAAACTTAATCTCAAGAGAAAATACCTGAAAACAAAACACTTCACACACACACGCACACCTCTAGGATAACCTCACTTGTTGCCTCGGATTTAAACAATAATGTCCCTCGAATGCAGGATGCTTTAGCAAAGACCCTCGATTAAAAGATCGTAGTCCCTCGATGACCCTTCGATGCTGCCTTCGGTAAACGATCTTAGTCCCTTACAATAATTTCTAAAGCGTCTTACAAGTTGCTTTCTATGACTGTACGATGACCCACGCCTGTCCCTCATATCCAATGATATGGCTTCCTACTAACTAATGGTAGGATATCACTATCTAAAGGAAGAGAAAAAAACAAAGACTTTTTGAGTAGGTAGATCGCTCGTAATCGCTTGCTCACAAACTAAAACAATTTCCACACTTCCTACTTTCAAAATAACTAATTTCAAAACACTTTATAAACACTCTTGAGGGCTGATACAAGGGTTATTATAAATCAAACTACCTTACATTGGCATTTTCAAAACACTTTCCAAAATAAACACTTTCGTCCAATAAATATTTTCAAAACAAACATTTTGTATACATTCTCAATGATACGAGAATCATTACAAAATTGTCGTACTTAGGCATTTTCAAAATAGTTGCAAACATACACAAAACACAAAGCATTTTTCAAAGTGAGCTAGCAATTAAGAGCCCGTAGATAACTATGGATGAAAATGGTACTAACACCTTCCCTTTTCATAACCTACCCCCTTACTCAAAAAATTCTCAAAGGTCTTTCATGTTCTTTTCACCCTTTCCTTTATTGAATAAAAGAAAAGCCAGTGGCAACTCTTTCCATTTGCAACATTTGCGACAGAATACAAAACCAAAAGTCATTTCTTCCATCGTATTACAGAACTAGCGACTCTACTGGGGAAGATCTCAAAGTGGGGTTACCTTAAGAGCTAGATCACCTTTATTACTTTACTTTTTTGCCTTGTATGCTTTATATTTCTGGATATGCTTGGGTTTATTTCTTGTATAGATCCTATACCCAGATCTGGAGGAATTTTAGGTACGTAGCAATAGATCATGGAAACTGTACATCATAGACCGATATGGTTGAAACGATGGCTACATTAGTGCGACACATTGGTTTGTGCTGGTATCCCTTGAGTCAGTCAAGGAGAATACTGGGCTACCGCGTGGTGTCATAAGAACTAACTGACCTTAGAACCTTAGTTGACACAACTTAGCCATTAGAAAGTAGTGAGATAGTTGGCTTTGGTGCAGACTGAAGTTGGTTGATACTTGATGCTACACTCATTGAGATTGGACTCTCGGGATATTTCGGTCACAATTTAGATGCTTGTGCTGAAACAATGTATGAGAGAAAGATTAGTGATATTGAGGCTCCTAGAACCCGGTTACTTCTTTTAGGACAGGTTGATCCAACTAAAAATTCAAGGGGGGGTACTTACCTATAAACTCCATGCAAGCTTAAACCTAAGGCCTTGTTTGTTTCGGTTTGTGTTTGGTTGATTATTCGAACATGACATCATAACATCATGACATCATTATACATATCATTTTCCCTAACCATATCAAGGACCTAAAAATTTATCTTTGTTCTATTTTGTAGGTTATGGCTTCCGCTCGCAGAAACACTATCCAAATCAATTTTGTGAGGATACCTTCTCAACTTAAGGAGTTAGTCTCAAGTGTTCCCGAAAGTTCTCTATTCATCAAAAGGCACGGTCGACTACTGAGTTTGGTTACCTCGGGTTTTGAAGAAGACATGATGAGTGTTCTATTCCAGCTCTTTGGCCCTATACATCATTGTTTCACCTTTCCCGATTATCATTTGGTACCTACAATGGAGGAGTTTTCTCAATTACTGGGAGTACCTGTTCTCAATCAAAAACTTTTCACCGGTTTAGAGAAAGATCCACAACCTGAAGAAATTATAGCAGCCTTACATCCAAAATGGTCTGACGTTGTATCTAATTAGGAAATAAGGAGTGGAGTCAAGGATTTTCTAGCTAAATTTCTATTAGAGAAGGCTCAACTATTTTTGGATGCTATGCGTTTTCAAGCTTTCGAAGAAATCTTGGCTTTGCTAATCTATGGTTTGGTGCTATTCCCTAATCCAGACCAACTCATAGATGTGAATACCATTAAGATATTTCTTTCTCGTAACCCTATTCCTACCTTGCTCGGAGACATTTTCCATTATCTTCACACTCGTACTATGAGGAAGCGAGGGACTCTTATGTATTGCATACTTCTACTATTAAGGTGGTTTATTTTACACATTCCCCTATTAGTTTTGAAGAATGAATAGGTATGAGGTGGTCGCAAAGGATGATGTCGCTCTCTCATTCAAATATCTATTGGTGTTCCCAGTCTCTGGAAGATGTTACTACCATTAACCACTGCGGGGAATTCCCTAATGTTCCACTCCATGGCATTAGGGGAGGTATTACTTATAACCCTTCTCTGGCTCTACGACAATTTGGTTATGCTCGAAGAGATGGTCCTCACGACGCACGTATCCAGGGTATTGTGTTTGACTACAAAAATGATCCTCAAGGTTATCGTAAAAGGTTTATACGTGCTTGGGGAATGGTAAACAAGGTTGATAGAAAAACTTTAGGACAAAATAATTCTATCCCTTTGGAGCCCTATCTCAAATGGGTACGAGCTCACGCTCAAAACCTCATGATGCCATATCTAGCTATTCTATCGATGATCTTAGAGCCTGTTGTCGAAGGAGATATTTCTCGCATCATCCGCCATCCAGACATGCCTATTGACCTCGAAGGATTGCAGAAGTCATGGATTCAACTCAAGGAAGAACGGGACACCTTTGAAGCTCAATCCTACGCAAGTAAAAAGAAAGTGTTGGAGCTCAAAAAGCAACTTCATGAAGAACAGAGTCTCAATGCATACATCAACACGAAGAGAAAGCTTCCATGGGAGACTTGAGTATTATGTTTTAGGAGTTTATATTGTTGTCTCCTTGAGACCTTTTTTCTTTTCAGTGTAAGCCTAGAAGGCAGTTGTAATTCTGAACTTATTAATGAAATATTTGTTTCTGTTTCCTTTTGGCTAGCAAAATTAAATCTCCTAAGGTCCTTGAAAACATTGAATCCATATATAATGCATCATTTCACAAGCAGGTTTTTTAATACATGTTTCCTCATCTATTTACTATTTATTTCAGTATAAGATGACCCTCGAACAAACTGTCAAGGATCTCCAAACTGAGCATGCACAATTTCAAGAGACTCTTCTGAATCTGGCCAAAGGGCAACAAGAGATGATGGCGCTCCTCACCACGAAAAAGAAGAATAAGAAGTGGGTTGTTATCCTCAACATGGGGAGAAGGTTCAAAGGTCCTGCTCAACCAGTTCGAGTGAATGATGTTTCCTCTGAGGAAGACGACAACCAAGAAGAGGATGGCAGAATTGTCAGGGGTGAAGATAGAAATAATCAGGTTTCTAAGGATGAATACTACTCCGACGAACAATATCCTCATGCAGATGATAAATACAAGCTGTTGGAAGACCGACTCAAAGCTGTGGAAATCCAGAAAGTGCCTGGATTGGATTTTGGAGAACTAGGTCTGATCCCGGGGGTTGTCATACCTCACAAGTTCAAGGTCCCTATATTTGCTAAATATGATGGGATCTCTTATCCCAAACTCCATTTGAGATCGTATGTTCGAAAAATCCAACCTCATACTGCTGACCAGAAATTATGGGTCCATTTCTTTCAAGAAAGTTTGGCTGACACTCAACTAGAATAGTTCTATCAACTGGAGGGAACCAACATTCACACATGGGAAGACTTGGCTGCTTTTTTCTACAAGCAATACCAATATAATGTTGACCTGGCGCCGACTCATGTGCAATTGCAAAACATGACCATGGGCTCGAATGAAGAGTTTAATGAGTATGCCCAAAAATAGAGGGACCTAGCTGGAAGGGTGCAACCTCCTTTGAATGACCAGGAATTGGTGGATATGTTCATGGGCACTGTGACAGGCCCATTCTTTAATCTGTTGATGGGAAGCTCATCATATAGTTTCATAGAGTTGATTCTGACTGGAGAAAGGGTGGAAAGTGACATCAAAAGTGGGAAGATTATGATGGCTACATATTCTAATACTATGAAGAAGCCATTCACTGGAAAGAAAGAAACCAACATTGTCTATGGACAAAAGAGCCGTAGTAAGAATGACCACCATCAGTCTGTGGGAGAAGTATTGATCTCTAATCTGGTGCCTGTTCAACAACAGCAACAAGGCAACCAGCATAAGACAGATGCTTCGAGGAGGAAATTAACTGGGATTAATATGCCACTGGCTCAAGCATTGCAACATTTGTTAAAAGCTGACCTCATAACACTCTGGGATCCTCCTTCTAGTCCCAACACATCCTCTCCAAAGTACAACCCAAAGGCAAGATATGCCTATCATTCGAACAGTCCTGGGTACGATACTAAGAATTGATGGGCCTTGAAAAACAAAGTTCAATACATGATTGATAATAAGGAAATTGAGTTCGACCCTCCTGAGACTCTGAACATGATTATTACTCCTATGCCGAAGCATGACAAAGGCATAAGTTCTATTGAAGATGTTTTGTATGTTACCTCTATAAGTGATGTGGTTACTCCTCTCTCAACAATCAAGAAGAATTTGCTACAAGCCATTTTATTTTCGGGTTGTGTTAAAGAATGTTATTGCTATGTGGTTCAACCCAATGGTTGTGGGTTACTGAAGGAAGACATTCAATGCCTGATGGATGAACATGTGATTTTTATTGAGAAAGTTTCGTATGTTGAGAATTTATGTCGAGATTTGTCTGTCATATCTGGTACTCCTTTTAGGATTACATCCAAGGGTCTTGTAAGGATTACTGCTAATCCAAAAGATGCTCCTTTAATCATTACAACACCTGGGCCCATCCCATATTCCTTGGAAAAAGCTATTACATGGAATTATGGGTCTGACATCTATTACCGTGGTGTTAAACACGAGTTGTATGACAAATATGGTGAAGAGGCTGATCTCAATATTGACAATATTGCGGGGACCAGTAAAATTACTAGAAGCGGAAGGATTTTCTCCCAGGAAATCTCCCACCTTGTTCAAGTCACAGTTACCAAGACAACTGTCGAAGCTCGAGGTAAAGAGCCAATGATAGAGCTTGCCCATATGGAGGAACCAAAAGTAGTTACAATCAAGGATACTGTGATACGGTGGGAGAACTGACTGTGGTTTTTGCGTTTGTTTTTCGCAAATGTTTCGGTTGAGCAAGAGTCGCCACCGACTTTTTATTTTATCCTAAGGAAAGGTTTAAAAAGCACAGCAAAAACCTTTGAGATTTTTCTTGGGTTCGGGGAGTAGATTATAGAAAGGGAAGGTATTAGCACCCTTTCTATCCATGGTTATCCATGGGCTCTTAGGTACTTGCTTAGATCAACTTGCCTTGGTTTTCAATTGTTTGAAATGGTGCTTGGTGTGTGGTTTTGAAAATGTTTTGAAAAGATGCCTTGTATAGGCTACCCTTGTAACAATTCTTTACTCGAATGTTTTACAAAAGGTGTTTTGTCTTTTGAAAAGATGTTTCAAGGTTTTTGAAAGTATTTGTGAAGTGTGGTTTCAAAATAGGCAAGTATTTTCTTTGCAAATTGACAAGTACTTAAGAGTTATCTACCCTAAAGTTTTCTCAAAGATTTTTGTTATGTTTTAAACCTTTTGACAATTTTGTTCCACCATTGCATTGGGTGGACAATCTTGTGTTAGGAGGTGAAAGGGACGGGCGTGGGTCATCGTTTAGACCATAATTGCAATAGTGTTAAATGTCTTTGGGCAATTTTTGAAAGGGACTTGATCATTTTAGGCAACTTTTCGAAAGCGTCATCGAGGGACTTATGATCATTTGATTGTTTGTTTTACCCAAAGAAACCCAACATGCAATATGGCCCATTTATTTGAAGGCAACAAAGTGGAATACCCTAGGGGTGCAAGTGTGATATGTGTTGTCCATTTTCATGCTTGATTATCTTGAAATTAGGTCAAAACTATTTTGTTCGTTTTATTCGCATACAAACCCTAATTCTAGCATGGTATGTTTAGAAAGCGTTAAAGTGCGAAATTTAAATTCCTACACTATTACAACACAATAATATGGGGAGGGGGGTACAAATGTTCAAATGGGGGGATATTTAGACAAAGAAATTAAACCTAGCTATTACATCAATTTGGAATATTTACAAGATAAATAATTGCATAATTAAATAGAAATGAAATAAATATGCAAGATGTAAAAAGAATTTTTAAATGTATGAAAAAGTATTATTTATGTCAAATAAATAAAATAAAATAAAAAGTATTATTCTTGGAGTATTTACCTATTTAGGGCAAAACCCTAATTTTAATCAAAAGGGTATTAATTATTTAATATATATAATATTTACTATTTATATACAAAAAATAAAATAAAAATGAAGTATATTCGTAAAAATGTATTTTTAGTGTTAAATATTAATAAAATAAAAATATGTATATTTTTGGTATTTTATCCTAAGTGATATATATATATATATATATATATATATATATATATATATATATATATATATATATATATATATATATATATATATATATATATATATATATATATATATATATATATATATATATATATATATATATATATATATATATATATATATATATATATATATATATATATATATATATATATATATTTATTATTTACTAAATAAATATCATATATATAAGATAATAATAATTAATATTTATGAAAAAAAAGTATGTTTTGTATAAAATATTTTAAGAAGATAAAACAAAATAAAAATGAAAATAAAATGTGTTTACATTATTTTTCTCTATTTATTCTAAATAATATATTATTTACTTATTTGTATATAAATATCAATATAATCAAATAAATGCCTAAAAAATATAAAAATGATGCAAAAAATATTTTTTATGTTTTTAATATGATAAGAAAAAATAAACGAGTCAGAATAAAAAAGGAAAAATCAAAAAATCATAAAAATCCACAAAATGGGCTTGGGGGGTATGAAAGCAAAAACAAGGTGTGAAAAGAAATAACAAACAGGCCCAGCCCAGAAAGTTGTTGTCTTCAACCTTCAGACCAAACAAAATTCAAAAATACGCGCCCTTCTTCTCCAATCCCTAACTCCTGATTCTTTGATCTTTTGCCAAATCTTCCAACATGAAACCTGTAGAGCTTGAAGCCACGATTCTAGACATATAAAGAAGTCAATCTAACTCTCAGAAATGAGAGAGAATTTCTTCTCCCCCAAATCCTGACCTAATTTTTATGCCATGTTCAGACTTAAAATTCTTGCAGCACACATAATATAAATGAAATCTGATTATATGGGCATGTTCAGGGCTATGATTGTGACATATTCTCTTCACAAACCTAAAGCTAACAATGCCTAATAAGAGAGATAGAACTTCATGAATATACCTGTGCAGTTGGAATCGTGCCTTGCAATGGAGGAACTTTCAGGACAAGATGATGACTTGTACAACTTCCTTGAAGTGTAGTGATGCTATTCCAACACTTACTTTGCCTTGAGACACCTTGAATCGAGCTGTGGAACTTCAACTGCAAAATGAGAAAGTGAAAATGGTGGAACTTGTTAGAGGAATTACAGATCGTGTTTCAGGTCTTGGTTAGCTTGCATTGATGCTAGGGAATGTGTGTGAACTGGTTTGGGCAAGAAAGCTTGAGAGGAATGAGAGATGGCACTCAAACTGCAGGCCTTGCCCTGTTCTTGCAGTTTGAAGGTGATTCTGGGAATGGGAGTGTATGAGGGATGTTAGGGTCGTGTACTAGCTCAGTTGGGATGTCTTGAATGTGTTTCACAAGTTTGCTTAAGGGTTTGTTAGCTGATATCAAAGTTGTGTTACAAAATGCAATGTTACTTACACTTTAAGCAACAAATGCCCAAGTTGTGTTCTAGGCAGGTAGAGGCCCCCTAATGTACTGTAAAATCTCTCCTTGATCAGAGTGTTTTTCTCATAATCTTGTTCCAATTAGATTTCATCTGTACTTGTGGATTTGTATTATGACATAAAGTGAATCTTTTGCAAAAATGGATATAATGCTTTTTCCAATTTGGGATTAATCCTTTAGGCAATGCTTAAACTCATGAAACAAGGCCTTAGCACAATGAAAATGCATTAAATTATTGAGTGTTGGATGGTTTAAGGACCTGTAATCAAGGGGCATGCTGGTTTGAGAAGTTTGCACAAATTATGAACATGGAAAATAGCCAATTCAAAAGTGAGTTTTTGCCATATTGTGAAATTCGATTCTCTCAAGTTATGAGGTTGTTTGATGAGTTCTTGGACATTTTGGAAAGCTTGTAATGTGTACTACAATCCATCTTTGAAATGCAAATTGAAATTCCAAGTGGAAGTGTATGTAAAATGGCCTTGAAGTTGGGTAGAAAACCTTGTCAAAATAGGTTAAAATTTCACTAAGTTAAGAATGGTTTAGTACCCTTATTCAAAAAATTGTAACTTGAGATACAAGCTTCATTTGGGAAAACTTTGTGAATCAAAGTTATAGATTATGCAACAAGCTACAACTTTCATGTTTTGACTTTTGTTTGAATCCAAATATATCTTGGTGAGAAAGTGGGGCAAAGTTGGGAAAAAATTAGGGTTTTTCATAACTTAGAAAAATTCTAAGTAATGAAAAATTCTCATTTCTAACCCTAATTTGCATTTTTTGATTTCTTGGTGAACAAGTTTCATGATTTGGCATGTTTTGATGAAAAATGAATCTTGACTCTTGATTTTGACCAAAAAGTCAAAGTTTGACTTTTCAGTATACAGTCAAAATTGATCAATTGACTAGGAAATTCAACTGTCAATCTTGTGTACTTGGGATCTTTTGAGTTTGTTGAGCATGTCAAGATAATTCCATGGGGTCCTTGAGTCCATATGTGAGCTTGGTTTGCCATTGGTTGGGTCAAACAGTCAAAAATTGCCTTTGTGCAGTCAAAACCCTAAAAATGACCATTTTGCCCTTTTGGTGATCTGATCAAATTTCTTGTGGAATTGTGATCCAAACTTGATCAAATGGTTCATAGGAGTTCATAATGTTGATGTGGGTCAATTTTCATGAGGTTTGACTGTCAATTGGCCACAGTTGACTTTTTCCCCAATACAGCTGATTTCTAGGTTAACTGTCCAATTGACTGGGCAAAACTTGGAATCAAGATTTGAAACTTGATGAGGATAAACTTGGGAGTCCAATATGAAGCAAGAAAGTCATCTTAGGAATTTTGGGTCAAAACATCTTTGTGCAAACACAAACCCTAATTTGGGTCAACAGTGCAAGGAGAAGTTTTGAGCAGATGAAACCCTAACTGGATCTTGAGCTTCAAGGGCTTTGTGGTGAGAAATCAATGAGAAATGGGAGGGCAAATTTTGGGGTACAACAGTTGCCCCTGTTCAATCTTCTTGAATCCGAAGAGTTAGATTGGCAAGCTTGCCTTTCGTGACTCGAGGGTAAAAGGAGATTGGACACTAGAGTGCCCGGAAATTTGCACTCGTCAAAGCAATGGATGAGGGAATGGGCTTAGAGATGCCATTTGGAGATGGGCTTAGAGATGCCATCTTGAGGGGTGACAGAAACTTGTCGGGGATGGGCTTACAGATGCCATCTGGAATGAGTATCAGGAAGGCGTCCATGCTTTGGACCATCTTCGAACTGGGGTCTGAATAAGCAATAGATTGACATCCGTTGTTGGGAGGAATCCGTAAACTGTTTTCAAAGGTTGCATCTGAACAAGTGATAGATTAACATCCGTTGCTGGGAAGAATCCATAGACTGTTTTTAGAAGTCTGGAGAAGAAACTGAACAAGCGATAGGTTAACATCCGTTACTTGGAGAACCCGTAAACTGTTTTCAGAAGTCTTGGAGTTGAATAAGCAACAGAGCATCATCCGTTGTTGGGAAGCATCCGCAAACTGTTTTCAAAGGTGAGAAGAGTCTGAACAAGCGATAGGTTAACATCCGTTACTTGGAGAGCCCGTGAACTGTTTTCAGAAATCTTGGAGTTGAATAAGCAACAGAGAAGCATCCGTTGTTGGGAAGCGTCCGTAAACTGTTTTCAAAGGTTGCATCTGAACAAGTGATACATTAACATCCGTTGTTGGGAAGAATCCATAGACTGTTTTCAGAAGTCTTGAGAAGAAACTGAACAAGCGATAGGTTAACATCCGTTACTTGGAGAACCCGTAAACTGTTTTCAGGAATCTTGAAATTTGAGGAGGAACCGGTGTAGGGTTGCCTGATGATGAGTCCGTGTAAAACTGCATCTGAAACCATTAATGATAGCCTTTTTATTCTTATCCTGAAAAGGACAAAATGCTAAACACAAAATTATGTCGCATGAAATGTATGATGCAATATATGTTATATTAGTGTTTATGATATGAATGTAATGAATGCGCATGTAAGCTGATGAGCTGTCTTGCTGGTGATAGATGAATCCTGGATGGCTGAAGATAAAAGCATCTTGACTGCTGCTGGGAAGAACAATTCCTTGGCTGTTACTGGGGAACAAGGAGCTTGGGTTGTATACCAAGCCTCTGGGGAATTTCTGATGACTTCTACTGGGGAGTACCAATCTAGTAGACTCATGCTGGGGATGCAAGACTGAGAATCTTCAGTTTGGCGGGAAGCATCTCTGGCGACTTCACTGGGGAACTCAAGATTCGTTTTCCTAAAACTCTGTGGGGAGAAGGTTCATTAGTCTGGCTTCGCCGGGGATTCTGAAACTTAATCTTTGAGGGGAATTGAATTCCGGAGGATCCTCTGGCTGGGGGATTGTAAAGATAAGTTACGTTGGGGAATCTTGATGAACTCCGCTGGGGATAGGAAGAATTTTGGCGAGCGCGAACTTCCGTGGTTGTTAGCTGAGGATAACCCAGTTATAAGCCCTTGTGAGGAATAACTTGAATAAAACTCGGGAGATACGTTCGTACTCTGCAGGGGATAAGCTTCCAGAATTTACTGGGGATAAACCTCAAGACTTGCTAGGGATATGGATTCCAAATCTCCGGGGGATTTCCTTTTGGAAGGGTGTCAAGATATCAAACTGTACCTTCAACTTATCAGTAATCCTCTTTCTTGGTTCGTAAGGAAATGATTATGTTCAAATGCATATGCCTATTTAACAAAACATTGGACGTTTCTCAAAATAAAACAAATAGTGCAAGAGAAAAGAAAAGGAAATGACACAAATTTCTGGGAAAAGTATTTGTATTGATTTTTATGAGTATATTTGTACAAAGGAGACAATCATCCTAGTGAGAGGATTCTGTCGTAAATATTTGAAAAATTTATACAAAATAAAGATGGCTATGTGAAATAATTCCATGGGTTTCCATTCCGCTATAGCTTTCACAACTCTGAATCTCTGTCCCTTCAATGCTTCGTTTACCGATGACTGGATTGATCAGAAGCCTGGATCCGGTTGATGAAGAGATTGTCTTTGAAGTGATCCGACGAGACATAGTCATACGCTTTAATTCCCTAACTTTTGCCTGAATCGCCCTTTCGGGTTTTCGATCCACCGGGAAACCCCTTTTTGCCCAAGCCGCCCTTTCGGGTTTTCAACTTGCCGGGTGTATAATTTTTTTTGTTTTTATCCCTAATTTTTGCCTGAACCGCCCTTTCGGGTTTTCGATCCACCGGGATGCCCATTTTTGCCCAAGCCGCCCTTTCGGGTTTTCGACTTGTCGGGTTATTTATGCGTAGTATCTTTTGACTATGTCTGCATTCGCAGGGTGCGGCAAATCGTCGCCGTCCATGGTGGTCAGAATCATTGCACCACCAGAAAATATGCTCTTGATCACAAATGGTCCCTCATATGTAGGAGTCCATTTGCCCCTGGGATCACTTTGCGGCAAGATAATCCGCTTGACTACGAGATCTCCGACTTAATACACTTGACGTCTGACTTTCTTATTGAAGGCCTTGATCATCCGCTTTTGATACGCCTGACCATGGCATATAGCAGCAAGTTGCTTTTCGTCGATCAGATTGAGTTGGTCAAGTCGGGTCTGCATCCAATCATCTTCGTTCAAACCTACATCCTTCATAATCCTTAGAGAAGGAATCTGGACTTCCATAGGCAAGACAACTTCCATGCCATATACCAACGAAAATTGGGTTGCCCCGGTTGAAGTACGTACCGTCGTACGGTATCCATGCAGAGCAAACGGTAACATCTCATGCCAGTATTTGTAAGTGACTGTCTTTTTCTGAACGATCTTCTTAATGTTTTTGTTCACAGCTTCAACAGCACCGTTCATCTTCGGCCGATAGGGAGATGAATTGTGATGATAAATCTTGAACTGTTCGCACAATGCAGTGATCATCGTGTTATTCAGATTCGTACCGTTGTCTGTGATGATCCTGTCTGGAACACCATACCGACATATGAGATTTTGCTTGATAAAGCGGGCAACCAAATTTTTAGTAACAGAGGCGAAGGAAGCTGCTTCGACCCATTTGGTGAAATAGTCAATGGCAACCAGGATGAAGCGATGTCCATTAGAAGCCGTGGGCTTGATTTCTCCAATCATATCAATGCCCCACATTGCAAAGGGCCACGGAGCAGTCAGAACGTTGAGAGGGACCGGAGGGATATGAACTTTGTCAGCGTAGACCTGACATTTGTGGCAATTACGGGAATGTTGATGGCAGTCAGCTTCCATGATAGACCAGTAATAGCCTACCCTTAGGATCTTCTTAGCCATTGTATGCCCGCTCAAGTGAGTGCCAAATGTGCCGCTGTGTATGTCAATCATAATTAACTCCGCTTCAGCTTTATCTACGCATCGGAGTAATACACAATCATGGCTTCGTTTGTAAAGGATGTCGTTGCTCAGGAAGAACTTAGCAGCGAATTTCCTTAAGAACTTCTTGTCATTTACGGAAGCTCCTTCAGGATAATCTCTGGTCTCGAGATACCTTTTGACTTCATGGAACCAGGGTTGTTCCACTACTTCTTCGGTATTAATCTCGTGACAATGCGCAGGTTCATCCATTCACTCGATGGTGATTTGGGGAGCCTCGTTATCCCAGCTGAGTTTAAACATGGAGGACATTGTGGCTAGAGCATCTGCTAGCTGATTCTCTTCTCGCGGGAAATGCTCGAAGGTAATTTGCTCGAAATGAGGCAATAATGTCGAGACATGTTCTTTGTATGGGATAAGATTAGGATGCTTGGTATCCCACTCTCCTTTGATTTGACTGATAACCAAAGCCGAGTCCCCAAATACGATCAAAGATTTGATCCCCAAGTCTATAGCAGCCTTGAGACCAAAGATGCAAGCTTCATACTCAGCCATGTTGTTTGTGCAGCTGAAGCAAAGTCGGGCTGTGAAAGGAGTGTGACAACCTTCCGGAGAAATGAGTACTGCGCCGATACCATTTCCAAGTGCATTTGAAGCACCATCAAAGTACAGGGTCCATCGGGATCCCTTTTCGGGTCCGCCATACGGTCCGTTACCTTCAATGTTGTCCAAATTCATGATGTCCTCGTCCGGGAAGTCAAATCTCATGGGTTGATAATCTTCGATAGCCTGATGAGCCAGATGGTCAGCTAGTACACTCCCTTTTATAGCTTTTTGGGTGGTGTACTGGATGTCATACTCAGTTAGGATCATTTGCCATCTAGCTATCCTTCCAGATAAGGCGGGTTTTTCGAAGATATATTTGATAGGGTCCATTTTGGAAATTAATAAGGTAGTATGAGTCAACATATACTGTCTTAGTCGGCGAGCATCCCATACCAAAGCGCAGCAAGTTTTCTCGAGCAGTGAGTAGCGAGTCTCACAGTCGGTAAACTTTTTGCTAAAGTAATAAATAGCGTGCTCTTTTCGACCAGACTCGTCATGCTGGCCCAAAACACACCCCATCGAGTTATCCAAGACGGTCAAATACATGATCAATGGTCTTCCTTCGACGGGTGGCATCAGAATAGGAGGCTCTAGCAAATACTCCTTGATTCTATCAAAAGCAACTTGGCAATCATCGTTCCATTAGACTATCTGATCTTTCTTCAAGAGTTTGAAAATTGGTTCACAGGTGGAAGTCAGATGAGAGATGAATCTGGCAATATAGTTCAAGCGCCTCAAGAACCCTCTAACCTCCTTTTCAGTACGGGGAGCAGGCATCTCTTGTATTGCTTTTACTTTTGCTGGATCGACTTCAATGCCTTTGTTGCTTACAATGAATCCCAGGAGTTTACCAGACCTAACTCCAAAAGTGCATTTACTTGGATTCAGCCTGAGCTTGTATTCTTTCAATCTGGAAAACAGCTTCTCCAGATGTTCAAGGTGCTCTTCCTCTGTTTGTGACCGAGCTATCATATCGTCTACGTAAACTTCAATCTCATGATGTATCATATCATGAAATAAGGCTATCATGGCGCGTTGATAAGTTGCTCCTGCGTTCTTCAGCCCGAACGACATCACCTTGTAACAGAAAGTGCCCCATTGTGTGACAAAAGTAGTTTTCTCCATGTCCTCGGGGGCCATTTTGATTTGATTGTAGCCCGAGAATCCATCCATGAAGGAAAACACTTTGTGCTGAGCTGTATTGTCGATCAAAATGTCAATGTGAGGTAGCGGGAAATCATCTTTGGGGCTGGCCTTATTCAAATCCCGGTAGTCCACACACATCCTGACTTTGCCATCTTTCTTAGGTACTGGCACGATGTTAGCGACCCATTGAGGATAGGACGTAACAGCCAGGAAGCCAGCGTCGAATTGTTTCATTACTTCCGCCTTGATCTTCTCAGACATGTCAGGCCTCATTCGGCGAACTTTTTGCTTGATCGGTGGACAGTCTTCTCTTGTGGGGAGACGGTGAACCACGATGTCTGTGTCTAAACCCGACATGTCCTCATAAGACCAAGCAAAGATTTCAACATACTCATTCAACAACTGTACCAGACGCTCCTTGACTTTTGGTTCTAGATT
The DNA here is from genome assembly GCA_948472305.1 of Vicia faba. NCBI lineage: Eukaryota > Viridiplantae > Streptophyta > Magnoliopsida > Fabales > Fabaceae > Vicia > Vicia faba. Next base: position 323,325,236 of record OX451738.1, on the reverse strand, counting down.
GGCACCCACTTGTACCTCCTTCCGGTCTTCCTCGGTTCCCAAGTTGACAATTTCCAATGACTCTTCGTGCGGTAGGATGGCCCTTTCCTCTTGTTGCAGAAGTCTGGCTAGTTCCCCGGGTACTTCACAACCTTCGTCATCTTCATACTCGGCTAGATTGACCAGATCTCCAGAGTTATTGAAAGATATAGCAGAATCGTCACCCATGGAATCCGGAGTGGATGGGTACCTGCATTGGTGAGTGTGGGTGTGTGTAAGGGATAGCCATCCTTAAAAAATGCAAAAAGGAAGAAAATGAACACAAGAAGTTTATCAAATGAAAAACGTCCAATGAATCATTAAGCATGGCATATGGATATGAAAAATAATCAAAACCCTTACAAATGGACCTACATGCCCCGGGCAAGGCATGAGGTGAAAAGATAGTGTACGGATTGTTTGAGAGTAAATATTACAGACCAAATAAGAAATGTTTAACAGATAAATTACTGATGAATAAAAGTGATGGGGACAAAGTCTTTTGCCTCCCAGTTGCTCAATCCTCCTTTGACAGTTGGATAAATCAACTCTTCAATGTTGCTCTCCTTGTCTTCATCCTCCAAAGCGTTGATTCCGTAGGGAGAAATTTTGACTGGCACTCTTTCAATCTTTGACCGGCGCATAGCTTTTTGGCCTGCGGCTGTGAACCCTAATCCAAATTTGTCTGTCTTATGTGGAATTTCAAGTAACTTCCCCCATGCTGAATTCTTCCCTTCCTTGATTGTGGCCCTTGCGTCCTCCAGAGATGCCATCCTGGCCATCTGCCTCGGTGTCTCAGCTGCCAACTTTGCTACTGCTATTTCAGGAAGGACTTCTTCGAAATGTTGAAAAGGCGTCTCAATGAATTCCCCTTCAACCTCCACATACCGGAAAGAATTCAAGTGACTAATCATGTACTCTTCTTCGCCATGGACAGTGATGATCTTTCCCTTGACAGGATACTTCAACATCTGATGCAAGGAGGAGGTGACTGCCCCTGCATGGTGTATCCAAGGTCTACCCAGCAAGCAAGAGTACGATGGACAGATGTCCATCACATAGAAAGTAGATTTAAACACCTCAGTGCCTATCTTGATGGGAATTTCAACCTCTCCATGGACCATTCTCTTCGAACCATCGAAAGCTCTGACAACAATATCACTCGGCTTCAATTCCAACCCTTCACAATCTAGTCGGTCCAAGGCCTTCTTAGGCAAAACATTCAGCGATGAACCAGTATCAACCAAGACATGTGCGAGAGTAGTTCCCCGACACTCGACTGAAATGTGCAAAGCATCATTGTGGTTTCTTCCTTTAGGAGTTAGGTCGGCGTCGGAAAACCCTAATCCATTGTCCGCAGTCAAGCTAGCCACGCAATTTTGAAATTGATCCGCAGAGGTTTCCTGGGGCACATGGGCTGCCTTTAGGAATTTTATCAGGGCTTTAGCGTGTGCTTCTGAGCAAAGTAATAGTGACAGCATGGATATCTTGGAGGGAGTTTGCCCCAGCTGTTCTACCACATCGTAATCACTTCTTTTGATTATCCTCAAAATCTCATCCATTTCCTTCTTGGAGGTTTCCGGGATAACCAAGGGTTGAGCCCTCGTCCTGACGGGCTCATCTTGGATTCCTTTACCTTTGTCAGCAACGGTAGGAGAGACAGTACTTAGAACAACAACGTCTTCAATTAAAGGGGTTCTGGCAGAGAGTTTTATTGGTGCAGGGATGATCTTGTCAGCTGGTGAGGGTCCAAAGATTGCTCTTGGAGGGGAAATCTCTGGAGAAAATATTCTCCCGCTCCTAGTGATTTTGCTAGTGCCTGCAATGTTACTAATGCTGGCTTCTTCATCATCCGAACTTTCTTCAATTATTTCGATTTGTTTGATACCATGGTAGTAGACGTCACTGCCATAGTTCCAAGGTATCGACTTCTCAGAAACATAGGGAACAGGCCCTGACATTGTTATCTTCAAAGGAACATATTTCGTAGCTGGTGTAATCTTAACAGGCTTTTTGACGGCCTTGGAAAGATTGGCGTGAATGGTTATGATTGAGACATCTTCAGTATGAACTGGAACAGCGGAAACTTTTTCAAACAAAATTTGTCGACTATCCATAAGGCCTTGGATGCCTTTCTTCAGTAACTGACAATCAAATGGCAGAGAGTAACAACAATAGCAGTCTTCCTTACATCCCGGGAAGATCCCGGCCCTCAACAGGTTCAACTTAATGGTTAGCAGTGGAGTAGTCAGATCACTGACATCAGCAACATACAAATCTTCTTCAATGGCATTGACATTTTGGCCGTGCTTCGGCATGGGTGCAGATATCACATTAGGCTTCTCTGGAGCGTCAAACTCCACCTCCTTAGCCTCTATCAGGTCTTGGATTTTATGCTTGAGTGCCCAACAATCATTGGTGTCGTGTCCAACACTGTCTGAATGGTAGGCGCATTTAGCATTAGCATGATAATGCGGAGAGGATGTATTCATATTCTTTGGTGCCTCCTTGATGGTGGCGAGATTCAACTTCAGTAGATGGGGAAGCACTTGCGCTGGAGTCATATTAATGCGGGTGAACTGCCGTTGTGGCCGTTCCACCCGTTGTTGATTTGGTCTGGACTGGTTATAGCGAGGCTGCTCACTCGGAGTGTTTTGAATCATTACGGCCCCCACAGTTGGCCGACGCTCCGTCTTCCCTGCTCTTCTCTGAGAATATACCACAGCTGTTTCCTTCTTAAAAGGCTTCTTCTCAACACTTGCAGCAACACCCTTCTGAATCTTTCCTGACTTGATGCCAACTTCTATTCTTTCGCCTGTTAAGATCAAATCGGTAAACCCCGCGGAAGAGTTACCAATTAGATGATTGAAAAATGGCCCAGATAGGGTCCCTAGAAACATATCAACAAGCTCACGATCGGTTAAAGGAGGCTGCACCCTGCCAGCCAAATCCCTCCATTTTTGTGCATATTCTTTGAATCCTTCGCCGGTTCCTAACGACATACCCTGAAGTTGGGTACGAGTAGGAGCAAGGTCAGAATTATACTGGTATTGTTTGTAGAAAGCGGTGGCCAAATCTTCCCAATTTCTGACACTGGTTCCTTCTAGCTGATAAAACCACTCCAACTGAGCTCCCGAAAGGCTGTCTTGAAAGAAATAAATCCAGAGGTTTTTATCTGCCGTATAGGGTTGAATCTTTCTCACGTAGGACCTGAGATGCATTTTGGGACAGGACAACCCATCATACCTTACAAACACTGGCACTTTGAATTTGGGGGGAATCACAATCCCGACGACCAAACCCAAGTCTTCAAAGTCCAAACCCGATACTCTTTGTAGCTCCATGGCGGCCAATCTGTCTTCTAGCCCCTTGTATTTATCATCAGCTGAAGGGTATTGCTGGTCAGAATAATCTTCATCCTCTTCGACCTCTTCTTCTTCCGCATCAGACTCGGAAGGCACCGCAGCTCCATCTCTTTTACTGGTCCCTTCATCAGAAGTAGGAGGGAATTCAAGCACTCTCCGAGCTTCTCCGTCAAATCTTCTCCCCAAAGTAGCCACTCCGACTCTCCTTTTCTTCTTTTTCACTGGGTCTTTGTTCCCCAATTGGGTCTTGATATCCTCCTGACCCTTAGCCAAGGTCATCAGGAGTTGCTGGAACTGTGCATTTTGAGCTTGCAGGTCTTTGACTATTTGCTCGAGATCCATCCTACTGAAATAAACAGCAGACAGATAAGGAAACCTGTTGAAGAGACCTGCTTATGCACATGATGGATGATATGCTTATGTATGCAATGCATTCAAGGATTTAGGACATTCAAAATTGTTTCAGACAAAGAAGAACGCACGTCATATTAATAAGAAGAAATTTGTTAGTACACAAATGCCCCATGGGCCAAATATTACAAAATGACTTCTCAAGGCAAAAAGACATTGCGCATCCTCTTTGGTGCGATGTAGGTGTTGAGGGCCTCTTGCTCATGGAGTCGGCGGGTAAGCTCTAGAACCTTCTTCTCACTGGCGTATAAGCTAGCTTCAAAAGTATTTCGTTCCTCCTTGAGCTGAATCCAACTTTTCTGCATTTCCTCCCACGATGTAGGCATGTCTGGATGTAGGACGGTGTAGGGAACCTCTCTTTCATTGACGGGCTCTTTAATCACTGGGAGTATATGAGGATAAGGCATCATTAGACTTTGGGCTCGGGCTCGTACCCACTTGAGATAGGGCTCAAGAGGGATGGAGTTCTTATGTCCCAGAGTCTTGCTATCAACCTTGTTGAGTTTTCCCCAAGCTCTGATGAATCTTTGGCGAAGTCCTTGCGCATCGTTGTCGAAGTCAAAAACTAGGTCAGGAATCAACATGTCATGAGGGCCATCCCTTCATGCATATCCAAATTGCCTCAAAGCCAGGCAAGGGTTGTAGGTGATACCTCCCCTGATTCCAAGTAAAGGAACATTAGGAAATTCTCCGTAACGATCGACAATGATGACATTTTCTCTGGACCGAGAACACCAATGCACATCAGAATGAGTAAGAGTCATCAACTGTTGGGACCACCTTGAACCTTGGTCATTCTTCAAGACAGATTGTGGAAGGTGCGAAATAAACCACCTTGCAAGGAGAGGAGTACAGCACATGAGAACACCCCTCTTTCTCATTGTTCGTGTGTAAAATGAGTGAAGGATGTCCCCAAGCAATGTTGGTATTGGATTTCTGGACAAGAATATTTTGACGGCGTTGACATCTACCAATTGGTCAGGATTTGGGAACAAGACCAACCCATAGATAAGGAGTGCCATAATCTCTTCGAAGGCTTGTAGGTCCAATGAATTCCAACATTCTTGTGCCTTCTCAAATAAAATTTTTGCTAAGAATCCCTTGATGCCGCTTCTGGTTTCCCAATGCCCCTTGATGTCGGATGGTTGTAGATGTAATGCTCGAGCAACATCTTCCGACTTTGGTTCCTTTTCTGTACCGTTGAAGGGTAGTTGATTAAGGATAGGAATTCTCAGGAGTTGAGAAAACTCCTCTAAAGTGGGTACCGACTGATAATCAGGGAAAGTGAAACAGTGGTGAAGAGGGTCAAAGAACTGGAATAACACTTTCATCATGTCTTCTTCAATGTTGGTGTTGACCAGGCTGAGCAGTCTACCATGTCTTTCACTGAAGGATGAATTTTCCGGAATTCTTGAAGTGAGCTCCTTGAGTTGAGGAGAGATTCTCACAAGGTTGACTTGAATGGTGTTTCTGCGAGGAATTTCCATGACCTACAAAACAGGAACAAAGATGAAGATCCAAACCCTTGAAATGGTTAGTGAATGCATATGATGCTTTATGATGTTTATGATGTATGCACAAAACATATGTACAAGCAATTCACACCAAACCCTAGTTTCAGGCTTGCATGGGGTTTCATAGGTAAGTACCCTCTTGAGTGTAGTTGGCTTTAAAACCTGTCCTATAACTAGTAACCGGGTTCTAAGGAGCTCAATATCACGGGATTGTTTTCATTGTTCATTGCTTTGGTTTAGCCACTTAACTAGCGACCAAAATATTCCAAGAAAACAACCCTCAATGAGTGTAGTATCGAGTATCTATCAACTTCGGACTGCACCAAAGCCGGTCATCTCACTACCCCTAATAAAAGGCCAAGATGGTCAAGTAAGGTTCTAGGTCATTAGTGCTTAGTGACATCACTCAGCGGCCCCGTACTCTCCTTGATTGAACTCAAGGGTTACCGGTACTCACAAATACGTCGCACTAATATAGCTATTGCTTCGACCGTGTCGGTATACCCCGCACAGTTTCCACAACGTATTGCTATCTATGAATGTTTCCCAAAATCCGGGTGTAGGATTGTAAACCCAAACAATAGAGCCAAGATATAAAGCAAACAATTCAAATAATTTGTCATGCAAGAGGATGATCTAAGCCCTAAGGTTACTCCACTTTTAAATTCTCCCCAGCAGAGTCGCCAGTTCTGCGATACGGTGGGAGAACTGACTGTGGTTTTTGCGTTTGTTTTTCGCAAATGTTTCGGTTGAGCAAGAGTCGCCACCGAATTTTTATTTTATCCTAAGGAAAGGTTTAAAAAGCACAGCAAAAACCTTTGAGATTTTTCTTGGGTTCGGGGAGTAGATTATAGAAAGGGAAGGTATTAGCACCCTTTCTATCCATGGTTATCCATGGGCTCTTAGGTACTTGCTTAGATCAACTTGCCTTGGTTTTCAATTGTTTGAAATGGTGCTTGGTGTTTGGTTTTGAAAATGTTTTGAAAAGATGCCTTGTATAGGCTACCCTTGTAACAATTCTTTACTCGAATGTTTTACAAAAGGTGTTTTGTCTTTTGAAAAGATGTTTCAAGGTTTTTGAAAGTTTGTTTTGAAAGTGTTTGTGAAGTGTGGTTTGAAAATAGGCAAGTGTTTTCTTTGCAAATTGACAAGTACTTAAGAGTTATCTACCCTAAAGTTTTCTCAAAGATTTTTGTTATGTTTTAAACCTTTTGACAATTTTGTTCCACCATTGCATTTGGTGGACAATCTTGTGTTAGGAGGTGAAAGGGACGGGCGTGGGTCATTGTTTAGACCATAATTGCAATAGTGTTAAATGTCTTTGGGCAGTTTTTGAAAGGGACTTGATCATTTTAGGCAACTTTTCGAAAGCGTCATCGAGGGACTTATGATCATTTGATTGTTTGTTTTACCCAAAGAAACCCAACATGCAATATGGCCCATTTATTTGAAGGCAACAAAGTGGAATACCCTAGGGGTGCAAGTGTGATATGTGTTGTCCATTTTCATGCTTGATTATCTTGTAATTAGGTCAAAACTATTTTGTTCGTTTTATTCGCATACAAACCCTAATTCTAGCATGGTATGTTTAGAAAGCGTTAAAGTGCGAAATTTAAATTCCTACACTATTACAACACAATAATATGGGGAGGGGGGTACAAATGTTCAAATGGGGGGATATTTAGACAAAGAAATTAAACCTAGCTATTACATCAATTTGGAATATTTACAAGATAAATAATTGCATAATTAAATAGAAATGAAATAAATATGCAAGATGTAAAAAGAATTTTTATATGTATGAAAAAGTATTATTTATGTCAAATAAATAAAATAAAATAAAAAGTATTATTCTTGGAGTATTTACCTATTTAGGGCAAAACCCTATTTTAATCAAAAGGGTATTAATTATTTAATATATATATAATATTTACTATTTATATACAAAAACTAAAATAAAAATGAAGTATATTCGTAAAAATGTATTTTTAGTGTTAAATATTAATAAAATAAAAATATGTATATTTTTGGTATTTTATCCTAAGTGTATTAATATATATATATATATATATATATATATATATATATATATATATATATATATATATATATATATATATATATATATATATATATATATATATATATATATATATATATATATATATATATATATATATATATATATATATATATATATATATATCTTTATTATTTACTAAATAAATATCATATATATAAGATAATAATAATTAATATTTATGAAAAAAAAGTATTTTTGTATAAAATATTTTAAGAAGATAAAACAAAATAAAAATGAAAATAAAATGTGTTTACATTATTTTTCTCTATTTATTCTAAATAATATATTATTTACTTATTTGTATATAAATATCAATATAATCAAATAAATGCCTAAAAAATATAAAAATGATGCAAAAAATATTTTTTATGTTTTTAATATGATAAGAAAAAATAAATGAGTCAGAATAAAAAAGGAAAAATCAAAAAATCATAAAAATCCACAAAATGGGCTTGGGGGGTATGAAAGCAAAAACAAGGTGTGAAAAGAAATAACAAACAGGCCCAGCCCAGAAAGTTGTTGTCTTCAACCTTCAGACCAAACAAAATTCAAAAATACGCGCCCTTCTTCTCCAATCCCTAACTCCTGATTCTTTGATCTTTTGCCAAATCTTCCAACATGAAACCTGTAGAGCTTGAAGCCACGATTCTAGACATATAAAGAAGTCAATCTAACTCTCAGAAATGAGAGAGAATTTCTTCTCCCCCAAATCCTGACCTAATTTTTATGCCATGCTCAGACTTAAAATTCTTGCAGCACACATAATATAAATGAAATCTGATTATATGGGCATGTTCAGGGCTATGATTGTGACATATTCTCTTCACAAACCTAAAGCTAACAATGCCTAATAAGAGAGATAGAACTTCATGAATATACCTGTGCAGTTGGAATCGTGCCTTGCAATGGAGGAACTTTCAGGACAAGATGATGACTTGTACAACTTCCTTGAAGTGTAGTGATGCTATTCCAACACTTACTTTGCCTTGAGACACCTTGAATCGAGCTGTGGAACTTCAACTGCAAAATGAGAAAGTGAAAATGGTGGAACTTGTTAGAGGAATTACAGATCGTGTTTCAGGTCTTGGTTAGCTTGCATTGATGCTAGGGAATGTGTGTGAACTGGTTTGGGCAAGAAAGCTTGAGAGGAATGAGAGATGGCACTCAAACTGCAGGCCTTGCCCTGTTCTTGCAGTTTGAAGGTGATTCTGGGAATGGGAGTGTATGAGGGATGTTAGGGTCGTGTACTAGCTCAGTTGGGATGTCCTGAATGTGTTTCACAAGTTTGCTTAAGGGTTTGTTAGCTGATATCAAAGTTGTGTTACAAAATGCAATGTTACTTACACTTTAAGCAACAAATGCCCAAGTTGTGTTCTAGGCAGGTAGAGGCCCCCTAATGTGCTGTAAAATCTCTCCTTGATCAGAGTGTTTTTCTCATAATCTTGTGCCAATTAGATTTCATCTGTACTTGTGGATTTGTATTATGACATAAAGTGAATCTTTTGAAAAAATGGATAAAATGATTTTTCCAATTTGGGATTAATCCTTTAGGCAATGCTTGAACTCATGAAACAAGGCCTTAGCACAATGAACATGCATTAAATTATTGAGTGTTGGATGGTTTAAGGACCTGTGATCAAGGGGCATGCTGGTTTGAGAAGTTTGCACAAATTATGAACATGGAAAATAGCCAATTCAAAAGTGAGTTTTTGCCATATTGTGAAATTCGATTCTCTCAAGTTATGAGGTTGTTTGATGAGTTCTTGGACATTTTGGAAAGCTTGTAATGTGTACTACAATCCATCTTTGAAATGCAAATTGAAATTCCAAGTGGAAGTGTATGTAAAATGGCCTTGAAGTTGGGTAGAAAACCTTGTCAAAATAGGTTAAAATTTCACTAAGTTAAGAATGGTTTAGTACCCTTATTCAAAAAATTGTAACTTGATATACAAGCTTCATTTGGGAAAACTTTGTGAATAAAATTTGTATATTATGCAACAAGCTACAACTTTCATGTTTTGACTTTTGTTTGAATCCAAATAGATCTTGGTGAGAAAGTGGGGCAAAGTTGGGAAAAAATTAGGGTTTTTCATAACTTAGAAAAATTCTAAGTTATGAAAAATTCTCATTTCTAACCCTAATTTGCATTTTTTGATTTCTTGGTGAACAAGTTTCATGATTTGGCATGTTTTGATGAAAAATGAATCTTGACTCTTGATTTTGACCAAAAAGTCAAAGTTTGACTTTTCAGTATACAGTCAAAATTGATCAATTGACTGGGAAATTCAACTGTCAATCTTGTGTACTTGGGATCTTTTGAGTTTGTTGAGCATGTCAAGATAATTCCATGGGGTCCTTGAGTCCATATGTGAGCTTGGTTTGCCATTGGTTGGGTCAAACAGTCAAAAATTGCCTTTGTGCAGTCAAAACCCTAAAAATGACCATTTTGCCCTTTTGGTGATCTGATCAAATTTCTTGTGGAATTGTGATCCAAACTTGATCAAATGGTTCATAGGAGTTCATAATGTTGATGTGGGTCAATTTTCATGAGGTTTGACTGTCAATTGGCCACAGTTGACTTTTTCCCCAATACAGCTGATTTCTAGGTTAACTGTCCAATTGACTGGGCAAAACTTGGAATCAAGATTTGAAACTTGATGAGGATAAACTTGGGAGTCCAATATGAAGCAAGAAAGTCATCTTAGGCATTTTGGGTCAAAACATCTTTGTGCAAACACAAACCCTAATTTGGGTCAACAGTGCAAGGAGAAGTCTTGAGCAGATGAAACCCTAACTGGATCTTGAGCTTCAAGGGCTTTGTGGTGAGAAATCAATGAGAAATGGGAGGGCAAATTTTGGGGTACAACAGATACCTATTGTGATACAGTGGTAGAATCGACTATTAATACTGGTTTACGTTTTTTGTTCGCAAATGTCGCGGTAAGCAAGAGTCGCCACCGACTTTTATTTTATCCAATCAGGAAAAGGAAAAAGAACAGAAAAAACCTTTTTCGAGATGTTTCTGAGTACGGGGGGTAAATTATAGAAAGGGAAGGTGTTAGCACCCTTTCTATCCGTGATTTTCCACGGGCTCTTAGGTACTTGCTCATTTTGAAATTGCTTGTGTGTGTTTTGAAAAGTTTTTATTTAACTTCGTGATAACCCTTGTATCTGTCCTCAAGAGTGTTACGAAGTTGTTTTTGAAAACTTTGTTTGGGAAAGTGTTGGTGTGAAAAAGTTTTTGTTTGTTTGAGCAAGTACCTAGAAACTAATCTACCTACTCGAAAAAGGTCTGTTCGTTTTCCTTTTTGACAATGCTATCCCATCATTAAGAAATAGGTAGCATCATCGTTGGAGTTTTTTAGGGACATTCGAAGGGACAAATACAATCACAAAAGCAATGTTAGGAAATGTTAGTAATCATCCTAAAGCCTTAAAGATCTTTTTCCGAGGCAACATCTGAATGGGTCATTTTAGATCTTTCGAGGCTAGAGGACAACCACTAACAAACCCTATACTTCATGACCGTTTACCGAAGGCAACCAGAGTGGAGTAAACCCTAGGAGTGAGCATGTGCGAGTGTAATTTTCAGTTAATTTATCTTTGCACATTTAGGGTTTTCTACTGTTTTAATTTTCAATTAATCTTTCCATACAATCCTATTAACATACATCTAAGCAGTTTATAGTTTGCGGAAATAAAATGCGGGAAAGTTAAAAGTCCTAGCTATTACAGTGCTTTTGCAGATACATAATTATTTTGACTGAAAATAAAGATGCGGAATTGAAACCCTAATTACTATTACAAACTAGAAGCAGTTACAATAATAATAAAAAGGAAATTAAAAAAATACGTGCGGCGAATTAAATGCGAGAATAATTGGAAAACCTAAGAAATCTAATTGAGAAAATTTTTAGGTTATTTTTGGAGAAAAATTAGATTATGTACAAAATTAAACCTTAATTCTAATTATTTTAATTATGAAAAGAATTAAATTGCCCTAATTTTAATTAATCTAATTAATTAAGGAAATAAAAATATTTTATGAAAAAAATGATTTTTAATGTTTTTATGATTTTTTTGATTAAATAAAAAAAGAAATAATTTTGATGTTATTTTGTGAAAAAAGAAATAATTAGTAAATAACTAAAAAGAAATAAAGAGAAAAGAATTATTGGGCCTATATTTGCTAAATGAGGGGTGCAATGTTGAATTTGTAAGGCCCAAAGAGCTACTGAGCCCAATCAATGCGCATGATTCTGTGTGATACTCTTTCCGATGATCCATGGTATCACTTGAGCGTTGGGTGTTGGATCTGGATTGATGATGAATCCAATGATTTAGATCTTGGGTTGCATGGTGGATGCCTTGATTCCTGGAGTATGGAACCTGTTGTCAAATATTAAGAAAAGAAAGAAAACGCTGGGACTTGGGATCGAACCCAGGTCCTCCCACTCACCCATACGCACGCTTAACCAACTGAGCTACATGTCTTATTTGTTAATATAATAATAAAAATGCATATTATATGAAAACAAAGTCAGTGCATTAAAAAATGCGCGATATTCAAACAGGCCAATGGTAGTTAGACACATGAGCTTCTTCTTCCCCTGTCCGTCGTTTTAGGTTAGGGACTTTCACCTATAGACATCTTCCATGGCTATAACCCTGTAAGTTTCCAAAATTCACAGCAAGCATGATAAATCAATTGTGAGTACATAGATCAATTCGTCTTGTTCTCACGAGCATCATGGTACCCTTTTCTTGGGCCAATTTAACCTGTATAAAAAACCCTAAAACGGCCATGAAAACCCTAGTAATGGCAATTATGGATACATGCATCAAAATGAAAAATTAATTAAACCAAAATATTCCAAATGATGATACAAATACAATGCTATGCTTAAAAGTGAACAATTATGCGTAAACTGTAAAATCAAAATCAAGTTTGGATATGCAAACCGTGGGTCTATAAGTCGCGATTCTGGACGTGAAAATGCTTGAAATTGATTGAGATACATTCTGGAGATGTCCAGGAGTCTTTTGGTAGTCTTAGAATGGCTTGAATTTCCCTCTAGGTTAGAAACCGATCCAACACTTTCACTACAAGAAAATTAGTGTTTAACGACACAAAAATTGCGACAGTTATGTGATAATTGTCGTAATTGACATATAGAGACAGTGTTTACGACAGTTGACACCAACCGTCCCTAATATTTATTTTGCGACGGTATATTTAACCATCATAATATTATTATTACGACGGTAAAACAACCGTCGGCCCCCATTTAACACTTTTAACATTGATTTTTCACCAACAACTAGTCACGACGGTAAAATTAACCGTCCTAAAAGGCATATCACGACGGTAAAGCACCCGTCGCACCCTTAAACCTTTCACGACGGTAAAATTATCCGTCCTAAAATTCATTTCACGACGGTAAAACAACCGTCGCACCCAAAACCTTTAAAAATTCTCATGGGCACGACGGTAAAACACCCGTCGCCGTAATAAAGTTAAAAAGCTCTTAAAACATCAATTCACTTTCTACTCCTGCGTTCACTTTTTCTACTCACGGTGCCGTTCATGCCGTTCTTCTTCACACCGAAAGAAACCCCTTGACACCAAAAGGAATCTCTTCAAACCGCTCATCTTCACACCAAAAAACGCACAGCAAGCAGTTTAACATCCTCTGTGTTCATCTCTTCAAACACAGTAAGTTTTATGTATCACTTTTTGCATTGTTCTCATCTCTCTCATTCTCTGCCATTGATTTCAGCATTGGAGATTCACTTGAATCTTATGGTTGAGCTCTTTGTGATGATTGATTTTGAGTTTGAATATATTGAATTGATGTTAGGTTTTCTAATTTGTTGTTTTAGGGTTTTATTTCTTTTTATGATTTTTTAGGTTTTCTAATTTGTTGTTTTAAGGTTTGATTTGATTATTAGATTAAATATGTCACTGTTTGTAGATAGTTTTTAAGAGCGAAATGGAGAAGTATTAGTATGATAATTTTTTTTGAAGAATTTTTCTACAAAACCTTCATAATAGGTTGATTATTTTGAACACAATTAATTTATCTATCCAAATTATAAATATTGTGTGTTTTAGGTTGACAAACAAGAATTTAGATTGAAACCAATGAATTGCCCAGGACACTGCTTGATGTTTAAACACAGAGTTCGTTCATATAGAGGTAATTTTCATTTGCATAAACATATGTTTTTAAATAACATCTTTTATTTCTATACTTATGGTGGCTGAGCTAGTCCAGAATATATTGTTGAAATCAGGATAATGCATCTGTTTGAGCTACTTGGTTAATGGATTAACATTTTCATTTGAATATGCCTAAATTGAGTAATACCTGTCCAGTGTTATTTTACATGGTCTCATCTTCCCTCTTACTTACATATTCACATATAGCTCAAGGAATTGGTTTATTAATAAGCTGTATTCTTCCATATAGAATCCTTTTGGGATAAAGAGCAAGAATTTTTCAATCATGTCCAAAAATTGAACTGGAAATAGACTAAAAATTATAATTTTGGTGCGATGGGAGGTAGAGATAATTTAGTTTCCATTTTTGTTTGGATATTTTTAGGTAGAGCTGATGTTTTTTGTATAAAATATCATCTCACAACACTGTTATGGTTTTGCAGAACTTCCTCTTCGTTTTGCTGATTTTGGGGTTTTGCATCGAAATGAGGCCAGTGGTGCCCTAAGTGGATTAACATGTGTTAGGAGATTTCAGCAGGTAAATCTTTGTTGGAACTGTGGAAGGGACCAGTTTTCTTTGTTTTATCTTGATTACATTTATAGTTGCTTCTATTGTAAATATTGGAGCACCCCAATTGTGGGGTTGTATTTATGGTGTGAATGGTAGTATTTTTTAAAACAAAAAATGTTAGTTTTATGTTTGGATGGGGATCGGACCTCCAACCTCCTTTTCACTCCCGTCCTTATCTCCTCCACCCTACCACCCAGCGAAGCCACTCTTATATTCCCTATGTGGATGTGAGTTAGTGTAGATAAATTATCAAATTTTCTCTTCTCATTATGATATTCTTCATTTATCTAAAGGTATGGTACAATTACAATAGGAGGAACATTGCAAGCTATTTTGACTGATTATCACCTTGTCTTTAACTTCTATTTTCTATACTATTAGTTCTGTATTGTTTATGCCCTTTACTTTGTGTGTTGGACAGGATGATGCACATATTTTCTGCAGGGAGTCCCAGGTGTGTTAACGTAAATTTATGTAATATAATTTTTATGATATCTTTTAAGCTGAAGCTGAAATTATTCTATTAATTCATTTTGCAGGTTAAAGATGAAGTGAGAAAAGCCTTGGACTTCATTGATTATGTCTATCAAATATTTGGTTTCACATATGAACTGAAACTTTCAACGGTATGAACTGAAAAAACCTACATATTATTGATTGAAGGGATTTAATGGATCTTGATGAGTGCTTACGCCAGTTGAAATTTCATTTGCACCGTGCTCAAGTTAGAATGAAACCTTTAGCTGATGCTCACAGGAATGATGTAGTTTCAATTTCGTGATTGGGTTTTCCTGAAATTGCATCCGCGTGTTCAGCAGTCAGTAGAGGTGCGCATCAGTCCCAAGTTCGCTCCACGTTATTATGGTCCATTTATGTTGCTGGCTAGCTAGAATTGGAGAGGTGGCTTACAAGCTGCAGCAACCAGCCACAGCAAAGACACACCCTGTCTTCCACGTGTCTTTGCTTAATAAGGCAAAGGGGAGTTATGATGTTGAGAAAGAGCTGCCTCGAAGCTTGGACATTGATTTATCTAGTACTTCGGAGCCAATTGTGGTTTTAGCGGCACGGGAGGCGTATGCAGGATCACAAACATTGCAGAGTATAATCCTACTCTCGACAGGCACGAATAAAGGCGGAGGGTACTTTGCCCCGAAATGGCTATTCTTATGTATGTACATTGGCCTCACTGTTATTTGGGCAGCATTGAACACATTTGCGTTAGAAGTTATCGCCTTCATCGATATAATTTCAATATGGTGGCAGGTACTTTTGCTTCTTTATCTAACTATTCCAACTTACTGATTACAGTGAATGCGTTGTATCTTGACTCTAAAATGTACATCACAATTTACTCATAATCATTTTTACTGTGACAGGTTATTGGTGGAGCAGTGATAGTTATAATGTTACCTCTAGTGGCACTAACTACACAATCAGCTTCATATGTATTCACAAACTTTGAATTAGCACCTAATACAACAGGAATATCAAGCAAACCGTATGCGGTGATTATATCGTTTCTTGTGAGCCAATATTCCCTCTATGGATACGATGCTGCAGCGCATCTAACCGAAGAAACTAAAGGCGCAGACAAGAACGGACCTATTGCAATACTAGGTAGTCTTGCCATCATTTCAGTATTTGGTTGGGCTTATATCTTGGCACTCACATTCAGCATTCAGGTATAAATAAATATAATCAACCAATTAACACTTCAGTTTTTGACAGAAGAGTGATAATTAACACCGGTTTCCATCTCTGATTCAGGATTTCGCTTATCTTTATGATCCAAACAATGAGACTGCTGGAGCATTTGTGCCAGCACAGATATTGTATGATGCATTCCATGGAAGATATCATAATTCTGCAGGAGCAATAGTTCTACTATTTATAATTTGGGGTTCTTTCTTCTTTGGTGGACTTTCAATCACCACAAGCGCTGCTAGAGTCGTAAGTACTACGACCCTACGAGCCTTTTTGATTTTGATTGATTTATTTGAGTTTATCTTAAACAATGTAATTTTCAGGTTTATGCACTGTCAAGAGATAAGGGAGTGCTGTTTTCGTTCCTATGGCGAAAATTGCATCCAAAGCACAAGGTTCCTACAAATGCTGTATGGCTATGTGCAGCAATATGCATTCTTCTTGGTCTACCAATATTGAAGGTGAATGTGGTATTTACTGCAATAACTTCAATATGCACAATTGGTTGGGTTGGTGGTTATGCAGTTCCAATATTTGCAAGAATGGTAATGCCTGAGAAGAATTTCAAGGCTGGACCATTTTATTTGGGAAAGGCAAGAAGACCAATTTGTTACATTGCAATCCACACAATATGTGTTCTTCGTATTTATGGTTGCCATTGGATATAGATATATAATCAATAGTTAATAAGTTACTTGAGTTTCAATTGTAGTTAAGTAGCAGGTGTTGAAGTTGTTGGTAAATGCCACAGTGATATTGGCGGTGTTCAGATTTATTCTGCCCTCTTGAAAGTTGATTGAACAAGTTGCATTGATGGATGCTAAAGAACCAATTTGAACTGATAGCATCTTGCTCTTTTTCGAAAATGCAGGATTGAAGAAGCTGAAGCACAGTGTGCTTTGTTGAACTCTGAATCATTATGCGTAAGCACTTGTCTACTTTGTAATTATCAGTTATTTTTGGGATACTAGTACTATTGCTGTTTGCTAATATCATGATTATTGTCATTCATTGTTGAGAATTATAGGATGGATGTTTCAGTTCAGATTCAGATATATTTCTCTTTGGTGCAAGGACAGTGTACAGGGAAATCTGCCTTGGTGAGTATATCATTTGGTTTCGTTTTTAAATATTATTGTTGAATATATTTTTGTGCTAATTGTATTTTTCGTATAAGTTCTAAGGATTTTTTTGTACTTTCATATGACTTACAAGAATTTTTTTTTATTAATGAGTTAGGAGATGGTGGATATGTTGTATGTTATGAGATGGCAGAGATTGAAAATAAACTTGGATTGGGACGGGATTCATTGGTAAATTTCTGATTGATGTTTTAACATAAGAGTCACAATGCTTTCTTAGACGATCTTTCGTTGTTTCTTGTCAATTCAAAATTCAAGGGTATTGAGTTCTTGTTCTGGTGAAAATCAGTAACCGAGTAACCCATGATCTTCAGATTGCTCTCTCTTTGCTTCTCGGCAGTGACTATCATCAAGGAGTTCATGGTTTAGGTCCGGTAAGTCCTTAAACACATCCTTCATGATCATATTACTTTTTGCCTTTTCACCTCTTGTTGTTTAGCAGGGTTGAATATTTACATATTATATGGTTGCTTGTGCTTTTGCATGATTGTTTCCATGGTTGTATTGTAGGAGTTAGCTTGTCAGATAGTAAAATCAATTGGGGAGAAAGATGTTCTAAAAAAATTTGCTTCTGAAGGACTTGGATGGGTGAAAAAAAGAAAAGGTATATATACCCTTGTCATATCTATATTGCATTTTAGTTCCATTTTGCAACTTTTTTTAATCATTTTTTCTATCTTTTTTGTTTATGCAGGAGCTAAAAATAATATAGGAAAGGACGATACCATTTTACAAGTGATTGATGCTTATTTGAAGCCAAAATGCCACTCAGCTGATTCAGACTTTGTGCTCAAGTATGTTATTTAATTCATTGCTTCCAGTTCCTTTACTATACTCAATATTGATTGGAATTTAGAATATACTAATCAGAACCTACGAAAGCTATATGTTAATGGTAAAGTTTATCTGCTATAGTTCTGAATCTGGTTACTAATTAGATACGCACTTAAAATAAGAATTTGCAAAAATTTCTGTAGGGCTCATTCTCAGTATCCATTTCAACGTACTAAGCTCCATCATATATGCGCTGTATACTTCGAATGGACTTCGGAGAGAACAGGTACTTTATCTAATTTCAAATGCTTATTCTTGTAACTCAAGAATTTGTGCTCCGAGTCATGTCATTAGTCTTAGTCAAGAATTGGTATATGCTACCTCTTGGATGAAAATTTGGAAGTTGTTTGAAATGCTGATTGTTGGTTCATGAAATAGATGGATATATCCTTCCATGTATAGTCGAAAGGGATTTACGACGATTTGCCAATTTGCGATCAACTTCGTCTGAACTTGGGTTGAACCTTCCTTTACATGAGGTACTGCTAACTCTATTCCAATGGAAGACAGGTATATTAATTTGACGCATTTAAAGTTAAATTTTATGAGTATTATTTTAAAGATTATTATTTTAATACCTTTTTTTAGGGATTGGAATCACCCGCTGATGGTAGACGTTCATCTGAGTCTAGCTATCGTATTGGAGATAATGGAACTTCAGGGGGGACAAATTAGACTTTGCTATGATCGAGATAATTAGATTGTGAACTTTCTCATGTATTTTTGGCATAATGATACTTATTATTATAAGATTAGGAATTGATATATTTTGGGTTTTTTGTACTACTTGACATGATTATGGAACTCGCATTTTACATGATTATGGAACACACATTTTTTGGATATTATAATGCTTATTTGATGTTAAATATTTTTTATTGAAATTATTTTTACTATATTACAAAGTGATAGAAAATAAAACAAAAAATAATACTATAAATAAATATATTAAAGAAGAAATAATTTAAAGAAAAAAATAACACAAAAAAAAACTATATTTAAAATTTTTTACATA
The DNA here is from genome assembly GCA_948472305.1 of Vicia faba. Classification (NCBI taxonomy): domain Eukaryota; kingdom Viridiplantae; phylum Streptophyta; class Magnoliopsida; order Fabales; family Fabaceae; genus Vicia; species Vicia faba. Next base: position 323,306,356 of record OX451738.1, on the reverse strand, counting down.
GATAATAATTTAAATAAAAAATATATATAATAGAAAAATAAAAAAAAATCAAGACATAAACAAAAGTCATGGCGACAGTACCGAACCGTCGTAATCAACAAAAGTCATGACGGTATCGAACCGTCGCCATAAACAATTTAATCAATTTCAAAAGATATTCACGACAGTATCGAACCGTCGCCATCAATAATTAAAAGAAACTCAAAAGATAGTCACGACGGTATCAACCCGTCGTAAACTTGAACGACAGTTTTTGTAACCGTCGCGAAATAGGTTGGGGACACACACTTCTGCGACGGTAAAGCAACCGTCGTGGAAAGCAAATTGCGACGGTTTTAACCGTCGTAATCTACAAAAATACCTGTCGCAATCTGCCAATTTTCTTGTAGTGTTTTTTGAAAAATTTTGAGTTTTGTTTGATGCTCTCACGACCTGCAAATCCTCCTTCTTGTGCATTGGTTATGTTCTGCATATATAGTGTGATGAATTAGGGCAACAAAAACAATTTAAATCTTTATGAATCATGAAAGTTTGATTTGATTTTTCTCTTGTATTATATCTTTCCAAATGTCTCCAAATCATGTCAATTTTGATTCAATTTTCCTTGATTTGATTTGGTCTGATATGCCAGCCTTATTGGATTTGATTCCTACAAAAAATCAGATCAAAATCAATCTTTTTGTATTTTTTGCCATTTATTTGATTTAATTTGAATCAAAATAAAATAAATAATGAAGCAAATAATGTGTGGATGCTGATTTGGGTCGTGGACCATGTCATAAGAAAGATAAAATCATGAAATGCTAGACCCATTTGACAAAAAATGCACTTTTGAGCACATTTGACTTTTGGCAATTTTGCAAAAATGGTCAACTTTGACAAGGCATATCTCCTCCTATTTTAACCCTAGAGAGGTGTTCTTGGACTTTTTAGAAAGCTTAGGATGTCCCCTATATAACCCTCTTGGTTTCATCTCAATTAGGTCTTCCATGTTCATGTAAGAAGCTTTGACCCAAAAGGTTTTTTGTTGACTTTTCAAAAGGACCTATAATGTAGAAATTCATATCTTTTGATGAGTGCATATTTTGAACTTGTGGGCTGAAGATGACTGGTAGGGAATTGCATCCTATTAAAAATGAGCCTTGTATGGAAAATTTCTGATAAAGTATGAAGAAGTTATGCTTGGTCAATGTTTTGTTTACTTTTCTTGAGAAACCCTAATTTAGCAACTTTTGAATTTGGGGCATTCCTTGAGGAAACATTGTAACACCCCAATTCTACCCCAAGCAATTATGCAAAATAAATCAGAGTTATAAAATTTCAATCATACAAATGAATCGGGACGTCACAAATTCTTCTAACAAAATTCATTGCATTCATCGTGGATATATAACACTTTTAAAATATCGGATGAACCATCAACCTAACATCTTTAAATAAATAAGTCAACATCTACGCAGCGGAATTCTTCTATAACATCTCTAAATAAAACAGCAACTACGAAACATCACATATTCAATAATAATCAATTGAAGGTTCAACAACTGAAAATCAACAATCAAAAATCAGCAAGCGTTCATCCCCCCGAGTGTTACATATCAAAGCAATGACACCGACTCGAACTATTGAGGTATACAACCTTCACTCGCGAGTACCTGCACGTTACCAACATAAGGGCAACATTCAAACAGAATGGGTGAGATATCCAACAATATAATAAAGCGCATGATAATTTATATATTAAACTAGATCAATAACATCACCACTTCTCATCTCATAACCAACGTCAATCTCAGCAATAATACACCGTCATTCACATCAAAATGCACTTCTTTATGAATTCATATAATGCGACTCAAAACTATGCAAATGCATGTGGTACCATTGGAGCAGAACTCCCATCTCAAAATTTTGCCAATTAATAGAGGCATTAACAAGGCATGGCCTTCATCTCAAATTTTTCCAATCCAGGCCATCTCAACGAGCATAAGCTCCATCTCAAAAATGCAATGTATGCGACACCATCATGAATGTAATGATAACACCCAAGTTAACAACATCTCAAATCATCTCAAAACTTATCAATTAATCATCTCAAAACATCTCAAATAATCAAAATAATTCATCAAAATTCATTTATTTATAAATCATCAAACATCATTATTTATTAATAACTTCTCATTATAACTCAACAATATTCTAATTCCACAGTAAAACAATGCTGCTATCCTGAAACTCTAACATCGAGACCATCACTTCCTACTGTTATAGCTAAAACAGCAGCTTCTATACATCTAATGTTCATCGTTCTGCCCAAACAACGCAAAGGCCAACACAACTTCTAACCACGCAACCTCTAACCAACACAGTTTCTAAATACACAACTTCTAATGACGTAACCTCTGGCGACACAATCTTCTGACTGCTACAAGTTCTGACTAATGCAACCTCTGATCAGGTGCAACTTCTGATCATCTCATCTTCTGATCACTCAACCTCTGATCACGACATCTTTTGACCACTCATCCTCTGATCATGCCATCTTCTGACCATTCAACTTCTGACCAAATAAAACATCTGATCACCTATCTTCTGACTAATGCCATCTTCTGACTAGATACAACTTCTGACCAGATACAACTTCTGATCATCACCGTCCTCTGACTGACCACACCTTCTGACCCATACAACTACTAGCGTCAGAACTTCTATCCTGCACTAATCTAACGCAACTTCTATCAGCATCCTTCTAACGTCAGAACTGCTACTTTTCCTTAACGTTATTATTTTACCTCCTTTTCCTGTTATCAACCTAATTAGGAACATTACCTAACACCATCCCTAATTGATTATTTGTTCTAAAACAGCAACTTCTGGTATTCTTCACGCCTAATTATACGTTTTTCTTTCCTGCATAATTCTGTGTTTTCATTACTGCTACATTCAACGTTTCCATTATTGCATCTCACTATGGGATCTCACGATTAAAGCCCTAAAACTTAATCTATTCAAGGCAATTCATCACCTATAATTACCCTATAATCTTACAACATTTTAACAGCATCAAGACATCAATATTCATCAGAATTCATCAATCCTCATCATACGTCAATCACATATTCGCATATCAAAATGGGACAACAATCACCTCTAACCCACATATCAATGATCATAAACCCAATTATAGAGTTAGAACCCCACCCTTACCTTGGATTAAAGGTCGCTCTACAATTTTCGGTTGGATTCACGTTCTTGCCGTTATTCCTCCTTCTCACGTAGCTTGCACGTTCTTCTCAATCCTTATTTCTTTCTACTGCTTCTTACTTCTATTCCAACAACAAAATAACAACATAACCCTATTATTCTATTATCTCCTTATTGGGCTTAAAACTAGCACACCCCCTCATTACTTCTACTCTCTCAAAATAAGCCCATATTAAATAATATTACTCTTCTAATATTATTTCACCACATAATATTATGACTCTAATATTATTTCTCCACTTAATAAAATAATTCCAATTAATTATAACACATCTTCATAAATATTCCAAAAATAATTGAATTAAATAATTAATTAAATTACGGGCGTTACAACTCTCCCCCACTTAGAATATTTTCGTCCTCGAAAATTTACCTCAATCGAACAATTCAGGATAGGAGTCTCGCATCTTGCTCTCCAACTCTCAAGTCATGCTCTCTCTGGAAGCTCCAAGCCAAACCACTTTAATAAAGGCAATCTCTTTGCCCCTCAGAGTCTTCATTTCATGATCCGTGATCCGTACAAGCATCGTCTCCACCATAAGATTATCCCGTACTTGCACATCGTCCATATGAATCACATGAGATGGATCTGAAATATACTTCCGAAGTTGCGACACATGAAACACATCATGCAAATTCGAAAGATTAGGAGGTAAAGCCAATCTATAAGCAACATTCCCCACTCTCTCTGAAATCTAATACAGTCCAATAAAACGAGAAGTGAGCTTCTTAGACTTCAACGCTCGCCCAACACCAGTCACAGGTGTAACTCTCAAAAACACATGATCACCAGCTTGGAATTCTAAATCCTTCCTTCGCTTGTCATGTTAACTCTTCTGTCTACTTTGTGAAGCTTTCATCTTTTCTCGAATCAACTTCACCTTCTCAGTAGTCTCACGAACAAGTTCAGGTCCAAGTACTACACTTTCACCAGATTCATGCCAACATAACGGAGTTCTACATCTTCGACCATACAACGCTTCAAAAGGTGCCATCCCAATACTAGAATGGTAACTGTTATTATACGTGAACTCTATCAATGGAAGATAAGTATCCCACAAGCCTCCCTGCTCAAGAACACATGCCCTCAACAAGTCTTCTAACGACTGAATCGTCCATTCAGTCTGACCATCAGTCTGAGGATGATATGCTGAACTCAACCTCAACTTAGAACCCAATGCTTCTTGCAAACTATTCCAAAAATCAGAAGTAAATCTTGGATCTCTATCTGACACAATGCACAAAGGAAGACCATGCAACTTCACAATCACACTGATATAAATCTCAACCAACTTCGGCACTGGAAAACTGATGTTAATAGGAATAAAATGAGCTGACTTCGTAAGCATATCAACAATCACCCAAATTGAATCATATCCTCTTAAAGTATTAGGCAATCCTGTCACAAAGTCCATTGAAATGCTATCCCATTTCCATTCTGGAATTTCCAACGGTTGCAACAATCCTGAAGGCTTCTGATGTTCAACTTTCGACTTCTGACAAGTCAAACATGCATACACAAACCGAGCCACATCACTCTTCATTCCAGGCCACCAAAACAAACCTTTCAAATCTTGATACATCTTTGTAGCTCCTGGATGAATACTCAACTTACTTCTATGACTCTCTTCAAGTATCACTTTCTTCATCTCAGCATCATCAGGAATACAAATCCGGTTACGAAATCTCAACACACCTTGCTCATCTAGCTTGAAATCATTACTCTCAGATTGATCAATCCCAACCATCAAGTCTACCAGTTTGACGTCCAACTTCTGAGCTTCTCTGATACTGTCTAAAAATTCATTATTAATCTTCAGCATACCCAACATAACACTCTGCGGAGTAACCTCGCAAACTAAGCTCATATCTCTGAACTGCTCAATCAATTCCAACTCTTTAATCATCATTGCTGACATATGTAAAGTCCTTCGACTCAACGCATCAGCTACCACATTCGCTTTTCCTGGATGATAATTCAAACCGAAGTCATAATCCTTTAATAATTCCAACCATCTTCTATGCCTCATATTCAACTCTTTCTGATCAAACAAATACTTCAAACTCTTATGGTCACTAAACACTTCAAATCTATAACCATAAAGATAATGCCTCCAAATCTTCAACACAAAAACAACTGCAGCAAGCTCTAAATCATGCGTAGGATAGTTCTTCTCATGAGTCCTCAACTTCCTCGACGCATAAGCAACTACCTTACCATTCTGCATAAGCACGCCTCCTAAACCCATCTTAGAAGCATCACAATACACCACAAAAGGCTCTCCTGGATTAGGCAACGTCAAAATCGGAGCCGACGTGAACCTCTTCTTCAATTCTGTAAAACTTTCTTCGCACTGAACATCCCAAACAAAAGCTCTACCTTTACAAGTCAACTTAGTTAACGGAAGTGACAACTTAGAAAACCCTTCGATAAACCTTCTATAATAACCAGCTAATCCCAAGAAGCTTCTAATCGCAGTAACTGACTTTGGAGTTTCCCATTGCAACACAGTATCAACCTTAGATGGATCTACGGTAATGCCACTACCTGAAATCACATGACCAAGAAAACTAACCTCTTTCAACAAGAATTTACACTTGGACAGCTTTGCATACAACTTCTTCTCTTTCAAAATCTGCAATACTACTCTTAAATGTTCAGCATGCTCTTCTTCGGACTTAGAGTAAATCAAAATATCATCAATGAACACCACTACGAACCGATCCATATAAGTGTGAAAGATACGATTCATATATTCCATGAATACTCCTGGAGCATTAGTAACACCGAAAGGCATCACCGAATACTCGTAATGTCCATAATGCATTCTGAAAGCCGTCTTCTGAATATCTTCATCCTTCACTTTAATCTGATGGTAACCCGACCTCAAATCAATCTTACTAAACATACGAGCATCCACCAATTGGTCCATCAAGTCATCTATTCTTGGAAGTGGATACTTGTTCTTAATCGTCACCTTATTCAACTGTCTATAATCAACACAAAGCCTCATACTTCCATCTTTCTTCTTTACTAACAACACTGGAGCACCCCACGGAGATACACTTGGTCTTACAAACCCCTTCTCAAGTAACTCTTCCAATTGCTTCTTCAACTCTGACAATTCAGATGCAGACATCCTGTATGGTTCCATAGACACAGGTCTGGTACCAGGTACAAGATCAATTGTAAATTCAACTTCTCTCTCTGGCAATACATCAGAAATTTCATCAGGGAAAACTTCAGGAAATTCACACACCACCTGCAATTCCTCAATTATAGCTTGAGTCTCTACAGATAGCGACGCCATCAACGAAAACAAATCAACAACACAGGTCTGGTACCAGGTACAAGATCAATTATAAATTCAACTTCTCTCTCTGGAGGTACATCAGAAATTTCATCTGGGAAAACTTCAGGAAATTCACACACCACTTGCAATTCCTCAATTATAGCTTGAGTCTCTACAGATAGAGACACCATCAATGAAAACATCAATGCTTCCTCTTGCATCAACTTTCTTAACTGTCTAGCAGACAACAAACCATCTTCCTCTTCTTCAGGAGTAGAAAACTTCACAGACTTGTTATAACAGTTAATATGAACACAATTATGCTCTAACCAGTTCATACCCAGAATTACATCCAAACCTCTTAACGGTAAACAAATCAAATCAACAACAAAGTCTCTGTCGAAGATCGACAAGGGACACTTAGCACACACAAAAGAAGTAGTCATCGACCCCTTGGCTGGAGTATCGATGGCCATTTCTCCATTCAAAGAAGACAACACAAGACCCAATCTTTCAACGCAATCAACAACAATAAAATAATGCGTAGGACCAATATCAATAATAGTAATTAAAGGAGTACTATTAATGAAACATGTACCTCTAATAAGTCTGTCCTCAGCAGCTGTCTGATCCTCAACCAAAGCAAACACTTTTCCGCTTGACTGAGCCCTCTTCGATTTCAGACACTGGCTACCAATGTGCCCTTCTTCTTTACAGTTGATACAAACCAATCTCTTGTGCTCACACTCAGATACAACATGTCCATTCTTGCCACAACAGAAACACCTCTTCACCTCAGTAGTGCACACATTACTCTTGTGTCAAGGTTTCCCACACTTAAAGCAAATCACACCAGCAGGAGCATCTCCCCCACTAGTCCTCTGCCCATAAACAACTCTCTGCTTACCCTTACCAGTTGGGGCATCATAAGGTTTACCACGAATCTGTGGGTGCTTACCCCTCTTCTCACTGATAATCTTGTAATGAGCATTATTGTCTTCCTCATAAATCCTGCAGCTATCAACCAAATCAGCAAAGACACGGATTTTCTGATATCCAACTGCTTTCTTAATCTCTGGGCGCAACCCGTTCTCGAACTTAATACACTTCAAAAATTCAGCATTTTCCTCAGCATAATGCGGATAGAACTTGGCCAACTCGGCAAACTTGGCAGCATACTCAACAACAGACAAATTCCCTTGCTTCAACTCAAGGAACTAAATTTCCTTCTTACCACAGACATCTTCAGGAAAATACTTTCTCAAAAACTCCTTACGGAACACAGCCCAAGTGACATTCTCACCTGCAACTTCTAACTTCTGACAAGTCTCTAGCCACCAGTCATCAGCCTCGACTGCTAGCATATGAGTCCCATAATGAACCTTCTGCGCTGGAGTGCAATCCATCACGCGAAAGATCCTCTCAACCATTCCAAAGCTCCGTCAGGGTCATACTTTCCCTTGAACGTAGGTGGATTCTCTCTCTGGAAAGTCGCCAAGCTACGAGATCCATCATTCCCGTCAGCATTTGGCTAATTTTCCATCGCATGAGCCATTGCTTCTAAAGCAGCAGCAAGAGCAACATCATTCCTTACAGCCATCTCAACTTCTCACTATAACATAAACAACGATTAGAACTTAAATAACAATACTCGATCGTTAGACAACTACGACTCGACGACAAGGTCGGACCAACCTTTTGCTCTGATACCAACTTTGTAACACCCCAATTCTACCCCAAGCAATTATGCAAAATAAATCAGAGTTATAAAATTTCAATCATACAAATGAATCGGGACGTCATAAATTCTTCTAACAAAATTCATTGCATTCATCGTGGATATATACCACTTTTAAAATATCGGATGAACCATCAACATAACATCTTTAAATAAATAAGTCAACATCTACGCAGCGGAATTCTTCTATAACATCTCTAAATAAAACAACAACTACGAAACATCACATATTCAATAATAATCAATTTAAGGTTCAACAACTGAAAATCAACAATCAAAAATCAGCAAGCGTTCATCCCCCGAGTGTTACATATCAGAGCAATGACATCGACTCGAACTATTGAAGGTATACAGCCTTCACTCGTGATTACCTGCACGTTACCAACATAAGAGCAACATTCAAACAGAAGGGGTGAGATATCCAACAATATAATAAAGTGCATGATAATTAATATATTAAATTAGATCAATAACATCACCACTTCTCATCTCATAACCAACGTCAATCTCAGCAATAATACACCGTCATTCACATCAAAATGCACTTCTTTATGAAATCATATAATGCGACTCAAAAATATGCAAATGCATGTGGTACCATTGGAGCAGAATTCCTATCTCAAAAATTTGTCAATTAATAGAGGCATTAACAAGGCATAACCTTCATCTAAAAAATGTAATGTATGCGACACCATCATGAATGTAATGATAACACCCAAGTTAACAACATCTCAAATCATCTCAAAACATCTCAATTAATCATCTCAAAACATCTCAAATAATCAAAATAATTCATCAAAATTCATTTATTTATAAATCATCAAACATCATTATTTATTAATAACTTCTCATTATAACTCAACAATATTCTAATTCCACATTAAATCAATACTGCTATCCTAATACTCCAATGTCGAGACCATCACTTCCTACTGTTATAGCTCAAACAACAGCTTCTATACATCTAATGTTCATCGTTCTGCCCAAACAACGCAAAGGCCAACACAACTTCTGACCACGCAACCTCTAACCAACACAGTTTTTAAATACACAACTTCTAATGACGTAACCTCTGGCGTCACAATCTTCTGACTGCTACAAGTTCTGACTAATGCAACCTCTGATCAGGTGCAACTTCTGATCATCTCATCTTCTGACCACTCAACCTCTGATCACGACATCTTTTGACCATTCATCCTCTGATCATGACATCTTCTGACCATTCAACTTCTGACCAGATACAACATCTGATCACCTATCTTCTGACTAATTCCATCTTCTTACTAGATACAACTTCTGACCAGATACAACTTCTGATCATCACCGTCCTCTGACTGACCACACCTTCTGACCCATACAACTACTAACGTCAGAACTTCTATCCTGCACTAATCTAACGCAACTTCTATCAACATCCTTCTAACGTCAGAACTGCTACTTTTCCTTAACGTTATTATTTTACCTCCTTTTCCTGTTATCAACCTAATTAGGAACATTACCTAACACCATCCCTAATTGATTCTTTGTTCTGAAACAGCAACTTCTGGTATTCTTCACGCCTAATTATACGTTTTTCTTTCCTGCATAATTCTGTGTTTTCATTACTGCTACATTCAATGTTTCCATTACTGCATCTCACTATGGGATCTCACGATTAAAGCCCTAAAACTTAATCTATTCAAGGCAATTCATCACCTATAATTACCCTATAATCTTACAGCATTTTAACAGCATCAAGACATCAATATTCATCAGAATTCATCAATCCTCATCATACGTCAATCACATATTCTCATATCAAAACAGGACAGCAATCACCTCTAACCCACATATCAATGATCATAAACCCAATTATAGAGTTAGAACTCCACCCTTACCTTGGATTGAAGGTCGCTCTACAATTTCCGGTTGGATTCACGTCCTTGCCGTTATTCCTCCTTCTAACGTAGCTTGCACGTTCTTCTCAATCCTTATTTCTTTCTACTGCTTCTTACTTCTATTCCAACAACAAAATAACAATATAACCCTATTATTCTATTATCTCCTTATCGGGCTTAAAACTAGCACACCCCCTCATTACTTCTACTCTCTCAAAATAAGCCCACATTAAATAATATTACTCTTCTAATATTATTTCACCACATAATATTATGTCTCTAATATTATTTCTCCACTTAATAAAATAATTCCAATTAATTATAACACATCTTCATAAATATTCCAAAAATAATTGAATTAAATAATTAATTAAATTACGGGCGTTACAACTCTCCCCCACTTAGAATATTTTCGTCCTCGAAAATTTACCTCAATCGAACAATTCAGGATAGGAGTCTCGCATCTTGCTCTCCAACTCCCAAGTCATGCTCTCTCCAGAAGCTCCTAGCCAAACCACTTTAACAAAGGCAATCTCTTTTCCCCTCAGAGTCTTCATTTCATGATCCGTGATTCGTACAAGCATCGTCTCCACCATAAGATTATCCCGTACTTGCACATCGTCCATATGAATCACATGAGATGGATCTGAAATATACTTTCGAAGTTGCGACACATGAAACACATCATGCAAATTCGAAAGATTAGGAGGTAAAGCCAATCTATAAGCAACATTCCCCACTCTCTCTGAAATCTAATATGGTCCAATAAAACGAGAAGTGAGCTTCTTACACTTCAACGCTCGCCTAACACCAGTCACAGGTGTAACTCTCAAAAACACATGATCACCAGCTTGGAATTCTAAATCCTTCCTTCGCTTGTCATGATAACTCTTCTGTCTACTTTGTGAAGCTTTCATCTTTTCTCGAATCAACTTCACCTTCTCAGTAGTCTCACGAACAAGTTAAGGTCCAAGTACTACACTTTCACCAGATTCATGCCAACATAACGGAGTTCTACATCTTCGACCATACAACGCTTCAAAAGGTGCCATCCCAATACTAGAATGGTAACTGTTATTATACGTGAACTCTATCAATGGAAGATAAGTATCCCACAAGCCTCCCTGCTCAAGAACACATGCCCTTAACAAGTCTTCTAACGACTGAATCGTCCGTTAAGTCTGACCATCAGTCTGAGGATGATATGCTGAACTCAACCTCAACTTAGAACCCAATGCTTCTTGCAAACTCTTCCAAAAATCAGAAGTAAATCTTGGATCTCTATCTGACACAATGCACAAAGGAACACCATGCAACTTCACAATCACACTAATATAAATCTCAACCAACTTCGGCACTGGAAAACTGATGTTAATAGGAATAAAATGAGCTGACTTTGTAAGCCTATCAACAATCACCCAAATTGAATCATATCCTCTTAAAGTATTAGGCAATCCTGTCACAAAGTCCATTGAAATGCTATCCCATTTCCATTATGGAATTTCCAACGGTTGCAATAATCCTGAAGGCTTCTGATGTTCAACTTTCGAATTCTGACAAGTCAAACATGAATACACAAACCAAGCCACATCACTCTTCATTCTAGGCCACCAAAACAAACCTTTCAAATCTTGATACATCTTTGTAGCTCCTGGATGAATACTCAACTTACTTCTATGACTCTCTTCAACTATCACTTTCTTCATCTCAGCATCATCAGGAATACAAATTCGGATACGAAATCTCAACACACCTTGCTCATCTAGCTTGAAATCATTACTCTCAGATTGATCAATCCCAACCATCAAGTCTACCAGTTTGACGTCCAACTTCTGAGCTTCTCTGATACTGTCTAAAAATTCATTATTAATCTTCAGCATACCTAACATAACACTCTGTGGAGTAACCTCGCAAACTAAGCTCATATCTCTGAACTGCTCAATCAATTCCAACTCTTTAATCATCATTGCTGACATATGTAAAGTCCTTCGACTCAACGCATCAGCTACCATATTCGCTTTTCCTGGATGATAATTCAAACCGAAGTCATAATCCTTTAATAATTCCAACCATCTTCTATGCCTCATATTCAACTCTTTCTGATCAAACAAATACTTCAAACTCTTATGGTTACTAAACACTTCAAATCTAGAACCATAAAGATAATGCCTCCAAATCTTCAACACAAAAACAACTGCAGCAAGCTCTAAATCATGCGTAGGATAGTTCTTCTCATGAGTCCTCAACTTCCTCGACGCATAAGCAACTACCTTACCATTCTGCATAAGCACGCCTCCTAAACCCATCCTAGAAGCATCACAATACACCACAAAAGGCTCTCCTGGATTAGGCAACATCAAAATCGAAGCCTACGTGAACCTCTTCTTCAATTCTGTAAAACTTTCTTCGCACTGAACATCCCAAACAAAAGCTCTACCTTTACAAGTCAACTTAGTTAACGAAAGTGACAACTTAGAAAACCCTTCGATAAACCTTCTATAATAACCAGCTAATCCCAAGAAGCTTCTAATTGCAGTAGTTGACTTTGGAGTTTCCCATTGCAACACAGTATCAACCTTAGATGGATCTACGACAATGCCACTACCTGAAATCACATGACCAAGAAAACTAACCTCTTTCAGCCAGAATTTACACTTGGACAACTTTGCATACCACTTCTTCTCTTTCAAAATCTGCAATACTACTCTTAAATGTTCAGCATGCTCTTCTTCGGACTTAGAGTAAATCAAAATATCATCAATGAACACCACTACGAACAGATCCATATAAGTGTGAAAGATACGATTCATATATTCCATGAATACTCCTGGCGCATTAGTAACACCAAAAGGCATCACCAAATACTCGTAATGTCCATAATGCATTCTGAAAGCCGTCTTCTGAATAACTTCATCCTTCACTTTAATCTGATGGTAACCCGACCTCAAATCAATCTTACTAAACACACGAGCATCCACCAATTGGTCCATCAAGTCATCTATTCTTGGAATTGGATACTTGTTCTTAATCGTCACCTTATTCAACTGTCTATAATCAACACAAAGCCTCATACTTCCATCTTTCTTCTTTACTAACAACACTGGAGAACCCCACGGCGATACACTTGGTCTTACAAACCCATTCTCAAGTAACTCTTCAAATTGCTTCTTCAACTCTGACAATTCAGATGCAGACATCCTGTATGGTGCCATAGACACAGGTCTGGTACCAGGTACAAGATCAATTGTAAATTCAACTTCTCTCTCTGGCAGTACATCAAAAATTTCATCAAGGAAAACTTCAGGAAATTCACACACCACCTGCAATTCCTCAATTATAGCTTGAGTCTCTACAGATAGCGACGCCATCAACGAAAACAAATCAACAACATAGGTCTGGTACCAGGTACAAGATCAATTATAAATTCAACTTCTCTCTCTGGCGGTACATCATAAATTTCATCAGGGAAAACTTCAGGAAATTCACACACCACCTGCAATTCCTCAATTATAGCTTGAGTCTCTACAGATAGCGACACCATCAATGAAAACATCTATGCTTCCTCTTGCATCAACTTTCTTAACTGTCTAGCAGACAACAAACCATCTTCCTCTTCTTCAGGAGTAGAAAACTTCACAGACTTGTCATAACAGTTAATATGAACACAATTATGCTCTAACCAATTCATACCCAGAATTACATCCAAACCTCTTAACGGTAAACAAATCAAATCAACAACAAAGTCTCTGTCGATCATCGACAAGGGACACCGACCCCTTGGCTGGAATATCGATGGCCATTTCTCCATTCAAAGAAGACAACACAAGACCCAATCTTTCAACACAATCAACAATAATAAAATAATGCGTAGCACCAGTATCAATAATAGTAATTAAAGGAGTACTATTAATGAAACATGTACCTCTAATAAGTCTGTCCTCAGCAGCTGTCTGATCCTCAACCAAAGCAAACACTTTTCCGCTTGACTGAGCCCTCTTCGGTTTCAGACACTGGCTACCAATGTGCCCTTCTTCTTTACAGTTGAAACAAACCAATCTCTTGTGCTCACACTCAGATACAACATGTCCATTCTTGCCACAACGGAAACACCTCTTCACCTCAGTAGTGCACACATTACTCTTGTGTCAAGGTTTCCCACACTTAAAGCAAATCACACCAGCAGGAGCATCTCCCCCACTAGTCCTCTGCCCATAAACAACTCTCTGCTTACCCTTACCAGTTGGGGCATCATAAGGTTTACCACGACTCTGTGGGTGCTTACCCCTATTCTCACTGATAATCTTGTAATGAGCATTATTGTCTTCCTCATAAATCCTGCAGCTATCAACCAAATCAGCAAAGACACGGATTTTCTGATATCCAACTGCTTTCTTAATCTCTGGGCGCAACCCGTTCTCGAACTTAATACACTTCAAAAATTCAGCATTTTCCTCAGTATAATGCGGATAGAACTTGGCCAACTCGGAAAACTTGGCAGCATACTCAACAACAGACAAATTCCCTTGCTTCAACTCAAGGAACTCAATTTCCTTCTTACCACGGACATCTTCAGGAAAATACTTTCTCAAAAACTCCTTATGGAACACAGCCCAAGTGACATTCTCACCTGTAACTTCTAACTTCTGACAAGTCTCTAGCCACCAGTCATCAGCCTCGACTGCTAGCATATGAGTCCCATAATGAACCTTCTGCGCTGGAGTGCAATCCATCACGCGAAAGATCCTCTCAACCATTCCAAATCTCTGTCAGGGTCATACTTTCCCTTGAACATAGGTGGATTCTCTCTCTAGAAAGTCGCCAAGCTACGAGATCCAGCATTCCTGTCAGCATTTGGCTGATTTTCCATCGCATGAGCCATTGCTTCTAAAGCAGCAGCAAGAGCAGCATCATTCCTTCCAGCCATCTCAACTTCTCACTATAACATAAACAACGATTAGAACTTAAATAATAATACTCGATCGTTAGACAACTACGACTCGACGACAAGGTCAGACCAACCTTTTGCTCTGATACCAACTTTGTAACACCCCAATTCTACCCCAAGCAATTATGCAAAATAAATCAGAGTTATAAAATTTCAATCATACAAATGAATCGGGACGTCATAAATTCTTCTAACAAAATTCATTGCATTCATCGTGGATATATAACACTTTTAAAATATCGGATGAACCATCAACATAACATCTTTAAATAAATAAGTCAACATCTACGCAGCGGAATTCTTCTATAACATCTCTAAATAAAACAACAACTACGAAACATCACATATTCAATAATAATCAATTCAAGGTTCAACAACTGAAAATCAACAATCAAAAATCAGCAAGCGTTCATCCCCCCGGGTGTTACATATCAGAGCAATGACATCTACTCGAACTATTGAAGGTATACAGTCTTCACTCGTGATTACCTGCACGTTACCAACATAAGAGCAACATTCAAACAGAAGGGGTGAGATATCCAACAATATAATAAAGTGCGTGATAATTAATATATTAAATTAGATCAATAACATCACCACTTCTCATCTCATAACCAACGTCAATTTCAGCAATAATACACCGTCATTCACATCAAAATGCACTTCTTTATGAAATCATATAATGCGACTCAAAAATATGCAAATGCATGTGGTACCATTGGAGCAGAACTCCCATCTCAAAAATTTGTCAATTAATAGAGGCATTAACAAGGCATAACCTTCATCTCAAAATTTGCCAATCCAGGCAATCTCAACGAGCAGAAGCTCCATCTCAAAAATGTAATGTATGCGACACCATCATGAATGTAATGATAACACCCAAGTTAACAACATCTCAAATCATCTCAAAACATCTCAATTAATCATCTCAAAACATTTCAAATAATCAAAATAATTCATCAAAATTCATTTATTTATAAATCATCAAACATCATTATTTATTAATAACTTCTCATTATAACTCAACAATATTCTAATTCCATATTAAAACAATAGTGCTATCCTAATACTCTAACATCGAGACCATCACTTCCTACTGTTATAGCTCAAACAACAGCTTTTATACATCTAATGTTCATCGTTCTGCCCAAAGAACACAAAGGCCAACACAACTTCTGACCACGCAACCTCTAACCAACACAGTTTCTAAATACATAACTTCTAATGATGTAACCTCTGGCGACACAATCTTCTGACTGCTACAAGTTCTGACTAATGCAACCTCTGATCAGGTGAAACTTCTGATCATCTCATCTTCTGACCACTCAACCTCTGATCACGACATCTTTTGACCACTCATCCTCTGATCATGACATCTTCTGACCATTCAACTTCTGACCAGATACAACATCTGATCACCTATCTTCTGACTAATGCCATCTTCTGACTAGATACAACTTCTGACTGTTAGAACAAAGTTTGAATCTACTACCCTAAGTTTAAGTTTTGATGATAACAAAATGAAATGATATATTAATTATGTGATTCATGTAAGAACTATTTGCTACCTAAAAATTACCTTCTGTTTTGCAGAAACTCTGATAGGTATCAGCAAGAGTACACTTAATCAGCATCAGAAGATTGGTTATCAGTATCAGCATCAGAAGATACTATATCAGAATACCAGAATCAGAAGAACAACTCACGCGAATGCTGAAGCTTGATGAACAGAACTGCGCTCAACACTCTGATAAAGACAACAACAGTTCATCAACACTTAAGCAGAGTCAGAATGAGCCAAAGCCAGAACACGCTTTAAGTAGCAACGGTACTGTGCATTCAAGGCGAATTATTACCAACGACATCATTCCAGACAAGATCTGCTTAATAAGGAAAGTTTGTTATTAGCATTGAATCAAGATTATTGCTCCAATGTTCATCAAATCCAATGCTATATAAACAAGACAACGAAGATTGAATTGGCTAATGCTCTACATCAATTTACACGCCTAAAAGCTATTCATCATCTTCTCATTCTCAGTTTGCTAAAAGCTCCAAGAATTCCTTACTCAATATTTTAGCAATCTAGTTTCCATAAGTTTAAGCTGTGTAATATCACAGTTGTGATAAACAGTTTTGTAGAAAACATTCACACACCTAGATTTCTCTTCTGTGTAAGAAAGTGTTTCCTTGACAAACCGGTTTGTGGTTTGCATCAAGAAGGCTTTAGCAGTTGTTAAAGCAGATTGTAATATTCAGTTGAATATAGTGGATTAAGACCTCGTTGGAGAGAGGCGAAATCACCTTGACGGGTGGACTGGAGTAGTTTGAGATCAAACGAACCAGGATAAAAATATCGTGTTCATTGCATTGATTTTCAGTTTTACAATTCAACCCCCCTTCTTGTGTTTTTCACTTCTTCAATTAGCATCAGAGCGCCTGGTTCTGAGCTAAAACACTTAACCGTGTCAGTACAAGATCCAGTGTCAGAAAAACACAATGGCAGGAACTTATTCTCACACCAGCAATGACAACCATGAGGGCAGAGACAGATTCAGCGGCAAACCTCCAGTCTTTGATGGAGAAAATTTTGATTACTAGAAAGACAGAATTGAAAGCTTCTTTCTGGCACATGATGCTGATCTGTGGGACATGGTTACAAATGGATACACGCACCCTGTGAATGCAAGCAGTCAGAAGATTGATAGGAAAACAATGTCTGACCAACAAAAGCGTGACTTCAAGAATCACCACAAGGCCAGAACCATCCTTCTCAGCGCCATCTCGTATGCTGAATATGAAAAGATCTCCAACAGAGACACAACAAAGAACATGTTTGACTCACTCAGAATGACGCATGAGGGCAACGTTCAGGTCAAAGAAACTAAAGCTCTGGCGCTCATTCAGAAGTATGAGGCATTCAAAATGGAAGAAAGTGAATCCATTGAAACAATGTTCTCAAGATTCCAGATTCTGGTAGCTGGTCTCAAGGTTCTGGACAAAGGTTACTCTACTGCTGATCACGTCAAGAAAATCATCAAAAGCTTACCCAAGCAGTGGAGGCCAATGGTTACAGCTCTGAAGCTAGCAAAAGATCTCAATAAAATTTCTCTGGAGGAACTTATTAGCTCCCTCAGAAGTCATGAGATAAAGCTAGAAGCTGATGAACCCAAGAAGCAAGGTAAGCCTTTAGCATTAAAATCTAACAAAAAATCTGAGTCTAAAGTTTTGCAGGCAGTAGAAGAAACATCTGATGGATCCTCATCAGAAGAAGACGAACTCTCCCTCCTCTCCAGAAGAGTGAATCAACTGTGGAAGTGGAGGCAAAGGAAGTTCAGGAATCCCAGAAGATCTGATCAGAACGAGTCTTCTTCCAGATACAGAAGGACAGATTCTTCCTCTGGATACAGAAGATCTGAAGGCTCCTCAGGAAGCAGAAAGCCAAACACCAAGGACATCATCTGCTATGAGTGCAATGAGCAAGGACACTACAAGAGTGACTGCCCAAAGCTTCAGAGGGAAAAGCCCAAAAAGAAGTTTGGAAGAGAAAAGAAGAAAAGTCTCATGGCTACATGGGATGACTCTGACTCGTCTGAAGCTGACTCAGAATCAGATGATGAGAGAGCAAACATAGCTCTCATGGCCAACATTTCAGAAGATAGTGAAGCTTCTGAATCAGACTCAAAATCAGATACTGAAGAGGTATTTCCTGACTTTGCAGTTAATTTTACCAAGGCTGAACTTGCTGAAAGCCTTAATGAAATTATGGAAAGGTATCAGCAGATTAGAGTTAAATTCAGAAACCTGAAAAGGAATCTTGAATCTGACTCTAATAAGGCTGAGAGTCTTAAATTGGAAAATTCTGAGCTGAGAAATAAAATTTCAAAATTAGAAAATACTTTACAAAACTCTCAGAAGGAACCAATTTCTGAAACTCCCAACAACGCTGATGAGATCATCAAGGGGTATGATCACAGTTTCCAGAAGTTCCTTGCTAAAAGCATAGATAGAAGCAAAATGGCTTCAATGATCTATGGAGTTAGCAGAAACGACAGGAAGGGAATATGATACCAAGGTAAGGTTCCTACACCAAAGAATGTCATGGATTTAACCATTAAACACACACCTCTGAATTCA
Source organism: Vicia faba (assembly GCA_948472305.1). NCBI lineage: Eukaryota > Viridiplantae > Streptophyta > Magnoliopsida > Fabales > Fabaceae > Vicia > Vicia faba. Next base: position 323,287,102 of record OX451738.1, on the reverse strand, counting down.
CATTTTGTGTATGGTCACACACATGATATTAAATACACTAGCAGTAAGTACTCTGTGAAACCAAAATTCAACCAGAGTTTTGGTAAATCTAACAAATCAGGACCCAAGAAAATCTGGGTACCTAAGGATAAAATAATACATGTTGCAGATATCTTTAGCAGCAAATCAGAAACACCAGTCATGGTACCTGGACTCTGGCTGCTCGCGACACATGACGGGAAGAAGGCATATGTTCCAAAGCCTAGAACTTAAGCCTAGAGGCCACGTTGGCTTTGGAGGCAATCAGAGGGGAAAGATAATTGGCTCTGGAACTGTAGGTAATGGAAATCTTCCCTCTATTAATAATGTTCTGCTAGTAGATGGATTAATGCATAATCTGTTATCCATAAGTCAATTAAGTGATAACGGTTATGATATAATCTTTAATCAAAAATCATGTAAAGCTGTTAGTCAGAAAGATGGGACTATCCTGTTTAATGGAAAGAGGAAAATAACATTTACAAAATCAAACTTTCTGAACTGAAAAGTCAGAATGTAAAGTGTCTTCTGTCTGTCAACAACGAGCAGTGGATCTGGCACAGAAGATTGGGGCATGTTAGTATGAGAAGAATATCTCATATTAACAAACTCAATCTGGTCAGAGGACTTCCTAATTTGAAGTTCAATTCAGATGCTCTGTGTGAAGCATGTCAGAAAGGCAAGTTTGCAAAACCTTCTTTTAAATCTAAAAATGTTGTTTCTACCTCTAAGCCATTAGAACTTCTGCACATTGACTTATTTGGACCAGTTAAAACTGCTTCAGTCAGTGGCAAGAAGTATGGGTTAGTAATCGTAGATGACTATAGCAGATGGACATGGGTAAAGTTCTTAAGACACAAGGACGAGTCACACTCTGTGTTTGTTACCTTCTGTAACCAAGTTCAGAATGAAAAGGATCTTAGAATCGTTAAAGTCAGAAGTGATCATGGTGGAGAGTTTGAAAACAAAGATTTTGAGTCATTCTTTAATGACAGAGGCATTCTGCATGATTTCTCTTGTCCTAGAACTCCCCAACAAAATGGAGTTGTAGAACGAAAGAACAGAACATTGCAAGAAATGGCCAGAACCATGATCAATGAGACAAACGTTGCTAAGATCTTCTGGGCAGAGGCAATAAACACTGCGTGCTACATTCAGAATAGAATCTCAATAAGACCTATTCTGGAAAAGACTCCATATGAATTGTGGAAGAACAGAAAGCCCAACATTTCATATTTTCATCCATTTGGATGTACTTGTTTCATGTTAAATACAAAGAATTATTTGAACAAGTTTGACTCTAAAGCACAAAAGTGTATTATGTTAGGATACTCTGAATGCTCAAGAGGGTACAGAGTATACAATACAGAAACACAGATTGTGGAAGAATCAATCAGTGTTCGTTTTGATGATAAGCTTGACTCTGAAAAGTCAAAGCAGAATGAAGTTTTTGCAGGTATGGAAATTGAATTTACAGGTTCTGAAGACAAGTCATCAGAAGCTCTCAACACAGACACTCCTTCAACGTCTGAAAGGAGCACTGCTAGCAATCCTACAACAGCTGCTGATCAACCTCAGAAGAGATTACCCAGGAGCAGCTTGGATCATCCAGAAGAAACTATCTTAGGAAGAAAGGAAGATCCAATCAGAACAAGAGCAAGCTTCAGAAACTCTGAAGAAACCCTCATGGGACTTGTGTCTCTGATTGAACCTTCTTCTATTGATGAAGCACTTCTGGGTAACAACTGGATTCTGGCAATGCAAGAAGAGCTGAATCAATTCACCAGAAATAACGTATGGGATCTTGTTCCCAGACTAAAAGGATTCAACGTCATTGGAACAAGATGGGTGTTCAGAAACAAGCTAAATGAACAAGGTGAAGTCATCAGAAACAAAGCACGACTGGTTGCACAAGGTTATAGTCAGCAAGAGGGGATAGACTATACAGAAACCTTTGCTCCAGTCGCCAGGTTAGAATCTATCAAACTTTTAATTTCATTTGCTGTTAATAGAGGCATCACTCTGTATCAGATGGATGTCAAGAGTGCATTCTTAAATGGTTATATAGAAGAAGAGGTTTATGTGCACCAACCCCCTGGTTTTGAAAATACAAAACATCCAGAACATGTTTTCAAACTAAAGAAGTCACTATATGGTCTGAAACAAGCTCCCAGAGCTTGGTATGAAAGACTAAGTAACTTTCTGTTAGAAAATGAATTCACCAGAGGGAAGGTGGACACTACCTTATTCTGTAAGTCAGTTAAGAATGACATCTTAGTCTGTCAAATTTATGTTGATGATATTATTTTTGGATCTACTAATCCTTCTCTTGGAAGAAAATTTGCTAAGTGTATGCAGGCAGAATTTGAGATGAGCCTCATGGGGGAACTGAAATTCTTTCTAGGAATTCAGATCAATCAAACTCCAGAGGGAACTTACATTCATCAGAGCAAATACATCAGAGATCTTCTGAAGAAATTTGACCTCTCAGAATGTAAGCCATCAAAGATTCTAATGCATCCCACGTGCATTCTGGAAAGAGAAGAGGTAAGCAAAAAGGTAGAACAGAAGGTCTACAGAGGTATGATTGGTTCTCTCCTTTATCTGACAGCTTCAAGACCTGATATATTATTCAGCGTATGTATTTGTGCTAGATTCCAATCAGATCCTAGAGAATCTCACTTAACAGCTGTTAAGCGAATTTTCAAGTATCTGAAAGGTACTACTAATCTGGGTTTATTTTATAGAAAATCTAGTGATTACAGTTTAGTAGGCTACTGCGATGCTGACTTTGCTGGAGACAGAGTAGAGCGTAAAAGTACTTCTGGAAGCTGCCAGTTTCTGGGAGAAAATTTGATCTCTTGGTCCAGCAAAAGGCAATCCACAATTGCGCTATCAACAGCAGAAGCTGAGTACATAGCAGCAGCAGGATGTAGCACACAAATGCTCTGGATGAAAAGTCAGCTTGAAGACTTCCAGATTTTTTAGAGTAACATCCCTATACTCTGTGACAATACTTCAGCTATTTGCTTAAGTAAGAATCCCATTTTACATTCTAGAGCTAAGCATATAGAAATAAAACATCATTTCATTAGGGACTATATTCATAAAAGAATTTTGAATCTAAAATTTATTGATACAGACCATCAATGGGCTGATATCTTCACTAAACCCCTTTTTTAAGATACGTTCAATTTCATTCTGAAACATCTCAGCATGAAAATCTGCCCAGAGTGAAAATGTTTTAATTCCATATATTTATCTTCAGAATGTATTTGTTTTACTGTGAACTTCTGATCAATCTCTTTTCAGAAAGAAAGAACATGCAGATTGTATCAGATGCTAGTCTTAAAGATCTGAGCGTTTCAGCTCAAGGATAGACGTGCTGATCACTAAATCAAACAAGTGTCATCCAATCATCAGCAAATCTCTGAAGCAGAACGCGTGCACGCTTCTGAGAAGGCAAAACGCTGATTGGGTGCATTGAGACACATGTCTGGTAACCGTTTCAAGTATCTTTCTCAAATCCCTCAAAATCAGCAAGCATTAAATGAAAGTAATCATGTTTTTAAAAACGTAATCATGATTTTATTTCTCTTTCTTGAAACCGTTTACACTTTCAAAATATTCTGAAATCTATTTAAGCACGTTAACTTCTCACATTAATCTTTTACAGTTTCTCATTATATCTCAAATATTTTCTGCATTTTCTCTGTGTTCATCTCTTTCAAACTTAAACCCATTTTCTCAGTTTTTCTCAGAAAAACCCTAAGTGTGAACATGGAAACCTCCAACAGTGCTTCTGCAGGTTCTCAGAAGAAAGCTTCCTCTGAACAGTACCAAGTTCCATTCAGAACACTCCTTACACCAGTGAAGAATCTAGAAGTGTTGTCTGAACTGATTATTGATTTTGGCAGTCTGAAAGAGAATGGTTTTGACTTGACAGAAGAAGTTAGGGCATAGAAATGGGAGAGATATTTCGACAGGTTGGTTGGACCAACATTCCCAATGTTAGTCAAGGAGTTCTGGATTCATGCGTCCGCTTCAATGCATCAAGTCAGCTCCTACATAATGGGAAAGAAGATTGTGATCACTGAGGATCACATAGCAAAATTGATTGGTTACAGTGGCGGTGGCGTCCGTTGTATTGATATGGCTGAAAGATGCTCTGATGTTGGTGTCATAGCACAACAAATTTTCACCCATGGGGTGCCCAGCAGCAAAATCAGAGACCTAAAGGATCACCACAGAGTTTGGGCGAAGATATTCTGGGGTGCTTTAATCATAGGAAGCCAACAAGTTCCCCTGATTACATAAATATAGATCAGCAGTTTCTGATCTACTTTATTAATCAGAAGGTAAAAATCAACTTGGCTCATCTTCTGTTTAATCACCTCAGAACAAGCGTGAAGGAAACCAGGGAAGAAGAAAGAACAAAGAGGGATTGGATACCCTTTGGAAGGTTAATATCAGATATTCTGACTGAGAATAGGCTGATAGAGCACCTGATAGAAGCTCAAGAGTTAAGCACTATTGAACCAACTGTTGGCAAGCCTCTGAACGCGAAGAATCTGAAGAAAATGAAATTAATAGAGAATATCAGAAAGGAACCCAGCGTTACTCCTATTGCTGACATCACCAGCAGAAGAGTCCCACTGAGTGACTTTCCATTATTTTCTGAGATAGAATCTAAACCAATGGTGGTTCTCAGATACTTGGACGCGTGCAAGGATGATGGTACAGATCCCAAGCTGAATATCAAAGATCTGCACCAACCTCAACCAGAAGTTACACTGAAGAAGACGAAGAAAAGGAAGGCCCCTTCAGAAGGAACATCCCAGCAGACTCCCAAGAAAAGAGGTAATTTATCTGCTGCTTCTGTTTTAAATTCTTCTGCTATTCCAACATCTATCCCAACTCCAGCTTCTCATGAAATCCCAATCCCCATACCAACAATAGATGAAACCGAACCAGAAGATGACCCTTCTGAGGCACTAACACTCAGAAGACCGCGCACCAAACATCCCAAACCAACAACTTCAACAACATCAGCACTTGACAAAGTTCTGTCTGACATTGATCAACGTGCTTCTGATCACCTCTCCAATAATCCAAACACTGAACCAGATATTTCCAAATCTCCTCAACCAGAACAACCTCTCTCACCCATACCAAAAGAACCACAAATTCATGAACAATCAGAAATTCCTCCTCCTTATCCACAACCAGCAATTCCTTCTCCCTCTCCTCAACCATAAATTCATCCACCATCACCTCAACCATCACCTCCTCAACCTGAGTTTCATCATTCTGAAACTCCATCTCCTCCATCTCCTGAACCTCATTCTCCTCAATCCTCTGAGCCACAACCTCTGGAAATCCAGCTGCCATGTGGAACAACCGTAACCATGGCCCAGCTGCCATCCTCGCCAGAATCTACCCCACCAAATACTCCAAAAACCCCACACAGTCCAATCATTATTTCTGACTCTCCCACTCCATCTCCCAAACAAACAGCTCCCAAATAAACCACAGAAGACCCCAGCAGGACCTTCATAGATTTAACAATCCTTGACCGTCTTGCTGATCTGAAAAATAAAATAGCCATTCCAAAACCAAAACAGCCAGATGTTGGCTCTGGCATTATGAATTTTGAAACAGGTTTGCAGCAATGGATTGATTCTCTGAAGCAAGTCTATCCTGGCATGATTGACCCTGCTGCCTCAGACCAGCTCTGGTCACGATTCAGAATTTGGATACATGCTGAAGCTCTAAAATTGCAAGACATCAATTATGAGCAAGCACATCAGAATTTCAGCAAGCTTCTGAACGAAGTAGGAAGTCAGCTGCTGAAAGAAGACGTGCTCCTTCTGGATAGTGAGCCATGGTCTGAGAAGCGTCCAGCTTCAAAAGTGCAGCCAGAAGAAGATCAGACAATTCAAGCTGAAGCCAGTCAAGCTGAAGATGTTGCATAAAGCTCTCAGAAGCTCCCTGCTTCTGATGTTTCTCAAGCTGCCTTGGACAGGCAGACTCTGGAAGAGCTGAAGCTGAATGATATCCGTCTGCAGCAAAGGATGAATGAAAATGATCAAAAGATGAAGGAAAGGATGGATGTGCAGGACAGCAAGATAGATACAGTAGTCAGCATGGTGCACAAGCAGACTGAGACTGCTGATCAGATTAAGGCAATGCTGGAGACTTTGTTCACACGCTTTCCTCCCCAACCCTAGATTTTCATTCATGCTATTTTCATGTTTTCTTTGCATATCTTCTGTACTGTTTTTGTCTGGGCTCTGAATATTTTAATATAACAAGTTTTTCTGCTCTTATCGTTTTAGCACATCACTTACACTTTTTGATTGCTGACAAAAAGGGGGAGAACAAGAATGATATTTTTCAATAAGGGATTACTGAGACAAAAAGTCTCAAACATTCTAACTCTGACATTTTTGAATGTTTTCTTTTCTTTTTGCTTAAGTCTACAGGTACAAGAATGCTCTCTGATTCACTGAAGACCAAAGCTCTGATACTCTGATCCAAAGCAAAGCTATGATAAAGCTCTAATATTCTGATATGAAGCTCTGCTCTGATATTCTGATCTAAAGCTTCTAATAGTCAAAGCTCTAATATTCTGATGTTCAAAGAAAGTCAATAAAGATCTGACCCTGAAGAACTCTTGGAATTAAAAAGGGAAGTTATAAATTCAGGGGGAGTATCTCCGATCCCAACTCTCATATCTCTTTATCCCTTATCTTTGATAACTTCTTACTCTGATACATCTTATCATTTAGTTATCTCTGATACTTTTTCACGTTACTTTCAATTAAAAATATCTAGTTTTTATCATCATCAAAAAGGGGGAGATTGTTAGAACAAAGTTTGAATCTACTACCCTAAGTTTAAGTTTTGATGATAACAAAATGAAATGATATATTAATTATGTGATTCATGTAAGAACTATTTGCTACCTAAAAATTACCTTCTGTTTTGCAGAAACTCTGATATGTATCAGCAAGAGTACACTTAATTAGCATCAGAAGATTGGTTATCAGTATCAGCATCAGAAGATACTATATCAGAATACCAGAATCAGAAGAACAACTCACGCGAATGCTGAAGCTTGATGAACAGAACTGCGCTCAACACTCTGATAAAGACAACAACAGTTCATCAACACTTAAGCAGAGTTAGAATGAGCCAAAGCCAGAACACGCTTTAAGTAGCAACGGTACTGTGCATTCAAGGCGAATTATTACCAACGGCATCATTCCAGACAAGATCTGCTTAATAAGGAAAGTTTGTTATTGGCATTGAATCAAGATTATTGCTCCAACGTTCATCAAATCCAATGCTATATAAACAAGAAAACGAAGATTGAATTGGCTAATGCTCTACATCAATTTACACGCCTAAAAGCTATTCATCATCTTTTCATTCTCAGTTTGCTAAAAGCTCCAAGAATTCCTTACTCAATATTTTAACAATCTAGTTTCCATAAGCTTAAGTTGTGTAATATCACAGTTGTGATAAACAGTTTTGTAGAAAACATTCACACACCTAGATTCCTCTTCTGTGTAAGAAAGTGTTTCCTTGACAAACCGGTTTGTGGTTTGCATCAAGAAGGCTTTAGCAGTTGTTAAAGCAGATTGTAATATTCAGTTGAATATAGTGGATTAAGACCTCGTTGGAGAGAGGCGAAATCACCTTGACGGGTGGACTGGAGTAGTTTGAGATCAAACGAACCAGAATAAAAATATCGTGTTCATTGCATTGATTTTCAGTTTTACAATTCAACCCCCCTTCTTGTGTTTTTCACTTCTTCACTGACCAGATACAACTTATGATCATCATCGTCCTCTGACTGACCACACCTTCTGACCCATACAACTACTAACGTCAGAACTTCTATCCTGCACTAATCTAACGCAACTTCTATCAGCATCCTTCTAACGTCAGAACTGCTACTTTTCCTTAACGTTATTATTTTACCTCCTTTTCCTGTTATCAACCTAATTAGGAACATTACCTAACACCATCCCTAATTGATTCTTTGTTCTGAAACAGCAACTTCTGGTATTCTTCACGCCTAATTATACGTTTTTCTTTCCTGCATAATTCTGTGTTTTCATTACTGCTACATTCAACGTTTCCATTACTGCATCTCACTATGGGATCTCACGATTAAAGCCCTAAAACTTAATCTATTCAAGGCAATTCATCACCTATAATTACCCTATAATCTTACAGCATTTTAACAGCATCAAGACATCAATATTCATCAGAATTCATCAATCCTCATCATACGTCAATCACATATTCTCATATCAAAACAGGACAACAATCACCTCTAACCCACATATCAATGATCATAAACCCAATTATAGAGTTAGAACCCCACCCTTACCTTGGATTGAAGGTCGCTCTACAATTTCCAGTTGGATTCATGTTCTTGCCGTTATTCCTCCTTCTCACGTAGCTTGCACGTTCTTCTCAATCCTTATTTCTTTCTACTGCTTCTTACTTCTATTCCAACAACAAAATAACAACATAACCCTATTATTCTATTATCTCCTTATTGGGCTTAAAACTAGCACACCCCCTCATTACTTCTACTCTCTCAAAATAAGCCCACATTAAATAATATTACTCTTCTAATATTATTTCACCACATAATATTATGTCTCTAATATTATTTCTCCACTTAATAAAATAATTCCAATTAATTATAACACATCTTCATAAATATTCCAAAAATAATTGAATTAAATAATTAATTAAATTACGGGCGTTACAACTCTCCCCCACTTAGAATATTTTCGTCCTCGAAAATTTACCTCAATCGAACAATTCAGGATAGGAGTCTCGCGTCTTGCTCTCCAACTCCCAAGTCATGCTCTCTCCGGAAGCTCTTAGCAAAACCACTTTAACAAAGGCAATCTCTTTGCCCCTCAGAGTCTTCATTTCATGATCCGTGATCCATACAAGCATCGTCTCCACCATAAGATTATCCCGTACTTGCACATCGTCCATATGAATCACATGAGATGGATCTGAAATTTACTTCCGAAGTTGCGACACATGAAACACATCATGCAAATTCGAAAGATTAGGAGGTAAATCCAATCTATAAGCAACATTCCCCACTCTCTCTGAAATCTAATACGGTCCAATAAAACGAGAAGTGAGCTTCTTAGACTTCAACGCTCGCCCAACACCAATCACAGGTGTAACTCTCAAAAACACATGATCACCAGCTTGGAATTCTAAATCCTTCCTTCGCTTGTCATGATAACTCTTCTGTCTACTTTGTGAAGCTTTCATCTTTTCTCGAATCAACTTCACCTTCTCAGTAGTCTCACCAACAAGTTCAGGTCCAAGTACTACACTTTCACCAGATTCATGCCAATATAACGGAGTTCTACATCTTCGACCATACAACGCTTCAAAAGGTGCCATCCCAATAATAGAATGGTAACTGTTATTATACGGGAACTCTATCAATGGAAGATAAGTATCCCACAAGCCTCCTTGCTCAAGAACACATGCCTTCAACAAGTCTTCTAACGACTGAATCGTCCATTCAGTCTGACCATCAATTTGACCATCAGTCTGAGGATGATATGCTGAACTCAACCTCAACTTAGAACCCAATGCTTCTTGCAAACTCTTCCAAAAATCAGAAGTAAATCTTGGATCTCTATCTGACACAATGCACAAAGGAACACCATGCAACTTCACAATCACACTGATATAAATCTCAACCAACTTCGGCACTGGAAAACTGATGTTAATAGGAATAAAATGAGCTGACTTCGTAAGCCTATCAACAATCACCCAAATTGAATCATATCCTCTTAAAGCATTAGGCAATCCTGTCACAAAGTCCATTGAAATGCTATCCCATTTCCATTCTGGAATTTCCAACGGTTGCAACAATCCTGAAGGCTTCTGATGTTCAACTTTCGACTTCTGACAAGTCAAACATGCATACACAAACCGAGCCACATCACTCTTCATTCCAGGCAACCAAAACAAACCTTTAAAATCTTGATACATCTTTGTAGCTCCTGGATGAATACTCAACTTACTTCTATGACTCTCTTCAAGTATCACTTTCTTCATCTCAGCATCATCAGGAATACAAATCCGGTTACGAAATCTCAACACACCTTGCTCATCTAGCTTGAAATCATTACTCTCAGATTGATCAATCCCAACCATCAAGTCAACCAGTTTGACGTCCAACTTCTGAGCTTCTTTGATACTGTCTAAAAATTCATTATTAATCTTCAGCATACCCAACATAACACTCTGCGGAGTAACCTCGCAAACTAAGCTCATATCTTCGAACTGCTCAATCAAATTCCAACTCTTTAATCATCATTGCTGACATATGTAAAGTCCTTCGACTCAACGCATCAGCTACCACATTCGCTTTTCCTGGATGATAATTCAAACCGAAGTCATAATCCTTTAATAATTCCAACCATCTTCTATGCCTCATATTCAACTCTTTCTGATCAAACAAATACTTCAAACTCTTATGGTCACTAAACACTTCAAATCTAGAACCATAAAGATAATGCCTCCAAATCTTCAACATAAAAACAACTGTAACAAGCTCTAAATCATGCGTAGGATAGTTCTTCTCATGAGTCCTCAACTTCCTCGACGCATAAGCAACTACCTTACCATTCTGCATAAGCACGCCTCCTAAACCCATCTTAGAAGCATCACAATACACCACAAAAGGCTCTCCTGGATTAGGCAACGTCAAAATCGGAGCCGACGTGAACCTCTTCTTCAATTCTGTAAAACTTTCTTCGCACTGAACATCCCAAACAAAAGCTCTACCTTTACAAGTCAACTTAGTTAACAGAAGTGACAACTTAGAAAATCCTTCAATAAACCTTCTATAATAACCAGCTAATCCTAAGAAGCTTCTAATCGCAGTAGCTGACTTTGGAGTTTCCCATTGCAACAAAGTATCAACCTTAGATGGATCTACGACAATGCCACTACCTGAAATCACATGACCAAGAAAACTAACCTCTTTCAGCCAGAATTTACACTTGGACAACTTTGCATACAACTTCTTCTCTTTCAAAATCTGCAATACTACTCTTAAATGTTCAGCATGCTCTTCTTCGGACTTAGAGTAAATCAAAATATCATCAATGAACACCACTACGGACCGATCCATATAAGTGTGAAAGATACGATTCATATATTCCATGAATACTCCTGGCGCATTAGTAACACCGAAAGGCATCACCGAATACTCGTAATGTCCATAATGCATTCTGAAAGCCTTCTTCTGAATATCTTCATCCTTCACTTTAATCTGATGGTAACCCGACCTCAAATCAATCTTACTAAACACACGAGCATCCACCAATTGGTCCATCAAGTCATCTATTCTTGGAAGTGGATACTTGTTCTTAATCGTCACCTTATTCAACTGTCTATAATCAACACAAAGCCTCATACTTCCATCTTTCTTCTTTACTAACAACACTGGAGCACCCCACGGCGATACACTTGGTCTTACAAACCCCTTCTCAAGTAACTCTTCCAATTGCTTCTTCAACTCTGACAATTCAGATGCAGACATCATGTATGGTGCCATAGACACAGGTCTGGTACCAGGTACAAGATCAATTGTAAATTCAACTTCTCTCTCTGGCAGTACATCAGAAATTTCATCAGGGAAAACTTCAGGAAATTCACACACCACCTGAAATTCCTCAATTGTAGCTTGAGTCTCTACAGATAGCGACGCCATCAACGAAAACAAATCAACAACACAGGTCTGGTACCAGGTACAAGATCAATTATAAATTCAACTTCTCTCTCTGGCGGTACATCAGAAATTTCATCAGGGAAAACTTCAGGAAATTCACACACCACCTGCAATTCCTCAATTATAGCTTGAGTCTCTACAGATAGCGACACCATCAATGAAAACATCTATGCTTCCTCTTGCATCAACTTTCTTAACTGTCTAGCAGACAACAAACCATCTTCCTCTTCTTCAGGAGTAAAAAACTTCACAGACTTGTCATAACAGTTAATATGAACACAATTATGCTCTAACTAGTTCATACCCAGAATTACATCCAAACCTCTTAACGGTAAAAAAATCAAATCAACAACAAAGTCTCTGTCGAAGATCGACAAGGGACACTTAGCACACACAAAAGAAGTAGTCACCGACCCCTTGGCTGGAGTATCGATGGCCATTTCTCCATTCAAAGAAGACAACACAAGATCCAATCTTTCAACACAATCAACAACAATAAAATAATGCGTAGCACCAGTATCAATAATAGTAATTAAAGGAGTACTATTAATGAAACATGTACCTGTAATAAGTCTGTCCTCAGCAGCTGTCTGATCCTTAACCAAAGCAAACACTTTTCCGCTTGACTGAGCCCTCTTCGGTTTCAGACACAGGCTACCAATGTGCCCTTCTTCTTTACAGTTGAAACAAACCAATCTCTTGTGCTCACACTCAGATACAACATGTCCATTCTTGCCACAACGGAAACACCTCTTCACCTCAGTAGTGCACACATTACTCTTGTGTCAAGGTTTCCCACACTTAAAGCAAATCACACCAGCAGGAGCATCTCCCCCACTAGTCCTCTGCCCATAAACAACTCTCTGCTTACCCTTACCAGTTGGGGCATCATAAGGTTTACCACGACTCTGTGGGTGCTTACCCCTCTTCTCACTGATAATCTTGTAATGAGCATTATTGTCTTCCTCATAAATCCTGCAGCTATCAACCAAATCAGCAAAGACACAGATTTTCTGATATCCAACTGCTTTCTTAATCTCTGGGCGCAACCCGTTCTCGAACTTAATACACTTCAAAAATTCAGAATTTTCCTCAGCATAATGCGGATAGAACTTGGCCAACTCGGCAAACTTGGCAGCATACTCAACAACAGACAAATTCCCTTGCTTCAACTCAAGGAACTCAATTTCCTTCTTACCACAGACATCTTCAAGAAAATACTTTCTCAAAAACTCCTTAAGGAACACAGTCCAAGTGACATTCTCACCTGCAACTTCTAACTTCTGACAAGTCTCTAGCCACCAGTCATCAGCCTCGACTGCTAGCATATGAGTCCCATAATGAACCTTCTGCGCTGGAGTGCAATCCATCACGCGAAAGATCCTCTCAACCATTCCAAAGCTCCATCAGGGTCATACTTTCCCTTGAACATAGGTGGATTCTCTCTCTGGAAAGTCGCCAAGCTACGAGATCCAGCATTCCCGTCAGCATTTGGCTGATTTTCCATCGCATGAGCCATTGCTTCTAAAGCAGCAGCAAGAGCAGCATCATTCCTTTCAGCCATCTCAACTTCTCACTATAACATAAACAACGATTAGAACTTAAATAACAATACTCGATCGTTAGACAACTACGACTCGACGACAAGGTCGGACCAACCTTTTTCTCTGATACCAACTTTGTAACACCCCAATTCTACCCCAAGCAATTATGCAAAATAAATCAGAGTTATAAAATTTCAATCATACAAATGAATCGGGACGTCATAAATTCTTCTAACAAAATTCATTGCATTCATCGTGGATATATAACACTTTTAAAATATCGGATGAACCATCAACATAACATCTTTAAATAAATAAGTCAACATCTACGCAGCGGAATTCTTCTTTAACATCTCTAAATAAAACAACAACTACGAAACATCACATATTCAATAATAATCAATTCAAGGTTCAACAACTGAAAATCAACAATCAAAAATCAGCAAGCGTTCATCCCCCCGAGTGTTACATATCAGAGCAATGACATCGACTCGAACTATTGAAGGTATACAACCTTCACTCGTGATTACCTGCACGTTACCAACATAAGAGCAACATTCAAACAGAAGGGGTGAGATATCCAACAATATAATAAAGTGCATGATAATTAATATATTAAATTAGATCAATAACATCACCACTTCTCATCTCATAACCAACGTCAATCTCAGTAATAATACACCGTCATTCACATCAAAATGCACTTCTTTATGAAATCATATAATGCGACTCAAAAATATGCAAATGCATGTGGTACCATTGGAGCACAACTCCCATCTCAAAAATTTGTCAATTAATAGAGGCATTAACAAGGCATAACCTTCATCTCAAAATTTGCCAATCCAGGCCATCTCAACGAGCATAAGCTCCATCTCAAAAATGTAATGTATGCGACACCATCATGAATGTAATGATAACACCCAAGTTAACAACATCTCAAATCATCTCAAAACATCTCAATTAATCATCTCAAAACATCTCAAATAATCAAAATAATTCATCAAAATTCATTTATTTATAAATCATCAAACATCATTATTTATTAATAACTTCTCATTATAACTCAACAATATTCTAATTCCACATTAAAACAATAGTGCTATCCTAATACTCTAACGTCGAGACCATCACTTCCTACTGTTATAGCTCAAACAACAGCTTCTATACATCTAATGTTCATCGTTCTGCCCAAACAACGCAAAGGCTAACACAACTTCTGACCACACAACCTCTAACCAACACAGTTTCTAAATACACAACTTCTAATGACGTAAGCTCTGGCGACACAATCTTTTGACTGCTAAAAGTTCTGACTAATGCAACCTCTGATCAGGTGCAACTTCTGATCATCTCATCTTCTGACCACTCAACCTCTGATCACCACATCTTTTGACCACTCATCCTCTGATCATGACATCTTCTGACCATTCAACTTCTGACCAGATACAACATCTGATCACCTATCTTCTGACTAATGCCATCTTCTGACTAGATACAACTTCTGACCAGATACAACTTCTGATCATCACCGTCCTCTGACTGACCACACCTTCTGACCCATGCAACTACTATGGTCAGAACTTCTATCCTGCACTAATGTAACGCAACTTCTATCAGCATCCTTCTAACGTCAGAACTGCTACTTTTCCTTAACGTTATTATTTTACCTCCTTTTCCTGTTATCAACCTAATTAGGAACATTACCTAACACCATCCCTAATTGATTCTTTGTTCTGAAACATCAACTTCTGGTATTCTTCACGCCTAATTATACGTTTTTCTTTCCTGCATAATTCTGTGTTTTCATTACTGCTACATTCAACGTTTCCATTACTGCATCTCACTATGGGATCTCACGATTAAAGCCCTAAAACTTAATCTATTCAAGGAAATTCATCACCTATAATTACCCTATAATCTTACAACATTTTAACAGCATCAAGACATCAATATTCATCAGAATTCATCAATTCTCATCTTACGTCAATCACATATTCTCATATCAAAATAGGACAGCAATCACCTCTAACCCACATATCAATGATCATAAACCCAATTATAGAGTTAGAACCCCACCCTTACCTTGGATTGAAGGTCGCTCTACAATTTCCAGTTGGATTCACGTTCTTGCCGTTATTCCTCCTTCTCACGTAGCTTGCACGTTCTTCTCAATCCTTATTTCTTTCTACTGCTTCTTACTTCTATTCCAACAACAAAATAACAACATAACCCTATTATTCTATTATCTCTTTATTGGGCTTAAAACTAGCACAACCCCTCATTACTTCTACTCTCTCAAAATAAGCCCACATTAAATAATATTACTCTTCTAATATTATTTCACCACATAATATTATGTCTCTAATATTATTTCTCCACTTAATAAAATAATTCCAATTAATTATAACACATCTTCATAAATATTCCAAAAATAATTGAATTAAATAATTAATTAAATTACGGGCGTTACAACTCTCCCCCACTTAGAATATTTTCGTCCTCGAAAATTTACCTCAATCGAACAATTCAGGATAGGAGTCTCGCATCTTGCTCTCCAACTCCCAAGTCATGCTCTCTCCGGAAGCTCCTACCCAAACCACTTTAACGAAGGCAATCTCTTTGCCCCTCAGAGTCTTCATTTCATGATCCGTGATCCGTACAAGCATCGTCTCCACCATAAGATTATCCCGTACTTGCACATCGTCCATATGAATCACATGAGATGGATCTGAAATATACTTCCGAAGTTGCGACACATGAAACACATCATGCAAATTCGAAAGATTAGGAGGTAAAGCCAATCTATAAGCAACATTCCCCACTCTCTCTGAAATCTAATACGGTCCAATAAAACGAGAAGTGGGCTTCTTAGACTTCAACGCTCGCCCAACACCAATCACAGGTGTAACTCTCAAAAACACATGATCACCAGCTTGGAATTCTAAATCCTTCCTTCGCTTGTCATGATAACTCTTCTGTCTACTTTGTGAAGCTTTCATCTTTTCTCGAATCAACTTCACCTTCTCAGTAGTCTCACGAACAAGTTCAGGTCCAAGTACTACACTTTCACCAGATTCATGCCAACATAATGGAGTTCTACATCTTCGACCATACAATGCTTCAAAAGGTGCCATCCCAATACTAGAATGGTAACTGTTATTATACGTGAACTCTATCAATGGAAGATAAGTATCCCACAAGCCTCCCTGCTCAAGAACACATGCCCTTAACAAGTCTTCTAACGACTGAATCGTCCATTCAGTCTGACAATCAATTTGACCATCAGTCTGAGGATGATATGCTGAACTCAACCTCAACTTAGAACCCAATGCTTCTTGCAAACTCTTCCAAAAATCAGAAGTAAATCTTGGATCTCTATCTGACACAATGCACAAAGGAACACCATGCAACTTCACAATCACACTGATATAAATCTCAACCAACTTCGGCACTGGAAAACTGATGTTAATAGGAATAAAATGAGCTGACTTCGTAAGCCTATCAACAATCACCCAAATTGAATCATATCCTCTTAAAGTATTAGGCAATCCTGTCACAAAGTTCATTGAAATGCTATCCCATTTCCATTCTGGAATTTCCAACGGTTGCAACAATCCTGAAGGCTTCTGATGTTCAACTTTCGACTTCTGACAAGTCAAACATGCATACACAAACCGAGCCACATCACTCTTCATTCTAGGCCACCAAAACAAACCTTTCAAATCTTGATACATCTTTGTAGCTCCTGGATGAATACTCAACTTACTTCTATGACTCTCTTCAAGTATCACTTTCTTCATCTCAGCATCATCAGGAATACAAATCCGGTTACGAAATCTCAACACACCTTGCTCATCTAGATTGAAATCATTACTCTCAGATTGATCAATCCCAACCATCAAGTCTACCAGTTTGACGTCCAACTTCTGAGCTTCTCTGATACTGTCTAAAAATTCATTATTAATCTTCAACATACCCAACATAACACTCTGCGGAGTAACCTCGCAAACTAAGCTCATATCTCTGAACTGCTCAATCAATTCCAACTCTTTAATCATCATTGCTGACATATGTAAAGTCCTTCGACTCAATGCATCAGCTACCACATTCGCTTTTCCTGGATGATAATTCAAACCGAAGTCATAATCCTTTAACAATTCCAACCATCTTCTATGCCTCATATTCAACTCTTTCTGATCAAACAAATACTTCAAACTCTTATGGTCACTAAACACTTCAAATCTAGAACCATAAAGATATTTCCTCCAAATCTTCAACACAAAAACAACTGCAGCAAGCTCTAAATCATGCGTAGGATAGTTCTTCTCATGAGTCCTCAACTTCCTCGACGCATAAGCAACTACCTTACCATTCTGCATAAGCACCCCTCCTAAACCCATCTTAGAAGCATCACAATACACCACAAAAGGCTCTCCTGGATTAGGCAACGTCAAAATCAGAGCCGACGTGAACCTCTTCTTCAATTCTGTAAAACTTTCTTCGCACTGAACAACCCAAACAAAAGCTCTACCTATACAAGTCAACCTAGTTAACGGAAGTGACAACTTAGAAAACCCTTCGATAAACCTTCTATAATAACCAGCTAATCCCAAGAAGCTTCTAATCACAGTAGCTGACTTTGGAGTTTCCCATTGCAACACAGTATCAACCTTAGATGGATCTACGACAATGCCACTACCTGAAATCACATGACCAAGAAAACTAACCTCTTTCAGCCAGAATTTACACTTGGACAGCTTTGCATACAACTTCTTCTCTTTCAAAATCTGCAATACTAATCTTAAATGTTCAGCATGCTCTTCTTCGGACTTAGAGTAAATCAAAATATCATCAATGAACACCACTACGAAACGATCCATATAAGTGTGAAAGATACGATTCATATATTCCATGAATACTCCTGGCGCATTAGTAACACTGAAAGGAATCACCGAATACTCGTAATGTCCATAATGCATTCTAAAAGCCGTCTTCTGAATATATTCATCCTTCACTTTAATCTGATGGTAACCCGACCTCAAATCAATCTTACTAAACACACGAGCATCCACCAATTGGTCCATCAAGTCATCTATTCTTGGAAGTGGATACTTGTTCTTAATCGTCACCTTATTCAACTGTCTATAATCAACACAAAGCCTCATACTTCCATCTTTCTTCTTTACTAACAACACTGGAGCACCCCACGGCGATACACTTGGTCTTACAAACCCCTTCTCAAGTAACTCTTCCAATTGCTTCTTCAACTCTGACAATTCAGATGCAGACATCCTGTATGGTGCCATAGACACAGGTCTGGTACCAGGTACAAGATCAATTGTAAATTCAACTTCTCTCTCTGGCAGTACATCAAAAATTTCATCAGGGAATACTTCAGGAAATTCACACACCACCTGCAATTCCTTAATTATAGCTTGAGTCTCTACAGATAGCGACGCCATCAACGAAAAAAAATCAACAACACAGGTCTGGTACCAGGTACAAGATCAATTATAAATTCAACTTCTCTCTCTGGCGGTACATCAGAAATTTCATCAGGGAAAACTTCAGGAAATTCACACATCACCTGCAATTCCTTAATTATAGCTTGAGTCTCAACAGATAGCGACACCATTAATGAAAACATATATGCTTCCTCTTGCATCAACTTTCTTAACTGTCTAGCAGACAACAAACCATCTTCCTCTTCTTCAGGAGTAGAAAACTTCACAGACTTGTCATAACAGTTAATATGAACACAATTATGCTCTAACCAGTTCATACCCAGGATTACATCCAAACCTCTTAACGTTAAACAGATCAAATCAACAACAAAGTCTCTGTCGAAGATCGACAAGGGACACTTAGCACACACAAAAGAAGTAGTCACCGGCCCCTTGGCTGGAGTATCGATGGCCATTTCTCCATTCAAAGAAGACAACACAAGACCCAATCTTTCAACACAATCAACAATAATAAAATAATGTGTAGCACCAGTATCAATAATAGTAATTAAAGGAGTACTATTAATGAAACATGTACCTCTAATAAGTTTGTCCTCAGCAGCTGTCTGATCCTCAACTAAAGCAAACACTTTTCCGCTTGACTGAGCCCTCTTCGGTTTCAGACACTGGCTACCAATGTGCCCTTCTTCTTTATAGTTGAAACAAACCAATCTCTTGTGCTCACACTCAGATACAACATGTCCATTCTTGCCACAACGGAAACACCTCTTCACCTCAGTAGTGCACACATTACTCTTGTGTCAAGGTTTCCCACACTTAAAGCAAATCACACCAGCAGGAGCATCTCCCCCACTAGTCCTCTGCCCATAAACAACTCTTTGCTTACCCTTACCAGTTGGGGCATCATAAGGTTTACCACGACTCTGTGGGTGCTTACCCCTCTTCTCACTGATAATCTTGTAATGAGCATTATTGTCTTCCTCATAAATCCTGCAGCTATCAACCAAATCAGCAAAGACACAGATTTTCTGATATCCAACTGCTTTCTTAATCTCTGGGCGCAACCCGTTCTCGAACTTAATACACTTCAAAAATTCAGCATTTTCCTCAGCATAATGTGGATAGAACTTGGCCAACTCGGCAAACTTGGCAGCATACTCAACAACAGACAAATTCCCTTGCTTCAACTCAAGGAACTCAATTTCCTTCTTACCACAGACATCTTCAGGAAAATACTTTCTCAAAAACTACTTACGGAACACAGCCCAAGTGACATTCTCACCTGCAACTTCTAACTTCTGACAAGTCTCTAGCCACCAGTCATCAGCCTCGACTGCTAGCATATGAGTCCCATAATGAACCTTCTGCGCTGGAGTGCAATCCATCACGTGAAAGATCCTCTCAACCATTCCAAAGCTCCGTCAGGGTCATACTTTCCCTTGAACATAGGTGGATTCTCTCTCTGGAAAGTCGCCAAGCTACGAGATCCAGCATTCCCGTCAGCATTTGGTTGATTTTCCATCGCATGAGCCATTGCTTCTAAAGCAGCAGCAAGAGCAGCATCATTCCTTCCAACCATCTCAACTTCTCACTATAACATAAACAACGATTAGAACTTAAATAACAATACTCGATTGTTAGACAACTACGACTCGACGACAAGGTCGGACCAACCTTTTGCTCTGATACCAACTTTGTAACACCCCAATTCGACCCCAAGCAATTATGCAAAATAAATCAGAGTTATAAAATTTCAATCATACAAATGAATCGGGACGTCATAAACTCTTCTAACAAAATTCATTGCATTCATCGTGGATATATAACACTTTTAAAATATCGGATGAACCATCAACATAACATCTTTAAATAAATAAGTCAACATCTACGCAGCGGAATTCTTCTATAACATCTCTAAATAAAACAACAACTACGAAACATTACATATTCAATAATAATCAATTCAAGGTTCAACAACTGAAAATCAACAATCAAAAATCAGCAAGCGTTCATCCCCCCGAGTGTTACATATCAGAGCAATGACATCGACTCGAACTATTGAAGGTATACAACCTTCACTCGTGATTACCTGCACGTTACCAACATAAGAGCAACATTCAAACAGAAGGGGTGAGATATCCAACAATATAATAAAGTGCATGATAATTAATATATTAAATTAGATCAATAACATCACCACTTCTCATCTCATAACCAACGTAAATATCAGTAATAATACACCGTCATTCACATCAAAATGCACTTCTTTATGAAATCATATAATGCGACTCAAAAATATGCAAATGCATGTGGTACCATTGGAGCAGAACTCCCATCTCAAAAATTTGCCAATTAATAGAGGCATTAACAAGGCATAACCTTCATCTCAAAATTTTCCAATCCAGACCATCTCAACGAGCATACGCTCCATCTCAAAAATGTAATGTATGCGACACCATCATGAATGTAATGATAACACCCAAGTTAACAACATCTCAAATCATCTCAAAACATCTCAATTAATCATCTTAAAACATCTCAAATAATCAAAATAATTCATCAAAATTCATTTATTTATAAATCATCAAACATCATTATTTATTAATAACTTCTCATTATAACTCAACAATATTCTAATTCCACATTAAAACAATACTGTTATCCTAATAATCTAACATCGAGACCATCACTTCCTACTGTTATAGCTCAAACAACATCTTCTATACATCTAATGTTCATCGTTCTGCCCAAACAACGCAAAGGCCAACACAACTTCTGACCACACAACCTCTAACCAACACAGTTTCTAAATACACAACTTCTAATGACGCAACCTCTGGCGACACAATCTTCTGACTGCTACAACTTCTGACTAATGCAACCTCTGATCAGGTGCAACTTCTTATCATCTCATCTTCTGACCACTCAACCTCTGATCACGACATCTTCTGACCACTCATCCTCTGATCATGACATCTTCTGACCATTCAACTTCTGACCAGATACAACATCTGATCACCTATCTTCTGACTAATGCCATCTTCTGACTAGATACAACTTCTGACCAGATATAACTTCTGATCATCACCGTCCTCTGACTGACCACACCTTCTGACCCATACAACTACTAACGTCAGAACTTCTATCCTGCACTAATGTAACGCAACTTCTATCAGCATCCTTCTAACGTCAGAACTGCTACTTTTCTTTAATGTTATTATTTTACCTCCTTTTCCTGTTATCAACCTAATTAGGAACATTACCTAACACCATCCCTAATTGATTCTTTGTTCTGAAACAACAACTTCTGGTATTCTTCACGCCTAATTATACGTTTTTCTTTCCTGCATAATTCTGTGTTTTCATTACTGCTACATTCAATGTTTCCATTACTGCATCTCACTATGGGATCTCACGATTAAAGCCCTAAAACTTAATCTATTCAAGGCAATTCATCACCTATAATTACCCTATAATCTTACAGCATTTTAACAGCATCAAGACATTAATATTCATCAGAATTCATCAATCCTCATCATACGTCAATCACATATTCTCATATCAAAACAGGACATCAATCACCTCTAACCTACATATCAATGATCATAAACCCAATTATAGAGTTAGAACCCCACCCTTACCTTGGATTGAAGGTCGCTCTATAATTTCCGGTTGGATTCACGTTCTTGCCGTTATTCCTCCTTCTCACGCAGCTTGCACGTTCTTCTCAATCCTTATTTCTTTCTACTGCTTCTTACTTCTATTCCAACAACAAAATAACAACATAACCCTATTATTCTATTATCTCCTTATTGGGCTTAAAACCAGCACATCCCCTTATTACTTCTACTCTCTCAAAATAAGCCCACATTAAATAATATTACTCTTCTAATATTATTTCACCATATAATATTATGTCTCTAATATTATTTCTCCACTTAATAAAATAATTCCAATTAATTATAACACATCTTCATAAATATTCCAAAAATAATTGAATTAAATAATTAATTAAATTACGGGCGTTACAATCATGATCAACACTTGATCAAATGATGGATATCTCTTCAAAATGTTGATGTTGACCAAAAATATTGAAGTTTGACTGTATGTGGGCCACAATTGACTTTTGACCTAGTACAGTTGATTTTCAGGCATCTGGGAAATTTAATGAGAAAACTCTTTGTGCAAGGCATGAAACTTGACATGAATGATATTGAGAACATATTGGGACCATGGAAAGCATTTGGGACCTTTGGACTTCAACCATCTTGATGAGGAGTGAAACCCTAGTTTGAAGTTTGTTGCCTTAGAAGGAGGATTTGTCTGGTCAATCCTTAGTCATCCTTGAGCAATTGAGGACCTCTAGAGGCAGGTCTTGAGTGAAATGAGAGGGAAAATTTTGGGGTAGAACAACTTCCCCTGTTTAATCTTCTTAAACCTGAGGATTTAGATTGGCTGTCTGCCTTTCGTAATATAAAGGTGGAAGATGATTGAACACTAGAATGCCCAGAAATTTGCACTCGTCTAAGATGGTGCTGGACTGTGTAGGTAGTATCGGGAATGGGCTCATAGATTCCATTTGGAGGAGATGACGGAAGGCCACCGAAGATGGGATTAAAGATGCCATCCGGAAGATATGACAGAGAATCGTTGGAGATGGGCTTAAAGATGCCATCTAGAGGATGTTGATTTCCCGAGATATTCCTTTGATGAGAATTCTTGTTCCTGTCGTTAAGGAGGAATATGATGAGGAATGTTGGTCTCTGTCTTGGGAGAAATGGAATTTTAGGAACTTCAGTTGTCCGTTACTCTGCTGGGGAATCATCTCTTAGTCGAGGAGATGAAAATGAACTGCTATCTGGTCGTGCTCCAGGCCTTACAGTGATTTGCTGAGGATAATAAGATTGACTGCTATCTGGTCGTGCTCCAGGTTTTATAGTGACTTACTGGGGAGATGAGATTAAACTTGCTATATGGTCGTGCTCCAGGCTTTGCAATCTCAAAAACTGTTATATGGTCGTGCTCCAGGCTTAAGAAGGAATTAAGTGGTTATCGGGTCGCATCCGGGTTTCAACTTGAATTTAAGGCATACTAACATCCGATCGTTTCCAGGCTTTAATAGTAATTGGCCGAGTAAAATGCTATCTATTCGAATTCCAAGCTTTGCAGTACCTTATACTGTTATCTGGTCGTGCTCCAGGTTTCACAGTGTCTCTTACCGTTTTCTGGTCATGTTCCAGACTTTACAGCATCTCATACTGTTATCTGGTCGATTTCCAGGCTTCACGGTGTCTTATACCATTATCTGGTCGTGTCCCAGGCTTCAGTAATTTGGAGAAATTAAGATATTATTCGGTCGGTTTCCGGGCTTCATAGCTTGAATTTGAGATATACCACTAGCTGGTCTATTCAAGGCTTCATAGTATTTTGTACTATTATTCGGTCGTGTCCCAGGCTTCACAGTATGATGTATTGTTGGTTGACTATTATCCGATCAGTTTCCGGGCTTCATAGCTTTTGAACTGGAATATAAATCTTAGTATCGATTTGACTAAACCAGGGTTAGGTCTCGAGCAGTCTTCAACTGGGAGAGAAATCTTAGTATCGATTTGACTGAACCCGGGAGAGGTCTCGGATTAACTTTGACTGGCATAGAAATCAGGAGAATCTTAGCGGCGATTCGGCTGACCCAGAGGAAAGTCTTAGAACATCTCCAACTAGAATAGAAACCTTAGTGTCGGTTTGACTGAACCAAAGAAAATCTTGAAAAGTGTTGGAATATCTTCAATTGGAATAGAAACCTTGGTGTTGGTTTGGCTGAACCAGAGAGAACTTGTGAGAACTTGATTGCATCTTTCCCTGAAAGGTAAAGAGTTAGTCGTATGTAATTTCATGATGTATGAAATTTATTGAGTAATGATGTAATCAAAATAAATGAGATTGTGTTGTATAATATGTATGCACATGCCATGATTTATGGATATGCAATGCTATTGTGATATTCTCTAGCTAGGGAAAATAAATCCTGGACTGCTGCTGGAGAGTATAAGGAGTTGAGTTCTTCATTTTCGTTGGGGATAGTGACCGAAGATGATTAGCTGGGGATTTACATCCATTCTTCTTGAGAACATTCTGCGGAGGAGACTCTGTCTGAGAATAATCCTACGGGGGAATGACTCTATGGGGAAGAGAGATACTCTATTGGAAGATCTGTTGATTTGGAGAAATAAACTTAGCTTGGGATGAACTTCCATTGCTGGAGAGAAGAGCTCTGTTGGAGATTGAGCTTCCGCTGTCATAGAAATAAACTCTACTCGGGAGATGGCTTTATAAACTGCTCATGGTTATAAAACTCGGTTGGGGAAAGCAGATATTAGCTTCTAAAGGAACCTGCTGGGGAAGGAATTCCTGCTTGGGGATACAGAGGTCGGACCTTGGTTGTCTTGGCTCTATGGGGAATATAGGTATCCCTGGCTTGTATGTGATAGTGACTTCGCTTCCAACTGTCTCTGCCCCTTGTACCATGATGGACGGGGTAACTGTCGGTATTTAGGTTTTGTACCAGTTTCTTTGAGTTCTTAGTAATTGTATTTCTGTTTTATATGCAAATATTTGTGAATAGTAATCATATTCAAATGCATATATCAAGAATAAAACATTGGACGTTTTTTTGCAAAACAAAATAGAAAACAGAAAAAACAAACACAAAGTTTCTACTCAAAAGACGCTTTGTATTGATTTGAAATTTGCCTATAATAGGCGTTTTTTACAAGGAGACTGACGCTCTAGTAAGAGAACGCCGCTGTAAAAATGGAAATTATTACAGAAATTGTGTACAAAAAGAAAAAAACTATGTGTAGTGATCCCATTGGGTTTCAATTCTGTTATTGCCCCTATGTCTTCGAGCATCTCATCAATTTGCTGCTTGTCCGAAGCTGACTGGATTGATCGGTACCGTTTGAGCTTGATATATGATTACTGAATTCTGATCGTAAGGTGATCCAATGGGATATAGTGATACGCTTTAATCCCTAATTTTTTCCTGGACTGCCCTTTCGGGTTTTCAGTCCACCGGGATACCCTTTTTTTCCCAAGCCTCCCTTTCGGGTTTTCGACTTGCCGGGTGTACAAATTTTTTCATTTTTATCCCTAATTTTTGCCCGAACCCTTTTGGTTCGCTGGGATGCCCTTATTTTTGCCTAGGTATGTCAACCTAGCGGGTCTTTATTATGCATAGTATCTTTTCACTATGTCCGCATTGACAGGGTGTGGAAGTTCATCACCATCCATGGTGGTCAAAATCATGGCTCCACCCGAAAATATGTTCTTAATTACAAATGGTCCCTCATAGGTGGGATTCCATTTGCCCCTGGGATCACCTTGCGGCAGTATGATGCGCTTGATTACCAGATCCCCTAATTGATACACTTGTTGTCTAACTTTCTTGTTAAAGGCCTTGATCATCCGTTTCTGATACATTTGACCATGGCAGACAGCAGTAAGTCTTTTCTCGTCGATTAAGTTCAATTGATCAAGTCGAGTCTGGATCCAATCGTCTTTTCTCAAACCCGCATCCTTCATAAACCGTAGAGAAGGGATCTGGACCTCCATGGGTAGGACAACCTCCATGCCATATACCAGAGAAAAGGGTGTTGCCCCTGTCGACGTACGTGCTGAAGTACGGTACCCGTGAAGAGCACACGGTAACATCTCGTGCTAGTATTTGTATGTCACTGTCATCTTCTGTATGATCTTTTTAATATTCTTATTAGTAGGTTCGACAACCCCATTCATCTTCGGCCGGTAAGGAGAAGAGTTGTGATGCTGAATCTTGAACTATTTACAGAGTTCAGTGATCATCGAGTTGTTGAGATTAGTATCATTATCCGTGATGATTCTCTCAGGGATACCATAACGACAAACTAAGTTATGCTTGATGAACCGTGCCACCACATTCTTGGTAACCATAGCAAATTAGTCATCCTCGACCCACTTCGTGAAGTAATCAATGGCCACTAGGATGAATCGATGCCCGTTGGACGCGGTAGGTCTGATATCGCTGATCATGTCAATGCCCCACATTACAAAGGGCCAGGGAGATGTTAAGACATTCAAGGGAACTAGAGGTACACGCACCTTATCAGCATAGATTTGGAACTTGTGACAGGTTCGAGAATGCTGATAACAGTCGGCTTCCATAGTGCACCAGTAGTATCCTGCCCGTAGGATCTTCTTTGCCATGGTATGTCCACTGGAATGAGTGCCAAAGGTACCTTCGTGTAGGTATTCCATGACCCTCTCTGCTTCGCTCTTGTCTACACACCGCAGTAAGGTAGAGTCATGATTGCACTTATAGAGGATTCCATTGCTGAGGAAGAACTTTGCAGCAAACCTTCTCAGAAATTTCTTGTTATTGGCAGATGCCCCTTCGGGGTATTCTTGAGCCTCGAGATACCTTTTCACCTCATGAAACCAAGGTTTGTTGGCTACCTCCTTAGTGTCGATCTCACAACAGTATTCCGGTTCATCCAACCTCTCAATAGTGATTTGGGGAGCTTCATCGTCCCACGTGACCTCAAACATTGACGACATAGTAGCTAGCGCGTTCGCTCACTGATTCTCTTCTCGTGGGAAATGTTCAAAGGTGATCTCTTCAAAATGCTGCAGTAGTGTCATTACATGTTCTCTATAAGGGATAAGGTTCGGGTGTTTCGTATCCCACTCGCCTTTGATCTGACTTATCACCAAAGCGGAATCCCTGAATACACTCAAGAACTTGATCCTTAGGTCAAAAGCAGCTCTAAGACACATGATACACGCTTCATACTCTGCCATGTTGTTGGTAATGTTGAAACATAATCGGGCAGTAAACAAAGTATGACAGCCCTCGAGAGATATGATTACAGCGCCAATGCCGTTACCCAGTGCGTTTGAGGCTCCATCAAAAAACATAGACCATCGGGATCCTTCCTCAGGTCCTTCATCCGGTCCAGGTTCTTCACAGTCGGTTACTAACATGATGTTATCATCCGAGAACTCAAAATTCATGGACTGGTAGTCATCCACAGCTTGATGTGCCAAATGATCAGCTAACGCACTTCCCTTGATTGCTTTTTGGGTTGTGTATTGGATGTCGTACTCGGTTAAGATCATTTGCCATCTTGCTATTCTTCCGGAGAGAGCGGGCTTCTCGAAAATGTACTTAATTGGATCCATATTAGATATCAATAAAGTAGTGTGGGTCAACATATACTGTCTCAGTCGGCAAGCAGCCCATGCCAAAGCGCATCAAGTTTTCTCGAGTTATGAGTATCGTGTTTCACAGTTGGTAAAATTTTTGTTATATTGCGTTCTCTTTTCGACTGGACTCGTCATGCTGCCCCGGCACACACCCCATTGAATCATCTAGCACTATTAAGTAGATTATCAAAGGTCTTCCTTCAGTCGGAGGCATCAGAGTAGGAGGATATTGGAGGTATTTCTTGATTTTGACAAAGGCTGCCTGGCATTCGTCATTCCACTTTACCACTTGATCTTTCTTCAGAAGCTTGAAGATTGGCTCACCAGTAGCAGTCAGATGTGAAATGAATCGGGAAATGCAATTTAGGCATCCCAAGAAACCTCTAACTTTCTTCTCAGTACAGGGATCCGACATCGCTTGTATGGCCTTCACCTTTACAGGGTCTACTTGAATACCTTTGTCATTGACGATGAATCCCAAAAGCTTACCAGACCTTACCCCAAAGGTGCACTCGTTCGGTTTTAACCTCAACTTGTATGTCTTCAACCTATCAAACAACTTTTGTAGATGATCAAGATATTCTTCCTCAGTTTGAGACCTGGCTATCATGTCATCGACGTAAACCTCTATCTCATGGTGAATCATGTCATCGAACTGAGCTACCGTAGCTCGCTGATAAGTTGCCCTAGCATTCTTCAACCCAAACGACATCACCTTGTAGCAGAAAGTGCCCCACTGTGTAACAAAGGTTGTCTTCTTCATGTCTTCAAGTGCCATCTTGATCTAATTGTAGCCAGAGAAACCGTCCATGAAGGAAAATACTTTATGTTGTATGGTATTGTCAACCAGAACATTGATGTGGGGAAGCGGGAAGTCATCCTTGGGGCTTTCCCTGTTCAGGTCTCTGTAATCCACACATATTCATACTGTACCACCTTTCTTAGGTACTGGAACCACATTAGCAACCCACTGCAGATAGGAGGTGACAACTAAGAACCCTGCGTTGAATTGCTTCATAACCTCTGCTTTAATCTTCTCTGACATCTCAGGGCGCATACGACTAACCTTTTGCTTTACCGGAGGGCAGTCTTCTTTAGTCGGCAGACGATGAACCATTATATCCGTGTCTAATCCCAGCATGTCTTCATATAACCAGACGAAGATTTCAACATACTCATGCAACATCTGTACCAACCACTGTTTGACACTAAGCTCCAGATTTGCACCTATCTTAACCTCTCTTCTGTCTTCCTCTGTACCTAAGTTCACTGTCTCAACCGGCTCTTCATGAGGTTGTATGGCCCTTTCTTCCTGCTGTAATAGTCTAGCAAGTTCTCCGGGTACCTCACAATCTTCCTCACCTTCGTCCTCGAGTTGGTTGATCGGATTTTCAAAGTCATAATGAGCAGTAGCAGAACTATTATCAATGGGATCCAGAGTGGATATGGATCTGCATTTAGATACGTGAGTGTGTGTAAGAGCATAGTTGTATAGACAAAATAAAAGAAAAGAAAGCCATAGAGCGCAAAATTTGTATTCAAACGTCCAATGCTTTATTGATGTCATATGAAAATGAAACATGATAACCCTCACAAATAGAACCATTGTGCCCCGAGTAAGATACATGGCTATAGAGTTTATATTGTTTTTAAATTACATATCCGAAAAATCAGAAAGACAATTACTCCTGAACAAAAGTAATCGGTACAAAGTCCTTGGCAGTCCAGTTACTGAGTCCGCCGTTGGTAGTCGGGAAGATCCAACTATCAATGTCGGAATCACCATCACTATCACCTGTAGCAGAAACAATATTAATAGCATTGACTCCCGAACCATGTTTGGGAATAGGAGCATTGATAATGTTGGGAGTCTCCAGGGGACCAAATCCAATCTCCTTAGCATCAATCAGATCCTGTATTTTGTTCTTCAAAGCCCAACAGGCATTGGTATTATGGCCCGGACTTTCCGAATGGTAAGCGCAAAGAGCGTTCGGTTTATAGTAGGGAGAAGTGGTGTTCATATTCTTCGGAGCTTCCCTCAAAGTAACCAGATTAGACTTCAGCAACTGAGGTAAAACCTGAGACAGCGTCATGTTGATTTGAGTAAACTGTCTAGCTGGTCTTTCTGCTCTTGGCTGAGCAGGTGCATGTTTGGGAATCATAACAGCCCCTACCGCCGGACGGTGCTCAGTTCAATTCTGATTCTTTTGGTTATAGAAGACACTGACTTCCTTTTTACCTGCAAACGGCTTCCTTGTAGCACTAGAAGAGGCATCCTTCTGAATTTTTCCACTTCGGATTCCAGCTTCCACTCTTTCTCCTGTTAAGATCAGTTCAGTAAAAACCGCCGATGAACTTCCAATCAGATGGTTGAAGAATGGCCCAGTCAAAGTTCCCAGAAACATATCCACGAGCTCCCCGTCAGCCAAGGGAGGTTGAACTCTTCCAGCCAAATCTCTCCACTTCTGAGCATAATCCTTGAAACCCTTGTTCGAACCCATAGACAGATTTTGGAGTTGTGTACGGGTGGGAGAGAGGTCTGCATTATACTGATATTGCTTATAAAATGCAGCAGCAAGGTCTTCCAAGTTACGAACATTGGCTCTTTCCAACTGATAGAACCAATCCAGTTGTGTTTCAGACAGACTGTCTTGGAAGAAATGAACCCACAAGTCTTTGTCAGCAGTATGAGGCTATATCTTCCTCACATAGGAACGGAGATGCATTTTAAGACAAGAGACCCCATCATACTTAGCAAATACCGGTGCCTTGAACTTTGGGGGGATAACAACCGCGAAGACCAAACCCAACTCTTCAAAATATAGCCCAGGAACCTTCTGGATTTCCATAGCACTCAGACGCTCTACTAACTGCTTATACCTTTCATCAGCTAGAGGTTACTGCTCCTCATTATAATCTGTTTCATTGTCAGACTCTTTAGGACTAGGGTCCTCTTCTCTGGCTTCACCCTCTTGATTCTCTCCCTCTTTAGATGAAGAAGCTAAATCAACAACCCGTCTTGGCGGCCCTCTGAACCTTCTGCTCATATGTGCCACACCGGCTGTCCTTTTGGTCTTCTTAGTGTTCTTCTTAACAATCAGAGAATTCAGCTCTTCCTGTCCTTTGTCCAGAGCCACAATCATTTGCTGGAACTGCGTGTTCTGAGTCTGAAGATCTTTCATAGTTTGTTCAAGAGCCATTGCTGAAATAAACAGCGGAGGAGATGAGAAACCTGTTATGAATCCTGTTATGTAATGATATGTATGCAATGTTTTCAAGAGTTCTTAAAGGCTCAAATTTGCTTAAACAAAAAGGAACAAACACGAATTGTATTAGTAAACTTGAATTGTTACAAAGAATGTATTTTGAGAGTACAATTAAGCAAAATAAAACAAAAAGGAGACTAGGTTTCCCATGGGCGCATCCTCTTTGGCGCGATGTAGGCGTTGATATTCCTCTCTTCATTCTTCAAAGTAGATCTTGGTAGGTGCGAAATAAACCACCTAGACAATAGAGGAGTGCAACACTGGAGGGCCCCCCTTCTTTTTAGAGTGCAAGCATGCAGAGAGTGTAGAATATCCCCGAGTAATGTAGGTACCGGATTCCGAGACAGAAAAACATGGATTGTGCTCACATCTATGAGTTGATCCGCATTAGGGAACAATACCATCCCATAGACAAGGAGTGCCAAAACCTCTTCAAAACTTGTAGATCCAGGGTATCCCAAAAATAGTAAGCCTTCTCGAACAGAAATTTAACCGGAATTCCTTGAACACTCCCTTTGGTTTCCCAATTTGTCACTATGTCGGACTGTTGTAAGGATAGAGCTTTAGAAATTTCTTCAGATTTGGGATGTCTTTCTGTACCGCTGAAAGGTAGCTGATCAAGAATGGGTATCCCTAATAACTGAGAAAATTCCTCCATAGTAGGCACTAACTGGTAATCCAGGAATGTGAAACAGTGATGCAGAGGATCGAAGAACTGAAACAACACTTTCAACATTTCTTCGTCAGGTTTTTCAGTGACCAAGTTGAGCAACCGACCATGCTTTTCAGTGAAAGGATAGCTTTCGGGAATCCTTACTGCCAAGTCCCTTGATTGGGGAGATACTTTCACTAGGTTAATCTGAATAGTGTTCCTGCGGGCGGATGCCATATCCTACAAAAAAGAGCAAAGATGAGCCCTAGAAACCCTTGAAACAGTTAGTATGATATGCTATGGTATGATGTTTATGATGTCATGATAAATCACAAGTATAGAAAACACAGACAAATCACACCAAGTCCTTAGGTTTAAGGCCTGCTTGAGTTTTAAGGTCATACCCTCTTGAAGCTGGATTGGTTCAACCTGTCCTATAAATATGTAATCGAGTTCTAAAGGGATCTCAATATCACTGATCTTTCCCCTAAGCCTTGTTCAATCGACGATTGACTCGTAATCAAACAAAACTCAGAAGTCAAACCTCAATGAGTGTAGCATCGAGTATCTGTCGACCTTGGGCATACACCAAAGTCGGCCATCTCGCTACGTCCTATTGGCCAAGTTGTGCAATTAAAGGTTCTAAGGTCAGTTGATGCTTTATGACACCAAGCGGCGGCCCCGCACATCTCCCTGATTGACTCAAGGGTTATAGGTACCAACCAAAGTGCCACATCAATGTAGCTACTGCTTCAACCGTATCGATATACCCCAACACAACTCCCTCTCAGTATATTGCTACTTACCTAAAAGGTGTTTCTCGATCCGGGTGTAGGATCAAATAACCCAAACAGTTCCCATAAATATAAAGCAAGCAAGACAATCAAGATAAAGTAATTAAATATGACCTAGATCCTAAGGTTTACCCCACTTTATATTTTACTCCCCAGCAGAGTCGCCAGTTCTGTGATACGGTGGCAGAACCGAGTGTTAATACTGGTTTACGTTTTTTGTTCGCAAATGTCGCGGTAAGCAAGAGTCGCAACCGACTTTTATTTTATCCAATCAGGAAAAGGAAAAGGAACAGAAAAAACCTTTTTCGAGATGTTTCTGAGTACAGGGGGTAGATTATAGAAAGGAAAGGTGTTAGCACCCTTTCTATCCGTGGTTTTCCACGGGCTCTTAGGTACTTGCTCATTTTAAAATTGCTTGTGTGTGTTTTGAAAAGTTTTTGTTTAACTTCGTGATAACCCTTGTATCTGTCCTCAAGAGTGTTACGAAGTTGTTTTTGAAAACTTTGTTTGGGAAAGTGTTGGTGTGAAAAAGTTTTTGTTTGTTTGAGCAAGTACCTAGGAACTAATCTACCTACTCGAAAAAGGTTTGTTTGTTTTCCTTTTAGACAATGCTATCCCATTATTGAGAAATAGGTAGCATCGTCATTGGAGTTTTTTAGGGACATTCGAAGGGACAAATACGATCACAAAAACAATGTTAGGAAATGTTAGTAATCATCCTAAAGCCTTAAAGATCTTTTTCCGAGGCAACATTCAAATGGGTCATTTTAGATCTTTCGGGGCTAGAGGACAACCACTAAAAACCCCTATACTTCATGACCGTTTACCGAAGGCAACCGGAGTGGAGTAAACCCTAGGAGTGAGCATGTGCAAGTGTAATTTTCAATTAATTTATCTTTTCACATTTAGGGTTTTCTACTGTTTTAATTTTCAGTTAATCTTTCCATACAATCCTATTAACATACATCTAAGCAGTTTATAGTTTGCGGAAATAAAATGCGAGAAAGTTAAAAGTCCTAGCTATTACAGGGCTTTTGCAGATGCATAATTATTTTGACTGAAAATAAAGATGCGGAATTGAAACCCTAATTACTATTACAAACTCGAAGCATTTACAATAATAATAAAAAGGAAATTAAAAAAATGCGTGCAGCGAATTAAATGCGAGAATAATTGGAAAACCTAAGAAATCTAATTGAGAAAATTTTTAGGTTATTTTTTGAGAAAAATTAGATTATGTACAAAATTAAACCTTAATTCTAATTATTTTAATTATGAAAAGAATTAAATTGCCCTAATTTTAATTAATATAATTAATTAAGGAAATAAAAATATTTTATGAAAAAAATGATTTTTAATGTTTTTATGATTTTTTTGATTAAATAAAAAAGAAATAATTTTGATGTTATTTTGTGAAAAAAGAAATAATTAGTAAATAACTAAAAAGAAATAAAGAGAAAAAAATTATTGGGTCTGTATTTGCTGAATGAGGGGTGCAATGTTGAATTTGTAAGGCCAAAGAGCTGCTGAGCCCAGTCAACGCGCATGATTCTCTGTGATACTCTTTCTGATGGTCCATGGTATGACTTAAGCGTTGGGCGTTGGATCTGGATTGATGATGAATCCAATGGTTGAGATCTTGGGTTGCATGGTGAATGCCTTGATGCATAGAGTATGGAACCTGTTGTCAAATATTAAGAAAAGAAAGAAAACGCTGGGACCTGGGATCGAACCCAGGTCCTCCCACTCACCCATACACGCGCTTAACCAACTGAGCTACATGTCTTATTTGTTAATATAATAATAACAATTCATATTGTATGAAAACAAAGTCAGTGCATTAAAAAAACGAGAGATTCAAACAGGCCAATGGTAGTTAGACACGTGAGCTTCATCTTCCCCTGTCCATCGTTTTAGGTTAGGGACTTTTACCTACGGACATCTTCCATGGCTATAACCATGTAAGTTTCCAAAATTCACAGCAAGCATGATAAATCAATTGTGAGTACATAGATCAATTCGTCTTAATCTCACGAGCATCATGGTACCCTTTTCTTGGGCCAATTTAACCTGTATAAAAAAACCCTAAAATGGCCATGAAAACCCTAGCAATGGCAATTATGGATACAGGCATCAAAATCAAAATTAATTAAACCAAACTATTCCAAATGATGATACAAATACAATGCTATGCTTAAAAGTGAACAACTATGCAAAAACTGTAAAATCAAAATCAAGTTTGGATATGCAAACCGTGGGTCTATAAATCGCGATTCTAGACGTGAAAAGGCTTGCAATTGATTGAGATACGTTCTAGAGATTTCCAGGAGTCTTTTGGTAGTCTTAGAATGGCTTGAATTACCCTCCAGGTTAGAAACCGATCCAACACTTTTTTCCAAAATTTTGAGTTTTGTTTGATGCTCTCACGACCTGCAAATCCTCCTTCTTGCGCATTGGTTATGTTCTGCATATATAGTGTGATGAATTAGGGCAACAAAAAAATTTGAATCTTTGTGAATCATGAAAATTTGATTTGATTTAGGTCTTGTATTATATCTTTCCAAATGCCTCCAAATCATGCCAATTTTGATTCAATTTGCCTTGATTTGATTTGGTATGATATGTTAGCCTAATTGGATTTGATTCCTACAAAAAATCAGATCAAAATCAATATTTTGTATTTTTTGCCATTTATTTGATTTAATTTGAATCAAAATAAAATAAGTAATGAAGCAAATAATGTGTGGATGCTGATTTGGGTTGTGGACCATGTCACAAGCAAGATACAATCATGAAATTCTAGACCCATTTGACAAAAAATGCACTTTTGAGCACATTTGACTTTTGGCAATTTTGCAAAAATGGTCAACTTTGACAAGGCATATCTCCTCCAATTTTAATCCTAGAGAGGTGTTCTTGGACTTTTTAGAAATCTTAGGATGTCCCCTAAACAACCCTTTTGGTTTCATCTAAATTGGGTCTTCCACGTTCATGTAAGAAGCTTTGACCCAAAAGGTGTTTTGTTGACTTTTCAAAAGGACCTATAATGTAGAAATTCATATCTTTTAATGAGTGAATATTTTGAACTTGTGGAATGAAGATGAATTGTAGGGAATTGCTTCCTCTTCAAAATGATCCTTGGATGGAAAATTTCTGATAAAGTATGAATAAGTTATGCTTGGTCAAAGTTTGGTTGACTTTTCCTAAGAAACCCTAATTTAGCAACTTTTGGGTTTTGATGAATTTGGGGCATTCCTTGAGGAATCATGATCAACCCTTGATAAAATGATGCATATCTCTTCAAAATGTTGATGTTGACCAAAAATCTTGAAGTTTGACTGTATGTGGGTCACAGTTGACTTTTGACCTACTACAATTGATTTTTAGGCATCTGGGCAATTGACTGAGCAAACTCCTTATGCAAAGCATGAAACTTGACATGGATGATCTTGATAACATATTGGGACCATGGAAAGCATTTGGGACCTTTGGACTTCATCCATCTTGATGAGGAGTGAAACCCTAGTTTGAAGCTTGTTGCCTTAGTAGGAGGATTTGTCTAGTCAATCCTTAGTCATCCTTGAGGAATTGAGGACCTCTAGAGGCATGTCTTGAGTGAAATGAGAGGGAAAATTTTGGGGTACAACACCTATGGACAATAAATGGAAGAGGTTTTTAAAATAATTAGTAGAAGCGATTACAAAATTGTTGAACAGTTGGGGCAGACCCCGTCCAAAATCTCCGTGCTATCTTTACTATTATGTTCTGAAGCCCACACGCAAGCTTTAATGAAATTTTTGAAGACTGCTCATGTACCACAAGAGATTTATGCCGATGAATTTGGAAGTTATGTTGCTAGCTTAACGACTAACAATGGATTAGGTTTCTCCGATGCTGACCTGACTCCGGAGGGGAGAAATCATAATAAGGCCTTGTATGTCTCCATTGAATGCAAGGGCACTACTTTGACTCATGTGTTAGTTGATATTGGTTCTTCTCTGAATGTTCTGCCAAAGGACACTCTTGACAGACTGGATTGTGAAGGGGTTGTGCTAAAACCTAGAGACATCATAGTTCAAGCCTTTGATGGATAAAAAAGAATGGTACATGGAGAAGTGGAACTCCTGATCAAAGTGGGCTCACAAATATTTGAATCCACCTTCTATGTAATGGACATCCGACCAGCTTATTATTGTCTATTTGGACACCCCTGGATCCATAGGACAGGCGCTGTTACCTCCACCTTGCACCAGAAACTAAAGTATCCTATGAAAGGGAAGATTGTTACTGTCTGTGGAGAGGAAGAGTACATGGTCAGCCACTTGAATTCATCCTGGTATATAGAAATGGACGACGAATTCATTGAGACTCCCTGCCAAGCTTTTGAAATAATTTCCTCTGCTGCTGTTGAAGATGTTTCTTCCATTCCAAAGACTACCAGGGTTCTGCATAAGATGGCTTCTTTGAAATATGCCAAAGCTACTAAAGAAGAAGGTGGTTGCACAATTTAGGGTCATATTCCTGATATCCCCTACAAATTTAACAAGTTTGGTTTGGGCTTTAGTGCAGAGGGTCAAAGGGATGTATGTCGCGCTTGAGCTGGAAGACCTCCATTTCGTGTCAGCAACAATGGAGTCAATGCAATAGAGGATGCCAACAGTGATTGTGACTTCGACCGTTGGGTCATTCCTACCTTTGGCAACGAACTCAACAATTGGAAAGCAGAAGACATTTTCCCTATTTCCTTCATCCAGGAGTAATAGCTATTTTTGTTTTTATTGATTTAAGAAGTTCGGTTATGTAATTCCTTTTAAAAAAATGACTTTAAACCTTGTGTCTTGCCTGAGGCACAATGGTCCATTTGTTAAGGATTATCATTTCATATGTCATATTTTCATTTAATGAAAACATTGGACGTTTTGCATTCAAATTTCGCGCTCTCTGTCTTTCTTTTACTTTATTGCACTTTTAAATAGCTATGTGTTCTTACACACACTCACACACTACATTGCAGATCCCCATCCACTCTGGATCTCGTTGGTAACGATTCTGCTATTGCCTCTTATGACTTTGAAAATCTGATTTACCGAGCCGAGGACGAAGGCGAGGAAGATTGTGAAATACTTGGAGAACTTGCCAGACTCTTAATACAAGAATAAAAGGCTATCCAACCACACGAAGAGCCAATTGAAGTGGTAAACTTGGGTTCTGAGATAGACATAAAAGAGGTGAAAATAGTCGCCAACCTAGAGGGAAGTGTCAAGAACAAATTGATTCAGATTTTGTACGACTATGTTGAGGTATTTTCTTGGTCATACGAAGACATGCCGGGGCTCAATACTGATATTGTAGTTCACTGTCTACCGATGAAAGAGGGTTGTTCTCCGATTAAGCAGAAGGTTCATCGCATGCGTACTGAGATGTTAGAGAAGATCAAGGCCGAGGTTATGAAGTAATTCAATGCAGGGTTCGTAGCAGTAACATCATATCCTCAATGGGTTGCTAATGTTGTTCCGGTACCAAAGAAAGACGGCAAGGTACGCATATGTGTATATTACAGGGATCTGAACCAGGTAAGCCTCAAGTGGGAAGGACCTTTTAAGATTAGGCAGGCTTTCTTAGGTGGAGCCTATGAGATCGAAGAGTTAAGCGAAGATCGAAGACTCTTGAAGGTAAATGGTAAATACTTGAAAACGTATAGACCTATGCTTCAAGAGATAAAAATAAATAATATATAATCACTAATTATAAAGAATGCCAAAATGGAAACTTAAGTGATTTTCATTAAAGAGGCCAAAATGGCTTTGAAATTGTTATAGAAAGTGATTACATAATAGAGAGAAACAAGATTCAGAAGGGAAGATTAGCTTTAATCTGGAGGTACTTGATCTGTTGCAATTCTAGCCTTCGATCACAGAGAGCTTTTGATTGGTGAAGGGTTTCGAGCTTAGCATCCAGAGATTGATCTCGATCGACATGTCTTAACCCTTCATCCAATTCTTCTTGGCTTTCTAACTCAGTGTTCACAGCAAGAAGCTCCTCTTTCTTTTTGTCGTTGGCAGTGAGTTTTACTTCCAACTCTGAAATTTGTGCTCTCAACTGAACATTGTCTTGATCAATCTCCTTGACTTCCTTTTTCCTAGCCTCCTAGGCCTTCGACAAGTCCTTTACTCTAGAAGTGGATTCAGTGGCAGCATACCAGGCAGCAGCCACTTGGCCATTGGCTTCCTCAATATCACGATTAATGATTCTTTGACGATTGAAGTCTGCTGATACTTGCTCGACAATAGAAAGTAAATCTAGGATTACACTGGCTACATCTGGAGGGGCAACAAGAAGATCGACAGCTTTCAAGATAGTCTTCAGATAGGAAGGCGTTGCTGGTTCCCCCTCTAAAGTTAACATCAAATCTCTTTTAAAGATTTGTGCTTTAACCTTTTGAAGAGCTTCGTCGAGAGGGGAAGTCGAGGTAGATATGCCAGATGCAGTCGAGGCGCTACGATCAAAGGAGCTCTCTCGACCCTCCAAGATTGTAGTCAGATAACCTAACAGATCTTGTTGCTTCAGTAAAGCCAGATCCTCTTTGGTTCTGGACCCCGTCGAAAGAATGCTTGCGTTGGCTGTAATAACCACGTTAGGTACTTGAGTAGGAATTTCCTCAGTACCTGGAGGATTTTGGTTTCCTTCAGCAGGAGCTTCTTCACCCTCAGCTTCTTGGATCTCCCCATGTTCCCTCTCTGTTTCAACTTCAACCATTGGAATCCTAACCTCCTCTTGATTTCCTTCAGCTTCTTCTTCATCAGCTTCTTCTATGGTTTCATGCCGGCGTTCAGAAGTCTGATTCACTTCGTCAGCTGAACTCACAAAGGAGTCTTTTGCTGAAGAGGGTATGTAGGTAGGAATCCCGTCACTATTCAAGCAAGTGGTCGAGTCCTCGACATGAGTAGGATTTCGTGTCGAAGTGCCAGCAGTGTCCTGGAAAATAGAAAGAATTTATTGCTTTTAAAAGCATCACAAAGTAAGAGAGAGTGAGAAGTACATAACAAGCAGTCTAAGTGGATACCTGTACTGGGATTTCAGCACCAGGACTAGAATTGTCACTTTCACTAGGATTGTTTAATCTGGCGATTACCTCCTGTTCAGTGGGTTCATTGATGATGATAGGAGGTATCCTCCTCGCCGTAGTTTTAATCCTGATTTTTGGACGGGTTTCGACAGCAGGAGTTGGTTTTTTCAATCTTCGTCTCTGCAAAGGAACAGGTGGAGACTCCTCTTCCTCATCGCTAGAGATTTGGATCTCTTGAACCTTCCGCTTTTTGGGGGTTGATTTCTAAGCATAT
This sequence comes from Vicia faba, assembly GCA_948472305.1. Classification (NCBI taxonomy): domain Eukaryota; kingdom Viridiplantae; phylum Streptophyta; class Magnoliopsida; order Fabales; family Fabaceae; genus Vicia; species Vicia faba. The sequence continues at coordinate 323,246,977 of OX451738.1, read as the reverse complement.
AGAAAACCAAGTCGAGAAGATCAATAACTACGTCAAATAAAACTAAGGGTAAAAAAGGAAAGGTAAGTACCTTAGGAGAGGGATTGATAGCAGAGTCTCCCCCTTTTGTACTCTCAGCGGTTTTTTTCGAAGCAACCCGCTTGACAGCTAAACGAAAGGCAAAACAGCTATGGTTAGTTAGGAGTTGGAAAAACAAATCTAAAACGAAGAGATGGAAAAAGGAATACCTTTTTTGACTCTGTCAAGAACCAGCTTGAATGCCTCACGCAGTTGGTGGGCGAAGTCCTTCTCGTCGAAGAACTCTTCCTCATAATAATGTCTCCACCACGTCTCAGAAGTGGTAGAGTTCAGAAAATGAAGGTTAAAGTCAAACAGGGTCAGTGTAGTTCCACCAGAATACCTACCAATATGCTTGGTAGAGGCATCCTCTGAGTAATCTGCATTATAAAAGAGTAGCAGTTTCTCTCGAGGGTATATAGGCGAAGGAAGCAATTGAGCAATGCCAAACTGTCAAGAGACAAGATTGGGTTGATAAGCAATTAAGCTAAATTGGTTCTTCGAGCTCTTAAATCTTAAAGGCATGATCCTGGGGCGGAGAAACGCTTCCCACATGCTCACGAACTCATCAACCACATCATCTTCTTCTGAAGGATATGGTCTAGTAAACCATTCCGGGCCAACTTTTCGACTGGAAAAAGGAGCCATAGTCGAATCAAAGCTTTTTTGCTCCGCAAACATCATTACGGAGCTTGTAAATGCTTTTTGAAACTGTTGGCCTTCATCAGTAGGAGTTAGAAATGCCAACCTGGTGCCTTTGACTCTCCTGTTTAAAATTTCAAGAGCTTCTTCATTGATCTTATTCTTTTGAGGGAGGGAGGATTCGAAGGTGGCGTTAAGCCACAATTGCAGAAGCCAGAAGGGACCAGATAGCAGCAAACTTCATCTGTCTCCTAGAACCTTAAGTTGAGTCACACCATTACTGATGGACTCATATAAGTTGGCCAGAATCAATTCGGCTAAGCAAAGAGGGTATTTATGATGGAGCTGCGTTGCAAGCGTCAGCATCTTTTTCGTCACCTGCAGTGATTTAGTGCAGAAAACGAATCGAGACAGCCACATGGCCAAGAAGGCTATGTGTTCCACCTCCGACACGGTACTTGAAGCCTTGTCATGAAAGTGGTTTATGAAGGTGGTATAAGTGGGTTTGGTAGCAGCAAACCCAATGGGATCCTCAGACAAGTCTTCAGGGTCGAAATAGTCACCAGTGGGTCGAAGACCAGTAATGGCAGCTATGTCGAACAAGGTAGGGGTCACCATCCCACAAGGAAGATGAAAGGTGAAATATGCACTGTCCCAAAAGTACAATGAGGATACCAGCATAAGGGGGCAATAAGGTAACCCTGTCTTCGACAGCATCACTAAGTCATAGATGCCCATCTCCTTCCAGACAGAAGCTTGCACCCTCTCCATTTTATTCAACCAGTCGGAGTATTCAGAAGAAAGGTTAGGGCTTGATCGAAATATTCGATTCCCTTTATTCATGAACTGGAGGTTGATATCATCAGTAGTTTGAGGGTGTTACTGGTTAGCCGGTGTAGCATCTTCAGCATCTGCCCTAGGTTTTTTGGCACAACCTATGGGTTTAAGCCTTGGGTGTATAGGGAAAAAGGCACGATTTTTAAGGGATTTTCGGCACATGAAGATAATGGGCCGGACATAGCATACATTTTTCCGTCATATCTGACGGGAATAAGGAGTTGAGAATCATAGGCTTCTCGCCATTCTCCCATAGGTTCAGTAATGTACCTGTTAGTCGAGGAAGAGGGAGGGTTGGTAGAAAAAATCTCTGGTGGTTTCTGAACATCATTAGCATTCTTTGGTTGCGGATTGTTTGGGGCATTAGAGAGAAAGGCCATTGTTAAAGACTTAAGAGAAAGAGCGAAGGTGACAGTACAATGTTGTGAGAATGCAAGGGGTTTGGAAAAGTTGAGGATGATAGAAGTTCTAAGTAGAGAAGTTTGGAAGTATTTATAGCCTTCAGAAGTGGGAAATGTCTCGTCAAAAGCATTTAATGTTTCGCAGGTAGTGGGGCACATGGAAAGGAAGGAAACGATTACCGTGCAGGCGTTGGGAAACGTTGGGACATTCTTGCCTAGATTATAGGAACGAGGCCATCATGGCGAGCGTGGTAACGGCAGTTTTGAAGAGACATTTTGGAAAAAAGTAATGATGGTTTTATCAAATATAGTAGCTGTTGGAAGGCGAAAAGTACACGTCAAAGCCTGGTGGACAACTGGTAAGACAGGTGTCGAAGGGGAAGTTCAAAGAATGGCTATTTCTTTGGGCGTCGAAATAGACATTCTTGGGGGGCAATTTGTTGGCTCCCAAATTCGACACTTGCTATATTTGGTCTCTTTGACCAAACAACTGGAAATGAACTACACCAGGAGGTGTAATTCGACACATGAGATAATTTAAGCAAAAGTATCCAAGATATAATAAGAAGCTTCGACCAAAGGTTCATTTGACCGAGGCAGATGTAGGTTGTTCGATTGAAGGGAAGTGTTCGCGCCTTGGCACATGGGACGAAGACCATTTTGAAATTTGAATTATTGGAGGGAAAGGTGGTTTTCATTAGCGTCTAAGGGAAGGAAACGTGGCAAAAGGCTATGGGTCGAGAGGCATGCAGGAGACACTTGTCTTCATCCTAGCGCAGAATGTCCCCTCGACGGTTACCTATTTTTAGTATAAATTAAGAAGTTGTGTAATTTTTTAGGGGTGGAACTTATAGTATAAAATCTCTCAAATATTATCCAAGTAACTACTGCGTGAGAAAGGATAAAAAGCAGAGCAATGTACGTTAGAAACACCTTTTTTACTTAATAAAAGTCTTTTTACTTTACTTTACCATCATCTTGCAAAGTTACCTTTTACTTCTTTTACTTCTTTTACTTGCATTTTTATGCTTTCATTTACTGTTCAACAATCTTAAACATCTCTCCCCTGGGTCGAACATGCGTTCTTCCTTCTCACTCATTTTACATAAAGATTAGCATATGTTCTGGGATTAGTTTGGTCGATCCCGTAAGTAAACCAAAAAACTTACCCTTTTTGAAGACCAGCGGTTGTTTACCAAAAACAACGGTAAACAAGTATTTGCAGTACATATATCCAAGGATGTGATAAAATAAAAGCTAATCTTCAAGAAATGATGGACGGAGGTCTCATTCATATAATCAGGCTAAGGGTTGAGTACGAAGAAAATGTGAATATGGTTTATGGATGTCCCAGTGAATTATATATTTTTGATGTGAATTATATGAATGATAATTCGGTACAACTGCACGCTACATTCTGTCACATGGATGGCCAAGAAGAACACCATTATGGGTCTTGTCAGATCTACTGCAGGGATTTTTGTGGTTGTTCCATCGTGAGAAGGGGATTTCAATTGTTGTTAGATAATGGTACTATCAAAGTCTCATGCAATAAATATGATTACGATAGAATTAATGTGATTGAAGATTGCTCAGTCGAGACCATGTCAGATGATGAGTATGTTTCTACAGATGAGTTCTTTTCTTCTGATGAAGATATGTTCTCCAACAATGATTCTAGGATGCCTAAATATTCTGAAGAAGGGGTGAATGTTATTGTGCCGTGTTTTGGTGTTCCCGCCCCTATAGAGATTGAGTACCATAGCAAGCCAGCTGTTTCTCCAGTGGTTATTTTCCTATCTGGTCCTGTCCCATATAAATCAGACAAAGTCGTGCCATATAAATACAATGTGACTATCTTGGAAGATGGTGTAGAAATTCCTATCCAACCTCTGTCTGATATCAAAAATATTGCTGAAGCTAGTCGGGTGACCCGCAGTGGTCGGGTTTTCTCCCCTGTCATTCGAGGGAATGTTAACTCTTATAAAAGGGTTGTTGAAAGTACTGAGCCTAAGAAAGTGGTGGGGGAATATAGTGGTGCTACTTTGGAAAAGGATGTGGACGACTTGTTGAAGATTATTAAGATGAGTGACTACAAGATTATAGATCAATTGTTGTAAACTCCATCTAAGATATCCATTCTAGTGTTGCTAATGAACTCTTCTTCCCATCAGGAATCTTTGATGAGAGTGTTGGATCAAGATTTTATGGAAAGTGATATGTCTCTGGACCAGTTCAGCAGTTTTGTGGGGAATATTAAATCTTGTAATAACCTGAGTTTCTGGGATGACGAATTTCTGGATGAACTAATGAAACATAACATGGCTCTCCATATCTCCATGAATTGTTAGAATGGCTCTTTGTCCAATGTGATGATTGACAATAGGTCTTCTTTGAATGTCATACCAAGAAGTACACTCGTGAAGATAAAGTACGAGGGAACTCCCATGTGCCCAAGTGGCATAATAGTGAAAGCTTTTGATGGTTCAAGGAAGTTTGTCATCAGAGAAGTAGATTTTCCTATTCACATAGGTCCACACTTATTTCAGATTACTTTCCTGGTTATGGATGTTGTTCCCGCCTATATCTATTTATTTGGACGACCATGGATCCACGAAGCAGGAGCTATTACTTCAACTCTGCATCAGAAGCTGAAATTTGTTCGTGAAGGAAAGATGGTCATCGTAAATGGAGAGCAGGTTTTATTAATATCTCATTTGTCCTCTTTCAGTGTTATGGAAGTTGATGAAGCTGTTGTTGGAACTCATTTACAAGCTTTATCCGTTAATAATGTAAGTAAAAATGAGAATTCTATAGCCTCTTTTAAGGATGCACATCAGGTGGTGCAGAAAGGCCCTAGCAAGGTGTGGGGGCAGGTCATCAATCCTCCTGTGAACAGGAATGGCACTGGTCTGGGTTTCTCCATGTAGAATGAAATCGTGAAGCCGAAGTCTGCTTTGGGCAAATATCAATACATATTTCACTGTGGAGGTTATCTTTATCCAACTAATCCAAGGATTAACGCTATTCTGGAAGGTGAATCAGAGCAAGAGATGCCGAACTACATGACGCATGGAGTCAGAGTCCAAAATTGGATCACTATTGATGTTCCTTATTGCATTCACATTTCAAAGCAATTTGTTCTTTGTTAGTCTTTTCAAAAATCTTTCACTCTGCCCAAGGTGAAAGTATTGATGTTGTATGGGCATATCTGTTGTTTTGATCTTTAAAATCATTAATAAAGGTTGTTTTTAATTCCCAAACCATGTCCTTTTTTATGTGCTTTTTCTTGGAAAATGGTAATCAGAAAAATCCTTTCAAAGTAAATAATAATTATAAATAAATCTGCATAATCACTTGCTATATGTATCAGTTTCTAAAATCAATCATAAATCATATGTGCAGATTAATAAAAAAGACCCGTTGAATATAATGACCTTGCACCCTCTCCCAACTTTGAATATTCTGCATATGTGTCCGAAGAAGAGGATTATGATGAAATCCGAAAAGAGGTTTCACGGTTGCTTGAGCGTGAGGAAAGTACCATTCAGCCATATAAAGAGCCATTGGAGACAATCAATTTGGGTTCAGAGGAAGATCTAAAAGAAGTCAAGATTGGAGCATTGCTTCATCTTGATGTAAAGAGCAAGTTGATTGAATTATTGGAAGAGTGTGTGGATATATTTGCTTGGTATTATCAATACATGCATGGGTTGGATACTGATATTGTGGAACATCATTTGCCGCTAAAGCCAGAATGTCCACCAATCAAGCAGAAGTTGCAAAGAAACCCTGATATGGCAGTAAAAGTTAAAGAGGAAGTTTTAAAGCAGATTAATGGTGGTTTTCTTGTGACATCAGTGTACCCTCAGTGGATTTCCAATATTGTTCCAATACCAAAGAAAGACAAAAAAGTTCGCATGTGTATTGGTTATAGAGATTTAAACAAAGCTAGTCCAAAAGATGACTTTCCATTGCCACATATTAATATGTTGGTTGATAGTACAATACAATTCAAAGTGTTCTCATTCATGGATAGTTTTTTCGGATACAATCAAATTAGAATGGCTCCCGAGGACATGAAAAAAATGTTTATCACACCCTGGGGAACATTCTATTATAGAGTGATGCCCTTCGGGTTGAAGAACGTTGGTGAAACGTACCAGAGGGCCATGACAAACCTATTCCATGATCTGATGCACAAGGAAATTGAGGTATATGTTGATGATATGATCGCCAAATCTATGACTGAAGAAGGGCACATAGGATATTTGTTGAAATTGTTTCAGCGTTTGAGGAAGTATCGTCTCCGCTTGAATCCAAATAAATGCACCTTTGGTGTTTGATCAGGAAATTTGTTAGGTTTAATTGTCATCCAAAAAGGAATTAAACTTGATCCTGACAAAGTTAAGGAAGTTCAAGAAATTCCTGCACCAAGAACTAAAAAGCAAGTTAGAGGCTTCCTTGGACAGTTAAACTATATTTCCAGATTTATTTCCCATATGACTGCTACGTGCGAACCGATCTTCAAGTTGTTAAAGAAATATCAAGGTTGTGTGTGGATAGGTGATTTCCAAAGGGAATTTGAAAGCATTAAAGAGTATTTTCTTGAACCTTCTATCTTGAACCCTCATGTTGAAGGAAGACCATTGCTTATGTATCTGACTGTGTTAGATAATTCTATGGGCTGCATTTTGGGACAACAAGATGAAACTGGAAGAAAAGAATATGCCATTTATTAACTCAGCAAGAAGTTTACTGATTGTAAGTCACGATATCCTATACTGGAAAAAAATGTTGTGCTTTCGCCTGGGCGGCAAAGCGGTTGCGACAATATATGTTGAATCATACTACTTGGTTGATTTCTAAAATGGATCTGATTACGTATATTTTTGAAAAGCCTTCTCTTATTGGAAGAATTGCCCATTGGCAGATGCTGTTGTCTGAATATGATATTGAATATCGTACTCAGAAGCCTATAAAAAGCAGTGTGTTTGCATATTATCTTGCTCACAAACCAGTTGATGATCATCAGCCTGTTAAATATGATTTCCCCGATGAGGATGTGGTGTATTTGAGAGTAAAATATTGTGATGAACCTTTTCCTGGGGAAGGTCTTGATCCTGAATCCCTGTGGGGTATGGTGTTTGATGGAGCTGTAAATGCTTATGGGAAAGGAATTGGTGTCGTGATTATCACTCCTCACGGGTCGCATATCCCTTTTACTGCAAGATTGGCATTTGATTGTACCAATAATATGGAAGAATATAAAACTTGTATCATGGGTCTCGAAGAGGCTATAGATCTCAGGATCAAAATTCTAGATGTATATGGCGATTCAGCTTTGGTAATAAATCATATTAAAGGAGAGTTGGATACTCGTCAAGTTGGCTTGATTCCCTACTGTGATACGGTGGGAGAATTGACTTGGATGTTTTTGCGTTTGATCACAAATGTTGTGGTTAGCAAGAGTCTCCACCGACTTTTCTTTTATCCAAAAGGAAAGACTGAAAAGAACAGAAAAGACCTTTGAGATTGTTTCATGAGTTCGGGGGGTATATTATGAAAAGGGAAGGTATTAGCACCCTTTTCATCCACAGTTATCTATGGGCTCTTATTTGCTTGCTAGATCACTTGCTTTTGTTTGAAAATGTTCTTTGTGGTGGTTTTTGAAAGTATTTTGAAAAGGCTCCTTCGTTTAGGCAAATTTTGTAATAATTCTCGTTCGTAAGAACGTATAGAGTGTTGGACTTTTGAAAATGTTTCATGTTTGGAAAATGTTTTGAAAGTGTTTGGTGTTTGTTTTTGAAAATAAGCAAGGATGTTTGATTTGAAAATGAGCAAGCAACTAGGAACAATCTACCGACTAAAAAGTATTTGTTCATTTCTTCCTTTCCTTTGATATTGCTATCTTACCATTGATTTGGTAAGAAGCCTTATCTTTGGATGTAAAGGGATGGGAGTGGGTCATCATATAGTCATGATAGCAATGTTGTAAGATGTCTTAGCATTTCTCTTTGAGAGACTAAGATCATTTTAAAAGGCAACATTGATAGCGTCATCGAGGGACTATGATCTTGTATTTTTATTGCTTTTTGCTAAGACATCTCACATGCATAACATGGCCATTTTTGTAAGGAAACAAAGTGGAATTACCCTAAGGGTGTAAGTGTGCAAATGTGTTTGATTTACATGTATTGTTTATCTTGAATTAGGGTTTGCTACTTATTGATTTTAGTCTTACCATATAAACCCTAATTACTAGAATTTATATTAAAGTGATAAATTGCGGAAATTAAAATTACTACGCTATTACATCATTAGGGGAGGGGGTATACAAATTTACAAATGGAGATTGCAAGAAAATTAAACCTAATTATCTATTATAACCATATTGAATAATGTACAAGAATTGAATAAAAAATAACGCAAGAATGTAAATGGAAAAAGAAATGATTTTGTTTGGTTTTTATGAAAGGGTTTTAACCTAATTAAAAAAAAGATTAATTAAATTTAAAAAAATTTAAACTTAACCTAATTAAGAAAGAAATTAAGTATGAAACATTTTTTAGGGTTTTTTTATGAAAAAGGTTTTAACTTAATGAAAATAATATGAAAATTAATTAATTAAAAGAAACCTAAATTCTAAGTTAATTTTAATTAAAAATAAAATAATAATTAAACCTGAATCTAAATATTAATTATTTAAGAAAAATAAATTAATTTGTTAAGAAAATGTTTTTGTTCTTTTTGTTTTATAAAGAAAATAATAATAAAGTGTGAAAGTAATAAATAAAATATTTTTGGATTTTTAATAAAAACTAATAATAATAATAATGATAGTAATAATAAAAAAATAATAAAGAAAAATAAAATGTAATATAAACTATAAAAGAAAGGGAATTAAATAAAAATAAAAAAAGGTTTGGGTCAGGTGTGCAAAAGTAACTGGAAGGGTGAGAAGTTAGCAAAAACAAAGGCCCAACAGCTTGAAGGCCCATGCGCCTGTTTGATAAAAGGGGGGAAAATGTTGAAAAATTCAACAAAAGGTAGCGCTGGGACTTGAACCCCTAACCCTTAGCATACACGCGTGCTACCTTTTCCATTGGGGTGGCTGTACATCCGGTAACATAAACAAAACAATAAATATATAATACAAGTCATGTCCTGAATATGACTTCATCTTCAACCTCCAGCCTGAACATCTGTAACTTCACCATTTATTATCCATTTGCAAAAATGTAAACTTCAAACTTGTTCCAAATTTCACAACGATTCCAGAAATGTAAATTATTAAAACTATAAATCAAAGATGAGCATGGATTTTGAATGGTACCAAATTCTGACCTAATTTTTTCAGAAAGTTCAAACTCAAAATTCTCACTACTCAAGCAATATAAATGAAACCTATGAACATGTACAGTTTTAGGGCAATGATGTCTACATTTTATCTTCACAAATATAAGCCTAACAATGCCTAAATGAAAAGATAGAAGTTCAAAAAATGTACCTCAAAACTGGAAATCGTGAAATGCAAATGAGCTTGATTCAAGGTGCTGCAATGATCAAGTTAGCTTCCTCAAGTTCCCAGAAAGCTAATGCAATGATTAGCTTGAGCAATGGATGTATGGAATGGCTTGGAGAAGTCAACTTGCAGTGCTCTATTTTTGGTTATGCAGGTTGATGCAAATGGTGTTACAGTTATAAAACAAGGACATGGATAAGTTTTATTTGATGTATATGAGCTTTAGGAAGTGAAAAGCCAAGAAACGCACGAGTAGATTCTGAGTTTCAAGGTCAAAGTCAAAATATGTGCATCAATGGAGTTTTTCGACAATTTTTGGCTTGAGGGAGTTTGAGAGAGTTTCAGGGTGCTTGAGCTCGTGTCTTAGCTCACAAATAGTGCCTCTATTTATAAGCAACAAGTTTGAAGACTTGTATTTGATCATAATTCAAAATCACATGTTTAAGCTCAACATGTGATTTTCTTGAAAAATCAAGTTTCAATGCCTTTGTACTTGTTAATGTAGAGTGGTTATGCTTTAAACAAACTTGATTTTGAATTTTTAGATTGAGTGTGATAAGTGGGAACAAGTGAGAGACTCAAGAATTGACTTTGTGCATAAAGCTTGCTTTTCAAGAATGGTATTCTTCACTTTCTTCCCAAAATGGAAATTTAGATTGGACAATGCTTAAACCACTTGGATTATAGCTCAAACGTTTATGTAATCCATTAATGATGGATAGATACACAAGTTAGAAGGCCTGCAAATCAATATTATGCAGCCTAACATTGAGATTGGATTATGTGTTCATTAAGAAATGACTTGTAATTCAAGTTTGAAACCCTAACTTCTTTCCTTTGATTCTCCTAGCTCAAGTATGATCTCAATGAGTTCTTGGAAATTTTGGAAATCTTGTAACATACTCTACAACCTCTATGTTGGACATTTTTCAAAATTCATCTTGGAACTATGTGAAAAATTGCCATGAAGTTATGTCAAAATCCTGCCTAAACTAGGGCAAAATTTCACTAAGTTTTTCAAGTTTCATGAACATGTCTTCACAAAATCATAACTTGAAATCAAAGAATTTATAGAAGAAGTTGTGTTCTACAATGTTTTATATCTCAATGAGATATAAGACTTTCATGTTGGAAATTTCCTTTGAATCATCTTGCATCATGGTGGAAATTTGGCTCAAAGTTATGAAAAAATGTAAATTTCCAACACTTAGAAACATTTCTAAGTTTAGAAATTTTGACTTTTCAAAATGAAATCTTGACTTTTTGATTTCTTGATGAAATTTTTTCATATTTTGACATGTCTTGATGAATTTTAATCTTTGGAACTTGATTTTGATCAAAAAGTCAAAGTTTGACTTTTCAGTGTACAATTAACTTTTCATCAGTTGATTGAAACTCATCTATCAATCAATTGATCTTGAGGAATTTTTTGAGCTATTCCATTAGGTTAAAATGAAATATATTAAACCTAGAGGTCATGCCTTGAACCAATAATACATTTGCTAGGTCAAAAATCAGAAATTGCACCTTCTTAGTAAAAACCCTAATTTCACCATTTTGCCCTTTTGATGACCTGATCAAATTTCTTGAGAAATTGTGATCCAATATTGATCAAATTACATATATGAGTTAATGATGTTGATATGGATAAAATATTATGAAGTTTGACTGTAAATTTACCACAGTTGACTTTTCCCCCAATACAACTGATTTTAGATCAATTGATCAATTGACTGAGCAAAAATGTGATCCAAGACATCAAACTTTACATGAGCAATCTTGAGGGTACAAAATGATCCATGAAAGTCATATGGGGAATTAAAAGTCCATTTGTACTTGTGAAAACTCAAACCCTAATTTTCAGTTATCAGTGCTTAAGGAGGTGTCTTGAGCTGATCAACCCTTGTGCAATCTTGAATCAATGGAGATCTTGTGAGAGATTACTTGAGAAATGAGATGGAAAATTTTGGGGTATAAAACCTACAAAGACTATGCTAGAAGATTATTACATTTCTTTAATAAAGTTGAATTCCATCATATTCTCAGAGATGAGAATCAAATGGCAGATGCTTTAGCCACTTTAGCTTCAATGTACCAAGTAAATACTTGGGACGATGTACCTCGTATTATGATATCAAGCATTTTCTCCAGACTCAAGAATACCCAGTGGGTGCGTCAAACAAAGATAGAAAGACATTGAGAAGGTTAACATGTAGTTTTTCCCTCAATGAATATGTGATATACAAAAGAAATTATGACATGGTCTTGCTCAGATGCGTGGATAGACACGAAGAAGACATGTTGATGCGTGAGGTCCATGGAGGTTCCTTTAGTATCCATGCCAATGGACATTCGATGGCAAAGAAGATGATAAGGGCATGTTACTATTGGCTGACAATGGAATATGACTGTTATAAAATTGGAAAGAAGTGCCACAAGTGCCAGATTTATGCTGACAAAATTCATGTGCCTTCGACGCTTCTCAATGTTATTTCTTTCCCGTGGCCTTTTTCTATGTGGGGCATTGACATGATCAGAATGATTGAGCCCAAGGCTTCGAATGGACATCATTTCATCTTGGTGGCAATAAATTATTTCACTAAATGGGTGGGAGCAACTTCCTACACTAATGTCACTAAGCAGGTGGTGGTATGCTTTATCAAGAACAATCTTATATGTCGGTACGGTGTGCCAAGCAGGATTATCACTGAGATCGGATCTGAATAACAAGATAATGACAGAACTTTATGAAGAATTCAAGATTGTCCATCACAATTCATCTCCTTATTGGCCAAAGATGAATGGGGTTGTTGAAGCTGCTAATAAAAACATCAAGAAGATCATCTAGAAAATGGTTGTTACCTATAAAGATTGGAATGGGATGCTTCCTTTTGCTTTCCATGGATATCATACATCCTTCCGCACTTCGATAGGGGCAACTCCATTCTCTCTTGTGTATTGTATGGAAGCAGTGCTCCCCGTTGAGGTTGAGATTTCCTCTTTACGCGTGATAATGGAAACCAAATTGTCAGAGGCTGAATGGGTCCAGAACAAGTTTGACCAATTGAATTTGATTAAAGAAAAGAGAATGATGGACATGTGTCATGGTCAATTATATCATAAGAGAATGAAGAAAGATTTTGATAAGAAGTTCAAGCCTCTTGAATTTAGAGAAGGCGATCTCGTGCTCAGAAAAATCATGTCTTTTAACACTGATTCTAGGGGTAAGTGGACTCCCAATTTTGAAGGCCCATATGTTGTCAAGAAAGCTTTCTCTAGTGGTGCACTGATTCTTGAAACTATGTATGGCGAGGAGTTCCCACGTCCTATGAATGCTGACGTAGTCAAGAAATACTTCGCCTAAAGAAATAAAGGAACAGCTCGCTAAGTCGAAAACCCAAAAGGGTGGCTTAGGCAAAAAATAGCGTCTCGGTAGGCTGAAAACCCTAAAGGGAGGTCTAGGCAAAAGTAAGAGACACAAACATAATAACTTTTCCCGCTAGGTTCAAAACCCGCAAGGGAAACCCAAGAAAAAGTTAGGGATTTCTTTGCAAGTAACTGTGTCAGACAAGACTTAACCATTACAACAACAATCTTCTTAGATCCTCACCACACTTCAACAGAAGTCTCTACTCAGGAATTCAAAGTTGTTGGGGAGAATAATGGTCATTGTATTTAAATGTATATTTTTATAATATATTATCATTTTCCAAACTTTGTAATCATCCATGAAGTCTCTCCATTCGCAGACTATCATTCTATTAATAAAGTTTAAGCTTTTATCCAATTCCTTGTAGTTCTTATCTTATTCTATTTTCAAAGCTTCCATTTATTATTGATAGTAATTTTCAAAATAAAGAGATTTAACAATAAAAATGTTTTTGAAAAGAATTTACAAATTACTTTTTACTTTAGATTTTGTGATTCAAGAAAAAGAAAAATAGTGATTCCAAGGATGGACGAACTCCGAGGTTTCAAAAAAGTATTCCCCGAGAAAGTTCTTCCAGGTCATTCTTGTTGATATGCGCATGATCTTCTTGTGTTTCTCAAAATATTTGGAGTTCGTACCAATTGATGTATGGTGCGGGGTTGGATTCATAATCCCATTTTCCCCAGTCAAGTCTTGGGTCAGATTTTTCTCCAAGTTGATTATTTTGGTTTCGGGTTTGCATGGTTTGAAACCTCTATCCCAGATTCCCCAGTGAGGTCTTCGCACATATGACAGAAGTTCCTTCTCCCTTTGTGTGTTGAGGAAAAATCATTTGTGAAGCATCTCTCTTTACGGTAATGGCACTATTATTGTTGTTTGTTTCCCAGGCAACTAGACAAAGGCAGTATCTTTTTCTAAGAAGTTTTGGAACGACTGTCCACTTTTTGGGTTTTCTCTTGCCAAATGCTGAGTTTGATTTAAAATCCCCATTTTTTAACTTCTTGGTATTTGTTTAAACTTCTTAGATCCCCAAGTAAAGTCGAGATAATGCTTCTCTCTGAAAGTTGTTATCCCCATGTGGTTTCATAATTTCACCTCTTAGAAGTTTATGTAATCATCACTCTTGATATTGAAGAATGTAGTTTAGGCTCCACTAGATGATGTGGTGTTGAACTCCCTGATGAAGTCGACACAAGATCCCCAGTTGATGTCTCGACGATGTGGTATTCATTTTCCCCAGTGAAGTCAGTATTATAATCTCTAATGGAAGTCTAGACGTTGAAACTTTGTTTTCCCTGTTGAAGTCTGTGTGATATCCCCCGGTGAAGCCTAGAGGAGGATGTCGTATCCCCGTATCTGTAGTGATTCATTTTTATGCTTTGATTATTTTTGGATTATGTTTCTTCCCAGTCGAGTTAAGCCGTGAGATACGAATTTGTTTCCTCAGTTGGTGCTTACTTTCTTATGAAATTTTCATCCTGGATGTGATTTAGCCAAGTGTTGACTTTACCCTAGCTGGTTTTGTCTGGTTATTCCCAGTGTTGTATGTTTGCTTTGTCAGCATATACATGATAACATTCATACATTCTTACATACATCATGAATAGCTGAATTTAAAATTTATTACTCATTTGCATTCATTGGTATTTTTTTTGGCATATTACCTTATTTTTGCAGAGTTATGTTACTCTCTCTCCAATAGAGTGTCAACCTTAAGCAGAAAGTGTATATTCTTTAAATTTCCCCACTGAGTTATCCCTCGTGGAAGAATTATGCTTTAGCCTTCTTATTCAGCTCATTATCTGGATAGAACATGGCTCCCTTTTTGAGTTTATTTCTCATCAGGTGCTATCTTGGCTGACTGTTCCACTCTGATTTATTTTTGGTTTGGATCTATAGTCTCCAACAATATTATTATTATGATTTCTGTAGGCTTTTAAGCCCGAGTTTGAACATGTGCATTTATTTTGCACGATAAGACTTTATCTCCTAAGCAGGAATGTATTGGAACTTCTCCAGAGAAGTCATATTTCTTTCCCCAACATGCTTCTTATAACAGCAAATGGTAGGTCTCTTTATTTGAGTAACCTGTACTTCCCCAGTAAGTCTGTTAATTCCCAGAGAAGATTCATTTGTTACTCTAATGAATGGTAGTCTTGTCATTATGGGAGATAGTTCATTGTTGAGGTTTGTTACTCCGATGAATGGTAGTCTCGTCATTATGGGAGATATTTTGTTGTTGAGGTTTGTTACTCTGATGAATGGTGGTCTCGTCATTATGAGAGATAGTTCGTTGTTGATATTTATTACTTCGATAAATTGTATTCTCGTTATTATGGGAGATAGTTCGTTGTTGAGATTTGTTACTTCGATGAATGGTAGTCTCGTCATTATGGGAGATAGTTTGTTGTTGAGGTTTGTTACTCCGATGAATGGTAGTCTCGTTATTATGGGAGATAGTTCGATGTTGAGATTTGTTACTTCGATGAATGGTAGTCTCGTCATTATGGGAGATAGTTCTTTGTTGAGATTTGTACTCCGATGGATGGTAGTCTCGTCATTATGGGAGATAGTCCGTTGTTGAGATTTGTTACTCCGATGAATGGTAGTCTCGTCATTATGGGAGGTAGTTTATTGTTGAGATTTGTTACTCCGATGAATGGTACTCTCGTCATTAAGGGAGATAGTTTGTTGTCAAGATTTGTACTCCGATGGATGGTAGTATCATCATTTTGTGAGATAGTTCTTTGTCGAGATTCACCTTGCTCTAAAGAAATTCATATGATTCCAGTCTTAAGTACTAATGCCAATCGCTTGTTGCCTACCCTAATATCGGTATTTACCGGTATTATCTTACAATTTCTTATTTGCATCTTTTAGGGTGCTAATCTCCTACTCCCTATGAGTCGAATTCACATTTTTTTTCTATCTTATCTGTGAGTGGGTAGTTCACAGTTATCTGTTGATCATTGTTATTCATTACTTTACTCCTCAATATTTGAGTTAATGATGCTTTATCTCCTCCTTGGGCTTTACCCCAATAGAGTCGAGTCTTTTGTTCACCATTGATTTATTTTCCTGGCCGGGTTTTCTTTTGATACTTTATTTTATTTTATGCTTCCCCAATGGTGTCTTATGTCACCTTTGGATTTGTTTGTTTGCATGCACAATCATATGCATTGTATGGCATCTTAGGGCCAAAAATATGGCTTGTTTTATATTTAAGCATCTTCAATCGCGTCGACACGAAGATTTTAACCTTCATTTCTCCGGATAGAAGATACTTAAATAAGGGCATCTGTTATACCCCAATTTTTGGCCTTAAGATTCCTCTATCATCTCATATCAACTCAATCATATCAAGATTACACTTGGGTTTGGTTCTTCTCCCTATCTCTAGGTTTTCTCATGAGGGATCACCAAACACTTTAATTTGTATGTTGTGATCATATATGTGTTGTGTTGATTAACTTTTAACTAACAAATACAATGAATGTTTTCTCTAAATGATGATACTATAGGTGACGACACAACACACTTCATCAGGTTGATTCATAGGTTCATGAGTTTATTTCCATGCCTTCTTCAACAAAGTTTCAATGAAATTTAAGCTTCATAATTGAGAGTGCTTTAAAGTAATGTCATGATAATGTCTACTATGATTCATCATGCCTCAATTTTCCAAAGGAAGTCAAAAGATGCACAAATTGATTGAAGAAGTTTGACCTAATTGGACAAGTTCTTGATTCCTTGATCACAAGTGCATAACTCCCTCAATTCTTAATATTTGGAAGTTATTATTACTACTATAGGTTATCATTATCATCCACAATAACATATCTTCACATAGAAAAAGTATTTGCACAAGAAAAATTGTCAAAATTGAAAGGGGTTCCCAAGCCATTTTGATGCTCTAGGAGTTAGGGTTTTGGACTTCTAAGAGCTATATATTGTCCATATTTTGATATTTTTGAGTGATTCCAAATACATGCTTCTCCTTAAAAGGGTTACCAACAAATCACTTCAAAATCACTAATGATTGAGAAAGATTACAAGTCCTCTAGATAGACCATCAAATTCCCTTATGTGAATTCAAAAATCCATAACTTGATCAATTTTTATCTCTTCGAGCCCATTCTTTTTCCAAAATGATCTTAAGAGTGTGAAATTCAACTCTTATGTTATGTGCAAAACTTGAAAATGGTTAAAAGATGCCTTAAAAGCTTAAAATATTATAGGTCACCTTATGGATTTTCATCAAATTCAAAGGATCATAACTTTTCCAATATTTAGAATTGTTGAGTGATACAAGTTTCACAATACTCTTTAATGAGTCCACTTCAAGCTAGCATCATTTATCAAAGAAATTTTTTGGAATAAGACCTTGTTTGGAGTCAAAACATTTTATGTCATTTTTTAAGAAAAACTTAGAATTTTTTCTAAGTATAAAAGTCAACATTTTTTCTTCTTCTGATTTTGACCAAGCACATCTTCTAGCTCAAGCATCCAAATGATCCATTCTTTAGCATATTACAAAGAATGTTAACTCATCTTTCTAATGCATCAAGAATCAGGTCCTAAGGTTCCCTAAATCGTGCACACCATGAGTTCAAAGTCAGCTACTTGAAATTGAATTTTCCTTCCAAGTCAGAATTTAAAATCCATATTTTGACTTCTAAACACAAAATTTTCACGCGTTTTTGTTTTCAATCATGTTTAGAAACTTTCCAAAAGCATTTAGCATCATGAAACACAAGTTTTTGCTGAGTTTTGATGCTAAGCAAGTCACAGATTGCTCATGTTTCAGATTCACACGAAGTCACTAAATTACTCTCCCATTCGCACGCTTATGCATTGCCTCATCCTCTCCTATAAATAAGATGCACATTCCACCCATTTCTAGAAGCTTTTCATAGACAATTGACCCTTGTTCAGATCCCACACGAACACTGAATTTCAATTTCTGGTTTCTTTTATTCTCACCTTAAAACACTAAAAACTCTATTCAGTTAGCTCCATTGAACTTCTCTGAAGCTAACCATACTCTTACCTTCAAGAATCATGACCTATTTTGAGCTACAAAAGTCCAGTTTAAGAGAAACTTTCTGCTACTTCGTTTAGGTAGATTTCTTAGTCAAATCAATCCAAATAAAAGACTAATCTAATTTCCTAATCCTTCTGATTCTCGTGCTTCTCACAATTTGCGATTTCATTGAGATTTGAATGAGATATTCTATATTTTCGCGGATTTGCGTGTGGCGGTGATGTCGCGGATTTGCGGTCCATTAGAAGTCTAGGATTCAACCTTTTCTTTCTTTTTCTTCTTTCTGTTCCTGCAAAAAAGAAAACAATTGTACCAATTGCATTGTGTTTATGAGTTTGATTTATGGGTTTGAATTTTCAATAATGTTTAGATGTTTGAAATTATTTGCAGGTTTTAAAGGGTATGAATGGTGTTATAGGTTTTGTGAAGAAAGTGTATACATGAGAGTGAACGTATATTGTGATAGTATGGGTATCTTTTTGTGAGAGAAATTGGTGTTAAGAATTTCTTTCAAGACAAGCACATGAGAGAGATTTTTCCTGAGTTCTCTTTGTGTAGTTTAAACTATTGATGTTAGTGTGTAAAAAAGTAGTGTTAGAACGTGAAAATCAGTTCAAAGTTGTTTGGTAATGTGCTTTTGGGGAAAAATATGTAGTGTGAAGTGGCCTCTAAGATTATGTATAATGTGGAAAAAAATGGCCTCCAAAATAATTAATAAAAAATAGTTTAGGAAAATAAATCACCATCAGATTAACATCATGTAGTTTGAAAAGACAAATAAATTAAAATTGAAATTAAAAGAGAGGAGGCCTCATATAAAATCCTCGGCCAAAACAAAAACAAAAAATAAAAAACCCAAGTAGTTTAGAATAAAGAAATTGCAATCTTAGTGATGAAAGTGAATGAGTGACAAATTGTAAGATTGTGGGAATTTGTGGATTTGTGGATTTTGTGGATCTTGGTGAAATTATGTGTGAATTGTGTGTGAAAAACTAGAACAAGCTAAGTTCCTATTTATAGACTTGAATTAGGTCAAAAAAACTTAGGGAGTAAGTTATCTAAAATCCCAAGAGAAGTCCAAAGTTTGATTTCCACAAAAGGAAATAAAATTAGTAATAAAAAATAAGAAAAAAATGTTAAAAGCGTAACACACAAGTTTCGAACCCGCGACCTCATGCTTTCAAGCTTCATTCCTTACCAATTGTTTCATGTTACATATTCGAAATAAAAAGCCAATTGAAAATACACAAAGATTAGTAAGTATTTGTTATTTAAAAATATAAATAATTTGAAATAAATTATTATATTTTTAACTGGACTTGAGAACGAATATTTATAAAAATCAAAGAATATTATAAAATCAATGTTTTGAAAATATTTTTTGATCGTAGAAATAAAGGGTGAGCAAATTTTGGGTATGACAACTTCCCCTATTTAATCACTCTTCCATTGAATGGTGCAAGAATGCGCAGGTCTCGCTCATTCGAATCAGAGGGTTATTAAATATTAGAATACTCCAAAATTTGGACCAAAGATTTATTAAATAAGATACACTGATATAGCATATTCAAGAGCACCGAGAAATAGGTAAAGATGATGATGTATCATCCTACCAGAATTTGGATAAAGAGATAGGCAAAGATGATGATTGTGATACGGTGGGAAATAACTGAATGTTTTTTGGAATGCTGGTTTGCGTTTTGCGTTTGTTTTTGCAAAATGTCGCGGTAAGTAAGAGTCGCCACCGACTTTTATTTTATCCAACAAGGAAAGGAAAAAAGCACAGAAAAATTTCTTTTTCGAGATTTTTCTCGGGTTCGGGGGGTAGATTATAGAAAGGGAAGGTGTTAGCAGTCTTTCTATCCGTGGTTATCCACGGGATCTTAGGTACTTGCTCATATTGTTTTCAAAATTTCTTTTCTTTGTGTTGGTGGGTTTGAAGAAGTTTTTGTTTGAAAACTTTGATCGTATGAAGTGTTTTGAAAACTTTGTTTGAAAAGTGTAAGTGTGAAAAAGATTTATTTTGAGCAAGTACCTACTAGCATCTACCTACTCGAAAAGGGAATCAATCTATGCTAATGTCCTTTAGACAATGCTATCCCACTATTGATGAGTAGGTAGCATCATCGTTGGAGTTTAAGGGTCAATTCGATTAAGGGACGTGCGATCACTAAAGCAATGTTAGGACGCCTTAACGGTAACCCTAATGTCTTAGATCATTTTTCCGAGGCAACCATTTCGAGGCAACTATGATCTTTGGACAAGAGGGCGGCCTCTAAAACTTCCTATACTTAATGACCACGTTCGAAGGCAACCAAGTGAGGTGTACCCTAAGAGTGCGCATGTGCGAGTGTGTCGTTTTTCAGTTATTTTATCTTTGTACATGTTAAGGGTGATCTAAGTTGATTTTAGGTTAAAACATTCAGTCTTGTCATGCATTCCTATTATCAAACATCTAACAGTTATATTTTGCAGAAAATAAATTGCGGAAATTAAATTACAAGGCGTCGGGTATTTACATCACCAAAAGCAACCCTTTGAAATTTAAATGCGGAAAAATAAATAAAGCGATAAATAGTCCTAATTATCTATTACATTTCGGAAACAGATACATTAATAATCGAATAAGGAAAAATAAATCGCGCGAGTGAATTGGATTGAATGCGAAATTAGGGTTTTGACCCTTCTAACCTAATTAAAAAGAAAATTGTTTTTTTGTTGTTTTTAATATTTTTTAAAGAAAAGAATTTAGGTTTTAAAATTAAATGCTAAACTAATTATGATTAAATAATGAAAAAAATTACAAGACCTATTTTTGGTTTTTGGTTATTTTAGGGGGGAAAATAAAGTACAATTAAGTTAGTAATAAAACCTATTTATTCTAATTAATTTTTAATTATTTACAAAATAAATGAAAGTTATCTAAAATTAACCTAATTAAATTAATTAATATTTATTGATAAAAAATAAAATTCTAAATTTATTTGGACATAAAAATATTTTTGTGATTTTTGATAAAAAGAAAATTAATTAATTGTTAGTAAAAATAATAAATAAATTACTTAAAGAAAAATATAGAAAAAGGAAATAAAGGGTGAGAAATGGACCTGATTTTAGGGTGAAACAGCTGTTGGTGCCATGTGTAAGCTATTCTGTTTTGGCCATTTGTGTTTTGCCTTTTGGCCATTTGTATTCTGGCCTTAACGTTCCTTAACCTTCTCAGGATGTCTGCCTCGCCATGTATTAGTGTCATGTATAAGCTATTCTGTTTTGGCCATTTGTGTTTTGGCTTTTGGCCATTTGTGTTTTTCCCTCAACGTTCCTTAATGAACCTGTATGAGATCCTGTCTAAATCTGCAGTGTTGAATCTCATGAACACATTAAATAAATGACTATATATCATAAAATACAAATAAAGCCAATATATGAAGAAATTTAATGTTTAAGCCAATATGACATGTATGAATGATTAGGTCCTGAAAATAGAAAAAGATCTCATGTTATCAAGTTTTGTGATTTTATTTGATTTAAATTGATTTAAAATGAAATAATTCAATAAAAAATCAAATAAAATAATAAAATTGATAAATGGACACAAGGCTTAAGCTAGGACACGTGGGCAATGTCGCAAGATCAAATCAAGTGGAAAAGAATGGGCCCATTTGACAAAATTTGAAGTTTTGGGGATAGTTGACTTTTGGCAATTTTGCAAAAATGCCCAACTTCAACAATGCATAACTTTTGTAATTTTGAACTTTTGGAGGTTTTCTTGGACTTTTTAGAAATCTTTAGATGTCCTCTAACCAACCCTTTTGGTCTCATCGCATTTTGATATTCCATTCTCAAGTTATAATCTTTGGCAAAAAAGGTGTTTTTGTTGACTTTCAAAAATGACCTATAATGTCCAAATTTATAACTTTTTGTGAATGCATTTCTTGATATTGGGGTATGAAGATGGATTTAGGAAATTGCATCCTATTCAAAATGAGATTTGGATGGGTCATTTCTCATAAAGTATGAGAAAGTTATGCGTGGTCAAAGTTGAGTTGACTTTTCCTGCAAAACCCTAATTTAGCAACTTTTGAGTCTTGATGAATTTTGAGCAATCCTTGATGAATCGTGATCAACCCTTGATAAGATGATGAAACATCCTTCAAAATGAGAATGTTGACAAAAAAAGCTTGAGGTTTGACTGTATTTGTGTCACAGTTGACTTTTGCCCTAGCACAGTCGATTTTTGGACCCCTTGAGCAATTGACTGAGCAAACTTCCTCTGCAAGGCTTGAAACTTGTCATGGATGATCTTGAGAACATATTAGGACATTGGGTAGCACTTGAGGTCATTTGGATGCAAGGACCTTGATGTAACACAAAACCCTAATTTGAGGTTGACTGCCTTAGGAGATAGCTTGACTGTCCAACTCTTGAGCAATCTTGAGCCACTTGGAGATTTTTCTTGCCATGCTTTGAGAAGTATGGGAGGGAAAATTTTGGGGTACAACAATGATGTATAATCCTACCAAAGTTTGAATCAAATTTTTTATTTAACTTAGATATGATGACGCGGATAACTCATCAGTATCTAAAAGATTGTAGATTTTTTTTCATATTTACAAAAATACAAATTTTGAAAAAGTTGACTTACTAATGCTTGGAGACTAATATAGTAAGTTTTTATTTGATTTTTTCTATTAATCGCAACCTAGGGGATGAATAAAACAAAGCCTGATAACTCATTATTGCATGGAGACTAATGCAATGAATTACACAGATTTATTCACATATCTATCACAACTTAAGGGATAGATATTTTAACAGAGCTTGATAAATACATCGCTGCATGGAGCCTGACGCAATGAGTTATATTCCCGACTTCGTCATGTTTACTATGACCTAGGGAGTAAACAATCCAAGGATGAATTCACGTATTCATTGCAACCTAGGGAATGAATAATATGAATCGGAAAATCGCACATCTACCACAACCTAGGGGGTAGATGATTGAAAAAGCTTGATAACAATATTGCTGCATGGAGACTGATGCAATTAATTATATTGTAGATTTCACACATTGTTGCATGGATACTGACGCAATGGGTTATATCGTAGAGGAGGAATTACATTGCTGCATGAAGACTGACGCAATGAGTTATATCACAGATAAGGAAACATATCGCTGCATGGAGACTGACGCAATGAGTTATATCG
This sequence comes from Vicia faba, assembly GCA_948472305.1. Classification (NCBI taxonomy): domain Eukaryota; kingdom Viridiplantae; phylum Streptophyta; class Magnoliopsida; order Fabales; family Fabaceae; genus Vicia; species Vicia faba. The sequence continues at coordinate 323,223,833 of OX451738.1, read as the reverse complement.
CGGATTTCACACATTGTTGCATGGAGCATGATGCAATAAGCTATATCAAGGATTTCACACATTGCTACATGGAGACTGACGTAATAAGTTGTATCGCGGATGAGGAAACACTTCACTTCTTAGAGACTGATGTAATGAGTTATATCTCAAATTTAGGACATTGTTGCATGGAGACTAACACAATGAGTTACATCGCAGATTTCGCACATTGCTGCATGGAGCCTGACACAATGAGCAATATCACAGATTTCACACATTTCCGCATGGAGATTGACGCAATGAGTTGTATCACAGATTTCACATGTATCACGAATTTCACACATTGCTGCATGGAGACTGATGCAATTAGTTTTATCGCAGATTTCACATATTTCTACATGGAGACTGACGCAGTGAGTTATACCACAGAAAAGGCTATTTTTTGATGATCAAATCTTAGATAACTAGATCAAAGATGAGATCGAATTTTTTTACCGATTGTGTTTGTTCTCAACCAAGGTAATTGTTTAGCATAAAAAGGCTAGGTTTGAAGATTGAAACCGAAGTTTCGTTGATGATGTTGGTTGTGTCTGTTCTCAACTAAGGCTATCAACATGGAAAAATGAACCCTAAATTTTGCTAATGAAACTGGTTGTGTCTGTTCTCAATCAAGGCTATCAACATGAAGAAATAAACCCCAAATTCACTTATGAAGTGGGTTGTGTTTATTATCAACAAAGGCTATCACCGTGAAGAAATAAACCCCAAATTCACTGATGAAGTCAGTTGAGTATGTCCTCAACCAAGACTATCATCATGAAGAAATAAACCCCAAATTCACTGATGAAGTCGGTTGTGTCTGTCCTCAACCAAGACTATCATCATAAAGACATGAACCCCAACTTCACTGATGAAGTCGGTTGTGTTTGTCCTCAACAAAGACTATCATTATGAAGAAATAAGCCAAAAATTTACTGATGAAGTCAGTTGTGTCTGTCCTCAACCCAAACTATCATCATGAAGAAATAAACCCCAAATCACTGATGAAGTCAGTTGTGTCTGTCCTCAACCAAGACTATCATCATGAAGATTTAAACCCCAAATTCACTAATGAAGTCGGTTGTGTTTGTCCTTAACCAATATTTTAATTATGAAGAAATAAACCTCAAATTCACTGATAAGGTCGATTGTGTCTATCCTCAACCAAGACTATCATCATGAAGAAATGAACCCCAAATTCACTGATGAAGTCAATTGTGTCTTCTCTCAACCAAGACTATCATCATGAAGAAATAAACCCAAAATTTAACACGATAACCAAATGAAATAAATTTTTTTGAGAGGTTCGAACTTGGAAAGTTTGAACTTGATAATTGCAAGTGTAACGCCCAGAGGCTGGTGATGACTAGGCCTTGGATATGAATCATAGGTAAGCTTCCTAGTAAAATTTTGATAGCGGTACCTTTGACGGTTGTGTCTGTTCTCAACCGAGGTAGCTATAACAAGATGAATGGATAATGCTAAGCTTAGATTTGATTTTGAGCCCGTCTTAGCTGGTAGTTATGCCTTGATATTTTTCACAGTTTTCATGGTCATGTATGATTAAATGTAATGTACGTATGTATGTTTGATATGTTTATGCTTGATACATGGATGATGCATGGTATGTATGCTTAACATGATAATATTATGAATTAAAATTATGCGATGATTGATAAATGCAATGCCCATTTTATTTGAACTGTGAAATCAGTGCCTAAGGCAAGCTACCAACTGAGAACTGGTGATGAGGATCTAGCTTCCAAACGGAAATTAGAACGCTGCTAAACGATAACTAGATTTTTGAAATGATGCACCAGACAAGAACTGGGCTTTAAACCAACGTCGGTGGGGCTACCGAAATATTATCAATTTTGGAAGGTGAGATGGACAACAAGATCGCTAATATTGGCAGGGTCACCAGAAGACGTCAATCAGGTGTTTGGAAAGTGTGAGGCTGCTCACGACTTTTACACAAGGCTGCTTACGTATGGACAAAGAAATGAGGTTGTGTGAGGCTGCTCACGCCTTAGTTTAACTAAGAACACTTGTATCATAGAATCACTAAGAAGAACGCTTGTTTTACTCTAGATTTTTATGGGTCCTAAGTCTCGGTCTATGATATGTCATGTATGCATGCAGATGCAGGCGTTAATGCGTAGAATGGCAGACCAATGCATGTAATGGGTGAATTAGATATGCGTCAATGGATGTTGAAATTTTGATGTGCCAATAAGAATTAGGCTCTTTGTTAGATCCATGTTGTCGGAAGTCGTCATCTGGATGAGATGATAAGCATAACTTGATTCTGGAACGAAGTAACCTAATAAAATCATGACAATGATTTATGTAGACTCATGTGCTTTTGATTGATACCCCTATGATGGTTCATGGATGATTAAAGCGTAAAGGTTTACCTATGCAACAAGGTTTCTTGTCACATGATGGTTGAATGTTATGCTATCATGATTTCTCAATACTCAATTTGAACTTGAAGATTCATGTTGTAGGAGAAAGATCTACTCGAGATTATGAAAGCACGCAGAGATCTTGTCTCTATATGGACTATCTTTCCCTAATTTGTTGGTAGGGTCTTGGAGGAGATTCTCATTAATATGATCTTGGAAATAGTTTGAATGACCCCACTATTTTTCACTATGCCCCTGATTAAAGGACTCTTGAAAATGTTTGGCTTTGATGAACCATTTTGAATCAACTCCTTTTGGTTGAGCCTTGCAGTGGTTTTCCCCATCATTCGAATTTTGAAAGGTGTGCCCCTCAATCTCCATGATCTGGAGGAAGTACCCTAAAAAAGAACTTAGACCTTACCATGAACTTGACATTGATTTCCCCAAGTATTCGAAGCTTGAAAAGTTTGTACTTGAAGTTGCTTGAAGGGGAATTTGGACCTTACGTGCATTAGGATGAACTTGGTACGTATTGCCACAACATTTGAATCTTAGAAGGTTTCCCCTGACTATCAAGGCCTTGAGAGGTTTTTTAAAACGAGGAAACCAAGTCATACCCAATTGTGATATGACTTGATTAAGAATTTCTTTCAAGACAAGCACATGAGAGAGGTTTTTCCTGAGTTCTCTTTGTGTAGCTTAAACTATTGATGTTAGTGTGTAAAAAAGTAGTGTTAGAACGTGGAAAAATTGGTTCAAAGTTATTTGGTAATGTGATTTTGTGGAAAAATATGTAGTGTGAAGTGGCCTCTAAGATTATGTATAATGTGGAAAAAAATGGCCTCCAAAATAATTAATAAAAAATAGTTTAGGAAAATAAATCACCATCAGATTAACATCATGTGGTTTGAAAAGACAACTAAATTAAAATTGAAATTAAAAGAGAGGGAGCCTCATATAAAATCCTCGTCCAAAACAAAAAAATATATAAAAAAACCCAAGTAGTTTAGAAAAAATAAATTGCAATCGTAGTGATGAAAGTGATTGAGTGACAAATTTTAAGATTGTGAGAAATTGTGGATTTTGTGGATCTTGGTGAAATTTTGTGTGAATTGCGTGTGAAAAACTAGAACAGGCTAAGGTCCTATTTATAGACTTGAATTAGGTTAAAAAAACTTAGGGAGTAAGTTATCCAAAAGCCCAAGAGAAGCCCAAAGTTTGATCTCCACAAAAGGAAAGAAAATTAGTAACAGAAAATAAGAAAAAATGTTAAAAGCTCAACACACGAGTTTTGAACCCACGACCTCATACTTGCAAGCTTCATTCCTTACAAACTGTACTATGTTACTTATTTGAAATGAAAAGCCAATTGAAATTACATGAAGACAAGCAAGTATTTGTTATTTAAAATACAAATAATTTGAAATAAATTATTATATTTTTAACTAGACTTGAGAACAAATATTTATAAAAATCAAAGAATATTATAAAACCAATGTTTTGAAAATATTTTTTGACCGTAGAAATAAAGGGCGGGCAAATTTCGGGCATGACACTTAGGTCCATGAATTTTCAAAAATATTTTCTTAATCAAACATTAATCAATTTAATTATACTTTGACATCTTTATCAAGACTATAAGTTAATTAACCTCATTCAAACCATTTTTTCACTTTGGCTTTTTACTTTAAAACTTTTCTCAAAAGATTAGACTCTTGTTGATTCTTGTAGTGATGCAAGCTACTATACTTCTACGATATGTAGTAAAGTGAGATATTTTCCACTTGGGTGTTGAGTGAGACTTTGTTGATTTAAAAATCCAAGATATATCCTCCACTTTGAGATGATGCAAATTCTCCTTTCCATTAATCGTGGGTAGTAAGTATGTTTTCCATTCATATATGACATTGATGTCTTTTCTCTTAAAATTAACCAACACACATTTGTTTTAAAACTTTTGAGGTGAACTATGAGTACCTTGATTCCCTATTACACTGAAGGTCATATGTAGGCACTAAAGGTTCGCAATTACGGCACATGCAAAAATTGTAAAAAATACGTCTTTTCTCATCCCCACCATCTATTTTTTATATACACCTTTTATAGCCAAAATACACAGATTTTCAAAGAGGTTTTCGCCGAGTACCATAGATGTTTAGGGTTTAGGATTTAGGGTTTAGGGTTTAGGATTTAGGGTTTAGGGTTTATGGTTTAGGTTTTATTCGCTCTTTTCCCATTTCCTTTGGAAACAATAAAGCACGATTGAGATTTTTATTTTGATCTGTGCGAGTTAAGTCAATCCAATGGCTTAGTCTCAACATTTCTACCGCTACACAAAAATGGTGACTCTGCTAGGGAAAGATTGACCAAATGTTGGTCCATCTCTAAGTGGGTTGAGCCTATCTTTGTTTATATTGTGTATGTGCTATGATTTTTTGTATATTATGTATTGTATATATGTTTGTCTGGATATTCCTAGTTTTTAGGGTGCTTGGTGATCTCTTATAAGTCATCTACCCGGATTTGGGAAAACTTAAGATAGGGCGAACGATATAGTCATGTTAACTTTGAGGGAGGAATCCAAAAAAAGTAGACATGAGATCCCCACTCGAGTGGAGGCCCATTTGACTGTAGTATTCATTTACCGATCAATCTCGAAGATGTGCTGATTTTGCCTGGGAGCCTGCTGAATCTGAGAACCGTAGAACCCTTAACCTATCTTGGCCTGAGATTGAGAGCTCTACATATTTATGGAAGAGGTATAAATACATTGTGCCTCTTATGATGCTCAAGATGAAGGAGGGTATTCTTTCTATATTGGTCAAGTTCTATGATCTGTTGTGCCAATATTTTACTTTTCTTGATTATCAATTGATGCCCGTTTTGAGAGAGTATTCTTAGTTACTTGGTTTACCTATTACAGATTGTGTTCCTTTCACTGGCTTAGAAGGAGAGCCTAACTCTCTTGATATTTTCATCTTAACTCACCCAAAGAAGTCTGAGATTGAGACTAACATGACTACCAAACGTGGAATCATAAGTTTACCTACTCAATTTCTATTGGAGAAAGCTCGTTACTTCGTCAAAATAAAGAGTACAACTGCTTTTGAGGCTATATTTGCTTTTCTTTGTTATGGGTTGTTCTTGTTTCCTAACATCGACAAATTTGTGGATATTAATGCCATTAGGGTCTTTCTGATTGGAACTCCAGTCCCTACGATGCTAGGAGATACTTATTTTTCCATTAATCTTCAGAATTTCTATCAGGGAGGGATGTTCGTCTGTTGCACACCATTGTTATATCAGTGGTTTATTTCTCATTTACCTCAGTCTGTTGCTTTTTAGGATATAAGAAGGAAACACATTGGGCTCTGAAGATTATGGCTCTCACTCATTCTGACATTGATGGGTATCATCAAGCTTATTATGATATATATATATATATATATATATATATATATATATATATATATATATATATATATATATATATATATATATATATATATATATATATATATATATATATATATATATATATATATATATATATATATATATATATATATATATATATATATATATATATATATATATATATTATTGAAAGTTGTGGTAGTTTCCCAAACGTGCCTCTTCTTGGTAAAAAGGGAGGAATTAACTACAATCTCGTTCTTGCGTGTCACCAACTTGAATATCCAATGAGAGACAAGCCAAAAAAAATTCATCTGAGTGGTTTCTTTCTCAAAGAAGGAGAAGATCACAAGGCAGCTAGGGAAACAATTGAAAAGGCTTGGCGCCATATTCATAGGAAGGGTACAAAAGACTCGGGACTAAGAGGAGTTGTTTCCTTAGAGCCTCATCTCTGTTGGGTACAAGCAAAGGCAATTCAGTTGAAGATGCCTTATTCTCATAAAGAACCTATATTTGATATGTTTATGAGGACTACTCCTCCTCTCTTAGATGATATGGAAGAACTTTAGCTCTCCTTAGTTAGGATGCAATAATAAAAGGAAGCTTGGAAGAACAAGTACTAGACATTGGAGGTGTCCAACTCAACATAATTAAAAGAGAAAGATGACTTGATTTAGATTCATGAGAGTCATGTAGTGGAGATGATGGAGAAGCTAGAGGATTTATTTTCCTCTAGAGTTCAGTCTGGTTCCGGTCACCTATTTTCTAATTCTGGTGGATGGAAAGAAGTCGCTGATAAGTATGTAGAAGAGAACAAGAAGTTGAAGGCTCATATTACAAGACTCATGGGAAAGCGTCAGTGTGTGGAGAGATCTTCATCAGCTTTGGCTCCTTAGGAGTTTTAGATTCAATCTTTATTCTCTTGTATTTAGGATTATTGAAACTTGTACTAAAAGTTATAATCCATTCCAAAGTTATTATTAAAATGAGATTTTTCAGTACTTTCAAATGTCTTAGTACTTCAATATTTGCAGTTTTTATGATTCTTTGAGTTCCTTGAATAAACAAGATAAATCATGTGTATTGCATATCATGCATGATTTCACACATATTTTTGCACTCCTGTTCATTCCTAGGTGTCTTACTTGTTTCTATGCTTCGTTCAGTTAATAAGTTTTCTCTTCACTATAATACTCTTGCTAATTCTAGAAAGAAGATGGAAAATCTTAAACAAGAGAATTGTGAGCTGCGTGAAGAAGTTACTACTTTGAGAGTCGATATGGCTAATTTGACTACTTTGGTAGAGTCGTTGGTGGCTTCTCAGAATCAGCCGCAGCCTCCCCCTTCTCCATCTCCTCATGCTACTCAGCCACAACAGACGACCATTATTTGAGAAGTCCTATCATTACCAATATCTGTTACTCCAGTTACTGCTACTCAGAACCGTATGCCTCGTGGTTACCCTTGGGGAATGCCTGAGAATTTCATGCCAGAAGGTTACAATCCTGTTGTTCAAGTTGCTCCATTTGTTCAAATTACTGTTGTTTCTACACCTCCTATGGTGCACGTTACTTCTATTGCTAATAATGAGATTCATCATGTCACACCTCCTAAGGTGAATGTTATGCTTGTTTTTAATGATAAAGTTTATCATCATGTTCCTCCACCAAGTGAAAGTTTGGGCTTTTATGACCGGATGGATGACTTTCACGATCAATTAAATGAAATGCAGAAAGAAGTGAAGGCTCTCCGAGGGAAAGAGTTACTCTGACATAATGTTAGTAACCTCTACTTGGTCCCTAATGTGAAAGTGCCAACAAAGTTTAAGGTGCCAGAGTTTGAGAGGTACAAGAGAAACTCTTGTCCTTGTAACCACCTGGTGATGTATATCAGAAGGATCTCCACTCATAATGATGACCAACGCTTTCTTATTCATTTCTTCCAGGATAGTTTAACAGGTGCTGCCTTGAAATGGTATATGGGATTGGACACGAACATTTGCACATTCAATTTCTTGGGTGAAGCTTTCATCAAGCAATATAAGTACAATATGTTTATGGTACATGACTGTGACCAATTAAAAGCGATGGCTCAGAAGGATAAAGAGTTATTTAAAGAGTATGCGCAGCTTTGGCGCGAGGTTAATGCCCAAGTTGTACCCCCAATGGGAGAACAAGAAATGACTAAGGTTTTCCTCAAAACCCTTGGTTCATTTTACTATGAAAGGATGGTTGCAAGTGCACCAAGTGATTTAATTGAGATGGTAACTATGGGTGTTCATCTAGAAGAAGCTGTCAGGAAAGGACGATTGACAAAAGACAAAGGTTCTAGTGGAACAAAGAAATCATCATATGGGTTTTCTAAGAAGAAAGAAAGTGAAACAAATGATGTCATTAAGGAAAGAAAGGTTATACCTTAAGGAAGACATCATCAATACCAACAACAAGTTTCTTCTATGACTCTAGTCATCAATGTAGCTCCAATTGATGTTTCCTATCAAAGAGCACCTCCTCAAGGTAACCAAGGGCGAGGTCAGAAGAGATAAGCTTTTGATCCTATTCCAATGAGTTATGCAGAATTATTTCCGGCTTTGATTCAGAAGAAATTGGTGCAGACTAAGCCTTCCCCTGCTATACCTTCACCTTTACCATGGTATTATAAGGCGGATCAGAATTGTGCTTTTCATTAAGGAGCCCTAGGGTACAACATTGAAAACTGATATCCATTAAAGTCTGAAGTGCGGAAGATGGTAAGATCCGGTCTCCTATCTTTTAAAGATGTTGGTCCAAATGTGAAGGATAATCCACTATCCAAACATGGAGGTGGAAGTGCTGTAAATATGGTTACTGGTTGTCCTGGGGACTTCAGGATTTTTGATATCATCTAGTCATGTGATTTAGTGAAGATGCATGCTGATCTTTGTGAATTAAATTATTATACACATGACCGTGCTGGTTATAATATTTTTAGTTCAGATATCCATGGATGTGATAAGGTGAGATTTAATCTTCAAGAAATGATGGATGAAGGTATTATCCATATAATTATACCAAGGGATGAGTACGAAGAAGATGTGAATATGGTTTATAGATGTCCCAGTGAATTCTGGATTTTTGATGTGAATTACATGAATGATGATTTGGTGAAGTTGCATGCTAACTTTTGTCACATGGATGGCCAGGAGGTACATCATTATGGGTCCTATAAAATTTGTTGTAGTGATTCTCGTGGTTATTTGGTTGTAAGAAGAGGTGTTCAATTTCTGTTAGATAAAGGTACTATCAGAGTCACAGGCAACATATATGATTATAATGGGGTTAATTTGATTGAAGACTAATTAGTTGAGGCCATGTTTGATGATGAGTACGTTTCTGCTGATGAGTTCTTTTCTTCTGATGAAGGTATGTTTTCTTATAATGATTCTATGATTATTGATTATTCTGAAGAAACGGGGGTGAATGTCATTGTGTCATGTTTTGGTGTTCCCGCTCTGGTAGAGATTGCGTACCACAACAAGCCTGATGTTTCTCCTATAGTTATTTGCCTGCCTGGTCCTGTCCCATATGAATTAGATAACATTGTGCCTTTATAAGTACAATGCAACTATCATGGAAGATGGTGTGGAAATTCCTATCCAACCTTTGTCCCATGTTGAGAATATTACTGAATCTAGTTGGGTAACTCGCATTGGTCGTGTCTTCTCCCCTACCTTTCAAGGAGATGTTAATTCTGGTAAGTAGGTTGTTGATAATGTTGAACCTAAGAAAGTGGTAGGATAATCTAGTGGCTCCTCCTTGGAAAAAGATGTTAATGATCTGTTAAAAACCATCAAGATGAGTGATTACAAGATTGTGGATTAGTTGTTGTAAACTCCATCGAATATTTCCAGTTTATCCTTGTTGATGAACTCTTCTGATCATCGGGAATCTTTGATGAGGGTGTTGTATCATACTTTTGTTGAAAGGAATATGTCTCTGGATCAGTTCAACGGTATAGTGGGGAATATTACATCTTGTAACAATCTGAGCTTTTGTGATGACGAGTTCCCTGATGAAGGGAGAAACTATAACTTGTATCTACATATATCTATTAATTGTAAGAATGACTCTTTTTCCAATGTGATGATTGACAATGGATCTGCTTTCAATGTCATACCGAGAAGTACTCTCATGAAGCTTAAGTACCAAGGAACTCCTATGCACCCTAGTGGCATTATAGTGAAAGCTTTTGATGGTTCGAGAAAGCCTGTCATCAGAGAAGTGGATTTACCTATTCATATAAGTTTGTAACTATTCCAAATTACCTTTCAGGTTATGTATATTATCCCTGCCTATAGTTTTTTATTGGGAAGACCATGGATCCATGAAGCAGGAGTTGTTACTTCATCCTTGCATCACAAACTGAAATTTGTTCGTGAAGGAAAGGTAGTCATTGTGAACACCGAGCAAGCTCTGTTGATTCTCATTTATCTTTATTTAGCATTATAAAAGCTGATGAAGTCGGTGTTGGAACTTAGTTCCAAGCTTTGTCCATTGATAATATAAGAAAGAGTGAAGATTATATCGCCTCATTTAATGATGTGAAACAAGTAGTGCAGAAAGGCCCTAGAAAGGTGTGGGGGCAGGTTATTATTTCATCTGTGAACATGAATGGAACTGGTTTGGGTTTCTCCATGAAGAAGGAAGTTGTGAATTCAAAGTCCGCTTTGAGTAAATATCAAGACATCTTTTACAGTGCAGGATATCTTCATCCAACTACACCAAGGATCAACTCTATTCTCGAAGATGAGTCAGAGAAGAGATGTAGAACTTTGTGACACATGGAGTTAGAATCCATAATTAGATCACTATTGATGTTCCTTCTTGCATTGACATTTCAAAGTAATTTGTTTTTTTTTTGTCTTTTAAAAAATCTTTCACTCTACACAAGGTGGAAGTAATGATTGTATGGGTGTATCTTTTGTTTTGATTTTTAAGATCATTAATAAAAGTTATTTTTGATTTCTAAATTATGTTTTTATTTTTCTGCTTTTTTTCTTTGAAAATGGTAATCAGAAAAAAAAACTTTCGAAATTAATAATAATTGCAAATAAATCTGCATAATTACATGTTACATGTGTCAGTTTCTAAAATAAATCATAAATCATATGTGCAGATTAATTAAAAAACCTGTTGAGTGAAATGACCTTGCACCCTCTCCCAACTTTGAATATCCTTTGTATGTGACTGAAGAAGAAGAATATGATGAAATCCCAGAAGAGGTTTCACAGTTGCTTAAGCGCGAGGAAAATACCATTCAGCCATATAAAGAGCCGTTAGAGATGATTAACTTGGGTACAAAAGAAGATTAGAAAGAAGTCAAGATTGGCGCACTGCTTCATCTCGATGTAAAGAGCATGTTGATTGAGTTGCTGAAAGAGTGTGTGGATATCTTTGCTTGGTATTACCAAGACATTCCTGGTTTGGACACCAATATTATGGGACATTATTTTCCGTTAAAGCCAGAATGTGCACCAATCAAGCAGAAGCTCTGAAGAACTCATTCTGACATGGCATTGAAGATTAAAGAAGAGGTTTTGAAGCATATTGATGCTGGTTTTCTTGTGACATCAGTGTACCTTCAATGGATTGCCAATATTGTTCCATTATCAAAGAAAGATGGAAAACTCCGCATGTGCGTTGATTACAGAGATTTAAATAAAGCAAGTCTGAAAGATGATTTTCCATTACCACATATTGATATGTTGGTGGATAGTACAACAAAATTCAAAGTGTTCTCATTCGTGGATGGATTTTCCGGATACAATCCAATTAGGATGGCTTCCGAGGACATGGAAAAAACAACGTTTATCACACTCTGGAGAACATTATGTTACAGAGTGATGCTCTTTAGATTGAAGAATGTTGGTGCAACGTACCAGAAGGCTATGACAACCCTATTCCATGATCTGATGCATAAAGAAATTTAAGTATATGTTAACGATATGATTGCAAAATCTCAGACTGAGGAAGGGCACATAGAAGATTTGTTGAAGTTGTTTCAGCCTTTGAGGAAGTATCGTCTCCGCTTAAATCTAAATAAGTGTAATTTTGGTGTTTATTCAGGAAAGTTGCTAGGTTTCATTGTCACCCAAAAAGGAAATAAAGTTGGTCCTGATAAAGTTAAGGCAATTCAAGAAATGCCAACACCAAGAACTAAAAAGAAAGTTAGAGGCTTCCTTGGATGTTTGAATTGCATTTTCAGATTTATTTCCCATATGACTGCAACATGTGAACCCATCTTCAAGCTATTGAATAAAGATCAAGGTTGTGTGTGGATGAATAATTGTCAAATGGAATTTTAAAGTATTAAAGAGTATTTGCTTAAGCCTCCTATCTTTCTCCCTCGTGTTGAAGGAAGACCGTTGATTATGTATCTAATTGTGTTAGATAACTCCATGGGCTGTATTTTGGGACAAAAAAATGAAACAAGAAGAAAATAATATGCCATTTATTATTTGAGCAAGAAGTTCACTAACCGTGAGTCACAATATTCTATGATAGAAAAAATATGCCGTGCTTTGGCCTGGTTGACAAATTGATTGTAGCAATATATGTTGAGTCATACTACTTGGTTGATTTCCAAAATGGATCCAATAAAGTATATTTTTGAAAAGCTTGCTTTTACTGGAATAATTTTCCGCTGGCAGATGTTGTTGTCTGAATATGATATTGAATACCGTACTCAGAAGGCTATTAAAGGAAGTGTGTTGGTGGAGTACCTTGCTCACTAATCAGTTGACGATTATCAGTCTGTTAAGTATGATTTCCCTGATGAGGATGTGATGTTTTTTAAAGTAAGAGATTGTGATGAACATTTTCCAGATGAAGGTCCTGATCCCAAATCCCGGCGGGGTATGGTATTTGATAGAGTTGTCAATGCTTATAGAAAAGGAATTGGTGTTGTGATTATCACTCCCCATGGGTCACATATCCCTTTTACTGCAAGGTTGACATTCGATTGTACCAGTAACATGGTGGAGTATGAAGCTTGTATCATGGGTCTTGAAGAGGTTATAGATCTAAAAATTAAAATTCTTGATATATATGGAGATTCAACTTTGGTAATAAATCAGATCAAAGGAGAATAGGAGACTCGTCACATTGGCTTGATTCCCTATAAAGATTATGCAAGAAGATTAGAAAGTTAAATTCCATCATATTCCCAAAGATGAGAATCAGATGGAAGATGTTTTATCCACTTTGGATTCCATGTATCAAGTGAATGTTTCGAACGATGTACCTCATATCACAGTTCAACGTCTTGATAGACAAGCTCATGTGTTTGCTACAGAGGGAATTCCAAATGAAAATCCTTAGTATTATGATATCAAGTGCTTCCTCCAGACCCATGATTACCCGGTCAATGCGTTGAATAAAGATAGAAAGACATTGACAAGGTTGGCAGGTAGCTTTTTACTCAATGAAGATGTGTTATACAAGAGAAATTATAACATGGTCTTGCTCAGATTTGTGGATAGACACAAAGCATATATGTTGATGCACGAGATCCATGAAGGTTCCTCTGGTACCCATGCCAATGTACATTCTATGGTAAAGAAGATGCTTAAGACAAGTTACTATTGGCTAACAATGGAATCTAGCTGTTATAAATTTGCAAAGAAGCGCCACAAATGTCAGATTTATGCTGACAAGATTCATGTGCCTCCAACGCTTCTCAATGTTATTTCTTCTTCGTGGATTTTTTCTATGTAGGGTATTGATATGATTGAACCCAAGGAGTCGAATGGACATCATTTCATCTTAGTGGCAATTTACTACTTCACCAAGTGGGTGGAAGTAGCTTTTTATGCTAATGTCACCAAGCATGTGGTAGTACGTTTTATCAAGAACAATCTTACATGTCGATATGGTGTTCCAAGTAGGATTATCACTGATAACGGCTCAAATTTGAATAACAAGATGATGACAGAACTTTGTGAAGAATTCAAGATTTTTCATCACAACTCACCCCCTTACAGGCCTATGATGAATATGGTTATTGAAGTTACAAACAAAAACATTAAGAAGATCATCCAGAAGATGGTTGTTACATATAAGGATTGGCATGAGATGATCCTATTTGATTTTCATGGGTATCATACATTCATCTGCACTTTAACAAGGGAAACCATATTCTCTCTTATGTATGGTATGGAAGCAGTGCTCCCCGTTAAGGTTAAGATTCCATCTTTGCGTGTAATAATGGAAACCAAGTTGTGAGAGTATGAGTGGGTTCAGAACAAGTTTGACCAGTTGATTTTGATTGAAGAAAAGAGAATGACATCCTTGTGTCATGGTCAGTTATATCAGAAAAGAATGAAGAAAGCTTTTGATAAGAAGGTCAAGCCTCTTGAATTCAGAGAAGGCGACCTCATGCTCAAAAATATCATATCTTTTAATGCTGATTCTAGGGGAAAGTGGACTCCTAATTATAAAGACCCATATGTTGTCAAGAAAGCCTTCTTTGGAGGTGCATTGATTCTTGAAACTATGGATGGTGAGGAGTTTCCACGTCCTATGAATGATGAAACAGTCAAGAAATACTTCTCCTAAATAAATAAAAGAACAACTCGCTAAGTTGAAAACATGAAAGGGAGGCTTAGGCACAAAATAAAAGTGTCTTGGTAGGCTGAAAACCCAAAAGGTTGGTTTAGGAAAAAGTTAGAGACACAAACAAAATAAATTTTCCTGGTAGGTTGAAATCCCACAAGGGCAACGTAGGAAAAAGGTAGGAATTTCCTTGCAAGTAACTGCGTCAGACAAGACTTGATCATTGAAGCAACAATATTCTCAGATTCTCATCACACTTCAACTGAAGCCTCTGCTCAGGAGTTCAAAGTTGTTAGGCATAATAATGGTCATAACAATTTCAATATATCTTTTCCATATATTTACCATTTTCCGAAACTTTGTAATAATCCATGGAGTCACACCATTTGCGGATTACCATTCTATTAATAAAGTTTGAGCCTTTATCCAATTCTTTGTAGTTACTATTTTGTTCTGTTTACAAAAATTTCATTTATCATTGATAGTAATTTTCAAAACAAAAAGATTTAATAATAAAATTAGTTTTTGAAAAGAATTCGCAAATTTCTTTTTACTTTAGATTTTGTGATTTAAGTGGAACAAAAGTAGAGATTCCAAAGATGAATGAACTTCGAGGTTTTGAAAAGATTCCCAAGAGGTATCCCAGGATTACAATTGCTGATATGAGCATAGTCCACTTGTGCTTGTCAGATTTCATACCAATTGATATATGGTGTGGTGTTGGGTTTAAGATCCAATTTTCCCAAATTAAATTTGGGTTTAGATTTTCTTCAAGTTGTTATATGGTGTTAGGTTTGTGTGGTTTGATACTTTTATCCCATACTCCTCTGCCAGGTCTTGATGCAGATTTCTCTAGCTGAGTGTGATTCTTTCCCCAGTTGGTTTATGATAAAGCATAGTTTGTAAAGTTATGAAGCCTTTGGTCATTTGTTGAAGCTCTTTCTCCAAATGTGTGTTGAGAACTGATGAAGAATATCTTATAGGACATTTCTCTCCAGTTATGATATTGGTGTTTGTTATGGACTTCCCAGGTAGCAAGACAAGGGCAGTATCTTTTCTAAGAAGTGTTGAGACAACTGCCAATTTTTTGGGTTTTCTCCCGCCAAGTGTTGAGTTTAATTTAAAATCCCCATATATTTTGACTTCCTATTGTGTTGTTAACTTCTTAGATCCAAAAATGAAGCAAATATGACACTTCTCTCTAAAGTTGTTACCCCCATGAAGTTTCATAATTTCTCCCCAGAGAAGTTTGCACAACCACTACTCTTGATATGGAAGATTGTATTTGGGCTCCTCTTGGAGATGAGGTGGTGTCTTCCCTAGTGAAGTCAGTACGGAATCCCCAGTTGAAGTTTAGACGATGCAGCATTTATCTTCCCTAGTGTAGTTTGTATGATATTCCCCGGTGAAACCAGGATGAGGGTGTTATATCTTTGCAACTGTATTGGTTTATTGTTATCGTATTTGTTGCTTTGATTATTTTCAAGCATGTTTCTTCCCAATGGAATTAAGACATGAAGAAGGAATTTGTTTCCTCAGTTGGTGCTTATCCCCTTATGGAATCTTCATCCTGTATTCGACTTAGTCGAGTGTTGTCTTTATCCAAGTTGGTTTTGTCTGGTTATCTCCAGTGTAGTATGTTTTTTTTGTCATCATATACATGATAACATTCAACATTACTCATACATACATCATGCATAGCTGAATTAAAACTCATGGTTCATTTGCACTCATTGATGTTTTTTGTTGGCATATTATCCTCTTTGCATAGTTATGTTATCCTCTCTCCAATAGAGTGTCAACCTTAAGCAGAAAGTATATATCCTTTTAATTTCCCCACTGAGTTATCCCTCGTGGAAGAATTTTGCATTAGCCTTTCTACCCAGCTCATTATTTGGATGGAGTTGAATCCCTATTTGAGTTTTATTCCTCATTGGATGGTGTCTTGGTTGACTGTTTCACTCTGGTTTGTTCCTGGTTTGATTTTGGTCCGCAACAACAATATTATTTTGATCCTTATAGGTTATGATCCCTGGATAGAGAATATGCATTTATTTTACACGTGAAGACTTTTATCCCCTCAGCATGAATATGTTGGTATTTCCCAGCAGCTTTATCACAATCTTCTTTGTAAACAGCAAGTGGTAGGTCTCTTTATTTGACAAACTTGTTCTTCCCCAATAAATTTGTTAATTCCAGATAATATTTGTACTCCAAAGGATGGTAGTCTCTTCATTATGGGAGATAGTTCGTTTTGGAGATTTGTACTCTGATGGATGGTAGTCTCGTCATTATAGGAGATATTTTATTGTTGAGATGTTTTACTCTGATGGATGGTAGTCTCGTCATTATGGGAGATAATTCGTTGTTGAGATTTGTTTTAATCTAATGAATGGTAGTCTCGTCATTATGGGAGATAGTTCATTATTGAGATTTGTTTTACTTTGATGGATGGTAGGCTCGTCATTATGGGAGATAGTTCATTGTTGAGATTTTACTCTGATGGATGGTAGTCTCTTCATTATGGGAGATAATTCATTGTTGAGATTTTTTTTTACTCTGATGGACGGTAGTCTCGTCATTATGGGAGATAGTTCGTTGTTGAGGTTTTACTCTAATGGATTGTAGTCTCTTCATTATGGGAGATGGTTCGTTGTTGAGATGTTTTACTCTAATGGATGGTAGTCTCTTCATTATGAGAGATAGTTCATTGTTGAGGTTTTACTCCAATGGATGGTAGTCTCGTCATTATGGGAGATAGTTCATTGTTGAGATTTGTTTTACTCCGATGGATGGTAGTCTCTTCATTATGGTAGATAGTTTGTTGTTGAGGTTTTACTCTAATGGATGGTAGTCTCTTCATTATGGGAGATAGTTCGTTGTTGAGATATTTTACTCTAATGGATGGTAGTCTCATCATTATGGGAGATAGTTCGTTGTTGATATTTTTACTCCGATGAATGGTAGTCTCTTCATTAAGGGAGATAGTTCATTGTTGATATTTGTACTCCGATGGATGGTAGTCTCGTCATTATGGGAGATATTTTGTTGTTGAGATTTGTTTTACTCTGATGGATAGTAGTCTCGTCATTATGGGAGATAGTTCGTCGTTTAGATTCACTTTACTCTAATAGAGTTGCTTTGTTCCTAGCCATAAGTGCTAATGTCAACTTTTGTTTCCAATCATAAGTACCGATGCCAATCATTTGTTACCTACCTTAATATTGGAATTTACCGATATCATCTTACCGCTTCTATTTGTATCCTTCGGGTCGTTAATTTCTGATCCCCTGTGAGTCGATGTTACTCTCTTTTTTCTATCCCCTCTAGGAGTGGGTAGTTCGTATTTATCTGGCGATCATTGTCTTCCATTACTTTTTCCTCATTTATTGAGTTATTGATGCCTTATCTCCTCTTTGGGCTTTACCCTAGTAGAGTTGAGTTTTCTGTTCCCCAGTGATTTATTTTCTTGGTCGGACTCTCTTTTTGATCTATGGTTTTATCTTTTGCTTACCCAATGGTGTTCTGTGTCACCTTTGGAGTTGGTTGTTTGCATTCATGATCATAAGAATTTCATGGCATCTTAGGGCCAAAAATAGGGTTTGTTTTGTATTTAAGTATCTTCAATTGCGTTGAGACAAATATTTTTGTCTCTGTACTCCGAATAGATCACACTTAAATAAGGGCAGTTTTTATACCCCAATTTTTGCCCCTAAGATTTCTCATCATCTCAATTTTATCAATATATCAAGATCACACATTAGGGTTGGTTCTCTCTTTCTACTTTATCCTATCTTTAAGTTTTCTCTTGAGGGATCACTAAACATCTTGAAATGTGTATCTTGTACATGTGTTATATTAATTAAGATCAATATATGTATATATGTTTCTTTTAATGTTCATATTATAGGTGATCATAATTGCATTCATCTCATCATCTAACCTAGGGTTTTGAGGGGTGGTTCTCTGTTAAATGATGCTTCAATGGATTTCAAGAGCTCAAGCTTCAAGGCTATGTCTATGATATCAAAGATTTGTGGTTAAAGGAGTTCCTTCATTTCCTTTAGATCAAAATCTCCTCAAAGTTAATGGAGTCATTCATCAAGAAGATAGGTTGATATGTTTATTTCCATGCCTTCTTCAACAAGCTTCATTGAGACTTAAGCTCCATGTTTGAGTGTGCTTCAAGAAAAAAATCATTTCAAGGCCTCTTATGATTCATCATGCTTTATTTTGCCCAGAAATTTCAAAGATATTCAAGGTTGGCTCAACGAGTTTGACCTAATTAAGAAAATGCTTGATTCAGTGATCAAAGTGCATAAATATCTTAATTTTCAACATTTGGAGTTGGTTCTTTTTGATATATATTCTTATAATCATTAACAACAACCTCTCTTCACATGACAATATCCAATTGTGCAAGAAAAATCATCAAAAGTTAAAAGGGGTTTCAAGTCATTTTGACACTCTCTGAGCTAGGGTTTGTTGACTTCTAAAGGACCATATCTTGCTCTCTGTTTGAGATTTTTTATTGGTTCCAAAGACATGATTCTCTTTAAAGGTTCCTTAACAAGCTCTCTTCATAAATCTAAGGCTAATTTTGAATGGAAGAACACTAATAGTTGAGAAATATTACAAGTCACCTTGAAAGGCCTTTGAATTTTAGGGTTTGACTTAACATGATCATAACTTGGTCAATTTTTATCTCCATGAGGCCATTCTTTTTCCATAATAATCTTTGGGATTTCTACTACAACTTTGTTTTCTGTGCAATACTTGAAGATGTTTGGAAAGTGGTTAAATATTTGAAAAGATTATAGGTCTTTTGTGAATTTCCCCAAATTTGTTCATCATCTTCCAAAGACCATAACTCTTTCAATTTTTATGATTTTTGAGTGATCTCAATTCCAAATTTCAATTCAAGAGGTCTACTTTATGTCATCTTCAGATATCAAGATCAAACTTTGAGTGAAAGGTCATGTAATTTTGAAGAACATTATAGGTCATTTTCAAGTTCAACACTTAGAATTTTTCTAAGTACAAAAGATATGTGTGTTTTTCACAAATTAAAGTGGCCATAACTTTTTTCCCAATCATCCAAATGGAGTCTTTCTTGGCACATTGTAAAGAGTGTGACCTCATCTTCCAAATGCTTCAAGAATCATGTCATAAAGCCCCTCGAGATGTTTGTACCATGGATTCAAAGTTGGCACCATGAAACTGATTTTGTCAAAACAACCAAAATGCATATTGGTTAATGTGACCTCTAGTCACAAAATTGTTGCGTGTTTTTACTTCTAATCATGCTTAACAATCTTCAAGAAGCGATTAGCACCTTGAAGCACATGTTTTGGATGAGTTTTGAGCGAATATGAGTCACACTTTTCATACTTGCAACTTCACACGAATTCTCTCAAAATCTCATCATTTCAGACACTTGAGCATCCCATTTTCTTCCCTATAAATATAGGATGATATCCCACTCATTTGACAAGCTTTAAAGAGCCAAAGAACCTTTGTTGAACTCCCTTCATACCTCTCAAATCTGGAACTTGAATTTGATTTTAAAGCATCTTTCAATCCAATTTCTTTGTTGATTCTTCATCCTCGAACTTCTCTGAAGCTAACAGAAGAAGAACCAAGCCTTGAGGTTTCCTAAATCGTTCCAGCCAAGTCCAGTTTCAGGGAAAATTCATCTGACTTTATTCAGGTGGTTTAAGGCTACAAATCTTCTAACTCAAATTACTAGAATGGTTTATGATGTTCACTGATGTTTTCTATTAACTCAATTTTGGTGAATCAATGCATTTGATGCTTCTGTTTTTATTTCAAAATTTTCAAAACTCTATGGTTTTTTCCAAATCAAGTAAGTTGTGTTTTATATAAATTTTTCGCGAGGGTAGGGGTAGGATCATCTTGAAGAGAAGAATCCAATTATATCACTATGAGTTTCTGATTTTTCCATTTGAAGAAACTCACAAAAAGCCAACATACAAGGGTCTGGAGGTTGAAGACGACCTACATGTCGTTCTTCAACCAATGATGGCATGACATTTGTTTTAATTTAACTAGCCCAATTTTCATTGATTGTGTGTGTTTCTCA
Source organism: Vicia faba (assembly GCA_948472305.1). Lineage (NCBI taxonomy): Eukaryota > Viridiplantae > Streptophyta > Magnoliopsida > Fabales > Fabaceae > Vicia > Vicia faba. Next base: position 323,203,299 of record OX451738.1, on the reverse strand, counting down.
CTAAGGTCCATATCAAGCACAGTGCGCCAGGTCCTTTAGATCTGTTTACTAACGTGTTTTGACTATGATCAGATGGTCCACATTATTTTGACATTATTTTTATTTTGATTTTTGATTTAATTGTTTTAAACTTCAAAAATTCATAAAAAATTCATTTCGACTTCTAAAATTCTGAAAAAATTCTCAAAAATACTTTTCATTTTCCTCTTTCTGATTCTAATTTTTTCACAATTTTATTTTATGATTTGGTATTTTTTTATGATTTTTCACTCTATTTGAATTGTTTTAATTATTTACAAATACTTTTCTTGATTTTTAAAACTGTGAAAAAAATATGGAAGGATCCAATGACCTCTTGACAAATATTGGTGACCTCATTTTATTTTTATTTCTGATTTTCACTATTTTTTTCTCCAATTTTTGGTTTATTTTTGCTTATTTCTTTGAATTTTAAAAAATAGTTTCTGACTTTAAATAATTTTGAAATTTTTTGTCAACAATTATTAACACATGTTTGGCCTCTGACTTTTTTATAGGATTTTTATTTGGGTTTTTAATATACTTTATGTATTTTACCAATTATTTCCCTTTTATTAATCATTTAAATATTAATTTATTGAATATTATTTTATTATTTTTGTTTGGTCCTGATTTGGGTGTTATTTTGGGACAAGTTCATCAACCTCATTAGATCTTGGATGTTGATAGGTTGAAAAACCAAATCCACCAAAATGGATGAATGATGTTGATGATATTTCAAACCCTAATTTCATCTGATACATCCCTTCCCTCTTCATCTTATCCCTTTCTTACTTGTGCTACATGTTGTTGGAGAATAATCTACATATCATTTTTCTAGCATGTGGTACATAGATTACTATTGACCGGCCTCAAAATAGATGTGACTTCTACATAAGTCCACTTACGATTGCTTAACATAGCGCTAAATTTGTCCCGATTCGAAAAATGATCATTCGTGGCCTAAACCTATGTTTGCAAGCCCAAGTATGTTTAATTTGAAACCTTTGATTCAATAACCTTGAGGTTCATTGTTAGGAGGTCTTGATCTTATCAATCCTCTAATGAACTTTCATGAATTTTGGTCTAAGTGAAACATTTAAACATCGTTGACTATATATGCTTGTGTTGAGCACTTGAAATGAATGATATACTTGACAAAAAGCAAATGAAACTTGTTGCTGAGAAGCTTTGGTTTTATCAATCTTTTAATGAGTTTTCAAATGCAAGTTTCAATATGGTCATTCAACTAACCTCTAACTTCTAATTCACTAACAATTGAATTTACTTTGTGCTTTTACTTTATGCCCTTTATTTTATTCCTATACTTTTATGCACCATTTACTTTAGCATTTACATTTCATGTTATTTTCATCTTTGTTCACTTGAGTATTTATCTTTATCTCATTTTATCTTTGCTCATTTGAGCATTTATCTTTATGTCTTTTTTGTTTTGCTAACTTGAGCTTTCTTTTCTTTTTGAAGACACTTAATAATCAACTTGAACATTAAAAGCTTTAAGGTCACTTGGACTATTGGTTACTATCCTTGGTATTATGGAGTTGTGGACCTCTTGGACTTAGGATTAGAATCCTTGATACCTTTTGGGACCTTGTGACTATGTTGTTATTTTATCTAGAGTTCTTGGGGTTTACCCCCAAGATATTCGGTTGGTTTTCTTTATGTGCAGGTTATTATGATTATGTATTTTGTCTGTGATTAAGAATTCCTCCTTATACAGTCGTTAGTCTGCCCAATTTTTATGAAGACTTAATTCATCTGAAGCTTGGTACTTATAAGAGGTTTAATATCTTTTCTTGCTTGGTTTTAATCTAAAGGATGGGAATTCTACATTGAATTCTTATGTCAAGTATTAGCTTCTTGTTAGTTAGATCATTTTGTTCCTAATCTTTTACCTTATGCTTTAGGATATTCCCTTCATCTCCTCATATCTTCTTTAATTTCAAAAATCTTCTCCCTCCTTTTCAAAACTCTTCTTGTTTTCTAAATTGAACCGCTATCATAATAAACTTGGACTTAGGTCCATGAATTTTCAAAAATCTTTCCTTAATCAAACATTGATAAATTTAATCATACTTTGACATCTTTCTCAAAACTAAAAGTCAATTAACCTCGTTCAAACCATTTTTCCACTTTGGCTTTTTATTTCAAAACATTTCTCAAAAGATTAGACTCATGTTGATTCTTGTAGTGATACAAGCTACTATACTTCTACAATATGTAGTGAAGTGAGGTATTTTCCACTTGGGTGTTGAATGAGGCTTTGTTGATTTTAAAATCCAAGCTATATCCTCTACTTTGAGACGATGCAAATTCTCCTTTCTCATAATTGTGGGTAGTAAGTATGTTTTGCATTCAAACATGACGATGATGTCTTTTCTCTTAAAATTAACCAACACACATGTATTTTAAAACTTTTGAGGTGAACTACGAGTACCCTGATCCCCTACTACACGGAAGGTGGTACATAGGCACTAAAGGTTCGCAACCGCGGAGAGTGCAAAAATTGTAAAAAATACTTCTTTTCTCGACCCCACCATCTATTTTTTGTATACACCTTTTATAGCCAAAATACACAAGTTTTCAAAGAGGTTCCTGTGGAGTATCGTATATATTTAGCGTGCTAATACCTTCCCTTTGCATAACCAACCCCCGTACCTAGATTCTCCCCCCACTTTTTGGGTTTATTCGCTCATTTCCCATTTCTTTTGGAAACAATAAAGCACGGTGGCAATTTTTATTTTGATATGTGCCAGTTAATTCAATCCAATGGCTTAGTCTCAATCTTTCTACCGATACAGTAAGATATAACTATTTTTCAAAATTTGTTTTCAAGAAAATCTCTTGTTGTATCACATCAAATGTTAGGCATGATTCAAGAAGACAGTTGTTCTTGAGTTAAAACATAACCCTTTCGCTTTACATCTAATGCATTAGACTTTTTCTATTTTTAAGGGGTTACCAAGATTTTAAAACTAAGATGGTTTCTTCTTTGAACCTTTCTAATTATTTGAAAATTTCTTTATGCAAGACGAAAGATATTTTAGATAATTTTATTTGTCTATTTATTAACATTTGAACGAAAAGAATTTTGAGAAACAAAATATTCTATTAGAAAGCATGTAAATTCTAACTTGGCATATTCTGCTTTGTAATGAGTTTACCTTCAAGTTTTCAACCATTCAATTGAGCACTTCTTGTTTTTCGTATTTAAGTTTTTATCCTAAAAGTGGTTCTTCAGAAGAGGTGGATTTGTTTGAATTCTTAAAATTTTGCAACAACTCTGTTACTTCTGAGATTGAAAGATAGTTCCCTACCGCTGTAGTCTTCTTGTCTAGTTCTTGACCTTCCTATGTATACTTCAAGACAATTCATTTGAAAAATTGGCTTGAATCTTCCTGTCTTGTTGACTTCCTTTGAGAAAATATCTTTTAAGTAGTTGTGCCTTCTTCAAAGCTTGAAAAGAAGGGACTTCTAGATGATCATCTTATGATTTCTTCACTTCTTGTTCTTCAGTAGTTGCTTTACTTTCTTCTTCAGATTCTTAAAATAATTTCCATATATTTCAGAGATGTTCTGATTTGATCTTCTCCATGGTGGATGACATTTTCTCCTATTGACTTCCAATTCTTTTGTGCAACACTTCTCAAAGCTTTCAGGAGACTCCTCCATCTAATTTCTTAAGTACATATCTTTGATAAGCTTTGGTCTTCTTAGAGTTCTTGATGTATCTTCTAGATATGACATTGATTGGATCCATTTCATCTTGTAGGTTGTTATTTGAAAGATAGCTTCAGTTGAGTTGAAGTGTTGAATGTAGACCTTTGCTTCTGATGGAAAACTTCTGTTAAATGAGAAGATGAAATACCTTTCCATCAGGTACTTGATCCTTCAGAATCCTGAGAACTTCTTTCAGGGATTGTGTCTTCATATTTTTTATTCTTGCATAGAGTTTGAAACCTCTACAGAACGGGTTTTGAATTAGAAAAGCTTTCTATCATTTAGTATCAGGCAGCTACAAAATTTTCTCTAACTGAATCTCTCTACACACTTAAGTGTTTGATTCTTAAATCAATAACAGAGTTGGGCTCTGATACCAATTGAAGGTAGATTTTGCATGTCCAACCCGCAAGGATGATTTCTCCTTATCCAAGGACTTAATCCATTATAACCAAACTGATTATACTTGCACAGGCAACTGCTGGTGACTAAGACACAATGGAATGTTCAGTGATCCAATCGGATATAACTTTCATTGACCCAATAGAATATGATCCCTCAACATCTTCTACCAGGATTTCCTTTCAATGGTATCCATCAGTGATCTCACAAGAGTCTGACCTTCACTCGGTCCCCTTTAAGATATGACTACATTGACCTAACAGAATCTGATCCCGCAAGATCTCCTATCAAGATTTCCTATAATGACCATATCTATTATCGTCTTGATATCCGAATTTCACCAAGTCTCATGAGGAATCACTTAACAACAATTGATGGTGATCTTGTGTTTACATGAATGCTTCTTCTAAGCAGGTTACACAAGTGTTTTAAGCACATAATCTTTAACACTTTTTCGAGCAACAACTTAAGTGTTAAAACAATTTCCATGAAAATATTCGAACAAAAACACTATACGAGCAACAAATACAGTGTTCATTACAATGTTCTATAAAGATGTATATGATCAGAAGTTGAGTAGCATCTTGTAGTGTTCTTCTTCATCTTCTTGTTGAGCAAGTTCCGAGCAACAACTCCTTTCTTATTTTGAGATCTACCAAGATGTATGTGATTGAAAGTTGAATAACATCTTGTATTCTTCTCCTTTAGCAAGCTACGAGCAATGACTCCTTGCTTCTTCTATTTCATCTAAGATGTATATGATGATAGTTAAATGACATCAGGTTGAAATCTTGTCTTTCTTTTCTCTCTTCTTTAGTGGTCTTCATAATATGTATCATTGCAGCTTTAACATCTTTAGCATCCACTGCTTTCCTTTCACAGGATGATGCTTGATGGCCAATTGAAAACGACAACAACAACTTTTCTTTGATTCTTCAATCTTCATTTGTATCCTTTGACAGAGAGAGACAATGTGAGGATAAAAAGGACTTTTTTGCACCAATAGTTAGTTCCCAACAGATAGAATAAGGTGTAAGAGTTTAGACAGTATAAAATAGTATTTTTGTATCCTGTCACTGTTCAATGATAGCTTTCCACCTTTTCTCTGAATAATGTTTTCCTATTAAGGTTGTATACATAGATATGTTAAGTAAAGAAAGATAGATGTAAATCCAACTGTTTGTTCCCAACGATCACAATGAGAGTGGTTGACAATACAATATAAAGGATTGTCCTTACGCCATCCTAGAGAGTAGAGGTCACAAACACTTTATGTACCTTTTATAAAACAACACACATTAACCATTTGAACTTTATTCTTATCTTCAGAGGCTATATATATTTGAATGTTGAATTTTGAAGCTTTTTGTAGAAGATTCTTTCTTAAGTCTTAGAACCTAAGTCTTAGAGTCTTTAGAACTTGTCACACATAAATTTGTCTTCAGAGTCTTCAACACTTGGTGGTAAGATTTTACTTTTATTTAGATAATTAGAACTTGTTCAACAGAACCTCGTCTTCATAATCTTTAGAACTTGTAACACATAGATGCAAAGCTTTATAAGGCCTCCAAAGCTTAACCATAAAGTCACTATTAGAATCTCTTGTACTAATGTTCATTAGACACGTTGGTGAAGATAGATTCAGAACCTTGACTTCAATTGTAACATGTAACACATGTTTCTTCCAATAGTGTATATTCAGAACATGATGATGTCACATGCCATATACCAGAGTCAGAACATTAAAATAACAACTACACACTAGAATGAAACCATTAGTGTATACAATTGTTCTCTAAGATAACATGTAAAGTTATCATCAAAATCTCAAGGCCAGATGTAGAAGAACTTCTTGTTCTTACACCTATCACTTTATAATCATGAAGTCTTGTTGGAGGAACTCTATTTCGTTGAGGTCTATGGCTTATTCTAGCCACATTCTCTTTGACTTAGACTATGTCAGGTGTTGTACCCCAAAATTTGCCCTCGCATTTTTCTCAAGAAATCACAGCTTTAGGCGTTTCCTGATTTTCCAGATTGGCTCAAGAATCGGACAAACGGACTTTTCTCGTCAGTCAAACAAAAATTAGGGTTTTATTGATTTTCAGGGCCCTGGATGTTTCACACAGTTGATTTAGGGTTTTTGGTTGATTTTGGCTCAACTTCGATCAGGCGAACGTTTCTTTGGCATTTAATCAGGAATTAGGGTTTTGGGCACATTCTCAGAAGGATTTAAATTCCACAGCACTTTGCAAGTTATTCCGAGATTCGGGTTGAATTCGCATTGTTTGATTTAATCAGTAAAAGAAGGCAGTTGGTTTGAATTCACGTTCGTTTGATTGAACCAGTCAAAAGATATATGCAGTTTGGATTTACAGTGCTTGGTAAGAAATCAGTAAGAAAGGAATGCGTCTGATCAGTTATTGCGTTTGACTGTGCGTTGCTTTGGATGATGGAGGCGCCAAGTTCATTTATTTTGATCAACGTAGAATCAATGTTTAGTTGATTATTTATTATTCTAAGGATTAAATATCTGAAATTTAAATTTAAATTTATTTTAATTTAAGGAACTATAAATAATAAGTAAATAATTGAAAAGGGATAAAAAGAATTAAATGGATCAATAGAATTTTTATTTCATATTTAAACATTTGTTACAATTATTATTTAGATACAAGTATTCATTTACGAAGTATTTATAATAATAATAGTTACAATGATTAAATTGAAAATAAAACTATCCTATTTTTCTAAATATTTTCTAAGTCCCCAATTCTTCAATCTTCATCCTTTGCTCCCCTCCATTCAAATTATTCATCTGCAATAAATAAATAAAAAGGAGAAAAGTCAAAAAGCAGATAAATAAATAATGACAGATAAATAAAAGACAGTTCATCATTAAAAGCAATCGGCCGGGATCAGTTGACCCTCTCTGCAAATCACGGGATTTCTCCCGGTTCACAAAGAGGGGTGAAAAATATTTGCAAATTAAAGATGAATGCACAAATATAAAAATTGCACAATTCAAAGAGATGGTCAAACTGCATAGCTTCAAACAGTGGTGCAAATCAAACTATGAAGGCAAACAGATTGGTCTAACTAAAGACACAAATATCATCAATACTGTCAAGAAGCGTACAGCATAAGAAAGGAGAAGACAAAATATGCAGAATTCAACATGTATTGCAAGCAGGATATCACTGCATCATTTCCCTAGGCCAATTTGCTTTTTCAGAATTTATGCATAATAAGCAATTTAATATGCTTAAATATTGGAAAGAGAGAGAAGTAAAGAGGAGAAGTGTGGGCTTACTGTTTGGCTTTAGGCATAAAGAAAATATAGAAAGTAAAACTGCAATAAGACAGTAAGGCAAAAGGCTAAAAGAAGCATATATCAGTGCTACCCAGATTAGACAGAGGTATACAACAGAAATAATCACAAAACAGGAAATGCCAAAACCTTGCAAGTCTGTCCAGTAGCTTGACCCAAGAAAAGATGCCAAAGCTTGAGATATTCAAAAAGATCCTAGGCGCCAAGGGACCAAGGGGCTGGAAGACAAAAAACAAATATAAAAATTGCAACAGCAAAGCCATACAGAGGACAAATATCAAAAAAATCCCAAAGCCTCACCTCACCTGAAGCCTAACATAAACCAGAAAAGCCCCAAACCTGATTGAGCCATTAAACCAATATCACAAAAAAATAAAATAAACCATATAACCTGCATATGCCAAACCTGCCTGAAGCAAGTCAGAAGCCTCACCCTGTCCAAAGAAAACAAGTTCAAGGCCAAGCCTTACCAGCTAAAGCATGAAACCTGCTAAGCCATGAAACCTGTTAAGGCCAATACCTGCATTAGCCATACCAGCTAGAACATCAAACCTGCTAAAACCATCGAACCTGCCTCACTAAAGCCAATAACCAGTTCACCAAAAACCAGGCCTAACCTAAAGCCTTAAACAAGCCATAAACCAGACCTGTATTAGCCTTACCACCAAAAGCCTCAAACCTGAAGCGTCTCATAAACCTTCATGACCTAAAACCAGCAAGAACATGGCCTAAACCAATTTCCAAACCCTTATACCAAAGCCTCAAATTATCTCATCATTGGCCAACATAAACAAAAGACAACAAACATTCAAGACATCATACAGTAGCAGTAGCAAGAGAAAGAAGAAGAAAGAAGCATCTCAAGATATCATCACAGGGCAATCAAAAAGCAAGCAACATAAGCATACGAGCAAAGAAGGCAACCATCAAGCTCAACAGTTTCAAAGGCAAGCTCAAGGCAACAAGTCAGAAGAAGAGAGAAAATCTAAGGCAACATAAACAAAAGGCAAGCCAACGAGGAAAAGAGATAAAGAAGAGGAAAAGGTTTTCAAGTCATCATCAAACCCTAAAGAGACAACGATACAAACCAGATTTCCCCAAGCAAGTCAGCTTCACAATCACGTTCTCTCCGCCGTCGAGCCCTCCAAAACGCCTCCTAACCATCTCCTCCAACGAAGGTAACTGTTTCTTTTCTTCTCTTCGCACCTTGAACAAAAAGGACATAAATTGTCAGAATCAATAACGAAACTTAATCGAAATCGGAATACAAATTAAACATGCAAGACTTAAAGTTCAAAAACCCTAAAATGCGTTGAAACGGAAATGTCACCTTACAGCCTCGTTGGACCGAAGAGGGAGAGGAGATGATGATGGCGTTGGTGGCTTGGGCGAAAGGGGAAATTCAGAAACGCGTAAGCGGAGAAGATGAACGAAATCCCCATGAGCGGCGCACCTCACAAACCCTAACATTCCCAACTGAAGAACAATTTTCATAACCCTAAAAACAATTGTTTGCACTGTGGGCCTTGCCTGTTTCAACCGTACTGAGTCCATTAAATTCCCAACTTGCACCCCCTCTTTTCTCTTGCTCAAGCCAAAGCCCATGAGGCCCATTTTAAAAGTTTTAACCCTTCTATATATAAAACAAGTTCTTTTTCTGTTAATTAATTAACCTACTTTTTTTTATTTTATTAATTTAAAACATTTAATACTTTTTAATTACAATAGTTTTCCTCTAACCTAATTTTTGTTAACTTTGTATATTATTTCGTTAATACTAAAATACATGAAATATGTTTTTTTTATTTATTTAAAACATTTAATTTAAATTTTCTTTGTATATACACATAAAAATATATTTTTATAAGATTGAAAATATTTTTCTTTTGATTAAAACATTTCTTTTTGTACATAACAAATAAAAATACATTTTTCTAATTTAATTCTTGATATTTACTTAAAACATACTTTTTATACATAATAAATAAAGATACATTTTTATACATAATTTAATTAGAATCTAAAACATTGAAGTAAAACATTCTTTTGTACATATTAAGAAAATACAAGATTATTAATTAAATTAAATAAACACTTAGTTTTTTCTTTAGGTCAAAATAATACTCTATACGCATTAATTTCACATTGTCGCACATGTAAATAATTACATATATAAATACACATATGCACGTACACTTACACAATATACTTGCATTTTGATACATTATACATTTGCTTACGTTGACATTCGTTACATTTACATTTGATTGGTTTGATTTGGTTAATTTATTGGACACTATGTTCCTAAGTCTCATCCCCATTCATAAATTTGTACCCCCACTCCCAGATACTTATTTTGTAATAGCGTAGATTTTACATTTTCGCAATTTACCGCTTTCAATTATACCATGATTAGACCTAGGGTTTGCATGTACATAAAATCGAACGCTAGATAACCTAATGCAAGACAAATACATGAAATCAATACACAATCACACTTGCACCCTCTAGGGTAATCCCACATGTTGCCTTCCAAAACGGGCCATGCTTGCACGTCGAGTATCTTTGGCAAAAACCAATTCAAAATGATCATAAGTCCCTCGATGACGCTTTCGAATGTTGCCTAAACGGAATGATCATAGTCCCTTCAAAGCAAATTGCCAAAGACACTTGGCACCATTGCATTCATGGTACATACGATGACCCGCGCCCGTCCCGAACAAACTTCCTAAACGCAAGATTGTCCACCAAATTCAATGGTGGAACAAAATTGTTAAAAAGGGTTAAAACATAGCAAAAAACCTCTGAGTATAATAGGGTAGACAAAACTCTTAGTTACTTGAGATCAACTTGCAAAAACACTTGCTTTCTTTTCAAAAACCACAATCCACAACACTTTCAAAACAAACTCTCAAAAACATTTGAAACATCTTTTCGAAAAGATACACGCCTTTGTAAAATATTCGAGTAAAGAATTGTTACAAGGTTAGCCTAAGACAAGGCATCTTCTTCCAAAACATTTTCAAAAACACTCACACATACACCATTTTCAAGCAATCAAAAATCAAGGCAAGTGATCTAAAAAACCAAGTAACTAAGAGCCCATGGATAACCATGGATGAAAAGGGTGCTAATACCTTCCCTTTTCATAATCTACCCCCCGAACCCACGAAATATCTCAAAAGGTTTTTGCTGTGCTTTTTTAACCTTTCCTTTAGGATAAAATAAAAAGTCGGTGGCGACTCTTGCTCAACCGCACAAGTGCGAATACGAACGCAAAACCATAGTCAGTTCTCCCACCGTATCACAGAACTGGCGACTCTGCTGGGGACAATATTCTTAGTGGGGTTACCTTAGGGTTTTTAGATCACCTTTTTGCATGATTAATCGTTTGCTTTGCTTGCTTTACCTCTTATGGTTCTCTTGTTTGGGCTTGAAATCCTATACCCGGATTTGGGAAACATTCATAGATAGCAACACGTTGTGGAAACTGTGCGGGGTATACCGACACAGTCGAAGCAATAGCTATATTAGTGCGACATATTTGTGAGTACCGGTAACCCTTGAGTTCAATCAAGGAGAGTACGGGGCCGCTGAGTGATGTCACTAAGCACTAATGACCTAGAACCTTACTTGACCATCTTGGCCTTTTATTAGGGGTAGTGAGATGACCGGCTTTGGTGCAGTCCGAAGTTGGTAGATACTCAATACTACACTCATTGAGGGTTGTTTTCTTGGAATATTTTGGTCGCTAGTTAAGTGGCTAAACCAAAACAATGAACACAGAAAACAATCCAATGATATTGAGCTCCTTAGAACCCGGTTACTATTTATAGGACAGGTTTTTAAGCCAACTACACTCAAGAGGGTACTCACCTATGAAACCTCATGCAAGCCTGAAACTAGGGTTGGTGTGATTTGCTTGTACATGTGTTTTGTGCATACATCATAAACATCATGAAACATCATATGCATTCACTAACCATTTCAAGGGTTTAGATCTTCATCTTTGTTCTTGTTTTGTAGGTCATGGAAATTCCTCGCAGAAATACCATCCAAGTCAACCTTGTGAGAATCTCTCCTCAACTCAAAGAGCTCACCTCAAGAATTCCAGAAAACTCATCCTTCAGTGACAGACATGGTAGACTACTCAGCTTAGTCAACACCACCATTGAGGAAGACATGATGAAAGTGCTATTCCAGTTCTTTGACCCTCTTCACCACTGTTTCACTTTCCCTGATTACCAGTTGGTGCCCACTTTGGAGGAGTTTTCTCAACTCCTGAGAATTCCTATCCTTAATCAACTACCCTTCAACGGTACGGAAAAGGAACCAAAGCCGGAAGATGTTGCTCGAGCATTACATCTACAACCATCCGACATCAAGGGGCATTGGGAAACCAGAAGCGGCGTCAAAGGATTCTTAGCAAAATTCTTGTTTGAGAAGGCACAAGAATGTTGGAATTCATTGGACCTACAAGCCTTTGAAGAGATCGTGGCACTCCTTATCCATGGGTTAGTCTTGTTCCCAAATCCTGACCAATTGGTAGATGTCAACGCCGTCAAAATCTTCTTGTCCAGAAATCCAATACCAACATTGCTTGGGGACATCCTTCACTCATTTTACACACGAACAATGAGAAAGAGGGGTGTTCTCATGTGCTGTACTCCTCTCCTTGCAAGGTGGTTTATTTCGCACCTTCCACAATCTGTCTTGAAGAATGACCAAGGTTCAAGGTGGTCCCAACGGTTGATGACTCTTACTCATTCTGATGTGCATTGGTGTTCTCGGTCCAGAGAAAATGTCATCATTATCGATCGTTGCGGAGAATTTCCTAATGTTCCTTTACTTGGAATCAGGGGAGGTATCACCTACAACCCTTGCCTAGCTTTGAGGCAATTTGGATATGCACGGAGGGATGGCCCTCACGACATGTTGATCCCTGACCTAGTTTTTGATTTCGACAACGATGCGCAAGGACTTCTCCAGAGATTCATCAGAGCTTGGGGAAAACTCAACAAGGTTGATAGCAAGACTCTGGGACACAAGAATTCCATCCCCCTTGAACCTTATCTCAAGTGGGTACGAGCCCGAGCCCAAAGTCTGATGATGCCTTATCCTCATGTACTCCCTGTGATTAAAGAGCCCATCAATGAAGGAGAGGTTCCCTACACCATCCTACATCCTGACATGCCTACATCATGGGAAGAAATGCAGAAAAGTTGGATTCAGCTCAAGGAGGAACGGAACACTTTTGAAGCTAGCTTCTACGCCAGTGAGAAGAAGGTTCTAGAGCTTACCCGCCGACTCCATGAGCAAGAGGCCCTCAACACCTACATCGCACCAAAGAGGATGCGCAATGTCTTTTTGCCTTGAGAAGTTATTTTGTAATATTTGGCCCATGGGGCACTTATGTACTAACAAATTTCTTCTTATTAATATGACATGCGTTCTTCTTTGTCTGAAGCAATTTTGAATGTCCTAAATCCTTGAATGCATTGCATACATAAGCATACCATTCATCATGTGCATAAGCAGGTCTCACTCCAGGTTTCCTTATCTATCTGCTGTTTATTTCAGTAGGATGGATCTCGAGCAAACAGTCAAAGACTTGCAAGCTCAAAATGCACAATTCCAGCAACTCCTGATGACCTTGGCTAAGGGTCAGGAGGATATCAAGACTCAATTGGGGAACAAGGACCCAGTGAAAAAGAAGAAAAAGAGACTCGGGGTGGCTACTTTGGGGAGAAGATTTGACGGAGAAGCTAGGAGAGTGTTGGAATTTCCTCCTATCTCTGATGAAGGAACTAGCAAAGGAGGTGGAGCTGCGGTACCTTCTGAGTCTGATGCGGAAGAAGAGGAGGTCGAAGAGGATGAAGATTATTCTGATCAGCAATACCCTCCAGCTGATGATAAATACAAGGGTTTAGAAGACAGGTTAGCCGCCATGGAACTGCAAAGAGTACCAGGTTTGGATTTTGAAGACTTGGGTTTGGTTGCCGGGATCGTGATTCCCCCAAAATTCAAAGTGCCAGTGTTTGTGAGGTATGATGGGTTGTCCTGTCCCAAAATGCATCTCAGGTCCTACGTGAGAAAGATTCAACCCTATACGGCAGATAAAAACCTTTGGATTCATTTCTTTCAAGACAGCCTTTCTGGAGCTCAGTTGGAGTGGTTTTATCAGCTAGAGGGAACCAGCGTCCGCAACTGGGAAGATTTGGCCACCGCTTTTTACAAACAATACCAGTACAATTCTGACCTTGCTCCTACTCGTACCCAACTTCAAGGTATGTCACTAGGAACAGGCGAAGGATTCAAAGAATATGCACAAAAATGGAGGGATTTGGCTGGCAGGGTGCAGCCTCCTTTAACCGATCGTGAGCTCGTCGATATGTTTCTTGGGACCCTATCTGGGCCATTTTTCAATCATCTAATTGGTAACTCTTCTGCGGGGTTTACCGATTTGATCTTAACAGGCGAAAGAATTGAAGCTGGCATCAAGTCAGGAAAGATTCAGAAGGGTGTTGCTGCAAGTGTTGAGAAGAAGCCTTTTAAAAAGGAAACGGCTGTGGTATATTCTCAGAGAAGAGCAGGGAAGACTGAGCGCCGGCCAACTGTGGGGGCCGTAATGATTCAAAATACTCCAAGTGAGCAGCCTCGCTATAACCAATCCAGACCAAATCAACAACGGGTGGAACGGCCACAACGGCAGTTCACCCGTATTAATATGACTCCAGCGCAAGTGCTTCCCCATCTGTTAAAGTTGAATCTCGCCACCATCAAGGAGGCACCAAAGAATGTGAATACGTCCTCTCCGCATTATCATCCTAATGCTAAATGCGCCTACCATTCAGACAGTGTTGGGCACGACACCAATGATTGTTGGGCACTCAAGCATAAAATCCAAGACCTGATAGAGGCGAAGGAAGTGGAGTTTGACGCTCCGGAGAAGCCTAATGTGATATCTGCACCCATGCCGAAGCACGGCCGAAATGTCAATGCCATTGAAGAAGATTTGTATGTTGCTGATGTCAATGATCTGATAACTCCATTGCTAACCATTAAGCTGAATCTGTTAAGGACCGGGATCTTCCCGGGATGTAAGGAAGACTGCTACTGTTGTTACTCTCTGCCGTTTGATTGTCCGTTACTGAAGAAAGGCATCCAGGGCCTTATGGATAGTCGACAAATTTTGTTTGAAAAAGTTTCTGCTGTTCCAGTTCATACTGAAGATATCTCAATCATAACCATTCACGCCAATCTTTCCAAGGCCGTCAAAAAGCCTGTTAAGATTACACCAGCTACGGAATCTGTTCCTTTAAAGATAACAATGCCAGGGCCTGTCCCTTATGTTTCTGAGAAGTCGATCCCATGGAACTATGGCGGTGACGTCTATTACCATGGTATTAAACAAATCGAAATAACTGAAGAAAGTTCGGATGATGAAGAAGCCAGCATTGGAAACATTGCAGGCACGAGCAAAATCACCCGGAGCGGGAGAATATTTTCTCCAGAGATTTCCCCTCCAAGAGCAATCTTTGGACCCTCATCTGCGAAGGTCATCCCTGCACCAATAAAACTTTCTACCAGAACTCCATTGATTGAAGACGTTGTTGTTCCTAGTACTGTCCCTCCTACCACTGCTGACAAAGGTAAGGGAATCCAAGAGGAGCCCGTCAGGACGAGGGCTCAACCCTTAGTCATCCCGGAAACCTCCAAGAGGGAAATGGATGAGATTTTGAGGATAATCAAGAGAAGTGATTACGATGTGGTAGAACAGCTGGGGCAAACCCCCTCAAAGATCTCCATGCTGGCACTACTACTTTGCTCAGAAGCGCACGCTAAAGCCCTGATAAAATTCCTGAAGGCAGCCCATGTGCCCCAGGAAACCTCTGCAGATCAATTTCAAAATTGCTTGGCTAGCCTGACTGCGAACAACGGATTAGGTTTCTCTGATGCCGATCTAACTCCTAAAGGTAGAAACCACAATGATGCTTTGCACATTTCAGTCGAGTGCCGGGGAACCACCCTCGCGCATGTCTTGGTCGACACTGGTTCGTCGCTGAATGTATTGCCTAAGAAGGCCTTGGACCGGCTAGATTGTGAAGGGTTGGAGTTGAAGCCGAGTGATATTGTTGTCAGAGCTTTCGATGGGTCGAAGAGAATGGTCCATGGAGAAGTTGAAATTCCCATCAAGATAGGCACTGAGGTGTTTAAGTCCACTTTCTATGTGATGGACATCCGTCCGTCATACTCTTGCTTGCTGGGTAGGCCTTGGATACACCATGCTGGGGCAGTCACCTCTTCCTTACATCAGATGTTGAAGTATCCTGTCAAGGGAAAGATCATTACTATCCATGGCGAAGAGGAGTACATGATCAGCCACTTGAACTCATTCCGGTATGTGGAGGTAGAAGGGGAGTTCATTGAGACGCCTTTTCAGCATTTCGAAGAAGTCCTTCCTGAAATAACAGTAGCAAAATTGGCGGCTGAGACACCGAGGCAGATGGCCAGGATGTCATCTCTGGAGGACGCAAGGGCCGCAATAAAGGAAGGGAAGAATTCAGCATGGGGGCAGTTACCTGACATCCCACATAAGACCGACAAATTTGGATTAGGGTTCACAGCCGCGGGCCAGAAAGCTATGCGTCGGTCGAAGATTGAAAGGGCGCCAGTCAAAATTTCTCCCTACGGAATCAACGCTTTGGAGGATGAAGACAAAGAGAGCAACATCGAAGAGTGGATTTACCCGACTGTCAAAGGAGGATTGAGCAACTGGGAGGCAAAAGACTTTGTCCCCATCACTTTTATTCATCAGTAATTTATCTGTCAAACATTTCAATTTGGTCTGTAATATCTATTTTCAAACAATCCGTACACTATCTTTTCACCTCATGCCTTGCCCGGGGCATGTAGGTCCATTTGTAAGGGTTTTGATTATTCTCATATCCATATGCCATGTTTAATGATTCATTGGACGTTTTTCATTTGATAAACTGCTTGTGTTCATTTTCTTTCCTTTTGCATTTTTTGTTTAAGGATGGCTATCCCTTACATACACCCACACTCACAAATGCAGGTACCCATCCACTCCGGATTCCATGGGTGACTATTCTGCTATATCCTTCAATAACTCTGAAGATCTGGTCAATCAAGCCGAGTATGAAGATGACGAAGGTTGTGAAGTACCAGGGGAACTAGCCAGGCTTTTACAGCAAGAGGAAAGAGCCATCTTACCTCACGAAGAGTCATTGGAGACTGTCAACTTGGGAACCGAGGAAGACCGGAAGGAAGTGCAAGTGGGCGCCAATCTGGAACCAAATGTCAAGGAACGTCTGATACAGTTGTTAAATGAGTACGTTGAGATCTTCGCCTGGTCTTATGAAGATATGCCGGGTTTAGA
The DNA here is from genome assembly GCA_948472305.1 of Vicia faba. Lineage (NCBI taxonomy): Eukaryota > Viridiplantae > Streptophyta > Magnoliopsida > Fabales > Fabaceae > Vicia > Vicia faba. The sequence goes on along the minus strand of OX451738.1, from coordinate 323,186,404 downwards.
CACAGACATCGTGGTTCACCGTCTCCCCACAAGAGAGGATTGTCCACCGATCAAGCAAAAAGTCCGTCGAATGAGGCCTGACATGTCTGAAAAGATCAAGGCAGAAGTAATGAAGCAATTCGACGCTGGCTTTCTGGCTGTTACGTCCTATCCTCAATGGGTCGCTAACATCGTGCCGGTACCTAAGAAAGATGGAAAAGTCAGGATGTGTGTGGACTACCGGGATTTGAATAGGGCCAGCCCCAAAGATGATTTTCCGCTGCCACACATCAACATTTTGATCGACAATACAGCTCAGCACAAAGTGTTTTCCTTCATGGATGGATTCTCGGGCTACAATCAAATCAAAATGGCCCCCGAGGATATGGAGAAAACAACTTTTGTCACACAATGGGGCACTTTCTGTTACAAGGTGATGCCGTTCGGGCTGAAGAACGCATGGGAAACTTATCAACGCGCCATGGTAGCTTTGTTTCATGATATGATACATCATGAGATTGAAGTTTACGTAGACGATATGATAACTCGGTCGCAAACAGAGGAAGAGCACCTTGAACATCTGGAGAAGCTGTTTACCAGATTGAAAGAATACAAGCTCAGGCTGAATCCAAGTAAATGCACTTTTGGAGTTAGGTCTGGTAAACTTCTAGGATTCATTGTAAGCAACAAAGGCATTGAAGTAGATCCCGCAAAAGTGAAAGCAATACAAGAGATGCCTGCTCCCCGCACTGAAAAGGAGGTTAGAGGGTTCTTGGGGCGTTTGAACTATATTGCCAGATTCATCTCTCATCTGACTTCTACCTGTGAGCCAATCTTCAAACTCTTGAAGAAAGATCAGGCAGTTGAATGGAACAACGATTGCCAAGCCACTTTTGATAAGATCAAGGAGTATTTGCTAGAACCTCCTATTCTGATGCCACCCGTCGAAGGAAGACCATTGATCATGTATTTGACCGTCTTGGATAACTCAATGGGGTGTGTGTTGGGCCAGCATGACGAGTCTGGTCGAAAAGAGCATGCTATTTATTACCTTAGCAAAAAGTTTACCGACTGTGAGACTCGCTACTCACTGCTCGAGAAAACTTGCTGCGCTTTGGTATGGGCTGCTCGCCGACTAAGACAGTATATGTTGACTCATACTACCTTGTTGATTTCAAAAATGGACCCTATCAAGTATATCTTTGAAAAGCCCGCTTTATCTGGAAGAATAGCTAGATGGCAAATGATCCTAACTGAGTACGACATCCAGTACACCACTCAAAAAGCTATAAAAGGGAGTGTACTAGCTGATCATCTGGCTCATCAAGCTATCGAAGATTATCAACCCATGAGATTTGACTTCCCAGACGAGGACATCATGAATTTGGACAGTATTGAAAGTAACGGACCGTATGACGGACCCGAAAAGGGATCCCGATGGACCCTGTACTTTGATGGTGCTGCAAATGCACTTGGAAATGGTATCGGTGCAGTACTCATTTCTCCGGAGGGTTGTCACACACCTTTCACGGCCCGACTTTGCTTCAGCTGCACAAACAACATGGCTGAGTACGAAGCTTGCATCTTTGGTCTCAAGGCTGCTATAGACTTGGGGATTAAATCTTTGATCGTATTTGGGGACTCGGCTTTGGTTATCAGTCAAATCAAAGGAGAGTGGGATACCAAGCATCCTAATCTTATCCCATACAAAGAGCATGTCCTGACATTGTTGCCTCACTTCGAGCAAATTACCTTCGAGCATTTCCCGCGAGAAGAGAATCAGCTAGCAAATGCCTTAGCTACAATGTCCTCCATGTTTAAACTCAACTGGGATAACGAGGCTCCCCAAATCACCATCGAGCGAATGGATGAACCTGCACATTGTCACGAGATTAATACCGAAGAAGTAGTGGAATAACCCTGGTTCCATGAAATCAAAAGGTATCTCGAGACTAGAGATTATCCCGAAGGAGCTTCCGTAAATGACAAGAAGTTCTTAAGGAAATTTGCTGCCAAATTCTTCCTGAGCAACGACATCCTTTACAAAAGAAGCCATGATTGTGTATTGCTCCGATGCATAGACAAAGCTGAAGCAGAGTTGATCATGACTGATATACACAGCGGTACATTTGGCACTCACTTGAGCGGGCATACAATGGCTAAAAAGATCCTAAGGGCAGGCTATTACTGGTCTACCATGGAAGCAGACTGCCATCAACATTCCCGTACTTGCCACAAATGTCAAGTCTACGCTGACAAAGTTCATATCCCTCCGGTTCCTCTCAACGTTCTGACTGCTCCTTGGCCATTTGCAATGTGGGGCATTGACATGATTGGAGAGATCAAGCCCGCGGCTTCCAACGGACATCGCTTCATCCTAGTTGCCATTGATTATTTCACCAAATGGGTCGAAGCAGCTTCCTTCGCCTCTGTCACTAAGAATGTGGTTGCCCGCTTCATCAAGCAAAATCTCATATGTTGGTATGGTGTTCCAGACAGAATCATCACAGACAACAGTACAAATTTGAATAACACAATGATCACCGCTTTGTGCGAACAGTTCAAGATTTATCATCACAATTCATCTCCCTATCGGCCGAAGATGAACGGTGTTGTTGAAGCTGCGAACAAAAACATTAAGAAGATCATTCAGAAAATGACAGTCACTTACAAAGACTGGCATGAGATGTTACCATTTGCTCTGCATGGATACCGTACGACGACACGTACTTCAACCGGGGCAACCCCATTTTCTTTGGTATATGGCATGGAAGCTGTCCTTCCTACGGAAGTTCAGATTCCTTCTCTAAGGATTATGAAGGATGCAGGTTTGAATGAAGATGATTGGATGCAGACCCGACTTGATCAACTCAATCTGATCGACGAAAAGCGACTCGCTGCTATATGCCATGGTCAGGCGTATCAAAAGCGAATGATCAAGGCCTTCAATAAGAAAGTCCGACGTCAAGTGTATCAAGTCGGAGATCTCGTAATCAAGCGAATTATCTTTCCGCAAAGCGATCCCAGGGGCAAATGGACTCCTACATATGAAGGACCGTTTGTGATCAAGAGCATATTTTCCGGTGGTGCAATGATTCTGACCACCATGGACGGCGACGATTTGCCGCACCCTGCGAACGCAGACATAGTCAAAAGATACTACGCATAAAATAACCCGACAAGTCGAAAACCCGAAAGGGCGGCTTGGGCAAAAATGGGCATCCCGGTGAACCGAAAACCCGAAAGGGTGGTTCAGGCAAAAATTAGGGATAAAAACCAAAAAATCTGTACACCCGACAAGTTGAAAACCCGAAAGGGCGGCTTGGGCAAAAAGGGGTTTCCCGGTGGATCGAAAACCCGAAAGGGCGATTCAGGCAAAAGTTAGGGAATTAAAGCGTATGACTATGTCTCGTCGGATCACTTCAAAGACAATCTCTTCATCAACCAGTTCCAGGCTTCTGATCAATCCAGTCATCGGCAAACGAAGCGTTGAATGGACAGATATTCAGAGTTGTGAAGGCTATAGCGGAATGGAATCCATGGAATTATTTCACATAGCCATCTTTATTTTGTACAAATTTTTCAATATTTACGACAAAATCCTCTTACTAGGATGATTGTCTCCTTTGTACAAATATACTCGGAGAAAGTTAATACAAATACTTTTCCTAGAAATTTGTGTCCTTTTCTTTTCTCTTGCACTGTTTGTTTTGTTTTGAGAAACGTCCAATGTTTTGTTAAATAGGCATATGCATTTGAACATAATCATTTCTTTATGAAGCAAGAAAGAAGATTACAGATAGGTTGAAAGTACAATTGGGTATCTTGACGCCCTTTCAAAGGAAACCCCCAGGAGATTTGGGATCCATATTCCCAGCAAGTTTTGAAGCTTATCCCCAGTAGATTCTGGAGGCTTATCCCTTGCAGAGTACGGACGTCTCTCCCGAGTTTTATTCAAAGTTATTCCTCACAAGGGCTTATAACTGGGTTATCCTCACCTTATTACCACGGAAGATCGCACTCGCCAAATTTCTTCCTGTCCCCAGCGGAGTTCATCAAAGTTCCCCGGCATGACTTATCAATACGATCCCCGGAGGAGTCTATCTTTACAATCCCCAGCCAGAGGGTCCTACAGAACTCAATTCCCCTCAGAGTTTAAGTTTCAGTATCCCCAGCGAAGCCAGACTAATGAAACTTCTCCCCACAGGGTTTTGTTCCCCAGTGAAGTCGCCAGAGATACTTCCCACCAAGCGGAAGATTCTCAGTCTTACCTCCCCAGCATGAGTCTATTAGAGTGGAACTCCCCAGTAGAAGTCATCAAGAATTCCCCAGAAGATTGGTATACAACCCAAGCTCCTTTTTCTCCAGCAACAACCAGGAGTTATTCCTTCCGGCAGCAGTCAGGATACTGTCATCTTCAAGCCATCCCGGATTCATCTATCCCTTGCAAGACAGCTCTCCAGCTTACATGCGCATCCATTTACAATCATGCCACATAACATACATTACATCATGCTACATAACATACATTACATCATGCATCATGACATCGCATATAACTAACTCTTTGCCTTTTCAGATAAGATCAATCGAAAGACTAAGATCATTATCTTCCAAGATTCTTTCCAGGAATAATTCAGATGCGACCCAAACACAGCGACATTATGACACTTATCCTGGATTCATCCAGATGTAGTTTTACACGAGCTCATCATCAGGAAACCCTACACCGGTTCCTATTCAATCTCAAGATTTCTGAAAATAGTTCACGAGTTCTCCAGTAACGGATGTTAACCTATCGCTTGTTCAGATTCTTCTCAAGACTTCTGAAAACAGTTATGGATTCTTCCCAACAACGGATGTTAATCTATCAGCTTGTTCAGATGCAACCTTTGAAAACAGTTTACGGACGCTTCCCAACAACGGATGCTGCTCTATTGCTTATTCAATCTCAAGATTTCTGAAAACAGTTCACGGGTTCTCCAGTAACGGATGTTAACCTATCGCTTGTTCAGATTCTTCTCAAGACTTCTGAAAACAGTTATGGATTCTTCCCAACAACGGATGTTAATCTATCAGCTTGTTCAGATGCAACCTTTGAAAATAGTTTACGGACGCTTCCCAACAACGGATGCTGCTCTATTGCTTATTCAATCTCAAGATTTCTGAAAACAGTTCACGGGTTCTCCACTAACGGATGTTAACCTATCGCTTGTTCAGATTCTTCTCAAGACTTCTGAAAACAATTATGGATTCTTCTCCAAGTAACAGATGTTAACCTATCACTTGTTCAGACTCTTCTCAACTTTTGAAAACAGTTTACGGACGCTTCCCAACAACGGATGTTGCTCTATTGCTTATTCAACTTCAAGACTTCTGAAAACAGTTCACGGATTCTACAGACACGGATGTCAATCTATTGCTTATTCAGACCCCCAATTCAGAGATGTTCCAAAACATGGGTGGCTTTCTGATACTTGTCCACTCACCATTGACATACAGTTCAACATAACCAGATGTCATCTATAAGCCCATCCTCCTACCAGCAGTCACCAGATGGCATCTTTAAGCCCATCACCAAATGGCATCTTTAAGCCCATTCACCTCTACCATCACATCGCCGAGTACAAATTTTCTGGGCACTCTAGTGTCCAATCTTCTTTTACCTTCAAGTCGCGAAAGGCAAACTTGCCAATCTAACTCTTCGGGTTCAAGAAGATTGAACAGGGGCAACTGTTGTACCCCAAAATTTGCCCTCGCATTTTTCTCAAGAAATCACAGCTTCAGGCGTTTCCTGATTTTTCAGATTGGCTCAAGAATCGGACAAACGGACTTTTCTCGTCAGTCAAACAAAAATTAGGGTTTTATTGATTTTCAGGGCCCTGGATGTTTCACACAGTTGATTTAGGGTTTTTGGTTGATTTTGGCTCAACTTCGATCAGGCGAACGTTTCTTTGGCATTTAATCAGGAATTAGGGTTTTGGGCACATTCTCAGAAGGATTTAAATTCCACAGCACTTTGCAAGTTATTCCGAGATTCGGGTTGAATTCACATTGTTTGATTTAATCAGTAAAAGAAGGCAGTTGGTTTGAATTCACGTTCGTTTGATTGAACCAGTCAAAAGATATATGCAGTTTGGATTTACAGTGCTTGGTAAGAAATCAATAAGAAAGGAATGCGTCTGATCAATTATTGTGTTTGACTGTGCGTTGCTTTGGATGATGGAGGCGCCAAGTTCATTTATTTTGATCAACGTAGAATCAATGTTTAGTTGATTATTTATTATTCTAAGGATTAAATATCTGAAATTTAAATTTTCATTTATTTTAATTTAAGGAACTATAAATAATAAGTAAATAATTGAAAAGGGATAAAAAGAATTAAATGGATCAATAGAATTTTTATTTCATATTTAAACATTTGTTACAATTATTATTTAGATACAAGTATTCATTTACGAAGTATTTATAATAATAATAGTTACAATGATTAAATTGAAAATAAAACTATCCTATTTTTCTAAATATTTTCTAAGTCCCCAATTCTTCAATCTTCATCCTTTGCTCCCCTCCATTCAAATTATTCATCTGCAATAAATAAATAAAAAGGAGAAAAGTCAAAAAGCAGATAAATAAATAATGACAGATAAATAAAAGACAGTTCATCATTAAAAGCAATCGGCCGGGATCAGTTGACCCTCTCTGCAAATCACGGGATTTCTCCCGGTTCACAAAGAGGGGTGAAAAATATTTGCAAATTAAAGATGAATGCACAAATATAAAAATTGCACAATTCAAAGAGATGGTCAAACTGCATAGCTTCAAACAGTGGTGCAAATCAAACTATGAAGGCAAACAGATTGGTCTAACTAAAGACACAAATATCATCAATACTGTCAAGAAGCGTACATCATAAGAAAGGAGAAGACAAAATATGCAGAATTCAACATGTATTACAAGCAGGATATCACTGCATCATTTCCCTAGGCCAATTTGCTTTTTCAGAATTTATGCATAATAAGCAATTTAATATGCTTAAATATTGGAAAGAGAGAGAAGAAAAGAGGAGAAGTGTGGGCTTACTGTTTGGCTTTAGGCATAAAGAAAATATAGAAAGTAAAACTGCAATAAGACAGTAAGGCAAAAGGCTAAAAGAAGCATATATCAGTGCTACCCAGATTAGACAGAGGTATACAGCAGAAATAATCACAAAACAGGAAATGCCAAAACCTTGCAAGTCTGCCCAGTAGCTTGACCCAAGAAAAGATGCCAAAGCTTGAGATATTTAAAAAGATCCTAGGCGCCAAGGGACCAAGGGGCTGGAAGACAAAAAACAAATATAAAAATTGCAACAGCAAAGCCATACAGAGGACAGATATCAAAAAAATCCCAAAGCCTCACCTCACCTGAAGCCTAACATAAACCAGAAAAGCCCCAAACCTGATTGAGCCATCAAACCAATATCACAAAAAAATAAAATAAACCATATAACCTGCATATGCCAAACCTGCATGAAGCAAGTCAGAAGCCTCACCCTGTCAAAAGAAAACAAGTTCAAGGCCAAGCCTTACCAGCTAAAGCATGAAACCTGCTAAGCCATGAAACCTGTTAAGGCCAATACCTGCATTAGCCATACCAGCTAGACCATCAAACCTGCTAAAACCATCGAACCTGCCTCACTAAAGCCAATAACCAGTTCACCAAAAACCAGGCCTAACCTAAAGCCTTAAACAAGCCATAAACCAGACCTGTATTAGCCTTACCACCAAAAGCCTCAAACCTGAAGCGTCTCATAAACCTTCATGACCTAAAACCAGCAAGAACATGGCCTAAACCAATTTCCAAACCCCTATACTAAAGCCTCAGATTATCTCATCATTGGCCAACATAAACAAAAGGCAACAAACATTCAAGACATCATACAGTAGCAGTAGCAAGAGAAAGAAGAAGAAAGAAGCATCTCAAGATATCATCACAGGGCAATCAAAAAGCAAGCAACATAAGCATACGAGAAAAGAAGGCAACCATCAAGCTCAACAGTTTCAAAGGCAAGCTCAAGGAAACAAGTCAGAAGAAGAGAGAAAATCTAAGGCAACATAAACAGAAGGCAAGCCAACAAGGAAAAGAGATAAAGAAGAGGAAAAGGTTTTCAAGTCATCATCAAACCCTAAAGAGACAACGATACAAACCAGATTTCCCCAAGCAAGTCAGCTTCACAATCACGTTCTCTCCGCCGTCGAGCCCTCCAAAACGCCTCCTAACCATCTCCTCCAACGAAGGTAACTGTTTCTTTTCTTCTCTTCGCACCTTGAACAAAAAGGACATAAATGGTCAGAATCAATAACGAAACTTAATCGAAATCGGAATACAAATTAAACATGCAAGACTTAATGTTCAAAAACCCTAAAATGCGTTGAAACGGAAATGTCACCTTACAGCCTCGTTAGACCGAAGAGGGAGAGGAGATGATGATGGCGTTGGTGGCTTGGGCGAAAGGGGAAATTCAAAAACGCGTAAGCGGAGAAGATGAACGAAATCCCCATGAGCGGCGCACCTCACAAACCCTAACATTCCCAACTGAAGAACAATTTTCATAACCCTAAAAACAATTGTTTGCACTGTGGGCCTTGCCTGTTTCAACCGTACTGAGTCCATTAAATTCCCAACTTGCACCCCCCCTCTTTTCTCTTGCTCAAGCCAAAGCCCATGAGGCCCATTTTAAAAGTTTTAACCCTTCTATATATAAAACAAGTTCTTTTTCTGTTAATTAATTAACCTACTTTTTTTTTTATTTTATTAATTTAAAACATTTAATACTTTTTAATTACAATAGTTTTCCTCTAACCTAATTTTTGTTAACTTTGTATATTATTTCGTTAATACTAAAATACATGAAATATGTTTTTTTTATTTATTTAAAACATTTAATTTAAATTTTCTTTGTATATACACATAAAAATATATTTTTATAAGATTGAAAATATTTTTCTTTTGATTAAAACATTTCTTTTTGTACATAACAAATAAAAATACATTTTTCTAATTTAATTCTTGATATTTACTTAAAACATACTTTTTATACATAATAAATAAAGATACATTTTTATACATAATTTAATTAGAATCTAAAACATTGAAGTAAAACATTCTTTTGTACATATTAAGAAAATACAAGATTATTAATTAAATTAAATAAACACTTAGTTTTTTCTTTAGGTCAAAATAATACTCAATACGCATTAATTTCACATTGTCGCACATGTAAATAATTACATATATAAATACACATATGCACTTACACTTACACAATATACTTGCATTTTGATACATTATACATTTGCTTACGTTGACATTCGTTACATTTACATTTGATTGGTTCGATTTGGTTAATTTATTGGACACTATGTTCCTATGTCTCATCCCCATTCATAAATTTGTACCCCCACTCTCGGATACTTATTTTGTAATAGCGTAGATTTTACATTTTCGCAATTTACCACTTTCAATTATACCATGATTAGACCTAGGGTTTGCATGTACATAAAATCGAACGCTAGATAACCTAATGCAAGACAAATACATGAAATCAATACACAATCACACTTGCACCCTCTAGGGTAATCCCACATGTTGCCTTCCAAAATGGGCCATGCTTGCACGTCGAGTATCTTTGGCAAAAACCAATTCAAAATGATCATAAGTCCCTCGATGACGCTTTCGAATGTTGCCTAAATGGAATGATCATAGTCCCTTCAAAGCAAATTGCCAAAGACACTTGGCACCATTGCATTCATGGTCCATACGATGACCCGCGCCCGTCCCGAACAAACTTCCTAAACGCAAGATTGTCCACCAAATTCAATGGTGGAACAAAATTGTTAAAAAGGGTTAAAACATAGCAAAAAACCTCTGAGTACAATAGGGTAGACAAAACTCTTAGTTACTTGAGATCAACTTGCAAAAACACTTGCTTTCTTTTCAAAAACCACAATCCACAACACTTTCAAAACAAACTCTCAAAAACATTTGAAACATCTTTTCGAAAAGATACACGCCTTTGTAAAATATTCGAGTAAAGAATTATTATAAGGTTAGCCTAAGACAAGGCATCTTCTTCCAAAACATTTTCAAAAACACTCACACATACACCATTTTCAAGCAATCAAAAATCAAGGCAAGTGATCTAAAAAACCAAGTAACTAAGAGCTCATGGATAACCATGGATGAAAAGGGTGCTAATACCTTCCCTTTTCATAATCTACCCCCCGAACCCACGAAATATCTCAAAAGGTTTTTGCTGTGCTTTTTTAACCTTTCCTTTAGGATAAAATAAAAAGTCGGTGGTGACTCTTGCTTAACCGCACAAGTGCGAATACGAACGCAAAACCATAGTCAGTTCTCCCACCGTATCACATCAGGAATGTCAGAAACTGCTTCTACTTTGACTGGGTTCTCAAAATTTCCTTCGACATCAACTTTATCAGTTTCTTCATCAGAGCTCATCAATGGCTTGTTAATTGAATTACTAGAATTCCAATTCAAAACATAATTTTCATTAATCACAATATCTCGACTTAACACAATCTTCTCATTAATTGGATTGAATAACCTGTATGCACCAGTCTTGTGATATCCTACCAGAATCATAGGTTCACTCTCATCATCAAGCTTCCTTCTTCTCGCATCAGGAACATGCTTGTAACACCTAGAGTCAAACACCTTCAAATTACTCATTGATGGTAATTTACCACTCCATACTTCTTTAGGAACCTTGTTCTTCAATATCTTGGTAGGACACCTGCTCAAGATATAAACTATAGTCAAAATAACTTTACCCCATAAAGATTTTGGAAAACTCTTTTGCTTCAGCATGCATCTCGCCATATCCAATATGGTTGTGTTTCTTATTTCTGCAATTCCATTATATTGAGGTGCATAAGAAGCAGTTACCTCATGATCAACATAATATTCTGCATAGAATTTTCAAACATCATCGAAGTGTATTCGCCACCTCCATCTATTCTCAGAACCTTGATCCTCCTCCCACTCTGGTTTTCGACAAGCATCTTGAATCTCTTAAAGATTTCAAATACTTTGACTTTTCTCTTGATCACATAGATCCATAACTTTCAACTAAAGTCATCGATAAACGAAATAAAATATTTGTTTCCACCAATAGTATGTTCTTCGAACGGATCACATACATCTGAATGTACCACTTCGAGTATGCATGATGATCTCATTCGCAGAGTCGATACAAGAGAGTTTCTGGGCTACTTTCCGACTAAACAACCTTCACAAAGTTTTTCGGGTATCTCAAGACTTTGGATATCAGATGCCATATCTTGAGTAATCATCTGATTGAGTGATCGAAAATTCAAATGTCCAAACCTCAAATGCCAAAACCAACTATCCTTGTGGTTGAAAATAGTTTTTAGACATTGTACTTCAGTCAAACTGATCATGGTCTTAAACTTCATATTCTTCGATAGAGGAGATTTTAAGACCAAATTGTTCTTGGTGTCGAACAATTTTAAAACTCCATCTTTCATGACAATTTAGAAACTCTTTTCGAATAGTTGTCTAACACTTAGCAAGTTTCACTTTATTGGTACATAGAGCACATCTTTAATCATAACTTTCCCTCTATTACTCACTTGAAAGACTATATTTCCAATATCTTCTGCTTGCAACGAACTATTATCAACAAGTTTTACCTTGTTCTTCTTCGACTCGTCATAATATACCAACCACTACTTTCAACCAGTCATGTGGTTCGAGCAGTCTGAGTCGAGAAACCAGATCTTGGATTCATTATGATTTTCACCTTTAGAATAATCTGAATCTTGGCGTGCAAGGTTCACTCCTTCGTCCTTGCCTGTTGATCCCTTGTCTTTTCTGTACCAACAATTCTTGGCTACGTGACCCCATTTTTCACAGTTATAGCACTGCACACATTTTTTATCTTCTTTGTCCTTTCAATAATTTCCTCCTCTTATTTTCGAGGATTCAGAAGCTCTGTATTTAATCTGATGCTTGTGATGGTTCGACCGAGACTTCTTTCCATGAGTCTTGTCAACATTGCCTTTGAACTTGTTGGAACTACCATTCCTTTTCATGACTGAGCTTGCAGTGCCTGTATCGAGCCCTGAACTCCTTTTCTTTTGACAACCGTCATCTCATGCGCCTCCAACGAACTAACCAAATATTCCACTTTTAGGGTTTCAAGTTTGTTGGATTCTTGAATAACTATGATAACATGATCAAAGTGAGAGGTTAATATTTTCATTACCTTCTCAACTATCATCTCATCAGTTATGGTTCACCACAACCTTCATGAGATGGACGAGTTTCTAAACCTTCGACACATATTCTTCAACTCTTTCATCTTCTCCCATCAGAAACAACTCATATTATTGATTCAAGGTTTGTAACTTGACAACCTTGACCTTCTCACCTCCTTCATAACACTTCACTAGAATATCTCATGCCTCCTTCGCCATTTCAGCATGAGAAATCCTGTCAAAGTTAGCAGCATCGACCGTCGTCTGAATGCAATAAGTAGTCTTGTAATCTTTCTTCTTGACTTCCTTATGTGCTTTTTTTCTGTTCATCGGTTGCATTTGCAGCCAACGCAAGAACACCATCGGTAACCACTTATAGGGTTTCATGGAAGCCAAACAAGGATTGCATCTGTTTTTTCCATTGGATCCAATTTTTGCCATCAAGCATTGAATTAGAATTCAGATCGCTCTTATCACTAGACATCTTTGCAGCGGTTTATTCACTTGCCTTGGAAACACAATCTATAACGTGAAATTCTTGAAAACTCGATCAAGAACTAACCAAAATCTCTGGATACCAATTTGTTAGTGTGTGAGGCACTTTTAGTGAGGAGAGAAAGAGAGAATAATAAAGGAAATAAGGATTCTATTATCCACTTAATGAATTGTGCAAAATAAGGATACATACTATGACTATTTATATACAACTCTAATTGGGCTTGGGCTAACACAACTTAGATTATATTTAAATATTGAATCTAATCAAATAAAATTTAATCTATTTTAATATTTCAACAGTTAGATTGCATAAAAGCCTATTTTATTTGAACATTTGTAAATAAGAAATTTTCAACTAAAGTTTAAATAGATTAACAAATTCAAAGATCAAAGAGTTTAAATTCTTATTTGATTTGATTTATTTAAGTTTACATATTTCCTTTATGATACTATTTGTTTGAGAGAACTTATAAAAATAACTTATGACCTTTTTTATAAAGTTTTTTCAGTTTATTTGCATAAGATTTTCAAGATAACTAAGCTTTATTTTTATATTTTAATTCAAAATAGAAATATAATATATAAATAATAATGAAGTTATTTGTATTTATTTAAATAGGCCGACCTAATAGGCTTAAAAGGCTTTTTATGGCATGTGGCCTAACTTTTTTAACTAAATAGGCTTATAGAAAAACCTAAGCATTTTCTATTTTAAAAAAAAGTCTGACATGACCTGGAGCTATGTAGACTAGGCCATAAATCTCTATTATTAGCTTGGCCTATTTCCATCCCTACTTACATGGAGTAAGGATCAGATTATGTTTCAACTTCTTTAATTAAATTAAGTGATTTAGTTAGTTTTTACTAAACAATTACATTTATTTTCTTTAATTAAATTAAGTGACTTAAGTTAGTTTTTACTAAATAATGACATTTAAAAGTCGCTTAATTAAGTTTTTACTCATTAATTATTAAAATATAATAAAATTGATATAAAAGTTACCATATTTTTCTATTTGATCATAAATAACTTATTACTACCCAAGAGAATAAAGATTACTTAAATTTGTAAATGAAAAATGAAAACCATTGAAGGAAGGCATATACAATAAAATTCTCTCTAATGTCTAAACCTTGTCATGAAAACTATATACAATAAAATTCTCCCTGATGTCTAAAACGAGACCGAGGGTGGCCAAAGAATTTGGTACCACAATCATCGACAAATCAAGGGAATTCTACGAGAGTCATTCGGGAAATAAGGATGGCAATGAAGAAACTATTAAAACAACTGAATAAGAAGTAGAGGAAACCCTAATTCCATCACCAAAATTGACTTCAACGAACAACGGTTGACCATAGAAGAATGTGAATAGAGGAAGCCATGGATAGATGTAATAAGTGGAAATCAAAAGCTAGAGAATGAGATAGCTATCGACTTCATCACGCCAAAGATAATGAACATGGAAATCGAAGTAGAGATAGAAGAGGAGGACATTTCTTCAGAGGTAAAATTTTGGGAATTTGCTTTGATATATGGTGAAGAATTGGAACTTTGTGAAGCTACCAGGTATGTGTTACAATGAAGAGGGTTACTTCATTATGAGGTTCCACTCGTTTCATAACAAGGAAGTAATTCTAATGAAATGGTCTTACACAAACAAAAACAAGACCATGCTTTTGAGGGACTAGAAACCATATTTCAGTTTGAAAAGGAATATGCTTAGAACAATCCCTCTTTGGGTAAAGCTTCCCTAGCTGCCTATGTACTTGTGGGGTGCTAGAAGCTTGAGTAAAATAAGGAGTATGATATGAAGGCCTCTAGTGACAGATGAATGCACAACACAAGTTAAGAGTATCCTATGCCAGAATCCTGGTGGAAGTGAATATAACTCAAGGCATGCCAAAGGAAATTACAATTAGATACTGAAGAGAATAAGATGAAGAAAATGGCGGAGTATGAATGGAAGCCCAAGTACGGTGAGAAATGTAAAAAGCATGGGCACAAGTGTAAGAAAACTACACCACAGAGGAACCTCAACCTGAAATACATAAGGAAAAGGAGAAAGCAAGGTCAAGCAAAAACAAAGAGGATATTACTACATCAGGTGAAAATTTAGAGGATGAATGAACAAAGGTAAATAAAAATGGTAGATACATTAGCAAAATAATATTGACTGGGCAACCATCACCATGTATTACTTGCCAAAATGGGATTGGACAACTAAGGATTTTGAAGGATCCTCTAGTGATTCAAGATAGGGGCCCATGATTGTTATTGGAATGTGAGGGAACTTAATAAAACATGAAAGACTAGAGAAGTTAGTTAGTCGATCTTGAGCCTTAATCCTGAAATTGTAGTGCTCATTGAAACTAGAGTAAATAAGGAGAAAGTTAATAAGGTTATATAAAAATTAAATATCAAAGGTACATACTTAAAAACTACAATTACCATGATAATGGTCACATATGGATTGTCTAGAATCGGGATAAAATTGAGATTAGACACATTCATAGTTCTGCTCAAGTGATACACTGCAGTACTTATGATTTAAGTGGTAAATTCTTTTATTGGTTTACTGCTATATATTGTTATAATCAGTTGGATCAAAGAAGAACTCCATGGAAGGAAATTAGGGAGTGGCATCAAAAGAAAACAGGGCCTTGGTGCCTAATTGGCTATTTTAATAATGTTCTTAAGAACAAGGATAAAATTGGAGGTAGAAGGGTGCATGAAAATGAATACAAAGATATCACAAATATGATGGAACAAACATGTTTATTTGAGATGGATAACTGATGTGACTATTATACCTGGACTAATAAGCAAGTCAAGGATGTCATTTACACTAGAATTGACAGAGGCATTGGGAATGTGGAATGAATGAATAACAACTAGGACATGAATATGCATAACATGGATCCAGGGGTTTCAGAACATGCCTTGTTATGCTTAGCTAAACATGATTAGCTAAACACCATTAAGAAGGAAAATTTTAAATTTATAAATAATGTTGCTAATGTGGATGGTTTTGAGGAAGCTACTGTTACCAGTTGAAGAAACAAGATCAGAGGCACACCTATGTACAGTCTGTGGGAAAAACTTAAAAATTGCAACAAATTTTGAGGAAGTTGAGAAAACCTTGTGTAGGGGTGAAGATTAAACTTGTGGAATCTAGGCATGAATTATTTAAGGTTCAACAAAACCTTATCAAGGATAAAATGAGTGTTCATCTCATTGAGAAAGTCAAGAAGTGCACTGAGGAGGTTATTAAATGTAACGAGATAGAGGAGCAAATCCTAAAGCAAAGATCTAAGATAAATTGACTTAGGCTCGGGGATGGAAACAATGCACATTTTTCATGCATCCTTTCGAGCCAAACATAAACAAAACAATATTCAAAATATTTTAAAAGATGATGGAACTGATGCTATAACTTAGGAAGACATTGAAGCATAAGTATTGAAGTTCTATAGCCATCTAATAGGCAAGGCTTACCAAAATATTAAGGGAATTGACATTAATGTCATGAGGGATGAGAGATAGATGAATAATCTTTAAAGATATAAGTCGGTGAAGCCTATAGAAGAAAAGGAAATTTTGGAATCTTTAAAGGGCTTAGGTGACCATAAAGCTCTAGGCCAAGATGGATATGGTGCCACGTTTTTCAAGAAAACTTGGGACATTGTTCAAAATGATGTGATATCAGCTGTCAAAGATTTTTTTGAAAAAGAGAAGATGTACCTTGCAATGAATAACATCCTTGCTACCCTTGTCCCAAAGGGCTCTGAAGCTAATTCCATAAAAGATCTCATGCCTATCTCTCGCTGCTCAACAGTGTACAAAATTATTTCCACGATTCTTACCAACAAATTGGGAAAGGTCCTCAATAAAATTGTTAGTCAAAGTTACGCAACTTTTATGTATGGGCAGCATTTCCGGTGTCATACCCCTAATTTTCCCTACTGGTTCCTAATCATTTTCATTCCTAGAGTTATCATTTGCTTTATAATATATTGTTGTCAAATTCATATATTCGCGAGGTTTAAGTTTATAAAGGGGGGTTTTTACCTTATTAAGAATTAATGGGCCTTTCTAAATTAGAAAAGCCCATGTAAAATTTTAAGCCCATTAAGGTTTCACTTGCTAATGAAGGTTGCATCTTAGGTTAGGGGCTTAGCATCCAATTTTCTAAGCCCATTGCATTTTTTGAGTAAGGTTTTTAATTCGTTTTCAGCCCAGTTTAAAGTTTGAAGGTTTTACCTTATTCATAATTCTTAGGCCTTTCTAAATCATAAAGGACCATGTAAATTCGACGGCCCATTAAGGGCCCTTTATAGTTGTGATTGGATTCATAAAAGAGGGGTGTCCTTTTTGAATCTGAAGGCCCATAGAAATTCATTTTTTGAAGGCCCAATAACTGGACAATTTGGCCCATTTCAGGTTTTTTGTCTTGAGGAACTTATTGTTTTTTTACATAATTATTATTAGTAACGTTATTAAAACTATTACTATTATTTTGAGCTTAATTAACTCATAATTATATTTTGTTTTATCATTTGAAAACATTGACTAATAAGTCAAAATTGAAACAAAAGAGGCCTTCAAATTGCTCGGTCAGCAGGCCTGCTTTTCACTAACAAGCCCAATCCAAACATGCATTGTTCAAATCAAGAAAGAGAAACACTTGATTTTAAAGCTAAAACATGCACTGTTTAAATCAAGAAGGAAAAAACATGTTTTAAGGCTATACCATTATTGATTCAAATAAAAACAAAATCAAATCTTTACACATTGAATTGTTTGAAAAATTTACAAACAGAATTAACATAATTTACAAATCAGTCTTAAAATAGTATCAAATAAAATTGTAACTAAATCAAATCCTATTATACAGAACCATACCAAATTACAAACAAATATCTAAATCTACAATCTAATTTAATTCCTAGCATAATATTCTATCAATCCTAAGAATAACGACAATCAAAATACACCTAATATGTTCTCTAAAAAATACTATAAAAGCCTAAAATTCTAAGAGAAGAAAAAAAGGAAATTTCAGAGATCAAAGAAAAAGGTAAATCTTGATAGAAGAGGGAGATCCGAGCACCTCCGTTGTGAGCTTTTTAACATCGCCGCTCCGTGTAAGCTTAAGGTTTCAAAATCTGAAACCCTAGTGCTTCTCCGTCGCACTGCAGCTACTTCCATCATCACCTCCATCCAGTACTTGCAAAGCAAACAAAAGAGGTCAGTGAAAGGCTCGCTCAGCAGAACAAAAACAATCACGATCGGAGATGAAGAAACTCAGATCTTGTATTTTTCTATTTCGTGATTTTAGTTTTGGGGTAAGGTTTGATTTGGGGGTAAGAGAAGGGAGTCGCCACCGTTGGTTAGGGTTTTGAGAAACAGTGGTGATGGGGGTTTCTATGTTGGTGTTATGTTGAGAGAAGAGATAACTGGGATAGAAGAAGAGAGAGAGGGATGAGATGGAATGAAATACAAAAAGAGAGGAAAACAGAAAAATATAACATGTTGTAATCTCGTATGACACCATTTACTGTGCCCCTGCAATCACACCCGTCTAATTTCCATCCAACGTCCCTACCCCGTGTATGCACGATAATACTACGCATTCTCCCTTACACAATCTAAGTGTTAAACATTGGGCGGGGCCCATATTACTAAACTAACCCCCAGTGCGCTCTGTTTTACTGTCACAATGTAAACTCACACCCCCACCAGCCTAATGGGCCAAGTCAAACATTTGGACTTCGACCCTTACTCCCTACACACCCCACTTTTGATACGTAGTTCAAATTTACACCCCTTGCATTTAGGCATGAATTTAACATCTAAATTCAGAGCCTTACTACCTATACCCCCTATTTTGCTAGCCCAACACAATATACACCCCCTGCTTTTTTTTAAATTTCTTTTATTATATAATTATTATTTTTTATATTTTATATTTTAATATATTTATAAATTCTAATACTATTTTACTATTATTATAAAATCTAATATTTATTTTCCAGCTCATCCAAATATTTATTTATTGCATTAAAATTATTTTTAACCATGCATTAATAATATTTTTTTATATATTAATACACTTAAAAAATACTTACCCAACACTAAACTCTTTTTTAATAAATTAATAAAATCTAAATAAATTTTCAAAAAGGATTATGAAAATATTTTAATCGACTGCGAACTTCATCTAAGAACTCCGTTATTCACACACCCAAACTAAGTACAAGGGGAATCAAACATCTTCGTAATCCATAAAAAACACCAACCAACTATGAACTACGAATTGAGACTCTGATTCCTCATGAGAGGATATGTAGGCATACGACAAAAACGTGGCGAGTTACCCTAATAAAAGCCTATTTCTTAAAGATTGTGTTTCTAAAACCTAGTATCCTTATGAACAAGGTAGATGAGGGGTGTCTAACACCTTCCCTTCGTCTAAGAACGAGTCCAACAACCTAGAATCTCTAACTAAATTAGGGTTATCCTTTTATATTCTCTTCTCAAAGATAAAAATTAAGGGTGGAGACTCTCAATTTTAAAACTGGCGACTCTACTGGGGACTCAACCCTAGGGTTAAAAGCTTTTCTTTGGATTTAGGGTTTTAGGGTTTTTCTATTTTTGTTTTTCTTTATATTTAATCATTTTGGTTTATTTATTTTTATTTTCTTTGTTATCATGCTATATTTATTTATGATGGGATTTTATTATTTTTTAAAAATAAAAAAATATTTTTTCAAAACCCTTAGAAAGAAGGTTCGTCTATAAGCCAAGGGGATACATCAGCCCTATGCGTTTATGTGATGACTTCGCCTAGATTCGGTGGAATTCCATGAAAGGAATACGTCTCAAGGGACATCCTCTTGGGGGATAGGACTTTATAATGAAACCTATGACTCTTTGTACAACTCTTAAACCAAAATCTCATGATGAGAACTCTCATGACCTAGATACGAAAGTTTCAGTCTATAAAGAGGCTCCACTTAAGGGAGGCCCCTGTGCCTTTCCCTCTAGTGTTATTAATGATACCCTTAAGGAAACCACCTTATGGGGAGGGTAGAATATCTGTAGGCCAAAACTAAGAGCCTACCTTCTAAAGGGTATCTTTTCATAAAATCCTGTCATTAAATCCCATAATTATGCATCCATACATTTTGCATTTCATATATTCATTAACCTCTATTCCTTTTTTGTTTGTCTTATTCACATGGTCAAAAAACAATAATTAAAGGTTTTGGTGAAGTGTCCTAAAAATGAATACCAAAGGGAAACAACTTGTCTATATCAATGCCATCAAGCCAGATATGACAAAAATCAAGGCTATAAAAGCAAAACTGTCTGAAAGGGCTCTGAAAATATTCACTCCTTGTTATGGGGATACCCTTGACTTAATAAAAGTTGAGGTACAATTGGATGTTGTTCCTGCCCTAATTCAATTCTACGACCCTCCATTGAGGTGCTTCACCTTTCAAGACTTTCAGCTAGCACCGACTCTAGAATAATTTGATACACTTTTGAACTTTTCTAAAGAGAAAGCTTATGTGGAAATCGGGCAGACTATTGACATCAGAATCTTGGCAGAGGGTTTAGGGATACCTTATCCCGAATAGTCACTTAATTACAAAAAAGAAGTTAATGTACGAGGGATTAAGAGGCGCTATTTGGAGACTAAGGCTTTTGATTTTGCCAATAAAAAAGAATGGGAGTCTTGTATTGATTGTTTAGGTCTGCTTGTGTTAGGTGTAATCTTATTTCCACGGACTTGGGACTATATTAACTTTGCGGCTATTAGCGTATCTTAGGGCGCAAAAGTTTTCAATACAAACCCAACTCCCGCTTTACTTACTGATATTTATTATACACTTCATACGTGGTATGAAAAAAGAAGGGGTACTTTAAACTAGTGTATCCCACTATTATATTCTTGGTTTATGACTCATCTCTACAAGGAAAATTACATGATTCCAAATCTGACAAGGTATGAGTGGCCTCAAAAATTAAGGTCTCTTACTGCTAATTTTTTATTATGGTATGTGAGGAAGCTAGACATCATAGATATCATTTTTAGTTGTGGAGACTTTTTGAATGTTCCATTGATTAGATCACGAGGTTGCATCAACTATAACCCTACCTTGGCCCTACGATAACTAGGGTATCTTTTGGAGGATAAACCCTCAGATGAATAACTCCAACAATTGATCATTCATGACATGGGAAAAAACGACCAAGAGTTGCTCAATAAGATCATACGGGCTTGGAATAGGGTTAATAAAATAAAGGTTGAAAGAAATAATGATGTGGCGAAAGAACCTTACACTTGATGGGTTTTGGATAGGGTACGAGTTGTTAAGTTACCATTTTACGTAGATCCTAAGTACAAGCCAGAGGTCCCAAAGTCTCCGCCTATGTCCTTAGAAGAAATAGACAATTTGAATAATGGTTTGAAACAAGCTCAAAGGGAGAAGGAAGAATTGGAGCTTAACCTCCATAAGATAACTAAAGAGAAAGGACAAATGCAACGCATACATGATCAAATGACCAGCAGATTGAGAAAGATCTTGAGGCATTTGAGAAGGAGATTCTTAAGCGGAAGCGTTCGACTAAAGGGTTGTTGAGTGCTACCTTCAACTTGGATTCCCATAACCAATGGTTGGAGGATGCTGCTAGTGAAATTGGGAGATTAAATAGATGGTATGAAAAGGCAATGCAGGATAAGAAGGTGATGGAAGAAGATCTAAGGGCTCAAATCCATAGTTTGGCGCAAGCTTATTTAGATCAAGAAGAATAATGAAGTATCTCACTACCATACTCCAAGATAGCCAAGAATTTGAGGTAGGGGAATGCCTTAAAATGATGATGACAAAAAGGCTTCTCACCTAAAAGACTGAAGAATACGAGTAAGTGTGCATTGAGTTAGAAGACCTCCGTAAAGATTTCCTAATACAACGAAAACTCTCTACGGAGATGAGGGCTGAAAAGTTATATTGGGAAGAACAATATGTAAAGATTGCCAAAGTAAGAAAGGATAATCATAAGATAATTCCTGACCTTTACCGAGAATACCAATTCTACAAAGACAAGAATGCAAGACTCGCCTTCTTAGCCAACAATCTCATTGAAGACATCCATAGGAGTTTGAGAGATACACAAAATGTGATGGTTCCTCTCCCAAAAGACGTTGAAGACTTCCTCAAGCTTTGCAGGACAATGGTCGATGGTTTCAGAGCAGACATCTGCAGACGCACTTAGAAAACATTTGTTTCTCCTTTGTTTATTTCTTTCAGCAAGTTTAATGTTTCAAAGTTTAAATATTTTTCAATATCTGAATTGTATTCTTTTTAAAGACAATTACTATTCTAATAAAGCCATTTTTTTCCGTATCCCGTTTGCGTATTTATTTTTTAGATACTCGCCTATAAAAAGTAAAACTTGAATATATATATATATATATATATATATGTATATATATATATATATATATATATATATATATATATATATATATATATATATATAAATGTATATCCAAGTGAATAAGACATTCAAAAACGAAACTCTTAGAATATTTGTACGCATTCATGAATTCACAAACATTTGCATCTTATAAACTCATAACGAAAAAACTCATCATTTTTTTCAAAAAAAAACTTTCTCTAGTTAAATCATTGGTAGAAGAGCATGAAAAGCGCCGCCTCTCTGACCACCATATCAGACAAGAGCCCATCAACAAAAAGTGATGGAACAAATTGAAGAGAACCAAGCGAACTTCAAGGAAGATTTAGAGCAGGTCATGGGTAACATCGACTCAATGAGAGGAAATATGAGTTAAGTTCATCTAGCCTTGAAGAACTTCATTGAACGACAGGAGAAAATCCCCAGGGCAGCCTTCAAAGAAGTAACCCAAACCATTGGTGCATCGAGCGGTCACAAACCAAGAAGATAACCAGAAGCGGGACCTCTAAAGTCAACCATGGCTCAACAAGAAACAAGACAAGTTGATACTGAGGGGTTTGTCCCACCTCCACAAAAGGTAGGGGCATCTCATATCTTGCAGATTCCAATTAACAATGCAGATAACTACTTAGACTTGCAATATGGAGACCACGACTTAGAGGACGTCAATGAAGCACCTCAAAGAATAACCCATAGTCAAGATTCCAATAATCCATTAGCGCACAACCAGTATAAAATGCTAGAAGAAAGGCTAAAGTTGTGGAGGGTTACGATGCTTTCGACGTAGATGCTCTCGAAATGGGTCTAGTTTCTCGCCAAAATTCAAAGTACTTGACTTTGGAATATACAGGGGCTTACATGTCCAAGGAACCATCTACGCATGTATTGTAAGAAGATGCATGCCTATTGTAATACAATGGGAGAACTGACTTTTTTGGTTTTATCGCAAATGTTGCGATTAGCAAGAGTCACCACCAACTTTTCTTTTATCCAATATTTAGGAAAGGTGAAAAGAACAGGAAACACCTTTGATAGATTTTGAGTTCGGGGGGTAAGTTATGAAAAGGAAAGGTGTTAGAACCCTTTTCAACCGTAGTTATCGGCAGGCTCTTAATTGCTTAGCTCACTTTTAAAACTTGCTTTGTGTGTGTGTGATTTGTTTGAAAATATTTTGAAATGCCAATGTAAAGCTAACTTTGCAATAATCCTTATGTCGGTCCTCAAGAATGTATACAAAGTGTTTTTTGAAAATATCTTGTTTGAAAGTGTAGTGTTGAAAATGTTTTGTTTGTGAGAAAGCATTCAAGAGTCCTACCCACTAAGTATGGTATTTATTATTCTTTTCCTTCTCCTTTGGAGATAGTATTATCCATACCATTACTTGGTAGGTAATCCTATCTATTGGATGTTAAAGGACATGTGTAGGGTCATCGTATGGTCAACGAAGGCAACATGTAAGGATACTTTAGCAATTGTATTGAAGGGACTATCATCATTTTGCTTGCAGGGTCATAGAAGGGACTAGATCATTTTGTAGGCAACTCGGTGGGTCATCGAGGGATTATGATCTTTATTCGAAAGGGACCATGATGATTTGATCGAGGGTATTTTGCTAAAGTATCCCTACTTTCGAGAGACATGATCATATAGTATCGTAAGACAACAAGAGAGATTACCCTAGAGGTGCAAGTGTGCAAAGTGTATTATTTTTAGTTATTTAGTCTTGAATTAAGGTTTTCTAGATTTTCTTTTAGTCTTGCCATACAAACCCTATTTTACTAGAAATTAAATATGTACAGAAAATTAAAGTGTGGAATATAAAATTCCTACGCTATTACATGGCTTTAGGAGAGATAAGTATAGAAATTTATGGGAAAGTAAATCTATGCTATTACATCCTCGTAGAAGATACATAATAGGAAAAGTGCGAGAAAATAAATATATAATATTACATCAGTTGTGTAAACCTATACAATCGTCTAGGAAATTAAATAGCAAAAATAAAAAGAAAAATAATGTTTAGAAAAAATGTTTTAATGTTTTTGTGTTTTTAGAAAATGATTTAGGGTTAGTAATTAATAAAAACCTAATTCTAATTAATTTTAATATTAAAAAAAGGCTAATTAATTAATAAATAAAAACATGTCAAAAATTCAATTACTAACTAAAAAAACCCTAATCCTAATTTGTTATGGTTTTGAAATTTTTTTAAGGTTTATTAATGGTTAATTAGAAAGTAATTAGTAAGATAAGTGAAAACTAGGGTTAGTAAAATAAAAGAAATTAAATGCATGGGGTGGGAGTTGAACCCACACCCTTAGTCTCAAAGATATGCCCTTTTATCCATTGCGCA
This sequence comes from Vicia faba, assembly GCA_948472305.1. Classification (NCBI taxonomy): domain Eukaryota; kingdom Viridiplantae; phylum Streptophyta; class Magnoliopsida; order Fabales; family Fabaceae; genus Vicia; species Vicia faba. Next base: position 323,161,800 of record OX451738.1, on the reverse strand, counting down.
ATGGTGTTGTTTGTGTTATGGAATTGGAATCAGTCTATAAAATGAAAACTTGTGTGTTATCCTGAAAAACCAAAGAAATTTGACAAGAGGAGGGATCAAACTCACGCCTCTATGGTTAACAGTCATCATTCTTACCACTTGGCTAATAGTTGTTACGCGTTAAAATTACCACTATCATTCAATATATAATAAAACTTAATTCAGAAAATCAAAAATCAAGCAAAGTTAAATACGCGCGTGTTAGTGGGGTCTAGGATTTTGAATGGACCAATGGGAGGACGCCACACCTAGGTCGACTGAGCTAGGAAAGTTAAACCACTGTAGAGGGTGGTCAAGTTCATCTTCTCCAATGAAGGGGTTTTAAAAACCTACAAAAACGTGTGAGTTGGATTATAACAGGGACCATATCCCCCTAATGTGACTCTTGTGAATCCAATGGCAGGATTGGTTTGACCAGAAAATTCCTGTAGCGTGAGATTCGATGAAAATATTTCAAACTACCCTAACAATGGCAAATCTCCATTCCTGTGTCAAACCTCATAAGTAATGCATCAAAACAGTTCCACACATCAATATGAACATGGATGTATGCATCAAATTCATTTAAATTGCATGAATTAAAAGTTAGAAATCGAAAAAAGTTATCAAACCGAAGCAACTTGGTTGGCACATTCTGGGATTGCTTGAGCTTGAATGATGGTTGGTATGAACTCTTAGAGGTCTCAGGAAACTGATGGAATGCTTGGAATAGATTGAGAATGGTTGCACACAAGGGTTTGAGTTTTCCCTAGTTTCTTGAAAATTTGAAGATGTTTAGGGTTGCTTCCTGGAGGCAGCATCCATGTCTTTAGCTTGTGGAATGCTTTTGTATTTATAATGGAAGAATTAGGTCAACAAAAGTGGACAAAATCTTGTGTGATCATGGTGTAATATTTGATTTGAATTTTGCATGAAAAATTTCTTTTTTAAGCTCAATCTTGTGCCAATCAGCCTAACACAATTTTGGCAAGTTGTCATGAGCTTTTTGGGCCTCCAATTTGATCAAAACAAAAGTCCACACACCTAAGTCCAATGCTTTCATATTTTATTTGATTTAATTTGCATTTAAATGAATAAAATCCAAATAAAAGAAATTAAAATCATAAAAAATATGTGAATGGATTTAGGAGTCCTTTATAAGGTTATAAACACGTTTGAACCTAAAAACTTAGGCCCATTAGCCCAAAAATTCAGCTTTTCTCAAAGTGGACTTCATGCATTTTCTCAAAATTGCTCAACTTGCACCAATCATAAATCTCACAATTCTTGTCATATGAAGATGATATTGGACTTTTTGGAAACCTCAAGATGTCTCCTACAACTTTCATGTTGGTCATTTTTTCATTTGAAGTTTTAACTTGATGTAAATTTCTGACAAAATATGTCTTTTTGTTGACTTTTAAAATGACCTGTAAAGTTTTGATCCATATCTCTCAAATGAAGCATTTTTAGCCTTGAGCTTAGAGAGACAGAGTTGTAGAGAATTTAATTTACTTCAATATGAGCTTTGGTTGAGGAATTTCTGATGAAGTATGTGAAAGTTGTGCTTGGTCAAAGTTCAGTTGACTTCTCCTTAAGAAAACCCTAATTTAGTAACTTTTGACTTTCGATGAATCTTGAGTTTTCTTGATGAATCATGATCAAACTTTAATCAAATGATGAATGTGACTTAAAAATGTTGATGTTGACCAAAAATCTTGAAGTTTGACTGTAGATTGGTCAAAGTTGACTTTTTGTCCAATACAGTTGATTTTAAATCATCTGATCAATTGAATAAGCAAACTTGTACTGCAAGGCTTGAAATTTGGTATGAGGATACTTTGAGACATATGAGAAACCATGAAGTCCATTTGACGCATTAGAAACTCAATTTCCTTTGAGAGAAGAAAAACCCTAGTTGTAGGTCAATTGCTTAGGAGGATGGTTTGTCTGGTTAATCCTTGATAAGTCTTGAACAATTGAGACCTTCATGAATATGAGGATGTGTCTTGAATTAATTTGTCTCAAAGATGGCAAGGCAAATTTTGGGGTACAACATCTGCCCCTGTTCAATCTTCTTAAACCTAAAGAGTTAGATTGGCATGCATGCCTTTCGTGATCTGAAGGAGGAAGAGGATTTGATACTTATAAGTGCCCAAATATTTGCACTCACGGAAGCACGAAGTAATGATGCGGGTTGATTGAATCAAGAATGGGATTTAAGATTCCATTTAGAATAGGTGATGGGATACTGTTGGAGATGGGCTTTTATAGATGCCATCCAAAGTAATCGAATTCTTAGATAACTATTGACAGGAGTATCAGAATGAGTCTATACCCGACTTTATTTGAAAAATTATTAGAATGAGTCTATGCCCGAATGTATTTGAAAATATATTAGAATGAGTCTACGTCCGACTGTATCTGAAAATGTATTAGAATGAGTATACGCATGACTGTATATAAAGGTGGATCAGAATGAGTCCTCGCCCGACTGTATCTAAAAAAGTATTAGAATGAGTCTACGCTTGATTGTATCAAAAGGTGGATCAGAATGAGTCCTCGCCTGACTGTATCAAAAAAAGTATTAGAATGAGTATACACCTGACTGTATCTGAAAAATTATTAGAATGAGGTTACGCCTGACTGTATCTAAAGATGGATCAGAATGAGTCCTTACCTGACTATATCTGAAAAAATATTAGAATGAGTCTACGCACGACTGTATCTAAAAATGGATTAGAATGAGTCTTCGCCCGATTGTATCAAAACAATGTATTGGAATGAGTCTATGCCCAACTGTATCTAGAAGTAGATCAGAATGAGTCTTCGCTCGACTGTATCTAAAAAATGTACTAGAATGAGTCTACGCCCGACTGTATCTAAAAATATATCAAAATGAGTCTTTGCCTGACTGTATCTGAAAAATGTACTAGAATGAGTCTACACAAAACTGTATCTATAAATGGATCAGAACGAGTCTTTGCTCGACTGTATCTGAGTAATGTATTGGAATGATTCTACATCCAACTGTATCCAGAAGTGGATCATAATGAGTCTTCGCCCCACTATATCTGAAAAATTATGTTGAAATGAGTCTATGCCCGACTGTATCCATAAGTGGATCAGAATGAGTCTTTGCTCGACTGTATCTGAAAAATGTACTAGAATGATTCTACCCCTGATTGTATCTAGACGTGGATTAGGATGAATCTTTGCCCGATTGTATCTGAATGATGTATTGGAATGAGTATCAAAATGAATCTATATCTTGATCATATCTAAATTGTATCTAGGAGACGTACTAGAATGAGTATCAGAATGAATCTATATCTCGATCGTATCTGAACTTCATCTAGAAGATGTATTAGAATGAGCATCCGAATGAATATATATTTTGATTGTATCTGAACTGTATTTAGAAGATGTTCTGGAATGAGTATCAGAATGAATCTATATCTCAATCGTATACAAACTGTATCAAGAAGATGTACTGGAATGAGTATCTGAATGAATCTATATCTCGATCATATTAGTGATATGGTGGCAGAACCGACTGCTAATACTGGTTTTGTGTTTTGTATTTGCAAATATGCGGTAAGCAAGAGTCGCCACATACTTTTATTTTATCCAACAAAGGAAAGGGTGAAAAGAACAGAGAAAGACCTTTTCGATATTTTATGAGTAAAGGGGGTAGATTATGTAAAGGGAAGGTGTTAGCACCATTTCCATCTGTGGTTTTCCACAGGCTCTTAGATACTTGCTCATTTTTGAAAATTGCTTTCGTGTTTGTGTTTAAAAAAGTTTTGTTTGCGTTATGATAAATCTTGTATCAGTCCTCAAGAGTGTGATAAAGGATTTTTGAAAAGAATTTTGAAAGTGTGGTGTAAAAATGAATTGAATTTGAGCAAGTACTTAACATCTATCTACCTACTCGAAAAAGGAGTTCTTTTCCTCCTTTCCTTTAGATAGTGCTATCCTACTATTAGTGAGTAGGTAGCCTTATCGTTGGATGTTTGAGGGATTATCGAAAGGGACATTACAGTCACTAAGGCAACTGGGCAAGAACCCTTAGCAATTGTCCTAAAGTTCTAAGATCACTTTTTTAATCGAGGCAACAGTCGAAAGGCTCATTGAGGGACTTGTGATCTCTTGAACTAAAGGACAGTCACTAAAAATTCCCATGTTTCGAGAATTGTGACCATTTCGAAGGCAACCGAAATGGGAAATACCCTAAGGGTGCAAGTGTGCAATAGTGTGCGTTTTTCAGGTATTTTAATATTAATGTTAGTGATATAAGATTGATTCGTTAGTTCTTTCCATACACGCCTAATTACTAGCAGTTTATATACAGGCATACAATATAGTGCGTAAAGTAAATGCAGGGAATAGAAAAACTCCTAAGTTATTACATGGTCTTGGGGAAGTTACAGTTATATCTGACTGAAATGTAAAGTGTGGAAAGTGAAAATCCTAATTAGGGCTATTACAATCCGGGAAGCAGTTACAATAAATTGAAAAATGATAAAACGAAAAATAATAAGCGCACAGAGATTAAGATGGCAACAAATTTGAAACCCTAAGAATCTAACTGCTTAATAAAAATATTTTTTGGTATTTTATATGAAAAAATTTGAGATTTAACCTAATTTCTAATTAATTTTAAATTAAATTAATTTGCAAGAATTAGTTTTAATTTAAAAAAACCTAAATCTATTTTTTGTGATTTTTGTTGATTTTATGATTTTATGAAAAATAAAAAAATGATTTTAAAAAAATAAATAAAATAAAGAAATTAAAACAATGACAAAACTGAAAAGAAATGGGCCTGAAATGCATATCAATCTGAGCGGGGGGGGGGGGGGGTGTTGGCTGAATTTTTGTTAGGGCCCATATCTGTTGGCCCATACTCTTGCGTGTGATCCCATGCTGCCCTTCCCTGAGGGTTTACCGTGGGCGTCTGGATCTGGAACATTTAATATGGCCTTGATGAGATCCTATAATATGGAGATATTAGTGCATGGTGTACATGCTGGGACTTGAAGTAATAGATCTGCATGCACAAATCAGAAAAATAATATGTAAGAGGAAGGGGTCGAACCCCTGACCTCCCACACACATAATTCCTTAACACCCTTTTTTCTTGCCACTAAACCATGTTGTTCAATCGTTAGTATAATCAAAACAAAACAATATTGTTGTACCCTAAAATTTGCCCTCTCTTTTTATCAAGATTCTCCTCACAAGACCTCTTGGATTCAAGATCAGATTAGGGTTTGCTCAGCTCAAGACATCTCCTTGCACTGATGACCTGAAATTAGGGTTTGAGTTTGCACAGGGATTCTTGGACTTTCAATGCCTCATGTGACTTTCATACTTCATGTTGGACCTCTAAGATTGCTCATACCAAGTTTCAAGCCTTGGATCACTTTTTTGCCAAGTCAATTGGACAGTTGACCTAAAAATCAACTGTATTGGGGAAAAAGTCAACCATGGCCAATTTACAGTCAAACCTCATAATTTTTTATCCACATCAACATTTTAGACTCACATGAACCACTTGATCAAGTTTGGACCATAACTCCTCAAGAAATTTGATCAGTTCATCAAATGGGCAAAATGGTCAAAATTAGGGTTTTGACTGGAGAAAGGCAATTTCTGATTTTTCACCTAGCCAATGGAAAATTGGGTTCAAGCATGGTTTAAAGGACTCAATGGCACAATCTTGACCTAGTCACAAGGTTCAAAAGATCTCAAATGCATTGGATTGACAGATGAATTTTGCAGTCAACTGATCAAAATCAACTGTACACTGAAAAGTCAAACTTTGACTTTTTGGTCAAAATTAAGTGCCAAGGGTCATATTTCATCAAGATGTGTCAAAACATGAAACTTTTTCACCAAGAAACTTAAATTTGGAAATTAGGGTTTAAGTTTGAAAATTTTCATAACTTCGAATTTTTCTAAGTTTTGAAAATTTCTTATTTTTTCCCAATGTTTCCCAACTTTTACACCATGATGCAATTGGATTCAAAGAAAACTTCCAACATGAAAGTTGTAGTCCTCCACAAAATCTACAAATTTTATTCACAAAGTTTTCCAAAAATATGCTTGGATCTTAAGTTATGATTTTGTGAATAGGGGGCCAAAAACTTTTTAACTTAGTGAAATTTTGCCCTAGTTTAGGCAGATTTTTGACCTAACTTCATGGCAATTTTTCACCTAGTTCCAAGAGGAATCTCAAAATTAATTTCAAATATGGATTGTAGATCATGTTATAATCTTTCCAAAATGTCCAAGAACTCTCCAAGATCATTTATGGTTAGGGATAATCGAAGAAATGAAAATGGAAAATTATCACTTTTGTCCAAGGCATTTTTCACAATGGTGCAAGTTGCAAATCTGCCCTAAGCATGCTTGTACTTGGTTTACAGGTCCTAATCCTTTCTACACTCATAAATTGAATGCAAACACAATGGACAATGGCTTTGTTCTGAGCTATGGAGCATTGTACATTGATTTATTCCATTTATGGCAAAAAGTTTACATTGCTACTTTGATAAAGAATACTTTTAGCAACTTTGTTTATCTTGAGCCATGGACCTAATCTCTTGCTGCAAACAAATTCCACAAATATCAGGCAAAGTTCACCAACTATGTGTAGCTAAGGAACAGGCCTATACAGGCTTTGGGCATTGTCATCTCACCTTTTCTTCAAAAACAAGCTAACTTGCAAAAGTCAATATAACTTGTGTATCTGATAAGAGCAAGTCGGGGACTCATTTCAAACAACTTCAGAACTTTGTTGCAAGCCTAAACACGATTGCCCAAACTCTCAAACACCCTTATACACCAAAAACCCCATTTCTGCCCAAAACAGGGCAACCTCTACAGAACCTTAGCCATTTCCATTATGCCTCGTGTGTTTTGCTTGAAATCACTTCAAATATGTTCCATACAACACACCCGAACTGTCCATGCCCCTGTCCAGCAACTGCGAGCTCATTTTCACACTTCACCATTTTCATTTTGAAGCTTTGCAGGTTGACTTCTATAGGAAGATTCAGGCATCTACAAAGCAAGTTGAACATTGGAAAAGGTTGAGAGAACTTCAAGCAAGCTCACACGACCTTCAGGCCTCATTCAAAACTCCAAGATTGCCATATCCAAACTCAACTGAACAAGGTATTTGTCAAGTTTCTATCTCTCTATTTAGGCATCCTTAGGCTTAGGTTTGCGAAGCAAAAATGTAGTCTTTAAGTTGCTTGAGTTGTACATATGCATAGTTTGTATTTATATTAACTGAGCTAGGAGAATTTGGATGTTGAATATGCTGAAAAAACTAGGTTAGAATTTAGGGCCATTAAAATTCTCTCTGCCCTTTGAGAGTTAGGTCACAAAATGGATATGGTTGGAATTGTGATTAAAAATGCTATAAGTTTCATGTTGTAAGTTTTTGATTTCATGCAAGCAATAGAGAGAACAGGATTTGCATAGCAGAAGCGCGCGCGTGGTTGTCTCAAGGTCAGGGATGAAGTGAAGTGGGCTTGGGCTTGTTGTTTCTTCTATTCACACCCCATGTTTACTTTTTGCACCCCCTTGGCCCATTTTCTTTATTTTGCATATTTTTTCATTCCTTGTATATATTTTACTTTTATTATTTTTTCTGAACATTATAAAATCCCAAAAAATATTTTCTTAATTTTTTCATTTTATTTTATTATTTTTATTATTTTTTTTGGCATAAAAATAGTTTATTAGGTTAAATACTTAATTTTCTTAAATAAAACTTGTAAATAATATTAAAATATCATACATATTTTATTTTTATTATTTATACACTTAAAATAATATCTTCATACCATATTCAATTTTGAACATTTTTGTACACATTATTATTATTTTTTCTTAAACAAAAATGAATAAATAAATAATATAGCATATATTTTCTTTTAAACAAAAATTAGGGTTTCCACCCTTTCAAAAATAATCATTTTATTTTATTTTTTTTAGAACTTAAATAAACTTATTTTTACATACATAAAATTAATACAAAAAACATTTTGCATATTTACATTTTATTGCATATTTAAATATTGTTTATTTATTTATTTGTACAATAAATTCAATTTGGTTGTAATAGTTTTAGGGTTTTATTTTGAGCAATATCCCCCTATTCAAAACTTGTATCCCCCTCCCCATAATATTGTTGTAATAGTCTAGATTTACTTTACGCATTTTATTGCTTTCATATGCCATGAAAGTAAATTAGGGTTTTGTATGCAAAGACAAAAAATCAAAACAAATAGCATGACCTAATGCAAAGACAAAAATCAAACAATTAACATGACCTAAATACAAGACAAAAATGTATGAAAAATGACAACACATTGCACACAACACCTCTAGGGTTTCATCCACTTTGTTGCCTTAAAACATGACCATGGTATGCATGCTAGGTATCTTGGAAAAACAAAACAAAACAAAAGATCATAGTCCCTCGATGACGCTATCAACAAGTTGCCTAAAAACAAATGATCTTGGTCCCATAAACTTGCTAAGATACTTGGCACCATTGCTACCATGGTCATACGATGACCCACGCCCGTCCCGTTTAACATCCAAAGATAGGGTTGTTTACCAAATGCAATGGTAAAACAACAATGTCAAAGGAATAAAAATGTGTAGGAAATACTTTTGAGTAGGGTAGAAAACTCCTAGTTACTTGATCTCTTGCAAACCATCCTTGCTATTTTCAAACACACACAATTTCAAAACATTTTCCAAACAAACTTTCAAACATTGAAACATTTTTCAAAAGACAAACATCTTTGTATACATTCTTACAAACGAGAATCATTACAATGATTGCCTAAACGATGGCCTCTTTTCAAAATACTTTCAAAACTACACAAAGCACCATTTCAAACAATTGAATAAGCAAAGCAAGTGATCTAGAACAAGTAACTAAGAGCCCATGGAAAACCATGGATGAAAAGGGTGCTAGCACCTTCCCTTTTCATAATCTACCCCCCAAACCCAAAAACAATCTCAAAGGTCTTTCCTGTGCTTTTTTACCTTTCCTTTTGGATAAAATAAAAGTCGGTGGCGACTCTTGCTAAACTGCAACATTTGCAAACACAAAATGCAAAACCTCAAGTCAGTTCTCCCACCGCATCACAGAACTGGCGACTCTGCTGGGGAATATTCTAAAAGTGGGGTTACCTTAGGGTTTTAGATCACCTTTACATGCTTATCTTGCTTTACTTGTATGCTTTATACTTTGGTTCTTTTGTTTGGGTTTGAATCCTCTACCCGGATTTGGGAAACATTCATAGGTAAATAGTAATACATTGTGGAAACTGTGCGGGGTATACCGACATGGTTGAAGCAATAGCTATATTAGTGCGACATATTTGTGGGTACCGGTAGCCTTTGAGTCAATCAAAGAGAATATAAGGTCGCTGAGTGATGTCATGAAGCACTAATGGACTTTTAGAACCTTTACTTGACCAACTTGGCCTTTTAGGATGTAGTGAGATGAACGGCTTTGATGCAGTCCGAAGTTGGTAGATACTCGATACTGCACTCATTGAGGGTTGTTTTCTTGGAATATTTCAGTCGCCAGTAAAGTGGCTAAACTGAAACAATAAACACAAAAAATAATCCAGTAATATTAAGCTCCTTAGAACCCGATTACTATTTCTAGGATAAGTTGAGCCAACTAAACTTCAAGAGGGTACTTACCTATGAAACCCCATGCAAGCCTAAACTAGGAACTTGTATGATTTGTTTGTACATATATACTTGTGCATAACATCATGGATATCATGAAGCATCATATGCATCCACTAACCATTTGAAGGATTTGGATCTTTATCTTTGTTACTGTTTTGTAGGTAATGGATTCACTTCGCAGGAAAACTATCCAAGTCAACCTTGTAAGAATTCCTCCTCAACTCAAGGAGCTAACTTCAAGGATTCTTGAGAATTCTCCATTCACCGAGAGGCATGGTCGTCTTCTCAACTTAGTCAATGCCAACACTGAGGAGGATATGCTGAAAGTTCTCTTCCAGTTCTTTGACCCTTTGCATCATTGCTTTACATTTCCTGACTACCAACTTGTGCCTACTTTGGAGGAATTTTCTCAACTCTTGAGGATTCCTGTTCTCCATCAACTACCTTTCAAAGGTACGGAAAGAGATCCAAAGCCTGAAGATGTTTCTCAAGCCCTACACTTGCACTCATCTGATGTCACTACATATTGGGAAACTAGAAGTGGTGTCAAAGGTTTCTTGTCAAAGTTTCTGTTTGAGAAGGCCCAAAGCTGTTGGATTCTCTAGACTTGCAAGCTTTTGAGGAGATTGTAGCTCTTCTCATCTATGGGATGGTCTTGTTCCCGAATCCTGACCAACTCATAGACGTGAGTGCTGTCAAAATCTTCATGACTCGCAACCCGGTGCCTAAATTTCTTGGGGATATCCTTCACTCTTTTCACACTCGTACAATGAGGAAAAGAGGTGTTCTCATGTGTTGCACTCCTCTACTGGCAAGATGGTTTATTTCTCATCTTCCCCAATCAGTCTTGAAGAATGAGCAAGGTTTGAGGTGGTCACAACGATTGATGACTCTTACACATTCAGATGTTCATTGGTGTTCTCAATCCAAAGAGAATGTCATCGTCATTGACCGTTGTGGGGAATTTCCTAATGTCCCTCTACTAGGAATTAGGGGAGGCATCACCTACAACCCTTGCTTAGCTCTGAGACAATTTGGGTATGCCCGAAGGGATGGCCCACATGACATGCTGATTCAAGGTTTGGTTTTCAACTTCGACAACAATGATCAAGGACTACGACAAAGGTTTATCCGAGCTTGGAGGATGCCCAACAAGGTGGACAGTAAGACCTTGGGACACAAGAATTCCATCCCCCTTGAGCCTTACCTCAAGTGGGTACGAACCCACGCCAAAAGTCTTATGATGCCTTACCCCTACATTCTCCCTGTGATTATAGAGCCTGTTATGGAAGGAGAGGTTCCATACACCCTCCTACATCCTGACATGCCAACATCACTCGAAGATTTGCAAAGGAGTTGGATACAGCTCAAGGGAGAACGCGATACTTTCGAAGCCCAATTCTACAGAAGCGAGAAGAAGGTTTTGGAACTCACTCGTCAAATTCACGAAGAGCAGACTCTCAAGACCTACATTGCACCAAATAGGATGCGCAACGTATTTTTACCTTAGAATTTTGTATTATTTTGCCCATGGGGCATTGATGTACTAACAAATTCTATCTTATTAATATGACATGTGTTCTTTTTTTGTTTAAAACAAATTTGAATTTCTGAATCTTTGAATACATTACATGAATACATATCATTCATCATATGCATAAGCAGGTCTTCACACCAAGTTTCCTTATCTCTCTGTTGTTTATTTCAGCAAGATGGATATTGAACAAACGGTCAAAGACTTACAAGCGCAGAATTCACAGTTCCAACAGCTACTCTTGACCTTGGCTAAGGGGAAGGAGGAGCTCAAGACTCTACTGGAAAAGGAAAAAGAGAAAAAGAAGAAGAAGAGGGATGGTGTGGCTACCTTGGGAAGAAGGTTTGAAGGTCAAGCCAGAAGGGTCCTGGATTTCCCCTCAACATCTGATGAAGGGGTAAGAAAGGGAAAAGAAATTGCAGTGCCATCTGATTCTAAGGAAGAAGAAGAAGAGGAGGATGAGGACTATTCTGAAGAGCAGTACCCTCCGGCCGATGACAAATACAAGAACTTGGAAGAGTGTCTAGCTGCCATGGAGATACAGAGAGTGCCTGGGCTGGACTTTGAAGAGCTAGGGTTGGTATCCGGAATTGTAATTCCTCCTAAATTCAAAGTGCCTCTTTTTGCTAAGTACGATGGGCTGTCTTGTCCCAAGATGCACCTACGATCTTATGTCAGGAAAATTCAACCGCATTCTTCTGACAAAGACCTATGGGTCCATTTCTTCCAGGACAGTTTGTCGGGGACACAGTTAGATTGGTTTTAGCAGTTGGAGAGGTCTGATGTGCATAATTAGGAAGATTTGGCGGCCGCCTTCTACAAACAGTATCAATATAATGTGGACTTAGCACTAACACGTACCCAATTACAGAGTATGGGCACGGTCTCAAATGAAGGTTTCAAAGAGTATGCCCAGAAATGGAGAGATTTGGCGGGAAGAGTACAACCACCTCTATCTGAGAGGGAGCTAATAGACATATTCTTGGGTACACTGCCAGGTCCCTTTTTCAATCACCTAATTGGAAGTTTGTCTGTGGGGTTCACCGAGTTGATTCTAACTGGTGAGAGAGTTGAAGCCGGCATAAAAAGCGGGAAAATTCAAAAAGATGCATCTGCTTCCGCTGCCATCAAAAAGACTTTTCCAGCAAATAAGGAAGTATCAGTTGTTTATTCCCAAAGAGGTAAAGGAAGAGTTGAGCGCCGGCCAGCGGTGGGGGTTGTAATGATTCAGAAGTCTGCAGCTGATCAGCCTAGAAACAATCAACCCAGAACCAACCAAACAAGGGTGGAAAGGCCTGCACGGCAATTCACCCGGATAAACATGACTCATGCTCAGGTTCTACCCCATCTCTTGAAGTTAAACCTTGCAAGTTTGAAAGAAGCCCCGAAGAATCCGAATACAGCTTCTCCTTACTACCATTCAAACGCCAAGTGTGCTTATCATTCAGACATCCTGGGGCACGACACCAACAGTTGTTGGGCCCTCAAGAATAAGATTCAGGATTTGATAGACGCTAAAGAAGTTGAATTCGACGCCCCTGAAAAGCCGAATGTTATCTCCGCCCCAATGCCGAGTCATTGAGTCAATGCTTTAGAGGATAGTGAAGAGGAGAGTAACTTGGAAGACTGGATTTTCCCTACTGTTGACGGAGGACTGTGCAACTGGGAAGCAAAAGACTTTGTTCCGATTACTTTCATACCGCAGTAATTTATCTTTCAAACATTTCTGTTGGTTTGTAATAATTCTCAAACAATTCGTACACTTTTAACCTTATGCCTTACCCGAGGCATATAGGTTCATTTGTAAGGGTTTGATTTTTCATCTTCATATGCCATTTTAATGAATCATGGATGTTTTCACATATAAACTTTTGTGTTCATTGTATTTATTTTTACATTTTATTTCTTTAAAGATGGTTATCCCTTACACACACCCACACTCACAAATGCAGGTACCCTTCCATTCCAGATTCCATGGGTAACAATTCTGCTATGACCTTTAGTGACTCTGAAGATCTGGTCTACCATGCCGAATACGAAGGTGAGGAAGATTGTGAGGTGCCGGGGGAATTGGCTAGACTGCTACAACAGGAAGAAAGGGCTATTCTACCTCATGAGAAGCTGTTAGAGACAATCAACTTGGGTACTGAGGAAGACAAAAAAGAAGTCAGAGTGGGTGCCAACCTAGAGCCAAGTGTCAAAGAGCGCCTAATTCAGCTGTTACATGAATATGTTGAGATCTTCGCATGGTCTTACGAAGACATGCCGGGACTTGATACAAACATTGTGGTACACCGTCTACCCATAAGAGAAGACTGTCCACCAGTTAAACAGAAAGTGCGCCGCATGAGGCCCGACATGTCAGAAAAGATCAAAGCAGAAGTTATGAAGCAGTTCAATGCTGGATTTCTCGCTGTTACTTCCTATCCGCAATGGGTTACTAACATTGTTCCCGTGCCTAAGAAGGACGGCAAAGTGAGAATGTGCGTGGATTACAGAGACCTAAACAGGGCCAGCTCTAAAGATGACTTTCCACTTCCGCACATTGACATCATGGTTGACAACACAACTCAACACAAGGTATTTTCTTTCATGGACGGATTCTCAGGCTATAACGATATCAAAATGGCCCCTGAGGAGATGGAGAAAAGTACTTTTGTTACACAGTGGGGTACGTTCTGCTACAAAGTGATGCCATTCGGACTGAAGAATGTCGGGGCAACCTATCAACGTGCCATGGTAGCTTTGTTTCACGATATGATACATCATGAGATAGAGGTCTATGTAGATGACATGATAGCCCGTTCACAAACTGAAGAAGAACACCTCGACCACTTGCAAAAGCTGTTTGTCAGGTTGAAGGAGTACCAACTCAGACTGAATCCAAACAAATGCACTTTCGGAGTCAGGTCCGGTAAACTCTTGGGTTTCATTGTCAGCAACAAAGGCATCGAGGTTGATCCTGCCAAATTCAAATCTATACAAGAAATTCCTGCTCCTCGCACTGAGAAGGAGGTCAGAGGTTTCTTGGGACGCCTAAACTACATTGCTAGGTTCATTTCTCACCTAACATCTACATGTGAACCAATCTTGAAGTTGTTGAAGAAAGATCAGGTGGTTAAATGGAATGATGACTGTCAAATTGCTTTCGATAAAATCAAGGAGTATTTTCTAGAACCTCCTATATTGATGCCACCCGTCGAAGGAAGACCGCTAATCATGTATCTGACTGTCTTAGAGAATTTAATGGGGTGCGTACTGGGCCAACATGACGAGTCTGGCCGAAAAGAGCATGCCATTAATTACCTTAGCAAAAATTTTACCGACTGTGAGACCCGATACTCACTGCTCGAGAAAACTTTATGCGCTTTGGTATGGGCTGCTCGCCGGCTAAGGCAGTATATGTTGACTCATACCACTTTGTTGATATCTAAGATGGATCCGATCAAGTACATCTTTGAGAAGCCTGCTTTATCCAGAAGAATCACTAGATGGCAGATGATCCTAACGGAATACGATATACAGTACACGACCCAAAAAGCTATAAAGGGGAGTGTGCTAGCCGACCATCTGGCTCATCAAGCTGTCGAAGATTACCAATCCATGAGGTTCGACTTCCCCGACGAGGATATCATGACATTGGACAACATTGAAGAGAACAGACCATATGACAGACCTGAACAAGGATCCTGATGGACCCTGTACTTTGATGGTGCCTCCAATGCACTTGGCAACGGTATCGGCATGGTACTCATCTCTCCAGAAGGTTTCCATACACCTTTCACTGCTAGACTTTGCTTTAACTGCACCAACAACATGGCCGAGTATGAAGCTTGCATCTTTGGACTCAAGGATGCCATAGACTTGGGAATCAAATCCTTTATTGTGTTTGGGGACTCAGCTTTTTTCATCAGTCAGATCAGAGGAGAGTGGGATACTAAACATCCAAACCTCACCCCTTACAAAGAACATGTCTTGACATTGTTACCACATTTCGAGCATATTACCTTTGAGCACTTCCCGCGAGAAGAAAATCAGCTAGCAGATGCTCTAGCTACAATGTCATCCATGTTTAAACTTAACTGGGATAATGAGGCTCCCCAAATCACCATTGAACGGATGGACGAACCTGCACACTGTCACGAGATTAATACCGAAGAAGTAGTGGATCGACCTTGGTTTCATGAAGTCAAAAGGTATCTCGAGGCTCAAGAATATCCTGAAGGAGCTTCAGTCAATGACAAAAAGTTCTTAAGGAGATTCTCAGCTAAGTTCTTCCTGAGAAATGGTATCCTGTACAAGCGCAATCATGATTGCATTCTGCTCTGTTGTGTGGACAAGATTGAAGTTGAACAGATCATGGCTGAACTGCACAATGGTACTTTTGGCACTCACTCTAGCGGACATACGATGGCTAAGAAGATTCTGCGGGCAGGCTACTATTGGTCTACCATGGAAGCTGACTGCTATCAACATTCCAGAACTTGTCACAAATGTCAAATCTATGCGGACAAGGTACATATACCTCCAGTACCTCTCAATGTCTTAACAGCTCCTTGGTCGTTCGCTATGTGGGGAATCGACATGATTGGAGAGATCAAGCCTACAGTATCCAATGGACACCGTTCATCCTGGTAGCCATTGACTACTTCACCAAGTGGGTCGAAGCAGCGTCCTCCACATCTGTTACAGAGAATGTTGTTGCCCGCTTCATCAAGCAGAACCTTATTTGCCGATATGGTATCCCCGAAAGTATCATCACTGATAACGGTACAAACCTTAACAATACTATGATCACCGTCTTGTGTGAGCAGTTCCAGATTCAACATCACAATTCATCTCCCTATCGTCCAAAGGTGAACGATGTTGTCGAAGCTGCGAACAAAAATATCAAGAAGATCATACAAAATATGACAGTCACCTACAAGGACTGGCATGAGATGCTACCGTTTGCTCTCCACGGGTACCGTACCATTGCTGAGGCAACACCCTATTCTTTGGTATATGGCGAGGAGGTTGTTTTACCTATCGAGGTTCAGATTCCCTCCTTAATAATCATGAAGGATGCTGGTTTGAGTGAAGACGATTGGATTCAGATCTGGCTTGATCAACTTAACTTGATTGACGAGAAGTGACTTACTATTGTTTTCCATGGTCAGACGTATCAAAAGCGGATGATCAAGGCTTTCAACAAGAAATTTAGACGCCAGATATATCAAGTCGGGGATCTGGTAATCAAGCAGATCATCTTTTCGTAAAGCGATCCCAGGGGAAAATGGACTCCTACTTACGAAGGACCATTTATGATCAAAAACATATTTTCTGGTGGGGCAATGATTTTAACCACCATGGACGGCGATGACCTGCCGCACCCTGCAAACACAGACATAGTCAAAAGATACTACGCATAAATAACCCGCTAGGTTGACATACCTAGGCAAAAAAAGGGCATCCCGGTGAATCGAAAACCCGAAAGGGCGGTTCAGGCAAAATTAGGGATAAACAAAAAAAAATTGTACATCCGGCAAGTTGAAAACCCGAAAGGGTGACTTGGGAAAAAAAGGGTTTCTCGGTGGATCGAAAACCCGAAAGGGCGGTCCAGAAAAAATTTAGGGAATTAAAGCGTATGACTATGTCTCGTCGGATCACTTTAAGAACAATCTCTTCACGGACAAGCTCCGGGCTTCTGATCAACTCAATCATCTTCGGACGAAGCAACGAATGGACAAGATATTCAGAGTTACAAAGGATATAGCAGAATGGGAACCCCGTGGAATTTTCACACATAGCCATCTTTCTTTGTATAAATTTTTCTCTTTTTTATGACAACATTCTCTTACTAGGATGTCTGTCTCCTTTGTACAAAATACTTACACAAAGTTAATACAAAGATACTTCAAAGTGCAGAAAAACTATTTGCTTTTTCTTCTTTTTTACACTTGTGTTTTATTTGAAAACGTCCAATGATTTATTAAATGAGCATATGCATTTGAATATAATCACTGTTTACAAATAAACAAAATGGGAAAGAATAATTACTGACAGGTTGAAAGTATAGGAAAACGTATTTAGGCTATTCCAAGAGAAATCCCCTGCAGTACATCATCTAGATCCCCAGCGGAGTTATAATTTCAAATCCTTAATTCCCATCAGAGTTAAAACTTCCAACTCCCAATCCCCAATGGAGTAAAAACTTTGAACTACAGACCCTCAGCGGAGATCAAACCTTCTTCCCCAGTCGAGTCAAATCTCCAACTATCAATCCCCAGCGGGAACCATTCAATTTTCCCCAAATTCCCCCAACAAGTTGTCTTAAAGTCTGAGAATCAACCAGATAACAGTTAACTTTTTTCCCAAACCTAGGATAATTCCCCAGTAAAGTGGCATACAACCCCAACTCCTGAACTTTTTTCCAAACAGGAATAAGCTTTTTCTCCCAGAGTCCTGAACTTATTCTCCAGCAGTAAGCCTTCTTCCCCACAGAGTTTTTTACTCCCCAACAGAATGAAGATTCTCATTATTGATTCCCCAATGAAGTTGCCAGAGTCTTCATTACTCCCCAGCATGAATTTGTCAGAATTTTATTCCCCTGCAGATCGAAGATTCTCATTCTTGGTTCCCCTCAGAAATCATCAGAATTTTCCCTATTCCCAACCGAGTAAGGATTCCCGTCATTTAACCCCCAGTAGAAGTCTTCAAAGTTCTATGGATTTCCTAAGTAGATTTCTCAAGCAGTTTGACATCACTCTCATAACAGATTTTTTCAATACTCCAACTTCAAGACATGAAGGATCCTCATATCCCCATAGAAGTTGTCAAAGATTTTGAATCTCCAGCAGCGGTCAAGGATTTATTTTCCCCGGCAGCAGTCAAGGGTTTTATTATCTCCAGCCGTCAAGAATTTATTTTCCTCAGCAAGACAGCTAATCAGCTTACATGCGCATATATTACATCCATATATCATAAACATTGATAAAACACATTTTATTGCATCATACATTTCATGAAACATAACTTTGTGTCTCAACTAACATGTTACCCTTTTCAGGATAAGATGAACATCTATCTTTATCAAATATTCAAAGATTTCAGATACAGTACGAATACACTCCAGACACGGAAGTCATTTTGTTACTCATTCAGATCTCTTATTCAGATACAGTACGGATACACTCCATACACGGAAGTCATTATGTTACTCATTCAGATCTCTTATTCAGATACACTCCAGACACGGAAGTCATTCTGTTACTCATTCATATCTCTTATTCAGATACAGTATGGATACACTCCAGACACGGAAGTCATTCTGTTACTCATTCAGATCTCTTATTCAGATACAGTACAGATACACTCCAGACACAGAAGTCATTATGTTACTCATTCAGATCTCTTTTTCAGATACAGTACGGATACACTCCAGACACGGAAGTCATTCTGTTACTCATTCAGATCTCTTATTCAGATACAATACAAATACACTCCAGACACGGAAGTCATTCTGTTACTCATTCAGATTTCAACTTCAGATACAGTACGAATACACTCTAGACACGGAAGTCATTATGTTACTCATTCAGAATTCAAGTTCAAGATACAATCCAGATACGCTTCAGACTCGGAAGCCATTCTATCACTTATTCAGATCCCTTATTCAGATTCCAACTATCAGATATAGATTAGATACGCTCCAGACACGGAAGCTATTCTATTTCTCATTCAGATTCAGCTATCAATTTTAAGTTCAGATACACTTCAGACACGAAAGTCATTCTGCTACTTATTCAGATTCAGTCCAGATACGCCTCAGACGCGGTTTCCATTTTGTCACTCATTCTGATTTTCCCCAGCTCAGATACACTCCAAACATGGAAATCATTATGTCGCCTATTCAAATTCAACTTTCAGATACAATACAGATACACTCCAAACACGGAAGTCATTTTGTTATTCATTCAAATTCAAGTACAATTACAGCTCGGATACGCTCAGACACGGACTCCATTCCATTGCTCATACAGACTCAGTCTCCAAATACAGTTCAGATACGTTCCAAATACGGACACCATTCTAATACTCATTCTTTTTGACTTACAACTTGCAGTTCAACAAACATTATTGGATGACATCTACAAGCCCATCTCCGACAAGATTCTGTCACCTCTCCAAATGGCATCTTTAAGCCCATTCCTTCAATTACACTTTGACGAGTGCAAATTTACGGGCACTCTAGTGTCCAATCATCTTTTACCTTTGAGTCACGAACGAAAAACTCCCCAATCTAACTCTTCAGGTTCAAGAAGATTGAACAGGGGCAGCTGTTGTACCCCAAAATTTTCCCTCTCTTTTTATTAAGATTCTCCTCACAAGACCTCTTGGATTCAAGATCAGATTAGGGTTTGCTCAGCTCAAGACATCTCCTTGCATTGATTACCTGAAATTAAGGTTTGAGTTTGCACAGGGATTCTTGGACTTTCAATGCCTCATGTGACTTTCATACTTCATGTTGGACCTCTAAGATTGCTCATACCAAGTTTCAAGCCTTGGATCACTTTTTTGCCCAGTCAATTGGACAATTGACCTAAAAATCAGCTATATTGGGGAAAAAGTCAACCATGGCAAATTTACAGTCAAACCTCGTAATTTTTTATCCACATAAACATTGTAGACCCACATGAACCATTTGATCAAGTTTGGACCATAACTCCTCAAGAAATTTGATCAGACCATCAAAAGGGCAAAATGGTCAAAATTAGGGTTTTGACTGGAGAAAGGCAATTTCTGATTTTTCACCTAGCCAATGGCAAATTGGGTTCAAGCATGGTTTTAAGGACTCAATGGAACCATCTTGACCTAGTCACAAGGTTCAAAAGATCTCAAATGCATTGGATTGACAGATGAATTTTTCAGTCAACTGATCAAAATCAATTGTACACTGAAAAGTCAAACTTTGACTTTTTGGTCAAAATTAAGTGCCAAGGGTCATATTTCATCAATATGTGTCAAAACATGAAACTTGTTCACCAAGAAACTTAAATTTGGAAATTAGGGTTTAAATTTGAAAAATTTCATAATTTAGAATTTTTCTAAGTTATGAAAATTTCTTATTTTTTCCCAACTTTTCCCAACTTTTTCACCATGATGCAATTGGATTCAAAGAAAACTTCCAACATGAAATTTGTAGTCCTCCACAAAACATACAACTTTTATTCACAAAGTTTTCCCAAAAGATGCTTGGATCTCAAGTTATGATTTTGTGAATAGGGGTCCAGAAACGTTTTAACTTGGTGAAATTTTGCCCTAGTTTAGGCAGATTTTTGATCTAACTTCATGGCAATTTTTCACCTAGTTACAAGAGGAATCTCAAAATTCATTTCAAAGATGGATTGTAGAGAATGTTACAAGCTTTCCAAAATGTCAGAGAACTCTCCAATATCATTTATTGTTAGGGAGAATGGAAGAAATGAAAATGGAAAATTATCACTTTTGTCCAAGGCATTTTTCACAATGGTGCAAGTTGCAAATCTGCCCTAAGCATGCTTGTACTTGGTTTAAAGGTCCTAATCCTTTCTACGCTCATAAATTGAATGCAAACACATTGTACAATGGCTTTGTTCTGAGCTATGGAGCATTGTACATTGTTTATTCCATTTATGGCAAAAAGTTTACATTGCTACTTTTATAAAGCATACTTTTAGCAAATTTGTTTATCTTGAGCCATGGACCTAATCTCTTGCTGCAAACAAATTCCACAAATATCAGGAAAAGTTCAACAACTATGTGGAGCTAAGGAACAGGCCTGTACAGGCTTTGGGCATTGTCATCTCACCTTTTCTGCAAAAACAAGCCAACTTGCAAAAGTCAATATAACTTGTGTATCTGATAAGAGCAAGTCGGGGACTCATTTCAAACAACTTTAGAACTTTGTTGAAAGCCTAAACACGATTACCCAACCTCTCAAACACCCTTAAACACCAAAAACCTCATTTCTGCCCAAAACAGGGCAACCTCTACAGAACCTTAGCCATTTCCATTTTGCCTCGTGCGTTTTGCTTGAAATCACTTCAAATACATTCCATACAACACACCTGAACTGTCCAGGCCCCTGTCCAGCAACTGTGAGCTCATTTTCACACTTCAGAATTTTCATTTTGAAGCTTTGTAGGTTGACTTCTATAGGAAGATTCAGGCATCTACAAAGCAAGCTGAGCATTGGAAAAGGTTGAGGGAACTTCAAGCAAGCTCACACGACCTTCAGGCCTCATTCAAAACTCCTACATTGCCATATCCAAACTCAACTGAACAAGGTATTTGTCAAGTTTCTATCTCTCTATTTAGGCATCCTTAGGCTTAGGTTTGTGAAGCAAAAATGTAGTCTTTAAGTTGCTTGAGTTGTACATATGCATAGTTTGTATTTATATTAACTGAGCTAGGAGAATTTAGATGTTGAATATGCTGAAAAAACTAGGTCAGAATTTAGGACCATTAAAATTCTCTCTGTCCTTTGAGAGTTAGGTCACAAAATGGATATGGTTGGAATCGTGATTAAAAATGCTATAAGTTTCATGTTGTAAGTTTTTGATTTCATGCAAGCAGTAGAGAGAACAGGATTTGCATAGCAGAAGCGTGCGCGTGGTTGTCTCAAGGTCAGGGATGAAGTGAAGTGGGCTTGGGCTTGTTGTTTCTTCTATTCACACCCCCTTGTTTACTTTCTGCACCCCCTTGGCCCATTTTCTTTATTTTGCATATTTTTTTCATTTCTTTTATATTTTTGACTTTTATTATTTTTTCTGAACATTATAAAATCCCAAAAAATATTTTCTTAATTTTTTCATTTTATTTTATTATTTTTATTATTTTTTTTGGCATAAAAATAGTTTATTAGGTTAAATACTTTATTTTCTTAAATAAAACTTGTAAATAATATTAAAATATCATACATATTTTATTTTTATTATTTATACACTTAAAATAATATATTCATACCATATTCAATTTTTAACATTTTTGTACACATCATTATTATTTTTTCTTAAACAAAAATGAATAAATAAATAATATAGCATATATTTTCTTTTAAACAAAAATTAGGGTTTCCACCCTTTCAAAAATAATCATTTTTTTTAGAACTTAAATAACTTATTTTTACATACATAAAATTAATACAAAAAACATTGTGCATATTTACATTTTATTGCATATTTAAATATTGTTTATTTATTTATTTGTACAATAAATTCAATTTGGTTGTAATAGTTTTAGGGTTTTATTTTGAGCAATATCCCCCTATTCAAAACTTGTATCCCCCTCCCCATAATATTGTTGTAATAGTCTAGAGTTACTTTACGCATTTTATTGCTTTCATATGCCATGATAGTAAATTAGGGTGTTGTATGCAAAGACCAAAAATCAAAACAAATAGCATGACCTAATGCAAAGACAAAAATCAAACAATTAGCACGACCTAAATACAAGACAAAAATGCATGAAAAATGACAACACATTGCATATAACACCTCTAGGGTTTCATCCACTTTGTTACCTTAAAACATGACCATGGTATGCATGCTAGGTATCTTGGCAAAATAAAACAAAACAAAATATCATAGTCCCTCGATGACGCTATCAACAAGTTGCCTAAAAACAAATGATCTTGGTCCCATAAACTTACTAAGATACTTGGCACCATTGCTATCATGGTCATACGATGACCCACGCCCGTCCCGTTTAACATCCAAAGATAGGGTTGTTTACCAAATGCAATGGTAAAACAACAATGTCAAGGGAATAAAAATGTGTGTAGGAAAAACTTTTGAGTAGGGTAGACAATTCCTAGTTACTTGATCTCTTGCAAACCATCCTTGCTATTTTCAAACACACACAATTTCAAAACATTTTCCAAACAAACTTTCAAACATTGAAACATTTTTCAAAAGACAAACATCTTTGTATACATTCTTACAAACGAGAATCATTACAAAGATTTCCTAAACGATGGCCTCTTTTAAAAATAATTTCAAAACCACACAAAGCACCATTTCAAACAATTTAATAAGCAAAGCAAGTGATCTAAAACAAGTAACTAAGAGCCCATGGAAAACCATGGATGAAAAGGGTGCTAGCACCTTCCCTTTTCATAATCTACCCCTGAACCCAAAAACAATCTCAAAGGTCTTTCCTATGCTTTTTTTACCTTTCCTTTTGGATAAAATAAAAATCGGTGGCGACTCTTGTTAAACCGCAACATTTGTGAACACAAAACGCAAAACCTCAAGTCAGTTCTCCCACCGCATCACAAATATAATATTGAAACAACATGATTGTTGAGTTGTCAATGCGCGCTTCCACAGTTGGCCCCTAGGAATTTGAATGGACCAATCAAAGAAAGTTGTCCAGCCATGCCAGCGCAGGGAAGGTCAAACCACCCCTCACAGTGGTTGACCACCATCGTGTCCGGCGCCTTCAAAACCCTAACATGCAAAATAGCATGTTACCGATCCAAAAATTTGACCTACCCCCCTAAATCATAGACTGCGATCATGAAGGTGGTGTTCGTTTGGTCTGAAAGTCCCTGTACAGGGAGATATGAAGCTTACAGTTCACTATGCCCTAGAAATGGAAGATGGCTATTTAGCCATCAAAGCTCATCAACGATTTCCCAGGCCTATTCCTTATCATCTTGTGATCATGTTAATGGGGTTAGAACAAATTGATACGAGCTATAATTCAAAATACGATAGACAGAAAAATCATGAAAGATATGAGTTATGTATGATGAGTTTCACCGTGTTATGACTATGGATGATGATCCATACTTATCCAAGCTTACCTCGGGAATACCAAGGAACAGTTAGAATGATTTGAAGCTGGATGCAAAAGTGAATAAGAGGGTTGCACCACTTTTTGAAATTTTTAAAGAAATGTTAGGGTTCTTTTGAGGCTACTGCGTGTATGTTTGTGCTTCTGAATGATTGTGTATATGTAGTGTATCTCAATAGGTCAACAAAAAGAGCAAGGATCCATGACATTGAGTGCAAGATTTGTTTCAAATATTCACTTGAAAATCTTTCTTATTTTGGATATCCTTTCCCCTCTTGGCTTACACGTTTTTTACCTTGATATGCCAGCACATCTTGCCCATTATTTGATGAGAAAAAGATTCCAAATCATATCTTTCATTATTTCTATTATTTATTTATTTAAGTTTGCATTTTATTGAATAAAATATCAAAATAAATAGTATAAATAATAAAATAATGTATGAGTGAGCTCAGAGGTTGTGGGCCATGTTAGAAACAAGTTTCAAGCATAAAAAGATGGGCCCATTTGGAAAAAAAATCATGTTTGATCAATATTGGCTTCATTCACTTTTCCAAAAATTGATCAAATTTAGCAATGCATATCTCTCTCATTTTTAACCCTGAGAGGGTATTCTTGGACTTTTTAGAGATCTTAGGATGTCTTATAAACAACCCTTTTGGTTTCATTTTAATTGGGTCTTCCATGTTCATGTAAGGAGCTTTGACCCAAAAGGTGTTTTTGTTGACTTTTCGAAAGGACCTATAATGTCTGAGCTTGTATCTTTTAAATGGGGAATTTCTTGAACTTGGGGGCTGAAGAGAAGTTGTAGGGAATTGGATTCTCTTCAAAATGAGCTTTGGTGGAAAAATTTATAATAAAGTATGAGAAAGTTATGTATGGTCAAACTTTAGTTGACTTTTCCTATAGAAACCCTAATTTGCCATTTTTGATTTTTGATGAGTTAGGAGCATTTCTTGAGGAATCAAGATCAACCCTTGATCAAATGATGGATATTACTTAAAATTGTTGATTTTGACCAAAAATATTAAGGTTTGACTGTATATAGGTCACAGTTGACTTTTGACCTAGTATAGTTGATTTTCAGGCATTTGAGCAGTTGACTGAGCCAACTTGTTGTGCATGGCATGAATTTTGGCATGGATGATCTTGAGGACATATTAGGGCCACGGAAAACATTTGATACCCTTGGAGCTCACACATCTTGATGAAAACTGAAACCCTAGTTAGAGGTTTATTGCCTTAAGAGGAGAATTTGTTTGGTCAATTCTTAGTCATCATAGGGAAAGTTGGGGACCTCAATGAGCATGTGTTGAGTAAAATGAGAGGGAAAATTTTGGGGTACCATAGCTTCCCCTATTAAATCTTCTTAAACTTGAGGATGCAGATTGGCTGGTCTTCCTTTCGTGATCTGAAGGTGGAAGATGATTGAACACTAGAGTGCCTAGAAATTTGCACTCGTCAGAAGTGATACTGTTGGTGGATGATATCGGGAATGGGCTTATAGGTGCCATTTGGAAAATATGATGGAAGATCTTCGGAGATGGGCTTAAATATTCCATCTAGAGAACAATGTTGATTTCGTGAGACATTCTATTATGGGGATTCCTATTCCTGTTGTTGAGGAAGACTTTGCTGAGGAATGTTGGTCTCTGTTTTGGCAAATAGGGATTATGAGCTTCAGTTGTCCATTACTCTACTAGGGAGTCATCTCTTGACTGGAGAGACGGAAGTGAACTGCTATCTAGTCAGGATCCAAGCTTCACAGTGACTTGCTAAGGATAATAAGGATGACTGTTATCTGGTCGTATTCCAGGCTTCACAACGACTTACTGGGGAATATGAAATTAACTGCTATCTGGTTAGACTTCAGGCTTTATAGTTTCTTTAACTGGGTAAAAATCAGAAAAATCTTAGTGTCGATTTAACTGAACCGGAGAAAGGTCTTTAATTTTCTTGAATTGGAATAGAAATCAGGAAAATCTTAGTGTCGATTTAACTGAACCAGAGAAGGGTCTTGGATTAACTTTGATTGGAATGGGAATCAGAAAAATCTTAGTGTCAATTTAACTGAACCAGAGAAAGGTCTTGAGTTATCTTCGACTGGAATAGAAATCAGAAAAATCTTAGTATCGATTTAACTGAACTAGAGGAATTCTTGAATTCACTTCAACTGGAATAGAAATCAGAAAAATCTTAGTACCGATTTAACTGAACCAGAGGAAATTCTTGAATTATCTTCAACTGGAATAGAAATCAGAAAAATATTAATATCGATTTAACTGAACCAGAGGAAGGTCTTGAATTATATTCAACTGGAATAGAAATTAGAAAAATCTTAGTATTGATTTAACTGAACCAGAGAAGGTCTTTGATTAACTTTAACTGGAATAGAAATTAGAAAAATCTTAGTATCGATTTAACTGAACCAGAAAAGGGTCTAGGGTTATCTTCAACTTCAACTGGAATAGAAATCAGAAAAATCTTAGTGTCAATTTAACTGAACCAGAGAAGGTCTTTTGAGAATACTCTTTCTGAGGAAAATGTTGAAATAGCCCTTCATCAGACGTAGCCTTTGAGAAGACTGCCACGTAATATAAGTAGTCAACGGTGTTTGTTGATTTGATCTTTCCTGAAAAGGTAAAGAGTTAGTCGTATGCAATGTCATGATGTATGAAATGCATTTTGTAATGATGTTCTCAAAATAAATGAGATTATACTGTATGCAATATGTATGCGAATTCCATGATGTATGAATATGGGATGCTGTTGCAATATTTCTTAGTCTGGGAAAATAAATCCCTGACTGCTGCTGGAGAGTACTGGGAAGCTGAATCCCAAACTGTTGTTTGGTAGATGAGGAAAGTGATTCTTTCATCTTTGCTGGGGATGATGAACGGAGATGATTTTTTGGGGATTTCCTCTTTCCGTTTGAGGATATTCTGTCGGGGATCTTGACTCCTGCTTGAGAATGACTCTGTGGGAAAAAGGTTCTCTCTTGGAAGATTTTACCGATGTAGAGGAATGAACTCTGTTGGGGGATAAACTTCTGCAGCTAGAGAAATAAACCCTACCGGGGATAAGGCTTTATAAATAGTTCGAGATTATAAAACTCAGCTGGGGAATATGAATTTCAGATCTCTGAGGGAACTTGGTTGGAGGAGGTCATTCTTGCTTGGGGAGGCAAAGGTAAGGATTTTGGTTGTTTTTACTCTACAGGGACAAAAGCATCACTAGGACGTATGCTGAGGATGTGACAGGAGGATGCCCTTGTGCCTTCTGGAAAGAGTAACTGTCGGGACTACAAATGACTTTTTTAGACTTTTCCCCATTTGTTAAAGTCATTAGCAATTGTCTTCCTATTTCATATGCAAGTATTTGTAAACAGTAATCATATTCAAATGCATATGTAAAAAATAATCACTGGACGTTTTTGCAAAACAAAACAGAAAAATAGAAAACAAATAGTTTTGTACTTTCAAAGAAATGATTTGTATTGAGTTTTGAAGTTCGACAGGTATTTTTATACACAGAGACTAACGTTCTAGTAGGAGAATGCCGCCGTGAAAATGAAAACTATACAAAATAGTGTGTACAAAGAGAAAACATTTATGTGTAATAATCCCATTGAGTTTCAATTCTGCTATTGCCCCTATTTCCTTGAGCGTCTCATCACTTTGCTACTTGTCCGAAGCTGGCTGGATTGATTGGTATCGTTTGAGCTTGATAGTTGATACTGAAGTCTAGTCGCAAGGTGATCTAATGGGACATATTTATATGCTTTAAATCCCTAACTTTTTCCTGGACCGCCCTTTCGGGTTTTCAGTCCACCGGGATACCCTGTTTTTCCAAGCCGCCTTCTCAGGTTTTCGACTTGCTGGGTGTATAATTTTTTTGTATATATCCCTAATTTTTTCCCGAACCCTTTTGGTTCGCCGGGATGCCCTTATTTTTTCCTAGGCCAGGCAACCTAGAGGGTCATTATTTATGCGTAGTATCTTTTCACTATGTCCGCATTCACAGGATGAGGAAGGTCATCACCATCCATGATGGTTAGGATCATGGCTCTACCGGAAAATATGCATTTGATCACAAATTTGTGGCAGTATGATGCGCTTGATTACTAGATCACCCACTTGATATACCTGACGTCTGATCTTTTTTGTTGAAAGCCTTGATCAATCGTTTTTGGTACATCTGACCATGACAGACAGCAGTGAGCCTTTTCTCATCAATCAGATTCAGTTGGTCAAGTCGAGTCTGGATCCAATCATCTTTGTTTAAAATCGCATCCTTCATGATCCTCAAAGAAGGGATCTAGACCTCAATAGGTACGATAACCTCCATACGATACACCAGAGAGTAAGGTGTTGCCCCTGTTGACGTACGTGCTGATATGCAGTAACCATGAAGAGAAAATGGTAACATCTCGTGCCAGTCTTTGTATGTCACCGTCATCTTTTATATGATTTTCTTAATGTTCTTGTTAGCAGCCTCCACAGTGCCATTCATCTTCGACTGATAAGGGGAAGAATTATGATGCTGGATCTTGAACTGTTTACAGAGTTCGGTGATCATCATATTGTTGATATTTGTACCATTATATGTGATGATTCTTTCTGGAACACCGTACCGACAGATAAAGTTGTGCTTGATGAACCGCGCCACGACATTCTTGGTAACAGTAGCAAAAGAGGAATCCTCAACCCACTACGTGAAATAATCAATGGCAACTAGGATGAAGCGATTCCCATTGGAAGCGGTAGGTCTAATCTCTCTGATCATGTCAATGTCCCACATCGCAAAGGGCCAAGGAGCCATCAAGATTTTCAAGGGAACCAGAGGTACATGTACTTTATTAGCATAGATCTGGAATTTGTGACAAGTTCGGGAATGCTGGTAACAGTCTGCTTCCACAGTGGACCAGTAATATCCTGCCCGTAGGATCTTTTTAGCCGTGGTGTGTCCACTAGAGTGGGTGCCAAAGGTACCTTCGTGTAAATCTGCCATAATCCTCTTTGCTTCGCTCTTATCTACACACTGAAGTAAAGTAGAGTCATGGTTTCACTTGTAGAGGATTCCATTACTGAGGAAGAACTTTGCGAAGAACCTTCTTTGAAACTTCTTATCATTGAAAGATGCTTCCTCAGGGTATTCTCGAGCCTCGAGATACCTTTTCACTTCATGGAACCAAGGTTTGTTTGCTACTTCTTCAGTATCAATCTCATAGCAGTTTGCTGGTTCATCCAATATCTCGATAGTGATCTGAGGAGCTTCATTGTCCCATCTGACCTTGAACATAGATGACATAGTAGTTAGCGCGTCCGCTAACTGATTCTCTTCTCGTGGAAAATGTTCAAAGGTGACTTCTTCAAAGTGTTGAAGTAATTTCAGCTGTTGTACCCTAAAATTTTCTCTCTCACTTATCAAGAATTTTCTCACATGATCTCATTGGGTTCAAGACTACACTAGGGTTTGATCAGCTCAAGAAACCTCCTTATGCACTGATGACCAAAATTAGGGTTTGAGTTTTCACAAGGATTTTTAAACTATCATTGCTTCATATGACTTTCATGGATCATTATGGACCCCCAAGATTACTCATGACAAGTTTCAAGCCTTGAATCACACTTTTGATCAGTCATTTGAACATTTGACCTAAAAATCAACTGTATTGGGGAAAAAGTCAACCATGGACTATTTATATTCAAACTTCATAATTTTTTATCCACATCAACATCTTAGACTCATATGTATCATTTGATCAAATTTGGACCATAATTCCTCTAGAAATTTGATCAAATCATCAAAAGGGCAAAATGGTCAAAATTAGGGTTTTGGCTGAGAAAGGGCAATTTCAGATTTTTGACCTAGCAAATGATCAATTGGTTTGAAGCGTGATTTCAAGAATTCAATTGCATCATTTTGACCTAATGACATGGTCCCAAACATTGCAAGTCCATTGGATTGACATATGAATTTTGCAGTCAACTGATCAAAAGTCAATTGTATACTGAAAAGTCAAACTTTGACTTTTTGGTCAAATTCAAGTTCCAAAGATCACAATTCATCAAAACATGTCAAAATAGGAAACTTATTCATCAATAAATCAAGAAATCAAGATTTCATTTTGAAAAGTCAAAATTTCTAAACTTAGAAATTTTTTCTAAGTGTTGAAAATTTCTTATTTTTTCATAACTTTGAGCAATTTTTTCATTATGATACAAGATGATTCAAAGGAAACTTCCAACTGGAAAGTTGTAGATATCCATGAAATCTACAAATTTTCTTAACACAACTTCTCCTAAAAGTTCTTGTATCTCAAGTTATAATTTTATCAATACATGCTCATGAACTAAAAAAGACTTAGTGAAATTTTGCCCTAGTTAGGTAGATTTTTTACCTAACTTCATGGCAATTTTTCCCATAGTTCCAAGTGGAATCTTCAAAATCAATTAAAATATGGTTTTTTGATCACATTTCAAGTTTTCCAAAATGTCAGAGAACTCCTTGAGATCATTCTTGAGCAAGGAGAATCGAAGGCAAGAAGTTAGAGTTTTCAAACTTGAATTACAAGCCATTTTGTGAAGAACACTTGATCCAATCTTCAAGCATGTTGTACAAATATTGCTTTTCAGGCTTCAAACTTGCTAATCACTCAATATTTTAATTTTTAAACAACTGATAGATCCATTGTCCAAGCATTTGAGCCATTATCCAAGTTGCATTTCCATTTTGGGAAGAAAGTCACCACTTCCATTTTGGAAAAGTGACTTTAATCACAATGTCAACTCTTCTTGAGCCCATACATTGTTGTTTCTGACTACAAAACATTTAAAAGCAAGAAGCAACATATCTATAACCTGCTAACCACCCTACAAATCCTTGTACTTCACATTGAAACCATGTTTGTCAACTTTGCTTCAAAATCAAGTAACCAAGCCATAACATGTGATTTCAATTTCTGAGTTGTTTCAAGCCTCAAAACCTCTTACCTATAAGTACATACACTATTTGCAAGATAACACATGAGCTGGAAGACCCTAAAACTCTCCAAAACACCATTGCTGCACAAAACTGGCTAACTTGACATTTTTGAGCCAAAACTCATCATCTTCATTTCCACTCGTGCATTTTGAAAACCAATCATTCAAACACCTTCTATATATCATACCAAAGTAATCCAGGCCCCTGTTTCAAGACTGTAACTCCTCCATCACTATCCACCATTTTCAAACATCAAGCTTGCAGGTTGACTTGAGTTGAGAGATTCAGGGGCTTTCAAGGCAAAGTAGGAGTTGGAATACACTCAAGGAGGTCCAGGCAAGCTAAACAGATCCTCAGGCCATCTCAAAAGTTGCTCAAACTCCATTCATGACTCTAGCTACAAGAGGTAAGTTTTTAAACTTCTATCTGCTCATACAAGCATCATTTGATCCTGATTTGTGAAGATAAAATGTAGATATGTTTGCTCTAAAGCTAACCATGTTCATAGTTCCCATTTATATTGACTGTGTATAGAGAATTTTAGATTTGAAATTTCTGAGAAAATTAGGTTTCAATTTAGGGCCAGCAAAATTAATCTTCATCTTTGACTTTTAGCTTACATAAGTTATATGGTTGGATTCGTGAGGAAAAATAGCACAACTTTCATGTTTTCATTTTCCATTTTTGTTGAGAAATGAATGAGATACAGGTGGTCCGGCTGGCTGAAGGTTGAAGATGAAGTACAGGCCATGGAAACATTTCACATTATGTATTTATTCTTTCATTTAAGTTAACGGATGTACAGCCACCCAAGTGGTAAGGCAGCGCGCATTATTGCTAGAGGTTGTGGCTTCGAACCTCATCGTTGCCTTTTGCAATTGTTTTTTTTTACATTTTTGTCTTTTTTGGTTCCTTCCAGCACATGGGCCTCCCTCATCCTAGGCCTGCCTTTTTTCTAACCCCCCCTGCTTCATATTTTCACCCTGGCCCAGTTTATTTATTTGTTTATTTATTTCATTTTTATTTTTCTTAAATATTTCTTTTCTAACATACTAAAAATCATAAAAATACAAAAAAATAATATATTTATATTTTGACATATTTTATTTTATTTTCTTCGTAAACAAAAATATTTTTAGACTTTATTTATTTATTAAGTAAACCTTATGAACTTAATTAATATTATATTTTTCATTTATTTTTCTTTACACCATTTAAAATTCATTATTTTAATATAAAAAAAGGGACTAAAAATATTTTATAATACTATAAATATATTTTCGATAAAAATACCAAAATTACTTTTCTTAAACTTATTTTCTTTTAATTAATAGAATTAGGGTTTTCTCTTAAAAATCTTTTTTTTTAATAAGTTTAAATTTAATCAATTATTTTCTTTATTCAAATTAGGTTAAGACAAAAAAATCTTTCTTTATGAAAATCAAACAAAATTCTTTTCTTTACATTTTTTATCCTTATACATTTATCCATCATTATACTTTGCATTTATATAATTCTTGTACAAATTCAATTTAGTTGTAATAGATTAATTAGGTTTATATTCTTACAATCCCCATTTAAAAATTGTACACCCCCTCCCTACAAATGTTATAATACTGTAGTAACTTTAAATTTCACAATTTATCGCTTTTACATAATATGCTAGTAATTAGGGTTTGTATGGAAAGAATAAAATCAATCAAATAGAAAACCCTAATTCAAGACAAAAACAAGCATGAAAACAACACAGTTTCACACAAGCACCCCTAGGGTAAAATCCACTTGGTTGCCTTACAAAATGGCCATATTACGCATGTGAGGTATCTTAGCAAAAACAAACAAATACAAGATCATAGTCCCTCTATGACGCTATCTAAAGTTGCCTTACAAATGATCTTAGTCCCTAAAAAGGAATGCTAAGATACCTTGCAACATTGCTAATCATGGCTATACGATGACCCACGCCCATCTCGTTTACATCCAAAGATAGGGTTGCTTACCAAATCAATGGTAAGACAACAATGTCAAAGGAAAAGAAAATGAACAAGAAAGACTTTTGAGTAGGTAGAATACTCCTAATTACTTGCTCAATTTCAAAAAAACATCCTTGCTATTTTCAAAACAAACACCTACACATTTCAAAACATCTTACAAAACTTGAAAACATTTTCAAAATATCAACACCTTTGTATACATTATTATAAATGAGAATCATTACAAAGATTACCTAAACAATGACCTCTTTACAAAATACTTTCAAAAACCCCCCACTAAGCCCAATTTCAAACAAAAGCAAGTGATCTAGAAAGTAACTAAGAGCCCATGGATAACCATGGATGAAAAGGGTGCTAATACCTTCCCTTTTCATAATCTACCCCCCGAACTCAAGAAACAATCTCAAAGGTCTTTCCTGTGCTTTTCCACCATTCCTTTTGGATAAAAGAAAAGTCGGTGGCGACTCTTGCTAACCGCAACATTTGCGATAAAACGCAAAACCCTCAAGTCAGCTCTCCCACCGTATCACATCAGCACATGTTCTTTGTAAAGGATGAGATTATGGTGCTTCGTGTCCCACTCTCCTTTGATTTGACTTATTACCAAGGTTGAATCCTCGAAAATGCTCAAGAACTTGATCCTTAGGTCAATAGCAGCTTTGAGACCCATGATGCATGCTTCATACTCATCCATATTATTGGTGCAGTTGAAACATAATCTGGAGGTGAAAGGAGTATGACAGCCCTCGGGAGATATGATTACAACACCGATACCGTTGCCAAGTGCGTTGGAGGCTCAATCAAAAACCATAGTCCATCGGGATCCTTCCTCGGGTCCTTCATCCGGTCCAGGTTCTTCACAGTCAATCCCTAACATAATATTCTCATCTTGGAATTCAAAGTTCATGGATTGGTAGTCATCCACAGCCTGATGAGCCAAATGATCGGCTAATACACTTCCCTTGATTGCTTTCTGGGTCGTGTATTAGATGTCGTATTCGGTCAGGATCATTTTCCATCTTGCTATTCTTCTGGAGAGAGCGTACTTATCGAAGATATACTTGATCAGATTCATATTAGATATCAACAAAGTAGTGTGGGTCAACATATACTGTCTCAGTCAGCGAGTAGCCCATACCAAAGCACAACAAGTTTTCTCGAGCAGTGAGTATCTTATTTCACAGTCGGTAAAATTTTTGCTAAGGTAGTATATTGCATGCTCTTTTTGACCGGACTCGTCATGCTGCCCCAACACACACCCCATTGAATTATCTAACACTGTTAAGTATATTATCAAAGGTATTCCTTCAATCGGCAACATCAGAATTGGAGGCTCTTGAAGGTATCTCTGTATTCTATCGAAGGCAGTCTGGCATTCGTCATTCCACTTTACCACTTAATCTTTCGTCAGGATCTTGAAGATTGGCTCACAAGTAGCAGTTAAATGGGAAATGAATCTGGAAATGTAATTTAGGCGTCCCAAGAAACAACTAACCTCTTTCTCAGTGCGAGTAGCCGGCATCTCTTGTATAGCCTTCACGTTTGCAGGGTCTACCTGAATACCTTTGTCACTGACAATGAAACCTAGAAGTTTACCAGACCTTACCCCAAAGGTGCACTTTTTCGGGTTTAACCTCAGCTTGTATGTCTTCAACCTATCAAACAACTTTTGTAGATGATCAAGGTGATCTTCCTCAGTTTGAGACCTGGCTATCATGTCATTAACATAGACCTCTATCTCATGGTGAATCATGTCATGGAACAAAGCTACCATGGCTCGCTGATAGGTTGCTCCAGCGTTCTTCAGTCCAAATGGAATCACTTTGTAATAGAAAGTTCCCCATTGCGTGACGAAGGTTGTCTTCTCCATGTCTTCTGGTGCCATCTTGATCTGATTGTAACTAGAGAAACCGTCCACGAAGGAAAAGATCTTATGATGTGTGGTGTTGTAAACCAGAACATCAATGTGGGGAAGCGAGAAGTCATCCTTGGGGCTTTCCTTGTTCAAATATTTGTAGTCCACACACATTCGTACCTTTCCGTCCTTCTTAGGCATCGAGACTATGTTAGCAACCCATTGCGGATAGGAGGTGACAGCTCAGAACCCAACGTTGAATTTTTTCATCACTTCTGCTTTGATCTTCTCTGACATTTCAGGGCGCATACAATGGACCTTCTGCTTTACTGGAGGGAAATCTTCTTTAGTTGACAGACGATGAACCATAATATCCGTGTCTACTCCTGGCATGTCTTCATATGACCAGGAAAAGATCTCGACATAGTCATGCAACATTCGTATCAACCGCTGTTTGACACTAAACTCCAAATTTGAACCTATCTTGACTTTTTTTCCTGTCCTCTTTAGTGCCCAAATTCACTGTCTCAACTAGCTCTTCAAGGGGTTGTATAGCCCTTTCTTCCTGCTGTAACAGTCTGGCAAGTTCTCTGGGTACCTCACAATATTCCTCACCTTCCTCCTCAGCTTGGTTGATCGGATTTTCAAAGTCATAATTGGCAATAGCAGAACCGTTATCAATGGGATCCAGAGTGGATATGGATCTGCAGTTTGATACGTGAGTATGTGTAAGAGCAAAGTTGTATTCACAAAGTAAAAAGGAGACAAGAAAAACAAAGAGCACAAAATTTGTACGCAAAACGTCCAATGCTTTATTAATGACATATGAGATTGAAACATGATAACCCTCACAAATAAACCATTGTGCCCCGGGTAAGACACATGGCCATAGAGTTTATATTGTTTAGTTATTACATATCCGAAAACAAGAAAGACAATTACTTTTGAATAAAAGTAATTGGTACAAAGTTTTTAGTCGTTCAGTTACTGGGTCCACCGTTGGTAGTAGGAAAGATCCAGCTATCCATGTCATAGTCACCATCATTGTCTTCTAAAGCGTTGACCCCATGGTTGTTGATGCGTAGGGGAGGTCCTCCAGCACGAGCACGACGAACAACCCTTTGAGTCTCTAAAGAGAAACCCAAACCAAACTTATCAGATT
This sequence comes from Vicia faba, assembly GCA_948472305.1. Lineage (NCBI taxonomy): Eukaryota > Viridiplantae > Streptophyta > Magnoliopsida > Fabales > Fabaceae > Vicia > Vicia faba. The sequence goes on along the minus strand of OX451738.1, from coordinate 323,125,693 downwards.
TGCATGGATTTTCAGGGAGTTGGCCCTAAATGGTACACCCACCTTCTTCAATAACTGCTTTGGCGTTCTTGAGTGAAGCCATTTTCAAGGGAGGTTTGGTGATATTCAGTGGATTGGTAACAGTCTCAGTTGCATCCATGGTCTGAGGCACCTCCTCGAAGTTCTGACAAGCTGTCTCGATGAACTCGCCATCCATTTCCACATACCTGAAGGAGTTCAGGTGACTTACCATTTATTCCTCTTCACCATGCACTGTGACAATCTTTCCTTTCACCGGGTACTTCATCATCTGATGCAGAGTGGACATGACAGCTCCCGCCCCATGGATCTAAGGGCGACCCAACAAAAAAGAATAAGATGGTCTGATATCCATCACATAGAACGTGGAGTCAAAGGTCTGAGAACCAACTTTGATGGGGATGTCCACCTCCCCGTGCACCATTCTTTTTGAACCATTGAAAGCCCTCACTACAATGTTGCTGGGCTTCAGGGTCAAACCTTCATAGCCTAATATGTCAAGAGCCTTCTTGGGTAGAACGTTCAATGATGAACTAATATCTACTAGAACATGGGCCAAAGTAGTGCCCCTGCATTCGAAGGATACATGTAGTGCATCATTATGTTTTCTTCCACTAGGTGTCAGATTAGCATCAGAAAAACCCAAACCATTATCAGCCGTTAAACTGGCCACACAATCTTCAAATTGGTCAGTGGAGGTTTCTTGTGGCACATGAGCAGTCTTGAGGAATTTTACCAAAGCCTTTGCATGAGCTTCGGAGCATAATAGTAGGGCTAACATGAAATCTTAGAAAGGGTATGCCCCAGCTGTTCGACCATATTGTAGTTGCTCTTTTTTATTATCTTCAATATTTCTTCCATTTCCTTCTTGCAAGCCTCTGGAATATATTCTGAATGTGCCTTCGTCTGGACAGGCTCAATCAATAGGTCTTTGCCCCGGGTCTCGGCCGACTCAGTCATAGGGGTGGAAACAGGGGTAATCACAAGAATTGCAGTGGTAGTATCAGCAGGAACAACAGTAGGAATCATCACAGGAATAGTAACAGCTTTTGGAGGAGAAATCTCAGGGGAGAACACTCTTCCACTTCTTGTTATTTTGCTGGTCCCAACGATGTTGCCAATGTCGGGATCAGTATTTTTAGAAACTTGGTCTTCAGCAGCCAACAGGTCTTGGTTGACGCCATGGTAATAGACGTCAGCCCCATAGTTCTAGGGAACAGCCTTGTCTGAGGAGTATGGATTGGCCCTGGCATAATGATGATCAAGGGAGCCAACTTTGCAGCAAATGTAATCCTGACGGGTCTTTTGGTGGAGACTCTGGGAGGATTGGCGGAAATGGTTATAATTGAAACATCCTTGCAAGAAAGAGTTGTGATGGGAGTCTTTTCAAATAGAATCTCTTTATCATCCATCAGGCGTTGAACACCTGCTTTCAATAAATAACAACCAGTCGGTAGAGATAAACATAAGTGGCAATCTTCACCACAACCCGGAAATAAACCGGCTTGCAAAAAATTCCACTTAACAGTCATGAAAGGAGTAACAAGTTCTTCAACAGAAGTAACAAATGTATCATCGTCAACAGCATTAACACCACATTCATGCTTAGGCATGGGAGCAATTATAACATTGGGAATCTCAGGAGCATCAAATTCAATCTCCTTTGCCTCAATAAGGTCTTGCACCTTGTTTTTCAAAGCCCAACAGTCATTTGCATCATGGCCTGGACTTTCTGAATGGTAAGCATAACTAGCATTTGGGTTGTAGCGAGGAGATACGGTGTTGGGATTCTTGGGAGCTTCCCTCAAGGTAACCAGATTGTATTTCAGTAGGTGAGGAAAAACTTGAGACAAAGTCATATTTATCTGTGTGAGTTGTCTTACAGGTCTTTATACTCTAGGCTAATTATTTCGTTGTTGAGTAGTTGCAGGCTTGGATATCATAACAACCCCTACCGTTGGACGGCGCTCGGTTCTGCCCTGATTTCGTTGATCATAAACAACACTGACCTCTTTTTTTTCCTACGAAATGTCTCTTTCCCTCACTTGAAGAGGCATCCTTCTGAATCTTGCCACTTCTAATCCCAGCTTCTACTCTTTCTCCCATCAAAATCAACTTAGTAAAGCCAGCGGAGGAGCTTCCAATTAGATGAGTGAAAAACGAACCAGATAGGGTACCCAAAAACATATCCACTAACTCCCTATCAGACAGGGGGGGGGTGGACTCTTCCTGCTAAGTCCCTCCACTTCTAGGCATAGTCTTTAAAACCTTCGCTCGAACCCATAGACATACTTTGTAGTTCTGTATGAGTGGGAGCAAGGTCTATATTATACTGGTACTTCTTGTAGAAAGCAGTAGCTAGGTCTTCCCAATTACGACTATTGGTTCCCTCTAGCTGATAGAACCACTCTAGTTGAGTCCCAGATAGACTGTCTTGAAATAAGTGGACCCATAAGTCCTTGTCAGCAGTGTGAGGATGAATCTTCCTCACATAAGATCGAAGATGCATCTTGGGACATGAGACCCCATCATATTTGGCGAATACCGGAACCTTGAACTTCTGCTGGATAATAACCCCAGAAACCAAACCCAGTTCTTCAAAATCCAGCCCAGGTACCCTCTGGATTTCCATTGCATTTCGACGATCCTCCAGTTGTTTGTATTTTTCATTGGCTGGAGGATACTGCTCCTCATTATAGTCAGTCTCATTATCAGATTCCCTTGGACTGGGGTCTTCCTCTCTTGTTTCCCCTTCTTGATTGTCTCCTTCTTTTGATGAGGATGCTATCTCTACAACTTTCCTTAATGGTCCTCTGAACCTCCTTCCCAAATTCACCACACCAGCTGGCTTCTTGGTCTTTTCTTTGACAATCATGGCTTTCAGTTCCTCCTTCCCCTTGGCCAGAGCCATAATCATTTGTTGAAATTGAGCATTTTGAGTTTGTAGATCCTTCACTGTTTGTTCGAGAGCCATTTCTTTAATGTTGAAATAAACAGCGAAGAAGATGAGAAACCTGCTATGAAACCTTTTTATGCAATGATATGTATGATATATGTATGCAATGATTTCAAGGATTTCTAAGACTTAAGTTTTCTTAAACAGAAAGAGAAAAAACGTTAATTGCATTAATAAGTTTTATCGGTCACCATGATGCCTCTTGGGCTTACAAAGGAAGTAACAAAGTAAAAATAAACTCATCAAGGAAAGAAAGACTCAATCTTCCAACACGTGCATCCTCTTTGGTTCAATGTAAGCATTTATACTCTTCTCTTCATGAAGTAACCCGATGAGCTCTTCTAAAACCTTCTTCTCGCTGGCGTAGAATTGGGTTTCAAAGCTATCTCGTTCTTCTTTGAGTTGGATCTAGGATTTCTGTAGCTCCTCGAAATCAGTTGGCATGTCAGGATGAAGAACAATGTAAGGAGTGTCTCCCTCAGCAATTGCTCCATAATCACAGGTAAGACGGAGGGGTAAGGCATCATAAGACATTGAGCACGAGCTCGCACCCATTTGAGGTAAGCCTCAAGAGGGATGGAATTCTTGTGCCTCAGTGTCTTGCTATCAACTTTGTTTACCATGCCCCAAGCTCGAATGAACCTCTTGCAATAACCCTGAACATCATTCTCATTGTCAAAGATGATTCCTTGGATGAGTGTATCATGAGGACCATCCCTTCTAGCATAACCAAACTGCCGCAACACCAAACAGGGATTATAAGTTATTCCTCCCCTAATGCCTAAGAGAGGGACAATAGGGAATTCCCCACAGCGGTCAATGATGGTAACATTCTCCAAGGATCGAGAACACTAATGAATATTCAAATGTGTGATGTACACCAACTTATGAGACCATCTCATACCCTGATTATTCTTCAAAATAGGCCGAGGTAGGGGCGAAACAAACCACCTAGCCAACAGAGGAGTGCAACACATAAGGTTCCCTCTTCTCTTTAGAGTGCGAGTATATAGAGAGTGTAGAACATCTCCAAGTAAAGTAGGTACCGGATCATGAGACAGAAAAACCTTGACCAAGTTCACATCTATGAGTTGGTCCGGATTAGGGAATAGCACCATCCCATAGATGAGAAGAGCCAACACTTCTTCAAAAGCTTGTAAATCCAGGATATCCCCAAAATGGTGAGCTTTCTCAAACAGAAACGTAGCTAGAAACCCTTTGATACCTCTTCTGGTTTCCCAATTTGCCACTGTAAAGACAGAGCTTGAGCAATCTCTTCAGGCTTTGGGTCTCTTTACATACAGTTGAATGGTAACTAATTAAGGATAGGTTCCCCCAATAACTGAGAGAACTCCTCCATAGTAGGCACTAACTGGTAATCAGGAAAACTGAAGCAGTGATGTAACAGGTCAAAGAACTGAAAGATCACCTTTATCATTTCTTCATCAGAGTTTGAGGTGACCAAGTCGAGAAGTCGACCATATCTTTTAGTGAAGGTAGAGCTTTCAGGAATCCTTGGTGCTAATTCCTTGAGTTGAGGAGGTACCCTCACAAGGTTGACTTGGATAGTGTTCCTGCGAGCAGACACCATATCCTACAAGATAAGAAAAAGATAAGCTCTAGAAAATCCTTGAAATGGTTAGTATGACATGCCTTGTTATGATGTCATGATTATGCTAAGAAATCACAGATATAGAAAGCACAAGCAAATCACACAAAAACGATAGGTTTAAGGCTTGCATGGGTTTTAGGGTAATACCCTCTTGAAGTTTTGATTGGTTCAACATGTCCTATAAATAGTAATCGGGTTCTAAGGGATATCAATATCACTGATCTTTCCCATAATTTTCATTCTGATAGACAACTGACTTACCACCAAACAAAACTCAGGATTCAAATCTCAATGAGTGTAGCATCGAGTATCAACCGACTTTGGGGATACACCAAAGACGGCTATCTCACTACGTCCTAATGGCCAAGTTGTTCAATTAAGGTTCTAACGTCAGTTGATGCTTCATGACACCATGCAGTAGCCCCGTATTCTCCTTGATTAACTCAAGCGTTACCGGTACCCATCAAAGTGTCGCATCAACGTAGCTATCGCTTCAACCGTCTCGGTATACCCCACACAGTTTCCACGATCTGTTGCTACTTACCTAAAAGGTTTCCCCAGATCTGGGTGTAGGATCTATAGTAACCCAAACAATACCCTTAACAGTAAAGCAATCAAAACAAACAAAGAAAACCGATTAGAAATGAACTAGACCCTAAGGTAAACTCCACTTTTATTAAAGTCCCCAGAAGAATCATCAGTTCTATGATATGGTGGCAGAACCGACTGTTAATACTGGTTTTACGTTTTGTATTCACAAATGTGAGGTAAGCAAGAGTTGACATCGACTTTTCTTTTATCCAACAAAGGAAGGGGTGAAAAGAACAGAAAAATACCTTTTTTGAGATTTTCTGAGTAAGGGGGGTAAATTATGGAAAGGGAAGGTGTTAGCACCTTTTCCATCCGTGGTTTTCCACGAGTTCTTAGATACTTGCTCATTTTTGAAAATTTCTTTCGTGTTTGTGTTTTGAACAATTTTGTTTGCTTTATGATAAATCATGTATTAGTCCTCAAGAGTGTGATAAAGCGTTTTTGAAAATAATTTTGAAAGTGTAGTGTAAAAATGAATTAGATTTGAGCAAGTACTTAACAGCTACCTACCTACTCGAAAAAGGCGTTATTTTCCTCCTTTCCTTTAGATAATAATATCCTACTATTAGTGAGTAGGTAGCCCTATCGTTGGATATTTGAGGGACTATCGAAAGGGACGTTACGGTCACTAAGGTAACTGGGCAAGAACCCTTAGCAATTGTACTAAAGTTCTAAGATCACTTTTTTAACCGAGGCAACAGTCGAAAGGGTCATCGAGGGACTTGTGATCTCTTAAATTAAAGGAGAGTCACTAAAAATTCCCATGTTTCGAGAATTGTGACCATTTCGAAGGCAACCGAAATGGGAAATACCCTAAGGGTGCAAGTGTGCAATAGTGTGCTTTTTTCAGGTATTTTAATATTGATGTTAGTGATATAAGATTGATTGGTTAGTTCCTGCCATACACGCCTAATTACTAGCAGTTTATATACAGGCATACAATATAGTGCGGAAAGTAAATGCAAGGAATAAAAAAAACTCCTAAGCTATTACATGGTCTTGGGGCAGTTACAGTTATATCTTACTGGAATGTAAAGTGCGGAAAGTGAAAATCCTAATTAGGGCTATTACAATCCGGGAAGCAGTTACAATAAATTTAAAAATGATAAAACGGAAAATAATAAGCGCACAGAGATTAAGATGGCAACAAATTTGAAATCCTAAGAATCTAACTGCTTAATAAAAATATTTTTTGGTATTTTATATGAAAAAATTTGAGATTTAATCTAATTTCTAATTAATTTTAAATTAAAGAAAAAAAAGTTAAAATCAATTAAATTAAATTAATTTGCAAGAATTAATTTTAATTTAAAAAACCTAAATCTATTTTTTGTGATTTTTGTTGATTTTATGATTTTATGAAAAATAAATAAAAAATGATTTTAAAAAAATAAATAAAATAAAACAAAGAAATTAAAACAATAGCAAAAATGAAAAGAAATGGGCATGAAGTGCATATCAATCTGGGGGGGGGGGGGGGGTGTTGGCTGAATTTTTGTTAGGGCCCAGATCTGTTGACCCATACTCTTGTGTATGATCCCATGATGCCCTTCCCTGAGGGTTTACCGTGGGCGTCTGGATCTGGAAAATTTGATATGGCCTTGATGAGATCCTATAGTATGGATATAGTAGTGCATGGTGGACACGCTGGGACTTGGAGTACTGGATCTGCATGTACAAATCATAAAAATAATATGCAAGAGGCAGGGGTCGAACCCCTGACCTCCCATACACATAATGCCTTAACACCCTTTGTTCTTGCCACTGGACCATGTTGTTCAATCGTTAATATAATCAAAACAAAATAATATAATATTGAAACAACATGATTGCTGAGTTGTCAAAACCCTAACCTGTAAAATAGAACATTTCTGATCTAGAAATTTGACCTACCCACCTAAATCATAGGCTGCGATTATGATGGTGGAGTTCGTTTGGTCTGAAAATCCTTGTACAGGGAGATACGAAGCTTACAGTTCACTATGTCCTAGCAATTGCAGATGTCTATTTAGCCATCAAAGCTCATCAACAATTGCCCAGACATGTTCCTTGTCATCTTGTGATCATGTTAATAGGGTTAGAACAAATTGATACGAGCTATAATTCAAAATACGATAGATAGAAAAATCATGAAAAATATGAGTTATGTATGATGAGTTTCAGCATGTTATGGCTATGGATGGTGATCCATACTTACCCAAGCTTACCTCAGGAATACCAAGGAACAGTTAGAATGCTTTGAATCTGGCTACAAAGGTGAATGCGAGGATTGCACCACTCTTTGAATTTTTTTGAGAAATGTTAGGGTTCTTTTGAGGCTGCTACGTGTATGTTTGTGCTTCTGAATGATTGTGTATATGTAGTGTATCTCATTAGGTCAACAAAAAGAGCAAGGATCCATGGGATTGAGTGCAAGATTTGTTTCAAATATTCACTTGAAAATATTTCTTATTTTCGATATCCTTTCCCCTCTTGGCTTACACGTTTTTTACCTTGATATTCCAGCACATCTTGCCCATTATTTGATGAGAAGAAGATTCCAAATCATATCTTTCATCATTTCTATTATTTATTTATTTAATTTTTCATTTTAATGAATAAAATATCAAAATAAATAGTATAAATAATAAAATAATATATGAGTGAGCTCAGAGGTCGTGGGCCATGTTAGAAACAAGTTTCAAGCATGAAATGATGGGCCCATTTGGAAAAAATTCAAGTTTGGACAATATTGGCTTCATGCACTTTTCCAAAAATTGATCAACTTTAGCAATGCATATCTCTTTCATTTTTAACCCTAATAGGGTGTTCTATGACTTTTTAGAGAGCTTAGGATGTCCTCTAAACAACCTTTTTAGTTTCATTTCAATTGGGTATTCCATGTTCATCTAAGGAGCTTTGACCTAAAAGGTGTTTTTGTTGACTTTTTGAAAGGACTTATAATGTCTGAGCTTTTATCTTTTAAATGGGGCATTTCTTGAACTTGAGGGCTGAATAGAAGTAGTATGTAATTGGATTCTCTTCAAAATGAGCTTTGGTGTAAAAAATTTTGATAAAGTATGAGAAAGTTATGCCTTGTTAAAGTTTGGTTGACTTTTCCTATAGAAACCCTAATTTGCCATTTTTTACTTTTGATAAGTTAGGAGCATTTCTTTAGGAATCATGATCAAATCTTGATCAAATGATGGATATTAATTCAAAATGTTGATGTTGACCAAAAATCTTGAGGTTTGACTGTATATAGGCCACAATTGACTTTTGACCAAATACAACTGATTTTCAGGCATTTGAGCAGTTGACTGAGCCAACTTGTTGTGTATGGAATGAAATATGGAATGGATAATATTGAGGACATATTAGGGCCATGGAAAACACTTGAGACCCTTGGAGCTCACACATCTTGATGAAAACTGAAACCCTAGTTAGAGGTTTATTGCCTTAGGAGGAGAATTTGTCTGGTCGATTCTTAGTCATCCTAGGGCAAGTTGGGGACCTCAATGAGCATGTGTTGAGTAAAATGAGAGGGCAAATTTTGGGGTACAACAGTATCTAAACTGTATCTAGAAGATAATTTGGAATGAGTGTCAGAATTAATCTATATATAGATCGTATTTGAATTATATCTAGAAGATGCACTGAAATAATTTGAAGAATGGAAAAACACAAGAAAGGGGGTTTGAATTGGGGTTTTTAAAACTTAAAGGAAAAACACGTTGGTTATCCTGGTTCGTTTGAACTCAAACTAGTCCAGTCCACCCGCCAAGGTGATTTCGCCTCTCTCAACAAGGTCTTAACCCACTAACCAAACTTGATTACATAGTTACTATGACAACCGTCAAAGTCTTCTTGAGTTTAAACCACAACCCGGTTTTCTCAAGGAATTACATAAAACAATATTTAAAAGAGTGTACAATATGTGTTTTCTAATAAAACAGTATCAAACAAGTGATGTTTTACATAAATGAATTTTCTTTTGTAAGATGAAGGTGACAAAACTTTTTTCGTTTGTTGTTTGCAGCCAAAATCGTAAATGATTTCTCCTCCAAGCTTTGTTTATATAGGAAATGCATGTGGGAGCTTTTGGAATGTTGATAAATAGTCATTAAAGAGCTTTCCAAATAGAGAGATTCTTTTTCCCTTTCATCCGTTACTTTTGAATAGCCATAAGTGAATTGTATAGCTTCAGAACATGCTTGCTTCAGAAGATGAAAGTTACCGTTACTTCTTTCTAGAACTGTATGAATCAGAATAACAGAGTTCATGTTCGCATCATTTAGGCACTCAGAAGTTGCAGCTTTAGAACTTCTTTATAAAAGATGTATTGAATCAGAGTTTGAACAGTGATCTAAATCATCTTCTGTTTTTCTTCCATCAGAACTTCTCTTCAAAGAAAAATACTTATTTAGGGAGCATAATTGTTCTTTGAGTGTTTGTTATCATCAAAACTCTTACAAGGGTTGTAGAATCAAACTATGTTCTAACAATCTCCCCCTTTTTGATGATGACAAAATCTTTGATATTTCGATAGAAACTTAAAGAACATAAAGCATTTAAAGTCTCCCCCTTAGTTGAATACTCAGATAGAGAAGAAATACTTCCTTGAAGATTATTCTTATCAGAGTTTTTGAGAAAAGGATTTTTGATACGTCCACTTCTATCCTCAACAAAGTTTATTCCAGTTTTGCTTTCAGAAGAAAAAACAGTAGCAGTTATGATATTCAAAATGTTTGAGACTGAGTCTCAATACTGTTATATTAGAAATATCTTACGTTCTCCCCCTTTTTTGTCAAGAATCAAAAAGCAATAAAAACACTGTAGACAATAAAAGACAGTTTGTATTCAAAAGGATTTCAATAAAACACACTCTAAAGAAAAATAAATAAAAAATAAAGAAAACAAATTTCAGAACTAAGTTTGAGGTGGTGGAAGTCGTGTGAACAAGGCTTCCAATAAACTCTTGATCTGACTGTTTGATTCCTCTTGTTTTCCAAGCATCCCCTTGATTTCCTTGCATGTATCATCCTGATTGTCTAGCCTTTCCTTAAACACAACATTCTCTTTCTTCAACTCCTCCAAAGTTTGTAGCACAAGAGATGAAAAGGGTATATCAGTATAAGGAATCACTTTTTCAGAGAAAGTTGCGGCTGATTCTGGCTCAGGAGCTTTTTCAACATCCTTGCCTTTGTATTGAAACATAACCAGAGGATCAGAGGATGGTTCACCATATTTTGTTGGTTGATGATCTTCCCAAGGGACATTGTCCAGCAGAAGGAGTGGCTTCTTTTCCCAATGATGCAGAACTTGATCCTTGAACATATTCCGATGATCACAGAAGTTCTATTGAGCAATTTCATAACTTAGCTTCTTGAGTTTCATGGATTTAGAGCTGAACCATTTTCTGAACTGGTTCCAATGAGAATCAGAAGCGGCTGGATTAAGATTCTCTATGCAATCTAGCTTCAGAGAGTTAACCCATTCCTATATTTCTGTTTCAAAGATCAGCAGATATTTACCAACATCTTCTTTGGAGATTTTTGGTTTGGTTTTGGTACGACAAGTTTTTGAGAGTTTGAGACAAGATTGTCTATAGCTTCTAAGTCTATAACTGTTCGAAGGGAATCTTTCGGGTGGTTGTTTGGAGAGGGAGAGTCAGAAATAACAATGGGTGATTTGGTGAGTTTGGTGGAGTGGATTAATAGGGAGATGGAATATCTGGGATGGAGAGGTTTTGTGAGGAAGTTGAGGGAATTGTGGGTGGTTGAGAGACCGTGAGAGGACAGGTGATTCCAAGAATGGATGTTGTGGTATCAGAGTTAAAGTTTGGATTTTCTATGTGGGGAGCTTCAAACAGTAGATCAAATTGATCAATATCAGAAAGAACTTGAGCAAGTTCAGGCTGATTTTGGTCAAGATGGGTAGTAGGTGGATTGTTTAGAAGGTTATCTAGAGATAATGAGGGGTCAAATTCAATGACAAAGTCATCAAAATTTTATGGCGATGGATCTTATGTGGGTTTTAGAGAAGAAGGGTTTTCAGATGTTGATAACAATATTGATTCAATAACAGAAATAAAAGATGGATTACCTTTCTTTTTAGCAACCTTGGGAATCTTCTGAGAAGTTCCTTCTTCAACAACTTTCCTTTTCCTTTGATTTTCTGGGAGCGATTTCCAGAGGTTGTTGTCTCAAATCACGAATGTTTACTTCTTGATTTGTCCCGTCCCTTTTGCAAGCATCCAGATACATGAGAATAATATCTGGAAAAGCATCTATTTGAGTGAAGAGTGGAAAGTTCTTCAGATGTACTCTTCTATTTGTAATGACTTCCTTGGTTGTTATTGTTGGATCCTTCTTGATGGTTTCAATAATCTTCATCTTCTTCAGATTCTTAGCGTTGAGAGGTTTACCAGCACAAGCATCCAGAGTGCTGACTTGTTGAGTCTTCCCAGAGGAATCCAGTCTCTCTTTGTTCTTTCGTCTTCTCTTGTCTCTTTGATGCTGGTCTTTAGATGATTAAATAGAAGATGAGGAAGATTAACCTTTACTTTGGTTTCTATGAAGTACAGAAGATACGGCTAATCAATATTGATATATTTTGGAGAACTTGTGGGTTTTATGTGATTGATGGAGCCCACAATGATTTTTGACTAAATTCAGAGGTAGTCTTTCAGATCTTTGATTTTGTTGGATGGTTGGCCAGAAGTAAAAATCTCTTTTGAAATCGTTGTTAGGTTAGAGCTTTTGTCAGCCATGTCACTACAACGAATACCACCACCGTCGTGACCTATCAATTTCCTAATGAGATCTTCAGAGATTACTATTTTCTTTCCCATCATAAAAGAAGTGACCTTATGATTTGAAATTGTAGCGTGAATCAAGAATTATTTAACAAGTCTTGGAAAAACTGGACCCAACAGGTGATCAAAGTACTTGTTCCATCCTTGGAACTCAACATCAGGGGTTAGATCGTATCCGTTTTACTTCATGCTGACGAAGTCTACAATGAGTTCACACAGAACTTCTAGCGAATCAATGGGAGTTAGGAGTGTTCTTGAGGGTTCTTCGTACCTTTCTATTGTTGAAGAAGAAGATCCAGAAATTCTTTGAGAGCATTGAGCAAGTTGTTGGGAGGAAGCCATTATTCACACGGACTTTTTAGGGTTTTTAAAAGATTGAACACAAGTAAGAGAGAAAGAGGAATTGAGAGTGGAAAAGTGATAGTGAAAGTGAGCTACTTATATGTAGAAAAATAGGAAAATTAATTAACAAGAAAAGGGTAAAAAATGATTACTTAGCATTAATGATTCCTAAAAAGAGGGATGGCGTAGAGATATGAAATAGTTACCGATATGACACGAGTCTCAATGCATCCAATCAACGTTTTAGTCTCTTCAGAATTTGAACATGTGTTCAGCCTGAGAAGAAACCCTTGTGAAGAGATGACAAATGTTGATATTGTGAACTGCAACTTTCCTTCTTACTTCTGAAGAATTATTGATTAGATGTTCACAAAAAAATTAAAGACATAAAGTTCTTAGGGTTAACGTATACATAAACAAAACTATCATTTTGGGCATAGTTTCATGCTGAGATGTTTCAAAATGAAATTAAACCTATCTTCAGAAATGGGTTTAGTGAAAACATCACCTTATTGATGGTTTGTGTCTATAAATTTTAATGAAAGAATTCCTTTCTGAATATAGTCCTTACAAAAATGATGTTTATTTTTTATATGCTTAGCCCTAGAATGTAAAATAGGATTTTTTTGAAAGACATATAGCAGAAGTGTTGTCACAGAGTATAGGAATGTTGCTCTCAAATATGTTGAAGTCTTCAAGTTGACTTTTCATCCAAAGCATTTGTGTTCTACATCCAGTTGCTTCTATATATTCAGCTTCAACAGTTAACAATGCAATGGTGGATTTCCTCTTGCTGGACCACGAGATTAGATTTTCTCCCAAAAATTGGCAGCTTCTAGAAGTACGTTTCCTTTCTATTCTATCTCCAGCGAAGTCAGCATCACAGTAACCTATTAATTTGTATTCTTTGGTTTTTCTATAGCAAATACCAAGATTAGTAGTACCTTTCAGATACTTGAAAATTCACTTAACAGTTGTTAAGTGAGATTCTCTAGGATCTTATTGGAATCTAGCACACAGGCAGACACTATATAGAATATCAGGTCTTGAAGCTGTTAAATATAAGAGAGAACCAATCATACCTTTGTAGATCTTCTACTCTACCTTCTTACTTACCTATTCCTTTTCTAGAATGCACGTGAGATGCATGGGAGTTTTGGCTGGTTTACATTCTGGCAAGTCAAATTTCTTCATAAGTTCTTTGACATACTTGCTTTGATGTATGTATGTTCCTTTTGGAGTTTGATTGATTTGGATACCCAGAAAGAACTTGAGTTCTCACATCAATCTCAATTTAAACTATGCCTGCATAGACTTAGCAAATTCTCTTCCCAAAGAGGCTTTAGAAGATCCAAAAATAATATCATCTACATAAATCTGACAAACTAGAATGTCATTTTTAAATAGTTTACAGAATAAAGTTGTGTCCACCTTCCCTCTGGTAAAATCATTTTCTAATAGAAAACTACTTAGTCTTTCATACCAAGCTCTGAGAGCTTGATTCATACCATAGCGTGATTTCTTTAGTTTATAGACATATTCTAGATGTTTTGAGTTTTCAAAACCAGGGGGTTGGTGCACATAGACTTCTTCATCAATGTAACCATTTAAAAATTCACTTTTAACATCCATCTGATAAAGAGTGATGCCATTATTTACAACAAAAGTAATTAAAAGTCTGATAGATTCTAACCTAGAGACTAGAGCAATGGTTTCTGTATAGTCTATCCCCTCTTGCTGACTATAACCTTGTACCACCAGTCGTGCTTTGTTTCTGAAGACTTCTCCTTGTTCATTCAGTTTGTGTCTGAATACCAATTTGGTTCCAATGATGTTAAACCCTTTTGGTTTTAGGAACTAGATCCCACACATCATTTCTGGTGAATTGGTTTAATTCTTCCTGCATTGCAAGTATCCAATCATTTTCCAGAAGGGCTTCATCAATGGAAGTTAGCTCAATCAGAAACACTAATCCCATGAGAGATTCTTCAGAATTTCTGAATGTAGATCTTGTCCTGATTGGATCTTCTTTCTTTCCCATAATCTTGTTTTCTGGATGAGCTAAACTTCTTCTGGATTGTCTTTTCTGGAGGGGATCTTCAGATGTTGTTGTAATGTTTGTGACAGCTTCTTCTAGAGTTGATTGTGATTCTTTGTGAGCAACTTCTGATGCAGTGTCTTCAGTACCTATAAGTTAAACTTCTATATCTGCAAAAAATTTATCCTGCTTTAACTTTTGAGAGCCAAGCTTATCATCAAATCTGACACTGATAGACTCTTCCACAATTCGCGTTTCTGTGTTATATACTCTATAACCTCTTGAACATTCAGAGTATCCTAACATGAGACACTTTTATGCTTTAGAGTCAAACTTGTTCATATGTTCTTTAGTGTTTAGAATGAAACAAGTACATCCGAATGGATGAAAATAAGAAATGTTGGGCTTTCTGTTCTTCCACAGTTCATATGGAGTCTTATCTAGAATAAGTCTTATGGAGATTCTATTTTGAATATAACACGCTGTATTAATTACTTCTACCCATAAGTTCTTGGCAATGTTAGTCTCGTTGATCATGGTTTTGGCCATTTCTTGTAAAGTTCTATTCTTTCGTTGTACAACTCCGTTTTGTTGAGGAGTTCTAGGACAAGAGAAATCATGATAAATGCCATTCTTATTAAAAATATAATTCAAATTTTTTGTTTCCAAATTCCCCACCATGATCACTTATGACTTTAACAATTCTATGATCTTTTTCATTTTGGACTTGGTTACAGAAAGCAAAGAACACAAAATGTGACTCGTCCTTGTGTCTTAATAACTTTACCCATGTCCATCTGCTATAGTCATCTATGATCACTAATCCATACTTCTTGCCACTAATGGATACAGTTTTCACTGGTCTAAATAGATCTATATGCATAAGTTCTAATGGTCTAGAGGTAGAAACAGCATTTTTGGTTTTGAAAGAAGGTTTTGCAAACTTGCCTTTTTGACATGCTTCACACAGAGCATCTGAGTTGAACTTCAGGTTAGGAAGTCTTCTAACCAGATTAAGTTTGTTAATCTGAGATATTCTTCTCATACTAGCATGCCCCAATCTTTTGTGCCAGACCCATTGCTCATCGTTAACAGACAATATGCATTTTACATTATGACTTTTTAGTTCATAATTTTTTTTAAATGTTGTTCTTTCTCTTTCCATTAAAGAGGACAAATCCATCTTTCTGACTAACTTCTTTACAGGACTTTTGATTGAAGATTATATCATAACCGTTATCACTTAATTTACTTATGGATAAAAAGTTATACATTAATCCATCTACTAACAAAATATTAGTTATAGAAGGAAGTGTACCGTTACCAATAGTTCCATAACCAATAATCTTCCCTTTCTGATTGCCTCTGAAATCTGCATAGCCTCCAGATTTAAGCTTCAGGCTTTGTAACATATGCTTTCTTCCTGTCATGTGTCGAGACCATCCAGAGTCCAGGTACCAAGATTGGTGTTTCAATTTTGCTGTTAAAGACATCTGCAACATAAACAATTTTATCCTTAGGTACCCATATCTTTTTGGGTCCTTGCTTGTTAGAGTTACCAAAATTTTGTTTGAAATTTGGTTTAGCAGAAAAATAATTACTAGTATACTTTATGTCATGTGTGTGCCCATAGGTGAAGTGAGAATAGAGAGGTGTGTGTTTTATGACCGTATCCTTAACTTTCTTAGGTTGAGATACTTTACCCTTGTGTCCTATTCCTTTTCTTCCATTTCTACTAACTACATAGATCATTGAATCCATCTTGCTTCTATTTATGGTTTTAGCAAGAAATTTTTGAAAGTTATGATCATATTACTTTATGATCTTATCAGAGTTACTAGGAACTTCTGAGACAGTTTCTTTCTCAGCCTTTTGTAATTTATTTTCAAGTTTAGAAATTATTTCTTTAAGCTCAGAGTTTTCTGATCTCAGTTTTTTAGTTTCTTCAAAGTCAGAAACTAGATCCTTTTCAGGTTCTTGTTTATGACTCAAAGTTTCTGATACCTTTTCAAGAATTTCTGACAATCTTTCTTCTAATTGAGATCTAGCAAAGTTAGAGAATACCTCTTTTGCCCATGAGTCTGATTCTAATCCAGATGATCCAATGTCATCTGACACGTTGGCCATTAGGGATATGTTGGCTCTTTCATCTTCTAATTCTGTTTCAGCTTGAGAAGAGTCTGAGTCATCCCATGTTGCCATGAGGCTTTTCTTCTTTTCCTTAAAGAACTTCTTTTTAGGTTTATCTTTTTGAAGATTTGGACAGTCGCTTTTGTAATTCCCTTGTTCATTGCATGCGTAGCAGATAATGTCTCTGTTACTTGATTTTCTGTATCCATAAGATGGTTCAGAATGATTCCCTGTTCTTCTAGAAGTTCTGAAATTACTCTACATGTGCTTCCACAGCTGATTGACTCTTCTTGAGAGAAGATATAGTTCGTCTTCTTCTGATGAGGATCCACCAGAGTTTTCTTCTTTTTCCTGCAAAACTTTTGGTTCGTATTTTTTGTTAGATTTAAGAGCTAAAGACTTACCTTGCTTATGGGGCTCATCTTCTTCTAACTCTATATCATGACTTCTCAAGGATCTGCCAAGTTCTTCGAGAGATATTTTGTTCAGATCTTTGTCCAGTTTAAGAGTTGTGACCATGGGTCTCCATTTCTTGGGTAAACTTATGATTATATTCTTTACATGATCAGCAATTGAGTACCCTTTATCCAGAACTTTTAGCCCAACAACCAAAATTTGAAATATTGAGAACATTGTTTCACTGGTTTCATCTTCTTCCATTTTGAAAGCTTCATATTTCTGAATGAGCGCAAGAGCTTTGGTTTCTTTGACTTGTGTGTTGCCTCCATGCGTCATTATCAAGGAGCCAAACATGTTTTTTGCTGACTCTCTGTTTGTGATCTTATCATACTCTGTGTATGAGATAGCACTCAAGAGAATAGTTCTGACCTTGTGATGATTTATGAATTCTCTCTATTGATGATCTGTCATTCTTTTTCTGTCAATCTTCTGACCGCTTTCATCAACAGGAAGTATGTACCCATCAGTCACCATATCCCAGAGATCAGCGTTATGAGCTAGAAAGAAACTTTTGATTCTGTCTTTCCAGTAATCAAAGTTTTCACCATCAAGGATTGGAGGTTTGCTGTTGATTCTGTCTTTCTCATCATGGTAATCATTGCTGATGTTCTGACTTGGTCCCACCATAGTGTTTTTCTTTCTTGGATCTTTTTCTAACACAATTAAGTGCTTGTACTTAGAACCAGACGCTCTGATGCCAATTGAAGAATGGAAAAACACAACAAGGGGGGTTTGAATTGGGGTTTTTAAAACTTTAAATAAAAACACGTTGGTTATCCTAGTTCGTTTGAACTCAAACTACTTCAGTCCACCCGCCAAGGTGATTTCGCCTCTCTCAACAAGGTCTTAATCCACTAACCAAACTTGATTACACAGTTCCTATGACAACTGTCAAAGTTTTCTTGAGTTTAAACCACAACTCTATTTTCTCAAGGAATCACACAAAACAATATTTGATAGAGTGTACAATATGTGTTTTCTAATAAAACAGTATCACATAAGTGATGTTTTACACAAATGAATTTTATTTTTAAGACGAAGGTGATGAAACTTTTTTCGTTTGTTGTGCGCATCCAAAATCGTAAACAATTTCTCCTCCAAGCTTTGTTTATATAGGCAATGCATGTAGGAGCTTTTGGAATGCTGATAATTTGTAATTAAAGAGCTTTCTAAATATAGAGATTCTTGTCCCCTTTCAGCCGTTACATTTGAATTTCCATAAATGAATTGTAACGCTTCATAACATTCATGTTTCATAAGATGAAAATTACCGTTACTTCTTTATAGAACTGTATGAATCAGAATAACGAAGTTCCTGTTCGCAGCGTTTAGGAACTCAGAAGTTACAACTTTAGAACTTCTTTATAAAAGATGTATTGAATCAGAGTTTGAACAACGATCTAACTCCTCTTTTGTGCTTCTTCCATCATAACTTCTCTGCAAAACAAAATACTTATTTAGGGAGCATAATTGTTCTTTGAGTGTTTTTTATCATCAAAACTCTTACAAGGGTTGTAGAATAAAACTATGTTCTAACATGAGTATCAGAATGAATCTATATCTCGATCATATCTGAACTGTATCTAGAAGAGAAACTGGAATGAGTATCAGAATGAATCTATATCTCGACCGTATTTGAACTGTATCTAAAAGATGTTATGGAATGAGTATTAGAATGAATATATATCTTGATCGTATTTGAACTGTATCTAGAAGATGTTATCGAATGTGTATCACAATGAATCTATATCTCGATCGTATTTGAACTGTACCTAGAACATGTTCTAGAAGGAGTATCATAATGAATATATATCTCGATCATATTTTAAGTGTATCTAGAAGATGTTCTGGAATGAGTATCAGAATAAATCTATATCCCGGTCATATCTGAAATGTATCTAGAAGATGTTCTCGAATGAGTATCTGAATGAATTTATATCTCGATCGTATGAACTGTATCTAGAAGAGAATCTGGAACGAGTGTCAGAATGAATCTATATCTAGATCATATCTGAACTTTATCTAGAAGAGAGTCTAGAGTGAATCTTCAACTGATTGTATTTGAAAGATTTGTTTTTCGGAATGAATCAATGTCTGATTGTATATGAAAGATGATAAAATGTTGAAATATCTATTTGTTCGGGAACTAACTTGAAAAGATAAAGTTAGTTTTATCCAATGTCATGATGCTTGAAATGTACTTTGTAGTGATGCTCTAAAAACAAATGAGAATAGTATATGCGTTTCATATGCATATGTTATGATATTTTGTGAATGATGTATGGACGTAAATGTCGTTGAAGCGTATGGTAGCTTCGTGTAACAACGTCTAGCTAGGGAAAACAAATCTCTGACCATTGTTGGGGATGAAGAAAGTAATTCTTCAATTTTGTTTAGAACGACTTTACTAGGGATTCCCGCTTTCTGTTTGAGGACACTCCGCTGGGGATCTTCGAATTTTGCATGGGGATAGAAGCATTTAAGGAGAGTCGGTCGTTCGTCATTATTTTTATTTAATGATTTGATTCTTATTTACCCTGACTGGAGATAAAAGAGATGGATATTCCTCTAATGTGATATCTAACCAGGTTTCAGATATGGGTATCAGCTCTTCTGGGGATGACAACATTGAATGACATCTGGCTAGAGAAGAGAATTCTATCGAGGAATTTGCAGTATAGGAGAAATAAACTCTTTTGGGGAATTAAATCCCGAAGACTGCGTTGAGGAAATAATCTCTGATGGGGATTGGAATTTCATAGGCTGCGCTGAGGAAGTTTCCACCGTATGTTGGAGAAATGATCCAACTTACTTATCTGCTAGGGGACCTATTGGGCAAGATGATCATGTCAAGATATCCATCAGTGATATGGAGGTGAACTGCTGGAAGATGCCCCAATTTTTGTCTGAGGGCATATTAGATTTGTTGGGGAATATATCTCTGTTGGGGATGAGCTTGTGAAGATAGCTCTATAGAGATAGTTCCATGGATATTACTCTATGGGGATTTGTGGATAACTTGAAAATTATCCCAACTCCTAGAGTCTTTAGTAAATGCTGATCAGAATAATAAATCTTCTACTGGTAGTATTTTCAATGTCCATTGTAGTAAGTGTTGTATTTTTGACTATGTCCGCATTCACAGGGTGCAGAGAATTTTCAATATCCATGGTAGTAAGTGTTGTAGCACTTCCAAAAATATTTTTTTGATCATACGTGGCCCTTCGTATACGGGAGTCCATTTGCCCATGGGATTAGTCTGGTGCACCTGATGTTTGAAGTTATTGATCAACCATTGATTTTCAAATTTCTGATAGTCTTGACCTTCCTTGGTATTTTTCTAAGAACTGTTACGGAAGAATGACATCATCTAATACTACTGACATAGACAAGCAATTTGGTGATACCGAATATTCAATTTTAATAATGGCTTTTTCTGAAACTCGTGATCAATGTAACATGCCCCCAATGATTCAGATGGAGACCTGCCCATGGCTATTCAACACTTTTTGAGAGATTCTTTGAATCTTGACTTGACTGTCACAGATGAGTTAGACAATAACATGTCATGCCCCTTGATTTATAACCAATTGGGTCCATGAAAGGCTTGTTAATTGAAGTGTATTTCTCTTTGACACATCATCTGAAGTAATTTTGTCCATTGGGAGGATTTGCATTCATTGAATATTCGTCATGCGAATTTCTCTGTTGTCAAACACTTAGTCATATGAAAACAGCGGTATTAAAATGCAAAGCTTATGTCTGTCTTGTAGTTTAAAAAATGAATGTTTTAGTAAAACAAAATATGTAAGAATGTGATATCAACTCAGGATTTATAGTAAGCCTTACAGGAGTCAGGATACCTTTTTGTAACAATATGCTTTCAAACTAACCCATGCTTCTGTTAGGACTTTTAAGGGTTGTAACGTGGTATGGCTTACAATTTAAGAAACAAATGATAAAGGCTCAAAGTTTATTTGTACCCAACCCATTCTCCATGATGTTCTTTAATCCTATACTCAGTTAATCATGCATTTAGGTTCCAATAGAATTTGGAATTATAGAACTGATGCTTTGGTGATGGTTCCGAGACCTGAAGTTTATTTGGGAAGGCAATAATTTTTCTTGTAACATCTTTCTTTTGTTGAGAATTTGTAGCGACCTCTTTTTGACTTTATTATCCCTAACTTTTTCCTGAACTGATTCATTTGAGATTATAGTGAGCGGGATGCCCTGGTTGTTTTCCTAAGTCTCCTTCATAGGTTTTGATTTATCAGGATTTTCTTTTGAAAGATAATAACTTCCTGACTCAATGATTACGAGGAACCATCATCGATTTTAGATTTAGAAGAGTATCTTCGACACTACTCGTCATGTACGAAGGTAAAGCTTGTGAATGCACAATTGATTTAACTGAGAAACTACCATGCCCCAGGTTATGTTTAAGGGTTTCAATTTGCGCTAAAAAGAAAACTCCTACTTCTTAGGCTCAAAGGGGTTAACTAGGGATTAACTTCCTTATATCTCCACTGTTTAGGAATTGAAGCAATGCGTGTACATCGTCAGCAAGGTTTGTAAAAAATCATATTATATGAGTCGCCAGTTCTGTAATACGGTGGGAGAACTAACTTTTTTGGTTTTATCGCAAATGTTGCGGTTAGCAAGAGTCGCCTTTGACTTTTCTTTTATCCAATATTTAAGAAAGGTGAAAAGAACATGAAAGACCTTTGATAGATTTTGAGTTCGGGAGGTAATTTATGAAAATGGAAGGTGTTAGCACCCTTTTCATCCGTAGTTATCTACGGGCTCTTAATTGCTTAGCTCACTTTTAAAACTTGCTTTGTGTGTGTGTGATTTGTTTGAAATTTTTTGAAATGCCAATGTAAGGCTAACTTTGTAATAATCCTTATGTCGGTCCTCAAGAATATATACAAAGTGTTTTTTGAAAATATTTTGTTTGAAAGTGTAGTATGGAAAATGTTTTGTTTGTGAGCAAGCATTCAAGAGTCCTACCCACTAAGTATGGTCTTTATTATTCTTTTCCTTATCCTTTGGAGATAGTATTATCCATACCATTAGTTGGTAGGTAATCCTATCTATTGGATGTGAAGGGACATGCATAGGGTCATCGTATGGTCATCGAAGGCAACATGTAAGGATAATTTAGCAATTGTATCAAAGGGACGATCATCATTTTGCTTGTAGGATCATCGAAGGGACTACATAATTTTGTAGGCAACTCAGAGGGTCATTGAGATATTATGATCTTTATTCTAAAGGGACCATGATGATTTGATCGAGGGTCTTTTTCTAAAGTATCCCTACTTTCGAGGGACATGACCATATAGTATCGTAAGGCAACAAGAGAGGTTACCCTAGAGGTGCAAGTGTGAAAAGTGTATTAGTTTTAGTTATTTAGTCTTTAATTAGGGTTTTCTATATTTGATTTTAGTCTTTCCATACAAACCCTATTTTACTAGCAATTAAATATGTACAGAAATATAAAGTGCGGAATATAAAATTCATACTCTATTACATGGTTTTAGGAGAGAAACATAAGTATAGAAATTTACGGGAAAGTAAATTATGCTATTACATCCTTGGAGCATATACATAATAGGAAAAAGTAAGAAAATAAATTTATGCTATTACAACAGTTGTAAAAACCTATACAATTGTCTAGGAAATTAAATAGCAAAAAGAAATAATAAAAAAAATGATTAGAAAAAATGTTTTAATGTTTTTGTGTTTTTAGAAAATTATTTAGGGTTAGTAATTAATAAAAACCTAATTCTAATTAATTTTGATATTAAGAAAAAGGCTAATTAATTAATAAATAAAAACATATCAAGAATTCAATTACTAACTAAAAAAAACCCTAATCCTAATTTGTTATATTTTTGAAAAAAAGTTTAAGGTTTGCTAATGGTTAATTAGAAAGTAATTGGTAAAATAGAGTGAAAACTAGGGTTAGTAAAATAAAAGAAACAAAATGCATGGGGCGGGAGTTGAACCCACACCCTCAACCTCAAAGATATGCCCTTCTATCCACTGCGTCATGGCGTTGTTTGTGTTATGGAATAGGAATCAAGAAATATAATGCAAATTTGTGTGTTATCCTGAAAAACAAAAGAAATTTGACAAGTGGAGGGATCAAACCCATGCCTCTACGCTTAACAGTCATCATTCTTACTACTTGGCCAATAGTTGTTACGCATTAGAATTACCACTATCATTCAATATATAATAAAACTTAATTCAGAAAATCACAAATCAAGAAAAATTAAATACGTGCATGCTTTTGGGGATTTGAGGTTTTGAATGGACCAATGGGAGAACTCCACGCCTAGGTCGCCTGAGTCAGGAGAGTCAAACCACCGTGGAGGGTGTTCAACTTCATAACAGGGACCATATCCCCATATTTTGACCCTTACAAATCCAATGGCAACATTGGTTTGACTTGAAAATGCCTGTAGCGTGAGATTCAATGAAAATATTTCAAACTACCCTAACAATGGAAGATCTTCATTCCTGTGTCAAACCTTACAAGTAATGCATCAAAATAGTTCCACACATCAATGTGAACATAAATGTATGCATCAAATTTATTTAAATTGCATGAATTTAAAGTTTGAAATCGAAAAAAGTTATCAAACTAGAGCAACTTGGTTGGCATGTTCTGGGATTGCTTGAGCTTGAATGATGGTTGGTATGAACTCCTGGAGGTCTCAGGAGACTGGTGGAATGCTTAGAATAAATTTAGAACGGTTGCACACGAGGGTTTGAGTTTGCCCTAGTTTCTTGAAAATTTGAAGATTTTTAGGGTTGCTTCTTGGAGGAAGCATTCGTGTCTTTAGCTTGTGGAGTGATTCTTGTATTTATAATGGAATAATTAGGTCAACAAAAGTGGACAAAATCTTAGTTGACCATGGTGTAATATTTTATTTGAATTTTGCATGAACAATTTCTTTTTTAAGCTCAATCTTATGCCAATCAGCCTCACACGGTTTTAGCAAGTTGTCTTGAATTAATTTTTAACGCCGCATGTTAATTGTCTCGGGAATGAGCTTAAAGATTCCATTCGGAAAAGGTGACGGGATGCCTTTGAAGATGGGATTATAGATGACGTCCAAAGTAACTATGTTCTTGGATAACTATTGACATGAGTATCAGAATGAGTCTATGCCCGACTGTATCTGAAAAAGTATAAGAATGAGTCTATGCTAGACTGTATCTAAATGTGGATGAAAATAAGTCCTTGCCTGACTGTATCTGAAAATATATTAGAATGAGCCTACGCCCGACTGTATTTGAAAAATTATTAGAATGAGTCTACGCCTAGCTGTATCTAAAGGTGGATCAAAATGAGTCATCGCCTGACTGTATCTAAAAAAGTTTTAGAATTAGTCTACGCCCGACTGTATCAAAAGGTGGATCAGAATGAGTCCTCGTCCAATTGTATCTGAAAAAGTATTAGAATAAGGCTACGCCCAACTGTATCTAAAAAAGTATTAGAATGAGTCTACGTTCGACTGTATCTAAAGGTGGATCAGAATGAGTCCTCGTCTGACTGTATCTGAAAAATATATTAGAATGAGTCTGCACCCGACTGTATTTAGAAATGGATCAGAATGAGTCTTTGCCCGATTGTATCTAAATAATGTAATGAAGGAGTCTACACCTGACTGTATCCAGAAGTGAGTCAGAATGAGTCTTCGCTCAATTGTATCTGAAAAATGTAGTAGAATGAGTCTACACCCGACTGTATCTAGAAATAGATCAGAATGAGTCTTCACCCGACTGTATCTGAAAAACGTACTAGAAAGAGTCTACGCCCGATTGTATCTAGAAATGGATCAGAATGAGTCTTCGCCCGACTGTATCTAAACAATTTATTAGAATGAGTCTACGCCCGAGTGTATCCATAAGTTGATCAGAATGAGTCTTCGCCCGACTGTATCTGGAAAATTATGTTGGAATGAGTCTACACTTGACTGTATCCATAAGAGGATCAGAATGAGTCTTTGTATGATTGTATGTGAATAATGTACTAGAATGAGTCTACACCCTACTATCTAGATCGTATCTGAAATGTATCTAGAAGAGAATCTAGAGTAAATCTTTGAATGATTGTATTTGAAAGATGTGTTTATCAGAATGATTCATTTTCTGATTGTATTTGAAAGATGATAAACTGTTGACAATATCTATCTGTTCAGGAACTAACCTCAAAAGACAAAGTTAGTTTTATCCAATGTCATGATGCTTGAAATGTACTTTGTAGTGATGCTCTCAAAATAAATGAGAATAATATATGTGTTTCGTATGCATATATTATGATATTTTGTGAATGATGTATGGACGTAAATTTCACTGAAGCGTATGGTAGCTTCGTGTAACAACATCTAGTTAGGGAAAATAAATCCCTGACTGTTGTTGGGGATGATGAAATTAATTCTTCAATTTTGTTTAGAACGACTTTACTAGGGATTCCCGCTTTCTGTTTGAGGACACCCCGCTGGGGATCTTCGACTTTGGCTTTGGGATAGAAGCATTCTAGGAGATTCGGTTGTTCATCATTATTTTTAGGGTTAAATATGTTTTTGGTCCCTATAAATATCTCAAATTTCATTTTTAGTCCTTATTAAAATAATGGCAAGTTTTAGTCCCTACAAAATTATTATGCACGTAGGTTTAGTCCCTGTTGTTAAACCAATGTGTATTTTTGAATGATTATTTTGTAGACATGTTTAGAACTTTATAAAAAGTTCCTTGCAAAAAAATAAATTCAAAATTTTATTTCTAAGTCGAGATTTTCATTATTTTTATCAATATCTTTTGAAATTTAAATAAAATCATATTTAATTTTTCTCATTTTAAAAAATTATAAAATTTGATAAAGAAACATTTTATAGTTTTCTAAACACGTATGGAAAATATTATTCGAAAATTTAAAAGTTTAAGGGTAATTAAACAATTTTTAAAATTTTATAAAATAGTAGGGACTAAAACTGAATGAACAAAAATTTTTTAGGGACCAAAATTTGTCATTTTATTAATAGGGATTAAAAATAAAATTTTAGATATTTATAAGGATCAAAAACATATTTAACCCTTCTTTTTATTGAAGGATATTATTCTTATGTATCCTGACTGGGGATAAAAGAGAAGGATATTCCTCTGATGTGCTATCTAACTAGGTTTTAGATATGGGTATCAGCTCTTCCAAGGAGGACAACATTGAATGACATCTGACAGGAGAAGATAATTTTGTTGGGGAATTTGCAGTATAGGAGAAATAAACTCCGTTGGGGAATTAAATCCCATAGAGTGTATTGAGGAAATAATCTCTGATGGGGATTAGAATTTCATAGGTTGCACTGAGGAAGTTTCCACCGTATGCTGGAGAAATGATCTAACTTCCTTATCTGCTAGAGGACCTATTGGGGAAGATGGACATGTTAAGCTATCCTTCAGGGATATGGAGGTGAATTGCTGGAAGATGCCCAAATTGCTGTTTGAGGGCATGTTATATTTGTTAGGGAATGTATCTCTGTTGGGGATGAGCTTGTGAAGATAGCTCTATAGAGATAGTTCCATGGAGATTACTCCGTGGGGATTTGTGGATAACTTGAACATTATCCCAACTCCTAGAGTCTTTAGCAAATACTAATCAGAGTGATAAATCTTCAACTGATAAACAAGTGATGAGATAACGGGACATAGTCGTACGCTTTAACCCATAACTTTTTCCTGGACTGTCTTTTTAAATTTTTAGTCCACCGGGATACCCTTTTTTTCCCAAGCCGCCTTTTCAGGTTTTCGACTTGCCGGGTGTACAATTTTATTTATATATCCCTAATTTTTACCCGAACTCTTTTAGTTCGTCGAGATGCCCTTATTTTTTCCCAGGCCAATCAACCTAGCGGGTCTCTTTTTCATGCGTAGTATTTTTGACTATGTTCGAGTTAACATGGTGCAGATAATTTTCATTGTCCCTGGTAGTAAGTGTTGTAGCACTGCCAGAAAATATTTTTTTAATCATACGTGGCCCATCGTATAAGGGAGTCCATATGCCCCTGGGATTATTCTGGTGCACCCGATGTTTGAAGTTATTGATCAACCATTGATTTCCAACTTTCTGATAGTCTTGACCTTCCTCAGTATTTTTCTAAGAATTGTTACGGCAGAATGACACCATCTGATACTACTGACATAGACAAGTAATTTGGTGATACCGATGATTCAATTTTCATAGTGGCTTTTTCTTAAACTCATGATCAATGTAACATGCCCACAATGATTCAGATGGAGATACGCCCATGGCTATTCAGCACTTTTTGAGAGATTCTTTGAATCTTGACTTGACTATCACATATGAGTTAGACAATAACATGGCATGACCCTTGATTTATAACCAATTGGGTCCATAACAGGCTTGTTACTAGAAGTGTATTTCTCTTTAACACATCATCTCAAGTAATTTTTTCCATTGGGAGGATTTTCATTCATTGAATATTCGTCATGCGAATTTCTCTGCTGTCAAATACTTAGTCATATGCAAACAGTGGTATTAAAATGCAAAACTTTTGTCTGTCTTGAAGTTTAAAAAATTTCATTTTTAGTAAAACAAAATTTGTAAGAATGTGATATCAACTCATGATTTATAGTAAGCCTTACAGGAGTCAGGATACCATTTCGTAACAGTATGCTTTCGCACTAACCCATGCTTCTGTTAGGACTTTTAAGGGTTGTAACGTGGTTTGGCTCACAGTTTAGGAAACAAAGGATAAAGGCTCAGAGTTTATTTGTACCCAACCTGTTCTCTATGATGTTCTTCAGCCATATACTCGATTAATTATGCATTTATGTTCCAATAGAATTTGGAATTATAGAACTGATACTTTGGTGATGGTTCCGAGACCAGAAGTTTATTTGGGAAGGCAATCATTTTTATTGTAACAGCTTTCTTTTGTTAAGGATTTGTAGCGATCTTTTTTTGACTTTATCATCCCTAAATTTTGCCTGAACTGATTCATTTGAGATTACATTGAGTGGGATGCCCCTGTTTTTTTCCTAAGTCTCCTTCATAGGTTTTGACTTAGCAGTCTTTTCTTTTGAAAGATAATAACGTCTCACTCAATGATTACGAGGAACCATCATCAATTTTCAATTTAGAAGAGTATCTTCGACACTACTCGTCATGTACTAAGGTAAAACTTGTGAATGCAAAATTGATATGATTGAGAAACTACCTTTCCCCGGGTTATGTTTAAGGGTTTCAATTTGCACGAAAAAGAAAACTCCCACTACTTAGGCTCAAAGGGGTTGACTAAGGATTAACTTCCTTATATCTCCACTGTTTAGGAATTGAAGAAATGTATGTACATCGTCAGCAAGGCCTGTTCAAAAGTATATTGTATGAGATTATGGTATCGTTTTCGTCATCCTCTATCTAAAGGCTTATAGTTTTAACGAGAGTTGAATATCACAAAAAGGAAGTAAAAATGTAGATTAAATATAGTGATAACGAATGGATTAGTTCAAGACAAACATATGAAATGCATCAATGGAAAACAAAGTCTTACATGACAGTAATTATTTGAATCAACCAAAGAAATTACAAATAAAAATTCAAATGATCTTAAAGCTTCTCCTCCTTAACTTATCACTTCAGATGGTGTGCCTTGCAGTTTTGATATTTAAAGGATGATAGAAAAACTCAATCTGACCATCTTGTGTGAACTTGAAAACTCCTTCGTCAATTAGGTCCTGAATCTTATATTTCAAAGCCCAACAATTTTCAACATCGTGACCAGGACTATTGGAGTGGAAAGCACACCTTGCATTGAGATCATAATTGGGAGAAGAAGTCTTGGGATTCTGAGGAGGATCCTTCAATGTAATCAGCTCCATCTTCAACATGTGTTGTAATGCTTGAGACAACAATGTGTTGATCTTTGTGAATTGTCTTTTGGGTGTATCCTTCTTATGTTGATTAGCCTATTGTTATTGATAAGGTCTTTGTTAAGCTTGCGATGTAATAACAATATGGAAAGGCCTTTTTCCATTAACTGAAGGATTAACAATGTCAACTTGTCTCCTTCCCTCTCTTTTTCTCCTCCTACTTTCAACCAAGTCAGTTTCTTGTCTCATCAGAGGCTGGTTAATGATTGGATCCCTGATTCTAGCAATTCGTCCCATACGATTGTATCCAAACTGATGAAGCTTGCTGATGAGGATTCTTAACTCTTCTTTCCCCTGAGCTAAATTTTGGATAAGAGCCATATGATCAATCATCTGGATTCTCATCTTTGCCATCTCAGGTTATAGTTGTTCCAACTGGTCATCCTTGTTGTCTTCAGGATTCTTCTTGGTTATGTTCTCAGCGAGGAGTGCTTTCAATCCTTCTTGCCCCTTGGATAGGTTTAGAACCAATTCTTGAGAGTGATCATTCTGAGAATGAAGATCCTTCGTTGTTGGTTCAAGAGCCATTATTTGAGGGATAACATAGCAAGAAGGTGAGAAGGCCTTCCTTGAGAATACCTGTTATGAAATGACATGGTATATGGATGCGTATGCAATGTTTTCAAGGACCTCGTGGGATTTAAATTTTTTAATCAAAAGGGAACAGAAACAAATACTCTTATTAGTAAGTTCAAATTATAAATGTCTCTTAGGCTTACAATGAAAATAAAAATGGTTACAAGGAAACAAATTATGAACTCCTAAGACCTAAGACTCAAGTCTCCCATGGACGCTTCCTCTTTATGTTGACATATGCATTAAGGATCTGCTCTTCATGAAGTCGTTTTGTCAGCTCCAACACTTTCTTCTCACTAGCATAGAATTGAGTCTCAAAGGTGTCCCTTTCTTCTTTCAAATGAATCCAAGAATTTTGTAGCTCTTTAAGGTCAGTAGGCATATCTGGATGAAAAATAGTATGAGGAATATCTCCTTCAACAATAGGCTTCACAATTACTATTAGGATAGCAGGATATGGCATTGTAAGATTTTGAGCACGAGATCGCACTCATTTGAGGTAGGGCTCCAAAGGGATGGATTTTTTCTATTCCAAAGTCTTGCTATCAATCTTATTAACCATGCCCCAAGCACGTATAAACTTTTGACGGTAACCTTGAGGATCATTCAGTAACCGAATACAATACCTTGGATAAGCATATCATGAGGATCGTTTCTTCGAGCATAACCAAATTGACGTAGAGCTAGAGAAGGGTTGTAAGTAATACCTCCCTTTATACCAAGGAGTGGCACATTAGGGAATTCCCCACAGCGACCAATGATAGTGATGTCCTCCCGAGATCGGGAACACCAATAGATATGTGAATAAGAGAGTGACATCATCCTCGATACCACTTCAAACCTTTTTCATTCTTCATCATTGATCGGGGAAGGTGCAAAATATACCACCCGGATAGTAAAGGTATGCAACACATGAGATTCCATCGCTCTCTCATAGTACGAGTGTGAAGAGAGTGCAAAGTATCTCCAAGCAAAGTAGGCACAGGATTATGAGTAAGAAATATTCTGATGGCATTCACATCTATGAGTTGGTCTGGATTAGGGAATAGTACCAAACCACAGATCGACAGATCCAAGATCTCCTAAAAAGCATGAAAACTCATAGCATCTAGAAACAACTGAGCCTTCTCTATAAGAAATTTAGCAAGAACACCTTTAACTCCACTTCTCGTTTCCCAATTAGACATAATGTCTGACCACTTCACATGTAAGGTTGTTGCAATAACTCCAGGTTTTAGAACTTTCTCTAAACCGGTGAAGGTTGTCTGATCAAGAATAGGTACTCCAAGTAGCTTAGAAAACTCTTCTATTGTGGGTACCAACTGATAATCTGGGAAGGTAAAACAGTGATGCTTAGGATAAAAGAACTTAAACACAACACTCATCATGTCTTCTTCAAATCCTGAGGTAACCAAACTGAGTACATAACCATGCCTCTTGGTGAATTGGGAAACTTTGAGACTAACTCCTTAAGCTTGGAAGCTACCCTTAAAAAGTTGATTCAGATAGTATTTCTACGAGCGGAGGCCATAACCTGCAAGAAGGAACAAAGATAAATCCATAGGTGCTTGAAATGATTAGTGAAAATGTTATATTATGATGATATGATGTTATGATTTTATGTTCATGTTAAATAAGTAGCAAACACAAACAACTCATACAAGAGCTTTAGGTTTAAAGGCTTGCATAAAGTCCATAGGTAAGTACCCTTCCCCACTGAAGTTTAGTTGGCTCAACGTGTCCTAAAATAGTAACAGGGTTCTAAGAATCTCATATCACAGATCCTTCTCGCAGGCTTTATTTTAGCACGACAACAGGCTTTCGACCAAAATATCCCGAAAGTCGAATCTCAATGAGCGTAGACTCGAGTATCAATCAACTTTGGACTGCACCAAAGCCGACAATCTCACTACTTTCTAATGGCCAGAATGGGTTAATTAAGGTTCTAAAAGTAAGTTAGTATTAACGACACCACGTGGAAGCCTAATGCTATCCTTGATTGACTCAAGGAACATTAGTACAAACAAAAGTGTCACACTAATTGTAGTTATCATGTTAACCATATTGGTATACATCGTACAATCTTTATGATCTAATGCTACTTACCTAAGGAATCGCTAGATCCGGGTGAAGGATCTTTCACACAAGAAATAATACCCAAACAAGCCCTTAAATTTAAAGCAAAAAATTCAAACAATCAAAGCAAGTAAAAGTGATCTAAACTCTAACGTAACCCCTCTTTTTTAAGTAAGTCCCCAGCAGAGTATCCAGTTCTGTAATACAGTGGGAGAACTAACTTTTTTGGTTTTATTGTAAATGTTACGGTTAGTAAGAGTCACCACAGACTTTTCTTTTATCCAATATTTAAGAAAGGTGAAAAGAACATGAAAGACCTTTGATATATTTTGAGTTCGGGGGGTAAGTTATAAAAAGGGAAGGTGTTAGCACCATTTTCATCCGTAGTTATCTACGGGCTCTTAATTGCTTAACTCACTTTTAAAACTTGCTTTGTGTGTGTGTGGTTTGTTTGAAAATATTTTGAAATGCCAATGTAAGGTTAACTTTGTAAAATCCTTATGTCGGTCCTCAAGAATGTATACAAAGTGTTTTTTGAAAATAACTTATTTGAAAGTGTAGTGTGGAAAATGTTTTGTTTGTGAGCAAGCATTCAAGAGTCCTACCCACTAAATATGGTCTTTCTTATTATTTTCCTTATCCATTGGAGATAGTATTATCCATACCATTAGTTGGTAGGTAATCCTATCTATTGGATGTGAAGGGACTGGCGTAGGGTCATCGTATGGTTATCAAAAGAAACATGTAAGGATACTTTAGCAATTCTATCGAATGAACTATCATCATTTTGCTTGTAGGGTCATCGAAGGGACTAGATCATTTTATAGGAAAATCGGAGGGTCATTGAGGGATTATGATATTTATTAGAAAGGGACCATGATGATTTGATCGAGGGTCTTTTGCTAATGTATCCCTACTTTTGAGGGACATGAACATATAGTATCATAAGGCAACAAGAGAGTTTACCCTAGAGGTGCAAGTGTGCAAATTGTATTAGTTTTTAGTTATTTAGTCTTGAATTAGGATTTTATAGATTTTCTTTTAGTCTTGCCATACAAACCCTATTTTACTAACAATTAAATATGTATAGAAAATTAAAGTGTGGAATATAAAATTCCTACGCTATTACATGGCTTTAGGAGACATACATAAGTATAGAAATTTACGGGAAAGTAAGTCTACGCTATTACATCCTCGGAGCAGATACATAATAGGAAAAATGAGAGAAAATAAATCTATGATATTACATCAGTTGTGTAAACCTACACAATCGTCTAGGAAATTAAATAGCAAAAAGAAATAAGAAAAAGAATGTTTATAAATTTTTTTTAATGCTTTTATGTTTTTAGAAAATGATTTAGGGTTAGTAATTAATTAAAACCTAATTCTAATTAATTTTAATATTAAGAAAAGGATAATTAATTAATAAATAAAAACATGTCAAAAATTTAATTACTAACTAAAAAAACCCTAGTTTTAATTTGTTATGGTTTTGAAAAAAGTTTAAAGTTTGTTAATGGTTAATTAGAAAGTAATTAGTAAAATAAAGTGAAAACTAGGGTTAGTAAAATAAAAGAAACAATATGCATGGGGTGGGAGTTGAACCCACGCTCTTAGCCTCAAAGATATGCCCTTCTATCCACTACACCATGGTGTTATTTGTGTTATGGAATAGGAAACAATCCATATAATGCAAACTTGTGTGTTATTTCGAAAAACAAAAGAAATTTGACAAGAGGAGGGATCAAACCCACGCCTCAATGGTTAACAGTTATCATTCTTACCACTTGGCCATTAGTTATTACATGTTAACATTACCACTATCATTCAATATATAATAAAACTTAATTCAGAAAATCAGAAATCAAGCAAAGTTAAATACGTGCGTGTTAGTGGGGTATGAGGTTTTGAATGGACCAATGGGAGGACGCCACGCCTAGGTCACCTGAGTCGTGAGAGTCAAACCACCATGGAGGGTTGTCAACTTCATCTTCTTCGATGAAGGGGTTTTGAAAACATACAAAAACGCATGAGTTGGATCATAACAGGGACCCTATCCCCCTAATTTGACCCTTGTAAATACAATGGCAGCATTGGTTTGACCTGAAAATGCCTGTAGCGTGAGATTCAATAAAAATATTTCAAATTGCCCTAACAATGCCATATCTCCATTCACGTGTAAAACCTCATAAGTAATGCATCAAAACAGTTCCACACATAAATATGAACATGAATGTATGCATCAAATTCATTTAAATTGCATGAACTAAAAGTTTGAAAACAAAAAAAGTTATCAAATCGAAGCAACTTAGTTGCCACGTTCTGGGATTGCTTGTGCTTGAATGATGGTTGGTATGAACTCCTGGAGGTCTCAGGAGACTGATTTAATTTGCATTTAAATGAATAAAATCCAAATAAAAGAAATAATGATCATAAAAAAATATGTGAATGGATTTAGGGGTCCTTTATAAGGTTATGAACACGTTTGAACCTAAAACATTAGGCCCATTAGCCCAAAAATTCAACTTCTCTCAAAGTGGACTTCATGCATTTTCTCAAAATTTCTCAACTTGCACCAATCATAACTCTCTCAATTTTTGTCATATGAATATGATCTTTGACTTTTCGGAAACCTTAAGATGTCTCCTACAACTTTCATGTTGGTCATTTTTTTTATTTGAAGTCTTTAACTTTATGTAAATTTCTTTGACAAAAGATGTCTTTTTGTTGACTTTTAAAATGACATGTAAAGTTTTGATCCATATCTCTCAAATGAAGCATTTTTTGCCTTGAGCTTAGAGAGACAAAGATATAGAGAATTTAAATTCCTTCATAATGATATTTGGTTGAGGAATTTATGATGAAGTATGTGAAAGTCGTGCTTGGTCAAAGTTCAATTGACTTCTCCTTAAGAAACCCCTAATTTAATAACTTTTGAATTTCGATGAATCTTGAGTTTTATTGATGAATCATGATCAAAACTTGATCAAATGATGAATGTGACTTCAAAATGTTGATGTTGACCAAAAATATTGAAGTTTGACTGTATATTGGTCAAAGTTGACTTTTTGTCCAATATAGTTGATTTTCAATCATCTGATCAATTGAATGAGCAAACTTGTACTTCAAGGCTTGAAATTTGCCATGAGGGTACTTTGAGACATATGAGAAACTATGAAGTCAATTTGAGGAATTAGAAACTTAATTTCCTTTGAGCGAAGCAAAACCCTAGTTGTAGGTCAATTGCTTAGGATGAGGGTTTGTCTGGTCAATCCTTGATAAGTCTTGAACAATTGAGACCTTCATAAACATGAAGATGTGTCCTGAATTAATTTGTCTCAAATATGGAAGGGCATGTTTTGGGGTAAAACACCTATGCTTAAGACCAGAAACTGATGATTCATTGTTTCCGAGATAGTTTGAGTGGGGCATCCCTGGATTGGTACATGCAGTTGGAATGGGTGCATGTCCAGACATGGGCAGATCTTGCTAATGCCTTCCTAAAACAGTACAAATATAACTTGGACATGGCGCCCACTCGCATGCAACAAAACTTGTCTCAGAAAAAGGAGGAGTATTTCAAGGAATATGCCCAAAGGTGGAGAGAAATGGCAGCCTGTGTACAACTACCACTTCTGGAGAAAGAACTAGTTGATATGTTCACGAAAAATTTGCAAAGCCTGTATCATGAAAAGATGGTATGAAAAGATGGTAACTATTGGAGAAAGGATTGAAGATGAAATAAAAAGCGGAAACATACAATGGGGACCAACAATAAATGCAATTGAAATAGTCACTGACTTTGGGGCAGCCAGATGAGTAAAGGCCCCAATAAATCTGTTGAAGGAATATATGTTGGAGTGAGGGTTCCTTTTGGAACATAATGAATCTTTTGAAAATACATTACAAAAATTGGTAGACTAGAGGATAGTTCAATTTGGATCGTACCCTAAAGGGGAATATGTAGTTGCAATTGAGGGAAGTACAAAGAAGCCATTGGTAATTCCTTGCCAAGGGTCAAACTTTAATAAGAAGACTCTTGTGATTCCATGGGGAGAATCAACAGAAACACCAGTGATAACACCAAGACAAACTCTGAGGATACCAGTAGTTCCAAAGACTACGATGATGATTAGGAGGCCATCTCCTACCCCTTACGAAAATGACAAAGAAGTACCATGTAGTTCTGATTCGACTATATACATCAACAGCTTAAAATAGGAATGTTAGCCATTGTCACGTCAAGGACCTGCAATCTCAAATATAGCAGGAACTGGAGGCATGACCCGCAATGGTCGAATCTTTGGCTCCGAACCGAAAAATAAGAATGACTTTATGGTTAAAAATAAAAATGATACGTTGGTGAAAGACAAAGGAAAAGAAGTGGTGGAAGCAAGTCAAGAACAAGAGCCTCCAAGCAAGAACTTTATTGCGCAAGAGGCAGAAGAATTTTGGAAGATAATCAAGAGGAGCGATTATAGGGTGGTGGATTAGCTTCACCAAACCCCATCCAAAAATTTTATACTCTCGTTGCCCATTAATTCAGAAGAGCATCGAGACTCACTAATGAAGGTTATGAGTTCTACTCATGTCGTAGAGGAAATTACTGTAAACCAATTTGACAATGTTGTATCAAATCTGACGTCTGGATCATATATGAGTTTTAATGACAGTGAGTTACCTCCACAAAGCTAAGCTCCCAATAAGGCATTTCACATCTCCATTCAAATAGGTACTACAAACCTGTCTAGGGTATTCACGGATACTGGTTTTGCCCTTAAGGTATTACCAAAATCTAGTTTAATGAAGTTAACGCTAGATGGTGTTGTAATAAGGCCCAATTATACGATAGTTAAAGCTTTTGACGATTCTCAAAGTTCAATAATTGGAGAAGTTGACCTTCCTGTGAAGATTGTCCCACATATGTTCTATATCATTTTTTAAGTCATAGATATAGAACTAGCATATACATGTTTACTCGGGCGAACAAGGATTCATACAGCAGGGGCAGTCACTTCGAATTTACATCAGAAACTGAAGTTCTTAGTTGAAGGGAGATTGGTCATGATCGATGGTGAAGAGGACATATTTGTAAGTCACATAGAATCCTACAGGTATATCAGTGCTGATGAAGATTCTGTAGCCACACAATTTCAAGTCTTAGAGGTTGCCTTAATGGTAACCCTATCGGTGGAAAAAATCAAGAAACCTATTGTGATTTCGTGGAGAGATTTGCAAATAGCGGTGGAAAGTGGTTCCTTAAAGGGTTGGGGAAATCTCCCTAAAATACATGAGAAGAAGAATCATTTTGGTTTAGACTACGAATTATTAAAGGCTACTCTGAAAGGCAAAGCATGATTTCCTCCAATCCAGGAGACCTTCGTCAGCAAAGGAGATGATCAAAACATAACCTAACCAAGAATGTTAGCTAAGCTAATAGAGGTGAATCTGATCCAAACATATAAACCAAAGAAAATGAACTGATCAAAACATAACCTAAATAAGAATGTTAATTAAGCTAATAGAAGGTGAACCTGATCAAAACGGATAACCCGAAGAAAATGAACTGATCAAAACAGAACCTAAACGAGGAAAGGAGATGATCAAAACATAACATAACCAAAAATGTTAGCTAATCTAATAGAAAGTGAACCCGATCCAAACGGATAAATCAGATAAAAGGAACTGATCAAAACAGAACCTAAACAAGGAAATGGGATGACCAAAACATAACGTAGCCAAAAATGTTAGCTAAGCTAACAGAAGGTGAACTCGATCAAAACGGATGAACCAGAGAAAAGGAACCAATCAAAACAGAACCTAAATAAGGAAAGGAGATGATCAAAATATAACCTAACCATAAATGTTAGCTAAGCTAACAGAAGGTGAACCCGATCCAAACGGATAAACCAGAGAAAAATAACTGATCAAAACAGAACCTAAACAAGGGATGTTAAACATAATAAAAACATACCAACTAAAGCAGACTCCCATCAAGATATAACAATCAAAGGCAAACTCACCAATGAAAAGAAGACTAGCCGAAGATAGACTATTGGAAAAATAAATTCGATCAAAGGCGTACTTACCAGGGATACAGACGTGTCCGACTCTGTTGGGGAAACTGGATGAGGACTCTGACCAAAGCAGATTCAAATTGAACAACACCAATCAGAAACAAACTTCATAGGAGAAATAGACCAGCCAAGGGAAACTCTAACAAGGATTACCAAAATGTGTTAGACTTTTAAGAGGTTACAAGTACGCAAGAATTACAATATCCCTCGAGCCAAAGGCGGGGTATAATTCTTTAAGATTGGCAATTATCTGAATTACCATACACCAAATACGAATACTCAAATACTTAAGAAGTAAGAAAGGTTATACTTCGACCCTTACTCGCACTCTAACAGAAAAATAGACGCGGGTAAAATAACCGAGTACTTGTATAGGCATGGGAAATTCACGATTCTCTGGGGAAAATGGAAACACCAAAAACCCGATTGATAGCAAACCAAAACAGACTCCACTAGGGAAATAAGGTAGAATCACCCTAGGGACAAACAGTGGAGGTAATTCAAGTCTGAGAACATAACAACTCTGGTTAGTTCAGGTGCACACCATAATCGGCTTATACCTCAATGCATGTTTCAACTTCCTTTTTATAGCGTAATGCTCCATACAGTGGAAATGCTACGTGTTTTGAAGATGCAATGTAATGAAGCATGTTTAATGATGCATGTTTAAACGTTTCACTGGAGAAAAATACGATAATAAAAAATTGTCGGGGAGAAAAGGAACATCTGAATAATCATCCTTTCACATCTAGTCTTCCATAAAACAAACTGAACTTCAGTGGGGAATTGAGATTTTGAATTATCAACTTCCAAAGAAAGATACCACTGGGAAAATAAAATATCTGGAGGAATAACTTCAAAAATAAATTACAGTCCATAGAAAATCTTGAACTCTGGTTAAGTTCTCAACTTCCTAGGGAACAGATCCTTCGTCTCCTGTCAAGATGAGGAGAAATTCATCGGGAATGGAAATTTTTCACTCGGAGTTTCTTGATGATGATAACTTCTACTAGGGATATAAGACCATACTGAGTACTTTACCACTGGGGTATAAATTTTAACTTGGGGAAGAGGAAAGAATCTTTGAACCAAAAATTCAAGGTTCCAAAACTCCATTGGGGAATATCTCAAAAATATTCTATCACTAGGGATAAAAGAGCTCCAAACAACACTCATTTGTATACACCACACTAGGGAAACATGATTTTATACAATTTCCATCAACGCCAAGCTTTATCGGGAAAAAGAAAACTCGCTCCGCTGGGGAATATGAGGAAAATTGATCAAGAAAATCCTCGAAACTCGACTCCAACTATGGGGAATGCCACATCTTTCACTGGGGAATAGAGAGATCTTAATAGTAATATCATTGGTACCAACTACACTAAGGAAGCCATCTTGGCATGCTTCATGTCACCAAGGACTTTTACTGGGGGAGTAGAAATTGCTCCAATGGGAACAACAACTGCCTTCATGGGGATACAAACTAAAATCTCCCACTGGTGAACATAAATTTCTTCAAGAAACCTTGACAGAAGCAGACTGCACTTGGGAGGAAGATGCAAACATCATGGGGAAGACGAGTGCCAACCTTACTGAGGAAGTATACGCCAACTTCACAGGGATATATCAAAAATCTCTGATCATTAAATAAAGTGATTCTTCTAAGAAGCCTTGAAAGGAGTAGACTGCACTGGGAAGAAAGATTACACAGCATCCAGCTTCACTGGGGATAAAGAACTAGGCATGCAGAAAGCCTCAACCTTTAAGACCCTCATGTTGATAACAAATCAATCTTGCCTTATTCTCATGCCATAAATAGACAAAGGTACTTGCAACAATATAACCATAGCAATATGTTCCAGGTATGGAATGGCAACCTTAGTCGTCATCCCAGACAACCAAAACTTCAAGCAATTTCAGATATTTATATCATGTGTTGTAAAGCTTTAACGTTTTTAAATGCAAAGTTTATAAAAAATAATTGACGTACTTTTTGCAAATAAAACAGTAAAAATAAAACCCAAGAGGCATAATTTGGGTAAAAATAATTTTATTGATTGATTGGCCTGTAAATAGGTACTTACATCAAGAAGCAATTCCTAAAAAGAGGTTATTGCGTGCAAAGAAAAAAAGAAGAGAATACAGAGATGGAAATGTGAAAGAGGATTCATCGGGTTCCAACTCTTCTATGACTCTTATAACCTCGAAGATCCTAACAGCAGTATGGAATTATATCACAGATGCAACGTGTTGTACCCCAAAATTTTCCCTCCCATATTGCTCAATACATGTCAAGTGAGGTCCTTAAATTGCTCAAGGAAGACCAAGGGTTGACCAGACAAACTCTCTCCTAAGGCAGTCTACCTCAAATTAGGGTTTCATTTTGCATCAAGATGTTTGAGTCCAAAGGATCCCAAATTCTCACCATTGTCCTAATATGTTCTCAAGGTCATCCATGTCAAGTTTCAAGCCTTAAAGAGGAAGTTTGCTCAATCAATTGCTCAAAGGCCTAAAAATCGACTATGTTAGGTCAAAAGTCAACTGTGGCTCACATACAGTCAAACTTCAAGATTTTTGGTCAACATCCTCATTTTGAAGTATCATTAATCATTTTATAAAGGGTTGATCATAATTCATCAAGTATTTCTCACAATTCATCAAAACCCAAAAGTTGCTAAATTAGGGTTTTATAGGAAAAGTCAACTCAACTTTGACCAAGCATAACTTTCTCATACTTTAACCGAAATCGCCCATCCAAAGCTCACTTTGAATAGGATGAAATTCCATACAATTCATATTCAGCTCCCAAGTTCAAAATATGCACTCACAAAAAGATATGAATTTTGACATTATAGGTCATTTTGAAAAGTCAACAAAAACACCTTTTGGGTCAAAGCTTCATACATGAACATGGAAGACCCAATTGACATGAGACCAAAAGTTTGCTTAGAGGACATTTTAAGCTTTCTAAAAAGTCAAAGAACACCTCTCCAGGGTCAAAATTGAGAGAGTTGTGCATTGGCCAAGTTGACCTTTTTTGCAAAATGGTCAAAAGTCAAATGTGCTCAAATTTGCATTTTTTGCTAAATGGGCCCAATTTTTTTATGCTTGCACTTCAATGATAACACATTCCACGACCTATGGGACCCTCCATGATTTATTTATTCATTTATTTAATTTATTTTGATTTTTATTAATTTAAAATTCAAATAAAATCAAATAAATCCTAATAAATCATATATTATGTTTTAGGGATGATTTTTGCATTGAAAGAAGATCTTATATTCTGTCAATTGAGAATCAACTCGTGCAAGGCCAATTTGGTTGGAAAAAGATTGGATTTTAGCAAAATTGGAAAGAAATAATATGCCATGAAAAACCAAATCAAATCTCCATGATGAGCAAGATTGAGGTCGTTTTTGTTGACCTAATAGGTTGTATTACATATATAGAAGCAAGCCAAGGCATGAGAGGGGTTGGAATAGTCGTGAAAGTGGCAGACAAAACTCAAAAAAAATTCAAGAAAAGTGGTGATCCAATTTCCATATTACGGACCAAATCGTGCCATTCTCACATTGCCAATAGATTGCTGGACATCCCAGGAGCATATTCCAATCAATTTCAAGCCTTTTCACGTCTAGAATTGTAAGTTATAGGTATCATGATTTGCTTCCAAACTCGTTTTCGTTTTCAACAATTTATACGCCATTTGCACGTTTTGACTGCATATTCTTATTCCTTAACATGTTTGAAAGCGAATCATCACATTCAATTGTGTTTTTGGTGATTGTATGATAAACTGCCATGGCTAGGGTTTCGTGTTGAGTTTTAGGGCTTAGCAGGATAGGTGAAATTGGACATTGATTCTGGTACCATGAGACTCGTGAGGATGAGACGAGTTGATTGGTACCAGCCATGGCCATTTATATTGCTTGTGGAGAGTTTTTGAAATACACAGGGATATACCTAAAGTAAGTGTCTGTAGGTAAAAGTTTGCTACCTAAAACGACGGTGTGGGAGGAAGATGACGATGCGTGTCATCCCCTGGTTGGGTGATTTGAATTTAACGCGTTTTGAGTTTCAGTGTTTTGTTTTTATTATACTATAATTGATTTTGATTATATATACAAATAACAAGCGTAGCTCAGTTGGAAAGCAGGGGGTAGAAGTATGCATAAGGACCTGGGTTCGATCCCCAGGTCCCAACTTTTATTTCACATTTTTCTTCAATAGGTAATCCAGCACATAGCGAGTCAAGAAGTTCACCATACACCATCAGGATCTGGCCATCCAATTCATCAACGCCTCAGATCAACATAC
Organism: Vicia faba; assembly: GCA_948472305.1. Classification (NCBI taxonomy): domain Eukaryota; kingdom Viridiplantae; phylum Streptophyta; class Magnoliopsida; order Fabales; family Fabaceae; genus Vicia; species Vicia faba. The sequence goes on along the minus strand of OX451738.1, from coordinate 323,083,732 downwards.
CACCATTGGAGGACCACCATGTGCCTCAAGTCAACAACAACACTGGATCATGCAAAGTCAAACGGGCCTGGATTCTTTTGGGCTCAGAATTCCACATCACACCCCCATAAGTGCTAATACAGGCCCATATTTCTTTCTTTTTTTTCTTTTAGTATTTTTTAAATCTTTCACTATTTATTTTATTTTCTTTAATTCACAAATTAATTTATTTTTTCAAAAAAACCATAAAATCAATAATTCATAAAATTAGGATTAGTTTTTTTATTTATCAAAATTAATTTAAATTAGTTTAATTTAGGAAATTATAATTTGTTTTCAAAAAAATAAAATCGAATAGAAATTAGGTTAAACTTTTCCTTTAATTTTATTTTTCAATTTTTCTCAAATAAATAAAAATATAAAAATAGGCTTTTAGATGAACTAATTTATTTATTTTTCTTAATTTAAAATTAATTAGTATTAGGATTTTCTTTTAATGTAATAATTCCTTTATCTTCTTAAAATAATAAAACAAAACAAAAACATTTTTTAACTAATCGCAACTAGGTTTAGGAAAGGGTCAAAACCCTAGTTGCTCCGCATTTGATTCATCGCGCGTGTATTATTATTTATACCTATAAATGCTCATGGTTTGTAATAGTTTAATCTAGGGCTGTTTATTTATCGCGTTTTCCGGGTTTTTGGTTATGTAATTAATCCCCCCCGAAGCCTTGTAATAGCGTAGATTTACTTTCCCGCATTTTAAATTCCCGCAAATATTAAATGTTTAGATGTATGTTAATAGGATTGTCTGACAAGAATGCATGACAAAATTAATCCAGTTAGAAAACCCTAATGTGCAAAGACTAAATAATTGAAAACAGATCACTCGCACATATCACTCTTAGGGTATACTCACACTTTGGTTGCCTTCGATAAACGATCATTAAGTATAGGGTGTCTTAGTGGTTTCCCTCCTGTCTAACAAAGATCAAATGTCCCATTTGAATGTTGCCTCAGAAATGTTGCCTCGAATATGATCTTAAGACTCTAGGGTTATTACTAAGGTGTCCTAACATTGCTTTAGTGATCGTACGTCCCTTTCGAATTGACCCTTACAACTCCAACGACGATGCTACCTATTTCTCAATAGTAGGATAGCACTGTCTAAATGAAACGAGAATAGAAATGATCTTTTTTTGAGTAGATAGATGCTAGTAGGTACTTTCTCAAAACAAAGCTCTTCACACTTACACACTTTCAAAACAATTTTCAAAAACAACTTCGTCACACCTTTGAGGACTAATACAAGATTTATCACGAAGTAAAACTTTTCAAAAGCAAACACACACAAGCAATTTTAAAAGATGAGCAAGTACCTAAGAACCCATGGAAAACCATGGATAGAAAGGGTACTAACACCTTCCCTTTCTATAATCTACCCCCGTACTAAAAATCTCGAAAAAAGGATTTTTTTTTTCTGTACTTTTTTCCTTTCCGATTGGATGAAATAAAAGTCGGTGGCGACTCTTGCTTACCGCGACATTTTGCAAACACAAAACGCAAAACGTAAACCAGCATTTCAAAATAGTTAGTTCTGCCGTCGTACCACAGAACTGGCGACTCTGCTGGGGACTTAATAAGTGGGGTATACCTTAGGATCTAGTTCATCCTAATTGCTTCTCTTGATCGCTTTGTTTTCTTTACTTTTAAGTGTTTTGTTTGATAGTTACTATAGATCCTAACCCGGATCTGGGGACACCTTTTAGGTAAGTAGAAATATACTGTGAGGGAACTGTACGATGTAGACCGATACGGTTGAAGTAGTAGCTACGTTGATGTGGCACATTGGTTGGTACTGGTATCCCTTGTGGAGAAACGAGGAGAATACGGGGCTGTTGCATGGTGTTGTTAAGCATCAACTGACCTTATAACCTTTAACCGACCAATTTGGCCATTAGAAAGTAGTGAGATAGCTGGCCTCGGTGTAAACCTGGGAGTTGGTTGATACTCGATGCTATACTCATTGATACCATACTCTCGAGATAGTTCCGGCTGCAAGAAAAGATTGCGCGAGCTGAAACCATGACCGATGGAGGATGGTCAGTGATATTGAGATCCTCTAGAACCCGGTTAATTTTTTCTAGGATAGGTTGAAACCAACTTAACTTCAAGAGGGTACTACCTTTGACCTCATGCAAGCCTTAAACCTAAGGGCTTTGTGTGATTTGATTGTGTTTGCAATATCTGTGTTTGCTATACCTGTGGTTTACCATGGCATCATGCATCATAACATGGCATTCATACTTCATTATACTAACCATTTCAAAGACCAGGAGAATTTATCTTTGTTCTGTTTTGCAGATTATGGCTTCCGTGCGCAGAAATACCATCTGAGTCAACTTTATGCAAATACCTGTCCAACTTAAAGAGCTAGCCTCAAGAGTTTCTGAGACTTCTATGTTCATTAAGAGACACGGTCAACTTCTCAGCCTGGTCACTTTAAATCTTGATGAGCAGATGACGAGTGTACTTTTTCAATTCTTTGATCCCGTGCATCATTGCTTTACCTTTCCAGATTACCAGCTGGTACCCACCTTGGAAGAGTTATCTTATCTATTGGGCATATCCTTCCTTGAACAGGTACCCATCACAAGTATGGAAGAAGTTCCTAGACCAGAAGACATTGCCTCAGCTCTGCATTTGAAACGGGCTGATGTAGTATCCAATTGGGAAACACGAAGCGGGGTCGAAGGTTTTCTAGCCAAATTTCTGATAGACCAGACTCAGCTATTCTGGGATGATTTAGATTTTCAAGCTTTTGAAGATGTCTTGGCTCTCCTTATCTATGGTTTGGTTCTCTTACCGAATCCGGATTCCTTCGTAAATGTGAATGCTGTTAAGATTTTCCTTTCTCGCAACCATGTGCCTACCTTGCTGGGAGATATCTTGCATGCTCTTTACACTCGTACTGTGAGGAGAAGAGGGACTCTTATGTGTTGCATGTCATTACTGTCGAGGTGGTTTATTTCTCACCTCCCTATGTCTGTGCTGAAGAACGAAGAAGGTTTTGGTTGGTGCTACAGAATAATGTCACTTGCTCATACAGATATTCTTTGGTGTTCCTGGGCTATGGAAACACTGCTGTTATTAACCGTTGTGGGGGATACCCTAATGTCCCGTTGCTTGGAATCAGAGCGGATATAACTTACAATCCTTGTCTAGCTCTACGACAATTTGGTCGTGCTCGGAGAGATGGTCCCCATGAGTTACTTCTGAAGGAAATTTTATTTGACTACAAGGAGGATGTTAAGGAGCATCGCCGAAGGTTTATACGAGCTTGGGGAATGGTGAATAGATCTGACCCCCAAGAGTTGGGACCAAATACTTCCCTTCCTATGCAGCCTTATCTCCGCGCCCAGAAGCTTGGGATGCCCTATGAGGCCGTATTACCAGTGATTTTGGAGCCCACTAATAAAGAGGGCATTCCTTACATGGTTCTCTATCCTTACATGCCCACTGATCATGGGGAGTTGCAGAGGTCTTGGATTCAGTTGAAGAATGAGTTGGACACTTACCGGGAACAGTACCATGAGCAATAAAGGAAGATTTTGAAGCTCACCAGCAGCTCGAGGAAGAAAGAGTGATCAATGGCTACATCGGCACAAAGAGGAAGCGACCATGGGACTTTTGATTTTTCTTTTTCTAGTTTTAGAATTTGTTTTATTTACTTCTTTGTAACGCCTTAAAGGCATTGTTGAACCTTTCAAAGTTTAAGCTAATAAAGTTTTGTTTATTTTTGGTTTACAAATTTAAATCTCCCAAAGTCTTTGAAAACATTACATGCACATCCAATTATCATGCACATCATTACAGGTATCCTTACAGGTTTCTCATCTTCTTCGCTTTTTATTTCAACAGAAATGTCTTCCGATCAAGCCATCAAAGATCTTCAGGCACAGAAAGCCCAATTCCAACAGATGTTCATAAGTCTGGCTAAGGGACAAGAGGATCTGAAGACTCTTATTCTGAAGGAGAAGAAGAAGAAGAAGAAGAAGAAGAAGGTCGGTATTCTGAACATGGGTAGAAGATTCGGAGAAAGGTTGAGACAACCAGCTGATCTGACCTCCTCATCCAAGGACGGGGAGAACCAAGAGAGGGTAAAGGACCCTAGTCCAGCAGTTTCTGATAACGATACGGATTACGATGATTAGTAATATCCTCCTGCTGAGGATAGGTACAAGCAGCTAGAAAACCGTCTAAGCGCTATGGAGATTCAGAAAATACCTGGTTTGGATTTCGGAGAATTGGGGTTGATATTGGGAGTGGTCATCCCTCATAAGTTCAAAGCTCCGGTTTTCACCAAGTACGATGGAGTATCCTGTCCAAAACTCCATCTCTGCTCATATATCAGAAATTTCCAACCTCACACTGCTGATAGAAATTTGTGGGTGCACTTCTTTCAAGTTAGTCTGTCAGGGACTCAGCTTGAATGGTTTTATCAGTTGGAAGGAGCCAGTGTCCGGAACTGGGAAGACCTTGCTGCTGCTTTTTACAAGCAGTATCAGTATAACGCCGACCTTGCTCCCACTCGTACTCAGCTCTAGGGTATATCTATGGGTGCAAGTGAAGGTTTTAAGGACTATGCTCAAAAGTGGAGAGACTTGGCTGGAAGAGTCCAACCCCCTTTGTCTAATAGGGAGTTCGTTGACATGTTTCTGGGGATGCTGTCTGGTCCATTTTTCAATCACTTAATCGGCAGCTCGTTATCTGGTTTCACTGAGTTGATTTTAACTGGAGAAAGAGTAGAAGCTGGAATTTGAAGTGGAAAAATACAGAAGGATGCCTCTTCGAGTTCCGTAAAGAAACCTTTTACTGGTAAGAAGGAAGCCGGTGCAGTTTATAGCCCAAGGGGCCAAAGCAGATCATGAACATCGTCAGACGGTAAATGTTGTAGTGATACCAAGACCCGCAGTTTCTCCACAATGCAACAATCAACAAAGGGTGGAAAGACCACAATGGCAGTTTACCCACATCAACATGACTTTGGCTGAAGTTCTACCTCATTTATTAAAATCCAACTTGGCAACCTTGAGAGAGGCTCCCAAGAATCCAAACACTACATCTCCCAGATACAATCTCAACGCGCGATGCGCCTACCATTCTGAGAGTCCTGGCCACGATACAAATGATTGATGGGATCTGATAAACAAAGTACAAGACTTGCTTGAAGCCAAGGAGATAGAGTTCGATGCTCCAGAAAAGTCGAATGTTATAACTGCTCCGATGCCCAAACATGGTCGCGGAGTTAATGTTATTGACACTGATTTGTTTGTGACCTCTGTTGAAGAAATTTCTACTCCTTTTATGACTGTTAAGAAGAATTTGCTGTTGGCCGGTTTATTTCCGGGTTGTGGTGAAGGTTGCCACATGTGTTCGATTCTGCCTTCCGGTTGCTATTTGTTGAAGTCAGGTGTTCAGCGCCTGATGGATAATAAAGATATTTTGTTCAAAAAGACTATAATTCATATTGTTCCAAATGAAGACGTTGCCATTATAACCATTTTTGCCAATCCTTCCAAGGTTTCCTCGAGAAGACCTGTTAGGATTACACCTGTTCAAAGAATTTCTCTACTGATAATCACTGTTCTTGATCCCATCCCGTACACCTCAGACAAGGCTTTCCCATGGCATTATGGTGTTGATGTGTACTATCATGGCATTAAGCAAGATCTGAAGAATGAAGAGGCTGATACTGATGTCAGTAATATTTTCGGGGCTAGTAAGGTTACCTAAAGAGGTAGGATTTTCTCTCCCGAGATTTCCCCGAAGTCTGTCAACAAACCTATTGTCATACCATCTGTTGTTCCCGCTAGTACATCAACTGATGTTCCTGTGCTTACTCCAGTTATCACCCATGCTGCCGAGCCATCTGGGACTCGGGGCAAAGAAATTATAGGTGAGCCTGCCCAGACAGAGGCACCTAAGAAAATCGTGGTGGAAGCCTATAAACAAGAAATAGAGGAAATATTGAAAATTATCAAGAAGAGTGACTACAATTTGGTCGAGCAGCTGGGGCAGACCCCATCAAAGATATCCATGTTGTCTCTGCTATTATGTTCTGAAGCCCATGCGAAGACTTTGATTGCATTTCTCAAGACTGCGCATGTGCCGCAGGAAACTTCAGTAGATCAGTTCAAAGATTGTATGGCCAGCCTAACTGCTAACAATGGGATGGGTTTCTCAGATGCAGATCTGACGCCGAAAGGAAGGAATCATAATAATGCTCTGCATGTCTCGATCGAGTTCAGGGGCACCACTATGTCCTATGTGCTGGTAAATATCGAGTCTTCATTGAATGTTCTGCCAAAAAAAGTGTTGGACCATTTGGATTGTGAGGGTTTGACTCTAAAGCCTAGTAACATTGTGGTAAGGGATTTTGATGGATCAAAGAGAATGGTGCACAGGGAGGTGGACATCCCTGTCAAAGTGGGTTCTCAGACCTTTGGGTCCACCTTCTACGTAATGGATATCAGGCCATCGTATTCTTGCTTGCTAGGTCGCCCTTGGATCCATAAGGCTGGGGCAGTTACTTCCACACTCCATCAAATGCTGAAGTACCCAGTGAAAGGAAAGATTGTCACGGTACGAGGTGAAGAAGAATATATGGTGAGTCACCTCAATTCCTTCCACTATGTAGAGATGGACGGGGAATTCATAGAAACTCCTTGTCAGAACTTCGAAGAGGTCCCTCAGACCTTGGCATCAACTGAAGTTACTATCGACAAACCTTCATTGAAGATGGCTTCTCTCAAGGACGCCAGGGCTGTAGTCGAAGAAGGTGGGTGTTCCAATTGGGGTCAGTTCCCTAATTTCACTCACAAAACTGACAAATTTGGTTTGGGCTTTACTACAGGGGCTCAAAGGGCAATTAGGCATGCTCGGGCTGGAAGACCTTTGCTATACATTAGCGATCGGGGAATTAATGCAATTGAAGACAGTGAAGAGGATTCAGAAATCGACATCTGGATCTACCCAACAACCAACGGTGGACCGAATAACTGGACGGTTAGGGACTTCATACCTGTTTCTTTTATTCCGCAGTAATTGACTCATTTTTTTTAAGATTTTTAATAAACAGTTTGAAACTTTACGGCCCGGTACCTTGCCCGAGGCACCTTGGCTTTGCTTGTGAGGGCTTACTATTTGTCATTTCATATATCATTAATAAAGCATTGGACGTTTCTTGCATACAAATTTTGCGCTCCTTGTTTTTCTTTTCTGTTTCTCACTTTATCAAAATAATTATTCTCTTACACACACTCACGTATCATAGTGCAGATCCATATCCACTCTGGATCCCATTGATAACAACTCTGCTACTGCCAGTTATGACTTCAAAAATCTGATCAACCAAGTCGAGGACGAAGGTGAGGATGATTATGAGGTGCTTGGAGAACTTGCTAGACTATTACAGCAGGAAGAAATGGCCATACAGCCTCATGAAGAGCCAGTTGAGTCAGTGAATTTAGGTACAGAGGAAGACAGGAAAGAGGTTAAAATAGGTGCGAATTTGGGGCCTAGTGTCAAACAGAGGTTAATAGAGATGCTACACAACTATGTTGAGATCTTCGCCTAGTCTTATGAAGACATGCCTGGTTTAGACACTGATATTGTGGTACATCGCCTACCGACTAAAGAAGACTGCCCTCCGGTAAAACATAATTACCACCGTATGCACCCTGAAATGTCAGATAAAATCAAGGCAGAGGACATGAAACAGTTTGACCAAGGATTCTTAGCTGTCATTTCTAATCCGCAGTGGGTTGCCAACGTTGTTCCGGTACCTAAGAAGGATGGTAAAGTAAGTATGTGTGTGGACTACAGAGATCTGAACAGGGCAATCCCCAAGGATGACTTCCCACTTCCTCACATTGATGTTCTAGTCGACAACACCGCGCAACATAAGATCTTCTCTTTCATGGATGGTTTTTCTGGCTACAACCAGATCAAGATGGCTCCTGAGGACATGGAGAAGACAACCTTCGTTACACAGTGGGGCATTTTCTGTTACAAGGTAATGCCTTTTGGGTTAGAAAATGCGGGGGAAACTTATCAGCGTGCCATGGTCTCTTTGTTCCACGATATGATTCACCACAAGATCGAGGTTTATGTTGACGACATGATCGCCAGGTCCCAGACCGAGGAAGAGCACCTTGATCATCTCCAGAAACTGTTTGACAGGTTGAAGACGTACAAGCTGAGGTTGAAAGAACAAGTGTACCTTCGGGGTAAGGTCTAGAAAGCTTTTGTGTTTCGTTGTCAGTGACAAAGGTATTCAAGTGGATCCTGCAAAGGTAAAAGCCATACAAGAGATGTTGGTCCCCCGCACAGAGAAGGAAGTTAGAGGTTTCTCGGGACGTCTGAATTACATTGCCAGGTTCATTTCGCATCTGACTGCTACTTGTGAGCCAATCTTCAAGCTGCTGAAGAAAGATCAAGTGGAAAAGTGGAATGGTGAATGCCAGAACGCTTTCGAAAGAATTAAGGAATACCTTCAAGAACCACCAATTTTGATGCCTCCAGTTGAAGGAAGACCTTTGATATTATACTTGACAGTGCTAGACAATTCAATGGGGTGTCTGCTGGGGCAGCATGACGAGTCTGGTCGAAAAGAGCATGCAATTTACTACCTGAGCAAAAGGTTTACCGACTGTGAGACTCGATACTCATTGCTCGAGAAAACTTGATGCGCTTTGGCATGGGCTGCTCGCCGACTAAGACAGTATATGCTGACTCACACTACTTTATTGATATCAAAGATGGATCCAATAAAATATATTTTCGAAAAGCCCGCTCTCTCCGAAAGGATAGCAAGATGGCAGATGATCTTAACCGAGTACGAAATCCAATACACAATCCAAAAAGCAATCAATGGGAGTGTATTGGAGGATCATTTGGCGCATCAGGCCGTGGATGACTACCAATCCATGAATTTCGAGTTCCCGGATGAGAATATCATGTTGGTAACGGACTACGAAGAACCTGGATCGGATGAAGGACCTGAGGAGGGATCCCGATGGTCTATGTATTTTGATGGAGCCTCGAACGCTTTGGGTAATGGCATTGGCGCTGTAATTATATCTCCTGAGGGCTGTCATACTCCGTTCACCGCCCGATTATGTTTCAACTGCACCAACAACATGGTGGAGTATGAAGCATGCATTATGGGTCTTCGAGTTGCTATTGACTTGAGGATTAAGTTCTTGAGTGTATTCGGAGATTCTTCTCTGGTAGTAAGTCAGATCAAAGGCGAGTGGGATACGAAGCACCCGAATATTATTCCTTACAAAGAGTATGTACTGACGTTGCTCCTATACTTTGAGGAAATAACCTTTGAACATTTCCCAAGAGAGGAGAATCAGTTAGCGGACGCGCTAGCTACCATGTCCTTTATGTTCAAAGTCAGATGGGACAATGAAGCTCCCCAGATTACCATTGAGAGGTTGGATGAACCCGCACATTGCTGTGACATTGAGACTAAAGAGGTAATGGATAAACCCTGGTTTCACGAGGTAAAGAGGTATCTTGAGGCTCAAGAATACCCCGAGAGGGAATCTGTTAATGATAAGAAGTTTCTGAGAAGGTTCGCTGCAAAGTTCTTCATCAATAATGGAATCCTCTATAAGTGTAACCATGATTCAACCTTACTGCGGTGTGTAGACAAGAGCGAGGCAGAAAGGATCATGGCAGACCTATATGAAGGAACCTTCGGAACTCATTCCAGTGGACATACCATGGCTAAGAGAATCCTACGAGCAGGATATTACTAGTCTACTATGGAAGCCGATTGTTATCAGCATTATCGAACCTATCATAAGTGCCAAGTCTATACCGATTAGGTGCATGTACCTCTGGTTCCCATGAATTTTTTGACAGTTCCTTGGCCCTTTGCAATGTGGGGCATTGACATGATTGGCGAGATCAGACCTACTGCGTCTAACGGGCATCGCTTCATTGTGGTAGCAATTGATTATTTCACAAAGTGGGTTGAGGTAACTCCCTTTGCTATAGTAACCAAGAGCGTCGTGGAGCGACTCATCCGACACAATCTGATCTGTCTATATGGTGTACCAGAGAGGAATATCACTAATAATGGTACAAATCTCAATAATGCGATGATCACCGAACTCTGCAAACAGTTCAAGATACAGTATCACAACTCTTCTCCCTACCGGCTGAAGATGAATGGGGTTGTTGAAGCGGCTAACAAGAACATCAAGAAGATTGTGTAGAAGATGACGGTGACGTACAAAGACTGGCACGAGATGCTACCATTCGCTCTTCATGGGTACCGTACCTTAGCATGGACATCGACAGGGGAAACACCTTACTCTTTGAATTACGGCATGGAGGCACTCCTACCCATCGAAGTCCAGATACCCTCTCTCAGGATTATGAAGGATGCAGGTTTGAACGAAGAGGACTAGATCCAGACCTGACTTGATCAGCTGAACCTAATCAACGAAAAGAGACTTACTACTATCTGTCATGGTCAGACATATCAAAAGCGGATGATCACGACTTTTAACAAGAAAGTCAGATGTCAAGAATATCAAGTTGGGGATCTGGTGATCAAGCGCATCTTAGTGCCGCAAGGTGATCCCAGGGGAAAATGGACCCCTACACACGAAGGGCCATTTATGGTTAAGAACATTTTCTCAGGAGGAGCTATGATTCTAACCACCATGGATGGTGACGATCTTCCTCACCTCGTCAATGCAGACATAGTGAAAAGATACTACGCATAATCAAAGACTCGCTAGGTTGACTGACCTAGGAAAAAATAAGGGCTTCCCAGCGAACCAAAAGGGTTCGGGAAAAAGTAAGGGATGAACATGAAAAAGACTGTACATCCGGCAAGTCAAAAACCTGAAAAGGCGACTTGGGAAAAAAAGGGTATCCCGTTGGACTGAAAACCGGAAAGGGCGGTCTAGGCAAAAATTAGGGATTGAAGCGTAACACTATGTCTCATGGGATCATCTCGCAACCAGACTCTGGTATCAACTATCAAGCTCTGACAGCACCGATCAATCTGATCCACCTTCAGCCAAATAGCAAAGTGATGAGACGCTTGAAGATATAAAGGCAATAGCATAGTTGGAACCCAATGGGGTCGTTTCACATAGTTGTTTTTCTTTCTTTCACAAATTTTATAATTTCTGACTTTCGACAGTGTTCTCTTACTAGGACGTCAACCTCGTTGTACAAAATGCCTATTACAGGCCAATTTCAAAAATCAATACAATTCATTTTCACCAGAAATTCCAAATTGTTTTTTCTTTTTTGTTTTGTTTTACAAGAACGTCCAATGATTTATTTTTGATATGTGTATTTGAAAATAATTGCTGCTCGTAAATGTTTGCATAAGAAACAAAAGACGATTACTCGTAATTCCAGGAGCGGGGACAAATAAGAAGTTCCCAAACCTTACAGTTACTCTGCCCATCAGGTACAGGGATAAAGCCAGCTTAAGAACACGAGCAGTAGTACATGCACTCCCCACAGAGTAAAAAGTATCTAAAGACAGTGATGTTAGATTTCCCGAGTAGGACACAACTCTCCCCAGCCGAGGTTCACAATCGCGAGTGAGTCGGCAAAATTTTCCCCAAGCAGAGTTTGTTTATCACCAGCAACAGAAATTCATCCCCAACTGAGTTATTTCTCCAAGTCGGCAGATCCATCAACAGAGTATCTCCTCTCCAACAGAGTTACTCCCCGCAGATTTGTCTTCAGACAGATTCTCATCCGGCAGAATATTTACCAGACAAGGGGCAAATCCCCAGCATAGTCATCTTTGTTCACCATCCCCAACAGAAGTAGAGAAACTATGGTTTTTATAGCAATCAGGGATTTATTTTCCCAGATTCAGATTGTTATGTCAGTATTTTATGTTCATACATCATGACATGTGCATACATCACATATAACATAGTCTCATTTATTTTGAGAACGTCATCATACAATGCATCTCATGCATCGCACATAACTAACCCTGTATGTCTTTCAGGAAAGACAGTTATTATCAACAGTGTCCAGCAAGTCCATGATCAACACTCAAAGCTAAACAGAGTAATCATCAGCAACAAATGCAACCTCATCCAGATTCCTTCTCACAGCCCTACTATCCAGGTTTTCATATCGAAGTAACCCTACTATTCAGGTTCCTTCTCACAAGCCCTACTATCCAAGCTTTCATATCGAAGTAACCCTACTATCCAGGTTCCTTCTCACAGCCCTACCACCCAGGCTTTCATATCGAAGTAACCCTACTATCCAGGTTCCTTCTCATAGCCCTATTATCCAGGCTTTCATATCGAAGTAACCCTACTATCCAGGTTCCTTCTCATAGCCCTACTATTTAGGCTTTCATATCGAAGTAACCATACTATCCAGGTTCCTTCTCACAAGCCCTACTATCCAGGCTTTTATATCGAAGTAACCCTACTATCCAGGTTCCTTCTCATCGCCCTACCATCCAGGCTTTTATATCGAAGTAACCCTACTATCCAAGTTCCTTCTCACAGCCCTACTATCCAGGCTTTCATATCGAAGTAACCCTACTATCTAGGTTCCTTCTCACAACCCTACTATCCAGGCTTTCATATCAAAGTAACCCTACTATCCAGGTTCCTTCTTACAGCCCTACTATCCAGGCTTTCATATCGAAGTAACCCTACTATCCAGGTTCCTTCTCACAACCCTACTACCCAGGATTTCAGATCGAAGTAACCCTACTATCCAGGTTCCTTCTCCTAACCTTACTATCCGGGTTTGGCCTCCCTTATCCCCAGACAACAGTCCATAACACTGCAAGACCGGGACCCAATCAAACACAATTAATTTCACATTTACCTAGTAAGTCGCGGTGCAGCATGTACCCTGACCAAACACACAGTTTATTTCCGCTTCCCAAACCAGAATTATTCCTCAGTAGAGTAACGGACAACTGAAGCTCCTAAAACTCTATTTTTATCAAGGCAGAGACCAGCATTCCCCAGCGAAGTCCTCCTCAATAACAGGTATACGGGTTCTCGCAAAGGAATCTCTTATGCGATCGACACTTCTTCGGATGGCATCTTTAAGCCCATCTCCGACAATTCTCTAGCAACTACCAAATGGAATCTATAAGCCCATTTCCGATAGCATAAGTCAAGTATCACTTCATGCGAGTACAAATTTCGGGGCCCTCTAGTGTCCAATCATCTTCCACCTTCAGATCACGAAAGGAAGACACGCCAATCTACATCCTCAGGTTTAAGAAGATTGAACAGGGGCAGTTGTTGTACCCTAAAATTTTCCCTCCCATGTTGCTTAATACATGTCAAGTGAGGTCCTCAAATTGCTCAAGGAAGTCCAAGAGTTGACCAGACAAACTCTCTCCTAAGGCAGTCTACCTCAAATTAGGGTTTCATTTTGCATCAAGATGTTTGAGTCCAAAGGATCCAAAATTCTCACAATTGTCCTAATATGTTCTCAAGATCATCCATGTCAAGTTTCAAGCCTTGCAGAGGAAGTTTGCTCAATCAATTGCTCAAAGGCCTAAAAATCGACTATGCTGGGTCAAAAGTCAATTGTGGCTCACATACAGTCAAACTTCAATATTTTTGGTCAACATCCTCATTTTGAAGTATCATTCATCATTTTATCAAGGGTTTATCATGATTCATCAAGGATTGCTCACAATTCATCAAAACCCAAAAGTTGCTAAATTAGGGTTTTGTAGGAAAAGTCAACTAAACTTTGACCAAGCATAACTTTCTCATACTTTATCAGAAATGACCCATCCAAAGCTCACTTTTAAGAGGATGCAATTCCCTACAATTAATCTTTAGATCCCAAGTTCAAAATATGCACTCACAAAAAGATATGAATTTTGACATTATAGGTCATTTTGAAAAGTCAACAAAAACACCTTTTGGGTCTAAGCTTCATACATGAATATGGAAGACCCAATTGAGATGAGACTAAAAAGGTTGCTTAGAGGACATACTAATATTTCTAAAAGTCTAAGAACACCTCTCTAGGGTCAAAAATGAGAGAGTTGTGCATTGGCCAAGTTGACCTTTTTTGCAAAATGGCCAAAAGTCAAATGTGCTCAAATTTGAATTTTTTTGCTAAATGGGCGCAATTTTTTATGCTTGCACTTCAATGATAACACAATCCACGACCTATGGGACCCTCCATGCTTTATTTATTCATTTATTTAATTTATTTTGATTTTTATTCATTTAAAATTCAAATAAAATCAAATAAATACTAATAAATCATATATTTTGTTTTAGGGATGATTTTTGCATTGAAAGAAGATCTTATATGCTGTCAATTGAGAATCAACTTGTGCAAGACCAATTTGGTCGAAAAAAGATTGGATTTGAGCAAAATTGGAAAGAAATCATATGCCATGAAAGACCAAATCAAATCTCCATGATGAGCAAGATTGAGGTCGTTTTTGTTGACCTAATAAGTTGTATTACATATACAGAAGCAAGCCAAGGCATGAGAGGGGTTGGAACAGTCGTGAAAGAGGCAGACAAAACTCAAAAATTTCAAGAAAAGTGGTGATCCAATTTCCATATTAGAGACCAAATCGTACCATTCTCACATTGCCAATAGATTGTTGGACATCCCAGGAGCATATTCCAATCAATTTCAAGCCTTTTCACGCCTAGAATTGTAAGTTACAAGTATCATGATTTGCTTCCAAACTCGTTTTCGTTTTCATCAATTTATACGCCATTTGCACGTTTTGACTGCATATTCTTATTCCTTAACATGTTTGCAAGATAATCATCATATTCAATTGTGTTTTTGGTGATTGTATGATAAACTGCCATGGTTAGGGTTTCGTGTTGAGTTTTAGGGCTTTGCAGGATAGGTGAAATTGGACATTGATTCTGGTACCATGAGACTCGTGAGGATGAGACGAGTTGATTGGTACCAGCCATGGCCATTTATATTGCTTATGGAGAGTTTTTGAAATACACAGGGATATACCTACAGTAAGTGTCTGTAGGTAAAAGTTTGCTACCAAAAACGACGGTTTGGGAGGAAGACGACGATGCGTGTTATCCCCTGGTTGGGTGATTTGAATTTAGCACATTTTGAGTTTCAGTGTTTTGTTTTTATTATATTGTAATTGATTTTGATTATATATACAAATAACAAGCGTAGCTCAGTTGGCAAGCAGGGGGTAGAAGTATGCATAAGGACCTGGGTTCGATCCCCAGGTCCCAACCTTTATTTCACATTTTTCTTCAATAGGTAATCCAGTGCATAGCGAGTCAAGAAGTTCACCATACACCATCAGGATCTGGCCATCCAATTCATCGACGCCTCAGATCAACATACCACAATTGGAGGACCACCATGTGCCTCAAGTCAACAGCAACACTGGATCATGCAAAGTCAAACGGGCTTGGATTCTTTTGGGCTCAGAATTTCACATCACATCCCCATAATTGCTAATACAGGCCCATATCTCTTTCTTTTTTCTTTTAGTTTTTTTTAAATCTTTCACTATTTATTTTATTTTCTTTAATTCACAAATTAATTTATTTTTTCACAAAAACCATAAAATCAATAATTCACAAAATTAGGATTAGTTTTTTTATTTATCAACATTATTTTAAATTAGTTTAATTTAGGAAATTATAATTTGTTTTCAAAAAAATAAAATCGAATAGAAATTAGGTTAAACTTTTCTTTAATTTTATTTTGCTATTTTTCTCAAATAAATAAAAATATAAAAATAGGCTTTTAGATGAATTTATTTATTTATTTTTCTTAATTTAAAATTAATTAGGATTAGGATTTTCTTTTAATGTAATAATTTCTTTATCTTCTTAAAATAATAAAACAAAACAAAAACATTTTTTAACTAATCACAACTAGGTTTAGGCAAGGGTCAAAACCCTAGTTGCTCCACATTTGATTCATCGCGCACGTATTATTGTTTATACCTGTAAATGCTCATAGTTTGTAATAGTTTAATCTAGGGTTGTTTATTTATCGCTTTTTCCGGGTTTTTGGCTATGTAATTAATCCCCCCCCGAAGCCTTGTAATAGCGTAGATTTAATTTCTCGCATTTTAAATTCCCGCAAATATTAACTGTTTAGATGTATGTTAATAGGATTGTATGACAAGAATACATGACAAAATTAATCCAGTCAGAAAACCCTAATGTGAAAAGACTAAATAATTGTAAACAGATCACTCGCACATATCACTCTTAAGGTATACTCACACTTCGGTTGCCTTCGGTAAACAATCATTAAGTATAGGGTGTCTTAGTGGTTGCCCTCCGGTCTAACAAAGATCAAATGTCCCATTTGAATGTTGCCTCAGAAATGTTGGCTCAGAAATGTTGCCTTGGAAATGTTGCCTCGAATATGATCTTAAGACTCTAGGGTTATTACTAAGGTGTCCTAACATTGCTTTAGTGATCGTACGTCCCTTTCGAATTGACCCTTACAACTCCAATGGCGGTGCTACCTATTTCTCAATAGTAGGATAGCACTGTCTAAAGGAAACGAGAAAAGAAACGATCTTTTTTCGAGTAGATAGATGCTAGTGGGTACTTGCTCAAAACAAAGCTCTTCACACTTGCACACTTTCAAAACAATTTTCAAAAACAACTTCGTCACACCTTTGAGGACTGACACAAGGGTTATCACAAAGTAAAACTTTTCAAAAGCAAACACACACAAGAAATTTTAAAAGATGAGAAAGTACCTAAGAGCCATGGAAAACCATGGATAGAAAGGGTGCTAACACCTTCCCTTTCTGATTTTTTTTCTCGAAAAAGGATTTTTTTTCTGTACTTTTTTCCTTTCCGATTTGATGAAATAAAAGTCGGTGACGACTCTTGCTTACCGCGACATTTTGCGAACACAAAACGCAAAATGTAAACCAGCATTTCAAAACAGTCAGTTCAGCCACCGTATCACACAACGCATACCGTAGTCATTCGTTTTAAATCCCTAACTTTTTCTTGGATCGCCCTTTCGGGTTTTCAATCCACCGGGATACCCTTTTTTCCTAAGCTGCCTTTTTCAGGTTTTCAACTTAGCGGGTGTACACAATTATTTTTTATTCTTTTAACTTCTTTTTTTTGTCCCTAATTTTTCCCAAAGATATTTATTTATTTTTTTATGGTTCGCCAGGACGCCCTTTTTTCCTGAGTGTTCAACTCAGCGTGTCTATTCATGCAAAGTATTTTTAACTTCGTCCATAATTATGAGCATCATGGATCCTCCTGAGAAGAATTTCTTCATAAAATATGATCCTTCATAATTAGGAGTCCATTTTCCCCAAGCATATGTATTATTCGGAGCCAAGATCCTTTTCAACACAAGGTCATCACCATCTTGGAAATTTTGAGGACGTACTTTCTTGTCAAAAGCTTTCTTCATCCTCTTCTGGTATAACTTCCCATGGAAAATAGCTGTCAATATCTTCTCATCAATGAGATTCAACTGATCAAGTCTATTCTAAACCCACTCAACTTCATCCAGTTGTACATCAGTCATCGTCCTTATAGAAGGAATTTCTACTTCACGGGAAAGACTGCTTCCATACCGTATATCAAAGAAAAGTGGGTTGCCCTAGTCGAAGTATGCATCGAAGTGCGATAAGCATACAATGTGAACAATAACATCTCATGCCAATCCTTGTAGGTCACAACCATTTTCTGTACAATCTTCTTAATGTTCATATTTGTTGCCTCAACAACACCATTCATCTTCAGACGATATGGAGAAGAATTGTGATGCTTTATCTTAAAGCTTTCACACAGATCTTTCATCATCTTATTGTTGAGATTCAATCCATTATCAATAATGATCTTCTCAGGAACCCCATAACAACAAATAATATTCTACTTGATGAAGCGAATAACCACTTGCTTAGTGACATTGGCATAAGATGTTGCTTCGGCCCATTTGGTGAAGTAATCAATGGAAACCAAAATAAAATGATGCCCCTTGGAAGCATTCGATTCAATGCGTCCAATAATATCAATGCCCACATTACGAAGGGCCAAGGAGAAGTAAAAACATTCAGCGGATTGGGCGATACATATATTCTGTCGGCATAAATCTGACACTTGTAACAGATTCTAGAGTGAGTGTAACAATCGTTTTCCATTGTAGACGAATAATAACATGCTTTCATGAATTTCTTCCATTATCTTATTTGTTTATGTCTTTCCACGCATCTGAGCAAAACAGAGTCATAGTTCCTCTTATACAAAACTCCACCATTGAGGAAAAACTTAGCTGAGTATTTCAGCTAATTCTTCTTATCGGTGAAAGAAGCATCCTATGGATATTCTCTCATTTTAAGATATATTTTGATATCACAAAACCAAGGTTTCTCATTGAAATTCTGGCTGCAGATACTCAATGTCACGTTCAATGTTATGACACCGTATCTGACTTTCTATAAGACAGTAAATACAAGAAAACAGTAAAGAACACAGTCAATTGTTTACCCATTTCAGTGTGCAACAACACCTACTCTGGGGGCTACCAAGCCAGGGAGGAAATCCACTATAAGAGATATTAATTCAGGAATAAACCAACCAGTTTATCTCCTTCACTTAAGACCTACCCAATGCAACTTCAATCTAAGTACAACTTAAACCTGAGTTCCTACTCACTCCCCCTCAATCACAGCAGTGATACTTAAAACAATTGACTAATGAATTGATGAAGACACTCTTCAAAACATACACTTGATTATGCTTCACAGCTTTTTAATCAAGCAACACAAACACTCTTGCTTCACAGCTTTGAGTGATACGTAAACCTAACTTGACTTTGCTTCAAAGCTTCAGTCAAGAGACACAAAAACACTCTTGCTTCAAAGCTTTGAGTGATACATAAACCTAACTTGACTTTGCTTCAAAGCTTCAGTCAAGAGACACAAAAACACTCTTGCTTAAAAGCTTTGAGTGATACACAACCCTTACAATTAAAGCCTATTCCAAGTCACTTATCACAATGATACTTGCTTGAATTACAATAGTTAAAACTATACAGCTTCTAAATGATCTTCTGTCAAAAAGGGATTAATTCCAAAACAGCAGCTCTGTTGAATATATAGCAGCTGCATCTTCAGTTAGGGTTTCCACAAAAAGCTAGGGTTAATTCCGTTTGACCTTAAGACTAGGTCACAGGACTTTATCAACCAGGTTAGGGTTGAGCTAGGTTAACCCCAAGTCCACGAGATTTTCTGTTCTGGAAAGACTGAGTCATTTTCCTGAAAAAACTCAGAATTACCCAAACTGCATAATTGTTAGTTCAGAACAGGATGTCTTAACATTTGTTATGACATCTGAAAACCTGTCTACTGATTTAGGTAAATGTGATCTTTTTGCAAAATGCTCAGATACACACTTATAAACAGCAGCACCTGTATGACAATATTTTTCTGCAAAGGTACCTAATGAATCAGTACCTAATAAACTAGAATGTTATGACATCAGTCATGACATTCACACACCTGGTTTTACCAAAAATGCATGCCAATAACTAAACAAATACAAACTCCCCCTTTGGCAGATTTTTGGCTAAAGACCCTAAGCAATCAGAGATAGATAGCAGCAGAATAAATAGTTTGGCAGAAAAATAGAATGTCTAATAAAGTCTACCAAAATATATCTCCCCCTCTTTAGCCACAAATGGGCCAAAGATATATGTTCTTAAAAGATTATACAGTCATCCAGAAAAAGTAACACAACAAGACAAAAACTGAACACACTTTGCAAACTCCACCAAGGACCATCATCAACTCCACCAATCAGCAACTCCACCAACCTTTAAGCACTGTCATCAGACTCAGAGGAGCTAGTTTCTTCAGTATTGAGATGATCTTTAACTTCTACACCCTCTTCCCTTCTGTTTCCTTCAGCTTCCTCCTTTTCTAACCTGGCAATTAGGTTTTCTAGGGTATTTTTCCTAGCTTCCAGCTCTTTGCAGGTCTCTTTCAATACAGCTATAACATCAGATGTTTTGGACTGAGTCTTCACAGAAGATGTCTCAGCTGATGTTATGACAATATCAGGAGCATGAGATCCCTGAAACAGCTTGTAGTGTAACCCAAGAGCAGGAGCTCTTTTGCAAGCAGTATCTCTTGCCACCAGGATATCAGGGTATTGTGCAAGGATAATTCCACAAAGGAGGGAGGGAAAGGAAATTGGGCCTTTGACAGCATAACTACCAGCATGTTTTAAAGTTTGTTCAAAAATATACCTGCCATAGTCAAAAACAGTCTTGGTTCCCACATCATAAATAAATCTCCCCAATCCTGTGGAGATAGTTGATTTATGGTTTGTAGGGACCCAGTTGGCTGCACCAATCTTGTGCAGGATGGCAAATTTCGTGCTAAGTTTGCTGGCATTCAGCTTGCCTTTCAAGGTCCAGCACTTCACTTGTCTTGCTGTGATGGTTTGACAAACTTCATTGTCAGTGACTTCCAGTTCAGGACAATCCTCATTTTATCTTCCAAGAAATTTGTTAATTTCTTATGGAGAGAAATTAACCCTTCTTCCTCTAACATACACACTTTCAAAGTCAGCTGACCTTCCATCAGCACATTCATTAGACAAGTTAACTATGAACTCCTTGACCAGATTTTCATAACACTTGGTAAATTTTACCATTGTCTTCATCAGTCCAGCATTCTTAATCAGGTCCATGATGTCCTTGCACTCCATGGCATCATTGTTTAGCTCTCTTTCTAAAGCTATTCTCTTCAAGCAAACATACTTCCATCTGTTTGCACTGTCAGGATGGTGAAAAGAGATGTTGTCTGTTGGGACTTCAGGAACTCTAGCAATTTTGCTGGAGGGGAGTTTCCTTCTGATAGGAATTTCTTCAGCATCAATCTCAAACTCTGATTCCTCATCAGAATCAGAAGATTCAGGTTATTTTCTCTTCTTTGTAATTGGTTGTCTACCAGTATACACCTGGGCTTTCACCTTCCCTTTGGACTGACCAGTTTTCACAGATTCTACCCCAGCCTTGCCTTCAGCCTTGGATTTCTTAACAGCAGGTTTATCTTTGGTCATACATTTTGCATCATTCTGATTACCCTTTCTTTTCATCATTCTCCTAGCTATGCTAGGGTTTACATTGGCAATCAGATCATTGTCTGAGTATTCCTCATCCACATCAATGATAGGTGGATCAACAGCCTTTTCTGAAGGGTTCTGAATGTTGTCATTTTGTGTCACAACATTCTCAGAGACATCTACATTCTCAGAGACATCCACATTTGGGCTTGCTGATTCTTGATTTAATGGGACAGAAATCCCCGGTACAGATTGGTTTCCGCTTAGTATTCTTGTCACAAGCCTAGCAATTGCTTGATGAACTTGAGCTGATCCTTCCCTATTTGGAACAGAGGAAGAAGGATGAGAAGGATTACCAGAAGCAGTAGCTTGAGCTCTTCATGCATGCCTAGTTCTCAGCTTTTTGACTTTGGAGGGGTCAGTTGCCATTTCTCTGAGAGGAGTGATCTCCAGGACATCATAATCTATGCATGTGGTGATTGCTCGAGAATCTTGGTCAGATGATGAAGATGAAGTGGTCGCCTTGGTTGAAGATGATGTTTGAGACATTTTGATTGACTTAGAGCACCAGTAGCAATTTGAGAGAAAACTTTGATTAAGAGAAAGGAATAGGTTGCAAAGACGAGAGAGGTAGGAGGCAAATAAGAGTCTATTCAACTTCTTAATAATTTTGAAAGAATTGGAAAGACATATGATTAACCTACTAAAAATAGACTCAACACAAATAACTCCTTCAACCCTTGTTTTAAGCAAAATTAATTGCTATAATTTTTCACGTTGGCAAATACCCATCTTGCCCCTCAAGTTTTCAAGTTGATTTCCAACAAGAGCCTTGGTAGAAGAATCAGCTAGCTGAAGCTTAATGACACCATGTTCCAGTTTAATTGTCTTCTTTTCCACAAGGTCAATGTGCTTGGTCCTGCTATGCTGAATAGGGTTCTTGGAAATATTGATTGTATTCAGATTGTCACAATACAATGTCACAACATCTTGTGAGACATTATACTCAGTGAGCATCTGTTTTGTCCAGATATTTTAAGAACAGCTACTACCAGCTGCAACTATTTCAGCACAGAGTTGGGAAGGCATTCTTTTGACATGAATCATAGCTCTGGCAGATTCCTGTATGATCCTATTTTTCTTTTTGTCAACTCCATTTTGATGATGAGTTATAGGAGAAGAGACTTCATGACTCATTTTTTCTGGGAAACAGAATTTATTAAACTTGTTGTTTCCAAATTCTTTGTCATGATTACTTTTGGTTCTGACAACACATCCTTCTTCAAGTTTATTCACCACATCATATACATGTCTCTTTTTACCAAGCCTTTCAATTTGAAGTTCACCACAAACCCTCCTTTTATCAATTTGCAGTCTTGGAATCCTTCTGACTGCTTCCATAGAGATAGTTCTTTTCATTCTTCTTAGATGAAGATGGCCAAGCTTATGGTGCCACAGTTTCATCTCTTTTTCTTCTTTGGTAATGGAACACATAGTGGAGTTATTAGTGTTCTCAGGCTGCCACAAGTAACAGTTATCTTTAGATCTGATTCCTTTCATTACCACTTCTAGTTTTTCATTAATTACTGGACATTCAAATTTTGAGAAGATGACCTTGAATCCTAGATCACACAATTGACTGATACTAATGAGATTAGCAGTCAGGCCTTTTACCAATAGAACTTCATTTAGATTTGGAACTTCAGGGCAGTCCAAATTACCAACTCCTTTGATTTCACCTTTAGCACCATCTCCAAAGGTCACATAACTAGTGGTGTGAGGTTTAACATGATTGAGAATGTTCTTTATTCCAGTCATGTGCTTAGAGCACCCACTGTCAAAGTACAAGCCTTCCCTTGTAGAGACTCTCAGGGAAGTGTGGGCTATCAGGGAAGTAGCCTTTTTCTTTCATTGAGGAGTATGTGGTACCCTTTTTGACTTAGGTTTAACACCTGAGTTTTGATTAGGGTATCCATGCAATTTGAAGCAGAAAGGCTTTATGTGGCCATACCTCCCACAATGATGACATCTCCATCTTTGGTACTTTTTCTTCATATATCTCTGTTTCTGATGTTGAGAGTTGTGTTGAGACATCTGCTTTGACATTTGTTTAACAGGCCTGATCTTCTTGTCTGCACCAGATTTCTTAGCTTCCACAAATCCTAGTCCAGATTTGTTTCCCACATTTTGTCCAACTTGAAGAATCTCTTCCAATTTGTCTGTTCCATTAGTCAGCATCTTGACAGATTTGGTCATTTGGTTCAGTTGTGAGTTCAGCAATTGAACTTCCCCTTCAAGATGACTTATAGTTTCAAGGTCTGCCCTTTTTTCAGCCTCCAGCTTTATGATGAGTTTTGATTATTTCTCATTCTGCATACAGACTTCAGCACTTCTGATACACAATTTCTTGTAAGTATCATCCAGTTCTTCAAATGTCACTTCTTCATCACTAGTGTCACTTTCAGAGGTACAAACACCAGTTAGAGCAGTAACTAGTTTGGCAGATTCTTCTTCAGAATTACTTTCTGAATCACAGTCAGACCAAGTAACAGTCATTCCTTTCTTTTGTTTCTTAAGAAAGGTAGGACATTCAGCTCGAATATGCCCAAATCCTTCACAACCATGGCATTGAATTCCTTTGCCTTGATTTCCCTTCTCTTCTGACCTTGGTCTTCTGCTGGAACTGTCAATGTCAGAGGGAATGTTATGAGCATTAGACCTTGACTTTGGATCTATTCTTTTGATGAGTTTGTTGAATTATCTTCCAAGCATGGCTATAGCTTCTGAAATATTTTCTTCTTCATCCTCCTTGTTTTCAACATCAGTGTTGGATACAAGTGCTATGCTCTTGTTCTTCTTGTCACCATTATCAGTGATCCCCATCTCAAAAGTCTGAAGAGACCCAATTAGTTCATCCACTTTCAACTTGCTGATGTCCTGGGCTTCCTCTATGGCAGTTACCTTCATAGCAAATCTTTTAGGCAAGGATCTGAGAATCTTTCTCACCAATTTTTCTTCTGACATCTTTTCTCCCAGTGCTCCTGAGGTGTTGGCAATCTCCAAGATGTTCATGTGAAACTCATGAATGGTTTCACCTTCCATCATTTTTAGATTCTCAAACTTGGTAGTCAACATCTGAAGTCTTGACATTTTTACTTTGGAAGTGCCCTCATGGGTAGTTTTGAGAGTGTCCCAAACTTCCTTGGCCAGTTCATATTGATGTACTAGTCTGAATATGTTTCTATCAATTCCATTGAACAAGGCATTTAAAGCTTTGGAATTTCCCAGGGCTAACTCATCTTCTTCTTTACTCCAATCTTCCTCAGGCTTCAGACTGATTGTCCCATCTTTCTCAATTATGGTGGGATGGATCCATCCTTTGTCAGCAGCTCTCCAAGCCTTTTTGTCCAGAGATTTTAAGAAGGCAATCATACGAGGTTTCCAGTAGTCATAATTTGTTCCATCCATAATGGGTGGTCTATTTCCAAAAACTCCTTCTTTGTCCATAGTGCCAGAAAGTGATATCCCTAGATCTCACCCAGTAATACAGGCAGGGTGCCTGCTCTGATGCCAATTGAAATTCTGGCTGCAGATACTCAATGTCACGTTCAATGTTATGACACCATATCTGACTTTCTATAAGATAGTAAATACAAGAAAACAGTAAAGAACACAGTCAATTGTTTACCCAGTTCAGTGTGCAACAACACCTACTCTGGGGGCTACCAAGCCAGGGAGGAAATCCACTATAAGAGATATTAATTCAGGAATAAACCAACCAGTTTATCTCCTTCACTTAAGACCTACCCAATGCAACTTCAATCTAAGTACAACTTAAACCTGAGTTCCTACTCACTCCCCCTCAATCACAGCAGTGATACTTAAAACAATTGACTAATGAATTGATGAAGACACTCTTCAAAACATACACTTGATTATGCTTCACAGCTTTTTAATCAAGCAACACAAACACTCTTGCTTCACAGCTTTGAGTGATACATAAACCTAACTTGACTTTGCTTCAAAGCTTCATTCAAGAGACACAAAAACACTCTTGCTTCAAAGCTTTGAGTGATACATAAACCTAACTTGACTTTGCTTCAAAGCTTCAGTCAAGAGACACAAAAACACTCTTGCTTAAAAGCTTTGAGTGATACACAACCCTTACAATTAAAGCCTATTCCAAGTCACTTATCACAATGATACTTGCTTGAATTACAATAGTTAAAACTATACAACTTCTAAATGATCTTCTGTCAAAAAGGGATTAATTCCAAAACAGCAGCTCTGTTGAATATATAGCAGCTGCATCTTCAGTTAGGGTTTCCACAAAAAGCTAGGGTTAATTCCGTTTGACCTTAAGACTAGGTCACAGGACTTTATCAACCAGGTTAGGGTTGAGCTAGGTTAACCCCAAGTCCACGAGATTTTCTGTTCTGGAAAGACTGAGTCATTTTCCTGAAAAAACTCAGAATTACCCAAACTGCATAACTGTTAGTTCAGAATAGGATGTCTTAACATTTGTTATGAGATCTGAAAACCTGTCTACTAATTTAGGTAAATGTGATCTTTTTGCAAAATGCTCAGATACACACTTATAAACAGCAGCACCTGTATGACAATATTTTTCTACAAAGGTACCTAATGAATCAGTACCTAATAAACTAGAATGTTATGACATCAGTCATGACATTCACACACCTGGTTTTACCAAAAATGCATGCCAATAACTAAACAACTACACTCATCATCGTCTTCTTCTATTTCATAACAGAACGCTGGCTCATCCAACCTCAAAATTATGATAAAACGGGCCTCATTTTCCCATTTTACTTTAAACATGGATGACAGAGTAGCCAAAGTGTCTGCCAAGTTATTCTCTTCTCTTGGGATATGATTAAGAGTAATATCGTCAAAATACGGGATCAACTTCATAACATGCTCACGATATATAATAAAATTAGGGTGACGAGTCTCCTAATCTCTGTTGATCTGACTGCTTACAAGAGTAGAATCTCCATAGACTTCTAAGATCTTGATTCGTAAATCAATAGGAGCTTTGAGTTTGAAAATACAAGCTTCATACTCATCCATGTTATTGGTACAGTCAAATCAAATTCTGGAAGTGAAAGGAGTATGGAAACCTTCATAAGAAGTAATAACAACACCAACACCATTACCTAATGCATTCGAGGCAACATCGAACACCACCATCCATCCCAATCCTAGTTCAGGTCCTTCCTCTAGGATGAGAATATTACAACCCCTTATGTACATAATGTCCTTATCTGGAAACTCAAACTTCATCGGCTGATAGTCATCTTCCATAGGCCCGGTGAGCAAGATAATCCGCCAATACACTACCTTTGATAGCTTTCTAGGTAGTATATTGGATGTCATATTCCATCAAAATCATCTTCCAACAGGCTACTCTTCCCGCGAGAGCTGGATTTTAAAAAATGTACTTTATTGGATCAATCTTTGATATCAAGAGAGTAATATGAGTCACCATATACTATTTGAGACGTTTTTTCTACCCACCCGAGTGCACAACAAGTCTTTTCTAGCAATGAATATCTCGACTCACAATCAGTAAATTTATTGCTTAGGTAGTAAATGACATTTTCTTTCCTACCCGTCTCGTCATGTTGACTGAGTATACAACCCATATAATTTTCCAACACTGTCATATAAATTATCAAGGGTCTTCCTTCCACAAGAGGTAAAAGGATCTGAGGTTCCTGCAGATACTTTTTATTTTATTAAATGTCGCTGGGCAATTGTCATTCCACCTGACCACTTGATCTTTTTTCAATAGCTTGGATATTAGTTCATACGTGGTTGTAAGATGAGAGATGAATCTATCAGTGTAGTTCAACCTCCCCAAGAAACAATGAACCTCTTTTTCTATTTTTTTGCTCTGGCATTTCTTGTATCGCTTTTATTTTGGCAGGATCAACCTCAATTCCTTTTTCTCTTAATACGAATCCCAATAACTTCCCCGATCTCACCCCAAAGATGCACTTGTTAGGGTTCAGCCTCAATCTAAACTTCCTCAATCTTTCAAACAATTTCAACAAATGGACAAGATGTTCCTCCTCTATCTGGGATTTGGAAATTATATCGTCAACATAGACTTTAATATATTTATGGACCATGTCATGAAAGAGATAGACCATTTCACGCTGATATGTTTCCCATGCATTCTTCAAACCAAAGGGCATCACTTTGTAACAAAATGTTCCCCAAGGTGTAATAAAAGTAGTCTTCTCCAAGTCTTCCAGCGCCATCTTAATTTGATTTTAGCCAGAAAAATCATCCATAAAGGAAAACACTTTAGCATAAGCAGTATTGTCAACTAGAATATCAATATGAGGGAGCGGAAAAACATCTTTAGGACTTGCCTGTTCAAGTCCCTATAATCCACACACATTCCGACTTTTCCATCTTTCTTCGGTACTGGATGAATATTTGAAATCCATGGAGGATAAGAGATAACCTTCAGGAAACCCGTATCAGACTATTTATAGACCTCCTCTTTAATCTTCTTAGACATTTAAGGATGAATTGTTCAAAGATTTTGTTTGACCGGAGGATAATCCTCTCTGAGAGGCATATTGTGCATGACAATATTTGTATCCAACTTAGGCATGTCTTCATAGGACCAAGCAAAGATAACAACATACTCTCGAAGAATTTTTATTAATCTCTTCTTCACACTTTCTTCTAATGTGGTCCCAATTTTGACTTCTTTTTGGACCTCCTCGGTACCCAAGTTGATCACTTCTAAAGTCTATTGGTGCGACTGGATGACCTTTTCCTCTTGCCTTAATAATATAGCTAGCTCTTCGGGAAGTTCACAATCTTCTTCAACTTCTTCATCAGCTTGATAGATTGAATTTTTAAAGTCATAATGAGCCATAAAAGAATTGTTATTGATGAAATCCTTGATTAGTGGGGGACTGTATTTGCACGATTGATGATTTTGTTTTTAGTTTAGTTTAAGATTTAAAAAGAAAAATAAAAACACATTGCCATTTTTCTTTGAAAAAAAAAGAGAGATAAGGAGAGAAATATTTGAATGCAAAAAGACGTCCTTTATTGATGATAATTTTGAAATTGAAAACATTACGGTCCTAC
Organism: Vicia faba; assembly: GCA_948472305.1. NCBI lineage: Eukaryota > Viridiplantae > Streptophyta > Magnoliopsida > Fabales > Fabaceae > Vicia > Vicia faba. The sequence continues at coordinate 323,055,476 of OX451738.1, read as the reverse complement.
AGCATGATCATTATGTCTTGGGAAGAACACATGAATTATTGCATGTTAAAAACAAAAGAAAATTACTCTTCATAGAGAGTGACTGTGATAACATCTTCGACAAACCAATTGAAGGGATCTTGTCCCGGAACAGTAGGATGAACATTTGTCCATTTCATAATTGTCGCTGCCTTCCTCGCTCACATCATGAGCTTTCTCATGGATGATACCACCACTAACGAATTTGATCGGAGGAGGAATACCTTGAATCTTTGGATTGATAATAAATGAGATTCTTCCAACCACGAACCTTAAACCCCTCTTATCTTTCTGCGTAGGGAGATTCAACACTCTGCGCCAGCCTTCAGGGTGTCCAGATTCTACAATTTCCTGAGCTTGCCGGTAAGATAACATAGAGACTTCCCATTTTTTTACCTCTTAACAAGGATTTTTGACAACTTGCACAGTTTTAAATGCTTGGAATGGAGTCTCATATACCTCACCCTCAATTTCAACATACCAGAAAGTACTCAGATGGCTGACAATATAAATCCTCTTCACCATAAATGGTGACCACTTTCCCATTAATCAGGAATTTCAACTTTTGATGCAAAGTAGAAGTTACAGTGCTGGGCTCATAGATCCACGGGCGCCCTAGAAAACAACAGTAGGAAGGATTGATATCCGTGATAAAGAAAGTCGCGTTGAAGATCAGAGAGCCTATCTTTATAAGAAAATCAACTTCACCAAAAATAGTTCTTTTCCATCTGGTATACTCCTTAACCACCAAATTATTGGGCCTTAACACAACCCCTTCATAATACAATTTCATGAGAGAAGACTATGGCATAACATTGAGGGATGATCTCATGTCAACCAGCACACGGGACAAGGTAGTCTTTGAAATCTCCATTGAGATATGCAGCACCTTATTATGATTTCTCCCCTCAAGAGATAAATCGAAATATCTGAAACCTAGCCCATTGCTTGCAGAGATGATAGCCAATATTCCTTCAAATTGATTCACTAAATTCTCCTAAGGAACAAAAGAAGTCCCCAATAACTTTATTAGTGTATTTCTGTGGGATTCAGAATCCTGGAGCAAAGCAAGAATCGATATCTTCGAAGGAGTCTAGATCAACTGGTCAATTATCTTATAATCACTCTTCTTTATATATTTCATCAACTTCATCACATCTTTAGCTATCTCGGTATCCACAATCGAAATAGGAGGATTATGCAACAGTTTTGCACCATTAACCATAACATGCTTGCCTTTTACCTTAGCCAAGGCATTTGTACTTCTCTCGGGTTGAACAAGTGGAGAGAAAATCTGACCACTTCGAGTAATCCTACTTTCACTGACAATGTCATGAACTTCAATATTATCCCCCTCAGACTTAGCTTCTCGAGGCTTCTCAATAACAAGCTTATTCCCTTGATAATAAAATTCAATGTCGTAATTCTAGGGAACTGCCTTATCGCTGACATACGACACTTGACCAGGTAGAGTGATGGTCATTGGTGACTGCTTGGTAGGAATCATACTTATAGTAGGCACATGAATTATCTTGGACTTAGAGGGAATGGTAATCACGTTAACTTCATCCTTTTCAATCGTAGTCTCAACCACCACACAGTCAAACTGAAGAGTTCCTTTGGTAATCAAATGCTGAATTTCATCCTTCAAACATTTACAACCTTCTGGATGAACCAAACAATCTTCACAGTCCATACCACAACCCAGGAACACACCTTTCTTTGACAATTTCTCTTTCACAATTGGTAGAGGTGTAATCAGCTAGTTTACATCCATAACTAATTCAACCCTTTGTCTTCAACAATTGCATTAACGACGGTACCCCCATGAGGTGGCAAAGGTTGCTGAATAATATTCGATGGTGGCACTGGTCCAAAATTGATAGCCTGTGAATCTATCAAGTCATGTACTTTGTGTTTAAATTCTATATAGTTCTCAATGGTATGCCCCTGCCAACCGAATGAAATTCACACTTGGAATTAACATCAATGTTGGATGACAATTTTTCAGGATCAAGTTTCCAAGTACGTAACTCAACCAATTTCAGATCGAGTAACTGAGGTAGTAGCTCAGCATAAGACATGGGAAGTGCATCAAATTTTCTAGGAGGCCGCCTATGTCCCTATTGATTGCCCTGCCTAGGCATATACGCTTGTCACTGAGGCGCCACAGTGGGAATAGTGATAGCAGCAATCTGATACATTGGCTTCTGATAAGCCCTACCTTTACCCTTCCGCACATATAGCGCAATGGCTTCGCCTTATTTCTTCTTTTGATGACCACCAAAATACTTCTTTGCATTATCGGCATTAGTTTCAGAGATATCCTTCTAAATATTTTCAATCTTAATTCCACTTCAATCCTTTCCTCGTAGGTTACCAATTCAGCAAAAGTATCAGAAGTACTACAAGAAGTATAGTAATGCCCCTGCAGAGTGCTGGTAAACATGTCTACCATTTACCATTCCATCATTGGTGGTTGTACTCTAGTTGCCATTTCACGCCACCTTTGTGTGTATTCCTTAAATGACTCATTATGCTTTTGTGACAGATTCTACAACTGAGTTCTTGTAGGCGCCATGTCAGAGTTGTATCGATAATGCTGGATGAAAGCTTCAACTAGATCTCTCCAAGTACAGATACAATTACTCTCAAGTTGCATATATCATTCTAATGGCCCACCAGTCAAGCTGTCTGGAAAGAAGTGCATTAATAGCTTCTCGTTATCAGAGTATGCTGACATCCTCCTGTAGTAAGACTTGACATGTGTCCTTGGACAGGAAGTGCCTTTGTACTTCACAAAGTCCGGCACTTTAAACTTTATAGGAATCCTCACTACGGGGACTAACCCCAAATTAGACATATCAAGGCCCATGGTGCCCTGATTCTCAAAATCCCGCATATGCTCCTCAAGCATACACAGCTTCTTATCAGCTTTAGTAGGTTCATAAGCATTAGAAATCTAGTCCTCATAGTTATCCTCCTCAAGCTGTCGAGCAGGTATATGAACACGTCTTGGCTGAACAAAAGGTTGTTCATTGTTCTTCCGAGTAGAAGTGGGTGGAAGCAAATTTCCAAAAACTTGAATTAAGGATTACCTTTATTATTACCAACAGGATTGCCAAGGTTAGCAACAAGACCATTCTGAATATTAACACCAACATTTGCATTCAGATTCTGACCACTTGGATTACAATTCAGATTCTGACCACCTGGATTACCATTCAGATTCTGACCACCTGGATTACCAGCATCTCCTAGAGGAGGATTCAGAGTCTCATTCCTATTGTTTGTAGTTACAGTAGGCCTCACAATTAAGGCTCTCAACTCTTCTTGTTGGCGGGACATATTCTGTATGATCTCCATTGACTGTTCAACTCGAGTTTCCATCTTGACACCCATGGCAGCAACATCGGCTTAAATATGTACCAGCTATCTTCTTGAATTACCTCTGGTGTTGTATTAGTGACAATTGGAAGTAGCAATCTCTGGAAAAAATCCAGATCAGAAGTAAGAAAACATGTTGGAATCACTTGTTATGCATGATATGAATGAATTCATTAGTGCATATGATGCACGTAATGACTTGTTTAAATATTTCAAGGGTCCTAGAGCTTCGATTCATGTTCTTAGGCGAGAGCGAGAGACGAGACAATGAACACCAATATTCCATATTCTCATTAAACCAGAACAAGAAGGAATACAAATAATTCAAAGATCATTATCAAAAGTATTATAATAGCAAATGAGAGACCTCATCAACAAGCCTGGTGATGACCTTTTAAAAACAGAAAAAATACACAATCTAAACATCCGACAACAGATAGCTCGCAAATCCTTGTCTTCCCATTTGACTTTTGAGACTTGAAATATATTCTATGACCTATGCTAGTTGAATATTTCTCCCTTGAGAAGAGTTTCTATCGCGAGCCTCTAGGTACTCTCTTCCTCAAGCTGGGCATTTTTTACTAGCAGCTGCTTCTCCAACCCTTCAATCTTGATCTTGTACCTCTTCTCCAAGTTAACTTTGGATGCTTTTCTCCAAGTCAAATTTGGATGCTTTAAGGATTTCACAATCTTGGCACTTCTGTTTGTATTTATTTTCGATCTTAGCAACAATTTTCTAGTTATATTCCAAGGAAACAACATTGTCTTCAATCCTTGGCCTCTTTTTTATAACCCCTGAAGACTCTCCCTTGAACTTTTGAGCTCGTGGGCTAGCTGTGTCTTCTCTTGGGTAGCCACCAGACATTTTACAACCATATTCTCGCATTCCTCAAGCAACCCTTGATTTTGAGCTTGCACTAACTCATAATTTCCCATTGGTACAACATCGAGTTGATCCGGCTCCTGAAGGTACAAAGGTTTTTCTATGGAAAAAGGCCAACGAAGATCTTTGTTTCTTTCTTTGATCCATTGAATGTAAGGCGCATGAGTTATGGGATCTTTCTTACCAAAATATTTTCCTCCTTCAAAGAGAATGCTTTTCCAAGCTTTGATAGCTCTATTCATCCATCCAGTATTGTAGGGCACATCATAGAACAAGGATTCCCGCACGTGCTCCTTTTCAGGTGGTCCTCTCAGAGCATATCCCAATTGTCTTTGGGAAAGAGTTGGATTATATTTAATGCCTCCTTTATACCCATGAGAGGTACATTAAAGAATTCCTCGCAATGAAAGATACCTCTTTACTCTCGGTCCTAGACAAATCATGCCTATACCAATCAATATCTTTGAAAGTGAGCCCCATCAGCCTTGGAGCCCATTTTAAAGTACACTGAATATCAACAAAAGCCTCATGACGAGGAAAATGACCTCTAAACCAATGATGCAACAATGGAGCGCAACAATGAACAACTCCACCTTTCCCCTTGTAACTTATAGAGTGTATGGAATGATAAATGTCTCCCAGGAGCGTTGGCACAAGATTTCTTTGCATGAAAATGGAAACAACATTCTTGTCAACAAACTTGATCTCATTGGGAAACAAAACCATCCCGTTAATGCAACAAGATAAGTTAACATTGAAAATATTACAATCTTTCTTATCGGCTTTGGCTTTAGCTTCCTTCAACAGAAAATTCAAATGAAAACCATGTACAAGTCCTTTCTTCGTAAAGTTGGATTTTATAACAGATGCACCCAAATAAAGGGCGGTAGCAATCTGAGCAGCATCAGGTTTCTTCATAGAAGTATGGAAATGATCTTGGTGAAAAATAGGAATGTCCAGGATGGTGGAATACTCTTCCAAATTCGGTGCCAACAGATAGTCAGGGAACATGAAGCATCTCAGGCTGCGGTCATAAAACTGACATAGAGCTTCAAGGGTATCCTTCTGGTACTCAATGAGAGGTGACTTTAGACACATCATGATTCTTCCATAATATTTTGTAAATGTAAAAACATTCTCGAGAGGAGACATCTTGGCTAGCAGGAGAAGATTTTAGAGAACTGGGGCAGGGAACTTGTAACGACATGATATATGTGATTATCTTTCTTCTCAGTATCTATCTTCAAAGGCGGCCTAACCAACAAGACTCAAAGACTAGAGATCCTGGAAATAAGAAAACATGTATGTCAAAATGTGGTTGGTAAAATGTTTCATGAATACAATGGTATCATGGCTTTCATAAATTGAATCACTGTTGTGCTGACAACAGAACCACGGTCACATATAATAAGATCAAAGGTTCGGACCATTTCAGAATACCAGAGAACCAAGTTCCAAAGAATCAGCATATGTACCTGTAAGAATAGTTCCCACCCTACCTCATGGGTAAATTCTAATCAGAACAAGGTTTCTAAGGGTAACCATAGTCAAAAGTCCTCTATCCAAACACCTCTTCTATGCACAAAGGGTGCAAGACAAAAGGCATCGTTAAGAGAACCTCGTCTAAGTGTGGTATCTCATGCCTCCTCGCACGTGTTAACGGAACACGAGATTTGAGATAAGTATTCGTCTAACCTATGTCTACACTGGCCTGGGTAATGGGCCTTTTACCTCATGGAACACCCTCCCGCAAATGAAACAACACAACACAACAACAGTACACATAAATAAATAAAATGCAATGCATACATATGATCAGATAAACATGTAAAAATGAACAATCTATAAAGCATAAAGATAAACACTTAACAAAAAGAACACAACAAAAGCTAGGAGTGACTCCGGGATAGACCAACAATTGGTTAATCTGTCCCCAGTGAAGTCACCAGCTGAAACAATCGGCCGAACAATCATCGAGAAAAATTAATAAAGTCGCCATCGAACATTTTTTATCCCACTGGAAGGTAAAGGTGAACATCGAGTAAACCTGAGAAGGGTGAAATCAAGGTCTTGCGACCGAGAGATATGGATAAGAGAGTTGATTTCGCAAGGAGAAGGTATTATCACCCCTCACATTTGTGGTACTCCACGGAATCCACTCTTGTTATTCTAATCAAAGGGGTGTTATACTCTAAAGCTTATGAGCTAAAAGAAAAAATGCAAATAGGGAATGCACGCAAAATAAAACACGGGGAAAAGAAGGAATATTTACAAAATTTTCGCTCGCATGGGCTCCGCGACCAAATGCCTATGTATCCCTTTAAGGAATCAGAGGGTCATAGTTCGGCTCAAAAGTTTCAGTTGGTTGCATGTTTTTTATAAACAATTCTATCAAAGCATGTCCTTTTTGAAAAGGTTTTAAAATAAAAAAATTCAAAGACAAAAAGGTTTGCGTTGGTTGGTGTTTTTTACCTTGAAAAAGGATTTATGAAATGTTAAATGTTTTATTAATTTGCCAAAGAAAAAAGTTTTAGTCTTAATCATGCAAAAGGGAAAGAATAAACATCTAAGGGAAACTATTTATCTCTATCCCTAATGTTATTATACAATGATTGATCATATAGTTGAGGTTTAAAAGGGAAGAACTACCTACGTTAGCATGCATGGATATACGATCCTAATGTCTAATTAGCATCGGAAATGATACAAGTGAATCCTAAGGGAACATACAAAGGTGTAAAGAAAAACACAAGCACAAGTGCAATCAAACAAAGTCAATATGTAGCCAAAACAAAATCAAGTGTGAGCTAAGAAACAAACAAAGAGTCTAATGGGTCTTAAAATAGGATTAAGGAACACTTTCCACTTGATTCGCTCGAGCACTGACATCGAGTAACAACTCAGAGTGTAAATGTTTAAAGAAATGTGAGCTAACATCATTGAAATGAATGACAATGTGTGGGGGTTTGTTACAAACCCTTTTCCACTTTATTTGACTCAATGGATAATAATAGGCACGGTTCAAAGCATCAATGTATAATGCGAGCTAAGAATGACACGGACTAGAAAGTATGGGAGTCGATTGCAGACCCTTTGTTCCACTTATTTGACTCGATAGCAAGCACAAAATAAAAGGGAAATGGGATGGGAACAGGATTTGCCTTTGTCAAGGTCTTTTGCACACAATAAAACACAAAAATTGCCTTATTTTGAGGACTTTTAACAACCACAAACATCACCTCTGTTGAGGACTTTAAACAGATTTGGCCACCTAAAGTAGGGACTCCCACTCATGCATCTCTACTCCTACTTCTCGTGGAAAGGAAGAAACATTGTGGGAAATTAAACCAAAATCAGAATAATACCAAACGAACAAGAGTTTGTAACAAGCAAGCAAAGCTAAGAAACCCGGAAAACTTCATGAAAGCTAGCATCAACAAACAAAACAGTCAGATATCGTGCACTCGACATAAGCATCAAAGTATCGACAATGTGAAAATAAATCACATGCAAAATATCAGATACATCCAAACAACAAACAGTACACCTACACAAAAATTCACATCCAGACAAGCAATGTATATATCTCATAGAATGAGAATCAAAATCAATCGCGTCGGAAGCAAACTCAAATACACAAAGAAATGGAATAAAATGCTTTTCAGTCGAATAATCAAAACATTAATTAAGCGATTGAAAGCTCTCTTAAAATGCCTTGCACAAGTCAACAAATACAATAATAATAACAAGGAAGCATAAAACAAAATCAAGTATCTGCATCACAAATTAAATCAAGATTAAATGTGAAGAAAATCAATCCAAACAAGCATTGAAACATCAACATCAAAAACCGGGCAGCATTATCGTTAATACATGAACCATACAAAATATCAATTAGAAATCGTCAACACTTGACATCAATCTCAAACAAAAGCCAAGGAAAGTTCACTTATCCACCACGCAACAATTAAATTGAACGTTTGCACTAACTTACCAGACCGGGCAGCATTGCACCATCACATGGAATCGCATAAAATATCGGTCCGAAAATGACAAAACTCGACATAAATGTCGTCCAAATACCAAAACAAAGTCCATTGAGCATTAACCATTACTTAAAACATGCCTTATGCTCAACTTCCCAAAATTGGGCAGCATTGCACCGTATCACAAAAATCATCCGAAAAATCATGTCGAAAACGATAAAACTTCACATCAACAGTCCATAAACGCATAAACATGCTCGAGTAAGCCTCAAACAACTTTTGAAAAGAGATTTACAGGGCATTTTCATTTTCCGGGTAACAACATGTACATATATCGGTATCGGATGAAAACATGTTTAAAACTCACAAACAGATACATAAAAATGTTCACTGACTCATGTATCGTCGCTTAGAAATTACAAATGCTTTGTAAAAATTAAATCCACATTCAAGCAATGATTCCCAAGCCTTAAAAAATTATTCAAGTTTTGATGCAATTAATCGGATCAAAGCATTTTAACATCGAAAAAACTAATTCACCAACAAATTGATCCAAAATTGCATTAACACATGAAATCCACATGAATTCTCATCAAAATTTCATAATCAACACAATTCGACATAAAAAGTCATCGTCAATTTATAAATTAAGTTCGAGATCTAACACCGATTAAATCATGAACGAACCAATTCCACATCTCAACATCATCATCATCATCATCATCATCATCATCATCATCATTTAATCAATTAATTCAAGGATCTCAATCAAATTCAACTTAATTTGATTTAAGATTTCCTCAATTAAACACTTATCTCAAGAATTCACATAATATTTAACTCATGAAATTATCAATTAAGCACTTATCTCATAAAATCAATTAATTCTAAAAGCACTTAAATCAAGAGATCAAGAACAATTACGAAAAGAAGATCAGAGAGAAGATCAGAGCAAGCTACCGTAGGAGGGGACTAGCACAAACATTATCGGCTAGAATGGAGGAAGAAAACGAGAAGGAGGGATCGTAGAGCTCGCGCGAAGTCGGAGGATGGAAGGAAGGAGGTCTGGCGGGAAACGGAGGTGAAAGATGGTGGCTGGACAACGAACACGGTGGCTGGAGATATGGTGAGGAGAGAGATCGTGTGGAGGTTGAGGAGGAGAAGAGAAGTTCTTGAGTTTTTTGTGATTTTGCTCTTGAATATTCTTGAGAAAGTTGAGAGGATTGAGATAGAATTGAATTTGATTTGAGAGAGAAATGGAGAGTTTTTGTGATAGGTTTATGGATAATGAGTCTAATTTTGTTGAAATTTGAATTTCAAATATTTATAGGGTTGGCTCCAAAGTCTTGTTTGGCTTGACAAATGCTGAATTTTTGACTTATTCAGTGTATAATGCGAGATCGAACCATAAACTCATGACATTCAATGCAGAATCCTGACGCGTGACCTGAAATAAAATCATCGGTGACGAAATTTGTAATGCAGTGTCGAAAGAATTTCTCCGATACAATGGTATGAAAAACGAGAAATCGGTGTAAAAATTCACAGTGCAGATTTTTGCAGCTTATTTTGTGTACTGTTCGCAAACAAACCACAAGCTCATGACTTTCGATGCGGAATCCTAACACGCAACCTGAAACAAAATCATCGGCGACAAAATTTGTGACTCATGACGAAAGAATCATCCTGATACGATAAAATTGAGAGAGTTATGATTTTTTGAATGGCGAGAAACAGTGGACTTATTTTGCTGTCTTGAAATTTTAAGCTTATTTTCATGTGTACTTTAGGAAACAAGCCATAAACTGAAGCCTTCAAAGTAGAATCCAAACTCGGGACCTAAAACAAAGTTATAGCTAACAAAATTTGTGAGCCCACGCTTCCGGAATCGTCCTGAACTGATAAAAACTAAGAAAGTTATGAATTTTTCAATATCGAGAAACAGTCTGATAGAAAACCATTTCAGAGTGAAATTTTCTCTAGTAATTCGCATTTTCAGAGATCTTCTGTAATGAATTAACTTCTGACCCGAACATACGAAATGAAGATAAAATCAAGACAGATTTTTATCCAAACGAACCACTTAAAAATGTCGAGCCGGACAAAAGTTATGAATTTTTGAACATCTGATAAACAACGGTTCATCACATCATTTTCACTTTATTTTCACTGTATATCCTCAGAGTATTCTCATATTCAGAGACCTTCCTTAATGAATTGGCTTTTAGCTGAACAAGAAACTCGAAAGAAATAACAAGATGGTTCAAATTCTCCAAGAGCCATACATATATGATTTTCTGGTCAAAAGTTACAAATTTTTAAGCATCAGAAAACCAACAAACCAGCAAATCTACTGTATAACATAATTTCAAATATTTGGCGCTTTTAAAAATATTCCTCACATAACTAGCCTTCGACCTGAACATATGAACTGGAGAATATATCAAGATGGTCCCAAAGACTGAATAACCATTCCCAAACCATTTCTCGATCTCAAGTTATGAATTTCTGAGCTCGCACCGCAAGATACTGAATTTCTCTCTACGTTGTCTCAAATCAATTGAAATGCTTGACTTTTTGTGCAATTCAAAGCATGCCAAGACACATAAGAGCTTGATATGATGATGTCTTTATTTTTTGTTGATTGAATAATGTGGAACACGTGCGGAGTGCATTTAAATGTGAAAAATCTGAGTTCTGCTTCACACTGCTGCTTGACGGAATGATCATCTTTCGTAGTTCTTTTCACGGAGAAAAACCTTGATCCCATGAGCATAAACCCAATGACATGTATGTATGCATAGGATGATGAAGTATACTCCAATTAGGGTTAAAATGAAGAGGGCAAATTTTGGGGTACAACAGGGCAGCCTATTAATGTCCGAGATTTGGCTAAAGAATTAGGAATACCTTTTACTGACCCATTGCTCAATTACAAGAAAGATGGTAGAGTTCAAGCGATTAAAAGACAGTACTTGGAGTCCAAATCTCTTTCTTTTGCTAATAAAAAAAAATGGGGGCCTTGTGTGGATTGTTTGGCACTACTTATTTTTTTATTTGATTCTCTATCCGCATACCGTGGATTACATAGATCTTGTTGCTATTAGTATGTTTTTGGCCGTAAAAGTGTTGAATGATGATCCTACTCATGCTTTACTTGCAGATGTTTATTACGCTCTTCATACCCATTATGAAAAGGAAGAGGCGTCCTAAATTGTTGTATGCCTCTCTTATATTCTTGGCTTATCTCTCATCTTTACAAAGAAGACTATATGGTTAAAGATCTAACCCGAGATCAATGGTCCCAAAGTTGAGGGCTCACACAGCTGATTTTGTTTTATGGTATTCAAGGAAACTTAAGATAGAGGATATTATTTTTAACTGTGGAGATTTTCCAAATGTTCCTTTGATTGAGTCAAGAGGATGTATTAACTATATTCCCACTTTTGCTTTACGCCAACTTGGATACCCTTTAGAAGATAAACCTTTCGACGAGCAAATTCAACAGTTAATTCTTCATGACATGGGTAAAAGCAACCCTGAATTACTTAATAATATCATCCGAGCTTGGAATAGAGTTCTTAAGAAAGGATTCAGAAGAAAGAATGTTGTGGCAGAGGAGCCTTATACTCAATGGGTTTTGGAAAGGGTTCAAATAGTCAAGTTGCCTTTTGTTGTTGATCCCACCTACACACTAGACGTACCAGATCCTCTTCCAATGTCTGCAGAAGAGATAGAAAACTTGAAGAAATCCCTTGATCAAGCTCAAAAAGAAAAAGAGGGATTGGTGCATATCCTATATAACCTTGCTAGTGAGAAAAGACAGTTGCAACAAGAGCTTGAGTTAAAAGATCAACAGATTCAAAGAGACCGTGAAGTATTTAAAAATGAGAGTCTTAAACGAAAGCATTCGACTGAAGGATTATTGAGTGATGCTTTCAAATTGGATTCCCATACCCAACATTTGGATGATGTTGCTAGAGAAATTGCGAGACTAAAAAGGTGGTATGAAAAAGCCCTACAAGACAAAAAGGAGATGGAAGAGAATATGAGAGCCTAAATCCAAGGGCTAACAGAAGGTTCTCTAGAACAAGAAGAGAAAATCCAGTATCTCACTATAAGACTCCAAGATGGCCAAGAATCGGATGTAGGGGAACACCTCAAGAGGATGAAGCCAAGAATCGAATGCAGTACCCTAAGTGTGTTTGTGAATCTCCACCCTAAAACCATCAAGAATTCCCCTACAAAGATTGAGGAAGTATTCAATGTACTTTGGAAGAGGGACCATCACAGCTTCTGCATCTCTCAAACTTCTATGGATGTCACCAATGAGATTATTTTCCAAAAAGGCAAGCTTTCCATGCTTGTCTCTGTACCTTAGATACATATTTTATAGTATCGGGATTATAACCTTGTTATTTTCTCCCGCTTGAGCAACCTTCACATATTGTCCTTCCCAATACATCTTTTCAGCCTTCATCTCTGTATAGAGTTCTCTTTGAATGAGGACGTCTTTTCGGAGGCCTTCTAATTCTTGACAAATTTGTTCATATTCTTCTGTCTTTTGGGCGAGAATTCTTTCTGCCCTCATCCTCTTGAGGTGTTCTCCTACATCCGATTATTAGCCATCTTGGAGTCTTGTAGTGAGATACTGGATTTTCTCTTCTTGTTCTAGAGAACCTTCTGTTAGCCCTTGGATTTGGAGTGGATTCCCCTTTTAAAGAGGGTTATTAATTCAATAAAAGTACTTTTTGTTTCGTTATTTAAATTGTGTATTTATTCTTGGATACTCACCAATAAAAAGTAAAAACTTATATATATATATATATATATATATATATATATATATATATATATATATATATATATATATATATATATATATATATATATATATAATATATATATATATATATATATATATATATATATATATATATATATATATATATATATATATATATATATATATATATATATATATATATATATATATATATATATATATATATATATATATATATATATATATATTATAGATATATATATATATATATATATATATATAATATATATATATATA